>OX438788.1:1047473-2403731 GCA_949316455.1 Acleris holmiana
ATGGCGCAGGCGTCGCGCGCGGCGGCCAGCAGCACGGCGGCGCTGGTGTCGGCGGCGCGCGGCGCGGAGTCCGCGGGCTGCGGGGCCGCCGCCGCCGCGCTCGCCGGCGCGCTGCGGCCCTACGCCGCCGGCCTGCGCGCCGCGCGCGCCAACAACCACCACACGTGCGTATACTGCCCCCCCCCCCCCCCCCACTTCTATACGTGTCCTACTGGCCGATCAATCATTAAGGCCGTACTCTATTATAAACACCTATTTAATAAAAGTTTACCAAGACTAGGAGCACAAGCACTATAATCAAAAGCACAAGCACATAGTATAGAAAGTCTATAGGGAAAGAGTTCTGACATAGAGAAAGGAAGAAAGTAAAACACGACATTAACAGGCGTCGCGTGAGTGTTTCGTAAGCAGATCGGGAGCCAAACAGTCATGCGTTCCGCGTCGCGCTCATAACGACCGGCGAGAAGCGCGCGGCGCTAGCCGCTCGCTGGTAACGGATTTTAACCGACTTCAGAAATGCGAGGTCGTGTGTTTGGTGCGGCCGCTACACTTCCAACACATATACGAACCACACTATTTAGACGCAATACCCGGACGACCGAGCTCTACAGACTCAGGTGTTAAAGAAACGTCTCTTCAATGTGTCCCTGGATAAGGTGCACAAACGAATAGGAATGAAACTGGATGCAATTTCACCGACCAAAAAAAAGTGTAATTTTATTTTATAAAAATTCAAAACAACATTGATTGCTGTCATCTCTATCGGAACAAAGTAATATATCTCGCCTCATAATGTGAAATAAACGATTTTGGAAACCTAGAGCATTTCCATTCCTAAATCTTTAAATATAACACCAATTCTTGTTGACTTATTTTTTGTCGGTGAAATTGCATCTAGTTTCATTCCTATTTTTTTGTGCACCTTATCCAAGGATTTAGGATTGTCAAATGCCTCGGAATCCAATGTACCTTCTTAAAACCACATCCGAACTGATTGTTTTGTTTCTTCCAGCGTGACGTCATCCGGCCGACAAGTGCTATACTCTTCACTGACCCTGGTGGAAACAGTCAAGACGTACCTGACGACTTCCAATCAGGTCGACATCGCGTCGATCGTCTCTATAGCAAAGGATGTCACGCAGGTATTTTTTTTATTTGTTTGGATCGTCATCATCATTAAAATTATTGTGAACTATAAACTCACGCAGCGTACCTACATGTTGCGTGTTCAATACAACATCTTCAGAATGCTGATGCGGCTGCCGAGGTGGTGTAGCGCGTCCGGCATGTTCGCCGAGAGGCATACAGACGACTTCTACGCCATCAGGCGGAAAAAAGCCGCCTCGTTGTTGAAGCGAGTGGCGGGGCAGTGGAAACAGCCTCCTGAAGGTGTTGCCTGAACCACATAACTGCCCTTTTATGAAGTTTTGTGTAATAACAAATTATCACAAGAATACAAAATATATAGAGCAATGTTAGTATGAGAAATGTTAAATGATTGATAATGATTCTTTGGTTGGCCTGCATGCCCTTAACACTATCCTACCAAATATGTATTGAAATAGGGCCAAAAAGAATCTTGTCAGGCTTTAAATATCTATAAGCACGGTTCTTTTTGTGATTTCTGATCTTGTGATACTAGTCTTTTGATTTCTTTTGGCCTATTTGCTTGGTCCGTGTCTCACTGTCGTCAGGTTTATAGGGGGAGGTAACTGATAGAAATATACAAATGCACCGTCAATTTAGGGCTAGAACATTTTGTTAAGGCACTCGCTTAGCCGTTACAAACAATTATCGCACAATAAACTTAGATGTTCGCTCGGTTCGCTCTTGTTCGCACTGTTCGCTCCAAGTAAAGAATGAATCGTAGTCGCAACGTTCCGCCTTTTTTGCTCCCAATCCCCGAATGTCCCAGAATGCCTTCTCGAAGGACCCATGAGCTTCGACCCGCCGAGGACGTTCTGGAGAGTTGGATACCGGAAGGTTCTACACGTTGCGACCTTGTAACAATAGCGATGGCCTTGGCCTTGAACTCGATAGACCCCGTTCACAATTGCGATGTCCTTGGCTCACGGGTTTTATTTCTACTCTACCTACCTAACCTAACCTACTTGTAACAGTTTATAGTACATTAAACCACGCCTGTTTCCCAGAGGGGTAGGCAGAGACCACTTCTTTCCACCTGCTACGATCGTGACAAATCTCTTTCGCTTCTTCCACATTCATACATCGAGTCAGGCATGCACGTTGGTTTCGCGTATTTAAGATTCGGCCCTTTTGCAGAACTTCTCCGATTTGATTCAGAAAGTACGCCTAGGGCGGCCCCTTGCGACCATTCCACAAACTTTCGGGCTATATATGTATCTCTTTCGTCAATCTTCTATCATCCATTCTTTCCAAATTACCAAACCGTAGAAGCATGCCCTTTTCAATCTTTTTCTGATCTTGTCATTTTTAGTGGTGGGAGGACCCTGAGCAGGATCCGTCGGGATCGCTACCGCCATCCTATCCATTAACCACCCGCCGAACAGCAGTGTTCGCATTGTTGTGTTCCGGTGTGGGGATAAGACAACCGGTAAAATTACCAGCATAGAGGCATTCCATCCTAGTCCTTAGGGTTGGCAACGCATTTGAGGTCTTAGGATTACAGTCTTGAGATTTCAAATATTTATGGGTCTCAGTTTCCACTTACCATCAGGTGGCCTGAGTGCTCGTATACCTACCCGTTGCCATAAACAAAAAATATTACTCTATCAATCAGTTTCACCGTTACCCTTTATCTGGCATAACTTTTTTTGGCATAATCATCATTTGGCATACAGCCTTTTTTTCAGAAACCGTATACTTTTCAGGATTATTTAAAATAGCATTGCATAGAGCCCATTAGGTTAGGTTAGGTTTATTTTATAACAATCCTGAAAAGTATACGGTTTCTGAAAAAAAAAGACTGTACGCCAAATCATGATTATGCCAAGTGATGATTATGCCAAAAAAAGTTATGCCAGATGAATGTAAACCGAGTTTCACACCCCACATACTACGCAAAGTAAGCAGTATATAGTCTAACCTGATAATGATGTTGCAGAACCTCGAGTCCTCGCTGGAAGCTGTGCCGTCGCACTCTGAGCTGCACGGCGCCATGGAGAACATAGCGGAGACGCTCAACATCCTGAACAGTGGGGAGTTCCCACCCAGCGACAGGACTTACGGGTAAGACCTTGTTTCTGTCGTCAACAAACTGACACAGTTTGGCGGCATTTAGAATGAGGTACTATGTAAACAAAACCATGATTACATTCATACTATCACGCCTTCATTCCCAGAGTGGGGTAGGCAGAGCTACAAAAATACCAACAACTATAAAAAAGACCTGTTTATAATTCTGTAACCACATTTTGCACAATCAGGCTAAGATGTTTACCAGTGTATTAGTGACAGGTTGCACGCCCATCGCCTAACAGTACTACAAGCCTTTATTCCCTTAGTCGCCTCTTACGACATCCACGGGTAGACATGGAGTGGCACTATTCTAACCCGGCAACCACACGGTATGGGATGGTTACTTAATAATTAAAAATATATAAAATCACGAATGTAATGTTGTCACTATAAGTACGAGTAATATCAATTTTAGATGATTTTATCCTAAATAATACGCTTACAACGAGAGTGTTTTGTTTAGATTTCTTCTCTACAATCGTAAGTGATGGAGGTAGTCTCCTGTATTATTTGCACCTATTGTTGAAGTACTTAGGTGATTAATGTTTTATCATTTCGCTAAATAAGGTATTGTGGGACCCCTTTGCTTTAGGTGTATCAATTTAAACCATTTATAATTAACATATGCGAAAGTGAGTGGAAGGGTCAGAAGGGGCCGCCCTAGGCGTACTTTTTCGAATCAAATCGGAGAAATTCTGCAAAAGGGCCGAATCCTAAGTACCCGAACCATGTATGAATGTGGAAATGTACGATGGCCTAGTTGGGAGTGACCCTGCCTCCGAAGCCAGCGGTCCTAGGCTCAAATCCTGCTAAGAGCAGATATTTGTTCCTGAGTCTTGTATGTTTTCTATGTATTTAAGTATTTCTCTATACAAGTATGTTTATCGTTGTCTAGTACCCATAGTACAAGCTTAGAGCTTAGTTTGGGACTAGGTCAATTTGTGTGAGGTTGTCCGCTGATATTTATTTATTTTATTTATTATTCAGCGAGCTCCAGTCGGAGCTGAACGCGGCCGCGGTGGGGTTGAACACGGCGTCGTCGGACGTCGTCCACGGCATCGAGTCGCCGGGCGCGCTGGCCGACAACTCGCGCCACTTCGGGGACGCCTTCAACCGGCTGCTGGGTGTCAGCATGGAGATGGCCGGACAGACCGTGGTGAGGACAACTAATTGGGATATATCCCCAAAAAAATAACTCGGTTTTTTTTTTTTGGATGGAATATACTAATTAACCACAAGCCAAGCAACAGTGTTAGCATTGTTGTGTTCCGGTGTGGCGATAAGACAACCGGTGAAGTTACTAGCATAGAGGCATTCCATCTTAGTTCTTAGGGTAGGCAACGCATTGGAGTTGTTAGGATCATAGTCTTGAGAATTCGAATGTCTATGGGTCTTAGAATCCACTTACCATCAGGTGGCCTGAACGCTCGTGTGCCTTTACATAAACATAAAAAATAAAAATTGAAGAGGTTAATTGCGTGGGTTTTGCATTTAACAACTACATAAATTTATTTTAAATTGTAAAGAAAATTGCGTTATGACGTCACTACAAAATTGGTTTGTTTGAGACATGCTTTAAAACTATTTGAGGGTACGTTACTACGTTTAAGCGTTTTTTTTAAAACGTTATTGATTTCTTTTTTTTGCCTGGCAGCACTGTGCGTTTTTGTGAGATCACGTCAAATGTCAATTTTAAGTCATGTACCACCTACAGACTAGCCTACGGGCGGAGGGTCCAAAACGTACTTATATTATGATCTTTTTTTTTAAATCTTCCGTTGACATGTTTATATACAATATAAATTGTCCTGATTTTAATAAGCGTTAAAATAAAACAGAAATGAATAAGACAAAATTCGATATACATTATTTGTATATTATTGCATTTCGGACTCGTGTAATATTCGGTACAACGTGACGTGACGACATTAGAGGTCAAATAATGTCAAATGATAAATGAAAAATAACAATTTAATACCAATTTTGTAAAATAATCTGATAACGGGGAATGGTTCTACGGCCCTTATTCTCGAAATGGCTATTGAATCAGCATACGTTGCTCTGTCTTATAATCAGTGATCGGGTTTCCCGTTGCAACCCGGGGTGAATGGTCTCAAACATTACGCTAGTATTGATATGTCCCGGGATTCCGGGACTTATGTTGGTGTTGGAGGATAATGACATTATATTATTTTAAATGATATCAATTGAAAATACAAGTCAACTTAAAATAAATGTTAAATAAAGAAAATAAAAACTTTAAACTGATTATTTGATTATTTATTCACTTTAAAAAATCTTAAACAACGTCACGACTAACACAGTGACGGATCTCGTTGAAGGGTGTTGTACCAATGGATTGGATAATGAAATGGGTCATCTCGGTTCCAACTTTTATAATTTAACGTTTTTTTTTTTAAGTAGTCGGTTTTTTGATTTTATTAATTAACTTTTTTAAAACTAGTTCCTTATTATTTTTCTTTGTGTTTTAGATTTGTTTCTAATGTTATTTGTTTCGGCAGGACCGCGAGGCGCAGTCTCTCATGGTGAACTCCATGAAATCCGTCACCATCAACTCGTCCAAGCTTCTCACCACCGCCAAGTCCGTCAGCCAAGTGAGTAGAAAACAAATGGGATGAACCTCGTCCCACAGGCTGTGTTATTCAGGGAGGCGATTTTTTACTTTCGAGTGCTCGAAATCAAAGTCGAGTGATATTAGCGCTCGAAAGCTAGTGATTGATTTAATATATTCTCGTGTTTTGTTGTACGCAAAAAGTCGGCTACAACCGGTTTTATTAAATCATCTTTTCAATATAAATAAACGTACAACCTTATTAGTAGTTTCAGTGTTTTAATACTGTTTACCAAAATATTATTACATGTTTTACCAAAACTATTAAATGAAACGTTTACACCGCCAAGGTTCTTTGTGTATGATAGGTAAGTATTTGTAGTTTGTCTATAATTTTAACATCTGTGGTTATTGTTTGTTTGTCAGATTACAAAACAAATTTCTTATATTAGAATTGAAAACGAGAAGTTTAATCCAATCGTTTTTAGAATTTTCCATCGCTCGTGTTTTAAAAATACGATTTCACCGTTTTTGCTCACTTTCGAGCGCAAGAAAGTCAAACATCGCCCCCCAGGCCTGATCCATCTGTCGATGTCGCGAAGTCGCTACCTAGCGACATCTAGCGGCAACTCATCACACGTAGGAGACACCAAGCTACGGCAGCGCCACGAGCGTCCAATAGCGGAACTACATTTGACGTGCGCTGCATTGCGAGCTACCTTTACCTTTGGTTTAGTTTTAGTTTTTTACTTTTAGGCTTTAGTTTAATGGGCTACGCTGAAAACCAGCGCCGAGCTGCTGACGTCCTTTTGCTACGAAGCATGATATTTCATCCGTTATTTTTTTTGTTTATACTCATTCTTGCATGTATTTTTGTGGCAATAAATATATTTTATTTCTTTCTTTATTGCGCTAAAGCTAAGGCCACATAACTGGGCTTGGGCAATGGTTCGCGTTAGTCTCTCTTTTATTATTTTAGAGAAAGAAAGAGAGGCAATCGCGATCCTTCGCCGAATTCCGATAATGTGGGCCCGGTGTTACGAATACGAAGTTTCCCCAATCAGTTGTCATATTTGTATAACACTTCCAACTTCATCACACTGGACTTCGGTTCCCAGGCATAGGAGTTAATTTACTAATGCTAAACTACGCTCGCCAGGGGGTGCTTTAAGTGAAATCTGATGAGTGATGATTGATACCCCGAGCATCGATACAGGACTTCCAGAGTGCCTAGGATACCCATCTGATTGAATCTGCGGCTAACGCCGGAATTGTGCATGTTCAGAAAAACATCTAAAATGGCAATAAAATGTAAGGAAATCCAAATGCTGACCCAAACTCTCTCGTTGTGGTTTATACTGATTGTGCGATCAGTTAGTTATCTTAAGAACTTTTGACTTCCTCTATTGAACCTCACTCAAAACAACGCCTGGCCCTAGCCAGGCTATTTCGAAGCCTCGGTGTAGGCACCAAGGCTTCGAAATAGCCTCGTTTGTATGAAAAACTCACTCTGACCCGTAATATATGACCGCGAGACTACAATAAGTCAGTGAGATCTGAAGCAATCCGTTTGTTTATACTATTTTGAGACCCTATTTCATCGGTTTCTGCTGTTGACTGTACATTAACAATTTTACAATTGAAGTTCCATATATTCATCCACGGATTATCCAATAAAAGGTTTCTCAGCTGATGTTTAAATGCTTCGTCGTATTGTACATTTTTAAAGATCAACCTTATAATATAACTGATGTGTTGTGTCGGCATTCCCTGCGCAGGACCTGACTCGCCCGAACGCCAAGAACCAGCTGGCGGCCGCGGCGCGCGCCGTCACCGAGAGCATCAACAGACTTGTGAGTACTCGCTTACTGTGTACTATCATCACCAAATTGATATAAAGGTGGGTACGAATTAGACCAGCCTCGGGTCGAGGCACTCACGGCTCACCTATTTTGTTCAATTTAATACGCGCTCAATTTTTTACATCCAAACTCCCCTACGGCCAAAACGACAAATAATAAAAATCTGAAAAAATCTTAAATGAAACAGCGTATAACGAATTTTAAAGGAAAACTATCATGACTAAGTAGACATCATTGGTTCTTAAAAATGTTCTTATAAGATACAGGCAATTAAAGTGTTTATACCTACTAAAATCATCTAAGACGGCACCAAGCCCGTGTGGTTGCCGGGTAAGAATAGTGCCACTCCAATCCTTCCTGTGGATGTCGTAAGAGGCGACTCAGGGAATAAGGGCTTGTAGTACTGTTGGGCGATGGGCTTGCAACCTGTCACTAATAAACTAGTAAACTTCTTGGCCTATTTGTGCAAAATGCGGTTATAGAATCATAATCATAGGGTCCGGCCGGATCGCTACCTCCATCCTATCCATTAACCTACCGCCAAACAGCAGTGTTCGCATTGTTGTGTTCCGGTGTGGGGATAAGACAGCCGGTGAAATAACTAGCATAGAGGCATTCCATCTTAGTCCTCAGGGTTGGCAACGCATTTGCAGTCTTAAGATTGCAGTCTTGAGAATGCGAATGTCTATGGGTCACAGTTTCCACTTACCATCAGGTGGCCTGTGTGCTCTTTTGCCTTCTCAATGCCATAAAAAAAATGTACTTAACGGCTTCGGAACCCTACACTGAGCATGGTCCGACATGCTCTTGCCCGGTATTTTGTTAATAATCAATCCGCCACAATATCATGTATTCTGAAAAGATTACCGGCCTCCTATCAATTATGGTTCAATACACAGCTCTCTAAAGTTAGGGCGGGCATATTACGGTCACGTTGAATTCCGGGTACGGACCCTTGTTCGTTAGTCTGGCCGTCGTCGGTTCGTTGGTTCATTGGTGTGTATGTTTTTTTTTTGCTCATTCTTCAAGTATACATTTTTTCCAAAGAAATAGCTTAAAATACAGCGAACGGAAACCATATGCAGTTTATTTGTCGCTGCCATCGCTCAGCGTATTCTAACAAACTTATTGTATTTTTTAAGTAAAGAATCTAGCCTGCTCGTCACGTTATGACCAACCTGCAAATACATTTGTTTAAGAATGGTCTTAGCTTTTTCAGAATTGTTACGAATCTTATCATGCTCATAAGAGGCTGCACTATTTAATATTTGCGGGAGTAGGTACTCTCACGTCCTCTTCCCATGAGCATTTTTAAATTGTGGCGATCTAGCGACATCTAGCGACAACTTGTAACAACCAACTCGCCAGCGCCGCCAGCGTCAGACAGCGCAACTAAATCTGCCAGTGCGCTACATCGCGTTAGCGAAATTTTTTCACTCGGTTGACTTATATACCACTTCCAACTACATCCAAACGGACTTCGGTCCCCAGGCATAACACCCGCCGGGAGAGAGATCTCTCTATTGTCCTCTCTTCCTACAAGATTATAAATAGTGAAGATGTTCTGATGATGTCCCCAGGTGGACGTGTGCACGGAGGCGGCGCCGGGCCAGAAGGAGTGCGCGGCCGCCATCCGCAGCATCGAGGGCTCGCGCGTGCTGCTCGACGCGCCCGCGCAGCCCGTCTCCGAGCTCACCTACTTCGCCGCCGTCGACAGCTGCGTCACGCACAGCAAGGCGCTCAGTGAGTTACACTTACAGTTCGAGAAGAGAATTCCCAGGAAGTTGGTCATACTCGTTCCGGGGAAATTTAGCTCGAGAAATTGTTAGTTCAGATAATTTTGCCCATAGCCCATCTTAATTGATTTTTTCTCAAACATACTCGGAAAGAAAAGCTTTTCTTTTGAAAAACGATGACGGAGAGAGTAAAATAAATGTATGAGAACAGAGTCCTGTTCTCTGTGATATTTTATTCAAAAATGATCTCTGTTGCGTGTAAAATAAAAAAGGACATAAACAAATCCATACATCCAATTTATTAAATGGTCGGTGCAGCGCTGGGCGGTCATTGTGAAATTATTTCAATACTTGTAGTTTTCAAAAGGAGATTATCCCTCAATTTGTTGTTTTTTTTACAATTACTTTAATTAGGGTGATCGCATCAGTGTTGGACACTTTAAGCTGACAGGCACCACTAATGGACACTTTACTCTTAATTCAAAGATCATAAGGTTATAAATTGATTGTTGCAAAACAAATGAAGAACCTTTATTGTTTGTAAAATAAGAATGAAGTGTCTATCATTCGATCTTGTTCATTACTGGTTCGATCACCCTGTGCATTTGTATTATTTCCTCACTTTGTTTGAGAAAATAATTTTAATATGGCTCGGCGGAAATGGGATTGCCTGATTCGTATTTTAGCAGACCTGGGACTAGGTCGATGTGTGTGTTTAGTCAAATTTCGCTTTCAAACCGCCAGCGAGTATAGTTACTTATATTTATAATACCTATATATAGCTGTCATAAGATGCAATGCTATGCCTTGTGTGACGTGTTGTCAGTTGCATTGACGTCCTAAGGAAGATCGACGTGTTTAATTATGTCAATTACCCTTCACTCAAAAATGTATCTTAATGACTAGTACAGTGTATGAGATTGTATTCTGATATGCATTTATTGAAATAAATTAAAAAAAGAAAAAAAAACACAGGACAATGTCACACAAATTGACCTAGTCCCAAACTAAACTCTAGGCTTGTAATATATGTACTAGACAACGATAAACTTACTTATATAGAGAAATACATACTTAAATACATAGAA
Source organism: Acleris holmiana (assembly GCA_949316455.1). Lineage (NCBI taxonomy): Eukaryota > Metazoa > Arthropoda > Insecta > Lepidoptera > Tortricidae > Acleris > Acleris holmiana. Next base: position 1,057,951 of record OX438788.1, read on the forward strand.
AACATCCAAGACTCGGGAACAAATACTCGTGCTCATCACACAAATATCTGCCCTTACCGGGATTTGGACCCAGGACCCCTAGCTTCGAAGGCAGGGTCACTCCCAACTAGGCTAGCGTGTCGTCAAATGGTGTTAAATGATGTTGTTTGAACCGTGTATGTGTCGTGCAGGCGAAGGCATGTCGGGCATGGCGACGGCGGTGAAGCGCTCGGAGCAGCAGCCGTTCGCGCGCGGCGTGCGCGCCGTGGCCGCCGCCGTGCTCGCGCTCGTGGAGGCCGCCGCGCAGGCCGCCTACTGGGTCAGTCCCCGGCCGGCCCGCCCGAGCTTGGCTCCGGGTGCAATATTATACGTACCTTCCTCCAGCCAAAACTACTAATACTTAATATCTAAAAAAAAAGTTTAATGAAAGAGCATATAATCAATTTAAAAGGAACACAACTAAGTAAACATCATTGGTTCTTGAGATACAGGCGATTAAAATGTTTATACCTACTAAAATCATCCAAGACAGCAACGATTGACTTTAAATAGGAAATTTGTTATTACTTGTTATTTTTTTTATGTTTGTAGTACTTAACGGTTTCGGAACCCTACACTGAGCATGGTCCGACATGCTCTAGGATTAAAACACCATTTATTTCATCTTTATAGACCTTATATAAGGCGAGATATATTTCACTTAGTTCCGATAGGGTTGACAGCAATAAATCGCACTTTTAGAATTATAGTGACCTAATTCAAACATTTTCAGCTTTCGATTTCGAGTCATAAATTGAGTACTATAGAGACCTAAGTCGAAATTCAAAATATTTGGATTAGGTCACTAAGTATAATTTTAAAGATGCGAAATGTTCTTATTTGTGAAACTTAAAAAGACAGTTTTAAAATTTTAACACGTTTTGATTCTATACAAAAGCTTAATAAATGGGGCAAAGCTTAGTGTGTTGCGTTTTATATGCTTCTTGTACGTTTTCCCATAAGGCTGCGTTTCCACCAGAGCTGTGCGAGGTATCGGAGCGGTGTGCGAGGAAAAAATCCACCAATAGGAGAGCTGCGCTGAGCGAGGCTAGGAATACTATTGGTGGATTTTTTCCTCGCACACCGCTCCGCTACCTCGCACAGCTCTGGTGGAAACGCAGCCTTAATGGTATGAATGAAACTAGATTCTGTTTTTCATGCATGATCGCTACTGTCAGTGTACAGAGGTTAACAGTCAGTGGGGTGGTCGGTCCGGCAGGTGGCGGTGTCGGACGAGACGAGCGTGTGCGGGCGCGCGGGGCTGGTGGACCAGGCGCAGTTCGCGCGCGCCGCCGTCGCCATCGACCACGCCTGCCGCGCGCTCGCCGACCCCACCAGCGACCAGCAGCAGGTACCGCCCACACGCCGAGGGCTGCCGGGCCCTCCGCGGAGGGAACATGCCCGATTGGAACACACTACTCTAGGGAATTACAGTTAAGAGGCCGTATATTTTCGCCGATATATCTGATTTTACAGACGTGATTTTACTGTTGAAATACTTTACTTCTACAGAATTTAATGCGCAACACGAAAGATAATTTCAATTTTCAACGAATGTATGAGCTACTTTTTTGTTTTTATTATTTGATATTGATTAATCGACCTGAAACCGGCGACTGTTTTGTGAATTTTAACGTAAGAGGTTTAGAATATCGCATATTCACGAATCGTTTTGACGTCTAAAAGGTATGAAATAATTACAATTCATTTCTGTAAAAGTTGTTCAGTTCAAAATCAAACCATTACCTTAAAAAAACAGCAATATATATAATGTTTTAAAATAACCTAAATCATGCATTATAAAACTCGACAAATCTAAAAAAGTACCTCATTTATTTATAACTCATTTATTCGATCAGAACTGAAACGATATTTCAAAATGTGCATTCAAACTTATAGAAGAGCAATATTTTAAGTGTAAAATCTCATAAAGAAGCAAAACCACCAAAATTTCGTGTACGGCCTCTTAAAACAATTATGTGGCTTGAAGGTGTATTACATTTATTTTAACTGAGGTACTGCTTAGAACATGACCGTGCAGCATCACGGCCCGTGGGCGACTCTCTGTTATTTCATAAAAATAAACAATCTACACTGACGCACTTCGTAACTTGACTTTAAAAAATTAAATAGCATGCAATAAGTTTAGGCTCACAGATTATCGCAGCCGTATTGCATTACATCCGAAACTGAAGGCACAACTTTCAACACAGCCGGACTTCGCACATAATTTTTATTAAAGGAAACAGCTTCAAACAGAAACACTACCTAACACCACACACATCAGTGCTGCCGGTACCCTTCAGGGAGGGAAGATGCCCGATTGGAACATGCTACCTAACACCACGCGTATCAGTGCTGCCGGTACCCTTCAGGGAGGGAAGATGCCCGATTGGAACATGCTACCTAACACCACGCACATCAGTGCTGCCGGTACCCTTCAAGGAGGGAAGATGTCCGATTGGAACATGCTACCTAACACCACGCGCATCAGTGCTGCCGGTACCCTTCAGGGAGGGAAGATGCCCGATTGAAACATACTACCTAACACCACACACATCAGTGCTGCCGGTACCCTTCAGGGAGGGAAGATGCCCGATTGGAACATGCTACCTAACACCACGCGTATCAGTGCTGCCGGTACCCTTCAGGGAGGGAAGATGCCCGATTGGAACATGCTACCTAACACCACGCACATCAGTGCTGCCGGTACCCTTCAAGGAGGGAAGATGTCCGATTGGAACATGCTACCTAACACCACGCGCATCAGTGCTGCCGGTACCCTTCAGGGAGGGAAGATGCCCGATTGAAACATACTACCTAACACCACACACATCAGTGCTGCCGGTACCCTTCAGGGAGGGAAGATGCCCGATTGAAACATACTACCTAACACCACACACATCAGTGCTGCCGGTACCCTTCAGGGAGGGAAGATGCCCGATTGAAACATACTACCTAACACCACACACATCAGTGCTGCCGGTACCCTTCAGGGAGGGAAGATGCCCGATTGAAACATACTACCTAACACCACACACATCAGTGCTGCCGGTACCCTTCAGGGAGGGAAGATGCCCGATTGAAACATACTACCTAACACCACACACATCAGTGCTGCCGGTACCCTTCAGGGAGGGAAGATGCCCGATTGAAACATACTACCTAACACCACACACATCAGTGCTGCCGGTACCCTTCAGGGAGGGAAGATGCCCGATTGAAACATACTACCTAACACCACACACATCAGTGCTGCCGGTACCCTTCAGGGAGGGAAGATGCCCGATTGGAACATACTACCTAACACCACGCGCATCAGTGCTGCCGGTACCCTTCAGGGAGGGAAGATGCCCGATTGGAACATACTACCTAACACCACACACATCAGTGCTGCCGGTACCCTTCAGGGAGGGAAGATGCCCGATTGGAACATACTACCTAACACCACGCGCATCAGTGCTGCCGGTACCCTTCAGGGAGGGAAGATGCCCGATTGGAACATACTACCTAACACCACGCGCATCAGTGCTGCCGGTACCCTTCAGGGAGGGAAGATGCCCGATTGGAACATACTACCTAACACCACGCGCATCAGTGCTGCCGGTACCCTTCAGGGAGGGAAGATGCCCGATTGGAACATACTACCTAACACCACGCGCATCAGTGCTGCCGGTACCCTTCAGGGAGGGAAGATGCCCGATTGGAACATACTACCTAACACCACGCGCATCAGTGCTGCCGGTACCCTTCAGGGAGGGAAGATGCCCGATTGGAACATACTACCTAACACCACGCGCATCAGTGCTGCCGGTACCCTTCAGGGAGGGAAGATGCCCGATTGGAACATACTACCTAACACCACGCGCATCAGTGCTGCCGGTACCCTTCAGGGAGGGAAGATGCCCGATTGGAACATGCTACCTAACACCACGCGCATCAGTGCTGCCGGTACCCTTCAGGGAGGGAAGATGCCCGATTGGAACATGCTACCTAACACCACGCGCATCAGTGCTGCCGGTACCCTTCAGGGAGGGAAGATGCCCGATTGGAACATGCTACCTAACACCACGCGCATCAGTGCTGCCGGTACCCTTCAGGGAGGGAAGATGCCCGATTGGAACATACTACCTAACACCACGCGCATCAGTGCTGCCGGTACCCTTCAGGGAGGGAAGATGCCCGATTGGAACATACTACCTAACACCACGCGCATCAGTGCTGCCGGTACCCTTCAGGGAGGGAAGATGCCCGATTGGAACATACTACCTAACACCACGCGCATCAGTGCTGCCGGTACCCTTCAGGGAGGGAAGATGCCCGATTGGAACATACTACCTAACACCACGCGCATCAGTGCTGCCGGTACCCTTCAGGGAGGGAAGATGCCCGATTGGAACATGCTACCTAACACCACGCGCATCAGTGCTGCCGGTACCCTTCAGGGAGGGAAGATGCCCGATTGGAACATGCTACCTAACACCACGCGCATCAGTGCTGCCGGTACCCTTCAGGGAGGGAAGATGCCCGATTGGAACATACTACCTAACACCACGCGCATCAGTGCTGCCGGTACCCTTCAGGGAGGGAAGATGCCCGATTGGAACATACTACCTAACACCACGCGCATCAGTGCTGCCGGTACCCTTCAGGGAGGGAAGATGCCCGATTGGAACATACTACCTAACACCACGCGCATCAGTGCTGCCGGTACCCTTCAGGGAGGGAAGATGCCCGATTGGAACATACTACCTAACACCACGCGCATCAGTGCTGCCGGTACCCTTCAGGGAGGGAAGATGCCCGATTGGAACATACTACCTAACACCACGCGCATCAGTGCTGCCGGTACCCTTCAGGGAGGGAAGATGCCCGATTGGAACATACTACCTAACACCACGCGCATCAGTGCTGCCGGTACCCTTCAGGGAGGGAAGATGCCCGATTGGAACATACTACCTAACACCACGCGCATCAGTGCTGCCGGTACCCTTCAGGGAGGGAAGATGCCCGATTGGAACATACTACCTAACACCACGCGCATCAGTGCTGCCGGTACCCTTCAGGGAGGGAAGATGCCCGATTGGAACATACTACCTAACACCACGCGCATCAGTGCTGCCGGTACCCTTCAGGGAGGGAAGATGCCCGATTGGAACATACTACCTAACACCACGCGCATCAGTGCTGCCGGTACCCTTCAGGGAGGGAAGATGCCCGATTGGAACATACTACCTAACACCACGCGCATCAGTGCTGCCGGTACCCTTCAGGGAGGGAAGATGCCCGATTGGAACATGCTACCTAACACCACGCGCATCAGTGCTGCCGGTACCCTTCAGGGAGGGAAGATGCCCGATTGGAACATGCTACCTAACACCACGCGCATCAGTGCTGCCGGTACCCTTCAGGGAGGGAAGATGCCCGATTGGAACATGCTACCTAACACCACGCGCATCAGTGCTGCCGGTACCCTTCAGGGAGGGAAGATGCCCGGCTTTTGATTTTGATTTATTCTGCTTCCTGTTTTACTCTACTCACTTGACATTGGCGAAATCACTGCGTATGTCGTGGTGGACCGCCATTAATAATAAAAGAAGACGAAGAACATCAACATCACTGACGACACGCTAGCCTACTTGGTAGTGACTGCCTTCGAAGCTAGGGTCCTGGGTCAAATCCCGGTAAGGGCAGATAGTTGTGTGATGGGTAAGAGTATTTATTCCTGATAGATGTTTTCTATGTATTGAAGTATATATTTCTCTATATACGTAAGTTTATCGATGTCTAGTACCCATAACCTCCCAAGACCCACCATACAACGAAATTTGCCAATGGAATATGAACCTATTACAAATGCAATAGAGTCAATTTTCTAGTTTGTTAGTCCCTCATAAAAACAAAGGAAAACCTATTTTATTCCCTTTGCAATAGGTCTATTTTCTAATGAACGTATTATGTTCAATTTTTTGTACGAGAGCCCTTAGGAGGATAATACAGGCCTATAGCTTAGTTTGGGACTAGGTCAATTTGTGTGACATTGTCCTGTGATTTATTTATTGCAAGCTGTCACTAATACACTGGTAAACAACAAATCTTTTTTTGGAGTTGTTATTTGTGTAGTTCTGCCTACCCCACTGGGAATGAAAGCGTGATGATATCTATGGATGAATGTGACAGGTTGCAAACCCATCGCCTAACAGTACTACAAGCCCTTATTCCATTAGTCGCCTCTTACGACATCCACGGGAAGACATGGAGTGGCACTATTCTAACCCGGTGACATGTTCTTATTGTACAACAATAAATATATCCTCCCCAGGTACTATCAGCGGCGACAGTGATCGCGAAGCACACGAGCGCCCTCTGCAACGCTTGCCGCGTGGCGTCCGGGAAGACCACCGAGCCACAGGCCAAGCGGCACTTCGTACAGGCCGCTAAGGACGTGGCCAACTCGACCGCGGCCCTCGTCAAGGAGATCAAGGCGCTGGACAGCGATTATAGCGAGGTTGGTGTTCATTTAGATCCATTTTACCTTGAACCTAAAAGAAATAACTAATAATGAACGAGATAATTTTGATGATTATAATGTTTAAATTTTTAGTGCATTAAAACTGACAGAAAAACTAAAATATCAAGTACCGTTGCTCCTCCTCTATAAAGAAAAGATACTAAAACACACTAACTTTTACATTGTTACAACCCCTTCTCCGAAACCTCGTAATTTGTCCACTCCTACATTGTCCTTTTGTTCAAATTGTCAATCCTCAAATCCTACTTCGACTACTTCCTAGACAGTCCATTCCCCATTCGTCATTTCCTATTCTATATCTTCCTAACTTGTCCACTTTCTATATCTAGGCACTCCGGATCAACTCTCTAGATAATTTTCTCAAAGTTATTTACTTCCTGAAGCGTATTTTCCAATCGCGTTTGTCCCCATTAATTTCAAGTTAGGAAAGAGACAAGTTAGGAAGTGGACAACTTAAAAATGAACCATTTAGGAAAGATACAAATAAGGAAGTGGATAAGTTAGGAAAGAGACAAGTTAGGAGGTGGACCAGTTAGGAAGTGGACAAGTTAGAAATTAACAATCTAGGAAAGAGATAAATTAGAAAGTGGATAAGTTCGGAAAGAGACAAGTTAGGAAGTGGACAAGTTAGGAAAGAAAGAAGTTAGGAAGTGGACAAGTTAGAAATGAACCATTTAGGAAAGAGACAAGTAAGGAAGAGGATAAGTTAGGAAAGAGACAAGTTAGGAAGTGGACCTGATAGGAAATGGACAACGCCGCCCGGAGGGATTACAACACGTAAAGACGCGACACAAATTTCAGAACAGCCGCATCGGAAATGAAACCCTCGTTTGGAACTGAAATATTTTCCCAGTTGAGGACATCATTTAAAATGTAACGTTTGTTTGTGCGCAGAGCAACCGCACGCGGTGCGCGCAGGCGACCGCGCCGCTGCAGGAGGCCGTGCGCAGCCTGTGCCAGTTCGCCGACAGCCCGCAGTTCGGGTCGGTGCCCGCGCGCATCTCGCAGCAGGCGCACAACAACCAGGCTTCTATCCTCGATAGTGGCAGGTAAAGACACACACGCGTCTACAGTATCAAAAAGCGTATATCCACAAGCAAACATACATAACATCACGCCTTCATTCCCAGAGTGGAGTAGGCAGAGCTACAGAAATAACAACAACTCTAAAAAGATTTGCTTATTTTTCTATTACCAAATTTTGCACAATTAGGCCAATTTTGACAGGTTGCTAGCGGTCAATTCAGTTGAAACGGCTTATTTAATGGATGAAAGAAAACCAAAATCAATCAGTCAGTTTTTTTATTAAACGCTATTGTTGGAAAACACCCCAGCATATTCATGTCAAATAATAATGATCTAGGTACTACATTGTTTTCAAGTGGCAACACTTCAAGCATTGGATGAAAAACTATCACGACGCCAATATGCTAGAAATGAGAAGGATAACTGTATACGCGAAACAATTGTCGTTGAAAGCTTTAAAAAGTCATAGTTCAGACCCTTGCAAAAACACTCTATACAAAATCGACGAAAGGAATGACGTCACAGCTGTTCTTCCGTGTTTAAAATATAAGGACCTAATAAAGAAATTTGCATTTATTTCAGAAATAATAGTGATTTCAATGGTTTATCCAATGTCATTGAATTAAAATATTACTCAAATAATATGAGAATGCCGATAAGAACAATCTAAACCTTAAAAGAAGTTTTCAAAATTTTATCAAATTTTGATTTTATATAAAATTTTACTAATGAAACTCAACTCTGTTTATTATGCATGTTCCCTATTTCACTCTAAATCCACCATCTTTTTCTTTCATTTATTTTTGACAACGCTTATGTAAAAGTTTCGATATTATTACTTCCTGATGCTTTTGTAGCCAATTTTAAATGTGCATGTGTTCCCACAGGAGTATAATCTCAGCGTCGTGCTCCATGCTCGAAGCGGCCAAAGCCTTGGCCGTGACGCCGGACGCGCGCCCGCAGTGGCAGGCGCTCGCGACGCACAGCAAAACTGTCTCCGATAGCATTAAGGCGTTGCTGGGAGACCTGAGGTTAGATCACGAATACATACATACATACTAACACGCCTTTATATCCAGAGTGCGCTAGACAGAGCTACAGAAATACCAACAACCCTATAAATACTTGTTTATAATTCTGTAACCACATTTTGCACAATCAGCCCAAGAAATTTACCAGTGTAATAGTGACAGGTTGCAAGCCCATCGCCTAACAGTACAACATTCCCTTATTCTCTTAGTCGCCTCTTACGAAATCCACGGGAAGACATGGAGTGGCCCTATTGTAACCCGGCAGCCACACGCATAAATAAATATCACGATAAATATTGCAGGACAATGTCACATAAATTGACCTAGTCCCAAACCAAGCTCTAGGCTTGTACTTACTATAGGTACTAGACAACGATAATCATACTTATATAAAGAAAACTAACACTGAACATAGATTGAAATAGCCTTATTTTTTGTAACGGAATGCTAACGACATTATAATGTAGTAAATAATCTTAACCCTTAAGGTTGCAAAATTAAAAAAGTACTGATATCTAGCTTCATTTGATTACAAGTGTTCTCAAAATCCAGTACCTATTATTTACTAAAAAGTTACCGCATACACCGTCCCGCGCCGCGAAAAACTCGTCCGCCTCGCTTTCAGACGAGAACTTCAACATATTATTGGTTATAAAGGTTACACACTCCAATTATAACCATTTTTTGTTCCTATGGTGTTAACTTATAGAACCCAAACCAACAGTTTTTAGTTTTTATAATTAGATCTCTAACGCAACGATATAAAAAAATGCAAATTTCATCACGTGCAATTTTCCGGGATGTAACGATTATAGTAACGTATTGGCGATTAACGAAGTTAACTATTTGTCCCAGCTATGTTAGATAGTAAACCTCAACAGTACTTACGACCTTGGTTATGTGAAGCTCGCTTCGACGCAGTCCTGTCTTAAACACAAGGCTAGCAACTGGAGAAGACCAGCAGAAGATAGCAGTTGCCTGTCACAGCTGATGATGTGATCTGTGTGTAAGACAATGTGTGGTTTACAGAGAGAAGGCTCCAGGCCAGCGGGAGTGCGCGGCCGCGCTGCAGACGCTGGAGCGCCAGCGGCGCGCGCTGGAGCAGGCCGCGCTGCAGGCCGTGGCGCTCGAGCTGCCGCAGATGAAGACCGACTCGCTGCAAGGTCGGGACACCGCACCACACGCTCCCTAGCTACCTAAGCTCGGCTGTGGTTCTCTGCCTACCCTTCCGGGAAATGGCCGTCATTTGAGAGGCGATGTTTAAATCGCGTTGCTGTCAAAAATTATCCGATGATCCGGAGTTCCACGATTTTTGAATATACATACACATGTAGAACATCACGCCTTTTTTCCCAGAGTGGGGTAGGCGGAGCTACAGAAATACCAACAACTCTAAAATAATGTTTATAAAGCAAGCCTAACAGTACTACAAGCCTTTATTCACTTAGTCGCCTCTTACGACATCCACGAGAAGACATGGAGTGGCACTATTTTAACACGGCATAAAGGGTTTTTTGAATATGTTGTAGATATTACAAAAAACTATGTCCGTACGTTTTCGCTTATGTTTTTTTTCTTTTTTCTTTTCTATAAATATTTTTTCGGAATGGAAAACGTACTTAGTTTTTCAGATTATCTACAATATATATATTTAAAAATTATAAAAATCGTAAAACGTTAAACGGGAGAAAAATGTTATCGCGTTTTTCCTACAGAGTCCTCTTAATGTATGTATGTGTTAATTCAGGTTATGAAATGATAGGATCATTTCATAACCAACGATTCACAAATGATTCATTTCATAAACATATCATTTGACAATTCGCGTTTTTTTTCCAAACTGTGTATACCTAATTCTCGATTTATATTAGGACCGAAACGAGTTTGCAAATTAGGTTGCAAAACGATGCATTTGTCAAAGATTTGTCTGCCAAAAGGCATAGTACAATTAATTTATTTGATAAGTTCTCCTGAACTCTGGTTTCTAACTCCGTTATTGTTCCGTGCAGGCTATCTGGAACAGATCGAGAACAGTACCACCGAGATGCTGGAGCGGATCGAGCCCGTGCGTGTCGCCGCCAAGGGCGAGGCGGAGAACCTCGGACATTCCGTCGTGCAACTGGTACGGAACACAACTTAACTAACGAATAACGATGAAAAAGGATACATTAATCAGACGCACAAAATAATACAAAGTAATTTTGTATTCCTAGCTTACCATAGTTTACAGAAACTCATTGCATAGAATGTGTCACTTCGCAGAATTTTCATTTCTTAGAAAGCTGATATCTGCTGTAACCTTACTGTTTTCAGAATATTTTTTGGTTGTCACAGATCTAACCTAACCTAACCTACGTAGCTTATGCTTAAAATAATCAGAAAACATTAAGGTTTCAGCAGAAATTAGCTTTCTATGAAATGAAAATTCTGCGAAGTAATACATTCTATGAAATAAGTTTCTGTAAAACAAGTAAAATTGTTGAGGTTCAAGTTGAGACATGTTTTGTACGTCTCCAAAAAAAATCTGCCCTTAATGAGTATGGGAAGGCGATACGACCTTTCCGCTTCAGAGTTTGGTAAGTACCGTATTTTTTCTCACCACTGATTGATTCTTGTCCCCAGGTATCATACTGCGAGCCGCTAGTATCAGCGACCATCGGCGCCGCGTCCAACCTGACGTCATCGTCATCGTCGGGGCAGCTGATGGAGCACGCGCGCACCGTGATCGAGACCCTGGCGCTGGTCACGCACCGAGCGGGACAGGCGGCTGGGAACCCCACGGTAAGTTGTGTAGTTATAGTACAGGGCCTAGTGTACTTCCCTGGGGAACTACTTGAGAAATATTAACGACGAGGTAGTGACTCTGCCTAGGAAACTAGCGGTCGCGCGTGTTTATCGGCGAGTATAGAGTCTTAGATGTTTTCTATCTATTTACGTATGTATATAAGTGTGTTTATCGTTGTCTAGTACGCTTAGTATAAAAAAAAAGTATATAAAAATATATACAAGTCTTAAGCTTAGTTTGGGACTAAGTCAATTTTTGTGATATTGTTTCTTTATCTATTTCACTAGGTAGTTTGCCTAGCCTAATATAATTATCGTTACATCACAAAAAAGTACATTCCTACACATCACGCCTTCATTCCCAGAGTGGGGTTGCCAGTGCTACAGAAATACCAACAACTCTAAAAAGACTCGTTGATAATTTTGTAACCACATTTTGCATAATCGGGCCAAGATGTTTTCCAGTTTATTAGTGACTGTAAGTGATTGCAAGCCCGTGGCCTAAAAGTACAACAAGCCCTTCACAATTTTTATTTTATTTTATGTTGTTTTGATATCGACTTTATCTTATAAAATATCATTAGCATGGATGCATTAAGATTATGATACTCAGGGGATCATTTCATTACTGTAAAGAATAGCAGTGGGCCTAATATACTTCCCTGTGGAACTCCTTGGAAAACATTGTTATTCCTCGCTAATGCTTCGCCATTTAACGTATTTTATTACAGAAATATATTAAAATTATCTTAAATAATATTTTGCTGTTATTTATATTAATAGTGACGTTGTAATAATGTGTTGTTGTTTGTCCGTAGGCCGTGAACGCTCACCACAACGTGGACGAGCAGAGCCAGCTGTGCCGCTCGGCGCTGAGCGAGCTGCTGGAGCACGCGCGCGCGCTGAGCACGGAGCGCGGCGCCGTGGGCCCGCTGCTCGACTCGCTGCAGCGGTCCATGTGCAAGCTGACACCTAGCAGGTCTGTCTTGTTGGGAACTCATCATTTCATCGAATACCATTTCATCGAACGCTATTTTCTGTTGAAACCATAATATGCAATAGAAGTATACTAGGGCGACACATCATGGATCCACAAGAGATACAATTCCTCACTGCCCAATGCATCTCGAAATTTCTGGACGCAACAGGCCTTTGCAGTGAGCTTTAAACAAAGGACTGCCAAGCAGCTCACAAGGCCCATCTAATAATAAATACTTGTCAGTGTCGATGTATGTCGTTTATTTGTTTCTGTAAATGTTTTACCAAAAAAACTTAGACACGCCTTAGACAAGTCTGAAATTACAGTTAATTACAGTCTAATTGACATTGTATCAGGTGCAATGAATAGCGATATTGGATATTGTAAATAGTGTATACATAACGATAAAAACAAAAGCGGAATGACAACAATACCTCTAAATCGAATATAGGATTTTTTTGAATAAAACCGGTTTTACGATTCCTGGCCGCGTTTGTTAAGCGCTGAGTTTCAGCTGGCCGGATAAAGTATATACGGTTTCCAAATATTGAGCCTCAATAAATTATCTTATTATGAGTCACTATTCGAGTCGATATGTATTATGCTGTAAAGATAACCGAAGCCCGTATGACGTCAGCCGCCGTCCTTAACCTACCGCAGCCGTGTATAAATAACAACCACTGAAATAGTCTTCATGCATCGCCGCGCCGGCGCTTTCTGACAACGGTACAGTCAGCATCAAAAGTAGCTAAGCAGAATAACACGCTCAAAATGATCTAGACACGACGTGTTCTCTTGATAATAGAGTCGAGTGCAGATCATTTTGAGCTCTTCGGTTGCGTAGCCACTTCTGATGCTCTACATTGAGGCTTTGACTTTTGTGTCTTTAATCATAATCAACCTTTCACTTTTCTCAATCTCTCCAGGGTTAGCTGGAAGACATCCCTTAAAGGGATAACTTCGCCTTTTTACATTATTTTCTTGTATCATCGTTGTTTTGTTTCTGTTTTACTTTGGGTGGTGGTAGGACCCTGTGCAAGGTCCGTCCGGATCGCTACCACCATCTTATCCATTAACCACCCGCCAAGCAAGTGTTCGCATTGTTGTGTTCCGGTGTGGGGATAAGACAACCGGTGAAATTACTAGCATAGAGGCATTCAATCTTAGTCCTCAGGGTTGGCAACGCATTTGAGGTCTTGGGATTATAGTCTTGAGAATTCAAATGTCTATGGGTCTCAGATTCCACTTACCATCAGGTGGCCTGAGTACTCGTGTGCCTTCTCCTTAACATAAAAAAAAAAAAACTTTGTAGACTAAAGTGTTAACATAACCTACTAACCTTTTGACTGTGAAAGACTTCAAAGTGACTTCAAAAGGTGGCAATTGGTGGCATCTCCACAGACGGGGGGTTAACTAGGTTCCGCCTGCGACTTGTGCGTCTTGTCAGCGTACAATTAGTTATTCCGCCATCCAACGTTGCGGGGGATTAGCGGGGAAGAATCGATCATCGTTATTCCCACGGGAACCATTAAATTATCCATGGACTTAAAGAAAAAACTTCAGGGGCGCTCTTACACAAATTGACCTAGTGCCAAACTAAGCTCTAGGCTTGTACTGTGGGTACTAGACAACGATAAACTCACTTATATAGAGAAATACATACTTAAATATATAGAAACATCCAAGATTCTGGAACAAATACTTGTGCTCATCACACAAATATCTGCCCTTACCGGGATTTGAACCCAGGACCGCCAGCTCCGAAGGCAGCGTCACTACCAACTAGGCCAGCGTGTCGTCAATAAGCTATCTCCATTTCAAATATTATCAAAATCCGTCTTGCCTTTGCAGTGCGAAAGCGTAACACACGCACAAACTTTCGCATGTATAATATTAGTTCGAGAGTTTCTTGGATAGCCAACTAAACTCTAAACTGTCGTATAAATTATTGTGATATTAAATGATGGTATCTTTAAGTTACGCTATTTTCTGCTGAAACCATAATGTTTCCAACGTAAGTAATGTACCCTGAAAACATTATGCTTTCAGCAGCAAAAGCGCTGGTCGAAATGAAATTCGATGAAATAATACATTCGATGAAGTGATGAGTTACCATATTTATCACGTTCTCGAAAACGTCTCTAACGATATTGGTCCAGCGGTATTTGGCATATATAGACGACAGTATTGTAATCAAATGCTTACTATATAATTGGTACATAGTTTATGTCTAAATAACTAAATAACTAGGCTTCTAGTATTGTTAGGCGATGGGCTTGCAACCTGTCACTAATACACTAGTAAACATCTCAGCTTACTTGTGCAAAATGTGGTTACAGAATTATTAACATGTCTTTTTAGAGTTGTTGGTATTTCTGTAGCTCTGCCTACCCCACTCTGGGAATGAAGGCGTGATGTTATGTATGTATGTAACTAAATAACTGAAAATAACTAATATTAAATCTATATATACACTAAAAAATTAAATCTATGAAAGGCCCCTGCGGCATTGTACCAAAGATGCTGGCAGCATTTCCTCGTTGAATGGCTAAACTTATTCGTTGAGCGAGGAAACTGCCAGCTCTTCGGTCTCCAGTGACGTCAATGAGTCACTTTGACAATTCCTTAAAAAGGCTAATAGCACTAGGACCCCACGGACCAAGGGTCTCGACACCGACGACAGTATTAAATTGTGATATAATAGTGTCATCTACATACACCCCAGTAGAGCTCGGTCGCCCAGGTACCCGACAATCTCTTTCTTATATGCTATATAAATTGTTATATAGCATACAAACTCAATAAGTTTAATTATTTATTACGTTGGTCATATCATAAGATCGATCTAGCTATGTTTAGCGGTTGGGTCACCACAGGTCTTGAGATTGATTCTGGCGGGGAGCCAAGCGCAATTGCGATACTGTCTTATCTCGGGTATTAATAGATGTATGACTACCTTATACACTCATTAGCCGTAAAAAGTTAAAGGCTTGTAGCAACATATATAAATATAAAAAATCCGTGAATGACAGACCGCGACCAAAAGAAAGCACTACGGGAGAAAATAGGGGGAAAATTAAAAAAATATATTTATTTCATTAAAACGCATTATTGCCACGTAACAACGTTTTTGTGCCCTGAGATAGGATTTCCTGTGTTAGGACCCAGGGAAATGAAGCAGCAAGTATATAATTCCTGTTCAGCAGCAAAACTATAGTAACAGTATATCCCTAATACAGATACAACAACGACCAAAAGCTGCATGACTGAGTGAGTCATATATATATAACAACTATTGAGTTCGTAGTATATCTACCGAGTAACGGGAAACTAATTCTACGAGTACAAAGTCACGGGCGTCCTATCGTATTGTGACGACGGAGAAGCTTTCGAAAATCATACGGCAGATATTTGTGTGATGAGCGCGAATATTTGATCCTGAGTCTTGGATGTTTTCTATGTATTTAAATATTTATTTCTCTATATAAGTATGTTAATCGTTGTCTAGTACCCATAGTACAAGCCTAGAGCTTAGTTTGGGACTAGGTCAATTTGTGTGAGATTGTCCCGTGATATTTATTTATTTTATTTTATCATCAATATGAAGCGCGAAATCACAAAAACACCTGGGGACTAGTCTGTAATAATATTTGCTAAAACTAACTGAATAGTTGATATTATTGCGTAAGCACTCGAAAACTTTTGCGTGGTAAGTTAGACAACTTAATTATTTTTAGACATAATTATCGCAAGGTATAACTTATTTTTTTAGGCTGTTAGTTACATTTTTTTTAAAAAAAACCGTGGCCTAGTCTACACGTTTGATATTTAAGAAACTCTGAAAAGTTAACAGTTTAAGCGATACAATATATTAAGAATATCAATAACTATGTCAACAATGACATTTAGACGAAAAAAAAAGTGTAACAACGGGATCCCCTTTGTTTTTTCCCTACATTTTATTTTATAATAATAATGAAATTTATGGTCATCATTTTCTTTACATTTTCATACGCAAACATTGTTTTAGCCTAGCCTTGAATGAAACAAATTGTTGAATTCAATTTAATAAAATAATGGTGTAAAATTTTAACTTATTACCATTGTACAAAAACGCCATGCGACTTTAAATTAAAATGAGAGGGCCTGTAAATACAAAATCGCTTGCCGTATCAAACGCATCGCAGCCGATCAGTTGCCGGTGGAACTGCCGCGCGGCAGACGCGCCCGCGCCGCGTGACGTCGCGTCAACAACCAACATGGCCGTGCGGGGATCGAGGTCGATTACCTTTTAACAACTAATATTAAATATTTGTCGTGTAACTTATGGACTCCATTAGGAATGGGAAGATCAGAGAGAAATGTGGACTGAAAAGCCATGCATCGACGGTTCAGTCGTATGAAAGAGATGTACAGTGCGAAAGTGAATGGAAAGGTAGGAGAAATACTGGAAAAGGGCCGAATCTTGAGTACCAGAAACCGACGTGCATGCGTGACTCTATGTATGAATGTGGAAGAAGCGAAAGAGATTTGTCAGGATCGTAGCAGGTGGAAAGAAGTGGACACTTAATCAATATTTCATACAATTTTTAAATACATATATTCCATTAACGACTAATAAAAATAAATTAAAACAAATCAAACCCTCCATCGAACTCACGTGAGGCATCGAGCCTAAGACACTCGCAGCGTTTTCTCTCTGCACCGCTAAGGCTGAGCTTTGGGCAAAAAAGGCACCGGCCCGAGGACCGCCACAGACATGCACAAGTTTTTCTGATCCCTCCTTGACGAATTTTTGAAGTGTCAGAAGACCATGGTCCAAATGTTTCAATGGCGAGGGCCGCACATACGTACTTTGAATTTAAAAGGGCGTATTTGCGGCTTATAAGAATTATGTTTGTATACTTATGTATTAACAATCTGAATAAAAAACCAGCGCTGTGGCTCCAGCTGCACTGCAGCACATGCTGAGGAGAGTCCTTTTTTACCTCACACTATAGCGCAATCTCTTATGTTGTTGCAGGTTGTCGCTAGTCGGGTCGTACGATGAGACGGACTCGTTCGTGGACTACCAGACGCGCATGGTCGGCGTCGCCAAGGAGATCGCGCGCATCGCCACAGACATGGTCAGTATTCTTGAGAAATCAAATGTCTATAGGTCTCAGACTCCACTTACCATCAGGTAGATCGAGTGCTCACCTTATCAAAAAAAAAACTGTTCTCACATAATATTATGTGATAAACAAATGACAACCCTACTCGTAGTTTCTCCGAGATCCTTTGAGATTTAGATCAATTAATGAAATTCTAACTAAAGCATTGGGATTTCTGATAAAATGAAGAACGCCCGAAATAATTCCAACAAAATAACAACTAGAGCTCTATTTTTTATAATACCACTCTCCATGCATTGTTTCATTTATCGTGACTATGATTTGCCCTTAGTTTTGTCGAAGACTGAAATTTTTCCATTTTAATGTTTTTTCTACATGAAATTGAATGTATCTATAGCTTCAATGCTAAATGACGTAATCAAAAAGTGGTTGAACACGCAAACTCTTTGGTTGGATGCACGGCTTGGAAGTTGATACAAAATTATATTTAAAAAATTGGAAAAGTAAAACGCACTAGTGCGATATATCCAACTTTCCGCACGATATACAGCTACGGAAAGTACCACATTTTGAGCGACTGTGTTAAATATAAATTGTTTGATCATTATAATGGTGGGGTTTCTCTCGCCGCAGACGGCGAAGTCGGCGACGGACGCGAGCCGGCTGGTGGTGCTGGGCAACGAGCTGTGCGGCAAGTACGAGCAGCTCGCCAGCGACAGCGTCGGCGCCTCCGCCACCACGCCCAACGCCGACGTCGCCAACAGGTGCACACACACACACACACACACACACACACAAGGATAATATCTCTAGTGCTTTAACCGACTTTAACTTTGCTTTTTTATATATTTTATCTACACACATATCATAAGTCCTATATTACTCGTTTAGAACCCGTAGGAAATGACCAGCATTTTTAAAACCAAGTTTACTATGAAAACTTCCTGGTCTGTGGTAGTAGGTAAAATCTGTACTGTAATGTTATTACTTGGCTGGAATTCTACAAGGTAATAACGATATCGTTTATAAACTGTTTCCGTATTGTCAACGTTTTGATAACTCTTATGTCATTTACAATAATGGCGACTGTGACATAAACGATCCTTAAACGTGCCAAACACGATATCGTTTTAACGCGCCTGAATAGAGGCCCAGTGTAGATTTTGGTAAGGTTATGAGTTTAAATTTGGAACTGCTGTCAAAACTCAAGGGGGTTTCTATTCTAGTGTTTGATATTAAAACTGTTATCGACTCGAAACGTCAATTAAGTATTTATTTTTTTAATATAAACCACACGACGTTTGATCTCGGGTGACTTGAGAACAGGGACTTCATTCGTTTGTCTATGATTTAAAAAAAAAACCTGCGTCTTGACGGAGGATCGAATTGCCGCCGGTATTGTTGTCATCTTGTTTGTTGGTTTTATGCTGTTTTGGAAGTAGGATAATTCTAAACGTATGTTATGTGTGTAGATACAGTAGTGTATGCAACTGTATGTACATAATTAGGCCTTAAAACACTCGTGTGATCCTATTATGAAACTCTGTCTCGCTCGTTTCATAAAAGCACACTCGTATTTGAAGGCTTTCATTATAAAAAAAATATATCTCGGGACAATGTCACACAAATTGACCAAGTCCCGAACTAAGCTCTAGGCTTGTACTATGGGTACTAGACAACGATAAACATACTTAGATGGAGAAATAAATACTTAAATACATAGAAAACATCCAAGACTCAGGAACAAATACTCGTGCTCATCACACAAATATCTGTCCTTACCGGGATTTGAACCCAGGACTGCTGGCTTCGGAGGCAGGGTCACTCCCAACTAGGCCACCGTGTCGTCAATACATGCCACTGTCCTCGATAGAATGATCGTTTCCTATTATGTGTGTTACGAAAATTGACCTGCTTCCTATAATGTCCGTTCCTTGTGATGTCCTATTCCTACAATGTCTGCTTTTCACAATGTTTTCTTTTTATCCCTGAATGAATGGAGAAACCTTACCTCTTTAAAATAAAAAAATAAATAAATATCCCGGGACAATCTCACACAAATTGACCTAGTCCCAAACTAAGCTCTAGGCTTGTACTATCGGTACACTCCCAACTAGGCCACTGTGTCGTCAATAATAATAGTACAGATAATTAAAAATTCACGCAGTTCTCTCACTTAAGGTTTGCTCTAAAAATCAATACGAACTGACGCACAGAAGACTGAAACTATAATTAAACTATTCTGTTTTTGCCATTTTGGCTCCTAGAATTGAGAATTACACATTTTGAGAAGTAGACAACATAAAAAACTGACACTGTGGGAAGAAGAGAAGAATTTTAGGAAACGGACCGAACGAGCCTGAGCCGCGACAATGTGAGAAGAAGGTTATTTTGAGAAGCAGACATTTTAGGAAACACACATTTTCAAAAGTGGACATCATAGGTAACGGTCAATGTGGGAAGAAGGCCACTTTAGGAAGCAGGCATGTTAGGAAACGGACCGAACGATCCTGAGCCTGTCCATTAAACACCCGCCAAGCAACAGTGTTCGCGTTGTTGTGTTCCGGTGTGGGGATAAGACAACCGGTGAAATTACTAGCATAGAGGCATTCCATCTTAGTCCTCGGGGTTGGCAACGCATTTCAGGTCTTAGGATTATAGTGTTGAGAATTCAAATGTCTATGGGTCTCAGATTCCACTTACCATCAGGTGGCCTGAGTGCTCGTGTGCCTTCTACTTACCATAAAAAAAAAGACAAACGAAGAATTGTAAGTATAATGGTTCGTTGTAGCATCCGTGTGGCGGTGGTGGAGCTGGGCGAGGCGGCCTCGGAGCTGATCAAGGCGGGCGGCGAGTGCCGCCTGGCCGCCGCGCCCGCCGCGCGCCTGCGCGTGGCCGCCGCCGCGCGCGCCGTCAGCGAGAAGGTACGCCGCACCCACACACACACACACACACACACACACACACACACACACACACACACACACACACACACACACACACACACACACACACACACACACACACACCATTCAAGAGGGCCCACACTCACTCACATTTAACAACACTATTCTACAACATTAAACAAAAATGCAAATAATGCTGGAGCAAAATGCTGAGTCCAGCCCCTTTTCAGGCATTACAGTACACACTTACTCTGTTGTATGTAATAATCTATGCCCTCTGGTGATTCTATTATTTAGTTACCCTTTGAGTTGCTTTTGTACTTCTGTCACCATGCTCTGTGATGTCGAATAAAGATTTTGTCATTTGTCAAAAACAGTACAATGAACATACAAGAAAAAAAAATTACAAACGTGAACTTATCTTAATCCCTTTAAGGGATCTCTTCCAGCTAACCCTTTAGAGATTGAGATAAGGTCGTGCAATCGCATAGGCAAAGTGTACAAATTTCTTGCCAAAAAACATCCTACTACCGATTACCAGTCCGATTCATCATTCTTTTATGTTTATAATTTCGAGTTAGGCGACTAATGTCAATCAGCAATTAATGAAATATCACATTGAAATAAGTATGTGAAGTGAAACAAATATCGATAATTAATATCGAAAGGAAGTCCCTAAATAATTTCTAATCTAATTTTGCTACTATTAATCAAAATTAGATTAGAAATTATGTCTATATTGAAAAATGACTAGGTATAAAAATGTCGACATCTTATATAATGTCGAAAAATAACAAAGACTAGAATTATTTTTGTCGATGTATAAAAATGTCGACATATAACAATGACCATCTGATTTTTGTCGATGTATAAAAATGACGACAGTGGGTCGTAGGAGCTCCGCGGTAGCTGAGCTCCGTCGATGCTGTTATTTCAAATCGATTAGACAGTGGTCGACTATTTCTGGGTGGTTTGGCCCTCCGGGCCTGCTGCAAAACTAACATAACCTAAACCTACCGAGCCCCTGTTCCACCTATCCCCCTCGTCTTAATTCCATTTCGACATTATTACACTTCGTCCTTGTTTTACTTCGTCGTTATTATTACTCGACATTTTTATACTTTGACTTTTTTCAATATAGACATATTTTCTAATCTAATTTTGATTTATAGTAGCAAAATTAGATTAGAAATTATTTAGGGACTTCCTTTCGATATTAATTATCGATATTTGTTTCACTTCACATACTTATTTCAATGTGATATTTCATTAATGGCTGATCACTACCCATCGATGTGTTTCTTACACAATAACTTCTTTTAATGCTGCTCAGTCGATTTCCATACAAAATTAACTGTAACCAAACAAAAACGCATACTAAGGTAAATTGTATGACATTCTGATACAATCCTTACCTACTCAGTTTTTGGAATATATTATAGGTAGATAATCATTTATTTGTATCGTTACGTTCATGCCACTTTTAACTTTTGAGTTGCGGTGTATCCGAATTGCATGTTCATATTATACGATATGTCATAGTTATAACTGTCATAAGAAAGAACAATTAATCGATAAATCGACTTCATTTGGGAGTCCCTAGGACAATTAAAATAAAATAAATATCACGGGACAATGTCACACAAATTGACCTAGTCCCAAACTAAGCTCTAGGCTTGTACTATGGGTACTAGACAACGATAAACATACTTATATACAGAAATAAATACTTAAATACATAGAAAACATCCAAGACTCGCGAATATTCGCGCTCATCACACAAGTATCTGCCCTTACCGGGATTTGAACCCAGAACCGCTGACTTCGGGTCACTACCAACTAGGCCACCGTGTCGTCACAATTGTATTCGTGGCACAAAAGTTGTATGTCTGAGTATCGTATATCTCCGGGCGCGCCGCAGGTGGTGTCGGTGCTGGCGGCGCTGCAGGCGGGCTCGCGCGGCACGCAGGCCTGCATCGACGCCGCCGCCACCATCGCCGCCATCATCGGGGACCTCGACACCACCATACTGTTCGCCAGCGCGGGTAACTTCAATCATAACATTCTTTCAATGTAATACGTAAAGGTAAACAACAGCCAGTCTTATCGCTAAACAACGATCTCTTTTAGATAATGTTAAATAGAGATTTGCAAAGAAAATCAGTTAATCGATAAAAATAATGGCTCTGCAAGAAAATTTACTTCTGAACAACCGGGAAATATTCGATGTTGTAAACATTTACTTTGCGAGTGGTCAAAACATCGTTGACACTGTTAGCAGAGGTGAAAGATGAATCATAACCAGAGCCCATAATTTTCCTAGTAATTTATTTTTAGGTGTCATAGGGACTCCTCGTTCATCGACTTCCGATATACATTATAGAACACAACACAACATATCAATGAAGATTAAAAATACGTAAACAACAGACTTTCTTATCGCTAAAGAGCGATCTCTTTTAGATAACTTTTGAGTGGCTGAAAATGTTAGGGTAGTTCTACCAGCGTTTCAACCGCTTTGACTTCGGTGTCGCATTTTTAACCATTTCCCTGTACGAGTAGGATAACCATTTTTGGTTATTTTCTAGGAGTCCAGGCATTCTTCAAAATAACCGAAAATGGTTATCCTACTCGTACAGGGAAATGGTTAAAAATGCGACACCGAAGTCAAAGCGGTTGAAACGCTGGTAGAACTACCCGTTAAATAGAGATTTGCAATGAAACGTTAATAGTTGACAATTCTACATTTAAACAGTTCAGTCCAGTGTTTTAACATTTATCAATTGCATGTTTAAAGTCAGTTTTAGTGCTAACAAGTGTTTCGTCATTAGTTTTTCTATAAAATAAATTATAATTTTATCTTTTCTTTAAGAGATCGCTCATTCGCGATAAAACTGCATGTTGTTTACTTCTACTTGTAATATTAAAAAAAAAATATTCTGTATATATCGATATACACATGTATATCGGAAGTCGATAGACGAGAAGTCCCTATGACAGCTCAAAAGTGCGACCAAAATTCCGGGCTCCTTTATTTCAGACAACGAGGGAAACCATTGTAAATACAGATTACGATATGTACATTGTGTCCCAAAAACCGACGTTAAGCCAGAAATAGGTGATAGGGCAGCTCATAAGCTTCCATACTAGATGAAAAGGGAAACAGGGTTCACTTACTATGGAGAAAGTAACTTGTCATAAAAAATATTGGCAAGTAGCTTTAAAAACATCCTAAGTTCATAATGATTCTATCGATGTAAGGAACCACTGAAATAATGCTTGAAATTTGTTTTCCATAATATGAACAATAACTCCGAAAGTAGTAAAAATTGCTGAACACACATGGGGATTAAATCGATAGCTTATGAGCTGCCCTATCACCTATTTCCGGCTTAACGTCGATTTTTGGAAAACCCTGTATAAAAAATTCAAACGTAAAAAACTGATACAACTTTTCACCTAGGTACCAAGATTGATGCTATCAAGTTACTCCGTCAAGTTTGTCATCAAAAACACGTCAATTTTTGCTCAACAATAGTTGGCTTACTCTAATATCGTGTAATAGAATTAGACGCCGAGATGTTAACGGGCGATTATTGGTCATAAAAAGTCCGTTTATACTCAATTTAACGGCAAAGCAATCTTACTTAAAAACCTTTCTAAATGATTGTTCTAATTCAATATCATGCGTATCTCCTAATAGTAAAGCGATAACTTTAAATACTATATAACTTTTATATTCAGTCAACATATTAAATCAAAAATAAATTAATCTTCCCTCCCCAGGCACTCTCCAATCAGAGAAAGAAAACGACACGTTCTCCGACCACCGAGAGAACATCCTAAAAACTGCCAAGACCCTGGTGGAGGACACCAAGACCCTCGTGGGAGGAGCTGCCGGCACCCAGGAACAACTAGCCCATGCTGCTCAAAATTCTGTCACCACCATAGGTAAGTACGTTGTGGAAGATGTATTTTCGTGCGATTTATTTATCTTTGGGAAGGTTATTCAGAACCTAAAGAATTCTGGCTATGTGTTTCTGCTTCCTGTACAATTATTATAATGTACGCGGAAATTATGTCTAGTCACATTTTATAAAGTTAGATTTCAATTTCAAAACGTTTTGTTTGTAATAAATTGTTCCTTATCATTGCATTTACAACCGTAAATCTAAATATAACTTGAAAAAAACACAACACCAATCCAATGTGTCCAAACTCGGTGGGTCTATATTAAGTATAGCGAAGATCCTGTCGCCACCTTCCGACGCTGTCATAAGACCAGCTCGATGATTTCATATAATTGTATTGACATCGAAGTTGCGTAGGTATACCTGAAATTGAAATTTTCATTAAATTTTTCGTCAAGAGATTCAATAATCGCATCACTGTAAGGACCTCCTTGCAGTTAGCGGTAAAAGTACCTCGTCACTCTAAGCAACTTTTGTACTTTGTCGCATTGTGACAGTATAGCGAAAAGTTACTAAGGTCTGTTATATTTTTCCCAAAAAAAGAAATTCTATATATGAAAAAACGTATTTTCAAAAAATTTTTTTGTTACATTAATTTATAATGACACTACTGTTTAAATTATGCATATGAATGCATAATATATTTATTGCACTGGTATCACTGACTCGATACACCCGTGTCAACAAGTCGAGGGCCGCTTGATTGATGTGAGACGTCGCTACACTCGCTTCACAATTCGTGCTCCAGTCGTAATCGCTTTGCAGTCACTTTTGTTCTGTTAATTTTTATTAATTTTTAATATTGCTGTTCCAGCAAAATGATAACTTAATATTATCTTTGTTGCTGAGCCGAACTTTGAGATCCCTTAAATTTAATGTCACTGTCAAAACCATTGACAATAGCCGGCATTTATCAACCCTGAGTGAGTGTTGCGTTGTGTTGTGTGGGGCAGTGCAACTGTGCGAGGTGGTGAAGCAGGGCGCGATGTCGCTGGGCGCGGCGCGGCCCGAGCCGCAGGTGCTGCTGCTGCACGCGGCGCGCGACGTGTGCTCGGCGCTGCGCGACCTGGCCGCCGCCACCACCGCCGCCAGCGGCAAGCACGTCGCGCACCCCGACATGGAGCGCCTCAAGCACGCCGCCAAGGTACGACACCACCACGACACCACCACGACACCACCACGACACCACCACGACACCACTACTTTACTACTTCTCCACTCACTTGTAAACCCTGTCTCATTATATACAACTTGCAACAGGTGTAAACCACATACATATATACATAGCATCACGCCTTCATTCCCAGAGTGTGGTAGGCAGAACTACAGAATTACGCACAACTCTGAAACGAAAATTGATAATTCTCTAACCACATTTTGCACGGTCAGGCTAAGATGTCTTTAAAAAATACCGGTTCATTTCGGTTTTGCTCGGAACTTTTCCATTGAACGCGAACGTTTTGCGAATTCTATTTTAATCCACGAGCAACGAATCGGGAAACCAAAAGTTTTGCACTGAATAAAAACACTGAGCGGCGCTTGTTTATAGTGCGTGACGTGAGTCTGGTTAAACCGGTTTTTTTTAGCTCTATACCGGTTAATTCGTAAAGAACGTTATATAAAGGTTTCTCCAAAAACCGGTTAATGCGAACAGAGTACATGATAACGGTTTGAAAATTTAGCCCTCGATGTGTACACAGTGTATTGCCTTTATTCCCTTCGCCTCTTACGACATCCACGGGAAGACATAGAGTGGCACTATTCTAACCCTGCAACCACACGGGAAATATTTACCAAGCGTGTTTTATAATGATTAGTTATTTAATCTTAAACTTAATGTAAAAAAAATATCGACTGTAAACATCATTGCAAAGACCTCACTTGATCTTTAAAAATATGAGATTATCGAATTATCATAGTGAATTGGTCCGTTTGGTTTAGTTTACATCTTTTGCAAGTTTAATAGACACAGACTTCATAGTAAACAGGTTTATGATTTTAGTCTGCAACTGCTGTAAAGAAATTTATTTAGCTCTATAATGGTGTACTGTTGATTTAGCTCTATAAGTACGCGATTTATGAATGAGTCATAAAAAACAATTGGAACCTTCTGTCAAAAGATATAGTGATTTTCTTAATTGCTTCGAGGAAATAAAACATTATTTTTCGTACGAAATTTCTTAAAAGTGATGTTTTCTGACCCCAAAGCAGACCGAAAATGTCCATATTCCCGAGCAGTATTGAGAAAAGTAATTTTTCAATGAGAATCTTGTTTACTAAACAAGACAAGTATGAATAAAGTGATATTTCATAGGTAGATGGGTAGAACGGCTAATAAATAGAAATTCTAAAAAGGATATTCAATAATATGTAGCTATTTTTCGTATCTGCTAAGCTTTCGTAAGCTGTTCAGTAACCACTGATGCATGCGACGTAGTGTTAGGTGCAGGTTTTAAACCGATTTACAAAATATTTAAATTGAATTAACCTGTTAACCATACAAGTTGGTTTGGTTTTCTAAATTAAGACCGACTTTACGGGTAACAGGGTTCGAATCCCTGTATGTAAAAATTTTCTAGGTAAGTCCTAATTTAGGGCCGCACCTATCCATATCACGCAAAAACAAAATTTATTTTCCATACTACGTTTGCATGATATTGGTACGGTGTGTCCCTGTGGGTTTTTTTAATAATATAACTTAACCGGTTGTGTTGTGTTGTCTTTTGGGAAGGTTAGATTGTCGGTTGCGCGTCAATATTGGACTTTTGTGCCGTCCCCGGTTGGATATGGGATATATTAAGGTTATGTCCAAATCGAACAAAGTGTCTAAATGTACAGTCGGCCTTAGTAGCTGTACGCAGTGTTTTCTCACTTTAATGTCATGCTTGAACAGTCAGCGTCTTATAGTACGTAGCAGTCAAGGTCAACAAATATTTGGAAACATCCAGAATGCTCAATAACATCGACGCAGTCTAAGTGATCAAATTGTTCAGATCATCCACAGTGCTCAAATATACCGCTCGGATTATATTGTAATTGACTTGACCATTGAACCGTATAAAGCTCGTAATCAATTTAATTTTCCATACTTTTGGTTACTTCGGATGCTAAGCTGCGAGCGGCGTCTTGAATGTAATAAAGTATTTGCCGTTGTGTGTGCTCCGGTTTATTTGAGCACTATGGACGACCTGTACAAATTGATCACTTAGGCTGCGTCGATGTTAATGAGCATTCTGTTTGTTTCCAACTATTTGGTGAAATGACTGCTACGTACTATATGATGCTGACTGAACTACTGCACTAATCTGTCAAAGGTGTTAGAACGACAAGGTACATAAGAGTGCAACAACTTATAAGGTTGACTGTTTGATTCAAACTAACACAATTTTCACACTTTATTTGTATATACCGTTTGATTTGGACACGATCTTACAAATAGCCGAGTAAATTGAAGGTCTATAATTTCTTATAGAATAAGTTACAGAGTTAAAATAAGCAGGTCTGTTGCTCTGATTTTTTTAATTGTTCATTCTAGCGACTTCTTTGAAACTAGACCTCAATTCAAAAAGTTTTCGTGATTGCTATAGTTTTAGAACAAATGTTTCTCAAATGTAAATTGGCCTTGGAGATTTGATAAGCCACTTACCATCAGGTAAAATTACTACTTTAGAGGCATTCCATCTTAGTCCTCAGGGTTGGCAACGTATTTCAAGTCTTAAGATTGCAGTTTTAAAATTGTACTTGAGTCGCACACAGTCCTGTTTGCTCGTTTACCATTTCCCTCACATTTAATTTAAAACCGGCTTATACAACATTAGACACTATATTACCTGTTTCAGTTATTAATATCGAGCAAAAACCAGCAAAAAAAAATGCGTTTGTTGTATGGGGCCCCTTAAATATTTATATTATCTGTTTTCAGTATTTGTTGTTCTAGCGGCAACAGTAATACAACATTTGTGACAATTTCAACTGTCTAGCTATCACGGTTCATGAGTTACAGCCTGGTGACCGACAGACAAACAGACAGACGGACAGTGAGTCTTAGTAGTAGGACCCTGTTTGGCAATTATATGAGACTCCATGATCCCGCAATGTTGTAACCATTTGTTTTTTTGAACAAATAAATAAATAATTGGACGGTAAGAATCATGATTTCTCCGTTCAACATCAACCTAAGGGTTCCGCTTAGTTAAAAATCAGAGCATCAGAACGTTTAAAACATAAATTGCCAACATCTACAACACATACAATAACTACTTGTTGGCAGTGAATGTATTAACAGTAGAACATTTTCACTAGCGGCTGTACGACAAGCGTTGGAGCTTGCCCACCCGCGCCGCCACTCTCCCCGCCAAGAGACGCTCTCTCACTCTGGCACGACACGAATTCAACTCCGCTGACTCTGAAACAGACCAGTTCCAGTCTGATCAGGAAGAGGAATTGATCAAACTCTTAGACTACAGCAGTCAGGACGATGACGTGTCACCATCAGTCTTCCACGACAATTGCGAAGAAATCATCGCGTATATAGAGGCGTTGATGAAGCATGCTGAAAAGCGAAGAGTTGATGATGATCTAAATCTAAGATATAACTTGGCAGCGAAGAACAGTCTGCTAGATATGGATTGGAGAGTTTTGAAATACGGAGAGAATATACTACTTGGAGAAGTTAAAAAGTTAGTTGATCTGTTTGTTGGTTTTAGTGATAAGGCGGAGGGAGATAGGAAGAGGGTTCTCATCCTAAGAATGAGAGCTAGTGATGATCTGGATACTGAAATGAAAAGACTGTCTCAGGTTATTGAGGATATGGATTCTGAAGACGTTACAGAAGTAACAACTGTTAGATCTAGTCAAACTATGCCGAGAAGTAAAAAGGAAGAGAAGCTTAAAAACCCTGTGTTCAAAGTTAGGAAAGTGAGACCGGTTAAGTTGGAAGAGAAAAGTCCGAGTCCAGAAAAGGAGAGGGGGCAAACTGTGATAACAGTCAAACCAGAAATAGTAACTAAAGATGTCCAAGTGATCTTCCAAAAGATGTTCAACGATGATTCCGAATGGTGGAAGGCTATAGCTAAAAGGAATTTAAATAAAATGGAAGAGACTAGGAAAGAGCTGGAGAGATTTAGCGGGCATGAACTAGTTTTAGGCGATTTCCAGAATGAGATAGATAGATACGAGCAAGAGAAGAAAACTTTACAGACCTTTATCGATGATGTCGATAGATCTCGTGCTGTGAAGAAGGATTTAGAGTACGATAAAAAATATGAAGATATGGTTTTGAAATTGATAGAATTCGCAAAGAAAGACTTCATTTACAAAGGTTTTGATCCTCTCATAGAACAATTGAAAGCACTATCTAACATACAAATAGAACCCCGTAAAAAGAAAGTTAACATTCAAGAGATTCTCAACATTTATACGCAAATAGACGTTTCTAAATACACTTACGAAGAGCTCTGTCTCTTAGAAAGATATTACAAAGAGATCATTCGGAAATACAAACAGGAAACTTACAATAAAGATAACATAATCCGAGATGACAGATCGCCTAGTTTATGTAGAGAAGAAACGCAATCCGCTCCGCCTTCGTACCACAGGAACGTGATCCTAAACGTCCATTCAAGCCAAAATCTAACCAAAAATATAAACCACTACGGAAGCACAGTTATAACAAACGGCGGTTCCCTAAAACGAACTAAAACTAACAGCAACAACTCCAAAAACAGTTTAGAAATCTTCGATCTCACACGAACATACCCAAGCGAATACTACGCCAACAACTGGTGGTCTATATACGAGGATGTCCTCAGAAGCAGAGAGCACCAATTCGGCTCCATCGACAACTGGTGGAACTTTTACGAAGCAATATTAAAAAAGGAAGATACATCTGATGAAGAACTTAAAAGGATCAGAGCTGTGGTGGAATATAGGAACAGTCTTCGGAAGCCGAGCAGCAGGATGGAGGAACAGCTGAAGATGCTGGATGGGGTGAAGAGCCAGGCCTTTCAGGAGACGGAGGACGTGGCGACGGACAACAAGGAATCGGTCAGAGCAGTGCGCAACTAACGCATGGCGGGGCGCATCGATGTCGTGATCTATTGTTAAGTTCGTGTCCGTTCTGGGGTTAAACTACAGCTTCATTTACATTTGATTGGGTCCGTCGTGTCCTAATTACTTGAGGTAGCTTTTAACCAGCGCTCCTATTGTGATTGTTCGGCAAACAATAAAGATTTCTTGTAGTCAAATCATTTTTAAAATTTGATGGGTTGTTCTAGGGGTTTATTGCTACAAACAAAAACACAATGTTACAAAATTAGTACATACATTACACATAACACATATTTAGATATTTCGATTATATTTGGTTTGCTTTATAGATTTTTTAGTCGATAAAAGTTTAACTGTTCTAATGAATATATAATGTGAATAGTACATCATTAAATTATTTAGACATTGACAATGCATTCATAATCTTCAAGATTATCTTTTCAGCATTCAATGGTGTTTAAGACTAGTTTTTTTTAATAATGACCTTGGGTTTTGATCAATTGATAGATTTTTTTTATTGGAATTAAAAGAATACCTCCACCAACTCAGTTAACTTAAACATAAGAAACCTAACAGAACATAAGCATTGATGGTTGCACCCTGACGCCAATAGGGGCCCACTCAGCATGTGTTGCGGCACATGCGCTGCAACGCATATTTCCGGTGGATCTTTAGTTTCTGCGATGGTAAAGAAAGAAAGATGCAATTTGCTGTTTTGTTAAATGCGCACGCATCGTCAAATAAGTTGTCTTAATTCTAATTTAAAACCCGTTTCAGATCGGACACGAGCTCTGCATTCTTTCTTGTCACTTCCAGGTTTTGTGTCACCTAGAAATGTGTTTAGTCCTGTTTGGTGTGGCATGACTTACCTTTTTAATCGCGGGGTAGACCTTACCCGACAAAATACAATGTCGTTTGATTCACTAAATCCGCAACCTAGAGGGTTGGTTCCCTTTTTGAAAGGGTAACATCTGTAGCCGGCTATTCCCACCACTATGTTACCACTGGTAACAAATAGGTCATTTTTTTCCACGATATGTTACCACAAAATTTTTTTGTGGTAACAGTTGGGACTTTTTATTCCCAGTTGTTACTAGCGGTAACGAAGTAGTGGTAACAGGTGGGAATCTCTGTAGCGTTCACAAGTTCTGTATGCTAAACACATTTCGACTCATCTCATGGTGATCTGCAGCTTCACTCGTCATCCGGTCAATAACTAAAAACCACAAGCTTTCATTATATCACGAGCAACACTGGCGGTCTCATAAACTGCGTTTGATTTAGTTCAGTTTATTTGTCCGTGAGTGTATAAAGTCCAATATTGATGCCGATGCCTATATATATTATTTTAATTATATATATCTATTTATCATGGTGTTGAAAGCTTTGGGTTTCAGCTGGCATGGTGCTTTTGTTTGTTCATCCCAAATAATTAGTTGGCAACCCTAAGCTTTGAATATTAATATTAAGTCATCGCGGGCAACACTGGGATATGCAATTAGTTTATGTCTATTTAGGTGTCTTGATTTGACAGAAACACGAGGATTTTTGTAATTTTTTAACGACTTATATGTGAGTGCAGGATTTTTTAATAATAGACGTGTAGTTACGTCCAAAAAATGTGTTTTTGTTTTTGAGTCTGTGCGTAAACAAAATTGTATAAGTACTCACATCAAAAATATATTACTCTCGTTTTACCTCAGCATAACTTGTATATCCTATCCCATTCGCTCCATGACAGCTGTCAATGGAACTTCCAAGTATTTTTTCCTAAGAAGGGACTTGTTTTTATTTTTTTGGTGTAACGCGTGCAATACTATTACAAAGTGATAAATTATTGTAGGCATCAATTTTTCTCTTACTTTAAATAGTTTAAATTGAGTAAGTTCAATTTACGCATTGAGTAAGGAACCATACGTTTAATTTAGTATGTTATAAAATCCTCTCATGTCAAATCAAGGCACCTCCCCCCTACTCGACTACAACCCCCCATTTTGCAGGTGATGGTGACCAACGTGACGTCACTGCTGAAGACGGTGAAGGCGGTGGAGGACGAGCACACGCGCGGCACCAGGGCGCTGGAGAGCACCATCGAAGCCATCTCGCAGGAGATCGAGGTATCGATACTTGTTTGATTCTGTCTTTGTATGGTAAAAAGAGTTTGGATATGAAACGATGTTCGGTTTTTTTGCCAACATTCTGATACTTGGTGTGGTGGTTTCCACTTGAGAATATTGTAATTCAACCTATCACCATGTTAAACTGATTTGACAATCTATTGGTTAAGCAACTTTTTTAGTTCTTCGTGTTGAATCAGAAAATTGTCGAGGGTTTTTCTGTCATAATTCTTTTGAGAAACTCGTGAAACTGACAAAAAGGTGTGTTAGGTCACATACAAAGAAATCTCCCTTTCATGAAAAACTAGCTTTATTTTAGTTTTTTTTAATTTTGAGTGGTGTTTTGAGAATTGTTTTGATTTTTAAGTTAGCTCCAATACAATCTCTATCGGTGTCTTTGATTAATGAACAATGCGAATGAAGATGCGGACTTATCCAAGAAAATACGGTGTCGTCTGATCACTACGGGCTGCAATTAATTTGTGACACCATTTTTTACGGCTTGCAGAAGGATAATGAGCACACAATTTTCAATTCCAAGATTGCAATCTTATGATGACAATCTAAACTTTGCAAATACGTTGGCTACTTCGAAGACTTAAATGAAATGCTTCCATGCTAGTCATTTCACCGGTTGTGTTACCGCCACACCGGAACACAACAATTAAAGAAAAGATGGTGGTAGCAACCTTGACGGACTTTGTACAAGGTCCTTCCGCCACTAGTCTGGAATGTTTGGCTATGTTACCGTAGATCCTGATGAACGGCGTGCCTCCCCCCGGCTCCGCGACCCCCGAGGAGCTGGTGCGCTGCACGCGGCAGATGACGGGCGCCACCGCGCGCGCCGTGGCCGCCGGGAACAGCGCCAAGCAGGACCAGCTCACCGCCGCCGCCAACCTGGGCCGCCGGGCCGTCCCGGACCTGCTGCGGGCCTGCAAGGTATGAGGGTGCAGGCCAGACTCCTGGTGGCACGCGGGCTCTAGGACCACTCTCCATACTGTAAGGCAGATACTAAGGATTAAGATGGAATGCCTTCGGTATTCGAATGATGAATTATGATTATAATTATTTTCAATTATATATATATATATATATTACCAGATTGTTATTAAACAAATCTGATCTAACTTACAGTTTCTGTAAGCGTATCCTCCTGAAACATTTTAAAAATTTAGTAAGGTTAGAAAAAAAAATTTTATAAATTTAAACCTAATTGTGATAGCACAAATGAGTGTACATATATCATCATTAACATGTCGTCCAAGCTGTATTCGGCGCCGGCGACTCTTAAATGTCCATCACGGGTCGTTATTGCGTTGGGCTCTGATGTGGATAGCGAAATTGAATTTCCACTTCAAGATGCGATCACACGGCAGACAATAAATCTGGGCTATAGTTAAGTGTGTAGTAATTGGGCTTCGGTCGAGTTTTCTGTATTTGGTGCTTCGCGTCTAGATTGGAATATTATCATTTTATAATCAATGTTTCCCAAATGATTAATTTTACAAATACATCATTTGACAACTTTCGTGTTTTTTCCGAATGTTTAAATAATTCTGGATTTATTGCAGGACTATCGTGTAGAACCCTATAGGTTAGGTTAGGTTAGTGTTTTGTTAGGCTGAGAACCGTCTAGATGTACTAGACGCTTTGGTTCTCTGCCTTTTTGCTGACAAATTTCTGATAAATGCATCGTTAGGCAACTTATTTATTTGCCAACCGGTTTTTTTGTGTAAATATAAATATTTTAGGATTTTTATAACACTAACGTAACCTAACCTATACGCCATCTACACGATGGTCCTGAAATAAATCCAGAATTATTTACAGTTTTGGAAAAACTGGTTCGTGATCTGTTTGTGAAACGAATCATGTGTGAAACATTGGTTATGGATTGATAGGATCCTAGACGCTTTACACGGTGTTGTAGAGCTATGTGGATAGATATTGTAGTAGCGGTTGTTGTCGTGGCGCAGGCGGCGGCGTACTCGGCGGAGTCGGCGGAGCTGCAGGCGCGCGCGCTGGCGGCGGGGCGCGAGGCGGCGGCGGCCTACCGCGCGCTGCTGCAGGCCGTGCTGGCCGCCGCGCGCGCGCAGCTGCCCGAGCGCTCGCGCCGCGTGGCCGCCGCCGTCGCCGACATCATCGCCACCGCCGACCTGCTTAAAGGTACGCTCGCCCCGGCCGCCTGACCACACCCAAACAATAAACGCCAAACATACATACATACATATCACAGGACACAAATTGACCTAGTCCCAAACTAAGCTCTAAGCTTGTACTATGGGTACTAGACAACAATACACATACTTAATTAAGAAATAAATACTTAGATAAAAAAACATCCAAGACTCAGGAACAAATACTCATTTGAAACCGGAACCGCCGGCTTCGGAGGCAGGGTCACTCCCAACTAGGCCAACGTGTCGTCACGCAACATAAATCACGCCTGTTTCCCAGAAACATAGGCAGAGACCACTTCTTTCCACCTGCCACGATCCTGACAAAGCTCTTTCGCTTCTTCCACATTCATACCTCGAGTTATGCATGCACGTCGGTTTCGGGTACTTAAGATTCGGCCCTTTTGCAGAATTTCCCCGATTTGTTTACAAAGAAGTACGCCTAGGGCGCCCCCTTCCGACCCTTCCACTCACTTTAGCACTGTATATTTCTTTCGTCAATCGTTTTTCATCAATCCTTTCCAAATAACCGAACCATAGAAGTATGCGTTTTTCAATCTTAATCACTACATCTTCTTTCAGACCACACTTCTCTCTGATGTTTTCATTCCTTACTCTATCAAACAATTTCACACCACACGTACTACGCAAAAAGCGCATTTCCACAACAATCACCTTATAACGTGAAATAGCTCAGTATCGCTCAGTAACTTCTTCTAAACACTCGGGGCATTATAAGTTAAACTAAGTTTAAAATTCCTGTTTTTTTATCAAATTAAAATTAGTTACATTTTTTATTTAAAAATGCATATAATTATTGTTATAAATTACACATGAAAATTTAATGAACATGCTATACACTTATTAAACAATACTTATCATTGATTCATTAGTATTTTTTCTATATTTTATCGAAAATTACGTCTGACAGACTCCACCTCAGTAGAATGTTACTAAAAAAGTCACCTCAGTTGCAGAGGGTTAACAGGGTAACTCATCACTTACTTATCTCAACTGTTTTGTATGCCCCACTGCAGGGTAAAAGCCTACCATCCCTTCTACTTCGGGTGTCTAACATGTTATCGAAACACATTTTTTTGGGTGGATCATTTCATCGAACTCTATTTTCTGCTGAAACCATAATGTTTTCAGGGTAACTTAAACATTAATTACGTAAGTTAGGTTAGGTTAGGTTAGATGTTTAAGATACCCTGAAAACATTATGGTTTCAACAGAAAATAGTGTTCGATGAATTGAAATTCGATGAAATGATAGACCTCTTTAACAGTAGACATCATCTTTTTCCTGAGGCGTATTTTCGTAATGCAATGCATTAATGTCTACATTTTTTTTAGTAACACGGCATTGGTGACTTGTTTATTTTATATTTTGTGACCGTGCATCCCATCCTTGGGTGTATTTACAAAAAAAATGTCAGTCCTCACTCTTCCTCAGTTTGTTAACCCTCTGTCACTCATGAACATGTTTTTTTTTTATATTTAAATTCGGATTAATAACAAAGGAATAAAACACACGTGTTTTTTCCGGTGTGATATGGAGGACATAATCAAGGCAATTTATTTTAAACTATGTCTTAGTGAGGATAAAGTTCATTAATATTTGTTGTTAAATTGAAAATGGTGTTTAAGAACAAAGGTAATTGAGTTTTATTTCCTCACAATTCCCACTTATACAATTACCGATTCGATATGTTACTTACAGTTTACAATATGATACAGAGGGTTAACAGTGATATGTGTGTTTCATCCCAGGTTCGGACTGGGTGGACCCATCAGACCCCACGGTGATCGCGGAGCACGAGCTGCTCGGCGCGGCGGCCTCCATCGACGCGGCCGCGCGCAAGCTCGACTCGCTGCGCCCGCGCACCACGCACGTCCAGGTACTGTTGCGATATAGCGAGCGCGGGAGTCGGTCAGTGAACGAACTGGTTGTGTAGTAAAGGGTGGGATTGTTTTATAAATTTTGTACTTAATTTTTTCGTCCGTTGCAGCAATAATTCTGTAAATGTATGATGTCCATTTTGTTACCAAAATATACATATTTTGGTAACAAAACGGACATGTTTATGCATTTTTGGGGTTATATCGGGAATTTATATTTTTCCTAAATTAAAAATAAGCAAACTACATACAAACACATCCGACAAAATACAATGTCGTATATCTTTACTACATTATGTACACTGGTTGACCCGTCAATGCGTAAAAATTACATGTTATGTAAGCACTAATTTTGATAACGTTTTTTATAATTAATTGCGTTATATGTTTATTTTCACAATTACCGTACGAAAAGAGGAGAAGATAGCAAGAAGAGAAGAGAACAGAAGATGCTACTCGGCGTTGAGATATGTTTGATATTCTTGGTTGTATTATATCACCCGGGAATCAAACATATTACCCAACGACGGTAGCGTAACGACGCTAAAAGACTCCAGAAGATTCAAGAAAAGAAGAAGATATTATATCTACCAGAAGACATGTTTGGACTCTTTTTAACTTATGCGACAATTACACATGACATCACGCAAAATTCAATGATTTATTTTACCTTGACGTTTCGCCCGTATTGCAATGTCCGTGTATTTTTTTTGAGTGTTTCTTTATATCCATTCATTTTAAACATATATATACATTTGAAATACTAATAAATTAAATATATTTCATAATTTTATTACAACACGACTGAAACATCAAAACCGTTACTTTGGATTTGTTACAAATATTTAAAATCGTTTTTTGTGCCAATAATACCAGTGACTTGTATCTTTAAGGTTTCTTTAAACCTCTGTATTCATCTTTATAATTTGTCCCTAGGAAACGGATGAGAGCCTGAACTTTGATGAAATGATCCTAGAAGCGGCGAAGTGCATCATCACCGCCACCTCGGCTCTAGTGCGCGCCGCGTCGGCCGCGCAGAGGGAACTGATTGATCAGGTGGGCTAAGTTACCGGTAGTAACAAAATAGGAAGTTTAAATACAAATAGTTTCGAACACATTGGCACACAACTAGGCTTTTTTCCAATTATAAATACGAACTTAATTGAAAGATATTTTTAAAACAGTATCTCACAACTGTTTAAAAAGGGTGTCATTAAATTTCTTCGAGACCGGGAACGCATTGGCGACGCCTCCGGCGCTGCAAATGTCCATAGGCGGCGGTGACCACTTCCCTTTAGGTGGGCCGTCTGCTTGTTTGTCCGTCGTTTGCAATAAATAAATGTATTTTAAAATCAACTTTAATACAACTACTATTAACATTTAATCCTCCTGAATCGCCAGGTTCTCGTTTTATATAATACCAAACAAAAAACACTTTATAGTTAATTCGATAAGTTATCGGTTTCATTGACTTGATCGCGTTCCCCAGGGTAAGGTGGCTCGGCGGCCGACCTCGTCGTCGGACGACGGGCAGTGGTCGGAGGGCCTGATCTCGGCCGCGCGGCTCGTGGCGGCCGCGGCGCACGCGCTGGTGGAGGCGGCCAACGCGCTCGTGCAGGGCGCCGGCTCCGAGGAGCGGCTCATCTCCAGCGCGCGCCAGGTCGCCTCCAGCACGGCGCAGCTGCTCGTCGCCTGCAAGGTAGCGCCTCGGTTATACTCCGCGTTACCATGTTCCACCTTCACATCAGATATATTGTCACGTCATGTCAGTAACACAATCACATTATAGACATCAATAATAACTCATCTTTATTATCGCATTTAACACTTATCATGATTATCATAATAGAGTCTAGACATAGTTGTCTAGTAACCCTAGATGAGTACTAAAAATCCTAGGGACTTATTTTGGAACTGTACCTGAGTCGATTAAGGATGATCTCTAAGACTCGCATTTCCTGATTTTTTTTTTCTATTCTATTTAAGAGAAACAAGTATTATTTTTGTAAAATACGTTTATCGACTGACTTTGCCCATAGGTTAAAGCGGACCCATCATCGGAGTCCACACGCCGCCTGCAGTCCGCGGGCGCCGAGGTGATCCGCTCCACGGACAACTTGGTTCGCGCCGCGCGGGACGCCATGCACTGCGAAGAGGAGAGAAGCCTCGTGCTGAACAGGAGGATGGTGGGCGGCATCGCGCAGGAGATTGACGCCAGGTTAGACCAAGTATTCATTAAATATTGAAGTTTTGAGTTTCCAATTTTGTTACCGAAAAATAAGATTTTCGGGAGGTAACGAAATATGGACTTTATTTTTTCCTACCGAAAATATAAGAAGTTTGGAAGGTAACGAAATAGGAACTTTCACAATAGGATTTTATGTTATTTTAAAGGTTTAAAGGATTTTTTCTTACAGGCAAAACTAGATTAGAGCTGGGTGTCTGCGAAGAGTAAATCTGTACTTCCAGTTTTTCTTTAAATAACCATGAATAACAACCTTTAAAACGAAAACGTTGTTTTTTTGTATTATATTCTATGGCACTACTTTACTACTAACCTCCTTTGGTTTAGGTCGGAGATCCTCCGCATCGAGAAGGAGCTAGAAGAAGCCCGCGGCCGCCTCAGCGCCATCCGGCAGGCCAAATACAAGCTGCGGGGTGACACCTCGGGAGACGAAACCGATACTGACGTCACGCTGGGTCGCACGCCGATCAGGTACAGTCTCGCCTTGTTGCATTGTAATGAGATCCTAAACTGGATATACCTCCTTGTAATCGACTGTAACACCATACGCACCTTTATTAAAGCGAACGAAAGGCAAACTAAACAGTCTTAATCCCGAATTAAGTGCAGTATTTTTTAAGATATCTGCAGAAATAATGTTTGAACTTATTTCTATGTTTAGGACAATAAAGTGTTCACATACATACATACACACATATTTTATACGACTTTTAGACGTGTTACTAATATTCTTATTTTTTCAGACCCCGAACCCCGAACAGCAGCTACCTAAACACAACGTACAGCCCGAACACGACGTACTCCGCACACAACACGCACAACACCACCAACATAAGCCACCAGATCTCCCACCTTAACGAATCTATACACAGCCCCACAAGCCCCGGCTACCACACCCAGAATATATCCCACACGGGTCAGAACATTTCTCACCCCAGTCAGAATATCTCTCACCCCAGTCAAAACACGTCGCACACCAGTCAGAACGTGTCCCACACCAGTCAGAACATTTCTCACACCAGTCAGAATAACGGCTATTCGACGCTGGAGCGCAAGCACGACGAGAAGCAGTACACCGTTCAGAGCCCAACGTTCTCTAGCTTCAGGCCGGAAGAGCCGAAGCAGAACTATGAGGGATTTACGACTCGGTAAGTTTGAAATTTGAGTGGGAGGTTGTTGGTGGATCGCATGTGGGATGTTGATGACATAAAAATTATAATTTAGTAGTCATAACTAATTTCCAAAATGAGAAAAAAACCTTTGAATACTTCTCAACACTATGGCCGTACTTTAATTGTTGGTAATTGTCCGTTTTGTTACCGTTAAATAATATGCGTTTTGTTAACAGAACGGACAAGATAAAACTTTTTTGCGAAATATCTCTGATCCAATAAACGGCCAGATTGTTTAGGCTGTTTTTGCCAGTGGTAAAAATGCGGTCTTTTTTTATTCTCTCCATGTCCCTTTTCAATTAAGTTTGTGTTTCTCTACAAATGCCCAAGTTTTTATCCATTGTCAGTCAACATGCCACTGCCTTTCGCATTTCGCATTAACAAAATAATGCCTCAAACTAATTCACAAATTTTAACTCATCTAATGCTTTTTTTCACGCCGCCATCGGATCACAGAAGATAACGCTGTAAATACACATTTATTATAAGAATATTTGTAGTAGAGTGGAGCAAAAAAAATAAACTTAAAAAAATATGTACTCGAAATTGTACAGTTTGTATGAAACAAGTGTCATCCCAGTGCAAATATTCAAATACTATAAAGTTATATGAGAAATATTTGTATGGCAAGTCTGGTTCTATGGGTCTTTCTCTAGTATTGTAAGTTGGAGAAGGATAGCTAAAATTGATCGCTATATGTTGCTTTCAAATGTGGATCACGTAACGACATATTTAATTAAATAAATGTTATTAAATGTACTGGGATCTTAACGTTTTTATGCAATTTATATTAATTTCTAAGTACTCTTATGTGCCATATTATAAAAAAAATAGTCAAAAACTATATTGAAAAATCCACTTTACTACGTAACAATGCTAAAAAGTGCCTTGAAGCAAAACTTATGAAATGTGCCTAAAAAACTATGTGAATTTTGGATGATAGATTTTTGAAAGATTTTTTAATAGTTTTAATATGTTAGTATAGTTTATTCATAATTTGATATTATGCCTTACAAAAGGAATACGTCGACTTATGAATAGTTTAAGATTAAGTTAGATGTAAGGTTATAATCGTGTATCACAAGCATGGCTTTCCGCTTGTTTCTGTATTTAACTGTACAAGGGTACAGTCTGTGTTAGTTAAGATAATAATGTATTACTAGTTTTTTACATTTCTTTTATATTTTGTGTTTAAGGTAGCATTATAACTATGTGCTGTAGACTAAGATTTTTGAACGTAGTGTATACATAATGATTGGTTATTCGATAAATTGATTTTCCTGTGGGATATAGTTTAAGGTAAAACGTGGAATCAATATCGAACTTTATTTTGCATATAAAAAAATGGCATACAATTCCCCAAACATAACTAGAATTAACGCCACCCTTGAAATAGGTACCGTTGAGGAGTTCCGATGGCCATCTGTGGTCTTCCTCAAATGATACTTTCTGAATGCAAATGCTAGACATTTTACTAAAAATACTAAAATCGCTATATGTTTGCCTACAATATTTGAGGAGTTCCCTCAATTCCTCACTGATCCCTTATTAGATTCAGATTTGGTGACAATGGGACCACCTCGGAAGTATAATCCATCAAACTAAAAAAAATAATCAAAATCGGTCCACAATTGACGGAGTAATCGGTGAACATACATAAAAAAAATACATACAATGGACGTAGAACCTCCACCTTTGTTTTAAGTCGATTGAAAATTCAAGCTTATGACAAAATAATGAAGTAGTAATTAAATCTAAGTAACATTTTAAGGACCTTTTTTAACATATTTTTCTTGGTTAAGCTTCACTGCATTTGTACTGCAATAAGCTACTCTACACTGTCAAAAGAAATGCATCGATTTACCAATCATCATGTATTGACTCCAGCCTATTATAAAAGATTATATCCAATAACTATGTCGAAAACTAGTAAAATATACCCTATAGATTCCTAAAGCACCGCTGACCGGTGGCTGACTCTGCCCGTGTATTTGTCTACTGTTTAATTTAGTGTAGTGATATTTCAATTTACAGAAAGCCCAGAAATGACAGAACGATGAAGTAAGTTTATGTACAGAGCTTGTGGTCGATATATTTACTACACGCTGTATTTGATTTTGGTCTAGGCTGTAAAGGGCACTTGATTATAGTGAGATTGTGTTCATATTTATTATTTGACACGATAAAGCCTTAGTTTGAGCTTATATAGCGACAGGTTTTTTTTTGATATTTGACAATAGAAATAGGACTTTATTAAAATTTGGGGGTATTTAAACTTCTCATATTTTTGCTAGATACAGAAGACAAGAACACAAAATACATAGAAAAAATAAGTTTTCTCACGCCTTTTTCAATTAATTTCTTGAATTGACTGAGTTTAACTTTCTACACAATAAACTTATGATAATTTTAAAAAATAGCTTCTTATTGTTAGTATAGACCAAAGTCAAATAGAGATGTTGGAAGTTGATATGTTGACACGAATACGCAATCGAACTGTTTCGAATGAATCGCTTACCCTGTGTTAAAAGCGTTAGTATGTGACAGTGTGGAGTCGATAGGCCTAGATTCACTATGTTCTTTCGATGGAAACGAATATAGAAAACAATAAAGATATATACAGAGTGTTTTTTTTAAATGGGACAGTATGGGGAAATCCGAATCTAAAGGAGATAGAGGAAAAGTGTCCAAGGAGACATTAGGTGTTTTTTTATGTAAACAAATTTGGCTCATTAAAATTTTTGGTCAAGCGTGAGTTGTTCTTAAAAAATTATAAAGTTGGTCAATTTTTTTTTTGACGCGGGTCGACTCTGTTTCATGTAAGGATTATTTCATTGTATGGAATGAAAAAAATCTGAACAGCAGAAGTTGGTCAAATTTAATGAAAACTAATCTTCATACAATTGCAGTATTCGCCTTTTAATATTGTTACAAGTGCCTAGGCGTGTAAAAAATTTAATGAAAACTAATCTTCATACAGTTGGTTTATTACTTGAGTAAATGTTCGATGTGGCCGCCGTCTTGTCTTATGCAGGTACGAGCACGCTTCAAGACACTTCTAGTTGCATTTAACAGAGACTTATGGTGAATTGTGTTTAAAGTGTTGTAAACAGCATCTTTTAATTCTTGTACGGAGTTGTATCGGGATTCATAAATTCGACCCTTAAGGTAACCCCATAAGAAAAAATCTAATGGCGTTAAGTCGGGCGATCGTGGGGGCCACTTTATCGGCCCATATGTACCCATCCAACGGTTTGGAAACTGCTCGTCCAAACACAGTTTACTTGCCCTACTGTTGTGGGCTGGTGCACCATCTTGTTGGTAGATTATCTTACCAAAGTTCCTTAAGCTAATAGTCTCATCTACTAAATCTGCAGCCATGTTCAAGATTTCCTGATATTTTTCACTATTTAGCGTTCCTTGGTAAATTTTGATAGCAAAAATTCTGTTATGTAATATCGCACACCAACAATTAAAAGAAAATCGGATTTGGTTGTGGGTTTCTGTAGTTCTTAGCGGATTTATTTTTGACCAGTAATGGTTATTTCTCCTGTTGTACATGCCATTGTTCGAAAAGTTGCATTCATCAGTCCAAATAATAAAATTAGGAAAACATCTATTTCTAATAGTCTGAGCCACATACCAATTACAGAAATGTAACCTGCGGTCTTTATCTCCAGGTATTAACGCTTGTACAAGTCGACCTTCTATGTAACACTTGTATTTATGAGCCTTCAATATCTTCCTTACAGTTGATTTATGAATACCGATAGTTTCAGCTGCTTCCCGTAACGAAGCTTTTGGATATGCTTCAAAATATCCCAATACGGCAATAGTTATGAACTCACTATTGACTATCGTCGGCCTTTTACGCTTAGGTTTGAAACAGCCTTCCTGTCTTAGGTTCTTTATTAAACTATCAAATATCTTGCGATTCGGTACTCCACGGTCAGGATAGCGTTCTTGATACCACTTAAGTGCATTATCTCTACTGCGATAATTAAGAAAATACGCCTCAATCAAATCAACTTTATGTGAATTAGTTAACGCCATGATGAATAAAATTACAAGCATGAACTGATTGGAAACAAAATCACAGCTGCAGAAATAACTTACGTTCCAAATTTGAATTCTTTGCTGCAGAAATAACTTACGTTCCAAATTTGAATTCTTTTTTTTATAATTTCAAGACTATCGCGTGCCATGATGTTTACGAAGATTAAAAAAAATTTTCTTCTCTTGAATCATCTGGAGCTCTTATCGATTATCGAAATTTAAAAATGGAATAATTTTAAATATTTTTTTACACGCCTAGGCACTTGTGACAATATTAAAAGGCGAATACTGCAATTGTATGAAGATTAGTTTTCATTAAATTTGACTAACTTCTACTGTTCAGATTTTTTTCTTTCCATACAATGAAATAATCCTTACATGAAACAGAGTCGACCCGCGTCAAAAAAAAAAATTACCAACTTTATAATTTTTTAAGAACAACTCACGCTTGACCAAAAATTTTAATGAGCCAAATTTGTTTACATAAAAAAACACCTAATGTCTCCTTGGACACTTTTCCTCTATTTCCTTTAGATTCGGATTTCCCCATACTGTCCCATTTAAAAAAAACACTCTGTATAATTAACTTCAAGACGTCAATTGTATATATCTTAAAGAAAGATAATAAAAATGTAATTGTTAGATTTACATTTTTACTATTTTTTTTACAATCGTTACTGTCGTTGGATATTTTTCTAAGCCCTACGTCGTTGAACGCT
Source organism: Acleris holmiana (assembly GCA_949316455.1). Classification (NCBI taxonomy): domain Eukaryota; kingdom Metazoa; phylum Arthropoda; class Insecta; order Lepidoptera; family Tortricidae; genus Acleris; species Acleris holmiana. The sequence goes on from OX438788.1 coordinate 1,102,747, forward strand.
AGTATGTGCTAAAGATATTTCTGTTAACGGATTAGTTTTCTTTAGCAGCGGTCTAAGCACCTGTGGTGTTCTAACGATTGACTCCGTTTACATGAAAAGGGACAATACACTGTGGTCGAATTATCCTATTTCGGGGAGCCCTAAATCTGTTTCTAGCAGACAATAAAATTTTAGAGTTAAAAAGAATATTTGTGAAAAATACCTTGGTGTGGACCAACATTCTTGAGATGTGCCCAAAAATCGAACTCTGTTCGTTTTGTAACCAAAAAAATAATTCGATTCTGGTAATAATACGGACAGGAACGTTTTTTTTGAGGACATATTGGATTGTTTTTATTATCAAAAATGTTTGCCCAAGTATCATATTTTTGACAAAACTGGGGTAAACTGTTAGTCTTCTTTTATTAACTTCCATTTTCTATCATAGTTGGCGAGTTTTTACCCGTGAATTCGATGATGTTTGAAGCTAAAATACCGGTTTTGGATTCCCCGAATTAAAAGTAGATTTCTTTTATTAATTCCTATATAGATAATAATCTCTTGACCGATGATAACAAAGTTAAATAATAGGTTCTAAAGTTAAACAAGGTGCTACAAAATAAATTTATTTAATATGATAGAGTAATATGTCTAAAAATTAACAATAAATACGGATATAACAACGGTTAGGTTTGTATGGTACCTTTTCATGTAAAGTCACATAGCTTGCAAATATTGGCCTACAAATAAAGTTTTGAGAGAGGACGAGTAGTATTAATTTATGTTTGTCAGAAAGACAAGTTTGGAAAACATACTAAACTGGAAGCATTAAGGGAATTTTTGTTTCTTCAGTAAAATACATTTAGTTTATTAAGCATTTCGCATCCTCTCTCAACCTCTACAGCCAAGCCAACACAACATCGTTCTGTACATACCCATATATCCATGTCTAAAGCTTACCTAAACTGTACCTAAAAAGACTATAACTTCTAAATTTACCTGATTGCCGCTAACCTTAACTTGCATGGGGTGTAACTAATAGGAGCATGGAAGAAACTGTCACGGTGAAAGCCTTAAAGCTGCCTGAAGTAAGGACAGCGGAGTTGGTCGAGGAGAGGATTTACTACAAGAGGCAGAAGCCGCCACCGCCGCCGCGCCGCTCCTTGTTAAAGTATGAGGCGACCAATCACTGAGGGTTCGTTACGATTTTTCAAAGCACCGGGGGTAGGCCATTGGCACAATCACCATTGTTTAAGCGTTTGTTAAACAGTTTGTATCGTTTATTTAAAAAATGGTAGGATATATAGCGGATTTGCAATAATTAAATAATTGCATAATGTGTCTTGAAATATTTGAAATGTTCCTTTTTGTTACTAAAGTCGTAGGAATTGGTAACAAACAGGAAGTTTTATACAGTTTTATTTGGGACACATTGGTTTTTCTTTTTTATTATTGCATTGCTTTATGCACCCTATCTACCTATATTTTTTAAAAATAGTTAATTGTACAAACTTTTTATAAATGCTCGTTTGAGACTCTGTATATGTGAAGGTGGTTATATAGATGTGGAACTTTTTTGTGTGTAAACAGGTATGTAGCGATCTTTTCTAAAGAGTAGCAAAGAGTTATTAAACCTTAATTTGATAGTGTCCAATATACTTGACATAACTGTTCACTTTTTGTATTTTTTTAATTGTTAATTTTTTATGCTCGTCCAAAATCAAATAGGGTTTGAATTCACGACTTATATATTGTTTTCCAAATTAAGGGTTAAATAAATTTGCCGGTACACAAATAATTATAAATATAGGACACCCGGTTTTTAAAATGATTGAAAATAATTCGTTGTAAAATCTTTAATCACGTGATCACAGTATCCTTGTCACAATGACATGAAAATAAAATGTTTTTTTTTACTTTTACTCAAAAAGTACTTTTACCAAATTATCAAAATATGGTATCGGTGCTGCTGCTTTTACGTAAGAATTTTATTATAAATTTTGTTGTCTAGAGCATGATTAATTGTTCCATATTTATCTATATAGCTCCCTTCGTCTATACCTTATAGTCTGAGATTTATTGGACAGACAATTTGAATGTAGAAAATGAGTATCATATTAGAAACTCTGTTTCTTTTCAATTCCACCGTAAAATCACACTGGTATACCATTTCTGTGTATATTTTGCATCGTCACACATGTCTCGTATCTTCTACTTCTATACATATACATGTAGGAAGATGGAACAGTCATAAATGTTCCCTTCATTTATAAATCTACATGCCCTATTATTATCACATCTTGTGTAGTTGGTCCAGGTTTACAACTCATTTAGGTATATTTATATCATAATATTGTGTTTTACACTTTGTGTATTTATTGTGTCACAATCATATCCACATCTCCTATTTCACGATTTATATATCTTATCTCTCTTTTCATATCATTTCCTTGTCAGTCGAGTCTTTCGTGGGCAGGTGAATCAACTTTTCCACCCACACAACTTTTGTCTCCTGCGTTACGGTACGATCAAGTTCTACACCAATTTATATTCAAACTGAGCTTGTATTTTTTTCAAAAGCTATGTTTTAAAACAGAGTATAAAATAAAAATAATCCTACATTATAATGAAAAAAATACGAAAAATACGTTTCTAACAAAACATAATCGCTTGTCTCCTGTGTTACTGGACAAAATTGTGTGCGTCTAAAGGTTGATTTATCCGGGGGTGGGATACGAATCTACATTCAAATTGTTTTGTATGGAGACTCAGACTAAGACTTGTAGGCGTTACTAATATCTTACGCCAATCGAAGACTATTACATAAAAGTCTAAATTGTCGTATTATATTTTTAAAACCACAGTTTTCACGAGTCATTACGCACCAAATTTCAAGAACTTTGGCTGTATTTTTTTCAAGGAAAAGAAAATATAAATATGAAAGCGTCTATAGATCGGTTTAACGTAACTAGATGTCACTAAACAGCCTTGGTAACATCGCATGCGCATGGGTGTGGGCTATCCTCTTCCGGTGAAGGCTAACTTCCGGTCAGCCACTAATAGCTCGTCCCTTGCAGCTACGAGACGCGTCTCTACGACACGCCCCGGGCCCACGAATACTCCAAAACCGAGGAACAACGCCAGTACGAATCGAACTTCTACAAAAAGGAATTTGGTTACGACTCTCCCAAACCAACAACGCCTTTAAGCCCAAAATTCAATGCACGCGACTTAAAATTCGATGACAAGGACCCTATATATTCATCTCTAAAAAAACCTACCAACTTCGACGGCATTGGGCAAAGCTTTTCCGAGCATCAGAAGTCGACTGAAGCTATCCCAGGCGGCACGAAGCAGTCTGAGTTCACCGTGAAAAGCGAGTCCTACCAAAGCTATCCAAAAACGGAATTCATCAAAACTGAAATAAAATCTCCTTTTTCAACGTCAACGCCCTCCAAATTCGAGAAATCGGACTATTCCCAAGAATACAAACATACTTCTACTGATCTAGTCAAAGCGGCGACTCCAGACTATGAAAGAATGTCATCACCTTACGGCAAAGACGTCCATAGCTACGGGGGTCCGAATTTCATGGAAGAAACTACAACAGAAGTAAAAGAAATACCGAACGGCACCCAAAAGATAACCACCACAAAAATCTACAGTTCTTCCCCTGTCAATTTGACAACTACCAACACTAAGTATGAACCCGTCAAGCTGGAGGGCATCGATGAATTATCGAAATCATTTGACAACGACAGTCGGTACAGCACTTTGGACTCTAGATTCAACACGCTAGAATCTAAACTCAGTTCGGATACGAGCAGGTCCTTCATGCGCCCTTCTGAATTCACTTCTGATTTCACTCAACAGACTATTAAAAAGGATTTGTCTAAAGAACTGGATGGTTTGGACAAAAAGTTCTCCAAATCGACGATTAGTTCAGAGACCATTGAGAGGAAGAGTGTCATGACCAGTTCACACAAAACAGAGTCGAGCTCGACAGTCACCAAGAAGTTTGGGAATTTCTAAAGGTTGGTCTACGCTTTGTAGTTAGATTGCATTTTAATCGCAGTTGAATTCAAAATGTATACGGTCAATGTGTGCGTTTTTAACTCAGTAAATGATTACTTGTCCTCTTTTGACATGCACTTTACTAATCAAATAAACTCTCGTCATGTCAATGCCCAAACATACATTGTACTTAGACCTTAAGTGCTAGAGATTTTGACTTTATAAAAAACATTTAAAACACCTTTTTTGTCAATAAGTAATTTTCTTAAAAAATAGCAAATTTGGTCTTTCTGACAACTTATCTCTAACACAATATTTATTTATGCAAACTATAGTGAGGTTCTATATTTATAGGTAATGATTTATTGAGTTTAAGAGACACCCTAATGTAACGTTGACTGCATATATATTGAATTCGACTCGAAAAGTTGCATACATAGACTTAAAACGTAATATAGAATGCATCGTTTAATAAAATATAGTTCGCACAAGATCTTGACTTGATGACGAAGTGGGCAGCTTATTGCATAGAACAATAGACAGCTAAAGTGAATGATATTCTTGTTGTCTTGTCAATATCTTTTAACGAACTATAGCTTATTTTTGTTGTTATTTTTAAGCCTGTAGATGTTGTTAGTAACAGATAAAGGGTGTTAGCTTTTTACACTTAAGAAACGGCATTGTGTGTGCATTATTACATGAAATTGATTCTTATGAAAATTGTGAATATAGCATGTTAAATAATATATATTTATTTACAAACACGTTCAAATTTAGTTGTAAAACACTGCCTTACATTTTTAATATTTGTCTCGAACTATTTAGGTCTTATGTGGTGCTAGACTCGATTTATTTTTAAAACTTAGTGCCTCAACCTGGCCTTAGATATACAAAGATTGTTTCAATTTGGAAATTCTATTGAAGTTGATGTTTAAATGGTTTTTAATTTTAACTGGGGAACTTATTAATTAAATTAACACTTCTGAATGACTAAAAATTAACATGAAATAATTATTATACATAAAAATAGAGTCAATATATTTTAAATATGAAAACCAAAAAAATATAATAAATAAAGCTCCCAGTATATTCACAAAGTGCTGACCCGATGGGTATCTTAAAGTGATTGAATTTTGAAATATATTTACAATTATAATAAAATATAAACAAAGCTGTGAACTAAGGACGTGGAAATATTAATAACAATATTAATTTGCACAAGTTTATAGACAGACGATCAATTTGACGCCAATTCGAATGCATGACGCAAATCAGTCTTTAGATGAATTTTTGCTGATCCGTAAATAATAGTTAGAACTCCAGCCTGATTAGAGTATTTAATATTTATTAAAATGTATATTTCCTCGCCCTTAGTCATAATTATTAAGCCGCGTGTGCCATTAAAAATATATTATTTACAACCGTGCCATTCTTCCCTATATACTTCAAAATCTTAGATGTACGTGACTCTTTCACTGTAGCGCATTAGAATGAGAAGGTTATACAAAAGCCACTTTCGATTTATAGGGATAACATACATCGCCATACAACTAGTGGGACTTAAACGGCACCGATAAGGTATTTTAGCTGATGGTTAATATTAAATGAAAGTAGAAATAAATAATCGTTTAAATGGGTCTATATTGAAAATCCTGTTATTTGTCCCAATGCATCGTTAGTTCCAATTATACTAAAGCCATTTCTGCCTAAATTATAAAACTTTATACTATAATAATGCAACCCTAATTAATCGGCTGTATTTTTTTGGGAAACCTAAGAATTTGTCTGACTTAGCTGAAATCATTTTAGAGGAATGACAATTCGGAATCGCAATGCGTTAGGACAAAGGATAGTCTCCCCATTTGAATACTGTTAAAATTATTTACTTGAAAAAAAAAGCGTGAACTTATGTTGAGTCCCTCTGGAGGAATATTTATTTGAAACAAAATATATAATCTCCATTTCGTATAGTATATTCAAGTGCCATGAACAGCCATAGGTATATATACATAGTATGTATTCAATGTGATGTAGATGTAGTTTGGAACGATTAACAATTAACCATGGATCAACCATTAGTACAGTTTGTATGAATGATTGAGCCCTTCAACGGTAATGTAAGTATATACTAAATATTAATAAAGTAACATTTAGGTACAGTAAGACCACAAATATAAGTTACGCCGGCAATCTTCGTCCACGCAGAAAGATGCTCATTAAAGCCGTAGATAAACGAACGTAAAAATCAATTCAATACAAACCTTCTCGTGTTACACGTAAGACAGCATATGAAATGACAGTTAAACTCGTGCTTTCTCGCTCATGGCGATTAGCGATTATCGCTTAGCGCTCGTGCGTCTCAGCTTGAGTACGAATGACCACTGACCTGACGCGACGCTATATAAAATGGCGGTCGACGGCGTGGCTGCAATGGCTGCCGAATATATTTTGACCAATAGCCTTCGAAGTTTTACCCGCGCAAACGTACTGCCTTATAATTGGCCAAAACGTTTTCGCGCCTTTTATAAAAATGCTTTCTGCGCAGGTACATCGTTGTAACTTATATCTGTGGTACTACTGTAGCTGGTAGTAGCTAAACTTGTAATTTTAATGGATATTTAAAGCATTGTAGCCGAGTCTCATATTTTGTGGTATAATAATGCAACTATATTTGAGCATAAAATAACAGATAATTGTCTTGTAGCTTTTACTAAGTATGTTCATAGATGGCGCTGCTGAGAAATAAAGCGCCATCTATGAATGAATTAACATCATTTCAATGTAAACAGATTATGATGTGTATCATTTATTTTTTATAGCAAAGTTCTGGCGTCGGCCGTCGTGTGAAGACCCTGGTTTATTTATTTTGTTAACGTGCCTTAATTTTTGCTTGGAAATTAAATACATATTTTTATATATTAATTGTAAGTAAGGAGCCCGCGAAAGCGATTCGTCCACTGAAGGTATTGAAACACCAATAAAACTAGATATACATAATACATATAGTAACTTAATATATACTATACTCATTAATATGTAGTCTTTAGTATGACAAGAAAACAAAGTAATTTGTGCGGCTGTTTTATAAACACCTTCGTGTTCGGCAGCGGCACATTTAATTTTGTAAAATTATATGACGTTTATAGTACGTCAGGCTAATATGGTGTCTTATTACTATATAAAATAAAATATAATTGTACTGTGTAATCTGTAAATTTATTTCTAATATATAATTAATTTAGACGTACAATCGCGTGTAAACTTCATGTCTTGTTTTTTGACATTAAAATTATAATAATTTAAGCAGAAATGTTTAATTGATCTACTTAAAAATATTTTAAGTTCGCATGGAGTCTATACGTGACCTGCAATGTACTTTTTGATACAACTATATTATAACTAATGTATATGTACATTAACCTCGTCGGAAAAACCAAATAATGCACTAATTGTTTTGTTAAATCGGTTGGAGTTCTTAATTTTGTTTATTGTTTGAATATTTTATTCGGTTATGTACAACTCGATTACATTATGTGTAATAAACGACTAATTGTATGTGGTGTTTTATTTTACCTAGAGTCCATAATTTAGGGCGAATAATATATAATATATAGATATTATCGACCAAATTAAATAAGCACTAAAGCTGGACATCTTCTGTCAGTCCATCGGGCCCTGCCAAATTCGTGATCGTGAATGGCAAACTTTATTTCCAAATCTTGGGCTTGATGTAAAGAATGTATACTAGCATAGAATTCGGACTATAAAATTACGTGTTTCTCAAGATTACTGTGAAGCAAAAAAATACTTACAAAATGCAATAACGTTTTTCTCCCCTTAATCCGTTCAGATTTTTACGATTTTTGAATTATGTTGTAGATATTATGAAAAACTAGGTCTGTACGTTTTTTTTTCCATAAAAATATTTATTTACAGACCTAGTATTTCATGAGAACTACAACATATTCAAAAATCGTGGAAATCGGATTAGATTACGGGGTGAGAAACGTTATCGCCCGGAGATAACTTTGTATGGAATATTTTTGACTGCTACGCGATTTAAGCATCGCTTCACAATCCTCTTAAGATAAATAAAATGAATAAATAAATTCCACTTCAACTGGCACGGTCGCGACGTCAACTTCAGCGTCGAAAAATAGACTTCTCGAAAGAATACTTACACCTCATTCCATGAGTGCCATAAATTAAAAAGCTCATACGACTTTTGTTCATTTTATAGTCCGGTTTCTATGCTAGTGCTTATTTTATAGACTGACTAGACGCCCGCGACTTTCTACGCAATGAATTAGTTTCCCGCTACTACCGCTATTACCTTTTCGCCGCCATTGGCTTGATACAAAAGTGGTCCTCACACGTCAATGACAGCTGAAAACCACAGCTAATTTTAACCTTGCGTCACAATAACTCGGGTCTATTTTGCACTGTATCTGTGACCACTATAACAATTGATGGCGTGGTAGGCACGATAGTTCACGACCACTTTATGGTTTCTTGGCGTTCAAAGGGATGAATGGATGAAGCAAATGAAGGAGATGAATTTCCAAAAAAACGTATTTGTCAGACCACACCTGTGAAAAGAAACTGCTTTCTTGTTCCAAGGGTTAGGCTAGGCGTCGATGCGTTAGCGAGTCAGGCCTTCTCTTTTATTATACATGTACTAGCGACCCGCCCTCGCTTCGCTCCGGGTTAAAGTATTTATAGATATAAACCTTCCTCTTGAATCACTCTATCCATTAAAAAAACCTGGCTGGAGTCAGGAATCCAGTCTTCGTCGCTGAACATCTGACGCCTGCGAATAAGCGCCTCCACGCGGCCACGAGGCAAAGGGCGAGAGAGATGAACTTTAAATACGTATGGGTGCGAAATGGCCGTATTTACGTACGGAAAAATGAGACTAGCCAGGCATTGCTCGTTCGTAGTGTAGATTCCCTTAATAATATTGTTAAAAACGCATAATTATTCTCGAGTCAATGTTTATATCTAGATATTGTATCATACATTCACGATTTACTATCAGAATACTCGCGGCCTACGGTCCAAAACCAATGATGTCTACCTTAATGTGCTGCAGTGCTCTTTTGATGTAATTGTGTTTACAGAAACGTGGTTGAATTGCGGTGTCGCTGACGGAGAGCTATTTGACTCTAGGTACATAATATACCGGAGAGATCGTCTTGTAACTAGTGATGGATCTAAGCGGGATGGAGGAGGCGTCTTGATAGCGGTTTCTCGTAAATTTCGCTCGCATAGAATCCTAAGCTGGGAGACTATTTGTGAGGATCTCTGGATCAAGTTGGATTTGTGTAGCAATGGCATTAAAAGAACGGTTGCTATTTGTGTTGTCTATATTCCTCCTCCAGCCAGCTTGGGTACGCTCAAAGCGTTTCTCTGTAATGCGGTTAGTATATTGGAACAAACTAACGAACTTATTATGCTCGGTGACTTTAATCTGGGAGGTATCCCGTGGGTTAGTGTAAGTGGAGGCGATTATATGGTATCGTCTGGTTCTCTCAACACCATAGAGAGCTCTCTAGTTGACTTTTTATGTGAAGCAAATATGAATCAGTTCAACAATATTCTAAATGCTAATGGCAGGATCTTAGATTTAGTTCTCAGTAATATACCTGGGGGAGAAGTGACTGCTGCCCTGGACGTTCTCAGTAGAGTGGATACTCACCACCCCCCCATACTGTTCACTGTCAACCTTACACCTTCTGTATCGAAAAATAATAAGCCTAAGCATGTTAAATATAATTACTATAGGGCCAATTATGAGGCCATTGTATCGGATCTGAGTGCTATTGATTGGAGTGCTGAACTATCTGGTTGCATTGCCGCTGATGATATGGTCTCTGTCTTTTATAGGCATCTTCACACTGTTATCCTAAAGCATGTGCCTATGCATAAATCCAGGAAGGGCAGTCATCCGCCGTGGTTTGGGTTCTCTTTGATTAAGCTGCTGCAAGAAAAGAATAAATTGCGTATACGTTTCAAAAAGTATAGGAACCCTCGTGACGGTTTTGAGTTTGGACTACTCCGTGACAGGTGCAACAAACTGCTCGCTACGAATCACCAGAGGTATAAACAGTCTATCGAAGCCTCTGTGATTAAGAATAGTAAATTTTTCTGGCGTTATGTTAATGGTAAGCGTGGCAGCTGCGCGATGATCCCTGCAGCCATGCATCGTGGTGATGGTGACATAGTCAGTGATGGCGATGGTATTTCTGACCTCTTTGCTTCTCATTTCTCCTCTGTGTATTCAAATGATGCTCCCGGGGATTTGCCTTCCGTCCGTCACCATGACGGTCAGTTGACTTCCATACAGCTTCGTGAGGAAAGTGTACTCGAAATGCTTAAAAATTTAAATCCCGACAAAAGTGCTGGGCCTGACCAAGTCCCGGCGGTCTTTTATAAGCGAGCCGCGGTGTCATTGGCTTTTCCGTTGTGTCGTATATTTAATTATTCTCTGTCGGCTGGTGACTTTCCCGCTTTATGGAAGAGGGCTAGAATCGTGCCTGTTTACAAGAGGGGTGATAGAAGCAATGTAAAAAATTATAGACCTATTGCCATACTTTCATGCCCATCTAAACTTTTTGAGTCACTTTTGTGCCCTACTGTATCTAGCTACCTTGATTCGTTTTTGTCTCCTTATCAGCATGGGTTCAGAACTGGGCATTCGGTGGAAACTAATCTTTTCTGTTTCGTATCTGATGTGGCGCGGGGTATTGATGGTGGTGGGAGGGTTGATGCAGTTTACACAGACCTGAGTTCCGCCTTTGACAAGGTGAATCACCACGTGCTGTTGCGTAAGTTGGAGGCCTATGGAGTGGGAGGTTCACTTCTAGTATGGTTTTCGTCATACCTGTTCCAGCGACTTCAGTCAGTTGTTGTTAATGGTCACGAATCACAACCTTTCATCGCTGGTTCTGGCGTGCCACAGGGGTCGCATCTCGGTCCGCTGCTATTCAATGTATACATTAATGACATTCCTCTCCATATCAAACATTGCAAGTTTTCGCTTTTTGCTGATGACTTGAAAATTTACAGGTCTGTAGCAACTGATTCTGATGTTGAGCTCATTCAGAGTGATTTGGATGGAATTCAAGAGTGGTGTCAGCTTAACTGTATGGTGCTTAATGTTACTAAGTGTATTTACATCAGCTTCTCTAATAAACTACGTCCTGTGTATTCGGCTTACTCGATTGGTGGTGAGCACTTGGAGCGAGTGAGTGAAATTCGTGACCTGGGGGTTCTGATTGACTCCAAGCTCAAGTTTACGTCTCATGTAAATCTTGTTATCAGCAAGGCAGCACGGATGTGGGGATTTGTCAGGAGAAACACGCAATCATTCAACGTGTCATGCAAACTTGCACTCTACAAATCCCTAGTGCGGAGTCATCTCGAGTTTGCGAGTGTCGTGTGGAACCCCTCGTATGTCGTACATTCCCAGCGTATTGAGTTAATGCAGCGGGCGGTCACCAGACACTTAGCTTATGTCTCCCAATCTATATCACACAGATGTTCATATGGTGCTCGTATGAACTTTTTGGGCCTTATTTCGTTTCGCAATCGTCGGAAACTTCAGGAGTTGACATTTCTCAAAAAATGTATTAACGGATGCACTAAATCTGTGTTAGTACTACCTCTATTTAAATTTTCTGTGCCACCTCGTCCACCTAGGAAACCTGTTAGTAAAATCCTGTCAGTCCCCTCATATAGTACTAATATTGGTAGGCATTCTCCGTTGCCTCGTGTCTGTAATGCATTCAATTGCATAAGTGCAGCTTTGCCCGATCTGGATTTGTTTTTTGATTCGCTTGCAAAATTTAAAACTAAAATTCTGGCCTGTTTGTTACGTACTAATGTTTAGTGTTACCTATTGTTTCTATTTAGTCCGCTAAGTTTTCCATAAATGCTGTGTATACTTGTAATTGGCTTGTACACTAGATATAATACCCTAATCTGATTGTATGTTATAAATGCTTTGTGTACTTGCTGTAAGTGTACCTTTCAATAAATAAATAAATAAATAAAAACCGCATCAAAATCTATTGCGTAGTTTTAAAGATTAAAGCATACATAGGGACAGACAACGGGAAGCGACTTTGTTTTATAATATGTAGTGATGTATAGATGACGACTTGGGGTCGCTAAGAGCCCTTGAATGGACGAAAACTGGAACAAGAAATGAAAGTTATTGGGTAGGCATTTTGGCGTCATTCCAATCGATTGACATATAATTGGACCAGGTCCATTTGTCTCCAAATGGACTGACCGTTTATGTTCAGCTATAATCAGAAATTAAACGGCAAAATTGTGTAGACTTTTTACTACTATGAGTTAAGGGAGTCGAAACGCTCCAAGAGAGTTGACTAATGTTTCACCAATTATCATTTAATTTCGGCAAATTAATATTATATAGATTTTAATTCCGCATACATGTCTTTCCATGGATGTCGTAAGAGGCGACTAAGGGAATAAGGGCTTGTAGTACTGTTAGGCGATGGGCTTGCAACCTGTCACTAATACACTGGTAAACATCTTAGCCTGTCTGTGCAAAATGTGGTTACAGAATTATCAACAAGTCTTCTTAGAGTTGTTGGTATTTCTGTAGCTCTGCCTACCCCACTCTGGGAATGAAGACGTGATGTTATGTATATATGTACGTGTAACATGATGAATGACAGACACGTGAAAACAAGAGGTTAAACGCATAACCTTTTGGTTTTCTGAAAGGTTTTAAGAAATGGCAATCTAGATCTCTAATTATGTAAATTTTAAAATAAAACCATATCATAGTTTGCATTGTGTAATAGCACTTAAAAATCGTAACAAAATACTCGGTACAAAATCAGTCGCAAAAACAACGCTTTTAACAATCCAAATAAACAACAGATATTTTACAAACACATTGAGATTTTACCTCAGAATAAAAAAAACGTGGCAAATTTAGAATAAGATATAAATAATACTCGGATATAGTGCTAGCGTGATTATGACCTGATGGGGAGTTATTCTACTTTGATTTACGGCCGAACCCTATATTCAAACCGCGGATAGATAAGGCTTACTTCGGGTTGAAATTTGACATTTGCCCATACAAAATGTGTCAAATTTTAATCAGAAGTAAGGCTGTCTGCCGTCTGTCCGCGGTTTGAATATAGGATTCGGCCGTAAGCCAATCTTATCTTGACATCGTGATCACATTATTGGCGCTACGACAGCCCTTAACTAGTTAAGGCGAGCTGTCACAACGTCAACAATTTGATTACGATATCATAGCACTTTCAAAATAGAACCCCTGTAGAGACGTTTATATAGCACTGACTACAACTATACGATATGCCGTCAGTGTGCGCTCTTTTCTATTATGTTTTCTAATTAAATAATAGATTTTTTTGTTCCGTGAATATACAATTAGCATCTATAAAAATATTATAAATGTAAAAACGAATAAATCGCTGAAGCGATTTAGATGAGATTTAGTTTTAGAGATAGTTTCGAGTCCCGGGACATATGGTACTTTTTATCCCGAAATAGTGGACGATAAACGACTTCTACGCGAATTATTAAACAAAGGAACTTTATAAACTTAAAGTGAGGTGGCCACTTTCTTCATTAATTTGAATACGCGAACCTCACTTGTGTATTAAGTTGAATAACATCGTCCGTCGTTTTGATTTTAAGTGAATACTTTATTTTATTAGAAAACACAAGACTAGAGCAGCTACAGAGCGGTCGGCGCTTTCTCGGTGCATTTTTAAGCTTGTCCCATGGACCCACTTTTGCCCTTAACATCTTTTGTACAACCATCTGACAATGTCAGCAATTTTTCCAACCATTTATACAATGGGAACGGGTTTTATTCAAACATTCTATGGGTAGTAGTCGGGCAAAATTGGACAAACCTATTTTTAACTTAGAAGCTGTGAGTGAATAAGCAGGTATTAAACTAAACGTTCGATTTGAAAGTGTCTGCTCCACTTAAAATGTTACAGTAAGTTAATACGTTAACCTTTTCACCGCCACGGCCGCCTGCTACTTTTTGTGCCCTTGACGCCAACGACGTCATATGCCGCCACCGCGCTGATACAAATTGTATTGAGCGTACCGGCACAAAAATCCGATGATGTGATTTGCCGGTTTTGGCGGTTAAAGGGTTAATTTAGGTAGAGGAGCGCGGCTCAACATTACAACCAAATGTATGTCTAATTCAAGGACACAGACACAGTAACCCGTGTTGTTTAAATAACCATGCTGTACGTATTAACTCTTCGTATGCCTAGTACCGTATCCGTCCACAAGGGATTTAATCTTGTTCTTTTAAATTGGACTAAACATCCTTTAAGATAGGGTCCTAATTTGCTTGTAGAAAAATGGAAAAAAATAACTATCTTCCATAGGTAATATTCAGTAGTTCGAAACGTGGAATCAATTTAGAGCCAGGAGCGTTTAAACTCTGTCATGTGACACCGATGACGTCATAGCCCGGCATACGACGGGCACAAGTGTGCGAGCTCCTCCGACATACGAAGGGTTAAACCTACGCTAATGCTAGAACATCTGTGTTTTCTCGCTTGTCGCTCAGTCTCTTTCGTTCTAGACAGGTTAGACAGAGATTACCGAGCACTATGACCTCTAGACAAGTCGAAGTCTATAGTTATAGAAATTGTATAGGATCGGCGTAAGCTACCGGACGCATCGAGCGCTAATATCAATTCCATACACGATAGTTTTCGAAAGTCGGCCTCTGGCACGACTAGCTTCCTAAGATGAGCACTTTCCAAACTGTCCATTTCCTAAACCGACCACAACCTTAAATGACTACAGCATAAATTGGCGATATCGTATAACGACCACATTTTTAAAATGGCCAGTTTTAACAAAAAACATATTTCAAACTGACCACATCCTAAAAGAACCACTTCCCAAATTGACCACATTCCTAAAAAACACTTTCCTAACGTGCGACCAGTACACCTATCCCAAATAGACTGTCTTATTAAATAGTGGTTATTCTAAAAAGAGGTATTTTAGTAGTGGTCATTATAATACGCGGTATTTTTGTGTAATGGTCATTATGTGGTGGCACACGCCGATGGCTTTGCGGCCATTATGTGCAAAAGAGTTGCATCCCTCGTGCGGAGGATTCGGGGCAGCCCAAACAGCATACTCAACACCATTGCCGACCGATTCCAGGGTCCTTGCCAGGAGCACTGGATACACTGTTCGCATTGGAGTTTAAGAATTTATTTTCTTTATTAACACTAGGCCTAGGCTAACTATGTAACTAACTAACAACTATGGACATGTTTCTGAAATAAATTATTGAATTGAATTCAATTATGAAAAGTGTTTTTTTAACAGTGGTCATTTAGAGAGTAGTCATTATACGATGTGATCAGTGTGAAATGTGGTCATTTTAAAACCTGGTCATTACAGGATATAGTCATTCTGGACAATGGTCATTTTAGGTGGTCATGGTTCGTCGCGTTATGGAATCTCTAGGGCCCTAGATCACAAGAAACTAAATTAATATCCCACCTATCGAACGTTTAGACAAATATCAGAACATTAACATTATCAGATAAATTCACAATAGAACAGACATTTTCTCATAATTTTATTTATTTATTTATTTATTTATTTTCAAATTCCTATAATTAACACTTACAGACTAGCTAAACGTGTTAACAGGACAAATATTTACAGTAGCGGTAGTACAGTAAACTTAGTTTAAACATTAGGTATTGTGCTTGGAGTTGCTGTAGACTCTAGGTAGCGGCCGGCAGCTGTTAGGAAACCAGGTACGGTACTATGAAAGACATCCAATGTGCTATCACTGCTCAGAATCTTATTAAGGAGAGTCAACGCACGATGCAAAGGGGAGTGGGATAACGCTCGAGTGCGTGATGTAGGGAGAGCAAACATTAGGCGACGCTGTGAACGAAGCTGAATTTTACGGACAGGCTCTACACGCAGAGGAATCAGGGCTAGGATATAAGGATTATGCGTGCAGCCTCGCAGTAACTGGATAAAATATTTCACTAGATACATATTTCTCCTGAACTCTAGAGTATTATAGTTTACCATTCCGAGCAGAAAGGAGGTGGGGTACAAGTAAGGATAGTACCCATAGACTTTCCGAAAGAGCAAACGGATAAAAGACTTTTGTACTCTCTCCACAATAAGAGTGTAATGTTTCTCGTGCGGGTTCCATATGATGGCATTAGTTTCTAGTCTACTTCTAACGTAAGCATTGTATAGAACACTAAGGGCTGACCGAAGATCAAATAATTGAGATTGCCTGATGACAAAGCCTAAACATTTCCTTGCACCATTGCAGATATTTAGTATATGGTCATGAAAAGTGAGATGAGAATCAAATTTAGTGCCTAGATCGCAAATGGATGAAACTCGCTGAAGAGATTTATTGTTCAATGTATATTTACCGAGTATGGGACTGCGAGCACGCGAATATGACATCAAAGAGCACTTATCTTCGTTAAGGCTCAAGCCATTCCTATAACTCCAGTCACACACACCGTCTAAATCATCTTGCAGTCTTGTACAGTCGAGATTGTTACTAACTGAGAGGGCCAATTTCAGATCATCAGCAAACATAAGGCAAGAGGCGTTCTTTATTGAAGATGGAAGGTCATTGACCAGAATAAGAAATAGAAGAGGGCCAAGATTACTGCCCTGTCCTATGCCGGATGTTACTGGGTATAATTTAGACTGGGTTTGTCCATATTGGACAAACTGCTGCCTACCAGTGAAGTAGTTAGCCAGGAACTGCAATGAACCAGCAGAAAAACCCGCTAAGGCCATTTTGCCCAGCAAAATATCATTATTTACTCGGTCGAATGCCTTTCTGAAGTCGAGGTATGCCACATCGACTTGCCTGCATTCGTCCATGTTGTTCGCAATCAATGTAGTTACATTAAGTAGGTTAGACGATGTCGAACGCTTAGGTAAAAACCCGTGCTGTTCGTCACAGAACCAACCATTGAGTTCGTTATAAAAGTGATAATAAATAACAGATTCAAAAAGCTTTCCAAATACTGAAAGGACTGCAATAGGTCTATGGTTCCGTATATCAGATTTAGGACCAGATTTATGTAATGGAAGTACTTTTGTAGTTTTCCATTGCGTTGGATATATGTTATTACGCAGTGACAAGTTAAATATATATTGCAACGGCTGTACAAAAACTTCTTGGCAATCCTTAACGATGAATTGTGGAATATTATCCGGACCCTGAGTTCTTTTTGAGGAAAGTCGGCCTATAGCTCTCCGTACATCGTCTTCGCAGACATGGTCGATTGAAATGTGACGTAAATTTGCATGAGAGCCCGTTTCGTTGGCGGAAGCGTACGCGGTGGCCGCGTCCAACTTCGGAGGTGCCAACAGGAAAACACTCTTGAAAAAGTCCGCAAAAGAATCCGCTACCTCTTTAGGTGACATATTTCCGAAATTTGCTGGTTGATTTGATTTCCTATTGCGCTTGACAAAAGACCAAAATTGGGAGGGGTCATGAATAATATTTGATTGTAGAGTTGCGGTAAATGAATATAAACATTCTTTAGATTTTACTATCACTAATTTTCTATAGTAGGAAAACATTGCATAATAAAGCTGATAACCTGATTCTTTGTACAATTTATGGTATTCATTTTTTAGTCTGTTATAGTATATGACCTCAGGTGAGAACCAACTCGGATACGTTTTACGATTTTTTATAGTGCGTTTCGGTGGAACAGATTGAGAAATTATATCATCAATAATACTATAAAATCTGCTGACACACTCGTCAACCACGTCGCATGTATACAACGTTGACCATGTTGCATTTGACAACAAATGGTACAGAAGTAAAAAATTGGCTTTACGATAGTTTCTTGTCACAGGCGCATCTGTATTGTTTGCAACATTGTTTTGAGAAGGTGTAAACAGAGTTCTACATGAAAAGATGATATCAAGAGGCAGATGATGGCTTTCAGAGGATACTAGGCCAGCGACGGCTTCCGATACCGACACTTTTAATACATCCTGGTTAACTAAGACAAGGTCAAGCACGCGACCCAAGTCATTGAGAACTTTGTTATGTTGAGTTATATTACATTGTGATAGTAACAGTTCAAAGTGATGACGTACAACAGCTGTTGTCGAATACATATTAAAGTCACCTACTATGATTATGGGCAAATCGTGAGAGCATGTAAGATATTCGATACAATTGATTATAGAATGGTATTTAGTTTGATCAACATTCGGCGCCAAGTATACCACACAGAGAACGAAACGTAAGTGTCCTTTTGTTACTTGCGCACATACAATTTCGTCGTCGGGTTTGGCTTCACACTGAAGAGCATGTAGCTGGTACGGCTCGCGCGCCGCCAGCAGCACGCCACCGCCGCCGCGCCCGCAACGGTCCGCCCGCAGCACTTGAAAGTTGGTTGGGAATAATTCAGAATCATTAACTGTGTCATCCAGCCGCGTCTCTGTTAATGCAACTATGTCACTGTGAAATGTGAGGAGAGCGCTTTTTGAGTTGGCCAATTTCCCCTTCAAGCCCCTCACATTTTGGTAGAATAGATTAACTTTGCGTTGCATGGAGGGTTTCGGAGCGAAAAAATGTTCTCCTGTTGTTGTTATTGTTGCGTTTATACGCAAACCATTCTTGCAGAGCGGTGTTTTTAGGCCAGTTGTCTGGAGACATAAAGTAATCGAAATGCACGTGCGGAACCGATATGATAAAGCATGTATGACGAGTATGACATGGCTCCGGTTTTTTAACAATATAACCTTCGTGAGGTTGCTTTCTATTGAGGAAAGATATCACATTCTCTACAGTCGTATCCGGATGAAAATTCCAAACATGCAAATTCTTAACCGGATCTAATAGTTTTAAATCTGTGTCAGTATCACCTGTTGCTCTGATGATTGAAGGACGCGAGCGCTGGTGATTATATTTAGACTTGGGCCTCTTCTCATATTGTATATTCATCGTTGGCGTTTGCTGCTGTGATAACGCATTTGTGTTTTCCAATACGGAAGGGAGAGCGAGACTCGAAGGCAAGTTATGGGCCACTGATTCGTTATGGTCCATGGCACTTTCTAGTTGTTCTAGCTGTTTTGTAGGTTGAACTTGTACCATTCTTGCTAGAGAAGCACCCACATTGCTGGATTCTTTAGGGATGTTCGTTTTAAGAGTTGACATTTCCATTGACAGCATTTTAGTCTCTAACTCTAAATGCTCTATACGTTTAGTATTTAGGTCCACTGTTGTACGAAGGGAGTTGTGATCATCTGCAATGCTGTTCACTGTCACAGTTAACTCGTCCACATCCGCCCGGAGTACAGTATGCTTGGCAGAGAGATCATTTATACTGTCTTGAACGGCACAGAGCCTCGCTTCTTGTCTCTGAAGGAGTTTTGCAACCTCCCCTCGGAATACTCGTAGCTCGTCCAGAATTATTTTAGTGTCTGTCGAAGGTGGAGGTGTATAGAGTTCATGTGACGTTTTATCAGATGTTTGTTCGTTTGGGCTTGCGGAGGCGCTATTTTTCTTTCTAATTGTAACATTGCAACCATCGCTTTGTTCTGGAATGTCTATTTTGAGCTGATTATTTGCCCCTACAGAGCTTGTTGACGGGTTAGGTACCCCTCCGGTGGTGGCTACTGGCCTTGCAGGTGAGTTTGTGTTATCCACTTTCGGTATTTTGCAACGGCACATCGGACACTTCCAGTTGTTTTTGGTATCTGGCTTCATAATATCGTAGCGTTTGTCACTTACGTTTGCGCATAGAAGATCGTAACTCAATTTACATAGGCAACATGACAGAAGAGCCTTTCCTGGAATTGGATTATTACATCCTGCACAAATGTTGGCCATTGCTGCAAATACTGTACTACGTGCTAATGAATATAAGTAGGCGCTTTATTCAAAGGACAAGGTCTTAAGTGTCGTAGCGAGCGTCGTAGCACTACGTAGCACTACGTCACTTTCGTCGTCTCCCTTGTTCAAAGCAATCGATAATTTCGCTAACTTGTGCTACGCACCTTGTGGCTCAGTGGTGGGATGGCCGCCGAAATCGGCGATCTCAGTGATCGGGAGTTCAAGTCTGAGCTGCACTGCAGTTAAAATTCACTTTTCGGTGCACTTGTTTTCTTCGATTTTAGTAACACTTAAGCAAAAATTATCTATTTCACTCTAGTACCTCCCATTGGGCGGAGCCAGTACATTAAAACCTCACGAGAGTAAGCGAGAATTGAAATTACTACTAATAGCCAATAGAAATAAAGTATTTAAAATAAAGTAACGAGGGTTCAAGACACGTCTAACCACTGCGGCCGGCAGTGCGCAATTTCAATTTTCCATCAAGTACTACGTCCCAGCGTGTTCACGCCTACATTCACGAGCTACACACACACAACAACCTACACGTCACGCATGTGGCTATGGCACATGGTACTAAACATAGGATAAGAACTAAAGGCATAGAAGAAGCCTACCTGTGTCGAAAATTTCAATATTAATGTTCACTAAGTTAAAAAGGGAAACAGTGTAGAGTCCAGTTCTTGCTAAAACTAGCCGTACACACCAAGGTATTGTCAACTCGTGTGAACTGGTCACCATCACGTCACCATCACATTACATATGCAACAGTGTACGACCATGATCATACATCGCTATCGCGGGAGCAAATACGATTTGACAGTACTCAAAGATTATGATAAGTAGGCAATAACAGAAGCGACACTCGCATAGTGACGCGCCTCAATGGGAAAGGTATGACTAGGTGCCTTAAAAAATACAAAGTTTATATTTTTAAATACTGAGTATCATCATCCTCAATAACAAAAGTGAAAAACGGGTTTTAAAACCTTTTATGAATCATATAGCATTAGGATTGAAAGATCGAAGGTATCTTAATTCTGCATGGTCACGGGGTTTCAATACGTATATGTTAATCGATTGCAAGATTTGAAGCTAACAGCCACTAACAAATAAATATACACGGTGAAGCTAAATGAAACCGTTTAAAAAAACACATTGTTGGCTTATTATTACATTTTCTTTGACCAACTATGTCTATCCAGAGAAAACGTCGTGTAAGATATGAAGAACTTCTTAGAGGTTTATAATGCGTAGGCGTATGCGTATATTCCTTTATTACCAAACAATCAACCTGTTATATGTGTTCTATAACAGATTTGTTTTTGCTTTCGCGATAACGATCTATGACCATGGTACTTGAGCTTATAAAACTTTCCCTTTTTGTCACACTGAATCCCAATAAGACTGCATATCAGCTATCTGTATGTTGGCTTTTATTTTATCACTCCTTCTATGCCTTTAGTTCTTATTCTATGGTACTAAAGATCGTAGCGAACGTAATGTGATAATGGCGGTGGACGAGACGGGAACGAAACGACAGCGAGAGATAAAAGTCTTTCATAGTGCCCGTTTTGCGTTAAAAACCATGGTTAGTTTTCGATCAAACTCACAGATAAACTGACAAAATATATAAAAAAAACTCAACGCTGTTTAAATAACCAAAGTGGGTCCCCGCAAAAACACCGTCAGGACTGCTTTAGACCTATCATATAAAAACAAATTATATGCACACAAGCTTTTAACTATTGACCACAGGAGAGACAACTTTTGTTTTTAAGAGTGTATAATTATGACCCAGGTATTTATTGTCTGGAATTAAAAAGAAGGAATACTTTTGTTATAACGAGGTGATTCAGGCGATACTTGGGTGAATCAACTTTTAAGGTACTCCCCAATTTTCGACATGTCTCACTATGTCACCTTAATTTGGTAGAATGCAATTTTTTTTTTGATGTGGTCAATATATTGAATAAATCAGATAATTAAACTTACTTTCTAGCTGACAATTTTAAAAATTCTTCTATGATTTACACAAATATATCAGGTAACGCAGGGGACGACGTTGTCCCCGGGTTTTGTATGAAAAACGTGCTTTTTCCACTGCGTTACCATGTTTTTACAAAATTATAGAATTGGTTTATGATTATGAATAGTGAAATCCGAAAATCTGATTATCTAATTTTAACATGTGTAAACCATTATCAATCTCACATATTCTAGTAAGTTTTTATTAGCGTGTAGAAAAGGAGGACTTTAAAAGTTGATTCACCCACTTTCATCAAAACTGATTTCTATAAACTTAAGAGACTGCCAATAAGTCGACCTCTACCATCTTCCACGTCTCGTCCAAATCGAGAAAAATCACATTACGTAAACTAAGACTTCTTAATACTGGGGGGGCAAGCGGTTTCTCTATTCGCTATCCACCCCTATATACGCAGTAATAAAGTGCTTGATAGTATAAGAGAGAAAACCGTTCATGAAATAGTGAAGGTGAGGTGTTTCAAAAAAATACCAGTTATTTATTAACATTTATGAATGAAATTGTACGTTGGTTGAGTATAATTCTCAATGTCTCCAAAAAAAACGGACAGTTCAGTTTTGTTACTAAAATCCAATTATTATTCGGTAACAAAACGGACATCTCAATACATTCGTCAACTAAAAAAGGGTTTTTTTTTTTAATTCCCATGATCAATTCACGAGAGCTGCCAAGATTATACCGAATATATTGTCTGTGGGTATTGATAGAAATAGAACAGAGACCGCCTTTTTTGTTTTCTTAACCCCTTATAAACGTGGAATAACCGTGGGGCAATAAGCTGATGCCATGCTTTGTCCGTATCTGTAATTGTGACATTTGATCTGACAGAAAGTGACAACACATGGTATAAGCTACCCAACGGTTATTCCACGATAATAAGGAGGTTACTTGACTATTCTGAAGGCAAAATTAGAATTCGTCTATCAACTATACTACCACGAAAGCATTTTCTCTCTTAACTTTTCTAAGCGTCATTGGGGATTTACATGTAAATATTAAATCGACAACAGCTGACTAAAACGCAAACGCCAAAGTATAGGAGGTGTAGACTCCTGTTGCGCGATGACACGCCGCCTTCGGTGGGAGATTAATAGCGAAAGCGACCTACATTTCCAAAGAAAATTACTCAACCGATTACGATTTTAGTCAACTGTGTAAATAAAAAAAACATGGCTGATTTAGTGAGTATTTCAGTTTTGGGAAAAATATTGCACGCTGGTTGCAAGCATCATTGAAACCTATATAAATAAAGAATTAAACGGTGTCCCTTAATGTTGTTGTTTTTCATTTCACATTGAATACATTTGTCTGTAACAAAACGGACACTTAAATATTTTTTCAGCAACATACCGCAAATAAAGAAATAATGCCTTTTTCCCAAATCTGAAACAAAGACTACCGGTTCAGTTTTTTTAACTCCCTGAATGGGGAAGCTATCACATGTTGCTTTGTGGGGCGATTTGGTAAGCACTTTACTAACCTCAATAATATAGGTACCTTAGATTCGTTGTCAAAACAATATAGCTGTACCGGAAATATAACAACCTGTCGCCATATGTCACCGTATAAAGATCTTATTCTGGCAGACCATGCTTCTCAAACCTTTTTTTCATTGATTTTAATCAATCAACGAAGTGATGATACATACATTATAGAGGTAAGTAACCAAATTACTTTTAAAATTTATATTTGAAATCACATCGTTAGCATATTGAGCGAAGTTACAAAAAAATCTGCACCCAATACAAAAACGGGACTTAATATTATATATTATAGTTAAAGCATTTTGCTACTTAACACTAGTCCACCTTATTATTGTGCTGCTCGATATTCTTATATGTACAAATAGTAGGAATACATGCATACTGGCAAGGGGTATGGACGCGGTTGAAATTACAAAGAGGGTAGACAGCTTCTGTTAATTGTTAAAAGATAAAAATAAATTGTGCATATGTCCATTTGTTTAAGTAATTAACTAAAGGTAAACGAACAAAAACACGTGATATAGTTCTTCAGCCAACAGAAGCAGATACGTAACAGTTTTGATTGGCGGTTAGAGCCACGTGGTCATGTTTGTTAACATACAGTTAAGTACCTATGCAAATGGAGTATATTCCCAAAATGTACTAGACATAATTACAAATAATACTTAGATACATAGACAACATCCAAGATTACAAACAAATTATCAAGGTCAAATATCAAATAAAATAAGGATAATTTTCATCCCTGGATATTTACACCCGAAAATCATTATAGTCCTTGGAGAGACGGATAAAAAAAATACTTACATAGACCCAGATGATCCAGTTTAAACTACACTATAATACTTATAACTCTTCAATTTCAGTCGCGAACACAAATTATTGTACTATTACATTTGTACACATAAAAAAAACTATTAAGACTACTTGTACAGACACCCACTCCACTTATTATACAGACATTGAACACTAAGTTTATTATACTTAATTAGCTACAAGTGATTTCAAAAAATATTCGCTTTCGTGCATGATTCTATTAAGATAGATTTCATCTAGAAGCTGTAAATACGCGGATTTGGGCTTAAAAATACTAAAATATTTAAATTATCTATACTGACCGTAGGAATATGAAGTAAAGCATCGAAGGTCGGCAAGTAAAAGCCTAAACTCAATAAGTACCAATTTTCATGCGGGTAATTTGACCTAGTCCAACACCCAAAAAAGGTCTAGGCTTGTACTATGGGTGTAAGACAACGATAAATACCGGGTGTTGCCTGTAACAGGAGCAATAAATTGAGGGATTGTTTCCACACCACAAACGTAACAACATTTATTCTACAACTTTTGAAAATAACTTATTGTTAACTAAATATTAATGAATTTACATTTTCTAAGCAAGCAATGTATTGCAAAAACTACGAAGTTGCTAGGCTGACAGTAGATGTCAACTAGACTATTGGATGGAGTACATAGAAAATACTATTTAGTTTGTTCGAAAATATCCCAAATAATAAATTACATATTTTTTTAAAGTTGTAGAACAAATGTTGTTACGTTTATAGAGTAGAAGCGATCCCTCAATTCATTGCTCCTATTACAGGCAACACCCGGTATACTTAAACACATACAAAACATACAAAACTCAGGAAAGAAATCTCTCACACAAATATTTGCCGCATGACAGCATCCTGACAGGTGGCATTTAAATCCCACTGATAGGAACTTGTTAACTTAGCAACTTATACCGATTTGTCACCTGTCACATAGGTAGGCAGGGTCACTACCAACTAAGCTAACGGCTTTTTCTGATATAGTACTCGTTTTGGTTTTCACCTAACCAGATGTTAATAATTTACAACTTAATAAAATATAAATATACATCTGTAAACAAATAGGCGCGAAAACATTAGGATAATGAGTTTTGCGGAAAGAAAAAATATTATTTCCATCACTTCTACTGTGGGCGACGCCACTTTGATGTTATTTACTATTTTGGCCAGCTCAAATCCTTTTAAAATAACCGCACCTAATTTGTTTACACCCTGTATATTATACAATTGCCATATTATAAATAAACATGTAAATAGATTATGAAATACAAGTAATACTGCCTAAATGTCTTTCAACAATATTTTATAATTCGCTTCGATGTTACATTTACTATTCTAGAAATTATATTAAACTATAATATATTAATAATGAGATTATGGCGTCCATTTTATATTAATCCTGTCCGTCTCGGATAAGAGCGAGAGATCACGAACCTAAAGCTAAGGCCACATCGGACGCGGCACGCGTCACGCTAGGTGCTAAAATGTCATAGCGAAGAGATGTTCGACAGACTATAGCGTCGACCACACCGAAAGCTTATACTTTGCCTAGGTAGGTCAATGACACGACTCATAACGCGAGCCAATCAAGACCAGGTACTAAAGATTTTTACTATAGGTCTGTTCAATATATTTGTGTGTAAACACTTTATTGTACTAAAACAATTACATTACACAAATATTAAATTCAGAAATAGGAGTAGTTCTGGGACGAACTTTTCTCAATATGTTTTGGATCTCCGTGTGGTTGCCGGGTTAGAATAGTGCCACTCCATGTCTTCCCGTGGATGTCGTAAGAGGCGACTAAGGGAATAACGGCTTGTAGTACTGTTAGGCAATGCGCTTGAAATCTGTCACTAATACACTGGTAATCATTTTAGCCTAATTGTGCAAAGTGTGGTAACAGAATTCTCAACAAGTTTTTTAGAGTTGTTGGTAATTCTGTAGCTCTGCCTACCCCACTCTGGGAATGAAGGCGTGATGTTATGTATGTATGTTTTGTATCTACCTGTCTTGATTGGTCACACTAAGTCATGTGTTTTTTTTTGTTGACGTTTTGTTAACTACCTAGATAAAGTATAGTGAGCAGCACAGGTCACATCAGTAGTGTACAAACAGTCTTACTATATAACTTGCCTGTAAATGTGCCAACTTCAGTGTGCTATCTAATATTTTCAGATCTCGTGTATAATAGGGCTGCGTTCACAATATTTAATTTATTTAGTATAGAAGGAGAGTTGTTATTAATTATTTCATATTGCTTTTTTTGGTCCTATAAGAGTATTCTTTTTATTTAAATAATGACATTAAAGCTAATAAAAAGAAACTTGGGAATTTTGTTAAAACATCATCGATCGATAATTTTTTAAACATGTCCTGTCCTGATATGTATATTTTACTTTCGTCTACGACTACGACTGTATGACTTATTTATTTATTAAATGGAATGTCTTTCAATATGCAGCTTAATTTTTATAATCATTGAATCACGATATTTCAGGAATGTTTAAAAATGTCGAAAATTATAAAAATACTATTTTTTTTATATTTTAACTTCTTTATCGACCTGGCGATAAAATGGCACGATTAAATATCAATTTAATTTACTCATAAATTAATTTTTCATTATTATTTTTTTTATTTTACAATGCAATTTAGAATTACAAACTTGTTTACAACGTTTTTCTCAATTTTATGTAAGTAAACCTTTTTTTTATAACATAAAAAAAGATAAGTATTGCTTTTTTATTAGTTGTATAAGAGATGTAGTAATGGAATAACTATACTTTTAACCTTTTCAACGCTACGTGAAACACAAATCGTCCCTTTACTTTCTCAACCTCGTATCGTATCTAATAGATTAGTAGGAAAAGCACTCATGTTCCAAGAATAATAAATACTACTTTTCTATAAAACTATTTGATCAGATAAGAGGTTGAGAAAGTAAAGGGACGATATGACATGTAGATGCTATTTAATAACAAGGAGAAGGCAAACGAGCAGACAGGCCACCTATTGTTAAGTCTGCCCTCCTAAAAACCAATAAGCAGTATCTCAAATTCAATAGCCAAAGTAGATTGAATCTTTCTTATCTTATCAATCTAGTAATAAGGTTGCATTTGCTACGGGAGTTTTGTCTGAGATACTGCATTTTGTGTTAGCAGGACAGAAGTGGAACCTGAGACCCGAAGACATTTCTCAAAACTCATTTTCAATCTCAATGAATTTATGCTTGTCATTTCGACGGATGTACCACACACCGTAACTCGACAATGCAAACACTGCTGGTTAGCGGGTAAGGATGTGACAGCTGAAATGTACCACGAATTTTAAATGCAGATTTATTTTGAGTTGTCAACTGTAACGGAGCTTCAAAAATCTTTTTTTTTTTACAGAGTTGCGAAATAAAACTGCACGGTCTATCATACTAAAACAATAATAAAAAAATCCCAACGTTCCAAAAAGTTTTGCCATGTCCGGATTGTTACAAAAATCAAATTAAATTATTCGTAACAAAACGGACGCATCCCCTTACCCTTCACATCAACGCCATTGAAAAGGTCACAAGTAAAAAAATATTACACAATCTTAAACAAATATCACCAAATTACCTTCCAAAAGTGTTGCTATAAAATAAATTTATTTTTTTCTTGTCCTACCGCTTGCCCGCGTCGTATTGCTTGACCAGCTCCGGGATGGCATTGGGTTCCACGGGGACGAGCTCCATTAGCTCGGCGAGGTTCCGCACGTAGCTCAGTTTGCGGAAGAACTTTGAACTGGCAAATAAAAAAAACAGTTTTTTATGGGATTGAGAAGGCGAACGAGCACGGCCACCTGATGGTAAGTGGAAACTGAGACCCATAGACATTCGCATTCACACGACTGCAATCCTAAGACTGCAAATGCGTTGCCAACCCTGAGGACTACGATGGAATGACTCTATGCTAGTTACTTCACCGGAACACAACAATGCGAGCACTGCTGCTTGGCGGTAGGTTGATGGATAAGATGGTGGTAGCGATCCGGACGTACCCTACTGAAGGTCCTACCTCGCGCAAATTACATTTTCAAATAGGGTGCCGTTTAGTTCGCGTGAAACCATTTAGCATAATTTGACGACACGGTGGCCTAGTTGGGAGTGACCCTGCCTCCGAAGCCAGCGGTCCTGGGTTCAAATCCCGGTAAGGGCAGATATTTGAGTGATGAGCGCGAATATTCGTTCCTGAGTCTTGGATGTTTTCTATGTATTTAAGTATGTATTTCTCTATATAAGTATGTTTATCGTTGTCTAGTACCCATAGTACAAGCCTAGAGCTTAGTTTGGGACTAGGTCAATTTGTGTGAGATTGTCCGCTGATATTATTTTTTTATTATTTTATTATTTTTCACTTAACTACGTTTAAAAAACATCATTTATAAACGTTCAGCATAAAAACAAAGTGTATAATTATATCAGGCATACGATCAAATAACATAACACTCATTTATCATAACAATAATTTTCTTATTGTTATGCATTTTAACCGGTTCCCTGTCCCATGAGGCACATGTCCCTCATGCGTGGGTTTACTCTTACGTCATCTATAAATATAAACACATGTGTATTTATAAATGACTATGACACAAAGTATCATAAAATACTTGAAGGCAATGACGTGTCTTATACGAAACAATACTAAATTAGATTTTGTTATTACTATGGGGACGTGTCGAAAGAACGCTGCACATTGCTTCGGGACAGGGAACTTGTTAAATACATATTTTCTTTCTAGGTTAGGTTAGATCTGTTCATGGGTCAAGTACATTGCTGCTCGATGGGACCTTTAAAAATTAATTGCGCTCTATGTATTAGAGTTATTAACGAAATCCCACATCTAGAGCTATAACCCACGTCTGGTTTAAATGTTTGCTCGTATTCCATTTACACACTGTATATAAGCTACTTTTCATCATTGAAACTTAAAAAGTTACTCAGGGAATAACGATAATTGAAATCTACGCAGCGAAGTCCCTACGCCCACAGACAAGTTAGAACTTGTCGTCCAGCCCGCGGCACGCTCGGATACACGTCAAAATTACGCGAGGCACGCACACCGAGGCGCCTTTGAGCACGGTCAATAGACTGACTCTCGCCGCGCGCCGCTCGCCGCGTACGCGCGTACGAATTTTAGCAAAATAGGTGAGCCATGCGTGCCTCAACCCGAGGCTGCTCTAATTCGTACCCACCTTTACAGTAAATTATGCTTGTTACAGTGCAACACGAAAACTAGCCAATAACTAAGTTACACCTAGATAGATAACCGTTACTAGATTTTACCTTACGAAGGCCTTGGTGAAAGCGACGAAGATCTTCAATCCATAAGTAGGATGTACCAGGTACAAATGCTTCAGGCTTTTTCTTAACCTGTAATAAAGCAAGGGTTATGTGTATGATGGATTTGGCCACAGGGTTCTGTAATTACACGATAGGCGTTCAATTGCCCAATTAATTTTGTTGTACCTCGTTGCCATGGTGATGTGATGTCTCTTGGGTGACTTTTTAAATAATAAAAATAAATATATGCAATAATATAATAGGAGGTTCGACACGTTTTTCCTGATTAATTTCACTAATATACAGGGTGACCCACGATAAATGACTTTTGAGTTAAGGGGTAATAGAGTAAGTCAAACTGAACCTAACTACAAGTTTTTTTTTTTTTTTTAATTTTAGGCTTCCTCATAATTTAATTTAAGCATCAATATTTCCTAGTGTGGTTATGCCCTTATAACCGATACACTCAATGACGGACATGTGGGTTCCATTCATAGCTCAAAAGTTCATTAAACTTTAACCTTGACATCAACGGAATTTTGACATCGTCAAAAAGGCTACATCTTCATTGCAATACCTGAAGGATATTAAACTCTGTACAATTATAAATAGGGTTGAATATGCAATATTTTTTATAACAGATGCACCATTTTTAATAAGGAATTAATTGAAGTTTGTCTTCTGTCACAACAATTCAATTAATAGGCACCTCTACTCAGTGAAAAGCAATTGAAAGATAATTTATTGGAACTGTTACGTTTATTTCTTGCACAGATAAAGTTATTATTGTGTTAATGTACCTAGGAAGTAAAAATACAAGTAAAAAACACTTACTGTGCCTGAAATTGTACCTAATTTCTCAACTAATCTTGAAAGTTATTTGATGAATAACTACTATTTCTTATGTCCTGTGTTTATATTAACAGTTTAAAACTCAAATTACATGAGACACAGTTGAGTAAACACTGAATGTTAAGATTGACTAAGTCTCCACAAACTAAGCACATTAAACCTACGTCACTGTAAAAATCGCACACATAGGTGTCCAACGCACCTCCTAAAGTTATCAAAACAAGAATCATACTACTAAACCGTTTTTATACAGCAATTAATAAAAAAACGCCGAATCATTTTTAGCAGATGAACAGTTAACGTCATAACTCATTCATCAATCGACCATAGACCAAGGCGAGTCGTGACAGATTTTTAGATCCTCTAAAGAGGTACATATTACGCTAACAAACCTTCACCGCCTGCCGAGCAACATAAACCAAGTGATCACTTAATACGGTAATTAAGGCTTTTAAAACCATTATTTCAAGAGTGGTTCATTTAAGTATAAGAGTATAATTATTACTTCAACGGCAATTTAATGAAAGTCTGGCGGAAAAGTCGGCCTTACTGCTAAAATCGAAGTTTAACGCTACAATAGCACTTTCCATTTCTTTCGATTGCGTTATAACTGTTGAGTGTAAAGGATATACCTAGCTTTCGAAGTTTCATATTTAGGAACAACCCTACCAGACTGCGATTTAAAACCGAATACCGATTACAGAAATCCTCATAGTCCTCAGTATCTTGGCAAAATAGGCGTAGAATGCTTACTGTAAGTACGTAAAGGAAGATGTTTTAAACTTCTTTATAAGTATGTAGTGAAAGAGGAACAGAGAAGTTTCTCAACATTAATAACGAGTACACTACTGACCTTCATTTGCAAATTAATTAAGGCTGTGCACGCAGCCATGCACTCAGTCGCCCTCTAGAGTCTTAAAATTGAAGACAGACAGAAGACAAATAATTATGATCGTCCCAAGCCCGTAGGTTGGCTAAAGCTACCGGAGCTTACATTACCATTATTTTCAAAGATGTTTCTTGTTTTTTAAGATTTACAACTAAACTGATATTCTTATGATGAACCTCTTTTCGTGTGATATTGATTAACGATGGATGACATGTCATACTTAAATGAGACACATCGACTAACTTTTTATGTGGCACAAGCCCCGTGGCTGCCATTAAAAGAGAAGAAGAAGAACTTTTTATGTGACAAATGTCACAGGAATTTTACATTGTTGTTCTCTGTTTTTGAAAAAGTATACATAAATATGAATACAGTAAGTATTACGATGAGTATTTAATTCGCATAAAATTATTCAAGGTGATCCTTACGTAGAAAACTTAAGTTCAGTAGTGGATAGCCAATTTTATACAAGGATCTTAAACAAATATTTGTTAATGTTACAGCCCAAAGGTATGAAATTAAAAAAAGTAATTGAAGGGACTGTATTCCAATGCAAGCTTTTAACGAAGAGAGTGCAAGTCGGGACTCCAAGGAACTATCTCCGAATCCGTATCAGCCAGTTGCTCAAGAACACCGGAACGATTTAGTTAAGTACCTACTCACTCAGCTTGGCACAGATTTGCTGTTTACTCCTCTATTGTAATAATATCTTGTCTTCTCTGTCTTTTATTATAAAACGAATGCCAAATTTAGTTTGCTGGTTAGTCTGGGTGTATGTATATTAAGTTTACACGCTTAAACCATTTTTGATGAAATGTGGAAATAGTGGAAATAGACTCTTTTTCTTGGAGTACGAACTGATTCATACTTCCATGCTAGTATTAAGAATGCGAACGTAATCCTATTAGTCTGTTTGTATGTTTGTTTGTTGCGGTTTCACAGATCAACCGGTAAACCAAATTTAATAAAATCTGTTGAGGATATAGCTTGAAGCCCGGAGACCCGAAGAGGGTCATAGGGTACACATTATGTTGGAAAATTGCATAATTCCCGAGGGAAGAGCGACAAACGGCTTTTACGTGAACGGAGTTAAATTTTAGCTAGTTTCTAGTATAAAATTGTTGTTTCAATGTCTATAAAACCTTATGTATGTCTTGTTATGTGGCCTTCATCGCTACACGACTGAACCGATTTTCATATAAATTATAAGAAAATAGTTTAACCCCAGTTTTGGTCCTGGGGTATTTTTTATCCCAGATAGTTAAACACTGCACAAACTACTTTACCATCGGAAGACGGAAATCGTAGTTCCTGATGAAATAGCGATTAAGAACTTCTGCGCCGACCTGCGCGGGCTTTAGCGTATAATAGTATCCGAAGACAATGCAACATTTTGATGACTTAGAGCTAATCTGAAAATACAATCGGAAAGTGGCAATAGGATCTCCGCTGAATTTTATAAATGCGAATTTGTGTCTGTCTGTCTCATAAAGTATTACATTGATCCCCGAAAATGCCTTTAGGCTCTGTGGGATAGTTTTTAACCATTCCTACTTATTTCGCTACCCCTACTGCCCTAGTAGGTACCTACTTAGTGTTTCTTTGTTAAATTTTCAGAGTATAAGGCTTCAACCAATCGATGGAATATTTTATAGCCCGGATACGAACACGGGTAATTTTTTTCCCGAATAGAACAGTTCCCGAGGATTAACGAAAACCTATTTCTGCGCTGTTGAAGTCACGAGCGAAATGTAATGGTATGCGTAGTAAGTGGTATAAATACCAAGCTAGGTTTTCTGTTTACTAAAAATCAGAAAAAAAACTTAAATGAAAGAGCATATTATTTTAACGAACTTCACAGGAAAACTATCACGGCTAAGTAGACATCATTGGTATCTTGAGATCAGGCCATTAAAGATTTTATACCTACTAAAATCATCTAAGACGGCACCAATTAACTTTAAATAGAAAATTCGTTATTATTTGTTGATTTTTATGTGCCTCTACACTGAGCATGGTCCGGCATGCTCTTGCCCAGTTTGTTTGTTTGTAGTACTTAACGGCTTAGGAACCCTACACTGAGCATGGTCCGACATGCTCTTGCCCGGTTTTTATGTTTGTTGTACTTAACGGCTTCGGAACCCTACACTGAGCATGGTCCGACATGCTCTTGCCCGGTTTTTATGTTTGTTGTACTTAACGGCTTCGGAACCCTACACTGAGCATGGTCCGACATACTCTTGCCCGGTTTTTAATGTTTGTAGTACTTAACGGCTTAGGAACCCTACACTGAGCATGGTCCGACATGCTCTTGCCCGGTTTTTATGTTTGTAGTGCTTAACGGCTTCAGAACCCTACACTGAGCATGGTCCGACATGCTCTTGCCCGGTTTTTATGTTTGTAGTACTTAGCGGCTTCGGAACCCTACACCGAGCATGGTCCGACAGGTTCTTGCCCGGTTTTTATGTTTGTAGTACTTAATGGCTTCGGAAACCAACACTGAGCATGGTCCGACATGCTCTTGCCCCGTTTTTATGTTTGTAGTACTTAACGGCTTCGGAACCCTACACTGAGCATGGTCCGACATGCTCTTGCGCGGTTTTTATGTTTGTAGTACTTAACGGCTTCGGAACCCTACACTGAGCATGGTCCGACATGCCTTTGCCCCGTTTTTATGTTTGTAGTACTTAACGGCTTCGGAACCCTACACTGAGCATGGTCCGACATGCTCTTGCCCCGTTTTTATGTTTGTAGTACTTAACGGCTTCGGAACCCTACACTGAGCATGGTCCGACATGCTCTTGCGCGGTTTTTATGTTTGTAGTACTTAACGGCTTCGGAACCCTACACTGAGCATGGTCCGACATGCTCTTGCCCGGTTTTTATGTTTGTAGTACTTAGCGGCTTCGGAACCCTACACTGAGTATGGTCCGACATGCTCTTGCCCAGTTTTTAATGTTTGTAGTACTTAACGGCTTCGGAACCCTACACTGAGCATGGTACGACATGCTCTTGCCCGGTTTTTATGTTTGTAGTGCTTAACGGCTTCAGAACCCTACACCGAGCATGGTCCGACATGCTCTTGCCCGGTTTTTATGTTTGTAGTACTTAATGGCTTCGGAAACCAACACTGAGCATGGTCCGACATGCTCTTGCCCCGTTTTTATGTTTGTAATACTTAACGGCTTCGGAACCCTACACTGAGCATGGTCCGACATGCTCTTGCGCGGTTTTTATGTTTGTAGTACTTAACGGCTTCGGAACCCTACACTGAGCATGGTCCGACATGCCTTTGCCCCGTTTTTATGTTTGTAGTACTTAACGGCTTCGGAACCCTACACTGAGCATGGTCCGACATGCTCTTGCCCCGTTTTTATGTTTGTAGTACTTAACGGCTTCGGAACCCTACACTGAGCATGGTCCGACATGCTCTTGCTCGGTTTTTAGCTTTACATAATGTTTGTGCGCCAGTAGGTATTTTCATTTATTTCAAATGTTACAAGTCAATTTGAAAACATTTAGTTCAAATGTTACAAGTCCTGTTATTGAAATGGGCCTTCCTTACTATCCATGTCCATATTCCATATTAACTCGTCTTTATCTTTTCTTTATTATTGCTATTTTATTACATAGTGCAAAACAAAGTCGCTTCATCTGTCTGTCTGTCTGCATATCCGCTGACTCCTCCTAAACCACGCATCGGATTCTTATGCGGTTTTCACTATCAGATTTCTTTTTTCACGGGAGGCTTTTGTATAATAATTTCCTTTTTCTGTAAGGGTATTACAGAAACACACGTAAACCGAAGCGAAGCGAACCGAGGGCGGGTCACTAGTACTAAATGCGAAAGTAACTCTGTTAGCCTGTTTGATTATTGTTATGGTTTCACAGCTAAGGAGGAGGCAGGCACACAAGCACTCAGGCCATCTGATAGTAACTGGAATCTGAGAACCATAGATATTTGAATTCTCAAGACTATAATCTTAAGACTGCAATCCTATTACCTCAAATGCGTTGCCAAACCTGAGGATTAAGATGGAATGCCTCTATGCTAGTAATTTCACCGTTTGTCGTATTCCCACACCAGAACACAACAATGCTAACACTGTTGCTTACTTTTTTACCGTTCAATTGCGAGGGAATAAGGGCTTGTAGTACTGCTAGGCGATGGGCTTGCAACCTGTCACTAATACACTAGTAAACATCTTGGCCCGATTGTGCAAAATGTCATTAAGGAATTATAAACGAGTATTCTTAGAGTTGTTGGTGTTTCTGTAGCTCTGCCTACCCCAATCTAGGAATGAAGGAGTGATGTTATGTACACGAAATTTGAAAGAGTAAAATTTGATAATGCTATTTTATGGTATCTAAGACCTGTTCTGATGATGGAGTCGGTTTATGGCGGAATTTTGAATGTGGTCAAGTGAAACATGGGAAATGTATCACTTTTTTCATATTCTCGATCCTTACGTACATTGTCAAATTGTTGTTGTACCTATGCTTAGACTAATTGATTTTAATTCTAGGTTAACTGAAGAAGAAGGAGACACTACGTATAACTATTAATTTTGATAAGGAATCATAAATAAGGGAAGAAAGAAGGAAACAATGATTTGAGGAAAATAAAGCTATAAGTGTAATATGAACTTCAAAACTATCAGAAGAAATGTTAATATCATAGTTATAGTTCATAAATAATGCTCAAAATGGGGTAGTTAGGTGCGGTTTGTTAATTGCGCATATAAAGCAAAGCAATAATACCCATGTAGCCTAGTCAATGGAACTAAGTCCGACGAATAATCCAAATGCGAGCCATATCGATCCTGCATAGCTACAGAACCTGTCGGTAAAACCATATTGCTTTTAACACCGTATCGTATTGTTTTTACTCGGCCGCCATTACTTTCAAGTAAATAAGAGTCATCATAACAATAGCAATACGATAATATGTCGAAATCAATATTTTTTTACCAAGTATATTAAAGGCTCATTATGTAATGCATAATCATACGCATCGTACACTGTCGGTTAAGTTCGTATTCGTCCTGCTGTCTCAATTAGTTTATCGATGGGTAAGTACTGAAGCCACCCTGTAAAACTAACTGTTTTGACCGAAAAAAGGTGTAGTTATGACTCTTCAATACATCTGTTTGTCATACTACTTCGGGCGTCATCGACCCCACGGCAGAAATCTGCAGAGATGCAGTCGCGATACAGCACCGCTAAGCCATTGCTACAACCGCAATGCAGCATCGATACAGTCATAATGCAAAATTCTTTAATTTTTTCACTTTTCCTTTACTTGTCTATCCAAAACAGTGTCGCGCGTAAGTTTATCAAGAAACGTTTCCCTGTCATCATCACCTTTGCAAACGGTCCAACTCAAAACATTAAAATTGAAAAAATTGTTGATTCCTTTCGATTCTTGTATAAATTCTGCATAGTAGCGATGCTGAATCAATACAGTCGCGCGTTTGTAACGATGCAAAAGCTATACTATTCAATTGCACTGTATTGCTTCAGAAAAGAAATAAGATAAGAAACTAGGGTTAGAGGACTTCTTATACGTGTAAAACAAGTCGTAAATATACTGCACCTGTGGCACCCATAGTGAAGTGTCACCGGTGTGTCGGAACAATCATTGGTCGCCTGTGTAAGTGCCAAAGAATAAGAACTAAAGGCATAGAAGGAGCGATAAAATAAAAGGTAACATACAGATAGCTGTTATACACGGTCTTTTTGGGATTCAGTGTGCCAAAAAGAGACGGCTCTGTAAGCTAAAATATCATAGTCGTACAATGTTGCTGTCGCACACTGTTGCATGTATAATCTGCGACCATGATGCCCAGTTGGTGTCGTTGGAGTCCAGTTTACGCAAGTTGACAACTGTGTACGGCAAGAACTGTACTCTTTCCTTTTTTTAACTTAACGTATTGAAATTTTCGGACGGGTATAGATTTACGCTTTCGCTTTAACACGTTCCCTGTCCGGGTGCCCGCAATGTGGGGTCATGAACCTTTTCTTCAGGAGTCCGTGCTTCCACTGTGGGGTCATACCATACTGAATGGACTTAAAACTGTCAGTTGGACTTGTGACAGTGTTAGATCGTTTTGTTTGGGGACAGTGAACGTGTCTATGCCTTTAAATCTTATTCTATGGTAAGTGCACCTTAACGCTTTTCGGTTATAAATATTATTATTTAAACTTCTTTCGCTATTGTCCACTCAAATAATGATTCGTTACTTTTAGGTTTTATATCAATGTTCTTAAGGTCCGAAAGTGACAAATCATCTGCACTCTGACTATGCATTATGTGTTTTTTGTACTCAGTATTATTTACGTCAACATAATAAAAAAGTACCAAAAATGTCTCATTTTTATTTGTCCGTTAATCAAACAGCACAATGTAGTCTTAACACGTTCACTGTCCCCGTGGAGGCACGGACTCCTGAAAAAAATGTTCATGGCCCCTCATTGGGGCCAAACTGACCAGGGAACGTGTTAAAAAACTAATGAATAATATCAAGGTCATTACGCACTCGGCGGTCAGGTCGCCCAGTGCGTAGCTGAACTTGTGTAGGTAGGTGTGCTTACGCTAAACCGCGCCACCGACTTCGAGGAGGTTCTATTCATAAAATGTCGTTAAACAACGATAGTTTAGGGTTCAAACTACTTATTCAATACCTATTTCACGAAAAACGCCTGAAGCTGTCTAGTTAAAAATAAATTATACTTACTGTCACGTAACTTTCTGTCATTTTATCATACTTCATATTTTGTTTGAGTTTTGTTGAATAACAATTTAATTTGCTTATTTAAATAGAAACTTATTAAAATACTAAGTAATAAATATTAGTAAGTACACATATTATTATTATGTATACTTGTATTTATGAGAATGCAGTGTTTGAAATCGAGAAACGGGAAACTTATGAACGTGGTTAATCATTTCATAATGATAGAACGAGGATCAAATGGATTAACAAACGGTATGATGCAGTAGAAAAACTTTACGCACTTCATATTTCTCGATATGTTGAAGAATATTTTAAGTAAATTGCGGTAAGTTTGGCATGTGTCAACAATGAGTGATCATTGATAGTGACCTTGATCTTGAACTGCTCTGACATTAAATACTACGATAGTACTACAAATAGTAAAGGTAGGAACACACCTATTTTAATATTTTATATTAAGTTTTTTTTTTTTTTTTTAAGTGAGTAGCTGAATGAAAACTTCGTAGGCCTATTCAGTATAACGTACTTTATCACCCCTTGACTCCAAAAGCGATTACTCGCGGGTCACCCTGTATATATAGTTTCCTTCGCTTTTCGTGACAGGCATGGTCGGATTGTCCACTCTATGTTGCAGGCGAAAGAAGCAGCTCTTAGTGCACTTTTGCTTGCTACTGCGAAACAATATCGACAATCCATCAGCTCTGGAGCGATTGCGGTTCTTCGTTCCTGACCAATATGTGCGGGCCGGTGCTCGTCGCCGGCACCCTCTCTTTGTAGCCTCGGAGGGTTGCAGAACTCGTCGCGCTCGGAACTCGCCGACGGCCAGAGCGATTGAAATGTTAAATGCCCTCTCGTCTGGGGTCCAAGATACTGACGTATTTGCTGACAGTTGGCAATTGCTGCTTAAAAATATTGATATTTTTCTAATGATAATGAAAAAAAATGTTGTTGATGTTGTCGTGTAAAGTAAATTAACGTGATAGGTGATTTGGTGTTTACTGTAAGCCTGTTATTGTAAATTATAAATAAATAAATAAATAAATATATATATATTAGTGAAATTAATCTATATAACATATATATATATAGCTTTATCATTGTCATAAGCAATATTTAAAAAAAAATTCTGATTGTTGAGTTTCTTGTGGCGCTTCTTCTCGGCAGTGGTCTCCTCTTGTTAAGCGCTGGTAAAATTGTGACGTATAAAAGTGCCCGTGCGGCCTACTTACTGAATTGACAACTTATATTAAGATATAAAAGGTAAGCCTTTTATACACTTTTTGGTTAGCGAAACAAACCACACTTTTTGTGTACTGTAACAACTCGGACATACTGACCGGTGGTCGATGAGCTTGTAGTACTCCCGGAGCCAGTGGATGGTGGGCAGGCGGCGCGGGCCGGCGCTCCCGTACAGGTACACCAGCACGTACTCCTCCGTCACCAGCCGCTCCAGCGTCCAGATCACGTAGCTGCCGAGACCACCCTCAGGGGATTATATCTCACACATCAACTTCCTGGGCGACCGAACTCTACTCTGGTGTACGTTACAATTAAATCACAATAGGGAGCATGCATATATTTTTTCCTAAGATATGAAGCTTTAAAAGTCATAGCTCAAACTGTGTAAACAGTGTCAAGTTTGACACTTTCGTTACACAATGGAAACGATCGTGATTTTTGTTTTCAGTCAGCCTTTAACTATGTTTTTTTTTTAAAACAACCCTTATGGGTCTCAGATTCCATTAACCAGTCTGTGTCTGAGGGCTTGTATGTTTTCAAATTGCCATAAAATAAACAATAGATTTCTAAATCCAACCCAAATCTTATTGAGATTAAATTCTAATAAATTCTGCATGACGTCGAATCTACATTTATAGTACACAATTTGGCCGTTTACTGTTGCTTAGAGTTTGAAGTATAATCCGACTATGAAAAAACGCCCGGTCGGTGATAGAGACCAAACAAGGAAGTCTTTTATTTTTCCTCTTACAGGAGTCGCGATAAGGCTATAATATAATAATCTTTATCTGACAAAGCGTGTCAGGCTTTTGGCCGCTACATTAAAAAAGTAAAACGATAAAAACATCATTATTGGATGACAACTATTCATAAAAATCCTACTAGGGCCCCACAAAGAAGTGTATTTTTACGGATTGAATGACGAACAAAAATGTCAAATTAAAAAAACTCTTCCACGGCTAAACCGCTTAACCGACTTCGATGAAATTTGGTAAGGACGTAGCTAGGTATTTACCTAGCTTAAAACTCGAGGAAGGACGTAGTTTCATCGAATTTAATTTCATCGAACGCTATTTTCTGCTGTAACTATAATGTTTAAGACTTGAACATTAATTACGTATGTTAGGTTAGATGTTTCAGATACCCTGAAAACGTTATGGCTTTAACGGAAAATAGAGTTCGATGAAAATAAATTCGATGGAATGATACACGCCCGTACTTTTTACCTGCGATAAATGCAGATTCGATCCGCATGGAGCACAAAATTGCCAGTATCCGATTCACTGCCACGAAGACACACCTAACTACCACTTTGTCTTTTACTTTGCTGTTTTAACTTTTTGTGTGTCTTGTTGTGTTTAGTGAATAAATGTATTTTTCTTTTCTTTCTTTCTTTTAATATTGAGATGGAACCCAGGAGCAGCCCCGGCGTGTGCGTGTGCGTGTGTTGGTGTGTTGGTGTGTTGGTGTTGGTGTTGGTGTGTGTGCGGACTCACAGGAAGAGGTTGTCCATGCAGTAGTGGTAGTCGGCGCGCGCGACGTCGGGCAGGTGGCAGGCGCTGAACACGATGAGCGCCGCGCCGCGCGCGTCGTACCCGCCGTGCGACACCACGCGCTTGTACGGCTCGATCACCTGACGCACACAACACAACACACAACACACTCAGCAACAACAACAACAACGTTTCATTTTCTTTTTTATTAATGGCGGTCCACCGCAATTCCGCAGTGACTCCGCCAATGTTAAGTGAGTGAGAATATCAGTAAATATAAAAACCGGCCAAATGCAAGTCGGACTCGCGCACGAAGGATTTTGTACTATACATACAACATTAGACACTATATCGTCACTACTCTGAAAAAACATCGTATCTCATATTACGTGATATATGATTTTAAACTTATCGCTCTTCATTTATAAGTTTAAAATAGTACATCACGAAATACGAGATACGAGGTATATTCAAAGTAGTGACGATATTATTAATTTTACAACTATATTAAAAAAAAAAAACAGCGATAGAACACGTTTGTTGTATGAGGGCCCCATAAAATATTTACTTTATCCTGTTTTAAGTATTTCATGTTATAGCAACCACAGAAATACATCATCTGTGAAAATTCCTACGGTCTAACTATCACGGTTTATGAATACGTAAATAAGTGCATGCGTGCGTATGTGTAAATGTGCGTGTGTGTGTGTGTGTGTTTGTGTGTATGCGCGTATGAGAATATATGCTGGTGTATGATTGTGTATCTGTGCTTTTAACTGTCTCTGCGCATGCACACACACACACGATCACACAGGGGTAAAAACCAATCGTGTGCATGTGAGCGTTTGTGTATTGGAGCGTATCTCTCTGTGTGTATATGGTGTGTGCAAGACTTGTACAGTCACCTTCATGTCGCAGACGGCTTTCGGGCCGGCGCGCGGTACACTCAGCCACGAGCGCTCGTCGCGCAGTTCGTCCGCGGCCGAGTACTCCGGGATGGGCTCGCTACAGTCGCTCAGGGTGTTTGTTGATCTGTAACAAACCACATAGCACATAACCAGTGATCGGATTTCCCGGTGCAACACAAGGTGAATGACCTCAAACACTATGCTAACATAGATATTCAAACGCATTCAAATTCAAATGATTTATTTCAGACTAGGTCCTTGTTAGGTACAACAACTTAAAAGCTAAGATTAGTTATTACAAAATATAGCATACATACATACGTAACTTCACGCCTTCATTCCCAGAGTGGGGTAGGCAGAGCTACGGAAATACCAACAACTCCAAAAAGACTTGTTTATAATTCTATAACCACATTCAGGCCAAGAAGTTTACTAGTGTATTAGTGATAGGTTGCAAGCCTTTATTCCCGTTAGGCGATGGGCGTGCAACCCGTCACTAAGACACTATATAAACTTCTTGGCCTGATGGTGCAACATGTGGTTACAGAATTATCAACAAGTTTTTTAGAGTTGTTGGTATTTCTGTCGCTCTGCCTACCCGAATGGGAATGAAGGCGTGATGTTATGTATTTATGTAATTTACAAAATTATACCAAGAGCAAGCAATATCTAGCTTAAAATAAGTTGTGTAGGCATAAGCGTATATGTGTGTGTGTTGTGCGCCTGAGCGTGTGTGTATGTGTGTCTGTTCTTAGCAAGTAGCCTTTATTCTTTCCTCTATGCCAGAATAGTCTAAATGCTGCAAGATTTTTTTTTTATTTTTTTGAGCTTCATACACGCTTTATGTATGTATAGAGAAAGATTAGAACAGGGCTCGGAACCGGTTTAAAAAATACCGGTTAGTACCGGTTAGTTTCGGTTTGCTCCGAACATTTCTAGGGAACGCGAAAGTTTTGAGAACTTTATTTTAACCTTAATTAACCGGTTTAATCCACGACCGGCGAGTCGAGCAACTAAAAGATTTGTACTGAATTAAAACACTAAGCGGCGCTTGTTTATCAGGCGGGACGTGAATCTGGATTAACCGGTTTTTCTTTCCTCGAAACCGGTTAAATATAAAATATTGTTATACAACGTGTTACAAAATAATCCGTAAAAAGAAATTACAAAACCGAAAACTATCCTAAAACCTTACCCTTACCAAAATATCAAAAATATTACTCAGATTTAACACAAGCTATATCTGAGTAATTCAAAATCCAAAACATCTCAGCGCGCGTCTGAGGAGACAAAATAATATCCCGAGCGTACGTCCCGGAATAACTAAAAGTACCGAAATACACCAAAATCGCATCCACACATGTACCCAACCCTTATAAAATAACGTCAGTTCAGTATCTTAGGTATGCAGTATACTAGGGTTGACACTACTTTCGTAGTTTCTTTTTTACGGATTATTTTGTAACACGTTGTATAAACGTTCCTTCAAAAACCGGTTAAATAAACCGGTTTATGCGAACGGAACCGAAATTCCACTTATCATCAGGTGACCTGAGTGCTCGTGTGCCTTCTCCTTAATATTTAAAAAAAAAAAAATGAAAAGGTTTTGCGTCAAGTACATAATAACGGTTTTAAAATTTAACCGGTATCCGAGCCCTGGATTAGAAGCTTTGGAATGTGGTGTTGGAGGAGAATGGAAAGGATAAGTTGGACAGAGA
This sequence comes from Acleris holmiana, assembly GCA_949316455.1. Lineage (NCBI taxonomy): Eukaryota > Metazoa > Arthropoda > Insecta > Lepidoptera > Tortricidae > Acleris > Acleris holmiana. Next base: position 1,146,173 of record OX438788.1, read on the forward strand.
AAATATCTAATGACTGAATGAATGTAGGAATTTACTAGCAACAATAGAAAATATAAGAGGAACAATGATAGGACACCTTCTACGACACGACCTTCTCCTCGACATCATAGAAGGAAAGATAGAGGGAAAGAGAGGCAGAGGAAGACCAAGAAGATATTACTTAGATACATACATACTTAACATCACGCCTTCATTCCCAGAATTCATTGGGGTTGGCAGTTGGAGCTACATAAATACCAACAACCTTAAAATACTTCGCACCTTCAAAACTATAATGACCAATAAAAAAGAATCAGTTTTCACACTTCAAGTCACATAAATTTATTACTATAGAGACCTAACTCGCAATTAAAAATTTCTCAATTAAGTCTCTATTGTTCTGAAGATGTGACTTGTTTATAATTCTATAGCCACATTTTGCACAATCAGGCCAAGAAGTTTACTAGTGTATTAGTGACAGGTTGCAAGCCTATCGCCTGAAAGAAAAATACTTTGAGCAGATAAAAGAGAAGGTTAAGGTTGGGTAGTATCAGAAAGTCAAGCAGTTGACGGAGGACCAGAGCGGTTGGCGATTACTCCACCGACAACAGCATCTTATCTATCTTAAACAAAGAGAGATATACATAATGTTGATCCGTACCTTCGAGACTCGGGGTCGGGGCTGGCGGCCGAGCCGAGGGGCTCCGGGGGCTCGTCGGACGCCTCCAGGTCGCTCGCGCTGTCTATGCTGCATTGGTCGTCCTCCGGAGGCTGTGACATGAACGCATTGTTAGACCGACAGCCTAACTACCCTAGTTGGACAAGTTAACCCGTGGAGCGCCATGGCATATGAAAGTGTCCCAAAAAATACGTGATAAGCTATCAAATTAAACCCCCATGTATGTTCAGCGATTTTTTTTTCGTTTCGGAAATGTTGATCATTTTAATAGGGAATATGCACTTATTTTTTTTATATTTTTTATGTTAGCTTATATTGTTTTATTACTGTTAAATAATATTCAGCACCAAAAATGTAAAATGTGGTATATATTTACTTTTTTTTTAAATTTAAACTTTTTCAGGCGTTTTAAACGCCCCCCATTATGGCGCGCTTAGCGCGTGACGTCAGAGTCTATGACAACAGCAAATGTAACCTACAAATTGTTAAATTCTTGTTCAGTTGATTTTGCTTGGATTTTGCAATCACCATGGAAAAAAACGAACCCGATTTATAAATATTGCATAGTGCCAATGTGTAAAAATACAATACGGAATTCACCCGATAAACTGTTTTTCCTTGTCCCGAGAGGTGCGGACGTAAGAAGAAAGTGGTGTGAAAATACGAAGAGACGTATGGTATCTCCTTCCACATGTTTATATTGCTGCGAAGATCACTTCAATGTAAGAATAAGTTAAAGATGGAATTACCTACTATTTCTCTTAAAAGTGCATCTGTTAGAACATTAAAACCTAGTTATAATTTAGCATCAAATTTGCTGCGGCAACTATCTGATGACCAGTTAGACCACCTCAGGCAGATAGAACCACCACAATTGCGATCACAGATTTATAGTTTCCAAGATGATCACAAATACATATGTGGTCATCGTGAATGCATCAATTTTTGGTAAATTATCGGATTGCGCCTTCACATAACCGCTGTCAGTCATTTTGTCACAAAGTTTTATCTCACAGAATAACCGCCTGTTTCACAATTGACAAGTAAAGCTTATTTGACAGATAAACGTACCCCTTTCTCTTTCTGACACTTGAAAATAGATAAGGAGAGAGACATCTTTATGTAACAGATAAATTTACTTGTCGATTGTGAAACAGGCCCTAAGTGTAACAATTTGATATTGAACAATGATAATTAATACAATTTCAGAACTTCACAGTCGTTACGAACAGAACAAACGCTTTTGACAGTGACATACACATAGACTTTGACGTCACACTGGACTGACGCCATTGGTCAAATCGTCTGACCAATAACGCTCCGTTTCAACCGCTCTGAATTTCCCACATTTTTTTTGCACTTTTCAATAATTATTTTCACATCGAAAAAGAAATAAAATCAGGAAATATTGATAGAATGAGGATTCAAAATAGTACCCCAAAAAAAATATTACCCTCATCTGTTTCAAATGCATATTGCCTATCGGAATTATTGTAATTTCTCCTTATTATTTCCTCGTATGAAAGCCTTACCCCAGTTTCCGTCAACACCCATTCAGTCATAACCAGTGATCGTACTTTTTCCAGCATTTTTGGTGCGGTGCTAGGGTTGTCAGTAGAGCCCAATATTAAATTGTTTGAACCAAGAATCAAATAGCGTATTAAAAAAATCGGAAATACCTACAGAAAGTATTATTAGAACATGTAAACCCAATATGCATAATGAAATATATATGTTCATAATTTATATAATATATGTTCCTGCTTTTTTAATTTTCGAGAAAGGTGTTTAAGGATTATTCTCAAACAAGTTCACGTTTTGAAATTTGATGATTGTTGGGACGAAGTCGTAGGGGTGTTTCGAAAATATCAACATAAAAATGTCCAAGGTAATTTAGCAATAAGTTCATAGACAGACTGTACATTTTAACATGTTGCATTTTACAATTTCTCGGTAACTTAATTCCAAGTAATCTAAATTCAATAGTAACTCTACCATCATCTATCGACTATATCTGAATCAAACCATTACTTTTATTTTCAGAAAATAAACAACCTGATTGCTGTTGTTCGACAGGGCAATCAAAATTACGAAAACTAATCGTCAGCATGCCCTCCGAAAAATTTGAGGAATTTTGGGTTACATTAATAAATGTTATACACAATTATAATAACTGATTAAGTACAAAAAAAGTGTTTTATTTTCAATGACAACATAATAATATATTAAGTACATAATTTTAAACGTCTATCATATTATACACGTCGACAACCCTAGGTCGCTGTCGTGTGTCATTTGACGTCAACGCACCAAAAACGCTGGAAAAAGTACGATCACTGGTCATAACTCATAATCGATCCAGTGCTCACGTGTCTACGTCAAACAAACGCACAAACAGGCTTTGTTCTCATTTCCACGGCAATTACACAATCGCGACGGAAGTGATGTAGGTTGAGAGACCGCCGCGAGAAATTACACCTCGCAATACTATTACATCATAGCAATTTCTTTGCATTCAAATCCAGGCGCAACTTTTTCTTGTAGAATTTATTTACAGCCTAAAAACTATTTAGTAAATAACATTACATGGATCACACAAAATTAGAATTCAAAAACATCTAAAGTCAACATAGATCATAGCCGGTTTTTTTAAAGTTTACATGATTGAAAGTAACACAAATTTAATAAAGTCCGTCTTAAATAATAAAATTTAAATAAATATTGTAACTTATCTACATTTCTTTAGAACAAAACAATGTTTTATTTTAGTGTAGTTTTCGTCAATAGATAGAGTAATTCAAGAGGAAATATATATATCATAGTTTAATAGTACCAGAGCTATTTGAATTTAGAGCCATTAGTGCTATTTAAACTCAAAAACTACTGGCCCGATTTTGAAAACTCTTTCACCAGTATAATTCTATATTATCACTGAGTAACATGTTATAACTTTCCCCGCGGACGGAGTCGCAGGCAAAATGTCTGTAAATATAGGTTTATAAATAATACATTTCTATTTGGTAACAACGATACAATTGTGAAGGCTTCAGACCATTAATCAAATGCCTAGTTGGAACTCGCCAGGCTATTTTTACATTTCAGATGCTTTCAGATGTTTTATTATCAGGTTGAGTGTCGAGTGGCCGGCTCTCGGTCTATTAATAGTGACATAACAAACTCATTCGAACTATAACAGGCAAAAAACTTAATCGTGAATAATCGTGATGCAACTAAGTATAAGTTTTATATACAGTAAAATTGGTCTGTAGCCAAGTTATGAATATAGCTGATATAATAACAAATAAAATAAATAATATATAACCTTGGCTGATTTTACACCTTAGTCTGAAATGATGTACAGTGGGTTCTATATTTTATAACCAAACCCATTACTCCCTTGGAGGTGAATAGGTTGTAACTACCCTATACGTCTGCGAGTTATGACACCCTTTCCGAGCATGTTTAATAAAAAAGAGTATTGTGTAGTATTGTATTGTATAGTATACCAGCTGTATCCGGCGGCGCGGCGCGCTGGTGCTGTGCGGCGTGTGCCGCAGCGCCACGCTGCCGGTGTGCGGGTCGAGCAGCGCCTGGTACGTGGAGCGGTCCTCCTGCGTCGAGGACGAGACGACGTCCGGGGACTCTAGGTCCTGGGGACAAAATTCATATATTTTCGTCGGTAAAAAAAACAAAACGTGAGCTACAGAAATACCAACAACTCTAAAAAGACTTTATAACTCTGCAACCGCATTTTGCACAATCAGGCCAAGATGTTTACCAGTGTATTAGTGACAGGTTGCAAGCCCATCGCCTAACAGTACTACAAGCCCTTATTCGCTTCGTTGCCTCTTACGACATCCACGGGAAGACATGTTGGCACTACTCTAACCCGGCAACCACATGGGGTTTTCAACACAACACGCCTTTTGTTTCTGTTTAAAATATGGTATCTCCCAACTCAGGTCACAATGTGTAGACTTACGTTGTTAACTTGGACGGTGGTCTTCAATTCGATGGGCAGATCGAAGTTGGGCACGGAACGTAGTTGGGAGGGAGAGTCGCACCACTCAGCTACCTAATAATTTGTTAAAATTATAATTATAAAATTTCACTTGTTCCAGTTATTTTTCAAACAGTTCTGGTAATAATATAACGAATTGAGATATCAATTGTTCACCGAACGCCGGTACTTACGTCAATTATAAGCGTTACCATGGTAATAACAGTACTATAATCTTAATCTAACTCTCTTCTGCGACTGTCTGACAGACAACGTATAATGTAAACTGCTGTACCTAGGGACTTTAAATTTGGAGGGCATAAATATTACTTAAGTGCCTTGGGTGCATTAAGAAAGGAGTTTTTGAAAATCAACCAAAATCAAAAAAGGACATAGGGGTTCAAGCGAGAAACTAAATCTACGCGTACGAAGTTACGTACCTCCGCTAATAGTTAAATAATACCCCCCCCCCCCTTGCTTGACCCCTATTCTTACTTAACTTATTATTAGAGTAACTATTATCACTAAGACAATGCTTTAGTAATATTTAAGGCACCTATAGATTGTATTCTAATGTTAAAGATATCATAATTAGCGCTTTACAGTTCGAAAGCGTGCTACGCATAATAAGTAAATAAGTTGTCATAAGTATTTTTTTAAAATGGCTGTTGAATGTCTTGCAGTGTTCCTTTTCAGCAGTGGGAAGCGCTGGTAGATTTTCGACGTGTAAAAGTACGCGTGCGGCCTTCTTTTTGAATAAACATCTTTTATTTTTATAAAATCGAAATACAAGTACGGGGAAAAAAATATGAACCCATGTTAACTTACCCCTGTATGGAACTCTTCAGCCTCCGAAATATCCAAAGCCTCATTCCTCTTCGGCGTGCTCTGACTGCCAATCTTAAGCACCTCCAGCCTATTCAAGCTCTCACCCTTAAGCTCCCCACCAAGACGGTTCACTTTCCCCTCCTTATCAAACCTCTTCCTCTTCTCTATACCTCTCGCGACATCAGGAGGGCTAATAACATCTGTTGCGCTCAAAAAATGATTTTCTGCGGTTATAAAGTTCTCATTGAAATATAAGTTGTTTTTACTAGTGTTACGCTGTGGACTGTAAAAGCAACCATTTGTATCGTTAGCGCGGTCATCTTCTATGCTTGACAGACTCAGATCTTTGTCATCTGGATGCTTCTTTGGTATCAAATCCGGGTAATTTTCATCTGGACTTGCCAATCCCATCAAAGGATGATTTGTTGTTGATATTAAAGTAGAACTGAACTTTGGACTAACTGTCAGCAGGTTTGGTCTATCCGGGGATGTTATTCGAATATTATTCATATTCGTAATCAAACTAGAATTTAATTCTGTAGTTTCTAAGGGGGCTTTAGGGTTTTGGAGACGAAGGACATCAAGGCTGCCGTTGAGGCTCTGGTCGGGGTCCCCGTATTCTGAGGAGTTAGAGCTGGGGGTGAGCTGCCGGCTGTGCATGGACTCAGAAGTGTCCATCTTCTCTTCTGAGGATTGTGAGCTGATGTCCTCATTCAGCCAAGTGCGAGGAGCGCTGGAAGGAATTGAGGAGGTTATTTCTGAAGTTAAAATGTGTTTGCTTTAAATTTCGTAAGTTTGTGGGGAATTTAAGTTTAAACCAAAATAAAACGTAGTTATTACACAGGAAAAATGTTTATTAAATGCCTGTCTATTGTTTTCTTCCGTACCGATTTTTTAATCATAATTTGTGGGATGACATTACGTAAAATGTAAGTGGTGGTGGGTATGATGACATACTTTAACTTACTAATTTGTCTTCTGGGGTCGCGTTCTTTTGAAGACATGTTATTTTGATGTGGATAATTGATTTTCACTTTTACAATTTATCTAGATAAAACAAAATGTTTGAATCTGGCCTCAGTTGTAGAGTCACCAGCAAGACATTAACGACGATGTATTTGGCCTAGTCGGTAGTGACCCCCACTACGGTCTCGAGTTAAACTCCTATATGGGAATATTTGTGTGATGAGCGCGAGTATTTGTTCCATGATTGAGTCTTTGATGTTTTCTATGTATTTAAGAACGTATTTCTCTATATAAGTATGTTTATTGTTACCTAGTACCCGTAGTACAAGCCTAAAGCCTATTTTTGGACTAGGTCAATTTATGTGAGTGTTTCCCATTTTTATTCGGGTCAATCAACATTGTTGTTGTTATTCTTCCCGTGAGCCAGGAGACAACACTGCCCTCCTAAGCGAAAACACAGTATGTCACATTCAATCGCCAAAGTAAACTCAATCCTCTCTTCTTAGTAATAATGTTGTGATTGCAACCGGAGTTTTATTTGAATTGCTGCTTTTTGGAATAACAGGGGCGAACAGTAATAGGTTCTAGGAAAAAAATGCTAAAATTACTAAGGTTTTGTGAAATCATAGTTATAAAGAATGACCCAAGAGACATGGCAAAGAGGTAAAGTTCATTCGCTTAGATATTGTTGTCGCCTTTGTATCTCGTCGCCTTGGCACGTGCCGCTTTAGTCAATGGATGCCGCCGCGTAAACAAAGAATGCGAGTAGCGTACCCGCAAGTGAATTTGACAGTTTACATCGAATTAAATTCGTATTTTATTTTGCTCTGTGTGGTTGTCGGGTTAGAATAGCGCCACTCCATGTCTTCCCGTGGATGTCGTAAGAGGCGACTAACAGTACTACAAGCCCTTATTCCCGGGCTTGTAGTACTGTTAGGCGATGGGCTTGCAACCTGTCACTAATACACTAGTTAACATCTTAACCTGATTGTGCAAAATGTGGTTACAGAATTATCAACAAGTCTTTTTAGACTTGTTGGTATTTCTGTAGCTCTGCCTACCCCACTCTGGAATGGAGGCGTAATGTTATGTATGTATGAATGTTTATTATAATAACTATAAGTGCGAGCGAGTGTAGCGACACTATCTGAGCGAATGGACTATACAACAAAAACTTGATTAACCCATTTATTTATTTATGCTTCTAGCAACAAAGACGCGTCAGATGTTATGACTACACTACAGTGGCAAAGTAAAAAGGAATTCTTGCTGAGACAACAATAATTTGATTCACTTTGTTATTTATTATTATTATTATTATGATAGAACTTTAATTGAAATGACAGTATTGAGGTCACCATGTCGACGTACCTATATTATTGACATTTATTTGTTGTATACCACCGTGTGGTTGCCGGGTTAGAATAGTGCCACTCCATGTCTTCCCGTGGATGTCGTAAGAGGCGACTAAGGGAATAAAGGCTTGTAGTACTGTTAGGCGATGGGCTTGCAACCTGTCACCAATATTGTGCCACTCCATGTCCCTGACTGCAGAATGTGGTTACAGAATTATCAACAAGTTTAAAGTTGATAGTATTTCTGTAGCTCTGCCTACCCCACTCTGCGACTGAAGGCGTGACGTTATGTATGTATGTATACATATAAAACAAAGGTGGTCGCATAATTAAAAACACTTGGGTTTTTTACCCGACTGCGTTATGTTTTCGAGTGTATGTATGTCTAGTTCTTTGGCCCGCTGTGCAGCCTAAACAGCTTGATGGATTTTAACAGATGAGTGGTTAGATTAGTCTTGGTTGTGGGAGAGGGGTAGCCTCTAATATGCTAATTGAAGTAATGAGTGGAGGGGTTAAATATTTTTAACTTATATCGACGACGATGTCAAAAAATAACGTCGGATTTTCAATTTTTTTTTTCCTTATAACATACATAATATCACGCCTTAATTCCCAGAGAGGGGTAGGCAGAGCTACAGAAATACCAACAACTCTAAAAATACTTATTGGTAATACTGTAACCACATTTTCACAACACGAACCTTTATTCCCTTGGTCACCTCTTGCGACATCCACGGGAAGACAGAGTGGCACTATTTTAACACTATTCAACAACGAATAAATGTCAATAATATAGGTACGTCGACATTGTGACCTCACTTCTGTCATTTCAATTATATACTAAATACTTTATCTCCAACCCCGTGTGGTTGCCGGGTTAGAATAGTGCCACTCCATGTCTTCCCGTGGATGTCGTAAGAGGCGACCAAGGGAATAAGGGCTTGTAGTACTGTTAGGCGATGGGCTTGCAACCTGTCACTAATACACTAGTAAACCTCTTAGCCTGTTTGTGCAAAATGTGGTTACAGAAATATCAGTAATCCTTTAGAGTTGTTGGTATTTCTGTAGCTCTGCCTACCCCACTCTGGGAATGAAGGCGTGATGTTATGTATGTGAAAACAAGAGTAGGGCTTATTCCACCTAATTTTCATAATGTCTAATTTACCAATACTGCTAGATTTCAAAAGGATTTAGTGTCAAAATACCTAAATCCCAGAATGCCTAACTTTTTGTCTGATGACATCTTAATTTTTATTAGTCTTGTAATGGATAAACTTCACAACAGCTTTATCGCAGGATACCGTGTGTTCAAAACAACCAGTACCAAAATGCCTAAATTTTAAAAAGGCTAGTTAACCTTCATGTATAGTTTGATTGACTATCTCTCCTTTAGTGCTGAGCACTTACATTGAAGTGCCAATATTATAAAGATAATGCAAACTATTTAGGCATTTTGAAACTGTGTCATTTTGGCATTCGGGAGTTTTCAGTTTAAGCTATTTTGAAATTTTGTCGTATCTGTGATTCGGCATTTTAAGGACAAGTGCATTTCAATATTTAGGCATTTCGGACATGAGACGTTTTAGGTCAAAGTTATTATGACTTTTGTTCTTTTTAGGAAAGAGACAAATTGATATTCGGGTATTATGAGCCCATGGCAATTTGAAATTTAGTTGAATTAGTAAATTAGGTATTATAAAAATTAGGCGGGATAAGCCCTACTCGGTAACAAGATGGGATCCATGCTGGATGGGAGCGTCGCCGGGCCAGTAACCCAACCAAGGGGATCAGGGCGGAGTGACCGGGAGACTGATCGACCACCCGCCTGCTGCGGCCGGGTCTCCCCACCCATCATGATCAACACCACAGCGAGATAGTTTGGGTCAGCATTTGGATTTTCTTGCATTTTGTTACCATTTTAATGTCTTTATGAACATGCATAATTCCGGCGTTAGCCGCATATCCAATCAGCTGGGTTTCCTCGGCACTCTGGAAGTCCTGTATCGATGCTCGGGGTATCTGTCATCAGATTTGACTAAAAGCATCTCCTGGCGAGGAACCAAGGCTTTGAAATAGCCTCTTTAGTATAAAAAAACACACTATGACCCGTATTATTTGACCGCGAGAGTATTATTAGTCTTAAAATGCCGTGAATAATACTCCTTACTCTCATAATATTATAAACGCGAAAGTAACTATATACTGCAAGTTTGTTAAGATTTCAAGGTAAACCGCTGAATGGGTCATACAAACACACTCTTAAAAACAAAAGTTGTATTTCCTGTGGTCAATAGTTGAAAGCTTGTGTGCAAGTTATGTTTTTATATGACAGGTCTAAAGCAGTTCTGAAGCCGCGGGAATGGGCTTAGCCAGAAAATTAGGCCTTAAAAAACGATAACTTCCGGCGTGTCCACAGGAAAGACGATAACCTAAATTTGTGTATGACCCGATAAGGTTTTAAGGATATTTGGTAAGGATATAACGTTAAATGTCTTTAAAGAACAATTACTTCTTATCCCGAAAAACAAGAAAGTTCCCGAGAAGAACGAATTATAGGCAGTAAACGCCATGCGCGACTTTTAGAATGCCTCACCCACACACACACACACACTCACACTTGACCGGTATTTAGTACCATATTTAGTACCTATTCATTCTTTTTCATTTAGCGCTTGTTTGTTTTACCGTTTTTACGACATAGCAAAAATAAACAATCTTCGTGTACAGAACACTAAAAAGTGAGTTGGAATGTAATAAGTTTACATAATTTAAATATTGTCATGCAATTTAAGTTTTAAAAAGATCATTTTAATTAGTCAGAAAGAAATGTCGTTGTGTTCCATCGATTTTGACTCGAGATTTAATATCTCGCTGTATTTCTGTAAGTTGTCTTAGATATTAAGAACGACAGTTGGCTTGGTAGGTACCCGCAGTTCGTCGAGAAAGGAGGGACAACACATCGACGCCCGGCAAACATAAAACGATATGCAGCATTTGTTTTATAAATTTTCGTTCCAATGATTATTACCTATTACTTTATATTTCAGACATTTACAATATTTTTATTTGTAGATTTTTTATTTTTTATTGCATTTTATTTAACTGACGATCTTGTAGTGAAATCATTTTATTTTTAAGCACAAAATAATAATAATAATGTATTTTTCTATAAGAAATAAATCAATCTAATCTAATCTAATCGAATCTAATCTAAAAATCCGATTATTCATATCCCAAACTGAAAAATATATTTTTATAACAATCGCAAATTGTAGTTCGTTATCAACATGAACATTAATGCTTACTAATATTATAAATGTGAAAGTGTTGATGTTTGTTACGCTTTCACGCAAAAACAACTTGACGAATCATCATGAAACTTTGCACACATATTCTCGGAGGTACTAGAAGTAACCTAGGATAGGTACTTTTTTTTTTTTTTTTTTTTTACAAAAATTAAATAAAAAATTGTCAAGAAAAAAAATTGCAGCGGACGACGGTCGCTAGTATACTATATAAATTGAATTGTTTCCCGTGCATCAGCCTCATGACCCAGTCCCATTAGTCTCATTTCATATTTGTCTACCTTGAGTATTTACTGCATGTAGGTATGTTATTGGTAATAAGCAGCTATTGTAAGTTTTTAATCGAAAACAATAAAAATTACCGTTGACGGTCACGTAGGAGTGGCAACGGTGATAAAACGTTTTTGTTACGCAACTTGAAAATAAATATACAAATGACAATGGGCAAAAATACTGGGTGATTTTGGGGTCATGATCCGGAATGGCCAAAAGTGTATAAGATGGTCATACTGAACAACCTTTCCGATGGGACCAACCACGAAGCTGTTCCACACATTAACTCTCAATTAATTCACCGTTAATGTATGGAACAGCTGTTTTTTTTGGCAATTTCGTGGTTGGTCCCATTGGAAAAGTTGTTCAGTATGACCATCTTATTCACTTTTGGCCATTCAGGATCATGACCCCAAAATCACCCAGTATATGGAATATGGTACCCGCCCCAATGGACATAACTTACATATTAATGGAAAGGTATTTTTATGTAGAGCAAAGGTAACCAGGGCGCATATCTGCATTTGCTGTTCCTATTTGTATGACCTATTCAACGACACTGCCATGATGTCTATTAGGCGGGTATCACAATGCCCATTAATAATAATAAATATCAGAGGAAAATCTCACACAAATTGAACTAGTCCCAAACTAAGCTCTAGGCTTGTACTTACTATGGGTTCTAGACAACGATAAACTTACTTATATAGAGAAATACATACTTAAATACATAGAAAACATCCAACAACAAATATTCGCGCTCGTCACACAAATATCTGCCCTTACCGGGATTTGAACCCAGGACCGCTGGCTTCGGAGGCAGGGTCACTCCCAACTAGGCCAACGTGTCGCCCATTGTCCTTTAGTTGTTAAAAATTAAATAAGTAAACTAGATGGATCGGAGTGTTGATCCTTAGCTATGTAATCTTCCTAAGGCCCAACGAAAAATTCAGCATGTAGTCACTACAGCCAGTAGTCCTCCCAGTAGTACTATTGTTTTATACTCATTCAGACTCAAGTACATAAAAAACCTTTTTTTTTTAAGTTATTGTGCTTGTGTCATCATTTACCCCCTGTGGTTGCCGGGTTAGAATAGTGCCACTCCATGTCTTCCCGTGGATGTCGTAAGAGGCGGCTGAGGGAATAAAGGCTTGTAGTACTGTTAGGCGATGGTCTTGCAACCTGTCACTAATACACTGGTAAACATCTTAGCCTGATTGTGCATGTGGTTACAGAATTATCAAGAAGTATTTTTAGCGTTGTTGGTATTTCTGTAGCTCTGCCTACCCCACTCTGGGAATGAAGGCGTGATGTTATGTATGTATGTATGTGCTTGTGTAAATCATTAGACCCCGGATTCTTGTCGCAATGACGTCACAAAAGGGTAGTATGGGGAGTGAATGGAACGGTGTTAATTAATACGAAAAAATTACGTATCGAATAAGTTTTAATAACTAGGCATTGGCGACAAAAATTACCTATTCAATTGATCAGTATTATCTTTTGCCAGCTTAACGTATGTAAATGTATGGTTTGAATGATATATCAAACCATACATTTACATACGTTAAGCTGGCTTTTGACGAACAAAAAGTGAGCGACTGCGAAAACCAAAGCCAAATGTATGGTTTGCAATAGTATACCGAAAGCTAACGTTGATCAATTAACTTGGCATTTTTTATCGTGAATGCCCATTCACCCATACCTTTCAGTAAATGGAACTGTGGATCATAGTGAAACATATTAGAATTAACTTTATCAATTTATCAGTTTTAATCTAATTAAGTTTTGACGTAAGATATAAAATATCGTGGATACCTGATTATAAATTTATAATTCTGTAAAACACCATAGACTAGGTTACCTTGTTAATTAACACCGTTCCATTTACTCCCCAAACTACCCTATTGTGACGTCACTGCGACGAAAATCCGGGGTCTAGTAATCATAGTGTACCACGGTCTTACCAGTAGGATTTCTAGTAAGTCCTACTGGTAGGACCGCGGTACGCTATGACTACACGACTGTCGAAGGAGCTGGCTCTGATGACAAAGTTAGTAAGTGGGTAGGACCTTGGCCCTTAGGGGGATATAGGTTTTAATATTTATGTATGTGGTATTTTTATATCAAGTATTCTTTGTATTAAGACAGTTTGTCTGTCCTCTTGCATTGTTCTTGCTTATTCTAGTTCAAGGTTAACTGGAAGAGATACCTTATGGGATAATTAAGTTCGCCTATGTAAATTATCTATATTGATGCAAACATGTCTTGTAATTGATTATTTGTAATAAACAGTTTACATATATAAGTACTACTACCCAATGTGACCCAATTACTAAGCCTACGCTGTCCGTCCGTCCGTTCATCCTACTCTGTCCTAACTTTAGAGAGCGGTTTGGTTTGGAACCGTGGCCTCCCGATTCTCCAAGTTATCACTTGATATCACCAAATATAAAAGGGACCCTATAGTTCAGTAGACAAGGCTGAAATTGCAGTCAGATTCTAAATAGAAATAGAGATAATTGTCAATTTAAATAATCCCATAAAGCTTATCAATTATTTTTTTGGTCATAATGTACCGTTCTTTAAGGTATTTATTTTATGAAAACCCTAAACAACAAACAATTAGCAATAAAACCTGGCAATAGCATTGCGGAGCATGTTATGCTCAGTGTAGGGTTTCGACGCCGTTAAGTACAAACATAAAAAAACAGCAAGTAACAACTAATTCTCTATTTAGTCATTCGGTGCCGTCTTAGATGATTTTAGTAGGTATAACTTTCACATCTCATTTTACAAGATTTTAGTGGTGGTAGGACCCTGTGCAGGGTCCGTCCGGATCGCTACCACCATCTTATCCATTAACCACCCGCCAAGCAACAGTTTCCGCATTGTTGTGTTCCGGTGTGGGGAATAAGACAACCGGTGAAATTACTAGCATAGAGGCATTCCATCTTAGTCCTGCAAAATGCACGTGTTTATTGATTTTATTTAATTTGTCATTTTATGTATTGTTTCTATTCTAATGTTATAATTAATTAGTGTAATTGGTGTAATGCCGTTCTAATCAATAAATAAATAAATAAATGTATGTGACGTGATGTACCGGCTTTGGCGTTCAAAAGATTAATAGATCCAACCATGTTACACTATTTTGTGAAGTAAAAATAATAATTTTGCCCTTGCTTTACAAGAGGTGGGGTAAAAAAGAAAACTATGTATTCCACACACACACACACGCACACACGCGCACACGCAAACACACGCGCACACGCGCACGCGCGCTCACACACACACACACACACACACACACACACACACACACACACACACACACACACACACACACACACACACACACAAACAAACAAACAAACAAACAAACAAACAAACAAACAAACAAACAAACAAACAAACAAACAAACAAACGCACGCACGCACGCACGCACGCACGCACGCACGCACGCACGCACGCACGCACGCACGCACGCCCGAGCCCGCCCTTTTGATTGCGTTGGCTTAGAAGTTTGATTTTTTCACAGCTCCAAGTGACAGTAAACCTGAGTATTTGATATAAATTCCAGCTTGATACCTCCACGCGTTCCTGAGAACAAAGGTCTTGACAGACGGACGGACGGACAACAAAGTGATCCTATAAGGGTTCCGCTTTTTCCTTTCGAGGTGCGGAACCCTAAAAACAAAATTTCAGTTTTATAACTTTGATAGTTTCTGAGACAAATTGAGTGTGACATACAGTCAGACAGGTAGACGGACATGCGGGCTTTAGGGGGGGCGACCAGCTAATTTAAAAACTTAATTTAATTTGAATGCCTATAGTGTACCTGGAATAGACAAGGTATCTATTGAATTTTGGCAAGTAGCCAAGTATACTGACAGGTGTGTGAACTTGACACTGTCCACTCAACAGACGCCTAACGATAATGGGTATAAAGAGGCCGTATACGAAATTATGCCGATGATACAGTTAAAATACTGCTTTTCTATAAGTTTTAATGCACATCAGGAAATATCATTTCAGCTATGATCGAATAAATGAGTTACGAATTAATGAGCTACTTTTTCATTTTCGTCAAGTATCATAATGCCGGATTTAGTTTGTTTTAAAACATTATATATTCCTATTTTTTTTTTTTTTTTAATGTTTTTTTAAGGTAATGGATTGTTTTTGAACTGAAGTTTATTGTTTTTTTGTTGTTTAATTATATGAACGAGAGATTTAAGTAGCCGAAATCAAAAACAATTTTTTGCTTATTTTCTATAAAAATTACAAAGTTTATTATTTTTTAGTACAAAAAAAATATAAAACATTGGTAAAAAGTGATTCATGCATTTTTTAGACGACATTTACAGCAATAAATTGTAATTTTAGATGTCAAAACGATTCAAGAATATGCCATATTCTAAACCTCTTACAGCAAAATTCACAAAACTGTTGCTGGTTTCAGGTTGATTAATCTAAATTAAATAACAAAAACAAAAAGTAGCTCATACATTTGTTGAATACTTATTGAAATTATCTTTTGTCTTGTGCATTAAAATTTGTTCAGTATTAACTGTAAAATCACGTAAATTAGCGAAATCGGCCAAATTTCGTATACGGCCTCTTAAACAGAATCCCTAATTCCCAAGTGGCAAAGAGGAGACAAGCCAACACGTCCTAGCCGAGTGCGTCATGTACTCGTCACTGAGATACCGAACATTCGGAGACGACGAGTTTTTGTCACAAGCACTTAAAAGCATTAACCTGCAGGACGCACTTCTGTTCTGTAGGAAAACAAGAATATGGGTTCCATGCTGGATGCGAGCGTCGCCGGGCCAGTAACCTACGGCTCAACCAAGGGGATCAGAGCAGAATGACCGGGAGATGGATCGACCGCCCGCCTGCTCCAGCCCAGTATACCTAAAAAGTCGCCAAAGGCATGAATCGCCCAGGGCGCCTAGATGCCTAAGGCCGGCCCTGACTGCCTGAGTCTCGGCCAGATTTTTGGGTTGGACAAAATGAGTCAGGCAGTACAGAAGCCTCATAGCGCTTTTTTTTTCACTCTATGAACAAAAGCAAAAGCACAACATTTGAGTTTAAAAGAGTGCGAGTAGGTTCAATCATAGTAATGCAGCAGTTATTAGCCATCCAGTGTGTGGTCGGGAAAGTCTTATTACGACTTAGTTTGGGACTAGTGAGATGGAGTGAGATTTTCCCTTGATATTTATTTTATTCATATATTTATTATTAGTCATTTAAACCGTGTACTGCCATTAGACCAAACATTTTTTTTTTCACATGTTACATTTCGGCATAAGCAATTTTTTTCGAAACTGTTAAAATTTTAGGATTTGTTACAGGCTATTTTTATAAAAATCCTGAAATATTTACACTTTTGGCTAAAAAAGCATTTAAACATATCCTTTTCAGACCGAACTTAACATCATGTCAAGAATGATATTGAATCTTATTGAGTCTTCCTAATTAACAGATAATAGAAACTGTTTTTTTTTTTGGTTAACAAAAAAAGGTTCCTTTTTAATGATATTTATCCTGCATGATTATGTATGTATGTATGTAAACACGTATACGTATATGTGTACAAAATAAAACAGAAACAATACAATGAAGATACCAGAAAATAATGTACAAAGGCGAACTTATCCCTTTAAGGGATCTCTCGGGATTATGTGCTGTCATGGTTAATAAAAGGCTTCATTTCCATAGGTTGTTCTTTTTTTTTATATTAAGTACCTATGACTTATCGTCATTACCATTAACAAGTAAGAAATATAGGAAAAGCTCTAGCCCTGTGAGGTTTTGACCAGTGACATTTATTTATTTATTATTTAATATGTTAAATAAGTGAGTTTTCACACTAACTGTTTTCACACTAATGGTTACATAGCATTCATATAATGGACCCTTTAGTATGTAATTTTATTACATTTAGATTATTTTTTGTCATATATTTGTCATTTTGGCAATAAAAATACACACTATGTGAAAATTTCAACTATAAAGGGATAAGACAACCGGTGAAATTACTAGCATAGAGGCATTCCATCTTAGTCCTCAGGGTTGGCAACACATTTGAGATCTTAGGATTATAGTCTTGAGAATTCAGGTGGCCTGAGTGCTCGGGTGCCTTCTCCTTAACATAAAAAAAAAAAACTTTAAAAAACAAACAGACAGACAGCAGAGGCTTAGTAATAGGGTCAATTAATACCCTTTAGGTATAAAACCACAAAATGATTCCTGGCTGTCAAAAAAATAACCTGTAGAATATTGGAATAAAAAGTATTCCATATATCTGTCTTGCATTACAGTCTACATGCATGCCAATACTTGTAGAAGTCGGTAGTTGTTTTAACATAAAAACAGAACTTAATATATTCCTAATAAGGTAGAGAATTATATATTATATGATAAGGCACCAACATTGGTGGAAATATATATTTAGTTTGGGCTACAACTGAATGATACATAAGTACTAAAAAAAACTGGCATATAGTTTTTTTTTTTCAATAATACCTATAGAAATCTTCTTGGAACCTATTTTACAACAATCATAGAGGGTAGAAAAAAAACTGAGGTATGTTATTTTTTAAACATATTAAAGTTTAAATAGCAACGCTTTCAAATAAATGTAATTTAGTAAATAACATGCATTTTTTAATGATTCAATTACTTAAACACTAACTAAACTAAATCATTAAAGAAAATACACCCCTTACATTAATCAACACAATCATTTACACAGATTAAAACAATATTTAGCTTAAAAACTTACCTCATTTGCGCTATCCTAATATCTAGGAGTATTGATAACTTCACGATAATATCCAAAACATAACATAAATCACAATACAAGTTTAAACAAATATGTCTATATTATCGAATTGAAACTAAATTGATTCGCTATAGCTTGACAATTGGTAAGCAACTTAAGCAAGTGGCGAAAACAGATTAAACATGACATGAGCTGTTTGAGTTTTTAATAAAAGCGCCAAAGTATCTTGACATCTATTCCAAGAATGACACATGAAATTAGGGTACCGTTGGCTGTTGGTGCAGGAATAAAATTAACTTTTTAAATTTAAATAATCTGTTTTTAAATACTTAGTTATTAAATTTACATTTTGAGATTTAGCATTCTAACTCATATGATTGGCACGTGATTTTGATTAATTTAATTAAAGGTGGACTAGTTCCCATCGCAGTAGGCGATATTACATTGATATGGTTCTGTATTCTCCGAAATAAATCGATTCATAGAATCTCTGAATGAAAGTCCAAGACAATAGGCATTTCAGCGAAGGATCAATTTAAAATTGGAAACAAATAATGTTTTACGTGTTTTACGTTGTTTGACAGTTCATTTGTTCGCAGACTGTGGATCACTCTGTAACTATAATATGGGTGAGTTTTTTTATCGTAATGGACTATGCTTATGGCTTTGATTTGTTTATACACTTTGGCCTCAATTGTAGACTTTATTAGGTTTTTTAAAGAAGGTTACGTATTTAAGTTAAGCTATCATTATTAAATGGTTAATACTCAATACTCAATCATTTATTGCAATCATAATGTTTTACATAGATCTTACTTGCTAGCTTAGAAGTTAACACTAGAATAGCTCATTATGAACCCTGATGGGCACCGCAAATATGGGAGAGGACTATTTACTGTACTATCAATTTTCATTTACAAATTCATTAATGGTGTAGTAAGGTTTTGATATCAGCAGTTCTTTAAGTTTCTTTGTAAAGTTTATGAAGCTGGATTCTTGTTTTAATACATAGCATTCTAGAGTACATTATGCCGCTGCAGAGTGGGATCCATGTAACAAGGCTCTCATGATAGACTGGAGCGCATCCGGAGTAATTTCTCGTAGAGCTAGTTACGAAACAAGACTCTTATTTGAAACTGAGGTTATGGCACCAGTGTTGGACCCTTAAAATGGACAGGCACCAATAATTAACACTCAACTAGTAATTTAACTGTTATATCGTCCTATTACTGCAAATACCTGCTATCTGCAAAAATCTCATTTTGAGATATGGTCATTTTAATGTTTGACCAATTTTTTTTCTATTGAAACCTGTAAAAAAATTAAGTGTTTTTATATACTGTTAAGCCTTATTGTATCTAGTTTACATTTTACTAATTGAAGAGACCTAGAATGAAATTATTAGACCATAAAAACGTGATTGAAAAAAAATTGTCGCACACTTAGCAGGTTTTACCTGTACAAATATATTTTTGTATATTTCGTTCAGTTAAGTGTTTATGAACATGTTTCTATTTTATGAAGCTTTCGTTTTCGTACCATATGCCTACAAACTACAAAATAATCAAAAATACCTGTAGATGGGCGAGTATTTTTAAATTTTCTTAAAATCATCAACAATATAGCCGGTTTTACCTGTACAGAATTTTGGAATACCTTATTAAAAGTATCTTAACTTCACTAAATTCTACTCATTTTTAATGTTTTTATTTAAGAAAGTAGTTTTAATGAATTTATTTTACTGTATTAGGGACATTTAATGTGTAACAATGGTATATCTATTAATGGTTGAAATAAATAAACATCTTTTAATTAGTATAGCAAGCTACTTTATTAATCAAAATACAAAACAATGAGGTATTAATCAAAATACAAAGCTAACAATCTTCATCGCTGCTTGAATCTGAGGCTGCAATATCCGGAACTCTGTCGACAATATCGTTCTCACAATGGAGCCCGTGATACCAACCGTGGTATTCTTCCGGATGATACCTTTTTGACAAAGACTCAGTAAATCTTTTTTCTTTGCTGCAGAAATCGCCAAGGGTTTATTGTACAACTTCTCTAATCCATGTTGTAGGAGTGCAAGTGGTTCCACAGAATTCGGATTGGACTTGTTGCGTTGCTTTCCTTTTCTTGTGCTGTATCGTGGGCCAGATTGAGGAGTTGCATTTCTGCGAGATGGTACAACTGCTCTGGTATCAAAATTTAAATACTCTTCAGATGCATTATAATTGAAGTAGATTTTTGGGACACCCTTCACATATTTAATTTTTTTAATCTTTAGCCAAGAAACTTTGTTCCCATTGCAGTCTTTAGTTTTGTTTTTTATTGTAGCTTCAGCAAGTTGTTTCAGGTCATAGAACTCATTGTACTTAAACTCTTTAACATTGTAAGGATCTTTCTTCACTTTCTTGTTGCCTGCTTTGTAGACTCCTTTTGATCTAACACTCTTAAAAATGTTTTTCCAATCTGTCATTGAGTATAAGTCCTTGTGTTTTTTCGCACTTTCAATGCTGCTGTGCATGGAATCTGCTTCCATATAGGAATGCCTCTCTAAGTGCTCTATTTCGTTAACAGCCCAAAGCAAAATAGCTGCAACATTTTGGTTACGGTTCTGTCCACCGCAGGTGTCGGAAAACAAAGAGATACTTGTGACGTGACGCGGGATGCAAGAAGACAAGTAATAGTATAAAAATTGTTCCTATCTCCGCGCTTCCCTTCTTGCCATGTACCTCAGAAAGCAAAAAGCATTATTAGGTAAAGCATACATAGTTAAACATAGTTAAATTACATACGGTCAATTTTCGCACATAATAAAGTAAGCCAATCTTCGAGCATGGCAATTGTAAAATAGCTTGCAAATCAAACGAGACCGATAGAAAGGTTGGATCAGTCCCCGCTTTTTCTTTATCTCTTGCTTTCTCAACTTCGCATGCAATTTTTCTTTCTATGTGTTCGTTATAGGTAGCCTCTAGATCAGCTCTATCTTTTTTTTTTGCTAGGGAATACTTGTTACAAACCTGGCATTGATCTTTCTTTGGAACAAAAAAGCTCAGGTTGAATTGAGTGGAGAAAATTCGGCGGTATGTTATGGCAGACACAGGGTTATCATTTCCATTTCCAATTGTTGGGATCAACAGCACGCCAGCGGCTTATAGTTTTTACCTGATCCCAAACCAATTCTAAAATATCTGTTAATATTAACTGTACAATCTCCGAAGCGACATTGTCAGTTCTGTCGGCAATATCCAAAGCTGTATTGTTACTTTCCTCCATATCAACATATGGGTGACTGCGACTACTGGGGCCAGGCTGTGGAGATCCAGGAAAAGATTGGAACAACTCGTTACTTTTAGAGCTTAATAAGTCCTGTAACGTGATTAAATCTTCATCATCGCTATGGTTGTCTATTGGCCGCTGCTGTTTCGGTTCTTCTGGATAGTACGAAGGATCGTTATCCGAAAAGTCACCACTGAATAAAGAATCCGAATCCGAATTTGAAATTCGCCGTATTGGTAGTGGAACGATCGTCTGTGCGAATTCTTGTTCAGAATTGGGTAGGTCATCATCAAAAAAATTATCATTAATGATATGCGCTCTTGCTGCTTTCATCTAGAAAAAATATATAAATAATAATTATACACTATAAAAGAATATTAATATTGCACATCATCGTCAAGATCTAAAAACACAATCACAATGACACCTAAATCTTTGAATTTTTGATCGAGGTGCCTACGGCCGATTCAAACACACAATTTTGGTCTAGGTATTAATTGCCAATTTGGATAATAGGGTACTTGCCTGTGGTTATAATAAACAAAGATGCTTTGCATATAGCTAGTTTTAATGACGAGGATTATGATTATAGTTTTTATTTAATTTAATTAAGTCGTTATTTTATTATATATCTTATAATAAAATAAAGATTTTTAATCTATATTGAAACACCAATGAGATTGCGTGACGTCATCTTACTTAATGTTTTTTTTTTATCATACTATCTGTGTCATCAACTCGAGACAGTGACAACTTATAATCTGTGCTTTAGACATATCCTATAATCTGTAGTGACAACTGTGACATGACAAGATTCATTCTGTCTGCGTTTACTGTAAACAAAGATTTGAATTTGAGTCTACTGGCGAAAAAACGTACATTATCTCATACCTACTGGGTTAGCCGTTAGCAAATACATTGCAATAAAGAAAGATCCAGCTATGGCGTCTTTGGTGAACACATTTACCAAAGCAGACAGTGTCAATTTGCCGAAAATCGACACAATAATGGTAGCAACTTTTTTCGCGGCGAATCCAGATTTTTGTTCCGCTAAATTCAGGAACGTGAAAACTGCCAGGTAATTATATCTCGAGGTACAGGAATAAATAGTTTTGTAGGTGTTCGTTTTGAATTATTTACGCAGCTAGGCACTATACATTACTGGTAATAAGATTTTAAACTCATATTGATGTATCATAATATCATAATTTACAATACTGCATTGAATGAATAGCATAGTAGGTAAACACAAATATAACCCCACTTTTTGAAGTTTTAAATTGTCCGTTGGGTTGAATGACATTTGACATAAGTGTAATGTGACGTCATAACACAGATCATACAGAAAGATGTCGTTTTGGCTGTAAAGAGTTAAGGCAATTATTTATTTATTGTTTTATTATTGTTATCGGGTTAATATCCGTGCGAATTTTTTTTTACTATCATAAAATGGATCACTTATTAAGTATAAGTACTTTTCACAAACTAGGCAAATACCCTATTGTTTTCAGTAGGTTCGAAAATAATTACAGACATTCAATGCATTCTGCAGATAAGTAAACGCAGCCGCAGAAAAGTGTAGGTAGCCAGGAGCCACCTGATAACGTAGGTAGGTAGGTAGGTACCCACATCAACCGACTGGCTTGCGCTATTGTATTCACTTACTAAATTGTAATGTTTTAAGTACCAAACATTACAGAGACTATACATATTGCGGATGAACACAGGCGCGAAAAGGTATAGGTATCCACGAGCCGCTTAGTAACGTTGTCGTAGGTAGGTACCTACAAATCAGCCGGCCGGCGTAGGTACGCTAGGCGATGCATGATATTGTATTCACTTACCAACTAAAATTAATTGTTTTAAATATATATTATAATAATTACAGCACTCGATTAATTCCGCAAATAAACATAGCCTCAGATAGATAGGTAACTACATCAACCTACCAGCTCGGCTCATGCTTGTCGACGAAATGAATGACCTTGTATTTATCCAAGTATAATAATTAATAAATGTTTACTTTGCACAACTATCCACATTCATTATTTATTTAAATCTGCAGTTATCGATTTATATTGTACTAACCTAAAACTTACTTATTATATTAATTTATTACTTATCTGAATTGTACTTACTATTTGTGTCCTTATCTCCCGCAACCATTTTAACAAGTCTTCTACTCCTTGCACTCATTTTTATCGTTCGGTATCATTAGATTTAGCTTCTAAAGAACAACTGAACAACTTTTTTAACGACAGCTTTAAACATCAACACTGTGACATCGGCGCGTGAGCCGCAACAGAGTGAAGTTAGCTACGTCACGAAGCTTGTAAGCGCTTGTTAGCTGGTTCTTCCTGTACGACTACACGTTAAAACTGGAATAAAGTTACAGGCAAAAAGAACTAAGTCACTGTAACTTTTTATAGCTGTTGAATAATGTAGTATAATGATATTAAAATATTCTGGTAAAAAACGATACACACGTTTAGTCTATTTTGGATGTCGTAAAATAAATATTACACTATAACAACTTTAATGCAAATAACGGTAAAGTACGTTTAGAACTTACATTCAGAACACAAAATGGCAATAATATTATAAAACGGGTTTGCAAATAAAAGCTAAAATCCAATAACAGTTTTTGGGTGGAGATAAAACAAAAAACATTTTGTTATCATAGACATTTCAGTTTCTACTAGTACATAATTGTAGAAAATTGATAAAATGATACTTTATGATTTTCCCATCTTCGCATCCAAGGGTCATGTCGAAAAAAGGGTTTTACCAGCATATAAAGCTTGAAAAATGCAGTTCGATGGTGTAATAAAATCATTTTCGCCAAAATGTCACTTAGCAGGTATTTGCAGTAATAGGGCGATATGTTCTTAAGTTCATACTTGCAAAACAAATTAATAAGGGGCTATCTTCAGTAAAATGGGAATCAAGTGTACTGATCCTTGTCCATTACTGGTTCCATTAACTGAACATTTTTGCAAAAGAGCTGGAAAATATAGATTTATTGGCATTATTTGGATATAAAATGATAAATGATTCGTTTCATTTGCCAGATACCTACTCTTAAAATATATTACTGTGCCCCTTACTAACATAAACCATAATTAAAAGAGTTACAGGACTAATTTTGGCAAGTTGTGTGGACGTACAACGCGTGGCAAGCAAGTGCGAATGATATGAATATCTACGGCAATTCGTTGTATATTTTTTAGCAACAAATTGAAGGTAACCGAATAATGATCTTACATTATATTAATATTAATTAATTCGTAATGTTGAATTGATTTATTGTAAGTTTTGCCGACAATATTATATGTTCTCTCTTTTATTCTCGTGTGTTACCACTATTTGTATCCTTTTTAGTGTTTTTTTTTTATAATAGTGATAATAAATGTATAGAAAAAAACATGTTCTTAATTGTTTTAATACTAGTTATAATCTTTTAAACGAATAAATATAATGCAAAATATCTAAGATAAAATACGTAAAAACTGTATTGTATCAGAACACAACTTACCGCTTGTGAAGTTTAATGTTTCCAATGCTTCAATGCCTCAAATACCTATGTAAGATTACATAGTATTTAATAAACAAGGCTTTATATTATCGATCTTAAATATTTTAGAAATTATTACTACTAATATGGTAGCTAATAATTTGAATTTAAAAAAGTTTTTCCTCGATGGTACACTGCACCTTTTTAGAATGACGACTCAGTATATCAACTTGCTTCTTTAAATTCGCGATCATGCATGAGTAAACCTAAAAATAATCGCACAGATCACAACAAACTCAGAAGAAGCGTTGTTTGTTTAATTTTTTCGAGGAAGTCCTCGAATTTTTACATAACACCGAGCAACTCTTCTCAATGTGTCATGTATCAGACTTCCGTTTGTTTTATAAATATTGATTCGCAGAAAAGTATTAGTAGTCCGCGGAATCCGAAAGTAACTCAGTAAGCAGTTGTGTTTCTACCGAGACGTGGTATTGGAATAAAAGATTTTAATCGCATCTTTAATTAACTTCTAGGCGACTTGCACACAATTAAGATGCTGTTCGGTGGGCTCATCTTCTTAACGTGCATGGTTTTGCCAGCCATTATGGCTGAAGACGTCAGCTGTGAGTATATGAAATATATATTTTACACAACCCTAAGTCACTTTTAAAGTCAAACAATCTTTAGGAGTTTTGTTTTATTATTGAAGTTTTTCGTCAATCTTTTAGATCAAGCGTGTGTCGATAAATATTCAAGAAAAGGCTACCAGCCTTGGCAGGAATGGTCGGACCATTACACTTGCCACCGCTACAGATGTGAAATAAGAGACGGCAAATACTTTATAGCTGCGGTCGGGTAAGATATTCGGTTTCTGTGTCACCATGGTCTTAATATTTATTATTTATAGAAGTTTCTTTACGCTAAGAAATACTTGTTATTTTTAGGTGTCGAAAACCGAAAATCCCTGAAAATGCCTTAGAATGTCACGAGTATATTGAAGACGAGAACGTTGGTAAGTAACTGGAAGAATAAATTCACCTTATATATCGATACCTTTGGAAAAAACAATGTTTTACCCAAAAACTACTGCTTAATGTGGTTACCCAAACAAATTGCATATAGTAGTTGGTCACGTATTAAACTCATTTGCTACTTCAATTAAAATGAGACATTCTCTGATACGTTTTCCGGTTATATGTTCGCCATATAAGAAATTACTAATTGTTTTCTTGTGAAGACTTATACAAGGTTTTTTTTAATGTTTAACTCCTAAGGGGTCAAATAATAAAAATGCATAAGTTAGTTCTATACGAACCAAGTCACTGGCATAAGTTAGTTTATAATATTAAATTTAGTAATTATGTAATTCATTTAAAGCTCGGAAACCTATTCGTACATAGGGTGTTTTTTATTCCTATGGGAATTGTGATACAGCGCAAATGTAGTGAAAATAATAAGTGCACTATTTGTATTGCTTTGACTTGTTATTTGACGGAGTTGTAAGAAAGAATACATAACATAAATACCCACTGATTTATTTACACCGTTAAATATTTAAGAATGTGTGGCCGGTTCTTCAGTTAAATTCAAAAATAATTTTATTGTAATGATGTTAATAAAATCAAAACAAGTGAAGATAGCGAGAGCTTAGGAGAAGGGCGTCGGATACCATGAATCTGTTTTTTTTTAAACTTAAATTAGTTTTAAGCGGATGTAGTTGCGAGCAAGATCGAATTTATTATTATTTCAGAGTTTCCAACTTGCTGTGCTCGTCTGAGGTGCGTCGTTGAAGTGAACGGTGAAAGGATCGTCCAGACCCGAGGACAGCCTGGAGAACTCTTTCCTGATAAGTAAGAATCTTAAAACCTTATCAGTAATTAATATTTAGGATCAACAGTAAACAGTTCGGAAGATAAGACTTTCAAGCCAAATTAGGAATATCTTTGAAACAAGTCGCCTACTAATTCGACATATAAATCGGCAAACTGAAGTTGCCCCGTATGCTTGTAGGCCCGTGAGACAGAGTTAGCTACCAAACACTTTAGTCGAGTTGCTTGGTTGAAGAAACCTGCCACCTAAGTCGATATTCACGATCTTATTTTTGATGGATGCTAGTTAGGCGATGGGCTTGCAACCTGTCACTAATACACTAGTAAACTTCTTGGCCTGATTATGCAAAATATGGTTGTAGAATTATAAACAAGTCTTTTTAGAGTTGTTGGTATTTCTGTAGCTCTGCCTACCTCACTCTGAGAATGAAGGCGTGATGTTATATATGTTTAAGAAAATAGTCGAACTATTTGCTATGGAAATCTTTAGAGAAGTTGGTGGCAAGTTCCAGCAATAGATGTGTTATAAGCGTTTTGTTTTAGCTTGGATCAAATGATGATTATTGATTTATGCGTCTTAATGCCACATTTCAGGCCTTGGAAAGGACAGCAGAACGAGCCTAACCCAGCCGTAGTGGGAATGGGCGGTCTCCCCCAGAACACTGTTGGAGGTGAACCCCAAGGCCAACCTGCACCTGGCATGTTTAACAGCAGAGGCGCAGGCAAGCCTACTAACTTACTAGCCATTGACGAGACTAAAAGATAAAATTATATTTTGAGCGTCAATGGGTAGTAAGTAATATCTTTTAGCTAACCAAAGTCTGTGTCAGTGCCTGAGTAGCTATTATTTAACCAGAAAAAGTACCTAAATCTTATGCATAAAAGGCCTGCCAATTTTGTTTGTATTAAATCTTACGAGCCCGCGCCTTGAGGTCAGTGATGCAAAGCCCTCTTGTTCATATGTCTCGCAGGCCTGCGCTAGCTTGATCCGGCATTGGTCAGTGTAATGACGTTACTAATAAAATTTTAAAGATGGTAAAAATCACGTTTTTGCACAACTTCGATATCTTTTAACAAACTATTGTTCTGTGTTTAGTTTCTTTACTTACCATTAACATTTCTGACTTTTAAAACAAAGAACACAACACAATAAACTTATATTTTTTCATATTCTGTATGTCATGCCATATGAGTCGTCGTTAATTTTACATCTTATATAAGCTATATAACAGGCAACAAAGAGATAATGAAAAATTATGGGCGCTGATCAGAGTAAATTGGCAATATAATTGGTCTTTAATCACCCAATCACTGCCACTGATAGAAAAAAAAAATTGCCATCTACCAGGCATTTAGTAGGTTCACCAAAATAGAAAAACTGTTTTGCCAAGCCTTTTCAATTTTCAATCTACGCAGGTGCACCAAAACACTGTCTCGTGTTTTTCGATTTTGATAATGTGCGTAAAATTAAATGAGGCTCATATTTGTAGATTGGAAACCCTTGTGATAAAAGTTTTACTAATAGCCAACAATATTCCCGACAGCGGATGGCAATGATATTAATGGAAGGCGTTACGTAGACCCCTACCCAGCCCAGCAGATTCAGGAGTCACCGCGGAAGAAGAGATCTACCTCACACCCAGTCTACGATAGAAGCTTTGTCCAGGAAGGAGGCGCGTACCAGCCTCACCACGTCAAAATTCATGGCTACACCCCAGAAAAATACACATCGTACTTCTCTAACGGGGCTAAAAGCCTCAATAGTGCCAAATTCCTTTTCAGTTCAAAATCGTAAAGATTCTTGAGACTTAAATCCTATTTATAAAATGATTAGTCGTGCACCTAACTATTTAATTACTTAACACATAATGGAAAAAATGCAATTTTTGTTTACGTTATTGTTTGATAATAATACTCTTTATTTGGGTTCATATCAGCTTGCATAGTTATTTTTCTTTATAATGTAACGTTATGCATAGTTAATCGGTTCGCATAACTCGTTTTTCTTTTTCATTAATAGCTATTTTATATTAATAACCTACCAAACGTAGTCTTTTGTAAATAATAGATATTTAAACAATCTTATATAAGTAATATTTCAGAGAAATATTAATTTCGCGAAAGAAATAATCGTTTCATTACATTATGAACAAAACAAATCATGCGAGCGGATTTGGATTAATTTATTATTTATGTTTATTTTTGGATTAATGTTGCAAATAAATAATTGTTTTACGCCATCCAAAGCATTAAATTTTAATCCCAGTAGGTACAAACTGAACCCTCAAATATTATTATTAATATTTAGTCTTCGAATCATCGGCAAATTTGACAATCCAAAAGTATGTTTTTTAATTTAAAAGTGTTTAAAAATATATTATATTAATAATAATATGTGGTGGCGATTATTGTAAAACACAATTTGTGAAAAAATATTATAGATCAAGTTTAATGAAAATTTTAGAATCTACCGTAACTAAGACCCTTACAATGACAATGTTTTTAACAGTGGCTCTAATATGTCAGGAGCACTAAAAGTCAAACATCGCATCTGTCAATTAAAAAGTGTCAAAATTAGTTTGAGGTACCACACCACTAGAAACATTGCAAAACTCGATTAATCTTATTATTTTTACGTTGTCCTACTGTGTATAAGCAACAAATTACTAAATGAACAATGACGTTCAAAGAACAGAACAAAGATTTAAGTGCCTTTCGTATCCTCTTTAGATGAAAGTTAAATAAACACCGAACATAGTAGACATCACAATGGTGGAACCAGAATTGCCTTTTGCGTGTGTCATGCCGAATTGCGGCATGACGTTCACTAACGAGGATCACCTGAATGTTCACACGAAGAAACATGACATGGAACTCCAGCTTGGTGTGGAACAGAAGGCGGTGTTTGTTGGTAAGATGTAGTCGAATAAATGTTAGGGGAAACGTATCTGGTAGAGAGGTACAATACTTGCCAACAATACTTATAAAAGTCCCACAGATTAACAGTGTACAAGGCTGTCAGGCCTGACAGTCCACATTCTAAGAAACCTTAAAGAAACTATAAATCCATATAAATTGTTTTTTATTTTTAATTTAAAACATTACCTACTGGAGGGCTTTTCCATTCTCCAGATCTGGGAGATTAATTGTGGCACTAGTTTTTATCATGACAGAAAAGGAAAGTAATAACTTTAACAGGCAAAAAGTACATATCTGGAGATTGTGAAGGCCAAGTCAAGTGCCCTTGTTCTTTTAATCCCGCATGAAAGAAGGATGTTATAAACAAACATTGTTATCGCAGGAGCAAATACGATTTCACAGTACTGAAAGATTGACAAGTAGGCAATAACAGAAGCGACACTCGCATAGTGGCGCGACTCTATGGGAAAAGTATGACTAGGTGCCTTAAAAATACATAGTTGATCATTTTAAATACTGAGTATCATCATCCTCAATTAAAAAAGTGAAAAACGGGTTTTAAAACCTTTTATTAATCAATGTCAATGTCTTTGTAAAGATCAAAGGTATCGAAATTCTGCATGGTCACGGGGTCTCAATACGTGTATGTTAAATCGACTGCAAGATTTGAAGCTAACAGCCACTTACAAACAAATATATGCGGTGAAGCTTAATGAAAATGTTTAAAGATAAAAACACATTGCTGGCTTATTATTACAACTATTTCTTTGACCAACTATGTCTATCCAGAGAAAATGTTGTGTAAGATATGAAGAACTTCTTAGAGGTTTAGAATGCGTAGGCATAATATTCCTTTTTTACTAAACAGACAATCTGTTACATGACTGTGCTCTATAACAGACTTGCTTTTACTCCTGTGATAACAATCTATGGTTATAAATTTAACATGTGTCACTAGGGTGGTCCAAAAAACTAAAAACTGTTTAATATTGTTCCTCCGCAAGTTTCTTTTTATTCCAAAATACATGAAATTAGGGCAACTTAACAGGTCGCCCATACTGTTGAGATTGTTTCATAAGTATAAAAATGTATAGCATCACAGTTACACATACATACAT
This sequence comes from Acleris holmiana, assembly GCA_949316455.1. Lineage (NCBI taxonomy): Eukaryota > Metazoa > Arthropoda > Insecta > Lepidoptera > Tortricidae > Acleris > Acleris holmiana. Next base: position 1,177,014 of record OX438788.1, read on the forward strand.
AACATCACGCCTTCATTCCCAGAGTGGGGTAGGCAGAGCTCCAGAAATACCAACAACTCTAAAGACATGTTAGTAATTCTGTAACCACATTTTGCACAAGTAGGCTGAGATGTTTACTGCATCACAGTTCTAGTAAAGATATCAAATGAGAAAGGCTTTAGACAGATCATGACACTGTATTCTGTGTTGTAGCAGTAGGGAATGAATATTCTAGTTCTGTTTTTAATCCTTTGTAAGTATATCTATTTATATAAAAATCAATTGCTGTTTGTTTGTCTCGCTAAAACTCAAGAACAGCTGGGCTGATTTGGCTGATTTTGGTTTTAAAATGTTTATCATAGCCCAGGGAAGGTTTAAAAGGTGCAAATTTGGATATCTTTTTGTATTTTTATCAAGTTTTTTTTAAGAACTATATCGTAATCAGAAGAGGCTAGAACTTGGTACCATTTTGACCTCCCTCATACGAGGGGTTAAGAAATGCTTTATACTTTCAAGCAGATCAGACCCCAACTCCGACGCGCTTCATCCGCAACTGTGACGAGGTCGGGCTGTTCCAGGACCTGCTGAACCCCTTTGATGAAGGCTTCAAGAGGGCTATGGAGACCAGGTAATAATGGTTATGTCACACATTTACGGTCTGGGCAGATCTAAAAACAACAATCCACGTACCTGCTCCAATAGCAATCATGGTGGGTTTACTCTTGTTTTATAGACACACAGTTTGTTTCACAGAGATTTCATTTCATAGAAAACTATTTTCTGCTGAGCCCGTGTTGATTTCAGTTTATCTTGTGATGGTTATAACCAGACCCCGCACATTTGGTGCCGCTAACGTAAAAGTGACGTAATTTCATATAGGTACAGGAAGTTGTTTTATAACACTAGCGGTAATTTAAGTTACCAAATTGTAATATTCTAAAACATATCAATGCATAAAAAATCCACTTAAATAAAAATATATATTTTGTGTTGCATTTCAGCAACTATTTTAGTTTATATTATTTAATTCGACGACACGTTGGCCTAGTTGGGAGTGACTCTGCCTCCGAAGCCAGAGCTCCTGGGTTCAAATCCCGGTAAGGTCAGATATTTGTGTGATGAGCGCGAATATTTGTTCCTGAGTCTTGGATGTTTTCTATATATATTTAAGTATGTTTTTCTCTATTTAAGTATGTTTATTGTTGTCTAGTACCCATAGTACAAGCCCAGAGCTTAGTTTGGGACTAGGTCAATTTGTGTGAGATTGTCCCCTGATAAGGACTGTTCAATTTACTAAGCGGACACTAAAAATATTTAGGATTACGGTTTTTTTCACTTCTATGTATCTCTTTATTTGGCTAAATATTATTAAAACGAAAACAAACTAAATAGGTAATATTTAATGAAAAAAATTAATTGTATCGGTAGAAATTTCGGACTTTTATGCGGATATTCCGCATAAGTGCCTGCACATCACTTTTTGACACTTTTCGAGTAGCTGCAAACCACATTCTTTTGAATTCTTCCAATGATTTAGCTTCACGACCATCCTTTCTTAAGTGCCTCTTCACAATGGCCCAGTACCGCTCAATAGGACGGAGCTCCGGGCAATTTGGTGGATTGCCTTTTTTTTGAATTTAGTAGCTCCACTGTCGGACCAGCATAGTGGGCACTTGCTAAATCAGGCCAAAACAAGGGTGAGACACTGTGCTTCCGATAGACGGCAAGTAACCGTTTTTGGATGCATTCTTTTCTGTATATTTCACCACCGATAGTGCCTGTCGCAAAATAGGAAACACTTTTGAGGCCACAGGAACAGATTGCCTGCCAAACCAGGACTTTCTTCCCGAATTTATCCATTTTAATAGTTCTATCCTCCTCGGGTACAGACTCTCCTACGACGGCATTGTAGTATTGGGGCCCCGGTAATGTACTGCTATCATTATATTTACGTACGTTTCGTCGTCCATTAAAATGCAACGAGATTTATCTTTTAGTAAGATGTTGTACAACTTCCCGCACCGTTTTTTCGATCTAGTATGCTGCTCTGCACTTCTTTTCGGAATTTTTTGCTTTTTGTAGGTTCGTATATTATTTCTTTTTTTAATATTTTGTACCGTACCTACGCTGACGCCAACTTTCTTTGCAATATCACGAACCGATAGATAATTTCGCGATTTTAACAGCCGCATGACATTTTCGTCGACTTGAGGATTTGCCGGCCCGCTCCTGTGTCTAGATTTCGGTAAATCTTCGAGCGTATGATGCTCTCCAAATTTTTTAATAATTTGGTACACCGCTGACTTACTCGTAGAACATTTGTACATTTTTGCTATTTTTCGTAGCGAATACTGCCCTGTACACCATTTTTGCACTATTAATTTGCAATTATCTAAATTAATACGCTTCATAGCAAACAATAATCGACAATTAAAGAACAAATATGTCGCAATTGACGAAGATGTATATGCTGCTAATGTCATTGCTGTCAACATTATATCAATTGTTTTTAAATTCTAGGTTTAAAAGAGGTTTAAGTGTGTCCACTTAGTAAATTGAACAGTTCTTATTTATTTATTTTAATTTTCTAAGTGAATGACAATCAAAGTCATCAAATACGTTTTATATCTTATCTTCGTTTATTTTTAATTACGATAAAGATTAACTAAAGAGGTTATTATGTAATAAATAACTATGATAAAACTAATTTGAATCAGCCTATATGCAGAGTGACGTCGACTTTGTGTCAACGGCACCAAATGTATGGGGTCTGGTTATAAGTCTAACCTAACCTAACCTACATGAATTATATTTAAGATAACCTGAAATTACCACAGGGTTAGCAGAAAATAGCTCTCTATTAAATGAAAATTCTGTGAAGTGATGGTGTCTATGAAATTTTTGTCTATAAAAGAAGGGGATTCTCTGTGTACAAATACACCACCAGGAGGCTTTCCATCTTAGTCCTCAGGGTCGTAGTCTTGAGAATACAGCTGGATACAGGCATCTATCAGTTATCCCATAGGACGCCTCATAAAAAAAATACCCCTGTGTCTATAGTACCATTGATTTGTACCATCAATGGTACAAGTGATACTACTATGTGTCCTTAGTACCATCAATGGTACTACCGATACTAGCACGTGTCGCTAGTACCATTGCATCGAAAACATACAAAAAATATACCGTTCAGCCACGTTCATAACCAAGGTTTCATAACTGGCTATGAATGAGGATTTTTTTTCACTGTTTCATAGCCAGTTATGAAACTAGCCATAAAAATGCTTTGTCAAAAATATAAATTACTAGCACGCCACCCTCCCATTGCTTCAGAGTTTTCTGTATCATCCATAAATTAACCGGAATTTATAATACATAATACAAAAACCTACCTTAATTATATTTGTATACTTACAATATACTTTCGGATTCTCTTATCTCAGCAAAATAAGGTATTCAAGTAATTTTTTTTTAATTAAACACTTTTTTAGGGTTCCGTAGCCAAATGGCAAAAAACGGAACCCTTATAGATACGTCATGTTTGTCTGTCACTTTTTTGATTTTTTCCGAAACTATCTTATAGTTTACACTGTTGAAACTTGGTAAGTAGATGTATTCTGTGAACCGCATTAAGATTTTCACACAAAAATAGAAATAAAAACATAAATTTTGGGGGTTCCCCATACTTAGAAATGAAACTCAAAATTTTTTTTTCATCAAACCCATACGTGTGGGGTATCTATGGATAGGTCTTCAAAAATGATATTGAGGTTACTAACATCATTTTTTTCTAAACTGAACAGTTTGCGCGAGAGACACTTCCAAAGTGTTGAAATGTGTGTAACTTCTAAAATAAGAGAATGATAGAACTAAAAAAAATATATATGTACATTACCATGCAAACTTCCACCGAAAATTGGTTTGAACGAGATCTAGTTAGTAGTTTTTTTTTTTAATACGTCATAAAAACATTGATCAAAGCTACAACGAACTATTATATTATGTTACTTGCTGCTACGGAACCCTTCATGGGCGAGTCCGACTCGCACTTGGCCGCTTTTTTAATATTGTAGACATTGTAGTGCAAAAGATGAAACAATTTAAAACAAGCGTCAATATAGTTATGGGCTCCTTTTTCCGCACTTAGCCGGTATATGTCCGGCGTAGGGGCACCAGCTAGAAGCCTAGCCAGCCTAACGCTGACCAGAAGCGCAGGATCCTCCTGGTGTCTCTACAGGCTTCCCGAAGTGACCTCGGTGTTTTGAGGATTTAGGCCCGTTGGGTAGCTACACCTGCGCATTCCAGGGTTACGTGGAGAGCTGTTCCGTCGGCCGACAGGCATCCCCTGCATATGGGGCTATCGGTCATACCTAGAACATAGAGTCTGGCAAACGAAAGCTGTCCCAAAGAAACAGCGGCAATTACAAAAAACCTGCAGCTGTTTCCACTGAATGAACACTGAATAAACGGAGTTGATACTCCATCACGGATGTGAAAAGATCAGGAAATCAAATACTATCTACTCCTTTTATTCAGTGTTCATTCAGTGGAAACAGCTGCAGGTTTTTTGTAATTGCCGCTGTTTCTTTGGGACAGCTTTCGTTTGCCAGACTCTATATATGTTTGTTAAACAAGCAATGTTCAGTAATGTTTAAAATAACAACCTTTTGACAAAATAAAGTCCAGGGCGTACAGATTACCAAAAAATATCCCATTATTTTAAATCTATTAGAGCATTCCAAAACCTTCTCCTGTCAGTTCCTTTTTCTTCCTCTAAATTTTATTATTATTATTATTTTATTTTGCACAGGCAGTTGACACTGATATGTCCAAATCACTCTTTACTTAGTATGATTGTCAAACTTATTTTTTAAACTGGTTTACACAAATTCTTTTACCATCAAGGCGATAAGGTTATGGAATGCTTTGCCTGTGGAGGTACGACGTGCTAAGTCTGTTGCCATTTTTAAAAGCAAGCTAAAGGATCATTTTCTGTCACTTCCGAAGTTTTTCTATTATTTCCTTTACTTTTTTAGGGTTCCTTAGTCAAACTAGGAACCCTTATAGTTTCGCCATGGCCGTCCGTCCGTCCGTCCGCAGCCTAGTGCAAAGACTATTAGTACTAGTTCGTCTTATCATAAAACAAAGCAATTTAGTAAAAACTATATTTCAATGAGTAAAAAGTTCATTTTTATTTGTTTCTATATTGAAAATGGCATTAGATTCAAATGCCCACTCAAACTTCACTATCATGTCACTGTGACCTGCCGGGTTACCTTTGTTTCGTCAAAAAGTTTGTGGTCAAATGTTTCATTTCCCAAATTTTCATTTGCCAACCCGCTTTGTTTCCTGTAACCGTAAATATTTCAGGATTTTATAATCACCTAACCTATAGGGTTCTACATGATGGTACTCAAATAAATTCTGAAAAATATATATAACATTGGTTTGGCAAATGAAAAATTTGGGAAATGATACATTTGACCAAAAATGTTTTGGCCAAACGGCAGACTCCCTGACCTGACACTCTGTATTACAGAGCCGGAGCCTCCCTGGAAACGGCAGCTGGCTCCTCTGATGATGTGCTGCATACTCCGCAGATGGTGTTCCCTCTACCAGACGGAGACTCCACTCTTTACACGAGCAATAACCAGAGGAACATTACCATTAGCAGGTGAGATTGAGAATCTTTGTAAACCCCAGCGGAGTGAGGAGAACAAACACTATAAATAAATAAATATCACGGAACAATGTCACACAAATCGACCTAGTCCCAAACTAAGCCCTAGGCTTGTACTATGGGTACTAGACAACGATACACATACTTACATAGAGAAATATATACTGCCCTTACCGGGATTTGAACCCGGGATTGCTAGCTTCATAGGCCGGGTCACTACCAACTAGGCTAACGCGTCGTTAAACTAGTTGTTGTTTAATATAAGTCTTGTTTCGCGTGGTATACTGGCATATTCATTGTTTGTTTGTAGTAGTTTGTACTAAAGTATTGTTTGTTCGAAAACGTTTTTTACAATTAAAAGTGGTCTCAGTCTATATGACGACCACGCCATGCACTAGTGCATAAATTGCGATTTTTTGCAGCATAAAGAAGGACTTTACGAGCATGAGAAGTGGAAAGATATGTTTTTTGATTTAAGCATATTTTTCTATTATTTCATAGATGCAGTGAATCCTTGTTAGAGACGTCAGATCTATTAGTTATTAAAATTAGTTCAATTATTTTATTTGTAGATCATCCAGCGACGAATCCGGCGCAGTCAAAGAGTATGAAACCACCACGATATCCAAACTAACCAATGAAGTGACCACAATAAGTCGGATCGTTGGTAAGCAGGATATCCTGGACAAAGTCACAACCACCGACGACGTCTCTATTGTAAGACACGAAGATATTAATAAAGAAATCAACGAAACAGTATCATATACTAATAACGTTATTAAAATACACAGCAATGTGGAAATAAGAAAGGATGAAATAAATATAGAAACGTCCAAACATGTTCCTAGAGCTTTAATTTCTTATACAGACTCCGTAATAAAAGATACCCATGATATGGTGACTGACTGCAAACCCGATAAAGCCCCTCCAATAATGAGTCAGAAATCATTGGACCATGTAGTTGATAGTTTAGATGAAAATAATGATAAAGAAAAAGCTAAATTAATACAGAAAATGCTGAAGCGTAATTATCAGAATGCAATGAAAAAACCACCGAACAAAGAGAAGAAAGTAATAGAATTTGAGGATTTTGAAATTATTATCAAGAAACCAGATGGGAAGCAGGTTAGGATGAAACCAGTGGAGGAAGAGAAAAGGATACAGGATGAGACTAAAGAGAGATTGAAGAGGGTGTTGTCGGATAAAGCGGAGAAGAAGTTGCAAGAGTCATTGCAAAGGATACCGTTAGACACTCAAATAGTACCTAACTTAGTGCCTATAGCAGGTACTCTAGTACCTGTAACAATAGTGAATCCTAATACTATATTGATAACTAATAGTTTACAAAAAATACCTATAGTGCCGTTTAATGTTAATAAATTAACTGGGAATTATAAGAAAACTGTTAAAAGAAGAATTAGTCGTGAAAATGATGTTAAGTCGGATGATGATTGTGTTATTGTGGATCATCCTACAAGTGATGATCTGGATAGGAAGAGAATGCTGGAGCCCAGGACTGCTGCTTCTAGGAGATATAGGTAAGTTTTAGTGTTTCAAATCTGGAGGAAATATTGTTAGGGAAGTTCCTCACTGCTGAGTCGTGGCGTCGAGGCGCGTCGTGATGTATTTTGTGTAAAGTCGAGGCAGTGTCGACTATACTTTATATTGAGGGTTCCCTCTATCTGGCATAAAAATTATTGTCCGAAACTGCTTTAGCATAACAGACTTGGCATAATGAGTTAGTCCGAAATTAATTTCGCATACTATTAGTATGACCGATTATTTTTGCGCATAATTCTGTTTAGCATAATTTTATTTGGCATGTTATCGATTGTCCGAAACTAACTTGGCATAGTTACAAAACTTAACTGCTACCAGATTTTTTTCTTATCCGGGACTTTATGTCGAGTCTATATTGATATTGATGTACTTACCTATTATCTATTCATTATGTTTTCCTCTTAGTGACAAAAAGAGGTAGGTTAGGTTCGGTACTTATTTATATATGCCCGAAGGGCAAACCTCCCAGAAATAGGGGCCCCGCGAAGCGGAGACCCGTCGACTTATAGTTGCAAAAACTATCTGTTACAACAAATGTATTTCTGCGACTATAGTATTCGGCCAAACAATTTTATGCACATTATATTATGCGTAAACATGATTCGGAGCATGAAAAATATGACCAAATAATATTCGGACAATCGTAATTCTGCCAAATCAAACTATGCGAATGTAGATTCTACGATAACAGTTTATGCGCAAAGCCTATATATAGGTTATGCCACAAAGAATTATTACTTACCAATCTATGCCAAAACAGGGGGAACCATTTATTGAACAAAAACGAAAGAGACGAAATGACAAAATGGCGGCGGCGTTGCGGCGTGGGTACTTCACCGCCTCAACTGCTTGCCTGTCAGCTCCATGTACAACCTGTAGATGCGCGCGCCCTTCCCGACTCGCACTTAACCCTTTTATTTTTATCATACGTTGTTCCACAAAACTGAGATTCCTTCTGCGACTAATTATTATACAATTACTTTTTTGTCAAACGGAATAGAGTATTTTTTTGTAATGCCGGTCATTTTTTCGACCCTTGGTGGTCCACTCTTGCCAAATGCGTAAATAATTTCCAAATATTAATCATAATATTTTTGTTTTTTAGACAAAGGCAAAAGATAACGATGCATAGACAGGCAGAAGAGAATAGACTGTTGAAAGAGACGAATCAAAGGCTGGTGGCGGAAAACTTAGCATTGAAGATGATGGTCACGGAACATCTCAAGAAGTGCAGTAACCCGGGCGACTTGAGTAAGTAATTGTTGATGATGGTGATGATTATTAGGTGTAAGTAATTATGGTAAGCATAATAGTAATAAATATCGGGGGGGGGTTGGGGGGGGACCGTGTCCTAATATACAGGGTAATTTTTTTATCAGTGCACAAATTTTAACATATGATTTTGTAACATTAATCACTACATAGTATAAAACAGTCGCTGTTTCTGTCCCTGTATCCCTATGTATGCTTAAATCTTTAAAACTTCGCAACGGATTTTGATGCGGTTTTTTTTAATAGATAGAGTGATTGAAGAGGAAGGTTTATATGTATAATACTTTAATCCGGAGCAAAGCGAGGGCGGGTCGCTAGTATAATATATTACGACATTAAAACGAGTTAAAAAAATTTTTTTTTGTTGCAAATTATCTCTCTTACTTTCTCGTGTGGACACAAAGTCACACTAGAAACGATGACATGGGTTGTCAAGCTGTAGGTATGCGATACACTGTATTGATATTCGAAATTTGAAATTTCATGTACAGCTTATCAGACAACAAGCCCCTCTCCTACTGATATTGTAAATTTGAAATTTCATTTATTAACTTCCTTAACAACGCTCCCCTCTCCTCGCACCCCTGCATTAGAGGGTCCATGAATATCGTTAAGTTAGTGGAATCATTGAATCGGCAATATCTCTAATATTTTTTAAGCTAGAGTAAAAATAACACAACATGTGTTATTGATTAACAATAGCGAAGCAAATATTAAAATTTGTGCACCTATTAAAAAATTACCCTGTATAAAGATTTAAATACATAATAAGTCATAATTAGACCCCGCATGGGTAAAAATTACTTTTATAATTTTTCTATACCGTTTATTTCATGCACTTGCCTATACCTAGAAACATAAAAAAAGTTAAATTGTAACTTTGAACGATTGTGAAATAGCAACCGTAGTGTTTCTGTTCTAATGATAGCAGATTCTGCTTCTGATGACATTGATTACCATGTTTTTTTTTTTTTACAAAAACTATTTGTTCAGGAAAGCTAAGAGTATCAATATCGACATCATAAATATTTATACCCATGCCTAAAGGTGAGTACGAATTAGAGCAGCCTCGGGTTGAGGCACGCACGGCTCGTCTATTATGCTCAAATTCGTACGCGGCGAGCAGTCGAGAGTCGGTCCTTCGACCGTGCTCAAAGGCGCCTCGGTGTGTGTGCCTCACGTAATTTGGACGTGTATCCGAGCGTGCCGCGGGAATAACGACAAGTTCTAACTTGTCTGTGGGCGAGGTGCGTACAAATTTGATAAAGTTGCTGAGCCGTTCCACCACCGAGGCGATTTCTTCTTTTTGTTAATAATTCGGCGAATTATGATAAACGCAGCCGCGGCTGTCATCGTGTCCGACGACATTTTGAAATGTCTGCTCGCGGCGAGCACCTCACCCGCGCATGTTTATGTGCAGTGCAATCATTTGGCTCGAGCAGCTCGCCGCGCGGGGCGAGCATGCCTCAGGCTGAGCCGCTCAGATTCGCCGAGTGGCTTTAGAACGTCCAGCTACCTAATTGCACCTCCGATGACGGGTCTAGTGATAATAATGGTCATATTATCTAATGGTTTTATTTCAGAAACCGTGACCTATTCGTGTTTGTTTCGATTTCACATCTAAACCACTGCACCGATTTTAATAAGATTTGGTATGGAGATATTTTTTTCCGTGTGGTTGCCGGGTTAGAATAGTGCCACTCCATGTCTTCCCGTGGATGTCGTGAGAGGCGACTAAGGGAATAAGGGCTTGTAGTACTGTTAGGCGATGGACTTGCAACCTGTCACTAATACACTGGTAAACATCTTGGCCTGATTGTGCAAAATGTGGTTACAGAATTATCAACAAGTTTTTTAGAGTTGTTGGTAATTCTGTAGCTCTGCCTACCCCACTGGGAATAAAGGCGTGACTTTATGTATGTATGTATAATTTTTTAACTTGGAGGGAGTAACGCTAAACAAACTGGACGCTTACCCGTAGTCCTACTACTTCGTCCCACTGCTCTTTTCGACGGGGCTCCTATTTCGGGGCGGTTTGCCCTTCGGGCATTTAAATACCTTACGAATCTAACCTACCTACTTTTGCGGGTTAAACTCTGCGCAAACGTTGCGAGTTAAATAAAATGTAGGATTCCGTAACGATGACTAAAGGTTTTTTTGTTAACAGGATCATCGCCAGAGCTACCAAGGAACAGCTGGTATAAAAATAATTAAAAACATTCCAGATATTATATATTTTTTGACATTCAAAGACAATGTTTATTAAGTTTATTTTAAAATGTAACGTTTTTACAATTATATTAATTTCAAGTTAATCATGTTATGTATTTGTAAGTTTTATTTTAATTTATGACCATGACAAATTATATGATGCATTTTTAAAAGCTTGTTTTTTTACCTAATGTTCACTTGAAAATTAAAAAAAATCTGGTTCAAATGGTGTTCCTATTCACGACTAGTTCATAGACACAAAACACTACTGGCAGTCAATTACATTTGTTGCGAATGCCTAAAGGTGGGTACGAATTAAAGCAGCCTCGGGTTGAGGCATGCACGGCCAAATTAGTACGCGCTCACGCGCTGTGCACGAGCAGCGGGTGAGCGGCGCGCGGCGAGTCCGCGAGAGTCGGTCTTTTGACCGTGCTCAAAGGCGCCTCGGTGTGCGTGCCTCGCGTAAATTGGACTTGTATCCGAGCATGCCGCGGGCAGAACGACAAGTTCTAATTCGTTTGTGGGCGAGGCGCGTACACATTTGATAATGTTGCTGAGCCGTTCCACCACCGAGGCGATTTTGTCTTTTTGTTATTAATTCGGTGAATTATGATAAACGCAGCCACGGCTGTCATCGTGTCCGACGCCATTATGAAATGTCGGCTCGCGGCGAGCACGCTGCCTCACCCGCGCATGTTTATGTGCAACAATTTGGCTCACGAGCAGCTCGCCGCGCGGGGCGAGCATGCCTCAGGCTGAGCCGCTCAGATTCGTACCCAGCTTAAGGGAAGTCGCTCGCAAACTCGAGGCACAGAATAAGTAATAGTACTTACAGAAGGTTCCCTGATTAGGTACGCTAAACGTGCCTAAATGTGGCCTTCCCTTTCTATCGCGCTCTTTCGGAGGCGGAGCCTAGAGCTAGGGTTGCCGGCAGCTCGACCTATTAAATGACGATTCAAAGCGCGAACGCGTGCGTCCCGTAGCATGCGCGGCAACCATACTAATAGACCCTATGCCTGTGCCTATGCTTAGGGCCGGCCGGCTTGGACTTGTAGTGCGAGACGAAGTCAAAGAGCGAACCACCCTTGCTCGAGGCGTCGACGCGGCATCGAGGCGCGGGCGTACAAGCGTTTTTTCTTAATTTAAATATTTAGGCAGATAACGTGACGATTGATTTATTAATTTAGCCCGTGTGGTTACCGGATTAGAATAGTTCCACTCCATGTCTTTCCGTAGATGTAAGAGGCGACTAAAGGAATAAGGGCTTGTAGTACTGTTAGGCGATGGGCTTGCAACCTATCACTAAATACTCTAGTAAACTTCTTGGCCTGATTGTGCAAAATGTGGTTACAGAATTACCAGCAAGTTTTTAGAGTTGTTGGTAATTCTGTAGCTCAGCCTACCCCACTCTGGGAATGAAGGTGTGATGTTATGTATGTAAGATTATGTATGATTTATAAACATCTCGTAAAAGTAAGTTTCTTAAAAAAAAACATGACTTACTTTAACTATGATCAAACACATTCCAAAAAAAAAAACGCTGTCAAAATAGACCCCACGGCAGCAGCTCACAGGCGAGCAGTCGATGCAGAGCAGAGACGAGGTGACGGCGCGCGAACCTCATCTAATGAACTGTAATAAAGCCAAGGGCGTACCCAGCTGGATACTAAACAAAGGAATAAAATATTTATTTAAGTGGGGCTCCCATAAAACTATGCTACGGAACGTGCGCGAGTCCGACTCGCACTTGGCCGGTTTGTAAATAAGGCTCATTCTTCAGAAGAATGCACGAATTGCTTGGCAAAAAAACGATTAATAGTCATTTGAAAGATGACCACTGCTGGACATACGCCTCCCCCAAGATTTGCCACAAGGCCTGGTCCTGCCCCGCTTGCAGCCATTGGTTTCCCTTCCCGCAACCTTAGCCACGTCGTCGGTTTACCTTGTTGAAGGTCTAATAATCACAAACGAACAAGCGACGATACGGAATAGAACCCCCGCGTCATTGGTCCGACCTACTTTGAGCACCTACCCTGCGATTTGAGATCTCAACCATCTGATGAAACATTTAGGCGTCGATTGAGAAACCTTTTGTTGGAGAACCCTCTGTACTCAGCAGATGAGTTCATGATAAGTGAATATTGTAATGTAATTCTATTCGTCATTTTTCTTATTTCGTTCCATTGTATTTTTGACTGTAATATTTTTATTTTAAATTATGATTGATGACGATCCTTATTGGTGAAATGATATGAATTATTAATTATAAATTTTATTTCATCGTTTTGACAATCGCACCAAAGATACTTTTAATTTTGACATGTAATGCAATCTTAAATTGTAATTTTTTCATGAAATAAATTAAATTAAACTATACTACGTTTAGCCTATTAGGTACGAAGCCTCCCCCTGCCATTCCTACGAAGCTAGCGGTCCCGGGTTCGAATCCCAATGCCTTTGTCTATATAAATGTCGTTTATTATGTAAGTAAGTATAAATGTAAAGACATGAAAAGTATCCCACATCCTTCGCCGCGGCTAAAGCTATCTCTATACTAAGTACCTACCAATTTCACCAAACGATGTTAATCACTCAACAGACGATTAGAGCGTTAACAGTTGTCAAAATGTATGAACTAACAGTCGAATAACATGGATGTAATTTAACATCGTTTGGTAGAAATTGGTGCTAAATCTTATGAAAACCGGTTGAGTCGTTTAGTAGTTAGGTACGTAGGCGCAACAATCAGACAGACCTCTCTTTCGCATTGATAGCGTTAGGTAGTATATATTATTAATTCTCATAAATAAAAAACAACGCAATTTCTTAAAAACAGACTGTACTGTTTTGTTCTTGTTTATTTATTTTAACCCATATTTATTTACCACATAACATATGTTCTGAAACCTTTTCTGTATAAACGTAATAACGGTGTGATATATTTAGAAGTCAAAGTAAAATCATTACTACTAAAAAAAAAACATTCCCTAAAAATAAAAAAACTTAATATGTAAAATCGTTTATTTCAATTAACATTATCAAATTCAGCTGGTAAGCTTGTACACCGAGTTATGTTTCAGAACGTTTCACCCATCTGTCACATGCGTTTTAAACCTACGCTTGTTGCTATTGAAATACAATTTATGAGATACTATCTAAAAAAACAATTTAAAAAATTACCAAAATGCACTTAAAATAGAGCTGTGTAATTATCCTGAGTTTTCAAATATAATACTGCTTTAACATGTTGCGGAAAAAGTAATTTTAAATAAGTATAAAGTGAGTCAGCTGTCATCTGTCAAAAATATACATTTTGAACGCTCCTCAAATGCTCGCTACGAAGGACATTGTGAAAATCTAGGAAAAACCGCTTCAAAGTCGTCCATATTTGTTTTGTGAGTTCTTGCCCGCGGTTATTGAAAATTTTAGGACTAGTGAGTCAGTGAAATTTTGCACTGTGGCGAAGATCACGCCGTATCCAAACATGAGTTACTCGGGGCGGAGTAAATTCGAGGTACGCATGCATCGATCGACGTCTCTTAACATGTTTGTGTTTTCGTTTTGACTAGAAACAGCTGACATAGCTGTATATATACATGCCCTATTCCTTTGTTCTCCCACGCAATGATTATTAATATTTTTGTCTATTTGCTTAGAGCAATCATAATAACACAAGAGTCATAAGAGGTCGTGAATGATAAACAAAGCAAGTTGCGTTCTAAATTTAAACTATTTTTTATTCTTATTTTTAATAATTTTTAGTGCGTTTTGTTTTCAAGTTCGCTGTGGTTTAGCCAGGTTTTTTCTGGTTACTGGCTCATTACGTGTGGTGGAGTACTATTAAGTCACATTTCCTTTGTTAGGGCAGTGTATTGACCCCGCGCGGGCGTCAACCCGCGTCGTAGTTCCGACAATACCGTTATGTAGGTAGACCGCGAATTTTATCTGCCTTGGTTGACCCACAAGCCATTAGTTTTTTGAACTTGGAATATGGGTAAATGAAATAAGCCAAACTTAAAAAAATGATTTACTTATAATGCAAACTAAGGTTTTATTCAAATTTCAAGTGTTCCTAAATGTGAATCCTATTACCATGTTATTTAAATATTTTCACTTGAATAAGGTGGTTCATATGTAAAATGGATACATTAATTTAATAGGAAAATTATCTAGGCACCATAATCTCCTTGTTTGTTATATTGGTTGAGACGTAAAAGGAAGGCTGTAAGAATATAATTATGTCTCAGAAGGCTTTTTGTTGTTTTATTTGGCCTTGTTTTTTTTTTAATTTTCAATTATGGCAGAGTAAACATATTTCTTTTTATGGGATTTTTTTCAGCTAACTTTTGAATAACTAGATGTGACTGGTTGTGCAGATAGAAAGAAAGAAAGAATGAATGAATTAATAATGATTAAAAAGTGCATAAAAAAAATATACTTATAATTAAACAAAAGCATAATACAAAAGATAATAGAAGATAGGAATAGACATTGAAAGTGCTTGTTAGTAATTATAGTTAAAACCATAACCAAACTTTGTTTCATTTCCTACTTTTTGTTGTATATTTCGTATTCCATTACATTTGACAGACATGGGTTAGAGTATAAAACAGAAAATCTATCATCCTATATCTTTACAGTAATTCAATCACTATCTGCTTAATAAGAACTTGTGATATTTAGAACAAACTATTAAAAAATGAACAAATTACTTGATAGCAAAAAGTAGAGTGACTTACACAAGTAGTTTTTATTATTTACTAGCGACCCGCCCTCGCTTCGCTCCGGATTAAAGTATTATACATGTAAACCTTCCTCTTCAATCACTCTATCTATTAAAAAAAAACTGCATCAAAATCCGTTGCGTAGTTTTAAAGATTTAAGCATACATAGGGATATAGGGACAGAAAAAGCGACTTTGTTTTATACTATGTAGTGATTTATTTTTATTATATGGAGAAGGCACACAAGCACTCAGACCACCTGATGGTACATGGAATCTGAGACCCATAGACATTTGAATTCTCAAGACTATAATTCTAAGACCTCAAATGCATTGGCGACCCTGAGGACTAAGTTGGAATGCCTCCATGCTAGTAATGTCACTGGTTGTTGGTAGTGTTGTGTCTGCAGGATGCAATTTGATACAAAATTGTGGCTTTAGTTGGAGATTCAAAATGCGTTTTATTCTTTTGGTACAAATAATTTTAATTCACATTGTACGCACCTAGATGATTTTAGTGAAGTATGTATATTGACCATTTGGTTTCACTAGCATTAGCCCGGGATATTGCATAGAACTTGTTTAACAATATTTGTATGTGAACTAAGTTGTATAAAAAAACTTTGTATTAACATTCACTACCTTAGTGCCAAATTTTAACATTCATTTGTAATTTTAATAGGATACAATGACTGTTAAAGAATCAATATTTTTTTTGGAACATTGTTCACATGGTAACGTCTCCTGGGTCACTCTTTAAAGTATGTAAATCCATCAAACATTAATTTTTGTTGCAATTACAAGCCCATTGTTGTTTTCTTCCAAGCATATTAGTAGTGTACAATTAAAGACTACTACTATTCGTCTGCCCGTTTGCCTTTAATGGCTAAAAAAACATTTTTCTTAGGGAATCTATTACTTGTATCCTGGCTCACGGGACAGAATAACGACACCAAAAAAGGTTCTTCCTTTTTCATTATATTTGTAAACAAATTAGTAAATTTATTTATCTTCATTAGCATAGATATACTCGTACTATCAGGACTGTTTAATCTTACTGATATACTGTTTACATATGTGTTAATTAATTAATTATATTTATGAAGAGATTGGGGGAAAACCTTATCTAATTATTGGAAGCCAGTTGTTTCCCATATTTTATGTTCTCGATTATTTTTTTGAAGTCATATTCTTACATTGCTTAAACTGTACATTTTTAATGTATAGAAGAAGGGTATATTACATTAGGTTTGTTTTATAAATGTATGAACACAAATAACTTTTTTATAAATAAATATAAGGGACTTTCTCACACAAATTTACCTACTCTCAAATTAAGCTCTAGGCTTGTACAGTCACAAACGTTAATTTAGGATCCATCTTAGGTCCAAAGTCAATCTGACATTCTCCAGCAATAAGGTTGAGTTAAAAATGACTTAGAATGCCTAATAATGACATTGACGACGTCAAGCTATTTTTTTGTGGAATTGGGTGCTACATTAACGTTTGTGACTGTTAAAACTCAAATACATAGAAAATGTTGCCTTTACCGGGATTTGAACCCGGGACCGCTAACTACGAAGAAAGAGTCACTACCAACTATACCTAAGTGTCTTAAGATACTAATACTTTATTATAATTATGCCTTAACACATTATGACTTAAAATAATTATAGAATACATTAGGTATAGACCCCTAGTTAATTTAATTTGTGATACCAGTTATTGTAAAATTATCGCCTCTATTCACTTGAAATAATGTTCATGGTACCAATCCATAATAATATTATAAATGTGAAAGTAACTTTGTTTGTCTGTTTGTTACACTTTAACGGCTAAACCGCTTAACCGATTTAAACGAAATTACTTGAAGGACAGGGTACGTTAATCCCGCGAGAAGCGATGAATGAATTCGATGCGGACGGAGCCGCGGGCAAAAGCTAGTTATTAATATGCTGCCAACAATACAAACTGCATTTCATTTACATATGGACATAGTCTGACATAAAATTTGATCATGTGACTTTTCGTATCACGATCATTGACGCGATTGGTTTAACGGTTTACTAATGTTTGGTCCAAGAACGTTTCCCAAACTGAGTCATTTCCCAAACATGGGCAAACGTTTACTTTTCCAAAACAGTAAACGTTTCTGATTTTTTATAAAACAAACTTAACCTAACCTATAAAGTCCTACACGATGGTCCTGAAATAAATCCTGAAATATTTACAGTTTCAGAAAAACTAGCGTTTGCCCAAATAATGATTTTGGGCGATTTTAAACGTTTTTGTGCGAAACGTCAGTGCACCGGTTTAACACTTTCATTGCCAAGAACCCGCTAGGTGGGCGCTCCGGGACTTTGCTCACATGCCGCACAACCTGCTAGGTCTGAAGTCCCGTTTTAACAAAAAATACGTCATTTTGAAATTTGGTTTAAAATACCAATCAAGTGTGGGCACCGAGTGTTACGTACCGCCGCACAGTAGGTATTATTAGATTTCAGTTTGAATTCGATTTCGAATCGAATCAGTGCGAGCCCATCTCACACTTTTTTTTTGTATTTATTGTTTTTATCTAGGGTTTGTACTATAACCATACCAAATAAGACGTATGTTTCACCGTTTTTAAATAAATATCAGGAGACGATCTCACACAAATTGACCAAGTCCCAAACTAAGCTCTAGGCTTGTACTACGGGTATTAGACAACGATAAACGTACTTATATAGCGAAATACATACTTAAATACATTGAAAACATCCAAGACCTACGAACAAATATTCGCGCTCATCACACAAATATCTGCCCTTGCCGGAATTTGAACTCAGGACCGCTGGCTTCGGAGGCAGGGTCACTCCCAAGTCTCCCAACTAGGCCACCGTGTCGTCAATGTAAACAAAAATCAAAATTCGTTGGTTTCTTGTTTACTTTTAACGAAATATATTTTTGTTTATTCGTTAGTAAATCTGCCGTGATGTTACATATTCTGAAAAACATAAAGTTAGGACGGACGGACAGATAGACAGCTTAGGCTTAATAATAGGGTCCAATTTGACATACTTCGGAAGCGGAATCCTAAAAAGCAGCAGTTGAACCCAACTCACTAATTTGTTTTTTTCAGATCGCTCGATTTTCGAGTGAAGACGAATACCATATAAACAAAAAGCTGCCCAAAGAGTTACTACTACGGATACTGTCGTACCTTGATGTCGTCTCGCTCTGCCGCTGCGCTCAGGTAAATTACACCTTATTGTTAAACTTGTAAGACTCCTTTTCGATTACAATTTATCAAGTCACGTCTTTGAAAAGTTTCAGATAAAGTAAGATTGGTTCCAACATTCAATCTCTCTTATCTACAGAAAAATACAAAGCTATCTTGGAAAAAACCGGCCAAGTGCGTGTAGGACTTTGCACATTTAGTTCCGTATCAAAATCTGATTTATCAATATGAATATATACTCTTATGTGTCGTATTTGTTAGTAACATTATAGGTATATGGGAAGTTAAAAAATTCTACTAAGTTGACTTTCGTGGTTTCTCATTTATTTGATTTGTTTTCCAATATTTTTGAAACAAAAATACAATATTCATCTACTCTACGATCTCAACATTAAACAACGATACCGCACTAGAAGGGGTTTAGGTATTTTTTTCTTTACGCGCCTTTCTTGTTTAACTTTTTTTGACTATTGGTGTGGCTTTGGGTGAACTAGATGTCGACAATTTGGGTACAGAACCAAAAATAATTAATTCGGATTAAAAAAATTGCATAAAAAATACTGGTGACCCAGGAGACCCAATGATTACAAACAATTTGAAAATCAAAGTTACATAGTTTAGCCCAATAGTTTTCTATCATTACCGACACGGGAACGAGTGAACGTGGTAGCATCCCTTTCCCCTCGAACCTCGCATCCTGAAGATACCACTCGTATCTCTGTTACCCCACAATCTTACAAAATTTTCAAGTCATCAAATGTTAATTGAACAATCTATCTACACATACATATAAAGCTTCTGTGACTGACCGACACCTACTGGACCTAGGGACTCGAAACTTGGAGGCTATATTCCTTTAAGGATTTTTCGTCGTCGGTCCGTCTTCAGTGTCACCCTCTGCAGTTCATTATAATTTTGTTTCAGGTATCAAAATTATGGAACATACTTGCGTTGGACGGCTCAAATTGGCAGCGGATAGACCTCTTCGAGTTCCAGCGAGATGTGGAGGTAGGTTTATATTTAGACCACTAGTTTTAGAAAGTTAGTGACATGCGAATTATTGGGGTTTGGAGGTATTTTTATTAATGCATAATTTAATTGGTTAACGTAGGTTACGTTAGATAAGATCCATAAAGAATAATAGACTACAATATAAAGTAATATTAACTCTGCCCTGTTTATACATACGAGTATATGAAACAGTTATGTATGTTAAATGTAACCTGAACCTATTGCCTGTTTTTAAAAGTATACGTCAGCAATATAAGATTAACTTTAGGCCATCCAAACGGCCCTACTTACAATACAATACTGGAATGGCACCAATTAAAATGTTTAATATATTACCAAATTATATATTAGAAATACGACATGCCAGAATCAAAACACTATTATTGGGTTTTTAACAAACAGAGCGTTTTGTTCCGTATTAGTGTTTTTAAATTGTAATCCGTATTATTATATTTAATTTGTAATACGTATCATACTAAACCTAATTGTACCTAAGTGCATGCTATCTGTCATAACATAATTTTGTATGCCTATAATGGCCAAACATACGATTATTCCATTATATTTGACCTATATTTTACAAATAAATAATTTGATTTTATTTGAAATAGTTCGGAATTATAGTCTTCCTAAATGATACATATCACAGAGATAATCAAGAAAAAATTTATCTTGTCAGGTTTTCAAAGCTCGTATAGTCCCTGTTCATGTTTTAATAGTGAACAAGGAGATAATGATGAAGATATGATGGTTGCAGGGTCCCGTGATAGAGAACATATCGCAGCGCTGTGGCGGTTTCCTGAGGCAGCTCTCCCTCCGAGGCTGCGAGGGTATAGCTGACGGCTCCATGAAGACTCTAGCACAGGTAACTATGAGAATACTAGTCAGGCTACCTGATGGTAAGTGGACCTTAACCACCGATAAGGAACTCAAATTAAAAAATGTTCCTTATTTCCCAAAAAGATGTGCATAGTATTCGTGCGGTGCCCTGTCTTGCTCTCCCTATTCCCGACCGGACTATTATAGCGAAAAGTACCACTGTTCCTTCGTATTTCTAAATCTTAGCTCAATCAGACATACCTGCACACGCACGCACGCACGCCCGCACGTACGCACGCACCCACGCACGCACGCTCGCACTCACATACGCACGCACGCACACACGCACACACGCACACGCACACAATTACTGAATATAATAAATAATAATTAGTTGTAACTTATTGTTTTTACTGTTTTTATATTCCAATTGTTCACTGTTTAATACAAACTGCCATATGTAATTTTATGTAATAGACTCTGTTCAGTTGAAATTTATTAATACTGTTTGACACATAACCTCAAATGGTGTTGCAGGATTTAAAAACCCCTAAATCTTGAATATTATCTCCATTCTTCTAGAAACTGAGAACCTCTTTCTTATTTAAAACAAAAAGTAATTCATACATTGTGCGCTTGTATTCCAGTCCTGCCCCAACATCGAAGACCTGAACCTGAACAAGTGCAAGAAGGTCACCGACCAGACGTGCCAGGCGCTCGGCCGGCGCTGCTGCAAGCTGCAGCGGATCAACCTCGACTCCTGCGGGAGCATCTCCGACATATCGCTCAAGGCTATGTCGGACGGATGTCCGGTGAGTCACGTTCAAACCCCGGTTCCAACGGAGCAAAAATACAATTCTGCTTAGTTAATAAATAAATATCAGGGGACAATCTCACACAAATTGACCTAGTCCCAAACTAAGCTCTGGGCTTGTACTATGGGTACTAGACAACGGTATGACATATGTACAGTGCATACAGTAAATCACGCTTTTTTATCGACATCGTTTTATTAAATGCGCACTATTGAGACGTCCGTACCTAATTGCTCCCTGGTTATAGAATTATCATCAAGTCTTTTTAGAGTTGTTGGTGTTTCTGTAGCTCTGCCTACCCCACTCTGGGAATGAAGGTGTGATGTTATGTATGTATGTATTTATTTAACTTCTTTTGCCATAATCGTGTTGGAAGACTTAAGTCTTGATTCTATAAATAATCCACTTCTCATTTGAAGTGTTTTTGAGTTCTGTATTCGCTAAACGAGTCGTTTGTTCCAGCTGCTAACTCACGTGAACGTGTCGTGGTGTCAGTCGATCACAGAAAATGGCGTCGAGGCCCTCGCGAGAGGCTGCCCCAAACTGAAGAGCTTCATATGCAGAGGTACGTTACATTTCAGGGTCTAGTGCCACATTTGAAAGTGTTAATAATTGACTACAAACAAAATTTAACTGCAACAGTTTGAGTCATAAATATTAATGAATTAAATAAATATCAGGGGACAATCTCACTAAGGTCTAGGCTTGTACTATGGGTACTAGACAACGATAAACATACTTATACAGAGAAATACATACTTAAATACATAGAAAACATCCAAGGCTCAGGAACAAATATTCGCGCTCATCACACAAATATCTGCCCTTACCGGGATTTGAACCCAGGACCGCTGGCTTCGGAGGCAGGGTCACTCCCAACTAGGCCACCGTGTCGTAAACAGGCTTTGTTAATCATACCTAGTCCGTGTATCTGATAAAAAGTTACAACCGAACGAAAAGAAAAAATGATTATTTTTATCTTGTCTGTACTGTTGTAGACGCACTGAGCGACAAGATAATAAAAAAAATACACAATCATCATATTTTGAAGAGTACCCGTTTATTTTTTATTATCATTTTCGCTAAAAAAAGAGAGTATAGTGTTTGTACAACGTGTTGTCACCAATGCAACCTTTGTAGTTTTACTTTTCTATACACATAATTAAAAGTAGTAAAATGTCAGAAAATAAACTATAAGCTTTTACAATAAGAAGGGGATTTCATTAATATATTAATATGAAAACTCAACCTAGGCTAGGAAAACATACGAGCCAAAACAATGCTGATTTTCGATACTTAAAATTTTTTTATTATGTGACAGTTGCATAAAACTATTTCCGCACGTTATGTTTTAATGTATTATTTTCCACAGGCTGTAAGAATGTGAACGACCGAGCGGTGTCGTGCCTCGCCACCTATTGTCCTGATCTAGAAGTTTTAAACGTACAGGGATGTGATGTAAGTGTCCAAATATTCTGACTAATGCCTTTATTCTATTATTATCCCATCTTGCTTATTTAATTGGTTGGCTGTTTGAGTTGTTTGTTTTCCGAGATGGGCGACGTAACATTTTCAGAGTTTATCCGACGAGTCGATATCGAAACTGAACGGTGGCATGCGGCTCCTCTGCGTGTCAGGCTGCCCGCGGCTCACCGACGCCACCCTGCTGGCGCTGGCGGCGCGCTGCGCGGAGCTGGAGACGCTGGAGCTGGCGCAGTGCACTCAGCTCACCGACAACGGCTTCCAGGCGCTGGCCAGGGTGAGTGCCACGTGCCACTCATTAGCATTATATCGAATTTCACTTCATCATTTGTATCTTGCCCTGTGTGGTTGCCGGGTTAGAATAGTACCACTCCATGTCTTCCCGTGGATGTCGTAAGAGGTGACTAAGGAAATAAAGGCTTGTAGTACTGCTAGGCGACGGGCTTGCAACTTGTCACTAATACACTAGTAAACTTCTTGGCTTGATTGTACAAAATTTGGTTACAGAATTATCAACGAGTCTTTTTAGAGTTGTTGGTATTTCTGTAGCTCTGCCTACCCCACTCTGGGAATGAAGGCGTGATGTTATGTATGTGTATGTATGTATGCATTTGTATCTTCTCATCGAATTTCAAGATTTTTTTTTTAATTATTTAGAAAACATACAGTCGTATTTAAATGCGATATAGAAGTACTTTGTACTAAACAATGTAAATATTTAAAAGACCTGGAGGTTCATGAATGAATACACATATCAAACATAAAGAATGAAAATTATTTTTAAATGCTTTGTAGCTGTCGCGGAGTTTTCAAAATAAAAACCTGTTCTATAACCAAGCGATTTTTTGAAAATATTTTGAATTCTTTCTAAACGGTTAACATGGATTTGATACAGCGGCGTCCATGTTACACAGCCAAATTCAAGGATACTCCAAACGAAGGAGTAAAAAAGCAACTTATAGGTTCCAGGTCGCTTAAAAGGCTGACCTAACCGAAGTAGCATTCCTAATTTTTTTATATGCACGCTTACAAATATTATCTATTTTTATTCGTACGTAGGCTAGGTTAGGTTAGACTTGGGTGTTAGTTGTTTGATGAAATAATGTGTATCCTAAAGCTGGGCACTAATCTGAACGGTGCCTGCGCGGGTGAGGCAGCGTGCTCGCCGCGAGCCGACATTTCAAAGTGCGGCTGCGTTTATCATAATTACCCGATTTATTAACAAAAAGGAGCTTGTCCTCAAAGTAAATTTCATTGAACCGTTATAACAAAGAGTTCGTTTCTTCAGAGTTGCCGGATGCTCGAACGAATGGACCTCGAAGAGTGCGTCCTCATCACCGACGTCACGCTGGTACACCTCGCTATGGGATGCCCGCGGTTAGAAAAACTGGTATGTATTTATAATTTATAATGCACTAACTTGTTTCTTCAGGAAGTAACAAATCTGCGGGAAGATAAGTTATTTTGTCCTAATTCAAGTTGTAAAGAAGAAATGTACCAAATCGTATCCCTATTCGTGTAGCTGTGAACCTTTTTGTCACGATTGACGCATAAAGCTGTCATTAGTTCTTCTTCTTCTTCTTCTTTTTTAATTAATGGCGGTCCATCAGTAAACAGAATAAATCAAAAGTAAAAGCCGGGCATTTTTCAATGGGCCATCTTCCCTCCCCCTATTTAGTACATTACCATTACCTCCCCTGTCATTAGTTGTCGTGTGCCCAACAAAGACCCCAAATACATTTATAGCTGTCAGATATACCGTTTCTTTCTTTGATATGGATTAAGTTGAATTTTGCATAACTTTTGAAATGTGCTCGACGTGTGAGTGATAAATTTGTGCTTGACACGTCAAACACGGGTTTGGCCCGTTGAAAAGATTAATGTGGAAAAGTCCAGAAGAAGTGTGTAGAAGCGCTTGGATCTAACCTCATGTGCTTCTGTTTAGTCCACCAGAGCAAATACCATTTAACCGAACAATTATCCTCCCGTGTGATACCCCTGGACTTATTTCTCTAATAAGTTCATGGTGGTTATCTAAAATACGACATTGGCGAAATGCACCTTGCACAAGGAGTGAAAACCATTAACAAGGAAAAAAATCTTTTTGAACTGCCTTGACTTATTCTTACTTCATTACATAAAGTTATTTTATGAAAATAATGCTATCGTATGGTAACTTGGCGTAAATCACAGCGTTTTTTTTTGTTACAGACGCTATCCCACTGCGAGTTGATCACTGACAACGGCATCAAACAGTTATCGATGTCGCCCTGTGCCGCGGAGCACCTCACAGTACTAGGTAAGAAGTGTTTAATAGCTTAATAGATTTTTAATAGATAAATAATAATATTGTTTCTTGTAGTTATTTAATTTGAGTTCTAAACGAATTAGTTTTCACCGCCTGCCAAGAATTTGTGTCCTTAGTTATTTCTCTTACAAGGTTGTCTGGAAGAGATCGCTATTTAGCGGTAAGATCGCCTGTTGTATACCTATGATTTAAATGTACTGTTCCGTGTTCTGTTTTTATTTTTTATTTTTTTTGGTGTTCAATAAAGAGTATTTGTATTGTATTGTATTGTGTGGTATATAAATTGGCATAGTCTCAATCTAAGACTCGGGAACAAATACTCACGACCAACTAGAAACATTGCTGTGGAAACTTAATGGACTGAAAAATAAATTAAAAGGCGGATCCACTTTTTATCGTTGTTAGTCTGTCCCGTGAGCCAGGAGACAACAGTGACAGAGTTTCTTACAAAAATTATCACTTCTTATACGCTTGGAAGGAAACCCATTAAATAATAGTGGGCTTGTAATTTCTATAAAAACGGATTTTTGGTAGGTTTGAGTACTTAAAAATCATAGTTTTTAAAGTTACTCAAGAGACATTACTATGGGCAGCAAGGTACAAGAACGAACGTTATTACTCCTGTGAGGAAGGGTTATGGTATGGTTAGGGTATGTATACTCTTTATTGTACAAGAATTAAAAACAAATACAGGCAATAAAAAAATAACAAGTACAAATGCGACCTTTTTCCAGATAACGCCTGAAATAATGGTAAACCAATATTCTAATATAAGTAATACATACATAGATGCATCAAATAGATACGGTAACTCATCACTTCATCGAATGTCTCATTTCATCGACCGCTATTTTCTGCTGAAACCATAATGTTTTTAGGGTATCTTAAACATTAATTCCGTAGGTTAGGTTAGGTTAGATGTTTAAGATACCCTGAAAATGTTATGGTTTCAGCAGAAAATAGCGGTCGATGAAAAACACCCAATAAATATAAGTATAATTAATAATTAAATACACACATAAGTTAATGATCTCTTACAAGCTCCAATTCCTTCAGATTCTCATAATTTATATGTATGGTACCTACTTATTACGTTTTATGTCAGTTTCAGTCAGTAGGTTTATTATCAATACATATTTTTAAGAGGATTTTGAGGCTGAATTTCAATTGTACTTTCTTTCCCAGGCCTGGACAACTGTCCCCTGGTCACGGACGGAGCCCTGGAGCACCTCACGTCCTGCCATAACCTGAAGCTGATCGAGCTCTACGACTGCCAGCTGGTCACCAGGAACGCCATTAGGAAGCTGAGGGTATGTTTCAATATTAACTTATCCAGTTTTAGTGTGCAATGCTCAAGCATAGCTTCGAGTTCTCTAGGCGCACAAAAAAGTGGATAATTCAATGAAATTTGATCTACCACCTAAAAAAACTGTAGGCTTGCACTACACAACGATAAACATGCTAATATAGTGAAATCCATACTTCACTACAATGGAAAACATCCAAGACTAAAGAACAAATACTTGTGCTCATTCACAAATATTTAACCTACCGAGAATCGACCCTAGGATCTCTAGCTTCGTATGCAGAGTCACTACCATAAGCCCTAGGCGCATCACGCTAGTGGTACTGGGTTCGAGTCCCGTTACTGGCAAATATTTGTGTAATGAGCACGATCATTTTTTCCTGAGTCTTTGATGTTTTCTATGTATTTCCCTATATAAGTATATTTATCGTTGTCCTTAGTCGTAGAGCTTAGTTTGGGACTACGTCAATTTGTGTGACATTGACCCCTGATATATTTTATTTGTACACAGGCATACACAGAACTTCCCCCTTTTTTAAAGCCTGTAAAATATTCTTACTCATTTTTCAAATAACGCAAAGTTTACCAAGATGAAATATACAGTTTTCGAGTGTGTTTAAGTTTAACTAGACTTACTCCACGTGTTGTCCGCAGAACCACCTCCCGAACATAAAGGTGCACGCCTACTTCGCGCCCGTGACCCCGCCCGTCTCCGGCGCCGCGCGCCCGCGCTACTGCCGCTGCTGCAGCATCATATGAGACCGCCTCGTCTAGTCACGTATATACACCTCGCACGGGACTATTGTTTATGTGCTGTCTCATTATTTCTCTAAACGACTGAACGGCGATTGGCTGTAACCTGATGGCGTGTGACGTGAGTACTCTTTAACAGGCCACAATAATCAAAAGAGATGGCTTTTTGTGATTCCGCGTGGATGGAGGTTTACCCGCACCTTGATTACAGCGTCAAATTTAAATAATTACTATAAAACCGCAATAATACAAAAAATGGTTTACCTGAGTTGAGAAACTATAAGTATTCAACTATTAAATCGAAAATCATCGTTTAAAATGACGCTTTTGAACATAATACTACCGATAATTTTGTTATCAATCGTGTTTTAACGTTTAACATTCTCCAGGAAATATGATCAAGTTTAATATATCCAAATAACAGACACAGCCGTTATCGTTATTGAGATTGAGATCGCGAAACACTACCGACTTAAGCATTATGTGGCCTTTGGAAATCCATGTGAAGAGTCTAGTTTTTAGTAGTGACGAATTGTGCTAATGGGAATGGAGAACGAATATGTGACTTACAATAAGCTAGCATTGACCATCTGACCTGTAGTCTAACTACAAGTTAGGTGCAACGACGAGCGATGCGAGTGACAGCAGCAGTGGCCTTAGGAAAGATACATTATGCATCTTGTTTGGACCTCAGAACTGTTTATCTTTCAATAGTTTAAAACGAAGCCATTCCTGTTGTATGCCCGTTGACTTGTAAACTATGCAATAGATTATGGGATGCGTTACGTACAATAGTTTGACGTTTGAAAATACAATACCAGCTAAAAAAAATAGAAATAGAGAACAAACTCGTTCATGTCTATGGAATACAGAAAACTATATATTGTAAGTTACTGAGGACCGTATATGTACCGTATAAATAATCCGGTTTGGGCAAAAAATTACGTCACAAGACGTCAAGAGTGACAGTTAGAACATTAAATGACGTTTACTCAGTCTGATTTTTATTCTTACGGAAAAATATACAGATATGTTGCCGTTAACGAATAACATACGCAGCATTCGAGATATTTATATTTTCCACATTTAAAATAAAACAAATTTCTGTAAAAATATATATAAATATATTTATTTAAAGTAAAATAATACTAAACCAAGATTACTATTTTCGTACTGATAATTTATTTATTGCATTGGTATAACTGTCTCGATACACCCGAGTGATAACGTTGCGGGCCGGTTGACGTGAGAAGGCCCTTGTTTCACTAACATTCGAGATTGAATACTCCCATAATGTAAAAAAAAACTGCATAATGCTGTTTTCATTTTACGAATTTCTGCAATTTTGATTTTGTTTTTTTCTGAAACTTATTTCGAATGTCACGGTTTGAGCAAAATGATAACTTTATATTATGATCGTGAGATTAAAAATCAGACTTTACAAGTATCTCGAGACGGGTGTCTCAGCCAAGATTCGTTTATTAATACGGCCGTGTGTCTATGTTTACGAGGTATATGTTATCGTTGAATTCAATAATAGAACGACATGCATATCGACAATTTGGAAAGACGCAACTGTTGTATAAGGGTTGCTTTATCCTAAAATCATCTCCCCCTACTTCTGTCCCCCGCTGGACGATTGTGCACGAACTCGTCGGTCTATAAACGTGATAACACGGTTTTGACAATGATTGGGTATACGATAGGAGCGGCAATTAAACCCGCTACCACTGGCTTAGCCGTCTTACAAATGCTCAAGGCAACGTCGCATATTTTCGTCTTTATTGATTATTGGTGTGAAATTTACTTTAGTCATAATTATCGCAAGGTATAAAACTACTTTTTTGATAAAACCGTTAATTTTTCATGCCTTATTTGCAGGTTTGATATTTAAGAAAATCTTAAAGGTTTACGGTTTTAGCGTTGTAAAGGTTATGATTATCAATGATTATTTAAACAAATAAATTAAAACCATGATCGTAGGGTATCGAGTTCAAGCCCCCGAGGTAATCATGTACCAACGAGTTTTTCGATGCAATTCGAGCAGTTGAGAGTGTAAGATAGTAATTGCAAAAAAGGTCCTAAAGGGCCTATCGATGTATTAGATGAGATAAAACATCATGCTAAAGTATTGCATAACATATTTAAATATACCAAATATACAACAAAAAAAAATCACTTGATATTATTTCATTTAGCAAAAAAAAAAATCGTAAAAAGTGCGACGTTGTCAGCTCGTAAGGGGCCTCTTAAAAAGGCGTGAAACTTGGTAAAAGATTAGAAAAAAAAAAGTTTGACCAATTAGAAGTGTGTATAAATGTCCATAAAATAAAAAAAAAAAACCATGTTGTATTCAATGTAACGTTTCGTAGCTGAAGTTGTATAGTTAGTCTTTTTAATAGAAGTGTTTAATGTTTTTTCCATCCATATTATCAATTATTACAGTTTTAAACGCACATACACATGGGACTCACTGCAAAGTGTGTGTAAAATAATATTTTACCCAAAATTTACCTACCTGTGACCCAGGAGACCATGTACTAATTTCATACAAAATCATGGGACCTGGGGCCCGTTTCATAAAAGATTGTAACTTGTAATACAAGTGAAAGTCTCTTTTTAATACATACTGTTGGAAAGAGATTTCCGCTTATAATATAAGCTATTATTTTATATGCAATAGGCCCCTGGTCTACTGGGACACAATTCATGAAACATAAGTGTAATAATTATGTCCAATGTCGCATTAAACTCAAAGTAACATTTAAAAAATAAAATTAAATGCTACAAAATTTAAATAAAACCACCACCATCCACCGTCACCACCATCACCATCTTATCCATTAACCACCCGCCAAGCAAAAGTGTTCGCATTGCTGTGTTCCGGCGTGGGGATAAGACAACCGGTGAAATTACTAGCATAGAAGCATTCCATCTTAGTCCTCAGGGTTGGCAACGTATTTGGGGCCTTAAGATTGCAATCTTATGATTATAGTCTTGATTATTCAAATGTTTATGGGTCTCAGATTCCACTTACCACCCCTTAGCCCCCTATTTCACCATCGTGACAATGACACGTGTCAGGTGACATTTCAGTGTAACTGGCGCAGTTTTTATGAAACCCAGTGATGTAGCGTGTCCTTTGCAATGTATACCGAATTGTCACCAATCACTTGTCATTGTCAAGATGGTGAAATAGGGGGCTGGTGGCCTGAGAGCTCGTGTGCCTTCTCCTTATCATAAAAAAAAAACACTTTGCAGTGGGCGCCCAGTCTAAGAATAAGAAATATTTAGAGTGTTAATTGACGAACTCACGCGTCACTTCACGTGATGTGACCGATTGCTTTTAATTATGGTTAAATTAAACTATGGAACGTTTTTGTAACTAAAATCATTATTTTAGTGTATAATCTTGCAAGTGGGATCGACGATTCTCATTTCACCGAGTTTCATCTCGTCGACAGCTAATTTCTGCTGAAACTTGATTGTTTTTAGGTTATCTTAAGTGTGGGTTACCTAGGTTAGGTTAGGTTAGATCAGTGACCACAAATTTCAACTACTGCCTGTCGATGAAATGGAAATTCGGAGAAGTATAACATTCTATGAAATGACTATCGGACTTTCGGCTTAGGCCTGAAATATGCGTTTTCCTAAAATACTTATACAATTGTCAAAACGACGGCGTTCTCACAATGTTAGCACTTCTACGTTGTCAGTTTTCTCAAAATGACGGGTATTTAAAATGTGTACAGTCTCAGGAAGCCGTCTATTCATAATGTTTACATTCCTATAATATTAGCATCACCATAAGTTTTGCTGTTCCGTTATGTTCACTTTTGTATATAGGCTATTGTCTTGTTGTTTTATTTCCTATAATGTCTGCTTTATTTCAAATCAATGTTCTAAATTGAAAGGGTTAATTTCTTAGCGTACTTACTCTTTGATAAATATCTATAATTACTGCGCACTATTATTCATATTATTATAATAATTATTTTTTAAAATGACCCCTTTCCTGTTGTTGAAAAACCAACATTGTAAATGTGGCGTTCATGGTTGCAGACATTTTGGGAATAAGACTTTTCTGGAATGCAAAAATTGAAAAAAAAGTTTTCTGAAAAGCGAACATTTTAATATGAAAACTGACATTCTTGGGGAGAGACATTATAAGAAGCTGACATTTTGAGAAGCTGACATTATGCAAAAGACGTGCTGACATTATGGAAAACAGACATTTTGGGAAAAATACATTTTAGGAATACGCATAGGAATTTCAGGCCTGAGCCGGACATTCAAGGGTTAACGCTTGCAAGCAGGGATCGTTACCGGTATTCTGAATACCGGTTTTAACCTTTTCAACGCCATTGACGGATATTTCCGTCATGGTTGACAGCGCAAAACAGACCTTAGTGTCTATGAAGCAAGGTTGACATTCGCTCTAGTTTTGTATTTGACATAGCGTTGAAAAGGTTAAATGAGGTATAACCGGTTATAATTGCATTTCGCTATTTATATCGCTAAAGCTCCGATTAGCGGTATAATCAATACCGGTATTCAAGTATATTATCGTTTCAGCCAATTGAGAACAATACCTCTTTTTGATACTTTACCCCTAAAAATCATAACCAGTAAAGCTGTCAGTGTCAATGTGCTCGTTTATTTGTTTCTGTAGATGTTTTCGGTGTTATTACAATAATAATAATAATAAATATCAGGGGACAATGTCACACAAATTGACGTAGTCCCAAACTAAGCTCTAGGCTTGTACTATGGGTACTAGACAGCGATAAACATACTTAAACATATAGAGAAATATATACTTAAATACATAGAAAACATCCAAGACTCAGGAACAAATATTCGCGCTCATCACAAAAAATATCTGCCCTTACCGGGATTTGAGCCCAGGACCGTTAATCACAGTCTAATTGACATGTTACTTATCAGGTGCAATGAATAGCGGTATTAATTCGAAAATGGGTTTTTTTTTGCGGTAACAATTGTCAATTTCCATACAGGTATTGAATAAAACCGGTTTTACAATCCCTGCTTGCAAGTAAAGACAATTTAATCAATGTAAAATATGATAGCGACCGAAAATTATAAAATGTAAGGAGACGGGACAATAGAGAGATCGCTCTCGGTGTTATTTCTGGGGTCCGAAGTCCGTTGGAAGTTGTATGTCAACAACTTCAAACTTCGATAGCTTGATGCAGCACATTTGCTGTCACAACTTGTCGCTAGATGGCGTTAGGTCGCAACAGTATACTACAAGTTTTAACAAGGTTTTATTTAACTTTATGTTAAGAATTCTTGCAAGTTAATTTTTAATCAGCTCACAGGTTTTTAATCAGTTACATTGATGACAATGCAATATTACGGTGTCTAGGTTGATCTGATATGAATTGTGAAGCGATGCTAAAAACCATGCAAATTTAGCTCCGGGTGATAGAGTTTCTCACCCCCTAAATCTAATTGGATTTCCACGATTTTTGAATATGTGGTAGATGTTATGAAAATCTAGGTCTGTACTTTTCCGCTTTATTTTTCCTTTGCAATAAAACGTACAGACCTACATTTTCATAATATCTACAAAAATATTCAAAAATCGTAAAAATCTTTCAACTTTCGGGGAGAAAAACGTTATGGCATTTTGTATGGAACTTTTTTGCTTCACAGTCCTCTTAACGTAGACCCTCCTGCCTTAGTGGAGTAGCTAGCCATGCTTTGTTCTTTTCTGTCATTGTGACGTTTTCATTTGACAGATAAGGACAGCATAGCTTAGCTCAAATCAATGTCGATGGTAGCATGCCGTATATCGTCTCTTTGCTATCTCAACCCCGTATCATATCTAATTGATTAGTAGGAAAAGCACTAGTATGAACTCGGCACTCGTGTCCTCGGTGATATTAATGGCAGGAGAGTTTGGACGCGTTGGATCAGTGTCGATAAGCAGACTACGTATTAAAAAAAAATCTTTGACAAATGCATCGTTTCGCAACCTATTCTTTTGCCAACCCGCTTTTTTTTCTGACACCACTTATTTTAGGATTTTATAGAACTAACCTAACCTAACCTGTAGGGCTCTACGCGATGGTCCTGAAATAAATCCAGAATTATTTACAGTTTCGGAAAAAGTGCGGACTGTCAAATGATATGTTTGTGAAATGAATCATTTGTGAAACGTTGGTTATGAAATTATAGGATCCTATTTGACAGACTTATTCTGCGATGCAAAGATGGCGGTATATTAGACAAAACTGCTGTAGCAAGTGGAACCTTATTACTGACGGAATAGGGTTGAATCTGATAAGGCATGTGAGATGCCTTTTGGCTGGTATTTGACTACTTCGGTCCGCTACCATATTTTACTCAATCTTTTGAATCTGGATTCAAGCAATATGTTTTGTACTCGCAAACAACTAATATTAAAAATATTATAATGTATGTGAAAATGCATTTAAAATGTGGGTATTTAGGTGATTATTTTACTAACAAATTAACTAACGATATACTTATTTCATATCATTGTAGACGTAATAGTTAATTGGACGTGTTTATCTAATTATGTATGTTATATTTACTTTGTAAAATCCTTCCGAAGACATATCAAGGCGTACATACAGCGACATTTGCCAGTGGAATGTGAAATTATCATGAATTAAATAGTATTTTTTTTTATTTATCAGTTGTGAAATCAAAGGAAATTCCATTTATTCCAATGATATTATGTTCTTTTTTTGTATAAGGGGCAATTGTAGAATTTGTTACACTAACAATATTTTACGGTTTTATATGAGTAAAAATCTATCTAATTTGATAACTGTAACTATAGTTAAGAGTAATGAAGAGGGGTCACTTAGTACAGAATTTCATAGAAAGTGACCCGTTTTCATAGCTCCTAAGTATATGAAGAAACATTCTTGATACATAACCAGTTATCAAATTTGTTTATTGAGGATGTCATCGATACCAAGTGTTAATATCACTTGTTTAGGTGCTTAACCTTTTCGCCGCCATTGCCTTGATACAAAAGTCGTCCTCACACGCCAATGACAGCTGCAAACCACAGCTAATTTTAACCTTACGTCATAAATACTCGGGTCTATTTGTCACTGTCTGTGACAACTATAAGCGTCGATGGCGTGGTAGCACGACAGTACGCGACGCCTTTAGGTGTTCTTGGCGTTCAAAGGGTTAACTAAGTCTGCCGTAATACCCAAGAAGACGGCTAACTACATAGTAATATTATGAGCATTTTGAATTTAATGTGTTTGCTAATGGAGTTTAGAAAGCTTCAACTATGCCATTGCACTTCTTTGACATTGCGGCAGAAGTGTAAAACAACCAAACCACGTGACTGTTCAACAACCAATCAAAACTTTTTGGTCGAGTTTTTATTAGCTGATTAATCAATCACGTGGTTTTGTTTTTTTAAATAACTTAACCTCGAGATACCCGGTGTGGCATTGGTACTACATAACCAAGACAATTTAGTTTAAACTATATTTTTATCACCATAAAGTTCATTCTTGTTTTAAATTTGTAATTTGCATTTAAGAGCAAAGGTAACTGATCTTTATTTCCTTGTTGGTAGATTCGAATTCCCACTCACTAAAATCTCGCTGTTAGACATCACGAGGTTAAATACCTAAACAAGATGGAGTATAGATTCACTTGGGTGCCGGTACATTTTTTCATGTAGTCCGTTGCAAATTGATCCGTGAGAGATGATCTAAGGAAGTGATTTTATTTTCTCTTTAATAAAATTACATAAAGGGTCCTACTAGATTTTAGGCTCTTATTTTATAGAAATGACTTGTGTGACGGCTTTTACAACTGTATCGCGTTTGCATCTTTATGCATAGCAATTCGCAAAAAGTGGTTGTGTGGAAGGGGATGTCATGAAAAGACCACAGAACCGATATACGTGTTACAAAAAAACCCAAAAAATTGTATGCGAGCCAAGAATAGTGTTAACTCTAGCCATCAATGAATGAGATGACAGCTGACTAGGGTGGTGAACTATTTTTGGCTTTGATATTTATGTTTTTTTTTTGGTATTTTTGTAATACGTAGTAAAGCTGGACATTCACAATCAGTCCAACACGTCAGTTGGCGCGGCGTTCTGCCAAATTTGAATGTAAATAGTAAAAAGTGTGGGTTTTTCTTTGCACCGTGCGGCCTGAAGGCGTGGCGTCACGCCATGAAGCACGAATAAACGAACTGACATCCATTTGTAGGTTGGCAAAAGTGAAAGCCATTGGACTGACGTAAGAGGGCTAAAATTTAGGGGACGTAAATGTCCAGATTTAATAAGTAGGACCCTTTTAGGTTTTGTATTACCTTATTAATAGGGATAGGACTTTAGTTAGCACAGCGTGGTTCGAAGATCAATGGAGTTGCTACTTCCTAATTTAACCTTCACAACAGTAGCATTTCAAAATAAACTAACGACGTTTTAAGTTTGGTTTGATGATGGTGATGATCGGTGGGGAGGCCCGGCCGGAGCAGGCGGGTGGTCGATCAGTCTCCCGGTCACTCCGCCCTGTTCCCCTTGGTTGAGCCGTGGGTTACTGGCCCGGCGACGCTCCCATCCAGCATGGATCCCATCTTGTTTACCTACAGAACAGAAGTGCGTCCTGTATGTGAGGGCTTTTGAGCGCTTCTGTCGATATGTTGTCGTCTCCGAATGTGCTGTATCTCAGTGATGGTACATGACGCACTCGGCTAGGACGTGTTGGCTTG
This sequence comes from Acleris holmiana, assembly GCA_949316455.1. NCBI lineage: Eukaryota > Metazoa > Arthropoda > Insecta > Lepidoptera > Tortricidae > Acleris > Acleris holmiana. The sequence goes on from OX438788.1 coordinate 1,212,901, forward strand.
TCTCCTCTTTGCCACTTGGGCATTGGGCATTGGGGATTCTGTTTAATACCTATTACAGTGTCCAGTTCGCATTCTTGTTGGTATACTAAGATTGTCCTAACCAAGATTTAGTGGGTGTCTATAATTTCATCGAACGCAGTTTCTGTTGGATCCATAATGTTTTCAGGGTATCTTAATCATCTTACCTAATCTGACCTACGTAAATAATGTTTAATATAGCCTGAAAACATTATGGTTTCAGCAGAAAATAGCGTTCGATGAAATGAGATTTAGTAGATACCTCTTGTTCAGTTTGGTTTATCAATACCAACTTATAATCGTTTCTTTATTATGGTTTGACGGCGGAGATAACCTCCTAATCAAAATTTATTCAAAATTGGGTTAGCGGAATGAATTTTTGAAATATGGCAATACTGAAGGTCAAATTCAAGGTGGGGTATACTATAATTGTGAAATATCAACTCCATGGATAGAAGCACAGTTTATTAGCAAAAGTCATATCCCTACTTACTAATAATCAAGTGATTTGGATTTTTATCGGTAAATGAATGTAAACTAGTTGACATCGTTTTTGAGCTTCTTGGAACTATTGTAAGTGTACTAGATAATCGTTTGTTTAAACAAAATATATATTTTTCAAGGCTTTAAAATTATTAGATGAATAAGATTGGCTGTTTATATCTAAGATATAGATAAATAAATATATATGAGGTGATTGTTGTGTAGAGTGACCATAAAATGTTGTTTTTAAAAGCAATACCATGACATGACCATAAATATTTGTATGTTTTTTTATGGCCATCATGTGACAGATGACATGTGACATTTCAGTGTACAGCGTGCTGCTTGTATGAAACCTAGTGATGTACCAGCGTTAACTTTGCAATAAATACCGAATTTTCACCTGTCATGATGATCAAATAGGGCGCTGATAGTAAGTGGCATCTGAGACCCATAGACAAACCTAAGCTACCGCCAAGCAATGATTGCATAGTTGTTTCGGTATGTGGATAAGACAACCGGTGAAATTACTAAAATAGAGGCATTCCATCTTAGTCATCAAGGTTTGAAAAATATAAATATCTATGGATCTCAGGTAGTACAAACCATCAGGTGGCCCGTGTGCTAGTTTACCTTTGCGAAGCCATAATTTTTTTTATTATACATTGTATCTTTTATAAGATAGGGCCCTGATTGGTCAGCGAGGTTTATGTATAAATTATTTTTGACTTACCTTCCCGCAATCATCAGGGGGATTACCTTGACCTGCCTAAGCAATTCAATTTAGGACGAGTGTAAGGGATAGAGCTATAGCATTTATATGGCTGCCTTTTTCACTCACCGTGAACTGAACCGTGGTGATTAGGTGACCCGCTAGTCTGCCTTCTTATGTATAAAAAAAACACGAAGGGCTCATTTAAATACACAAGCCGCTTGGTAAAGAATCTGTACAAACAAAAACCGCGTACCAATATTATACCGCACCGACAAATTAGCGGCAACCTTAACGTCATGTTAGCTAGAAGGTGCAGTTTAGATGTAAAATTTTCGCTTAGTGAAAAAAATTGTTCGGTTTCTGTTTCACTTCTAAGTTTTTCTTATTGTTCTGATACGTTATATTGTCTCTGGCATTAATTTTGTTTCCTGGTCACTCTAAGTGTAAAGTCATGCTCGATGTAATATGTTTGTGATATGTAACCTATGTGTAAGCTAGCTGTTAGTGTGATATTTCACGGGAAGCTTTTACAAAAGTTGTGCATTGAATAAAAACTTTTTTTTTACATTGTTTTTTTTTACCTCCCAATTCAAAGATCGTCCAAAGTCTATGGCGAAACTCAACGAGCACACAGACATACTGATGGTAAGTAAGATGGGGTCTAAGAATCATACACATTTGCCATCTGAAGACCACAATCTCAAGACTGCAATCAATAGACCCACCAAATTTGAACTCGTTAGGTTGGTCTTGATAAGCAGTAAATGACTGCAAAAAAAAGTACAGTTGGAAACAAACGCTTGTCTCAAAAATGAATCTTTTTTGAAGTAAAATTTTCCGTTCCATACCATGATCGTACTAGAAACGTGTGCCCGAAAAGGTCAGTGTAGGGAGGTGTCGATCAGTAACAGAACAGTCTAGTGCGCAAGGTCTCATGCTTGTTTTTTATGCCGGACACGTTCCTAGTACGATCATGGTATGCAACAGAGCAATGGGCTTTGCTTCAAGAAAATTACATACATACATAAAATCACGCCTTTTCCCAGAGGGGTAGGCAGAGACCACTTTTCCACCTGCTACGATCCTGACAAATCTCTTTCGCTTCTTCCACATTTATGCATCGAGTCATGCATGCACGTCGGTTTTGGGTACTTAGGATTCTGCCCTTTTGCAGAATTTCTCCGATTTGATTTGAAAAAGTACGCCTAGGGCGGCCCCTTCCTACCCTTCTTTTGCACTATATATCTCTTTCGTCTCCAAATGACCAAACCATCGAAGCATGCCCTTTTCAATCTTAGTCACTACATTCTTTCACTCGACATTTCTCTCTGATCTTGTTATTTCTGACTCTATCAATCAGTTGTACACCACACATGTTATACTTCATGAAAATTAAATGTTTGATAAAACAATAAACCGCCTTAAACCAAAATAACTTTTTCAAATAATCCATTCAAATGTGCTTCGTCATAGTCGCTCAACTATCTAAACCAAGATATCTTATCGCCACCCTTGAAATAGGTACCATTGAGGGGCCATTTGCAACGTTAAAAGATGGCGGACGTGTGATTTGTTTTAGACTTTAATTTTTGGGTAATTAGGTGTTCAAAGTTCTTTTCTGATAGTGATTTGTACTTTTTATGCCTTTGTGTCGCACAGTGATTGAAGACTTGGACTTATTTCGTGTATCTGGCATCTTTCTTCTCGTTTCAAGTGGACTCGCGGTGGTGCAGAGGTTAAAACTATCTTGACCTCTGACCTACAAATCACCGTACAACGTTGCCCCCAATCTTCCTAGAGAAGATTGGATTGTGTTTTATTGCTATATTGATTTTTAATTATATATACTTACTTGACACTGGCGAAATCACTTCACGTGGAAACGCCATATCCCCGCGGTAGTAGCTGTTCAAGTCGCCGCGGGGGCAAAGAAAGAAGGTACCATTGAGGAGTACCGGAGGCCATCAAAAAGAAAAAAAAGAAAAACATTTATTCGTGACAAACAAAAAGTAACAATTTTTTTGACATGAAACAAAAGACATGTGTTGTTACGAAATGGTTCCAACTCAGCGTTATGCTGGCGTTCAAACCAGCGCTGATCTTCCGCTGGAACCATCCAGCGCAGCCACGGCAGATCACACACACATAGCACAAGCACTCAACTAAATTAAACAAGACGAGAGAAAACAGTAATACAATTAAAAAGACAAACCAAAAATCAAAAACAAAAACCTTGGGCATACCCTTCCCTATATCTGTGGACATACATCAGCGGTCTTCATCATCAGTTCCACTTCACCAAATGATATTTTCTGCATGCAAATGCTAGACTTGTTACTGAAAATACCAAAATCGCTATATGTATGCCTATGTTTTGAGGAGTTATCTCAATTCCTCACGGATCCAATCATCAACTGACTGACGACACGGTGGCCTAGTTGGGAGTGACCCTGCCTCCGAAGCCAGCGGTCCTGGGTTAATATCCCGGTAAGGGCAGATATTTGTGTGATGAGCGCGAATATTTGTTCTTGAGTCTTTCTTTGTTTAAGTATGTTTATCGTTGTATAGTACCCATAGTACAAGCCTAGAGCTTAGTTTGGGATTAGGTCAATTTGTGTGAGATTGTCCCCTGATATTATTATTATTTATTATTATTATCAAATACCAACTTGGTGGCAATCGCACTAGCAAACAAAAAATAATTTTCAATATCGTTCCACAATTGACGGAGAAATCGCATAAAAACACACGAAAAAAACATACAGTGGAATTGATAACCGCCTTTTTTGAAGTCTGTTAAAAATACAGCTATTTTCAATTTATAATGTAGTCTGCCGTACCTAATTCCAAAAGCGGCTTACTGCATAGCAATTATACCAAAGCATTTTAAAAAAATACCTTAGGTACATAGCAGTTAGCTGCCTTCTTTGGTATTACGTCAGAGTTTCCTTTCTTGCAGCTGTTTTTTTAGGGTTCCGAAGTCAAACTTATAATTTCGCGATGTGCGTCTGTCCGCAGCTTATCGCTAGAAAATACTAGAAAGCTGTTATTTGGCATGAATATACATATTAGTCAGCCGACAAAGTGGGATGTTTTTTTCCACATGGACCTACCCCTTGTTTCTATGATCTGAAGACCTACCCGATGGTGTAGGGTGTCGTTGGATAGGTCTTTCAAAAAATATTACGGGTTTGTAAAAACTATTTTTCGATTGTGATTCGTTTGTGAAATATTAAGCTTTAAAGTGCTAACTTCAGAGTCAAGTTTTGCCCCCCCCCCCCCCTACAAATCCTAAAATCAGAAAAAAAAAACTTAAATGAAAGGGCATACCTATAACGAATTTAAAATGAAACCTATCACGACTAAGTAGACATCATTGGTTCTTTATTCCTACATTTCATTAAAGTTCTTATTCCTACTAAAAACATGTAAGACATGTCTTTAAATAGTAAATTAGTTCTTACTTGTTGTTATTTGTGTTTTTAGTACTTAAGGGCTTCGGAACCCTAAACAGCATGGTCCGACATGATCTTGCCCGGTTTTTTCATACCTAGAGCAGTATGAATTGATGTAAACAACATCCTACAGGGCATAATGATATGCTACAAAAGCGTTCCTCAGATTTTCACCTTTTCCCCATGCTCATGACAGCAACTACTCAAACATAAGATAAAGCTCATTCAACGTCTCAAAGGGTTTAAAAGCAATTTGTTTACACTCGTAATGAAACCCTTTTTCCGCATAGCGGCAAAACAACAGCCAATGGCCGCTCTTCGGAAATTGCCAGGTTAAAAATGTATTTATAGATGATGAAAATCTAAGCTATATTTCAATTTAATGTTTACAAGTAATATTTAAATGTAAATTTTATTAGTAAACTTCTCTATTTGTTTTATTTCTCGATACATTTTAGAATAAACCTTAAAAGATTTATGTCCTTAATGGCTGCGCTGTTTATTTTTACGTGCTGGCAACTCCGTCAGTCACATAATTTGAGCGCGACGTGAACTCCCGGAGTTGTCCGCAATCCCACGTAAAATGGGCCTGTATCCGTATTTAAACAAAAATAACACGTTATAGAACACAGCTATATATTAAATAGCATAATTATGTTAAGAGCACATTTATAACGTTCGGTCCTTTTTACAATAACATAGTGTTTTTATGTTCCCCGATGTATTTCGGACTTTAAGATGTTACTGGCCGGTAAGAATTTTCAATTTATTTATTTATAAAAAACTCCATTCTTAAATCGAACGCTCTAAAAACGCGGCAAAATATAGCAGCATTTTGCTTTAGTCTATGAATTTATTGTTTTTTTTTTAATGAGAATGCTGCAGTGGTTGTGGATATTGATCGTCGTGTTTAAGTTTTCATTTTATAACAAAATTCTAAGTCAGCGTTGTAGGTTTTATTGCTGTCCTGCCGCATGGGGGAGTTTGGCACTGGTTTGGACTTAAAATCAATAATGTGCGCGCACTGTACCACGCTACGACAATTCTACGCTAATGCTTTGGTTACTTTGTTACCGGAGAAAATAATACTTACTTCATAATGGTATTAATTTAAGCTATGTCCGTATTTTATTTAAGGTTAATTGCCTTTTTATCTTTACTGGGTGGCATAATACATAACCTTAATAGTTACCTAAATTCAAAGGTTAGGTAACTTCAATAAAAAAAACTATTCTCGATTTTTAAATTCGCGTTGAGCAAAAACAATGTGTAGAAATGTATGTTGTCGTTAGAGAAAATTAGTTTTTCTATGTTTCTCTGTCTCAGTAATATTATTTACGACATGATTTTATAAATACGCGCAGTGAAATAAAATAATGCCGTTTCCCGCCGTTTATTTCGTCTAGACGTTAGAAATGCTTGATATATTGTCTAAATAAAGCACTAGTGGTGGGAATATGACCTATCGATAGAATTAAATCTGAAATTCGTAGTACTAAATAGCAGGTACATTTTTACGAAATTCATAATAAAATACTTATCGAAATCATTTCACTTTTCTTTCAGTAGCGTTGTAAATTGTAAAAACATTTGTTTTTTTTACCTAATCATAAGTGGTAACTTGTTTTTGCATTTTAAACATCATTATGAATGTGAAAGTACTATTATAAAGACCCAGACCCCCAAAGCATTGAGTCGACGAACACCATTTTTTTCATAGACTGACTGTATGTTAGAGACTGGTTCCTAACTTATAAACTAGCCAAATCATCAACCCATGAACCTGGCAGCCATACAATATCAAAACTTCAGGGGAAAATAACATTAAAAAAGTACCTTTCATTAAAACACTGAAATTTGTCTTCGTAGAACTCGTTTTTCTCTATTTATTTGGAAATTGATGTCTTTTTCAGTCAAATTACATATCCCATCAACCGTCACTTGGTTCCTAAATAACGACTAACGGGCTGTAGGTAAAGGTACCCTTTCACAATGGCAATATACCTACCAGTTACGAAAGTTCTAAATTCGAGACTTCCTATTATTGAATCAGGACTCCATGTACTTACTAATATCTATGCTTTTTCTCTTGGCGTCTTTCTTAAACAATCGAAAGTTGATGATACATAGATATTGCAAATAAAACTCCTACCGTTATTTTTAATTAGACAATTTTTTGCTCTTCTTGTTATACGACAACTATTGTTATTTACGGCATTCGCAAATGTCACTTTCATCGAAAACCTTACTTTTTTAAACATATTTACAAGACGTTTTACAAAGAAATGATCATCGGCAACACGCTTTGTCAAATTCTCTTAACACATACAAAACAAATTCGACAACACAGACTTATCTTAACGCGTATTTACCTACGTATGTTTGTAAAGATATTAATTTTGTTTATGTTAACTGCTTGGACAATCCCGAAGTTGATGTAGGAATTGTAGGCTCTTAGAATGCTTTTCAACTAAAATTGACCGTTTCCTAAAAATAGAGAAAAACGAGTAGACGAACCCGCGGAAAAAGTGAATTATTCTAAGGTCACATGTAACTTAAAATGTTATTATGTAAGTAGATATTTGTCACCAGTGAAGGTTACATCAACACATTTCATAGAATGTATCAATTTGTAGATTTTTAATTTCATCGGCAGGCACGTCTAACTCAATCTAAATTACGTAATCAATGTTCAGGATTCCCTGAAACAACAAGACGTTAGTAGAAAAATACCTTTTGGCGACGTGAAATTCGCAGAAATGATACATTATATGAAACGGTCGGTATAATTAAAACGACCCCCACTAGAGTATCGTGCTAATAACTGCCGTAAGCCAAAAAGCAAGCCGTATCTCAAATTCAATTACCAACGCAGATTCAATACTATTCTGTTGGTAATAAGGTTGCATTTGCTACAGGAGTTTTGCCTGAGATACTGCCATTTTAGCAGGGCAGATAAATAAATAAATGAATTAGCGAGTAGTGATGTAATATGTCGATATGATTGAAGTTTCTGTGTTGAAGCGGCTATGGCTGAGCAGTCCAGCTGAAGCCTCCAGATAGCACGAGCGAAGCGAGCAACACAAAATGCGCTGGATATTTCCTGTACCAGGTAAGACATATAATTAAGTTATAAACATTCTAAGCTAGGTTACAATGAACTTTGATTTAATGTAGGTATTTATCAAGGGGACTGTTTTGAAAAAACCGGGCAAGAGCATGTCGGCCCATGCTCAGTGTAGGGTTCCGAAGCCGTTAAAAACCTACTACAAACATAAAAATCAACAACTAATTTACTATTTAAAGTCATTTGGTGCCGTCTTAGATTATTTTAGTAGGTATAAACACTTTAATCGCCTGTATCTCAAGAACCAATGATGTCTACTTAGTCGTGATAGTTTCCCTTTAAAATTCATTATATGCTCTTTCATTTAAGATTTTGGCTGTAGGAGAGGGGGGGGGGGACACTTGAATCTAACAAAAAATAGCGCTTTAAAGCTTAATATTTCTTAAACGGATTATTTAATCGCAAAAAAGTTTTCGCAAACCCGTAATATTTTTGAAAGACCTATCCAACGACACCCCACATTATAGGGTAGACGAGAAAAAAAAAAACATCCCCACGTTACGTGTGGGGGAGGAGCCATACAGCTTTCTAGTACTAAGAGTCTCTGCGCTAGGCTGCGGACGGACGGACATGGCGAAACTATAAGGGTTCCTAGTTTGACTACGGAACCCAACGAATGTCGTACCTTGCAAAAGCGAAACCAGGTCATAAATAAAAAAGTCGCCAATCAATCATACTTAAATTAGTTCACCACATTATCCTTTATTAATCTTGTTTTAGAGTATTTTCCGAACGTTGTAAAATATTTACGCGAACAAGAAAGAAAATGGTGCAATGCAGTAGCTGGGACATCGCGTTTATGCGTCTTCTTTATTTATTAATATTCATAACTTTTAAACGACTAGCATTATTTCTGGGAGCTCCGCTTTTAACCGGGAAACAGAATAAGTAGGGAGAAATTGATTTAGGAGAAACGATAAAATATAAAAGATGTTTATTCAGTAAGTAGGCCCGCGTTTTAACACGTCAAAATTCTACCAGCGGTTATTTAGACGGTAGTTTGGACGATTAAAAATACTCACCCAATACTCAATAAGTACCTACTATTTATGTACACGGACATCACTATTTGTTTTTCAAGTGCAACAGCATCTGTCACATAATCAGTAGTGTTGTCCGTGAGTAGGTATCGATAGTCTCGCCGCGTCCTACTTCCAATCCCATTAACGTCACTATATTAATAGGCGACGCTGGTGTCAGTTTTAGAAGCGCTTCCAGTTTATATTTTGTTAAGTGCGAATAAAATATTCCGGGCTTATGACCTCGTTGAATGAGTAGATGGTAAACGAGTTCATTATCAATCAAAGATCACGTGGTCCAACCGTGTCATGTCGTGATGATTACGTTATTTTTCACCCAAGTTATAAAATGCAGATACATACATACATACATAAAATCACGCCTTCATTCAAGAAGAGAGGCAGGCAGAGCTACAGAAATACCAACAACCCCAAAAAGACTTGTATGAATTCTGTAACCACATTTTGCACAATCAGGCCAAGAAGTTTACTAGTGTATTAGTGACAGGTTGCAAGCCCATCGCCTAACAGTACTACAAGCCCTTATCCCCTTAGTCACCTCTTACGACATCCACGGGAAGACATGGAGTGGCACTATTCTAACCCGGCAACCACAAGGGGAAAATCTTAATCTATGATAAATAATTACATATTGATCAAGTTACTCTTTAAGAGGTACATTAAACCAAGCATTAAAAGCAAGCTATTTTTTTTATGATATCCAATTTAGTACCGGATGCATGATTTTCAAAAACTTATCATACATTTTGACCGACATTCCATGCACGATTTTCCAATAAAGAGTTATGCTTTTAGTAACTTGCAATTTATTTAGGCGCGGTCTCCTCGCGTATTTAATAAGGCAGTTCAAGTAACTGCCTAGGGTGGTGGTACCAGCAATTGTTGCAACACAATGCTGAGTACCAGCACTAGCAAGTGTTGCACCACAATGCTGAGTGAACCATGTCGATGTCACACTACTGCACCCTACATTTTACGATCAAATAATAATTATTATAAGTTTAAGTTGGTCATGGTGCTGTGTGTGAGATTGATTAAATAATTTTCATAATTCATTAATGGGAAGGGGGTAAAATTTTATAAGCAAGATTTGAAGCGGAAAGCTTACAAACATACATACCTACCATCAGTGCCAAACTTGACAAAAAACCGCGTCTAAATTGGTCCACAGATAGACACAAATACACACCTTGAATTTTAACTCCTAAAATAACTGCAGTTGAATTAAACCTAACGAATTAAAACTGGAAATTTGAAACGAATCGCGAATCAATCAATGTATGTTTACAAACGCTATTGTATCGCAAAGAAAATACGCTGATATTTGTGCTCGTAACTCGTAAATAGATCACCCAAGATACGAATAGTGTTGTCTATTTAGGGATCGGGTTGAATGGAACATATCGATATTATTAACTGAGCCTGTGTAAAACAATATTCCTTCGTTCGTTACTAGTTCGTTTGTTTGCTTGAACGCGCTAGTCTCAGGAATTACTGAACCGATTTAGATGAAATTTGGTATGGAGATAACTAAGGTCCCGTTGAAGGACATAGGATACTTTTTATCCAGGAAAATTTAACAGTAAATGAGGTATTTTACATAATATATCATCTACATAAACAAAGGGGGGGTAGCGGAGAAATATTTCGGCGTGTACGAAATAGCGGGCGTCTTTTAGTCTCTCACACATTGACCTAGTCCCAAACTAAGCTCTAGGCTTGTACTATGGGTACTAGACAACGTTAAACATACTTATATAGAGAAATACATACTTACATACGTAGAAAACCTCCAAGACTTGGGAACAAATACTTGTACTCATCACACAAATATTTGCTCATACCTTGAATCGAACCTTGTTCCGCTAGTTTCATTTATATTTTATTTATTAAGGTACATTAACAACAAACATATTAACACAATTAAATAAACCTAAATTAAAATAATACAATCTGATATGCATGTCGATTATACACGACATTAATAATCATAATTAAAATAACAATATTGTAACAAGTCTAATAATCTGGGATCCCCTTGGAATGTCGAAACTCATTTCACCGAAATCGTATTTTCGTTTCGTTTCACCGAATTTCATTTCTTCGAAAGCTAGTTTCTGCTGAAACCTTATCGATTTTAGGTCATCTTAAACATAGATTACGTAGGTTAGGTTACGTTAGACCTGTGTCCACCAAAAAATTCTAACTTCTGCACGTGGAAATGCCTGTCGATGAAATGAAAATTCGGCGAAGTAAACCATTCGATATTTCAAGGATAATAATAATCTATACATTAAAACATAAAAATGAATACCTATATATTTCCCTTAGTCACGGCATCACGCGTGAAGGGCTGGACCGATTTCGCTAATTATTTTTTTGTTGTTTGTTATCGTCAGGAGAAGGTTCTTATGAAAGAAAAAACATACTACCCGTCTGAGGCTTCGCCCCGGTGCAAATTTTCGACTTTCCCGGTGGATTTTCAACCTTCATTTTTACTAATCAAATTTAAATTATAGAACAATTCGCATGTTCAGAACTATAGAGACCTAATTCAGAAATTTTAAATTTCGAATTAGGTCTCTATAGTAATAAATTTATGATATGACTTGTAGTTCGAAAGCTGAAATTTTGAATTGGGTCACTATTGTTCTGCTGTACATGCGAATTATAGCCTAGGATAAGAGTCCGTGCGTGGCACAGAGTTATTTAATAAATTAATTATTTTGTTTTTAAAAACAGGAAGGCGAGTTCACTAACAATAATGATAATATGAAGCAGTCGTATTAATAACTAAGATAACTAGAATTTCGAGCAAGGGACACCGGTGTCTCTCCCACAACTTTATTATTAGATTCCTCGCGTCATAATTACACCGAATCAGGTCACTGGGGACGGATTTAAAAAAAAAGCTGGCCAAGTGCGAGTCGGACTCACGCACCGAGGGTTCCGTACAAATTTGTAGATATATATTACGTAAGTACTTTAAATGAAGGCTATATTTTTAATGATTTAATTACAAATGTATTTTTTTTTGATTTTCCTATACTTTATAGGACGGTATTACTTGCCAAATTTCATAATTTTAGGTTAATGCAAAAAATACTATACTGGGTGATTTTGGGGTCATGATTCGGAATCACCAAAAGTGAATAAGATGGTCATACTGAACAACTTTAACGATAGGACCAACCACGAAATCGCCAAAAAAACCAGCTGTTCCATACATTAACGGTAAATTAATTGAGAGTTAATGTATGGAACAGCTGGTTTTATTTTGGCGATTTCGCGGGTGGTCCCATCGGAAAAGTTGTTCAGTATGACCATCTTATTCACTTTTGGCCATTCCGGATCATGACCCCAAAATCACCCAGTATAAGTTTTGATTCCCTTGAGAGTGTCGAAATATACTTTTTTTACGTTAACTTAGAAAAAGTTTTATTTTGTTCAAAGCTTCAAACGACTGTAGACTTGAATATATGGTTTTAATTTCAACTCGATACCTCTGTCGTTCCCGAGATAAAAGGACTTCATTGACACACAGACGGACGGACGGACAGCAAAAAGATGCTATTTTTAAAGTTTTGTACCTCGAAAGGAAAAACGGAACCCTTTGTTGTCGGTCCGTGCAGGGCTGGTGTCCAAACAAATCTCTCCATCCTCCTTTGTGCATTAATTTTATATTTAGTGTTCATGCTGTAAATACCTGAATAAGTGAACAAAGTTGTAACCAATCATTTTTTCAAATATAATTTCATCGATAGTATCATATTATCGAATTTAATTTCATCGAACACTATTTTGTGCTGAAACCATAATGTTTTCAGGATATTTTAAGCATTTATTACACAGGTTAGGTTAGGTGGTAAATACCAAAAAAAGTTAAACCATGCCTTTCGATGTAATGATACTTTGGTTGAAAATTGTTTCGATAAAATAATAGATACCTGAACATTGTTTCTATAATACTAGATTTTGTAGCAAAACCGGTCCGGTGCATTGACGTCACAATGACATCTGACAGTGACCTAGGGTTATCAAGGTGTATATTATAATACTATTGTAATTGTTTACTTAATTAACCCTCAACTGCACCAAATTGCTATAAAATCTAGGATCACTGACTACAATGTATGAGCTAGCTGTTGCCCGCGCCTCCGTCTGCATAAAAATCGTTTATCACTATTGTCTCGGGAAAAAGTATCCTAGATCCATTCCCGGGAATCAAGCTACGTATCTACATACCAAGTTGAAATAATAAAATAAAAAACTGTCTAAAAAAAATTATACAAATCAAATCAAAACAAATCAAATCAAATCTCTTTATTTTGCCTTAAATGTGGTTCAAAAGATGTTACAGTTGGAAAAGTGACACACATTTTGCCAGTTAAGTGTTTTCGGTGGGACCTAAACTAGGCAGAGACGGTTCACAGTTCGATTATACATAATTCAATTAAGACTATAAAGTAATAGATCGACACAGCGCGCATTGTACGTACACACTGATCACGATTAGAATATCCAGGATTTGTTTATTGGATTTTTTAAAGGTTTCCAGAAATTTACAGTTCTCAGGTAATTTCAGTATTTTTTTTATCGGACTAATTTATTGACCTTGACATAAAATAACCATAACTTATCAAAAAATAAAATACTGAATGTTTTTCTAAAAAAAAATATTGAATACAACATGGTAATACGTATTTCATATTTTGCATTTCAAATACCTACCACACACACACAGATTTAGGTTACCGTCTTTCCTGTGGTCACACCGAAAGTTAACGTTTTTAAGGCCTAATTTTCTGGCTAAGCCCATACCCGCAAAAACGCCGTCAGGGCTGCTCTAGACCTATCATATAAAAACATAACTGATATGCACACAAGCTCTTAACTATTGACCATGGGAAAGACAACTTTTTTTTTAAGAGTGTGTATGACCCACCAATATTTTAAAAATATCTCATATCTGCCAAGCACCCCAATATGCCTAAATGCTGGCTGGCGGATAAACCTTCTCTGCTATATCAAGTACCTACAATATAAATATCATAGCAACAAAAGTCACAACAGCATAAAAATACATGCAAAATATTGCATGTACTTGTAGGAATTCATTTAATAGGTTAGCTGGACAAAGTGATTTGTCGCAGATTGGTTTCCAGCAATAGTCATAAATATTTTACTACGTAACAGAATTGTTTATCGATATCGATATCCCAAGGGATATCGGCTCATCACTGTGTTAGCTTTTCAGTTATTGTTGTTTATTAATAATGTTTTATGTATGTGTTTTTATTGTACATTTTTGCTTGTGATGGTAGGACCTTGTGCAAGGTCCGGCCGGATCGCTACCACCATTTTATCCTTTAACGCCAAGGAGCATTCGCATTGTGTTCCGGTGCGAGGATAAGACAACCGGTGAAATTACTAGCATAGAGGCATTCCATCTTGTTGACGACGCATTTGAGGTCTTAGGCCCGTATTAATAAACTGATCTCGGTTTAAATGCCTGTCTCAAGAAACGTCAAAAATTTCAGTTTTCTATGGTTTGATGTTTACTTTGACGTATCTTGAGATGGGCATTTAAAGTGAGACGAGTTTATTAATACGGCCATTAGAATTGTAGTCTTGAGAATTCAAATGTCTTTAGGTCTCAGATTTCACACACCATCAGGTGGGCTGAGTGCTCGTGTGCTTTCTAGCCCAAAAAAAGCGTTATCTATGTGTAAGATAACATAAAGAAAGTCCTAACTTGGTAGTTTAGTATTTTAAGTACTTACCGGTAACTAGTAGTTTTATTTAAGATACAAAAAATACGTACTTGTTCTCTAATCCAGCAGTTATTTTTTTTACCCATGGGTCAATTTTGAAACCCTATGGTAGGTAGGCACATTGTTGCCGAGGGTAGAAAGTGCGCGGTTTATGGACGAGTTATAGAGGGCCAAAACGTAGTTGAACAAAAAAACCGGGCAAGAGCATGTCGAAGCACGCTCAATGTAGGGTTTCGAAGCCGTTAAGTACTACAAACATCACCATCAAAAAGTAATAACTAATTTTCTATTTAAAGTCAATTGGTGCCGATTCTTAGATTATTTTAGTAGGTATAAACACTTTGATCGCCTGTATCTCAAGAACCAATGATGTCTACTTAGTCGTGATAGTTTTCCTTTAAAATTCGTTATATACTCTTTCATTTAAGATTTTTTTCTGATTTTATGTATTTTTAGTGTTGGTTGTAGGGGGGGGACACTTGACTCCAACAAAAATTAGCACATTAAAGTTTATAAATGTTTCATAAACGGATCACTTAATAGAAAAATTGTTTTCACAAACCCAATATTTTTGAAAGACCTACTCAACGACACCCCACACTATGGAGTAGAGAAGAAAAAAAAAATATCCCCACGTTACGTGTAGGATATTTTCAAGATTTTATTTTACTACTTTGTTGGCGTGACTAATATGTATTTCATGCCAAATTACACGTTTCTAGTACTAAGAGTCTCTGAGCTAGGCTGCGGACGGACATGGCGGAACTCTAAGGGTTCCTAGTTTGACTACGGAACCCTAAAAAGTGACGACCTATTTAGCCTAGGACATTGTTTGCCCCCCACTCCCACTACTAATATTTCTAAGTAACAAAAATATTGTTCTTATTTAAAACGCGTATTACTTGATTTGAGAGGATCACATATTAACATTCTGTGTAAGTATTTATAATATAACCTTTTTTTTCTATTCCAGTTCTTCTCATGTCCTGGTTTGGAGTGGATGAAGTTAAGGCAAACTCGTGCATCCGAACTGGTAATACACAAAATACATACACCGGGTTGACACTTGTTCGTGGATAGCTGTCGATAGTCTGTGTTGTGTTAAGTAGCTGCAAACGTCATCGACATCGATAGTATCGACATTGGTGCCGCACTATTTTCTGTAGTGTCGAGCTTTTTAATGATACACTGATCTGATTTAAGGAGAACCTTTGTACATGAAATGTTTGGATTTTTCGTAGTTGTATTGTTTAAAAACTGATTAATTAACAAATACATATACTTTCTTATTCTTTAACTTTTCTAATTATTTACTTTAGTTGTTTAGCAATTATAAAACACATAATTACAATCGATTTTTTTTTTATAAATCGAAAATAAAAACTGTGGTCAGTGTATTATTAAAAAGCGGTGTGTGATTTAAATTCTAGATGGGTTTGCAGCTCGGTTTGTGTCCACAGGAATGAATGTTGCAATGTTTCGACGGTTGGGTAATTTTCTGCATGCTACGTCTATAAAATAAGTCCGGAATGGGCAAAAAGGCAAACAAATTTATTTAAAAAAATTGCCGAATTCAAAGGGTGATGACGTCGCAGTATATCTGTGATGTCTCTTTATTTTTCATATGTTTTAATGCTGGTGCCAAACATCCCTAAAACTAAAATAATCTGGCTGTCTCAGAAATTAAAGAGGCACAGCTCAATTGAGAAATACAGTTTTAAAAAGTTTATACATAATAATCACCATTAAAAATAATATCGATGATTTCATTGATGAAAAACACATGAATACTAAAAAATATACATTTATCAACACAAAAACCACTGTCATAATTTTTTTACTAACTATGATTGACATTTCTTTGTATTAAATACCACATCAATCATCATATTTTTATCTCATACCTGGTCAAACTTTATGAAGTGCAGACACTAACGGAAGTATGACCTACTTAATCATACAGTCTCATTTCCCACCTATTATCTCCTAATTATAATTTTAAGCGCTTGAATTGTCTATAGTAAAAAGGTTGTTTACTAGTTTGCCCATTCCTAACCACAGACCACACTTACATAACATGTTTATTCCTGTGAATAACTGAAATAACTTTTCAGGTGAAACATTCACTATACCGTCTTGAAATACAACACTATGGTAAGGTAGTCGAGAAGTTTCGTGTGGAAAATAAATTTAAAGTTAATTGACTTCATTTTATTTTATCCAAAATTACGTTAAAATCTGCGAAGGCAATCAATAATAGTTTTTTTCAAGCCCAACCCTAATTAAAAACAATACTTATGTAAACTAACGGTGCAAAAGTCAAGTGCGAGTCGGACTCGTGCAAGAAGGGTTCCATACCATTATCTATAGAAACGGCCAAATATCACGTTTGTTGTATGGGAGCCGCCCTTAAATATTAATTTTACTCTGTAGTATTTGTTTCTATAGAGGCAAAAGAAATACATCATCTGTAAAAAAATCAACGGTCTAGCTACCACGTTTCATGAGATACAGCCTGGTGACAGACGGACAGACAGAAGGATTGTGGAGTCTTAGTAATGGGGTTCCTGTTTTACCCTATATGTGTGTATATGGCTGCCGTAGAACTTGTAGAACGTAACTTATGGTTACACCACTTTATCTAAGGCTCAGTTTGGGGGCAAAAAGTGATGTTGCTAAGTTAACTTTTTATAATTTTGTGAAGAAATAAGTACTATTTTTTTTTAATGATAAAACCTTTTTCATGTCTTTTAATATTTTTTTAATATATCAGTTGTTATAATATAAGAAAGTTCAAATTGATAACAGTATTGTAAACAAAAGCTGCATAGATCATTACAAAAAACTACAGTTCTTGCCAGTTACATCTGTGGAGGTCGCAAAATGATTTTCATTTTTAAAATGGATTTTCATAAGCAGGCGACGAAGTCTGACCTCATATAATTTAGAAAAAATATTGTTAATTTATTATGAAACATACAATAATAAATAGTAAAAAAATCTTTCAGTTCATAATAATTTAAAATATCACTATAGCAAAGCTCTGTTAAGTATGAATCAGATCTTTTGATATATGTTATTGAGTGAGTAAATCAATTTTTTATCGATTCAGATTATCGAAACTGCCCCATCACTTGCCCCCTAACTGAGCGTTAGATAACGGGATGTGCTTATGGTATTTTCACGTGTAATAGTGATCGCCTTTTATTTTTAAACAAATGTAACATTTTTTTTTATTTTTAATTCTGTGTAATGTTTTTGTTTGGTGGACAATAAAGTGTTTTGTATTGTATTGTATTGTAAAACAATATAGCCAACTAACTTTACGACAAACACGAAACTTTTCATATTTATACATTAACAAATATGTAAAACTGTGTCTTCTAGTTTTTTTTAATAGCTTTAGCTCAGTCTACGGTATTTTTTAATTCAGTTATTTACAGGATCTAATTTCTTCACTTTTTATTTTTACTGTGTAGAACTATGTATTTTTTTCTTTTACTAATTGAAGCATGGGTTTTCAGCGTTATGGGCACTAAGTCTCAGCCCCCTGGCTCAGGCCGAATGCCAGAGTAAGTACTTGTTTATAATAAAGAGAAGCTTCCCCACAAGCTTTACGCTTAAAAATAAACTTTTAACACTCGCTAGTAGCAAGCAAATAGCGGAAAACATAAATATTTGAATATTCCATTCGGCTGAAATATAATGTGTACAAAATATATAATATTCATATATTTAATTTAGACACCGAATCAAATGCCGTAGACTGAGTTGCCTTCGTTTTTATACTCTGCTTAATTTATTTATTATATTTCCCTGTATATCTATTATCTATGCTCTTGTACTCATTGCTTCACCTAAATTTCTCATGATGAGAGTGTTTAGGGTAAAGTAAACATTTAACACTAACAAATATATCACTAACAATTATTCAATGTCAACAGGTAAGTGTTACATATTTACATTTTTATTAAATAAATGTGCATGACGTCATTAGAGATAATTAGGTAATTAGACTTGACTAGAATGACTGTATGTATAGATATAATCATGTTTATAAATTATAATTAATTCAATAAAAACGCCTAAAAAGTCCGAATCAGCAATCTAAATTAGTTTATGTCCTATTTATAATTATGTAGAACCTTACAAATGCAACCTTCGCTTATCGATACAAATTCAATTAGCCACATCACTAGCGAGGCCGATTAGCACGGCTCTAAGCGCATTTGCATCGATTTTAACGTAATCTCGTTAGCGTTACCGCTGTAACAGGTTTATTTGTGTCGTCTAAACCATCGCTATATTTAGACTCGCTTTTATTAGTGTTGTAATCCAACTGATGACGCCTTTATTCTTGGATGGTTTTCGAATTGTTACATTTACTTAGATTAAATAACGATCTAGCGTAAATCAGCTTTCAGCACCAAAACCAAACCAAAAGTCTTAACCCTAGCATTATGAAAATTATCGATATATTTAAACAAAATTTGGAACACTAACGAAATATAGCGTTACGATGACGATTTTCTTAATAGCGTTGTGATATGAAGGTTTGGAAATGAATATCATAAAGGCATTCATAATGGGTTCCACTCAGATTCATTAAAAAACAATGCTAATAGTAGGCAATATAAAGTAAACTTAGTATTGTATTAGACTTAGATATCCTACAGTTGTTAGTTATACATCACTAGATAGTTTGTTACTTATATACGTAGCAGCATAGAACACTGTCTTAATCACACTCAATGTTGAGTGACGTGGCGTTTAAATACATAAGTTAATTGCGACAAAGTTTGAATGCGCACGACTACATTTCCTAAAACGTACCTCAATAGCTTGCACCAAAGTTTGATTAAATAGGTATTTGAAAGTATGCTAGTTGCCTGCTTTCTCGTCGCGTGCTGCCATAGCCTAGATTGTGCTTTGCTTTGCCCTAGATTTAGATTAGGTCTCATGGCATTGTAATTTAGACCAAGGTCATTTTGTATTTACGTAAAAATCACAATTAGTTTAGTGTACTAAGGTAGAATAATGTTTTTAATAAAAATTCGTCGTCATCTGAAATGTTATTTGTCTTAGTGTATCATTTTGTTTTTGAGTTATATTAGGAAATATATTAAAAATCTAATGTAGACCCGAGAATATCGATAGACACTGTCCCCACTCTACAGATAGATATCCATTAAGCAATAACATCGTAGTTAAAATGTCACATAGAAACAAAAGGCAGTCAGTAGATCATTGCGCTCATTGAATGCAAAACGGACACATTCCAAAATCATTTGTTTTGCATTGAAAATCTTGTACCAACAGCATGTAATTCTAAATGCAACACTTACTGATTTTGAAATGTGGCCGTTTTGTATTCAATGAACGATTGTAGTCACCGTCTTAAATCATTTCAAACAAAACGGTCGCTTCAAAATCAAGCATCGAAAGTAGAGATGGACCAACTTGTAACCTAGAACTTATAGGTTATCCCGCCACTCGACGAATTAATGTCGTCTTACTTAAACTCGTAACTGCACATTTTTTTTGCTGTTGGTAATTTCGTTTCATTCATTATACTTAAAGGCAATAAGTTTGCCAACAGCCAAAAGATATGCATATACGAGAGATATGCATATAACCTTAGAACTTAATTATTACGAGTAAGTACCAATTATTGCTGGTCAAAGTCGGTACGTCTCTACTAAAATTTCATTTTTCCCCAATTTCAAAATTGCAGCTGGCAAATGGCAGTCTAACTCATGTAGGGCATACTCGTAATTGGTATAACTACCACAACAAGTTCACGTGGGACCGTCCCGCGGGGGACAGACGATGGCGGGGACGAAGAATGTTCAGTGCTGTGTATGCATGCACAAACAAAAGATAATGTAAAATTCGAAACAGAAACACAAAAGGTATGTACAGAGGCGAACTTATCCCTTTAAGGGAACTCTTCCGTTTAATTTTGTGCTGTCTATAACTACTATAATTGATATCATATGTCATTTACAATAATGGCGACTGTGACATAAACGATTCTAAAACACGTCAATCGCGATATTGTCATAACGTACGACTAATGTTACCTACTTAATATGAAATTCAAAATTCGAAATAATTTTACATGAAAAACCGGCAATTGAGAAAGCCGGGAAATGGCATGAGAAGTGACAGCGTGAGTGACATATATATTTATTATTCTCGTGCTGTCCACTTCTCTGCTTACTTCACTGCCCACAAGGACTGAGTGTAAATAGGGTTAGTGGCGCAATGTTATACACCGATTCAGTTAATAAGCATATTGTTACGTTTAAACAGGTATACTATAGCTGACAATTTTTGAAGAAGCTTATTGTGGACTTTTTTATGTTAAGGAGAAGGCACACCAGCACTCAGGCCACCTGATGGTAAGTGGAATCTGAGACCCATAGACATTTGAATTCTCAAGACTATAATCCTAAGATCTCAAATGCGTTGCCAACCCTGAGGACTAAGATGGAATGCCTCTATGCTAGTAATTTCACCGGTTGTCTTATCCCCACACCGGAACACAACAATGCGAACACTGTTGCTTGGCGGGTGGTTAATGGATAAGATGGTGGTAGCGATCCGGACGGACCCTGCACAGGGTCCTACCACCACTAAAATCTTCTTCGTTTTTGTTGATAAAATTCGTAACGATTGATTTTAGAATATCAGAGGCCTTAGTGTAAGTTGCTAATGCAAGTAAGTTGCTAAACGTCCTGAACGCGTCCCGTTCTGGTATAAACAACATGGACGCAAAGTCGTTCGAGACGGTTTGCTTCATGAACAGCAACTTAGGCCCGTATTAGACTATCATTTATTTCTCATATCAATATGACTTCATATCTGTCAAATTCTAGGATCGCAAGTATATGATGCTATTCTTCATTTTTACATATTACATTTACTGTCATATAAATATCATATTTAATCAAGATAGAATCCGATGTAGCCGCGTTTTCCGTTGCTATAAGTGCAATTTTATTAATTGCTTTAAAAAAAATTGTTAAGAAAAAACCAAAGACCAAAAGGCGTATTTAAGGCGGGTTAGATCATGGATAGCGGTCAGAGAGGGGCATCCATAACACTGTACTCGAAGAACTTAAATTGGAAGATATAAAGTCATACAAAATGTACCTCCGAATGGATGAAGCTGTATTCAACTACATATCGGCAAGATACACATTGAAGACGCCATTTTTGAGGATAGTCAAAATATGATCATAATTGTACGCTTGCTGTCAAACAGGATCTCATCTCAATGATCATAGACAATATGAATCATATGTTTTTATTACACCGTCACAGGTTCTTCACATAAATTCGACTCCTATATCTATGAACATATTTATATGATAGTCTAATATGGGCCTTACACTCAACGCTCAGTATATTTCCGTAAAGGTTTCGTGGCTGGTGCATACTGTGCATAGTAATTTATCTTGACTTTAGGCATCGTCCCTACTTAGGAACTTGAAAACATTGGTTTTAAAGTAATGTTAGACTTTTATTTTATACCATGTTACAGTTCCGATGGCAATAGGCATATTACGAAACTTAACACCATATTTGTCAAGTCGATATTGAAACATCGACATTTTTGCATCACTTCTAAATTTCGTCACCTCGCCTCCCCATCCCCGGTCACCCCGCGGGACGATCGGCCACCAACTTGTTTGTATATAATTGACCACTTCAAGGTTGCTCACAAACTAGTTTTTCCACACTTGTACCTTTTGTTGGTCAAACTGACTATTACAATCTACAAGATGTCGATAAACTGTTGCTTAATGCCATCTCGCTCATGTACTCATGTTTATTATGATATTAAGCGAGATGGTTATGCAGCTTAGACTCTGTTTGCTGATTTTGGCCAGGCACGGCAAAGTTTTTTTTAGCATTTTCTCGTTTGAAGAATATTACATATCGACAGTGAAAAGGTAAAAATGCTTAAGCTCCACTATTAAGTATGGAGGTTAGGCTTAAGCGCCCTATTAGGTATATGACGCTTAAGCTAAATCGCCATTATTTAGTATGGTGCTTAAGCGTTTTTACCTTTCCACTGTCGATATATCTGTCAATTTTGCTATCCCCTATTTAAAAATAAATAAATGGGACTTAAATGAATCATTCTTCATCAAAATAATTCTCTTTCCTAACCAGAAAACCAACAAATAACATTGTCGTGCCGTCAGTGTAAGGGACCATCCTGGCTAACATACAGCTGTCTCTGTCCCACAGCCCGCACGATCTATTGTTACGAGTGCGACAGTTGGACTGATGCGCGCTGCAAGGACCCGTTCAACTACACGGCGCTGCCACGGGACCAGCCGCCATTGCAGACGTGTAACGGATGCTGCGTGAAAATGGTCCGGTATTCTAAAAGCCGTAAGTATTTTAAGGTTTTGTATTATGTATTACAGCTACCGCCATCTATTTACTGAGAATGGAAACTAATAAAAATAATAAATCATAACATGGCGCTGCCAAAGTTTACATAGATGGCGCTCCTAATGTTTATATGTAATGGGTGGACGACGGATGCAAATTACCTCAAAATCATGTCAATCGATATACGTAATATGGATATGACTACACTTAGTTTAAAAAAGATAATATAATTGCAAATTGGTTATATAGTTTTAAGACGTCTTAGACATTATAATATTTTAGCAAAGATATCGAGACACTTAATATTGAATTTCCATAGAAAGTTGCTCCCAAGTGTAGATATAAACACTTAATATAGTCTTAGCACTCTCAAGAGGTGATAATGTACACGTGGCCAGTACTTTCTTAATATACTAATTATGTACTAGGAAGGATAGAGGAATTATGCACTTACTGACATACTCGTATGACCAAAACTGCATATTTTTTTGCATAAATATTACTTGTAATCTATCCTATGCTTTCGTCACCATATTGCACCCATCGTCCGCCCTTTACTTATATGTAAAGTTAATAATGTAGGTAGATTGGTTTAAAGGAAATGTCGTGTATAAAAACGTAGAAAACAATGGTAATAAGTGCAAATCAATTTTTTTTTTGTACCAATACTTGCTAAACCAGGAATGATATAAAAGTTAATCTGAATTTAACCTTTATGTATTACGCGTTAGTGAACGAGTGAACAAAATGGCAGATAAATCGAGACCGTTTTTCACACGCTGCGTGTGTATTTTTAATTTAAAAATATTTGTTTAAATAAAATTATAAAAAGCCGCAACTAGTGACTTTAATTGCTATAATATTAAACCAAAATAATTTTTCTTCCAGCATACGAAGTAGTCCGTCGGACCTGTACATCGCAACTCCAGATAAACCTGTTTATGGTGGACCATGTCTGCATGATGGAAAGTACTGGCACTGGCCACATGTGTTTTTGCGAAGAGGACATGTGTAACGGCGCGAGCGCACCTGCCGCGGGGCTCCTGGCGCTTGTGTTGCTTGCATGTGCATGCAGGTGAAGAGTAGTGATGAGGGGAGGTCGATGACGTCGGTGTCGATAGCACAAGAACCAAGGTCTTGATTTATACGTGATAAAGGAGCTACTGGTCGTGATGTGCGTTCTGCGAATGCGTTCAACTGTTATCTGTCAAAATGTGTGGAGTTGACATAGGTTGACGCGATTTTGTGGCTTATGTCAATGGTATATTGATTGATTTTGGCAGTTGTAAACGTTTGTAGAATGTTAATCTAGGTCCACTGGATTTTAAAAGCGTGTTTATTTTAAGCTCAAATTGGAGTAAATTCAAAATACTGCGCTAAGTTTACTCTGGGCTAAATATGAACACGCTTAGTTAAAGAGTTGAGAGGTCCTTTACTATTATAATCAATGCTAGCGTAAAATCGTTTACGATAGTTACCTCAACGTAAATCTACGCTATTGACAGTGAATGAGTGAGCTATTCTAAATGATGTGCTATCGATGTCACACGTCCTGTCAATTTGACAGTTGTAAAACACTGGATTGTACAAATAAAAAGTATTTTCTACTCTAGAATTATCAAGGGTAAATCTAAATTAGAAAGTATTAATACCAAATAGATATTTGACTTGGCAACATCGCCTCAAAATGCTTGGCGGCGTGCAATCTTGTTATACGTCTGTTGTCATTCTTGACTAATCCGACTTCCATGTAACGTCTACCAAATCAATCCAGTGTTAAAAACCATCGGATAATCGACTGAACCTAACCCTAGACTTTTCGTCCAACAGTAGCGTAGATATCGAGCTTTTTCACATCACTAGCAAACGTCCTTCAGCTCTAGTAACGTACCTGATATTATAAGATGTGCTGATGTGGAAAATGCTCCATCATTGCAACTCTCATGTTTAACATTTTTGCTCTAACTAATATAAGTTTAGCGTAGTTAACGATTCCAATAACAGTAGCTTGTAAATAGTGCGGCACGATCGTGCGTATCGATATCGATGTCGATAAAAAGCTGTGACACACTCAATGCTTTTTTATTGGTCCAAATTTCTTAGACCAAGTTAAATTTGCTCATAGTTGCACAATCACTAGACGTGGGCACTTTAGATAGAAAAAAATGGTTATAGCGATGGTCTAGCTTCAACTGCCGAACGAAAAAGGGCGTTAAAATTAAAAAAAATAAGATAGTGACGTTGTTTGTAAGAGTAAAGTTATAATTGAAGAATGTCGGGGTCTTTTGACACATACAGTTACGTATCTGGAAATTGACAGTTGCTCGATGCATTGCTCATTTTATGTTGTACGTAATCAACAACAAAGTGATAATTTATACGCCTGCTGATTTTCATGACTAAGTAATTTTCAAACTTTAAAGAATTACTATACTTAGACATTTTCTCGCTTCCTCTCCTCTTTCTTATTTCGTTTTGTGACGTACAACTTAAGATGCAAATGTAATGCTCGTCAAAGATTTTGGTGTGTTTAACCGATGAAATTTATAAACGGTTGTGTTTAATTTTCTAGGTAAAAAATATATTAAACTTGTTATAGTTTCCGAGAAATGACGCAACGTTATAGTTAGATTTCGTTAAAATACGCGTTTTTGGCAAATGATTCGCTAGATGTCACTGGTCAAGTATCGAAACCGTCATGTTGTTCAATCATGAATTTCAAAATGGCAGCTCTGAGATGACACTAGCGTCATCTAGCGTTATGTATCTGTCAAAATGTTGAGTATATAGATCAAAGATAGATCGTATAGTGATTTATATGGCAATAGTTTAAATAATTTATATACTAAAATGGTATTTTAGTTTCCCATTGTTTTAGGGTTTCGTGTGAGTTTAGATAGATTGTACTAAGCTAGTTTTAGAGGAAACGCGAAACAATGAGACCTCTTAATAATTAAATTAGCTTAGAACTTGGCCGTGGAACGTGGCTCTCCCGGCCGCTAGCTTAAATTAAAATTAGGAACATAAACACCAAATAACTTTTAATCGTTAAATAGATATAAATAGGTTTACTTTAGCGTTTGATAATACGGCATTTTTTTTGTAGATTTGATTTTAACAGTGCACGGAAGTGCTTAGAAGTGAGATTATGTGAAAGATAGCTTTATTATAAATCGTAGTTCCTTTTTAAGTTAGTGCCACTTATAGGCGTTTTGATTTTCTTCATGTCATCAGTAGATTATTGCATAAAAATAATAAAGATTACTGCTGCAAAGCATCAACTCTCGCTGCGGTGCGTTTCTTTTATGCAGCAGAATTGAGGGTTACCATCAAGGCTAGCTTGGCTCGTGCGTGCGCTAGGAATACATGGAAGTTCGTGTCTTTGCCACCGCCATCGTGATCGCAACTTAGGCCGTTTGTCCATCGCACTCCGTAAACAACACGACAACGATAATATCGTGACGACGATTGTTTGTCCATCGCGACGATATAGGTTGTAGCCACCTCGTTATCGGTGTCGTGTCGTTGACGGCGGCGGTGGGCATGTTGCGGTAGCGACGATCTCCTCCCGAACCGTCGGCCGGGGTGTGCCGCTCGGGCGCCGGCGCCGGCGTGCGGCGGCCAGGCGGCCGTGGTCTGTGTGCGCCGGCGCCGGCGCCGCCATCTCGTTATTGATGTCGTGACGGCGGCGGTGGACAAACGGCCTTACGCTAGTCAGTTGAGCACGTTTGTCTTTTAAGAGATAAATATAACTTGGGCTCATCGTATAGGTATTTTGGAAACAAAAGATCTTTAAGAGTCGGTTGTATGCACTGTAGCTTATTATTCTTATGATTAGTGTTTTTTTTAAATGATATTGTAAGTGCAAAGCATATAATAAGGTGACGGAACTTGTATGTACATTTTAAAAATATAGTATGACTATATCTGTATGGATAGCTAAAGTATACATAATCTTCCTTGTTAAACTAGTTAATTGATGACTTTTTTGAATTAAATAGATTCTTCGATTGTTTTTAAATTTCTAGACATAGTTTCGTAAGTTCTGACTGTCATACATCGCATGTGTCACTTATCTAAAATGGCGTCGTTAATTAAAAAAAGTAAGAATATTTCACAAAATTTATAGTTTGTCATGATTGATAAATAATTCGTTATTTAGTATATAATGTTAACAATTAAATATATCATACTTTTTTTTTGAAATGGTTCAAAGCCATCTTGTTACGTGCATTGAAATAAAATCCACAAATACGGCACGTCAAAATAACGTAAATCCAGTAGAGCAGTTACGAAAGATTTTTGTGAAATATTCTACTGTTTCATCTGTCTCTATTCCAAGTTGTCAATCAACGTCCAAGGTTTTAATCACAATTTAAACAGGTTTTAAGTTGCCTTTTAAGTCTACTTAAAATTTCATATGAAATTGGCACGACCTTAGAATAAACAACGAAATTGTTTAATTATAATACCTATGAATTTTCTCAGCTTGTCCTTAAAAAGTTATGGGAACCTAAAACGTGTTTAAAAGTAAATACAAACGTCAAAAGTACTGTTATATTTAGGACTAGCATGTCACAGCACAGTAGTCCGGCTTTCCACTGGCCCAGACACCTTGAAATGCGTACCTCGGTCCGTTTAAGATAGCTGTTGCTAAGAACTTGGCGTGGCACTGCCGTGCACCATTGATTACTACGCAAAAAATACTGATTTTGACCGGTATCGTACCTCTTATTAAAAGTGTTTGCCAATTAATTCATACATTCTTTAATTTTTTTGTTTAAAGTTAGATAAGAGATGTTTTTGAACGACGGTAAAAGGCAGCGTTTTGCAAGCCCCAAGTTTTGTTTCCTTACTATTATTTGTCCGTAAAATTATGCATATTGCTGAGATGGGTCCTTTTTAGCGCCAGTATTTGATTTGTTATTTATTTTTTTCTAATACAATGAGAAATAAAGGCTTTCCCTAGTTGCAAATTTATATAGGGTTTTAATAGTATTTATAAAAAGCGAAATACTTACGTATGTCGATTCTATATTAATTGTTAATCTATGCTCAATGGAGTCAGAAACATGCTTAAGTTGTAACAAATGGGCGTTTTCCATAAAAAGTGTACATCGTTAGGGACAAAGTTAAGAAAATTTAACTTTTTCCATTTCTTCACGAAAATTAACGTATGTGTATAGCTAACTTTCGTGACAAAATGGAAAAGTTAAACTTTCTTATTTTTTTCCAAACGATGTACTTACACTTTTTTTGAAAAACGCCCAAATATAACTGCTAAAGCTTTTGACAGTGTTAAAATTAAATCGGTTTTTCATAGTGGTAACAGCTATCTTAAATACTTATTTTAAAATATAGAATTAACAAAATGCTGTTCATAAGACTAAGTGACGTTTTACCTAAATCGCTTTAATTTAAATAATTAGAATTTACCTATTATAAGAATGCAATGTAGTGTTGGAATATATTTTTTTACCGAAATAAATGGAACAGAAGTTGGCGGTAGTTATGCGAGCACTAAATTGACATATTTAAATAAATTGTACAATTATATTTGTCACTTACACTATTTTCACTGCCCATATTTACTTACGTCACAATTACCCAGCTAAAGTTAAGCGACATATTTTTCACTATACTTTTTTATATTTTATTAATTATCCTAAAAAAGTATATTTCAACACATTTATTATAATATCTTCCTTCACTTTCTATAATGGCATATCACACATTAGACCTAGCTCGGATATTCATAGTCAATTAGACCTTTAAGATAACACTTGACTTGTTTAATTTAAATTACTAACAATAAGCATGTATTTACTTATTTGATTAAAACGTTAATAATTCAATTGCTTCCACTATATCTTCGAAGAAAAAACTGTGTTCTAAAGTTTAAAATTTCGTGTTAATCAGGCAATCAGTGTCCTGCAACTGTTCTTTACCTCATCACTTATTACAAATGTAATAATCTTTATCAACAGTACGCATCATATTTATACCTACCTAAATACTTAATGTTGCTTGACATGGTACGTAAAATGTAGCAACATCCCGCTTACCCTAGACAAGAACCTGCAACATATCTACAGACTTGTCTAGAGATCGTTTGCGTCAATGTGACATAAATCCTCTGGTTAACACGTGACTTAATTTTAGTGTTTTTACCGTTATAATTTTGGTCATTACGCCATTTTATACTTCATGATTTGTCGGTTACATCATTTTACAGTTAATCTTTTATTGTTGACGTTTTATTCAATATTGATTGAATCTTTGCACTTATGCTACTGCTTTGCGACTAACCACGTTTCCTGACGCTGTCCTGGGTTAGGTCTCTTCATGTATAGAATAATTATGATTAAAAAAAATATTAAATACACTAGCGTCTCCACTATACTCTTTTTGTTTTGGTGCTTAAATCAAACAAATCCACGTGACTGTTCGTGGCCAATCAAAGCTGTTATTTCAAACATTGACGTATCAATGTTCGATTTCTATTGGCTGATGTACAGACATGGTTTTATTTGTATACATTTAGATAAATACCTAAGCAAACAAAAAATAGATTGTTATTTAAAATTGGTTAAAAAATTCGCACAGATAAATTATAAATAATAATATATAGTAGTCAAAATGACTACTGTAACGTCGTGACCGTTAGTAGGAAAAATATGTTCATAATCATTCTATAAAAGAGACCTCACTCTACCCCCAACGCAATGTGGCCTGTCTGTTTAATTTTTCTCATGTTATTCTATGGTTCGTAATAAATGTTCAGTTTATTTTATGTATGCGTGTAACACAAATTGTACTAGTAATTGTACAGATTTGACCTTGACCTTCAAACCAGGTCAAATAGTTTTAGTACAATTGTGTTATACAAAGAGGCTGCGTTTTCTCTCAAGCTGTACAAAGCAGCTATGCAGTGCACGAGGAAAATATTCACCAATAGAAAAGCTGCTAATATGATAAGCGGCTATGATAAATTAGGTAATCTTATTGGTGGATTTTCTCTTTTCACACCTCTTAGCTGCTTCGCACAGCCTGGTAAAACGCGACCTTAAGCTATTGGTTTTTACATTCTATATTTATCAATACTTAAATACTAACGTTATAAAGCAGCAAAGTAATATTCTGATACAAACAAAATGTAGTTGTTTTTTAGTTGATAAATAAATATTGATAAATATAGGGCGTTTAAATCAGCAATGTGTCGGTGTTTTTAATTGTTTTATCAAAGTAATGCAATAAATGTTCAATGTGCTACTGTCACTAGAGCAAATGTCACGTGATAGTTATTTCTTATCGGTACTAAATTTCTACGGCAGGTGGAAAATGAACTCTATAACTTTAAAGTGGTACAAAATTTCTATTGTCAAGATTATGAAATAAGAGAAAGTATAAGCAAAAACAAAGCTTTAGCCATACAGTTCACTATAATCTAGAAAAGTTATACAAATAGATTTAGATATTTCAAAAAACAAGATTGACCCTTCTACAAAATATGTCTTCTTAATTATATTTTCCAATTTGGAACTAGTTCTATCCTACTTTGTAATTTGGCTTATTGTTGACTGTTAGAAATGTTAATGTTGTATGTTATACATTACAAAACTAGGTTTGAAATTTATGCCAAAAATATTTTATCAACAACGACCGCATAAAGAACTGTATATTTTTGACGAAGTTCTACTGACTTATTTTATTGTTATCTAAAAAAAATCTATATGGGTAAGCAAAGTAACCTACTCAATTTTCCACCTGCCCTTCCAGAAAACTATTGTATTCAATTTTTATCAGTTTTGGGATAATGAACCCATAAAAAGCATATCTTTAGGCGCTTGTTAAATTTCTATTAAATTGAGACAAGTGTTTCGTATATTATTAGTAATTTTTCTCTTAACTTTAACAAATATTTGTTTTATTGGGTTTCACATAGCAATATCGCAAACATTAAAATCTCAAATGTCTTCGATACATGCTTTTGCATTATTTTTAAATGTATACTTCATACAAATGTAAACTGGCGGTTCGAAAGGAATATTAATAGGCTGACAATAATTCCATGCAGTATTATATTCTATCCAATAATGTTTTCTGCCCAGCGTAAAACCAAAGGTAATAAAAGTGTTTTGTCAAATATTGAGAAGTGCCATAATTATAAAATATTGTTATACAACTGCATTTTTATTTTACATCTAATAAAATGCTTTAAGTGAGCCTTCTGGGAACGGCTCTAACGATTTTGACAGCAACAACGGAATGAGTGTTTTTTGGGGCTCAATCTGTAAATTGTCAACTTTGGAAAAAAAACCGAGCGTCGATGGGTCTCCTGCAGATACTAAATTATTAAAAAGCCTTTGGGAACGGGTGCCTTCAATAAAAAGTCTTTGGGATGTCACAAATATAATTAGCTATTAAGACAACCGATCCACATAACTTAACAATGATTAGTGCGTGTAACACTGGAGCGAATCTAAATTACAATATATCCTAACCACGTCTGTCTTCCCGAGCTGCAGAGCACGGAAGTGCGTGGGCGTTTTCTTCCGAGCGAGAACCCGGAAGTAGGAAGCTCGTTGGGAGTGTTGCCAGCTTATAGCCGCCACAACCAGCCCCCTACGGAGAATGGTAAGTGGGGACACGTACCATGAGAAATAGAGAAACTACGTTACATCAATATTCACATTTGCAAAATCAAAGACGTCCCTAATTTTGACTAAAGAGTATGACTTACAAAATAGTATTATTCTGCTTGCTAATGATATATACATGAGAACTTAAAACTCTTAACTAAAACTATACTAAACAATTGTGATGTTAAACTAAAGAAATCTATAAATCTAAAATATCTTTAAACTTAACCCTACGACCTGCCCGTGTAGTGACTGGCTGCTGAGTGGGTACGGCAGCTAAAGTAGTCGGCTGCTGTGCAAGTTTTGGCGCGGCTGTAACCCTGGGCGCGTGCGCTGCGGGCCCGGACACGCTTGGCGCGGGCGCGCTCAGCATGGGGGTCGAGGTCGGTATGCTTCGCTCGGGATCAGGTGCGATGTACGCTGGCTTCGTGCGATCGACGCTCACTTCACACCGCTTGCCTGCGATGTCCACGGCAAGAGTCTTGTCGGTCCGACCGATGACTCTATAAGGGCCGGTGTACGGCGGTTGAAGAGAGCGTCGCACGGAGTCGTCTCGTAGAAAAACGTGGGAGGCGTTAGCGAGATCCTTGAAAATAAAAGTTTTATTATGAGCGTGTCTCGAAGCTGGCACGGGCCGCATGTCGGCCATTGTGCTCCGAAGACGCGATACGAAGTCGTCGCAGAGTGATTGAGAACAGGCACTGGGTACCAGGAGCTCGCCTGGTAGACGCAGTGGCTCTCCATATACCAGATCAGCGGCAGAGCATTTTAAATCCTCTTTTAAAGCCGACCTGATGCCTAAGAGGACGAAAGGCAGGGCTCTGTGCCAAGTGTCTTGGCGACACATTAGGGCGGCCTTAAGCTGGCGGTGAAAACGCTCTACCATGCCGTTGGCTTGGGGATGGTAGCTCGTAGTACGCACGCGTTTGGTTGCGCCTAAATCTAGCAATCTTTTAAATAAATCTGACTCGAACTGGCGGCCCTGGTCTGTGGTGACTGTATCGGGGACGCCAAAGCGTGCAATCCAACCACGAACGAACTGATCGCCTACTACTTCTGCAGTCATTGATGCCATAGGCCACGCTTCGGGCCACCTAGTAAAGCGATCAATGGCTGTCAGGCAGTAGGAGTAGCCTTCGGAAGATGGCAGCGGTCCTATGATATCTAAATGTACGTGCCTGAATCTCCCGGTGGGTGCGGAGAAGATACCCAGTGGTGTTGAGGCGTGCCTTGAGACTTTACACCTCTGGCACTCGAGACATTCGCGCGCCCATGTGCGACAGTCTTCCTTGACGCGAGGCCACACATACCGGTCAGCGACAAGCCGCGCGGATGCGCGGGCGCCGGGGTGACTGAGGCCGTGCAGGCGTTCAAACGCAGCGCGCCGATGTTGCGGCGGCAGATAGGGCCGTGGTTTACCCGTTGACACGTCGCAAAACACCGAGATGTCTGATCCTGGAATTAGTGTAGGCACGATTTTTAAAGACGAATTTTCACACACTGACCGGAGTTCGTCATCGGTTTTTTGGTCAGAGGCGAGGGAGGCGTAGTCGTCGCCTAGTGTGACGGCTTCGACGCGGGACATAGTGTCGGCTACTAGGTTGTCCTCTCCTTTGATATGTCTAATGTCAGTCGTAAACTGAGATATAAACGTGAGTTGGTTTAGCTGTGGAGGGGGCAGTTTGTCGCGGCGTTGTGTAAACGCATAGAGAAGTGGTTTGTGGTCGGTGTATATGGTGGCATGCTGTGCCTCCAGTATATGCCGAAAATGCTGTACTGCCGCATAAACAGCTAGCAACTCGCGGTAGTATGCAGGCCATGTGCTCTGGCTGGTTGTTAGCTTTTTACTAAAAAATGCCAGTGGCTGCCAGCCTTGGTCCGTCCACTGCTGTAGACAGGCCCCCACATGACTGTTTGAAGCATCAGTATACAGTCCCAAGCGGGCATCTTGTATAGGGTGCACGAGTTTTGCAGCTTTCGTGAGGTTATCTCGGCAGTGGTAAAAAGCACGCTCCAAGTCAGGCGACCAAGGCATAGGCTTAGCTCCTTTCAGTCTGGTAACCGTTAAAAAATCTATGAGCGGTGCCTGTACCTCAGCAGCGTTGGGCAGGAAATGACGGTAATAGTTCACCATACCTAGAAACCTCCGTAAACCTTGGGCAGTTTTCGGGAGTGGGAATTCGCGGAGGGCAGCTAGCTTCTCCTCGGGTGGAAAGATGCCATCCTTGGTGACGTGGTACCCCAGGAAAGTTACCTCACTGGCGCCTAAGACGCATTTCGAAGCATTGAGCACTACCCCGTAGTCTACCAGCTTCTGTAACAGAATGCGCAGGTGAGTGGAGTGTTGTTCAACATCTCGTGAGAATACGAGGATGTCATCGATGTATGGAAAGCAAAAATCTAAGCCTCTCGTTATTTCGTCAATAAAACGTTGAAATGTCTGCCCAGCGTTACGTAACCCGAACGTCATGTAGGGAAATTCAAATAAACCGAATGGCGTTGTAATGGCTGTCTTGCAAACATCAGCCGGGTCGACGGGTATCTGCTGGTAGGCTTTGACTAAATCCAAAGTACTAAAAATAGTCGATCCGGCTAAGCTGTGGCCAAAATCCCCCACATGACGAACAGGATACCTGTCTGGAACAGTCCGTGCGTTCAGCGTTCTATAATCGCCACAGGGGCGCCAGGTGGCGTCCTTTTTGGGTGCAAGGTGAAGCGGAGATGACCATGGGCTCTTGGAGGGGCGAGCAGTGCCAACCTGCACCATAGTCTCGAACTCTTTTTGTGCGGCGCGCATTTTATCGGGCGCAAGGCGGCGCGGCCGAGACACGACGGGAGGACCTTCAGTGGTTTTAATGTAATGCACAGTACTGTGCTTTACAACTCGATGTATACTCGGTGGACGCGTCACATCTGGGAATTCGGAAAGGATGTGAGCAAAAGGAGAGTCAATTTTAATTGTCTTTATACTAGGTTGCACAAGATTACGAACAGAGGCTGGCACATAAAGTCCAGTAGTTCCATCACGTAACAGTTTATTGCGACAATCAGGCAGAAGATTAAAGTAAGCTAGAAAATCTGAGCCGATAATGGCTGTGTCCACATCTGCAATAATGAAGTTCCACTTAAACTCGCGACGTAGACCAAGATTTAAGTTAATTGTGCGGCTTCCATATGTTTTAATTGTGGAACCATTAGCTGCGCACAAACTATAATCAGTGGCCTTATTAATATTAGTCAGCCTTTTAGGAAAACAGCACAGGTCAGAACCGGTGTCTAGTAGGAACTGGCATTTGGTGTCCCTGTCAGTGACAAAAAGTCGGCGACCAGCGTAAGGGGCGCAGTCAGACGTCGCCGCTACTGACTGCTTGTCTGGTTTTCCGCCTGGGACCATGAGCAAGGTTGGATGCATTTTTCAGCTTTGGTGTCATATTGACTGTGATACCAGCAAAGCAAGGGTTGCTGACCAGCGGGAGTACCACTTCTAGGCCTAGATCGGGAGCGAGATCCCTGCCGACGTTGGCGCTGTGAAACTAATGCCGCAACTTGTTTTGTTAACTGGTTGATTTGCTCTTGCAGAGAACTAAGGGTTGGACCTGCTGATTGTATGGCACTGATTGACGGTGAGTTAGAACTAATAGGGTTTACCTCTAATATCTTGTCAGCAATTTCTGCTACTTTGTCTAATGGCAGCTCTCCCTGTGCTGTTAAAATGGCCTGGACGTTGTTGGGGAGTCTCTGGAACCAGAGCTCTCTAAACATTCCTTCATCAGAACAGCTGTTCCCTGCCAGTTGCCGGAGGTGACGGAGGAATTGGGTGGGTTTTCGGTCACCTAGCTCCTCACCAGCAATCAACTGACGCCTCCGCTGTGCCTCCGAGATTGTGAACCTTTTAATCATCTCCGCCTTAATCCATTCATATCTTTGACCAACTGGGGGAGGTTTGATAACTAAATCCTCCACTTCGCAAGAAAGTTTGGAATCTACCTGTGAAACAACATAATTATATTTAGTTTCATCAGCCGTGATCCGGGACAATGCGAATTGAGCTTCAATGTGAGCAAACCAACCCGCGGGTCGGTCGGTCCAAAAAGGTGCCAGCTTAGGTTGCACCGCGCAGACGGCGGCGGCTCCAACCGGTTTTGACTCAGGTTTAGACACACCTTCCAACTTATTCCGCAATTCTTCGTTTTGGTTAGCTAATTGGATTAATTGAAGTTTGATATCCTCTAAATCTGAAGCCATGGTTTAAAATAAGTGAATTGAAATGTATAGCTGTTTTCCCAGCAGCTGTCACTACACGGTCGGTAACGGCAATAATTACACTTAAAATTATATTATTTAAACTAAAACTACTTAAATATACGACCAAAAGTAGACACGGAAAAGAAAATAAACGACAAATTGTAACAGGTAGGCGAAACGACTGACGTCTGTCTGACAGACAATGATAGCTTCGTTCCGTCTATTATGTTACCAACTTGCGACTCGATCAATTTATTTGTCACTTGTCAGAGTCTCGGATTAGTTAAAAATGGCGGAAGATGGCGCTATCCGCCGTCTTCGAGCCGTCGACGGCCGGCACTGAATGATAAGGTTAGGTAAATTGGTAGGTACCGGCCGATGAAATACCCGGCTGATGATGAGATAGGTACTATTCTTGATTGACGCCGGCCCGCCGACTCGCTGGTATCTTGGTGAATGGGGCACGTGTCGTAGCTAAATGTGCAAACTTGATGGCGCAGACTGGCGCACGTGTTCCGCGGGTCCTTCCTTGATTGATCTTGTGGGAATCACTAGTCCCAAATGACGATTATGATGGATGACCTTGGTGCAGCAAAATGGGGCTAGGACACGTGTTGCTTCCGCTGTCCCTGGTGAATGGCGTGGCGGTCCGGGGCGGCGTTTCGCGATAATGGTAAAACGAGAAACCTTGATATTACCGACTTGAACTGGAGCAGCGTTCGCCCTTCGCCCACGTGGTTGCTTAAGGATGGTGGCTCGATGGGGGCTCACGTGTGCACGTAGTATTCAGGTGCCCAGGTGGTCAGGGGAGGTGCGTTCCAAATGACGGGCGGGCTCCAGCCCTGCTCCGTGGCAGCGGTAGGCGTGTAGATAAATTTTTCGCTCGATGAAAATGGCGTCTACGCATGGACGCACTAACTTCTTACGAGAGGGTCACCAGTTTGGGAACGGGTGCCTTCAATAAAAAGTCTTTGGGATGTCACAAATATAATTAGCTATTAAGACAACCGATCCACATAACTTAACAATGATTAGTGCGTGTAACACTGGAGCGAATCTAAATTACAATATATCCTAACCACGTCTGTCTTCCCGAGCTGCAGAGCACGGAAGTGCGTGGGCGTTTTCTTCCGAGCGAGAACCCGGAAGTAGGAAGCTCGTTGGGAGTGTTGCCAGCTTATAGCCGCCACAAGCCTATACTTAAGTCATTTTATTGATACAAAATTGCCAATAGGATTTCTATGAAAATGTATTTTAAAAAATCGTGCTTATAGAGGTTTGTCTCAAGAGCATACTATTTTTTTTGAATGAAATGAATTTCATCAGTGTTTGCTACACCCGCTTTGGTTTAGTGGTCAGGGCTGGAATTCTACAAGGTAATAACGATATCGTTTTTGACCTGTTTCCGTATTGTCAACGTTTTGATAACTCTTTATGTCATTTACAATAATGGCGACTGTGACATAAACGACTCTTAAACGTGTCAAACACGATATCGTTTTAACGCACCTGAATAGAGGGCCAGAATGAAGTAATTTTGGTAACCACGTTTTGTTTTTTCAAGTCTAGCTTAGCTGCGACGTAGAAAAGACCGTATGGCGTTTAAGCTCTTTAGCCATTAGCAGGAATCTGTTGAATTATTTTCTCAGTAAATAATGAACGAAAGAAAGTTTGCGTTTGAGATAAAGCTACCTATATATAAGCATGTTTTTATTTAGAACACCTTTTTAAAAGTTCCTCTTGTCGATTATAAAGAATGAAAACTTATATTAATAGAGGTCAAGGTCAATGCGTGACCTTTAATTTAAATAAAGTGTATGTCCCCTGTTAACATCACTAGGAATTTCCTTTAAAATTAGTTCCATAGTTGTTTGACTCAGGGATTTCGCGCATTCCCGATAATAACGTACCCAATATTAAGTTTTAGAACAAATCATGCTAACAAGCGCTAGGTGGTTCATTTTTTATTGAGATTGAAATACCTACTTATGAAAGATAAGTATTTCTGTGAAAAGCACAGATAAAAATAAAAAATATGGTGATAAAATAAGTAACGAATCTATCGATATTATTTAATCGACTCCTTACAGCACTATTCTCTTAATAAGGCTATCTATCATACTTAGGGTTAATTTTTCGGGTGCAGACTCGTGGTCACCCCAGTTTGTCACCCCAGTGCCTTTCGACGGAGCCCTGCCTATGGCAGGGCTCCTATTTCTGAGCGATTTGCCCTTCGGGCATCTTAAGATACCTAACGAACCTAACCTACCTACTTTTGTGGAATAAAAATTATTTCTGACGAATAACCGACTAAAGCGAATAGCACTGGGGTGACAAACTGGTGTGACCACGAGGCATCCGCTAATTTTTCAATGTACATCTGAAAATTGAAAAATTATCGATATATGTTAGATACATTTCAGCTGTATCCTGTTTTAAACTGTCAGTTAATGTTATCTGGAGATTGAAAAATCAGCCCTTACTGAGTATAATTAATTGATTACAACGTGGGTATTTTTAATTTCAAAGCTTCTACTGAGGTAGTGATTCTTGGCAGTAAATAAGAAATTCAGTGGTGAAGCTTGTGCAGGGTCCGTCGATCGCTACCACCATCTGTCATTAACGTACCGCCAAGCAGCATTCGCATTGTTATTCGGGTGTGGGGATAAGACAACCGGTGAAATTACTAGCATAGAGGCACTCCACCGTAGTCCTAACCCTTTAATTTACAAAATTAAAAAAAGTCGTATTCAATCAAACCTCTTTTGATTTTGATAGAACACAAAAAAATATATCGCACCTACGGTGCGACACTGTCACTTTTGCAAAATTTTGAAAATTGAGTTAAGTATGCCATAACGTCGTCGCTTTAAGTACCCTGTCCTTGAAGCAACATAATAAGCTAAAAGTAGCAGTAATCGCATCAAACAATCGCCTTTTCTAGATCAGAAAGTATAATAATATTATACCACACTAAATCTTTAAATGCTTCTCCTGGAAAAATGCTTTTTTGCATAAGTGACAGTGTTGCACCGTAGGTGCGATATATAAAAAAGTGTTTTTTAAAATATGTTAAGCGGGCTTAACATTGCGAAATAAAGGGTAGTGTGATTACATTTGGGCATAAACGGTACAATAATCTTACAAATAAAACATTTTGAATTAACATTAACCAATAAATAATAATTGAGAATTCATATGTCTATGGGTCTTCCGAGACCCATAGATGAGCCATTAGGGCCTCTTTTCTGCTGGGTTTAAACGATATTACCTTTGACGTATTGTCAACATATATCTCTTATTAACTTGACAGTAATGAACAACATCAAAAAACCGGCCAAGTGCATGTCGGACCACGCACAGTGAAGGGTTCCGTACCTGGGGTGAACGTTCATGGTTGAAATTCATTTTTTTTTTATTGAAATCTCAAAAACTACACAGCGTATCGTGTTCAAAACAATTCTGGTTGGAAGTATTTCGTATGTTCTACTACTGTAATTTTTATTAGAATGTTCTATTTAACAGTTCAAAAACCCACCCGGACAGAATTTTTACGACTTTAGAAGCGTATATCTCGCCAACTGTTCACTTACGTAAAAAAGTCACTAAAAACCTCCGTATCATTTTGGAAGCCCTATCTAAAAATACCCCACACGCTGACGTAACTCAAAAAAAAATTTTCATCCTCTAGTTACATGTATGGAGTGCCACCCCTAAATATATATTTTTTTTCAATTTTACTACATCATTGTATAGCGATTCATAGAATACATTTATCCTTCAAATTTTATTTATATAGTGCCAATAGGCTCTGAGTAAAATGGCGGTGACATACAGACGGACAGACGGACATGACGAAATTATAAGGGTTCCGTTTTGGCCATTCGGCTCCGGAACCCTTAAAACGTCAAAGGCGTATCGTATCAACATATTGGAATAGACGTCAGGTGGCTTGAGTGCTCGTGTGCCGTAACCAGAGCCCGGAATTTTGGTAGCACTTTTGAGCTGCCATAGGGACTTCTCGTCTATCGACTATCGATATACATATGTATATCGATAAATAAAGAATACAACTTTTTACGATTCATTACGAGTAGAAGTAAACAACATGCAGTCATATCGCGAATGAGCGATCTCTTCGAGATAACCTTTGGATACCAACTTTTAGGAAATTATAAATAGAAATTGAAATAATAATATTTTATTGTTTCTTATAAATATGCGTGGATATGCCTTATAAACAATTTTCGAAAGAAATTGCAACGAGAATTAATATCGAGCCTAATTATATATATGTACTCGTAGGTACTGGCCTTTAATCTGATGAATAACCTTTGATTAGTAGTTTTATCTGCATATGTGTCAATGTCATAATTCTTGTTGCAATTTCCTTCGAGAACGAATTGAAAATGCCTCGTAACATTTTCAGCCACTCAAAACTGATCCAAAAGAGATCCCTCTTTAGCGATAAGACCGTCTGTTGTTTACCTTTACTTTTAATCTTCATTGATATGTTGTGTTGTGTTCTATAATGTATCGATAAAATATGTAAATCGGAAGTCGATAAACGAGAAGTCCCTATGACAGCTCAAAATTGCTACCAAAATTCCGGGTCCTGGCCATAACCTATGCCACAAAAAAACGTTTTGACAGTTAGGTATTAAGTGTTTAAGTATCTTGTTTTTTTTTACCGAACGGGCTAGGCAAAGGATTATCGATCTTCTCAAACGGGTAATAGGGGTGGTCTTGCCAGAACGACGGTCGCGTGAACGTCAGATTCGAATTGAGGGCGCTTATTTTTTCAATCTCGTCCTTTTCCAGGTGGAAGTCGAAGATATTGATGTTTTCCTCTAAACGTTTCGGATTCACGGTTTTTGGCAACGGCACCACGTTTCTGTCGACCTGAAAAATAATTTGAATATCGAATCATTTACTTTTAATTTAAAAATGTGGTTATATTGACCCTACTGTGATACCAAAGGAGGCGGTTAATTGCATAACTATCGTATTATACATACATACATAACATCACGCCTTCATTCCCAGAGTGGGGTAGGCAGAGCTACAGAAATACCAACAACTCTAAAAAGACTTGTTGATAATTCTGTAACCACATTTTGCACAATCAGGCCAAGAAGTTTACTAGTGTATTAGTGACAGGTTGCAAGCCCATCGCCGAAGGCCCAGGTTGCAAGCCCATCCCAATGAAATCCGAAAGGTGGGCCCGTTCGTAGATTAAATCACTGCACAAATTGATTTCAAAGTTAGTAATACTTATTTCGTTGATGTGTTTAAAAAATCGCCCCCTGTCTTTAATGCTAGGATAACGCGGAGTTGGAACCATCTCGTGACAGCATACCTTTTGTCTATGCCAGTATTTTATTCCTTTTTACTCCAGTCGACAAACGTTTAAAAAAGGAGTATACTTAGAGTGCGTGAGCAGGAACCTAGGCAATTTCTTCAGAAATAAGTTTAGGATGCTTAGAGAGTGAACTTACTAGAAGTCCGAGGTGAGCCGGAGAGGGCAAAACAGGTGCCTTTTTGTTTTTTTTTCTTAGGTATATCTCGAGAATGGTGCGTCGTAGAGAAATGACAAAAAACAGATAGAAAAGAAAATGAATATTTTTGAATAAACATTCCTTGATAACATTTTACCTAATACCTATTTATCTGAGAACATTTTAAAGAATCCTGAACTAATTTCTGAAGGAATTACTCAGGTTCCTGCTTACGCACTTCCTTTATTAACTGGACTATTTTGTTGTTTGTTTGTCACGATTAAATGGTTTTTCTTCCTTATTTCTTTCTTTACATTGCAGTTGGTTATTATTAAATTAACCTCGTGAGTTCCA
Source organism: Acleris holmiana (assembly GCA_949316455.1). Classification (NCBI taxonomy): domain Eukaryota; kingdom Metazoa; phylum Arthropoda; class Insecta; order Lepidoptera; family Tortricidae; genus Acleris; species Acleris holmiana. Next base: position 1,254,664 of record OX438788.1, read on the forward strand.
CAGCTGTGGATACTAAAACCTACCAGCCATCTCAGCACCACTTGCGCCGGAGTTTTTCCATACTTCCTCGCCAACTCCTCTAGAACAGGCCCCTGCAGCGCTGGGGCTCCGTACCGGGACACCAGCGCGCCGAACGGACTGTAGCCCATCACCACCAGACCCTGGCTTTGGGCGAACGATACCAGCTCAGACTGCACGATTTGAGGGGACACCTGGAACAAGAAACATACATACATAACATCACGCCTTCATTCCCAAAGTGGGGTAGGCAGAGCTACGGTAATACCAACAACTCCAGACTTGCTTACCATTCTGCAACCACACTTTGCACCATCAGGCCGCAGAAGTTTACCATTATGTGTATTTTTCCTGCTATTCGCCCAACTGACTAAATTAATGTGTGCGACTGTGAAGTGAATGACGACACGCTGGCCTAAGTTAATAGTGACCCTGCCTTCGAAGCTAGCGGTCTTGGGTTCAAATCCCGGTAAGGGCAGATATTTGTGTGATGAATCTTGAATGTTTTGTATTTAAGTATCTATTTTTCTATTTAAGTATGTTTATCGTTGTCTAGGACACATACTCGTAGTACAAGCCTAGAGCTTAGAAAAGATCTAAGCGTACATAGAGACAGACCGCGGGAAGCGACTTTGTTTTATACTATGTAGTGATTCTCCCGCCCCAATCGCTTCGAAAGGTATAGTCATTCCACATCCTCCCATACTACCTCCTCCATAACAATAATACTAACTGAACTGTTCCTGTAAAGACCAGCACCGAGGGAAAGGTCTCACCTCAATCTGCAGCACGCTGGGCTTGATGCTGCTCTCTCTCATCACGCGCTGCAGCTGTTCCTGGTTGAAGTTGGAGAGCCCGATGGACCTGGCCAGCCCTAACCGCTGCACGTCCTCCATCCCGCGCCAGGTCTCCATGAAGTCCACGTCTGAGTAGGTGTAATCCTCCTGGAATACGTAATAATTTTGGCTCTGCCATTGATCTGGTTCAAAACTAGGATTTGATTTGGAGCATGAGTTCCTTGCCTAAAGCGTGAATGGACCCGAAAAATAATGCCTTTTGGCGACTAAGGTCTATAAGGAAAAATTACTAGGTATAAAAATGACTAGAAAGAAAATTGCAGAGAAGTATTTATTGACTAAGTATAAAGATGTCGACAATTACATACGTAGGTAGGTTTAGGTTTTGTTAGTTTTGCAGCAGGTTCGGAGGGCCAACCTCCCAGAAATAGGAGCTCCGTCGACACTACCTAATTGCAAATAATTACGTATTTGAATGTCGGCATTTTTATACTTAGTCAATAAACCTGCTCTCCAAATTTGTTTCCAGTCATTTTTATACCTGGTCATTTTTACTTATAGACCTTAGTCGCCAAAAGGAAATAATGGAGGATAGAGGCCTCTAACGATGACAGTTTCAGAGCATTTTTTCTGGGTCTATCTAGAATACAAATCGGGTTAGAATTTAAACTTGGTACCAAAAATAAATTTGCATTTAAAATTGGGAATTTTAATCGGTCCTTCTTTGTCTTTCTTCTGGATTTGTTGGTTTAGGAACACGACGCGGGTTGAATTTGGATCAGAGATAAATTAGACACCGATCCGAATCGGCACCATTTAAGTATAACCTGTATAATTAATTGTAAGCACGTACGTTGAGTCCAATAGGCCAATGGATGAGGTACAGATCCACGTAGCTCATAGCCAGCTGCTTCAGAGACTCCCTCAGGGCCTGCGAGACCTGCTCGCGCTTGTGGTGGGTGTTCCAGAGCTGGAACAGGAAGAGGGCATTTAATTTTCAACAACTGTTAGGCGATGGGCTTGCAACCTGTCACTAATACACTGGTAAAAATCTTAGCCTGATTGTGCAAAATGTGGTTACAGAATTATCAACAAGGTGTTTAGAGTTGTTGGCAATTCTGTAGCTCTGCCTACCCCACTTTGGGAATAAAGGCGTGATGTTATGTATGTATGTATATCAATAATAATCGTAAGTTTTAGTCATTTTATACTAAATTGTGTGCTACTGTGGACCTCATTTGCTGGCACGGGACAAGATTTGAAATAGGCTCGGGACTTTAATTCGTGTATTCCATATTACAACGTAGGAATAAAGAGTTAAGGTTAAAAATAAAAGTGCTTCCGAAAAAAAACTAGTATTGCTTTATCAGCATTCCTTTCGTCGGTTCATCTCTTCTAGTCTCATAAATAAAAGCCTTAGGGAATTCCCAACAAACTATGAGGCTTGGAGGATGCAAAGAATGCTTGGTTAACTACTTGCCCCGGTCAAAAATTTCCTGTTAACCCAAAACATGTAAATTGACTGTGGATTTCCTTCTTAGCCAGAGCTGCGCATGGATGGTTCCAGAATTTTAGGTTTGAGTACAGGGGCTGGATACTGGCTTCAAGCTCATCCCTCGCCAAGCACTGGTACTTTCCTAGACCCGAACACACTCCAACTCTGTTTGCCTTCGCCTCGGCTTTCCGATCGGCGCTCCACATCGGTGCCCCTGTGGAAGTCACGCAGACCGGCTAGGACATCGCGGACTTTCTTGCCAGAGAAGTGCTGGCTGCTTCTCAAAGCACGCCGCACAAAATGGCATCATCTGCCGGTCTCTTGCCTCAAAAAACGTGTCGTCCTTTTTAAAGCCAACCGGAATTTCGGGAAATGATGGCAAGAGACCTGACGCCCTTTGTTTCGTGGAACATGGGACGGGTGCTAGTGTGGGATGCAAGTGCGACCTGTGTAGACACGCTAGCCCCTCACATCTGGGTGAATTTTTGAAACAATATTTTCACGTCATTTCGGTGGGGTTTTAATTTTTCAAGATTTTAGCATCTAAAGTCACTGGTTTGGATGAAGATTAACATAAGGGTTGCTATGCTTTTTAGGGCACTTCACAGAAGCTAATAATTTAGCAATAAATAAATTTTGAAAAAAAATGTACCACCGAAATGACGTGGGCAACACCGAAATGACGAATCATTAATAACTAGTGTAAAAATCATATCAATTCACGTATTTCAAAAAAACAAAGTAAGTATATTCATTCGGCATTATTTATTAAATTTTACTAACTCGTACTGAACAGGATCACTTTTTATTTTATTTCTCCTTATTCTCTCAGCAAGTTTATTTTTCTCTAACTGCTCTTTTTTATCTTATTTTATTTTGGCCATGTTCATGTTTTAACTTGAAAAAAAAGAAGTAGTTATAAAGCTTTGTGAGTTCGTTAATTGTATATGTATAGATTATTTCATTTTGATCTTATGTTTTTCAATTGCCCTTAGAAATATTTAAATGTAACGCAACTGTCAATTATCTAATTGTATGCTAACAAATTACACATAATTTAAACGGCTTTTGCTAGCTGTATACCACAGTTTGTTCGGGTATTGAATATTGGACCCTTTTGATATAGTTTCGTATAGTACTTAGTATTCATATTGAGTAATTTTACCGCAATTCGTTTTTGTCTTAGTAATAACACATTTTGAACGTGTTAAAGTTACATTTTATCAATATTTTCTGTACTTATTGTATCAAATAAAACTGTGTTCGTCATTTCGCTGTCACTGCGTCATTTCGGTGGGTAAAATCACCATGGAAATGACGCCAGCGAAATGATGACAATCGAGTATTTTGACGATTACTGCTAAACCAATCATGCTATGAATATACCGACTTTAACTAGACATAATAACTAAATATGATTTTAAGTGTCAAAAGATAAACTGGGATCAATTTTTTTTTGACCCTCAAATAGTATCCCACGGAAATGACGTTAAAGTGAACCAAACTACGTCCCGTAAAAGACAAAGGTACCTCTCCAGACACTTAATAATCCGTTGTAACGCGTCTACTCCACTTGAATACCGAAGCAAAACTAACGTACTTACCTAAAGTAATGCAAACATGACGGTACAACTGTTGAGTACAGAGTTATTTGCGGGTGTTTGAGCGTTATGATTTTAGTTGCTAAGCGTGGGACAAGATTACATTAGCCAATATATTATAATATCAAAATGCATTTCTAATAAACGAAACACTGTGAAATGCGTCTTTTATTCTAGTTCCTAAATATGTATAATACTTATTAATACGTTTCTTAGACATGCAGTTCTTTATGCTAAATTGTTTGAAGTAAACCGCAAGTGGGATAATGCTCACAGACTTAGTGCATTATGAAACCTGATTTTTTTGTAAATTTTTTTGGACTTTTTTTGTATTAAAACAATGTCAAAAATGAAATGCCTGAATGTATTTTAGTGTCTTCAATGTGTAAAAAAATAACTGTAGTGTTAATTTTATTCGCTTTTCTTTTAATGAGCTTGGGACGTCTAAAAATTCGCTCTAAAAATACACCCATCTCCACCGGAGCTCTAACAGGGCTGGTGCGGCAGCTGAAGCGGCTGAATGCTTCAAGGTTGGCAAGTATAGTGGTCTCGCCCAGAGTATAGTTTTATTCCAATCGGCGTCGAGATCCTCAGTCCGTAAGGTCCTAGCGATCTAAGCCTCTCCGAAGAAACGAAGAGCTGGCAATTTCCTAGTTAACAGTAACTATTCAGCGAGGAAACGCTGCCAGCGTCTTCCGTACAATACCACAAGGCCCTTTTTAAGACTTAGCCTTTTAGTTTTAGTTTAGTTTTTTTTTTTATTTGTAAGTTTTTATGTGTGGGTAGACACCTATTAGACAAAATGTATAAAAACGTAACAATTTAAAGTTACTCAAAGTGTCTACTTTAGAGTAGGGATCGTTACCGGTATTCTGACTACCGGTTTCAAATGAGGTAAAACCGGTTATAATGGCATTTTGCTATTTATATCGATAAAGTTCTGAGTAGCGGTATAATCAATACCGGTATTCGAGTATATTATCGGTTTAGCCAATTGACAACAATATCTCTATTTGATACTTTACCCCGGGGATTGTAAAACCGGTTTTATTTAATACCTGTATTTACATTGTCAAATTATTACCGCTAAAAAATAATACCTATATTCGAATTAGAGGTATTGTTGTCATTCCGCTTTTGTTTTTATCGCTATGTATTCACTATTAACAGTATAAAATACCTGTATTCAATACCGCTATTCATTGTACCTGATAAGTGAGATGTCATTTATACTATAATGAACTGTAATTTCAGACTTGTCTAAGGCGAGTCTAAGTTTTTTGTAAGAGCACCGAAAACATTTACATATATATAAACGAGAATATTGACACTGACAGGTATTACTGGTTATGGTTTTTAGGGGTAAAGTATCAAAAAGGGGTATTGTTGTCAATTGTCTAAACCGATAATAAACTTGAATACCGGTATTCATTATACCGCTAATCAGAGCTTTAGCGGTATAAATAGTAAAAGTCAATTATAACCGGTAATACCTCATTTAAAACCGGTAGTCAGAATACCGGTAACGATCCCTGCTTTACCCCTAAAAACCATTACCGGTAATATCCGTCAAAAACAATATACTCGTTTATTTGTTTCTGTAAAGGTTTTCGGTGTTATTTCAAAATACTTTGATACGCCTTAGACAAATCTAAAGTTACAGTTAATTACAGTCTAAATGACATCTTACTTATCCGGTGCAATGAATAGCAGTATTGAATACCGATATTTAATATTGTAAATAGAGTATACATTGCGATAAAAACAAAAGCGTAATGACAACAATAGCTGTAATTCGAATATAGCTATATATTTTTACCGGTATATATTTGACAATTTAAATATAGGTATTTATTAATACCGGTTTTACAATCCCTGCTTTAGAGTAACTTTAAATTGTTCCAGTACTTGCAGTACATAAATACCCAAATCGTGTTTTGTGTGACTTGAGTCCTTTTATTACTAAGCAACTACGCGCGAGGATGTCATTTTAATAATTTGCTTAGTTTCCGTTAGACGTATTTCATCGTAATAATCTTTTTTATCTATAATGTATTAAGAGCGGGCGTTTTTCAAAAAAAAACTAGCCAATATAATATACATATCCGACATGTGTTATTCCGCAATAACATCGAAAAAATCGTATGTGTCAGTGTGGGTATTTCCCACGTTATGATAGTTATGATCGCTTGTTGTTGATGTTTTTTTAGCAAAAACGGAACCAACAAAACGTGTTGTGTAAACATCGTAGTTGAAACTGCCCTGTAAATATTGTCCTCCTAAGAAAAAGGGCGCATGTCTCATAAACCGCGTATGCATTAGTGACCTTATTTCATAAGATATTGCTGTGTTAGAATAGTGCCACTCCATGTCTTCCCGTGGATGCCGTAAGAGGCGACTAAGGGATAAGGGCTTGTAGTACTGTTAGGCGATGGGCTTGCAACGTCACTAATACACTAGTAAGCTTGTTAAAGCTGCGTAGGGCCGCTAGTGGTTTCATAAAAAAAACTTTTCTACCTAAATTAAATAAAATGCTAGTAAGTCGTTTATTACTTCCTAATGTATGACTTACAAGTTACAATGTACCTTGTCTTTAGAATATTGTATCACATGTTCGAAGATACTTAAATAAGATGTGGTTACCTGTAATTAGACAAGCATCTACCTAAAGGTTCAATTAGATCTTAAGAGTTTTTTATCTGTTGGTGATCCTTAATAAATAATTAAGGATCACTGCCTTTTTGCCAAGAAATCTTTGACAAATGCATCGTTTCGCAATCTATTCATTGGCCAACCCGCTTTTTTTTCTGTAACTACAAATATTTAAGGACTTTTATAAAACTAACCTTTTTTTTTTTTTTTGATGACGGAGTGGAAATGAATCAGAATCAGAATCAGAATAATCTTTATTCAAGTAGGTTTACAAATAATAAACTCTTTTGAAACGTCATAGTAGCGACTTAGCCTAAATTGACTGCAGGTTCAAATCGCGACCGATCAGAGAAGAACCTGTAAGAAACTCTGTCGGATGTCTTTTTTTTTCGACGTTCGCAACCTTTTGTCGTAAGGACTAAACATTTTATTACAAGCAATTCAGTCCCAAGCATTGTTATCATTAATATAGTCTTTAATACTATAATATGCTTTAGAAATTAGTTTACGCTTAACGTAACTCTTAAATTTATTTACTGATAGTTCAGTAACATTACTTGGGAGCTTATTATAGAACCTAATACAATTACCCATAAAAGAGTTTTTTATTTTATGGAGCCGCGTGAAGGGCACTGCGAGCTTATATTTATTTCTGGTATTAACATTATGTATGTCACAGTTCTTTCTAAATTTAGCGATGTTTTTATGAACATACATAATGTTTTCATAAATGTATTGACTGTGCATGGTCAATATGTTAATTTCTTTAAACTTATCTCTAAGCGAGTCTCTCTGGCCCATCTTGTAGACAGCACGAATAGCCCTCTTCTGCAGAACAAAGATGCTATTTACATCAGCAGCACTACCCCACAGTAAAATACCATATGACATAATACTATGGAAGTAACTAAAATAAACTAATCGAGCGGTATCTAAGTCTATTAATTGCCGCAATGCATTTACGCATCCCCCCTGGCCTAAGGATGACCGTGCAATGGGGGGTATAACGGACTCTCACCTAAGTGAACTACCGTTTAAAACCACTCCGGCGTAACCCTCCTGGCTGGTTAACGGAGACGCCGCGGGACCGCCAAAGCATTGACCGCTGGGCGCCTCCCAGCCCGCTCCGAAGAGCACACCGCCAAAGGAGGAGACGACTGCGTACGCACACAGCGATCTCCCCAAGCTGGAGGAGCCGTGCAATGTGGGCCCTTCACCCACGTGGCTCCCCATGAAGTCCAGGCGATCAGCAAAAGCTGGGTTCGCCTTTCCTTCATAGCCTGCATGGAGTGTAGGGTGTTTTCCGGCAGGCTATTCCCCCCAGTCGCAGTGACCGGGGTAAGTCCACGTTCCTTCAAACACCCACACTACACCTGTCTCAGGTCTAAAATGTCCTCTGAAAGCAGAGGTCACTAGACCCGAGACTCACGTCTGGGCGAACCAGGGTCGCTTTCCGGGAACGGGATACGGGGTCCCCTACCCGAGCTCCGTCCCTTCAAACTCCCCCTCGTCGCCCCCCTCATGTGCGCTCTTTTGGGGAGTATTTGGTTCTCCGGGCCCGCGCTGGCCCTGGAAAGTGGATATCCCGCCACTGGTTCGGTGTTATAAAACTAACCTAACCTAACCTATAGGGTTCTACACAATGGTCCTGAATTTAATCCAGAATTGTTTACAGTTTCGGGAAAAATCGCGGGATGTCAAATGATATGTTTGTGAAATGAATCATTTGTGAAACTTTCGTTGTGAAATGATAGGATCCCAATAAATAAATATTCTTGATAATTTACCTTTGTAGTAATGAACACGTCGTCCCTCCTCACCAGCCCCGCCTTCACGGCCGCCGCCACCCCCTCCCCGACCTCCCCCTCGGTCTGGTACACCGCCGCCGTGTCGAAGTGCCGGTACCCCGCCTCGACGGCCTTCGTGACGATGTCCCGGAGTTGGTGATTCACGGAGCGGACGATGCCGTTCTGAAAGCATAAAACTTTATCATTGACCAAAAGTCGAAGTACACTAGCTTCTAAAGGACCTAGGGCCCTAGCCAAGATGCAAACGTTCCTAACGTCTTTCTTTTCTATCGCTCAAAATGTATGGGATGACATTCTCGTGCGTTTCGATAAAGCACGTGGTCGACTGTCATCCCATACATTTTGAGCGATAGAAAAGAAAATCGTTAGGAACGTTTGCATCTTGGCTAGGGCCCCTGTTGTCGGTTTTTACCTTCTCAAAGGCTCAAACAAATCTGTATGTATTTATATAAAGCAAAAGAAGAAAAACGTTTATTTACTGCCTATAATAATTACTAAACAAAGTGCTAACAACTTATACAACTATTTTTTAACTGACTTCAAAAAAAGGAGGAGATTATACGTTCCATGTATTTTTATTTTTTTATTTGTGTTCACTATTAGGCCGTCAATTGTAGACCGATTTTGAATTTTTTTTTGTTTTCATAGAGTATACTTTTGAGAATGGGATCACCCATTATCACCAAATCTGAATCTGATGAGGGAATCAGTGAGGAATTGAGGGAACTCCTCAAATATTGTAGGTAAACATATAGCGATTTTAGTATTTTTAGTAAGAAGTCTAGCATTTGCATTCAGAAAGTATCATTTCCCCTAGTTACATGTATAGAGTGCCACCTCTAAATATATATTTTTTTTCAATTTTACTACATCATTGTATAGCGGTTCATAGAATACATCTATCCTTCAAATTTCATTTATATAGTGCCAATAGGCTCTGAGTAAAATGGCTGTGACATACAGACGGACAGACGGACAGACGGACGGACGGACGGACAGACGGACAGACGGACATGACGAAATTATAAGGGTTCCGTTTTTGCCATTCGGCTCCGGAACCCTAAAAAGTGTGTCGTCTGATATTCGCTGCTTTTATGCAATAGTGCCACAAATCAAAATGAGTCATAGTTGCATTTTAATTCGGAACGCAATTTACTTAAAATTTTAAATCAAATTGTATTTGTTTTTGATTTGTGGCACTATTGCATTAAAGCAGCGATTATGCTATGTGAATGCATCTGCGGTTGGTACTTTTAACGGAAGTTCTAGTTCTCCGCAATCGAATTCGCAGGCAGAAAGCTAGTAACTTACATTTGTAGATATATTTAAGTCTTCTCACCTGGTCCCATCCTAAATATGTTCCCAAAGCAATAGCAGGCATTTCTTTTCCATCGCTCATTTTCAGTTTGGGCACCTTCACTTCACTGGCAGCCATCTTGGAACAAAAACGATGTTTAGTTAATTAAATTGATGGAGAATAGTTGATTATAAACTCATTTATGTCACTTGACTCGATTAATTGCGAAGTTTCAGATATTTCAACGACATGTTAAACAATCTTGATGATCACAAGATAACTGAAGAAAACATATAAGTCTAACAACGGTAAGCCATTTTGTTATCTTTATAATCATGACTATTTAATTATTCTCGCATAGGTACAACACATTTCTAATGAAGAAGTTAAACTTAAATACAGGCTTATTTTCGACTAATTTCGAATAATTTAGAATTAACCTTGCCACGGTAATACTTACTTAGTTATTTTTGTGTGTGGGTACGAAAACAAACAGCTGTTTTAACAAATTACCGCCATTTTGAAAATACAAACCTCTTCGTATGTTATCGTATGTTTCTAACGTTTTTTAGGATTCCGTACCCAAAGGGACCTTATTATTATTACTAAGCCTCTGTTGTATGTCTGTCTGTCAGCGGGCTGTATCTCATGAACAGGTAGACGGTTGAGTTTTTCGCAGATTGTATATTGCTTTAGCTGCTATAACAACAAAAATTAAAGACATACACAATCAGTGAAAATTTCATGTGTTTAGCTATTAGGGACGTCAATAAAATAATAAAAAAAGGGGACAATCTCACACAAATTGTCCTAGTCCCAAACTAAGCTCTAGGCTTGTACTATGGGTACTAGATAACGATAAACATACTTATGACTCAGGAACAAATATTCGCGCTCATCACACAAATATCTGCCCTTACCGGGATTTGAAGCCAGGACCGCTGGCTTCGGAGGCAGGGTCACTCTCAACTAGCCCAACGTGTGAGTGTGTTTTAAAAAAAAGTACATATTTAAGGGCTTTAAATAAAACAAAACTGTATTGATTCCTTTGTGTGACGAAAGTTACCCATATAGTTTGTATGACTAGCTTTCGTAACACAAGGAACCGATCGTGATTTTGTTTTCATTAAGCCTTTAACTATGTGCATTTTTTTTAAATCGACTCGGATCCTGTGGTACAGCCCGGTGACATACAAACGGACGGACAGCAATAGGGTACAGGGAGATTTGTCGATACATAACAATATTCGCCTTACAAACTTGGACACTTCTAAAGGCTGAAGAGTAAGTATTAACTGTTGCCTAAACAGGACCTCTATCTACTGTGGAATAACGATATCGCGTTTGACGTGTTTTAGAATCGTTTATGACTCGGCCGCCAGTACTGTAAAAGACATAAGAGTTATCAAATCGTTGTCCGCCCCATGCGGCAAGCTGCTCGAGAGCCAAAATGTTGCAAATAAACATGCGCGGGTGAGGCAGCGTGCTCGCCGCGAGCCGAATTATTAACAAAAACAAGTTCAATTGTTATTTGAAGTCGTCGAGTCGCTGCTGAAAATGGATTGTCCCGTGAAAATTTAAGAGCTATGATTTATTACGACTTTAAAAGTGGATTATCACAAAAACAATGTGGAGACCGGATGATTGTTGCTTTTAGTAATGAAGCACCTTCAAAGAAGACAATATACAGGTGGTATGCAGAATTTCAACGTGGCCGTCTATCCCTCACGGACGACGTGCGTGAAGGTCGACCAAAATCGGCAGTCACGCAAGAAAACGTTGATGCTGTGCGTCAGCTGATAAAGGAAGACCGACATGTGTCATATCGGGAGATTTAAGAGTGTTTGGGCGTTGGAATGAGTCAGATACAAATCATTTTACAGGAACAATTAGGCGTGCGAAAGTTGTTTTCCCGTTGGATCCCTCACTTATTGTCTGAGGAGCAGAAAACGACTCGTGTCAATTGGTGCCTCAGAACTTTGATTAAATTCAACGGAGGAAGCTCAAATGCAGTTTTTAGCATTGTGTCCGGTGACGAGTGTTAGATATATGCATATGAGCCTGAAAATAAAAACCAATCTCGAGTATGGGTCTACGAAGATGAGCTCAAGCCGACAAAAGTTATTCGTTCTCGTAGCACGGCCAAAAAGATGGTGGCTACGTTTGTCTCCAAATCGGGTCACGTGGCTACTATTCCTCTTGAAGATCGTAGAACGGTCGATGCCGATTGGTACACCACTATTTGTTTGCCGAGTATTATTGCTGAACTTGGAAAAAAAAACCCTAGTCGCCGCATTATCCTTCACCACGACAATGCCAGCCTCACACCGCTCGGAAAACAACTGAGTACCTGGACGGTGAAAAAGTCGAATTACTGGACCATCCTCCATACAGCCCCGACTTAAGCCCCAATGACTTTTTCACATTCCCCAAAGTTAAGAATAAGTTGCGTGGTCAGCGGTTTCAGACGCCGGAAGCAGCAGTGGAGGCTTTTAAAATGGCCATTTTGTCGACCCCTACTTCAGACTTCAATAAGTGCTTTAATGACTGGTTTGATCGCATGGAAAAGTGCATAAAATATAAAGGAGAATACTTTGAAAAACAATAAAAATACTTTTATTAAATTTAACTGCATATTTTTTTCTATTCCCGAAACTTTCAGTTTGACCCTCGTACCCATAGTACAAGCCTAGAGCTTAGTTTGGGACTAGGTCAATTTAGAAATAGAAATAGAAATAGAAACATTTATTCGACGATCACAAGAAAAAAAAAACAGTTCAAAGATTACACATAATAAAAATAATGGCAACAAACTATACATTAAAAGAAACTAATTGAAAAGAATACAATTATAGCATAGTGTTGCCATGAGTGGTCCTGTGATGTCGAAAATGACACCACTCAGCACTGTGTCACGGCATCAACCGCGACGCTGATTTTCAGTGGCGCCAAAGTGACAATTTGTGTGAGAGTGTCCCCTGATATGTATTTAACATAACATAACATAACGTCACGCCTTTATTCCCAGAGATTTGTGGTACTGGTAGGCAGAGCAACAGAATACGAACAACTCTAAAGTTGTTGATAATTCTGTAACCACATTTTGCATAGTCTGGCTAAGATGTTCACCAGTGTATTAGTGACAGGTTGCAAGCCCATCGCCTAACAGTACTACAAGCCTTTAATCCCTTAGTCGCCTCTCACGACATCCACGGGAAGACATGGAGTGGCACTAATCTAACCTGGCCACCACACGGGGGTATTTAGTATATATGTTTATTTAGTATTTATTTGTCCGCAGAAAATCGCGTTCGATGAAACGAAATTCGATAAAATGGTACATTCTATGAAAGGTGTTTCGATAAAAATATAGACACCCCTTTGTATACAATGCTAAATAAACTACCTATATGCTATCGCGTTATTTTATACTTTCCTAATGATTATTTTTGTTGATTTTTAGTGTACTATAACAATGGTAAATTAATTTTAATTAATATGTTCTAATATTGCATACATACAAAACTTATTTAAAAGGATTAAAAACACTTAATCATAAACTTACCTGGCAAAATACCAAGACTAGTGCGGCGCGCTGCATGACGACAAATGAGCCGAGAGATGCGCGTGAGTTGATATTTAAATTTAATCCATTTTTAGGGGTCCTTGGCTAGTAACAAAGAGCCTTTTTTAATCCTCTTCCACTACGACCAAAATGTGTAGAATCGGACCTTTTTTACCGGTAACACTTAATAAAATTAATAAATAAATATCACGGGACAATCTCACACAAATTGACCTAGTCCCAAACTAAGCTCTAGGCTTGTGTAGGTACCTACTAGACAATGATAAATATACTTGTATAGAGAAATACATACTTAAATACCCCGTGTGGTTGCCGGGTTAGAATAGTGCCACTGCATGTCTTCCCGTGGATGTCGTAAGAGGCGACTAAGGGAATAAGGGCTTGTAGTACTGTTAGGCGATGGGCTTCCAACCTGTCACTAATACACTAGTAAACCTCTTAGCCTGTTAGTGCAAAATGTGGTTACAGAAATATCAGTAAGTCTTTGGAGTTGTTGGTATTTCTGTAGCTCTGCCTACCCCACTCTGGGAATGAAGGCGTGATGTTATGTATGTATGTACATACTTAAATACAGAAAAAATCCAAGACTCGGGAACAAATATTCGCGCTAATCACGCAAATATCTGCCCTTACCGAGATTTGAACTCAGGACCGCTGGCTTTAAAGGCAGGGCACTCCCAACTAAGCCAACTTGTCGTTGTAAGTAGTTAAGAGTTGTATGTAGTGCTAGTAGTGCTGCCGGGTTAGAATAGTGCCACTCCACGTCTTCCCGTGGATCTCGTGTTAGGCGATGGGCTTGCAACCTGTCACTAATACACTAGTAAATTTGTACATCTTGGCCTGCTTGTGCAAAATGTGGTTACAGAATTATAAACAAGTCTTTTTAGAGTTGTTGGTATTTCTGTAGCTCTGCCTACCCCACTCTGGGAATGAAGGCGTGACGTTATGTATGTATGTATGTTATTGTATTGTTTTTAACTGGGCCACTATTACTTACGTGTATTTCTATTGCTGATATAGAGAGTGGTACAGATCCCTACGCGTAAGAGTCCGAATCGCTCATAACCGGTTTTTAGAGTTCCGTAGTCAAACTACGAACCCTTATAGTTTCGCCATGTCCGTCCGTCCATCCGCAGCCCAGCGCAGAGACTATTTGTACTAGAAAGCTGTAATTTGGCATGAATATGCATATTAGTCACGCTAACGAAGTGGTACAATAAAATGTAAAAAAAAAAATTTTTAAAGTGCCTTCTCTACACGTAACGTGGGGATGTATTTTTTTTTCTCGTCAACCCTATAGTGTGGGGTGTCGTTGGATAGACCTTTAAAAATGAGTTTGTGTAAACATTTTTTTTGATTAAGTAATGAAATAAACGCTAACGCGCTGCTTTAAATCGCTAATTTTTGTTAGACTCAAGTGTCCCCCCTCCCCCCCCCCCTACAGCCAAAACTAGTAGTAAAAATCTGAAAAAAACATAAATGAAATAGCATATGAATTTCAAAGGAAAACTATCACGACTAAGTAGACATCATCGGTTCTTGAGATACAGGCAATTAAAATGTTTATACCTAGTAAAATCATCTAAGAGGGCACCAATTGACTTTAAATAGAAAATTATTTATTACTTGTTGATTTTTATGTTTGTAGTAGGTACTTAACGGCTTCGGAACCCTACACTGAGCATGGTCCGACATGTTCTTGCCCGGCTTTTTACATCATTATGAAAGTCAAGGACGACCAGGACGGACTAAAACTATAAAAGCTAATAATGGTAGTTTATGGTTTAACGTGGTTTAACCAAACGGGTTCGAGATTACTATATCTGGGTTCCGTTGCTATTTAAACTGGAAGGACAAGTTTCGTATGTATTTTGTTGTTTGATTGTAGGCACAAAGGAATTTATAGTGAAATTGCGAGAAATGTTATCAACGCGAAATCGGGTTTGTTCGTCTTGTCACAGCTAGATCTGTGCTTAAAATTTGGACACTTTGTTTTCTTTTTAACTTTTTTCAACCACATCATATTCCGTTATCTCTTTAGTTTGTACTAAAGTGTTTACATACATGTATACAATCGTCCATCCTCCCATCCAAGGAGCGCCTAGCGTAAACTTAAGGGTTATTTGTTGACGCTCCAAAAATCCTAATTTCCTATCCAGCACTGTTATTTTTATTTTATTTTTTCCTTTTTCTTTTAATAAAATTGTAGTTCTGTCTTAAATTGTCAATGCTGTATACTAGCTAAGTAAGCACCTTCTATGTAAAATTATGTTTATGTAAGGTTTTTATTTTACTGTCTCATTATAAGGTCTGATTATAAGTATTTGTTTAATAGTAAGTAATTATTTACAATTTCATTTATTTATTAGTTTGTGCAACGTTCCGTCCGTCTGTCGCATTCGGTGCTGGCTGAAAATCAGCGCTGCAGGTGCCTAGCTCCTCATCATCATGCTGAGCCAGTATCCGGTTCACTGCCACGAAGACACACCTAACTACCACTTTGTCTTTTACTTTACTGTTTTAACTTTTTGTGTCTTGATGTGTTTAGTGAATAAATGTATTTTTCTTTTCTTTCTTTCAATCGCATTCGAGGCTAGGAGGCCATAAAGCCTACAGAACCCTTTACGCGTGGTCACTCACGCTTAATCCGTTTTTTTATTATAATCAAGGACAGCGGGTTAGATAGAACATCATCGTTTTTATTATCAAAACAAAACTTTAGTTAAAACGAGTTCTGTTTCTTTTTTTACCCCGTGTGGTTGCCGGGTTAGAATACTGCCATAATACCGATGAAGGCAGCTAACTGCAATGTAATTATCAAAGCATTCTAAACTCTATTAATTACTACATTAGGTTTAAAATGCCTATACTATTACTATGCAGTTAGCCGCCTTCTTTGGTATCACGGCAGAATAGTGCCACTCCATGTCTGACCGTAGTGACGCGATTGGTTTAGAAACAAAACGAATAGAATCGTTAGTAAGCGTAAGCATCTTGGCTAGGGCCTCTGTTCTAATTTCGTTAAAAAAATATATATTAGAAATTTAAAAAAAACCCCCGGTTTAATAAATAGTCTGTAAATAACCTCTAAAAAGTAAAAAAATAATAAGTAGTGGCCCTTAGGGCTGATTGTTTGATAAATAGATAGTTAACTGAACACTGACACTAACTGAACTGACACGTCGGGGACCGCTATGTAGCTGGGGTATTTTATGTTATTTCATTTACTTAGCGGTCCCCCGCCGTGTCAGTTTAGTTAGTGTCAGTGTTCAGTTAACTATCTACTTATCAAACAATCAGCCCTTAGGGCCACTGATTATTATTTTTTACCTTTTAGAGGTTTTTTTATAGACCATTTATTTAGTTGGGGGTTTCTTAAATTTCTAATTTAATTTTTTATTTCACGCTTTTTAAGCTTCTCCATTTGAGTGTCTGTTTGTGGCACTGTAGCTCCCAAACGAATGAACGGATTTGGACAAAGCTATATTAATAAGGATGGTTCTTAGCAAGATTTCATGAAAATTGGTTGGGCCGTTTAAGAGATATCAGCTCTGAAAGTAGGTGTTGCCGTTACTTTGGGGGCTTTTTACCCTCTAAAAGCTTAATATCTCAAAAACGGCTGAAGTGATTTTGATGAAACATGTCTATGAACCCAGTTTTCACACTCAGTGTTCCGTGGTGGTAGGACCCTGTGCAGGGTCCGTCCGGATCGCTACCACCATCTTATCCATTAACCACCCGCCAAGCAACAGTGTTCGCATTGTTGTGTTCCGGTGTGGGGATAAGACAACCGGTGAAATTACTAGCATAGAGGCATTCCATCTTAGTCCTCAGGGTTGGCAACGCATTTGAGGTCTTAGGATTATAGTCTTGAAAATTCAAATGTCTATGGGTCTCAGATTCCACTTACCATCAGGTGGCCTGAGTGCTCGGGTGCCTTCTCCTTAACATAAAAAAAATTAGAAAAACCACCGCTATAAAACCTGCTTTCATTTGAAACAAAAACCGCATTCAAATCGGTTCACCCATGCAGCGCTACAGTGCCACAGACAGACACACACACACACACTCACACACACATACTTACACGTCAAACTTATAACACCCCTCTTTTTGCGTCGGGGGTTAAAACGGCACATTTGTGTTTTAAAAGTGAACGTAGCTACTTACAGAAAAAAGATCATTATTCCTCTCTATCATTACTAGTGAAGGTTTGTTTGTCAGCTTCATTGTTTGCTCGGATTCTGCCCGGATATAGTCTGCTCGGTTTATTTTCAAGCAATCACTTTTATGACTTTCGATATGCAGTACAGTTGCAGAGAAAAGTGGTTATGATTCGCAAATGTAACTTAATTGCCACTACTTGGTATTGGTTATTACATTAGTGACAGGTTGCATGCCCATCGCCTAACAGTACTAGCCCTTACTCCCTTAGTCACCTCTTACGACATCCACGGGAAGACATGGAGTGGCACTATTCTAACCCGGCAACCATACGGGGTAAAGATAGATTAAAAAACAAAAATATAAAACAGAACCCTCTGAACCATTGGCAGAGGGATCAAAATGCTCAGCATGTTCCTGGTTTTTAGGCCGGAGCTGGTCTTCCTCAGGAACCATTTGGAGACACCACGGCAGGTCACACAAACAGCAAACCACACAAAAACTAAATGAAATAAAAGCCGGCCAAGTGCGAGTCGAACTCGCGCACTAAGGGTACCATCAAAAAAAAAATTTTCAAAATCATTTATTGAATAATTACACGATAAACATAAAATGGGTTGGGAGCTCTTCTTTTAAGTTATATAAACCAACCAGTTATATAAAAAACCATCTATACAACATTGGAGATTATTTTAAAATCTTTTTTTAGTTTCACCTGTCGTGGTGTCTGTCTGTAACCACGGAGTCTCTCCGTAACATAATCTTGCATAAACGCCAAAAAAACACGTTTGTTTTATGGGAGCCCGTTTAAGCTTATTTTATTTTAATTTAATTATTTATTTTCAAAGTAAATACACAACTAAATATTCTGTGAATATTTCATGTGTATACCAGTCCCCGTTATTAATATCGAGCACAAAACGGCAAAAATATCACGTTTGTTGTATGGGAGCCCCCCTTAAATGTTTATTTTATTCTGTGTTTAGTATTTTTTGTTGTAGTAACAACAGAAATACATCATCTGTGAAAATTTCAACTGTCTAGCTATCACGGTTCATGTTATACAGCCTGGTGACAGACAGACAAGCAGTCTTAGTATTAGGGTCCGTTTTTACCCTTTGGTACGTAACCCTAAAAACAAAGCAAAATAAAACCTTACAATATTGACTTAAAACTTACAAAAAGCAAAACAAACGAAATTTATTTATGAGCAACAAATTGTCAATAACACTTCTGTTAACAACTGTACCTGCGCTTGCGTCTGAGACCGTTAAAGTTTTCACAACACTCTCAGTGCGTCGCGGACCGTGTGTCGTATAATACCACCATTATGTATTATAATATAATTATCATTGTGAACTGCATCACGTTAGTGTGGGGGAGATCATCTTCAGACTCCCTGAAGGGTCAATGTAAGTTTTTTTAAGTACTAGCTGTTTCCCGCGACTCCGTCCACGTAGTTGTTTAGCGCTATTCCCTCGGGAAACGTAAAATTTTCGGGGTCCTCGGGACTCGAAATATCTTGATACCAAATTTCATCTAAATCAGTTCAATAGATTCAGAGATTACTCCCTACAAACTCACAAACGCACAAACTTTGGCTCTTTATGTTAATAATAATAAATAAATAAAGATCACAGGACAATCTCACACAAATTGACCTAGTCCCAAACTAAGCTCTAGGCTTGTACTATGGGTACTCGACAACGATAAACATACTTAGATAGAGAAATACATACTTAAATACATATAAAACATCCAAGACTCGGGAACAAATATTCACGCTGATCACACAAATATCTGCCCTTACCGGGATTTGAACCCAGGACCGCTGGCTCCGGAGGCAGGGTCACTCCCAACTAGACCAACGTGTCGTCAAAAAGTTTATTCAAGTTAATGCCTGTTGCAGACTGCACGGACCCCCGCACCATGAGGAAGCATGCAGCGTACACCGAGTGGGCTGATGCCTACTCCTGCACCAGACACCGATGCCAGCCGGGGGGAAGGAACCTGGCTATATACACCGTTGGGTAAGCTCATCCATCATTTTTTTGATACCCAAAGGGTGCCATTAGATGCCACACCCACAAGCATCAAAAGGATGGTTTTATGTGTTTTCGCGTGGGAAGTTGAGATGGACATAATTCCTCTCAATCCACTTGGCTTGATTGCAACGTCAAGTTTCATTTATTTATTAGTTTGTGTTTGACGTTCCATCCGTCTGTCGCATTCGGTGCTGGCTGAAAATCAGCGCTGCAGGTGCCTAGCGCCTCAGCATCACGCTGAGCCAGTGTCCGGTTCACTGCCACGAAGACACACCTAACTACCACTTTGTCTTTTACTTTACTGTTTTAACTTTTTGTGTGTCTTGTTGTGTTTAGTGAATAAATGTATTTTTCTTTTCTTTCTTTCTTCCATCACACAATTTAAAAACCGGGCAAAAGCATGTACTCAGTGTAGGGTTCCGAAGCCGTTAAGTACTACAAACAAATAAAAATCAACAAGTAATAGCTAATTTTCTATTTAAAGTCAATTGGTGCCGTCTTAGATGATTTTAGTAGGTATACACTTTAATCGCCAGTACATTTGAATGTGCCATTTACATTTTATTGTACCACTTTGTTGGCGTGACTAATATGTATATTCATGCCAAATTACAGCTTTCTAGTACTAAGAGTCTCTGCGCTAGGCTGCGGACGGACGGACGGACATGGCGAAATTATAAGGGTTCGTAGTTTGACTACGAAACCCTAAAAATCGGTTCTGTTATATATTTACTGGCTGTTTTTTTTTAGATGTAAACGTGTGGAGGCTCCAGAATCGGCCATCGAGTGCGAGGAGGTGGTGGAGGACACCAACATGCAGTTCCCGTACTGCTGCACCAGACTCAGGTAATCAACTAGCGTATTATTATTCTCCCACATCATCTATGACTGGCCAAAGCGGAGATTGCTGGTAAAGTAATAATGAGTGAATAGTATAGGAACCCATAAAAGACAAAAAGATAAACGTTGTTTATTCAGTAAGCAGGCCGCACGGGCACGGACACTTCTACACATCAAACTTCTACCAGCGCTTTCCAAGAGGAGTCCACTGCTGAAAAGAAATGCCACAAGAAAATGAACAATTTTTTTTTAATAAATATTACTTACGGCGCCCGTGTTGTTGCCGGGTTGGAATAGTGCCACTCCATGTCTTCCCGTGGATGTCGTAAGAGGCGACTCAGGGAATAAGGGGCCCTAGCCAAGATGCAAACGCTCCTAACGTTTTTCTTTTCTATCGCTGAAAATGTATGGGATGACAGTCGACCACGTGGTTTATCGAAACGCACGAGAATGTCACCCCATACATTTTGAGCGATAGAAAAGAAAAACGTTAGGAGCGTTTGCATCTTGGCTAGGGCCCAAGGGCTTGTAGTATTGTTAGGCGATGGGCTTGCAACCTGTCACTAATACACTAGTAAACTTCTTGGCCTGATTGTGCAAAATGTGGTTACAGAATTATCAACAAGTCTGTTTAGAGTTGTTGGTATTTCTGTAGCTCTGCCACTCCGCCCACTCTGGGAATGAAGGCGTGATGTTATGTATGTATGTACTTACGGCAACAATAGAACTTAACTTAGCATTGTATAAAACAATGAGTATAACAAAAATATCATGCATAGTTTAGCAGAAGAACATGTTAAAACTTCTAATAATCACAAGAGCAAATAAATCAAATAATAATATTTATACTTACCCATGAGGGTTCAAGAGATGATTAAATTAAAAAATGTTCTCCTACAGAAACCGTGTCCCCTAGACAAGATACAATGTTAACATGATTTTATGAATAAGCTATAAGCTAAGCACGCTGGAGACTCCGTGGACTTGTTCTCTCCTGATGTTAGCGCAGCCCAATGGATGAAGGATTTAGATATTCGCCTGTAAGCACCCCAAGCTGTATTCGGTACCTAGTTTAATCATTATTGTAAGTAAAGATTAGTAAGCTAATCTGTAATAATATGCCATAAATTATAGCAATTAAACCAACACACTGCATTAGGCGTAAAACAAATACTACGCTCTAGAATCTAGAAAGTGGAAAGAAAGAAAGAGAAACGTTTATTCAGTGCAAGAATAAAATAATTGGTATAATATACTTAGAAATAGCATAACAACAAATAAGAAATAAGAAATAAGAAAATTTATTATTTACTAGCGACCCGCCCTCGCTTTGCTCCGGGTTAAAGTATTATACATATAAACCTTCCTCTTGAATCACTCTATCTATTAAAAAAAACGGCATCAAAATCCGTTGCGTAGTTTTAAAGATCTAAGCATACATAGGGACAGACAGCTGCTAGCGACTTTGTTTTATACTATGTAGTGAAGTCCAGTATAATATTA
This sequence comes from Acleris holmiana, assembly GCA_949316455.1. Taxonomy (NCBI): domain Eukaryota; kingdom Metazoa; phylum Arthropoda; class Insecta; order Lepidoptera; family Tortricidae; genus Acleris; species Acleris holmiana. The sequence goes on from OX438788.1 coordinate 1,276,470, forward strand.
ATGTTTACAACGATAACCACACTAGGCTTGGCCTGTATCGTGGCTAACAGTTTTAACGATTAGCAGGCAGTAGGACAATGTTCATGCAAAATAGGTATTTATTTATTTATAATTTACAAAGTTATGCCAAGAGCAAGAAACATCTAGCTTAAAATAAGTTGTGTAAATAGAGCATGAAAACTGCGACTTATAGTCGCAGCGCTGATTTTCAACTGGACCAATGATTTAACCCGGAGAGGGACTGCTCTCGCGTCTAACATACATTCTTTGAAGTGAACTTCGATAAAATAATAAGAAAAATTGTGTACACTTATAATGTGGAAATAGGTAAAAGTAGACGGAGACAGTAACAAATATAATTTAATAAAATAGGTGATGTAGCTCAAGCATCTTGGCTATGGACAGACCGTCTAATGCGAGGATGTGTGGGCTAGCATAGGTCCCATCTGCTTTTAGTCATTATTGTGTTTGAAATCTAATAATCGCAAATCATTTCTATAAATTTTATGCTTGTACACAAACACAATGACCAAAAAAATGGCCAACAACAACTCCCAGGTTCCACCAAAGAGGAAGTCTTGAAAAAAAATATTTGATGCCTCCGATTAAGACTCGTCAGGGACTACCCAAGATAAGGATAGGTATGTGGAAGAAAGAGAGGGTTCCTTATGGCATAGGGAATGCCAATGAGCACTCGGGCCACATGGTAAGTGGGATTTGAAACCAATACTGGCGTAATATCAAAGAAGGTGGCTAAATACCATGTAGTAGTCGAAGCATTCTATCCTCTATTGGTAACTACATAAGATTTAAAATGCTTATACTATTACTATGCAGTTAACCACCTTCTAAGTTTTACGGCAGCATAGATATTTCCATTTTCAAGACTATAATCTTGACTGGAATCTTAAGACGTTGCCAACCCTGAGGACTAAGATGGAATGCCTCTATGCTAGTAATTTCACCGGCTGTCTTATCCTCACACCAGAACCGAAAAATGCGTCAGCTTGGCGGTAGGTTACAGGAATGTTGGTAGTGATCCAGACAGACCCAGGTCCTACCTCCACTAGTTACCACCAAAAGATTTGGGCATCAGGCTATAAAAAATTAAACTATCACACGAAACTTTGTAATCCTTTAACCAACTCAATCTCCTCAGATGCCTGGTAGTGGTCCGTGGAGAGGTGTGGACCAGGGTTCTGGGTCAACCCTGGGAGACCCTCCCGGCCGCCCCCTGGAGCCACATGTACAAGATGAAGAAACCGCCACCGGTCGACGGCACCTTCCTGCCCAAGTAAGCTCTTACTCATCAAATATTACCCACCAAACACCAGCCTTACAAAAAGAAGGATGTAAAAAAGTTGCAAAGGGGTTAACCCTTCTTTCATTGATACGCTTTAGACAATCATAGATCGTATCACTTCACAGAATGTTTACTTGATAGTCTTAAAAATGGGCCTGGGCAGGACATATTTGTCGCCAAAACGATGGAAGATGGAGCAAGCGTATTTTGAAGTGGCAACCTCGCTCAAAGAGAGGAGACAGAAAGCCCCCAGCAAGATGGTCGGATGACATCAGCTCGACCGATGCCCCAATCTGGGGGAGATCCACTGCGAATAAGGCCCAGTGGAGGAAAATTGGAAAGGCTTATGCCCAACGGTGGACGCAAATTTGTCGACGAGATGGCCTAGCTGGTAGTGACTCTGCCAACAAAGCTAGAGGTCCCAGGTTCGATTCCTGGTATTAGTCAATATGTGTGTGCGTACTCAGAGATGTCAATTAATTAAGTGTGATTAAAGTTGGTGCTGTCACTTTCTTTGCCATAAAAGTCGAACACGTCATTAAACAAGCATTAAAATTTATGGACATCTCTGAGTGCGGCCGTGAGTTTGGGTTGTTTTCTATGTATTCAAGTATTTATTTCTCTAAATAAGTATGTTTATCGCTGTTTAATACCCATAGTACAAACTAAGCTCTAATAGTTTGGAACTAGGTCAATTGGTGTGAGATTGTCACGTGATTTTTATTTTAAATTTTAAATTCGCTGAAGAAGAAGACCTAGGCTTCTCCATGCGGCAGGAGATTAAATCTTTTGATAATCGCAAGTCTATCCCAACCTAATCTACGTAATTAATGTTTAAGGTATGAAAACAACAGGATTTCAGCAGAAAATAGCTTTCGATGAACTGAAATTCTGTGAAACGATATATTCTATGAAATGAGTGTCAGTGAAACGAGGGGACACCGTTGCGTAGCAATATCTAAGATCCTTTTTCTGTAAAGCCTCGTGTTAATTATGACAGAGCTCTTCGAAACCCCTATAACCTATTTGAAAGGGGGATTTACGTTGCGGCGCGGGAAACACCTAGTATTTTATAAGGCCATGTAACGTGGTTTAAGTACAGATAAGGGTAAGGACCAAAAACTTGGCCACGCTAACTCACTCAATTACATTTTCTATGAAACTTTTCCGTTGTGACACGAAAATTAGCCATACATTTGTAGGGATAATTTTTGTGTCACAACGGATTTTTTTTCACTTTTGTTGTTTGTATGGTTAACTACGCTTAATATGGTCCAACTATTTGGTCCTTACCCATAAGTTTTTGCGAAATGAAAGTTTGTTATATGATACGTCTGTCAAAAATACGGACCCCATGTTATAAGTTTAACGTATGTTTCTGTGCATCTGTATGGGGCATCGTAGCTCGCGAACAAATGGACCAAATCGAACACTGTTGTTTTTCGTATAAAGCTTGTATAACTAGGGTATTTTTTTCATCTAAGTTTGATGGAAATTGGTAAAGCCGTTTAAGAGATATCAGCTTCTAAAGGTTTTTTTTTAACAATGGTTTCTATTTAAGGAAACGGCTGGGTTCAATTATATTCCAAGTTATATTAATATATATATATATATATATATATATATAAATCGATATAAGAATCACGGATATATTTAATTTTATTAAAAAAAGTCCATAAAATTTGAGGACACGCTGGCCTAGAGTCTGTCAAGCGAAAGCTGTCCCAGAGAACCAGCGGGAATTTCAAAAAACCTGCAGCTGTTTACAGTAACTGTACACTGAATAAACGGAGTTAATACTATTTGATTTCCTGAACTTGTCACATCAGTGTTGGAGTATCAACTCCGTTTATTCAGTGTACAGTTACTGTAAATAGCTGCAGGTTTTTTGAAATTCCTGCTGGTTCTCTGGGACAGCTTTCGCTTGACAGACTCTAGTTGGTAGTGAACCTTCGAAGTTAGCGGTCCTGGATTCAAATCAAGGCAGTTCCTGAGTCTTGGATGTTTTCTATTTCAGTATATACTTCTCTATATGTTTAACGTTGTCTAGTACCCATAGTACAAGCCTAGAGCTTAGTTTGGGACTCGGTCAATTTGTGTGACATTGTCCCCAGACATTGACGCACAAATTTAGCCATAAAAAGATATCTACGAAAAAAAACAGCACAAAGTTAGTATGGAAAAATGTTGCGTTAACCGACATCTTGTTTATAAATGGAAAGCCAAACGTCCACAAGTTTTGTTTGTGTCACATCTAAATAAACAAAAAGGGGTCACAGGGAAGCGGATGCGACCGGTCCCGTGTACGAGCTGGCGGAGCCCGAGGGCTCCCGGGACAAGGTGCTGCGGGCGTCGAACAAGGACGGCAAGGACTGCGTGCAGCCTCCGGTAGCGCGGTCTTCAGCGCAGACGCCAGACATCGTGGTATGGGAGTAGTTATTTGACGACACGTTAGAGTCTGGCAAACGAAAGCAGTTCCAGAGAAACAGCGGCGATTTCAAAAAACCTGCAGCTGTATACACTGACTACACTGAGTTGATACTATTTGATTTCCTGATCTTTTCACATCAGTGTTGGAGTATCAACTCCGTTTATTCATTGTACAGTCAGTGTTAAAAGCTGCAGGTTTCTTGAAATTGCCGCTCTTTCTCTGGGACAGTTTTCGTTTGCCAGACTCTAGCCTAGTTGGGAGTGACCCTGCCTGCGAACCAGCGATCCTGGGTTCAAACCTCGGTAAGGGCAGATATTTGTGTGATGAGCGCGAATATTTGCTTCTGAGTCTTGGATGTTTTTTATGTATTTAAGTATGTATTTCTCTATCTAAGTATGTTTATCGTTGTCTAGTACCCAGAGCTTAGCTTGGGACTAGGTCAGTTTGTGTGAGATTGTCCCGTGTATTTATATATTTATTTGACAATCTTATCCCGAGTGGTTGCCGGGTTAGAATAGTGCCACTCCATGTCTTCCTGTGGATGTCGTAAGAGGCGACTAAGGGAATAAGGGCTTGTAGTAAATTAGGCGATGGGCTTACAACCCGTCACTAATACACAAGTAAACATCTTGGCCTGCTTGTGCAAAATGTGGTTACAGATTTATAAACAAGTCTCTTTAGAGTTGTTCGTATTTCTATAACTCTGCCTACCCCACTCTGGGAATGAAGGCGTGAAGTTATGTATGTTTGTATATCCTTCTTTCTCTTCCTTGACTGGCTGATGATCAGCGTAGTGTTAACCGCTATAGAGGGGTCTATATCGTCTGGCATAAGTTGTTATTTTTAGTCATAATGTGTCGCAAGTCGTAACGTTCTTTTTAAGAAACTCCTTATCATAAAAAAGTATGGAAAAAGCCGGGAAATTAGATAAAAATATATGTTATGTGTTTTAGTAACTTTACTAGAATAGTTCGAGGGCGGTAAAGTTATAATTATGACTAGTTTTTGAGACAAAAATCACGTCGATATTGGTTATATTGAAAAATGTATGAACGGTAAATTTGAGTGGTCAGTTAAGAAAGATGAAATATTTTTTATTATTTCGTTAGTTTTTCGTCTTTGCATTAGTCAAAATAACTAGGTAAAGATACACTTTGCTCATGCTTTTTATTAGGGTTCCGTAGTTAAAGTTATAGTTATACTTATAAGTTTCGCCACGTCCGTCCGTCAGTCAGAAAATTAGGCCTTAAAAACGTTAACTTTCGGTGTGTCCACAGGATAGACGGTAACCTAAATCTGTGTATGACCCACGTAGCCGCGGCTGTCATCGTGTCCGACGCCATTATGAAATGTCGGCCCGCGGTCAGCACGCTGCCTCACCCGCGCATGTTTATGTGCAACAATTTGGCTCGCGAGCAGCTCGCCGCGCGGGGCGAGCATGCTCCGGCTGAGGCACTCAGATTCGTACCCAGCGTACTAATAATGATATGATATAGCAAAATTTCTTCTTCAACAGATAGCGCTTTCAACTGGAAATGACAAGAAACCTCCTGCGTTAAGGTAAAAAAACATTTGAATTACCTATTTAAAGTAAAAACAAACTATTCCCCTTTAGAAAAAATACCGTAAACTCGGGGTAATTTACCCCTAGGGGGTAACATTGTCCACCCCAAAAATCATCTAATTATAGTTTTAAGGCTGGGCAATGTTACTTCCTACGGCATAAGTGCCCCGAGGTTACGGAAGTTTTAAAATACTCCTATTTCTTTATATGTATAAGCTTTTAATTTCAAAGCATAAAACATATTTAAAAGTTGAGTAAAATTTAAAGGGGTGGAAATGATGTTATTTTATCGAAACTGTTTTTAAATGTGATATTTTCCAAGAGCTATGGAAGTGTCGGCTCACAGACCTACAATCTAAATAGGTGACAAAAAGTAATATATTTAAGGGTTATGCTCGTACAAGAAATGTTCTTTTCTCAATGCTGTCCGGAAATATTACCGTTTTTGGTCTGGTTTGGGGTCAGAAAACATCACTGTTTTCAAACAGAGTGATGCTTTGAGAAATAAAAATATTTTCGACCCATTTCATACTAAATTACTTAAGTACCTAAATACATACATACATAACATCACGCCGTCATTCCCAGGGTGGGGTAGGCAGAGCTATAGAAATACTAACAAATCTAAAAAGACTTGTTTGTAATTCTATAACCACATTTTGCACAATCAGGCCAAGAAGTTTACTAGTGTATTAGTGACAGGTTGCAAACCCATCGCCTAACAGTACTATAAGCCCTTATTCCCTTAGTCGCCTCTTACGACATCCACGGGAAGACATGGAGTGGCACTATTCTAAATTCTAACCCGGGTCGTTCTAATAAAAGTGGCACAGACAGGTTAAAGGATTTGTTTTTTTTTAAGTTTTGTTTTTTAACCTTTTTTGCATAAAATAAGCTTCTTGGTGTTTCAATTGTAACATATTTTTAAAAGGGAACAAAATATTCATGAAAATATAAGAATTATGGCTTGTTGAAATATTGGAGATACAGGTGAAAGTAACATTAGACAGGTTAGTAGAGAAAAGTTATCAGGTTAAAGTTTCGGTGTACAGGTTAGGAAAGAAAAGGTTTCAGGTTAAAGTAACTTATATAAAAAATTAAAAGAAAATTATTATAAAATAATCAACGTATATTTTTAGTATTTTTTATAAAAGTAATGAAATACCCAGAATTACCAAAGTAACAATCTCAGTTCCAAATAGTCTAAAATTTTGACTTTCATTCATTTACTTACTTACATAATTTAAATGAAATTTGAAATTGTTACTTAACAAAGTCATTCATACAATGACAGACATTATTTTAATATAATCAGTTTTAACAATAAAAAAGGAAAATTCAAACCTTGTGAGCCGTCGAGTATTTTTTCTTTATTTTATGCTAGCTTGATATACCTATTACAATTGTAAATAATACTGGATAAAAAGGAAAACGATTTAACATGTTAACACAAGTTACGGCACCAGATTAATTTAAATAGAAAATCAGTTATTACTTTTGATTTATATGTTTGTAGTAACGGCTAACGGCTTTGGAACCCTACACTGAGCATCCGACATGCTATTAACCGGTTTTTTAAATAATTTTACGTCTTTACATACCAAAAACTTTTACTGCTGCGTCACACAAACAATCTCATTAAGTTCTTATACCCACCTCTCTAAATAAAAGAATTTATGGATAATTTACTTGATGTGATGTTGAACAAAAGTTGGCAAGGCTGCCGATGTGTCACGGTTTCTGTTCATCAAATACTTCTGGTTACTCATCAGCATAATCAACACCCACTGCTTAATCTAAATTGTTAAGGGTGGAATCACATCTATCAGCAACAATTCGCATTTGGTCTATACAGGGTTTTTTTTTAAGCATTAAATCGAGCAAAATAAAGCATACCGCTTTATTTTGCTCGATTTAATGCTTTTATATGATTGAAAAATACCTTCGCAAAGCGAGGAAGCTCCACTGTCATTTGAACGATTACGACCCGAGGAGTTAAATTCAGATTGCTCATTCAAAGGCGGGGTATTCTCTCTATTTATGGAGGAACAGGCAGGCTGCTGACCAGATGCTATTAAACTTTTTTCTTGTTGTCTTGATAGTTGCTTACGATACATATCACTAAATTTTTTAACTGACTGTAATTGACTTCTTAAAGATTCAATCTCTTTATCTTTTTTATACCTCAATTTACGAATCAACTGTCGAGCACGTGGTGATACGCTTACACTTGAACCGGGTGACGAAGCTGGCGAACTCATTAGACTACACGCTAGTGGTATTCGCGGCATATTAGTTTTTGAGCATCCAGGCTCACAGGTAGGCATTTCAGGTTCATCTTGGTTAAGATTATCCATATTCTACAGAGCTATTTCATCCATATCGCTGTCTGGAGGACTGTTACAATCAATAAAGCGTTGTATTGCTGCTTTTTTTGTTTTCTTCGTTGGTATGCCTTTTTGGATTCTTCTTTTCACTTTTTTTTAGTACTCTTTGTTCTCTCGGGGTTAAATTATGTATATTAACTATTTTTCTTTCCTGTTTTCTTCTCTGATATTTTTCTTTGTTTTTTCTTATACACTCAGCATAAAGTTCAGGATTCCTTTTTATTTTTTGTATCTTTTCTTTTCATTCTCCCTTTTTTGTGCTAACAGCTCCTCTCGAGACTTTTTTTCCCATGTTGGCCCTAAAATATAACGAATGAATTACACCAACCCTTCTATTCCACTAAGTTCAACTGGAAGTTCAATCAGTTGAACTTATGGGACAAAAATATTCCAACTTTGTAATTTTATTTTAAAAGTATAACTAACTGGAGAAAATGTATCCTTATTGATGTTTAAACTGTCACAGCGATTAAAGTACTAAGGTACTAAAGTGTACAAATATTTATGAACTCGACTGCATTAAACCGGGATTTTATTGTTTACCCGTATCTATTTTTGAATGCTTACTTGTGATTAAAATATTAGAAAGTTGATTTAAAAGGACCAATTTTTTCCGGTTAGTTCAACTTTTAAAATGAAATTACAAACTACACTACACAACACTACAAACTGATTGAACTTCCAGTTGAACTCAGTGGAACAGAGGAATTACAACAACACGGTGCAATCAGTTCCGCTGGTGAAATTAACGCAAACAGATTAAGTAGGTACTATAAATTAGCAATACCCTACATTTATTTTGATAGAACATTGTTAATATTGCTTAATAAAGCGTCTGGAAAGTTTCCCTGGGATTAAAAATTTAATTCACTTTAGCTTGCCAAGAGTCACATTAACCTGTGTTTTAGTTACAGGTTAAAGTTACACAGGATAAAGTGAAAAGTAGATTTAAAAGGAATTTACTCTAAAACCGTTGAAAATACGAAGGTCCCCTATTAGTACCACAAGTAGATATACCATGTTACCACGTCTAAATGATAAGTAAATACCTTCCCATACCAATAAAATTAAATAATCGAGATAAGATAAAGTTAACATACCCGTTACAACCTCCAGATTACCGCCGTTGATGAATAATATCCACAAAAGTACCTTAGATCGTCTTAAACCGTTCCGTATGGCAGTGAGCCAGACACTGGCCGAATATTTACCGAGGATTATGGTGTGCCTATTATTCTTCGTTTTTAAGTGAGATGCAATATCGCGAACACACAGGTTACAGTAAAAAAATCGGTGGACAAACTTCGTGTGCGAATATTGTTGTATAAAAAATATTTATTTAAGACCATATATTTATTAATTGAATGTCATGATATTATTATTGTAAAATATACTATAAAATATATTTTATAAATAGTACACACATTTCAAAGACCAAAAAACTGGAAGCATGTCACATTTGGACAAGACAGGTTACAGTAAAAAATGGTACCTACATATTTTTTTTGGCGAATGTAATAAAGTTGAATAAATAAAATGGCTGGGCCTCGATATAAAAGGTCTGTGCTTATCTATCCACGTTTTTATTTTTTATGGAAATTGCAAATTTAACATACTTTGTATTCAAAAACTCATTGACAGGTTAACGTGCCACTTTTTTTAGAATTACCCACCCGGCAACCACACGGGGCAAGTACCTAAATAATAAAATTAAAAAATATATTTTCTTGCAGTAATTGAGTAAAGCACTTTTACTGCAAAAAGGGCTCGTCTATAAATTGCACACTTGCTACCCTCTGCAACAATGTACTATTATGACGTTTTTTTTGTAGTATGTATGTTCAAAATGGCTTTATACAGAGCGGAAAGAAAACGAACGCCACTTTGATGCAACAACCTAAAGGGCAAATTGTACACAAAGACGTACGTTACGTACTTTTAATTTTAAATCAAATGTGTATCTGTGTAATGTGTGTATGTATGTGTCCGTGTTTGGCATCTTAGCTCCCAAACATAGACCAATCAGGGCGAGGTTTTCTTTAAAGAAAGCTAGTTCAATCCGGAAAACCTCAGTACCACGAAATTGAGACGATACGTTGAGAACATCGGTCGTACAATCGCCCACACAGCTGAGTGACCAATGAAGATAAACAGAGAGAAACTGTCTTGGTCGTGCACATGAGATTCTTATGTTAAATCTATATTCATCTCTTTCTACATTTTCTCACTTCCGTCTTTAATTGGCAGTTAATTGTGTGGCTGTTTGTACATTGTATATTAACACGGCACGCAACATCTTCCGTACGAAGTAAAAGCTGTAATGTATTACAAAGCATGCAGCTAAATCCATTGCCATATTTGTTTCCCCAAAAAAACTACATATTTTTGTTAGTAACTTGATTGAACAATTTGTGCAGAATTGGGTAAGGACCAAATAGTTGGACCACAGTTAAGCGTAGTTAACCATACAAACAACAAAAGTGAAAAAGTTCCGTTGTGACACGAAAATTATCCCTACAAATGTGTGGCTAATTTTCGTGTCTCAACGGAAAAGTTTCATAGAAAATTTTATGAACTGTGTTAGCGTGGCCAACTTTTTGGTCCTTACCCAATTATCAACCAATTGGTAGTTCTGTATCTCTGCCTATGTATGTATGTGTGGACGACACGCTAGCCTAGTTGGTAGTGACTCTGCCTTCGAAGCTAGGGGTCCTGGGTGCAAATCCTGGTAAGGGCAAATATTTGTGTGATCAGCACGAGTATTTGCTCCTGAGTCTTGGATGTTTTCTATGTATTTAAGTATATATTTCTCTATCTAAGTATGTTTATCGTTGTCTAGTACCCATATTACAAGCCTAGAGCTTAGTTTGGAACTAGGTCAATTTCAGTGACATTGTCCCGTGATATTTATTTATTTATTTATTTTATTTAAATTAACTATAAGTGAAATCGATTTCTTTCATACACTACTCCTAGCTGTGGTGTTCATACAATCGTTAATGGCACAATGAGGCATTTGTTTTGTTTTCGACAGACAAGAACCTTTACCGGGGTTCGGAAGTGCAGTAGACCGACGCAGTGGCAAGTAAGTGTTTAGAACTTCTAGATCAGAATCTAAGTCTAGTAATGACAAGTCTGGTAGGGCTGGTAAAGATATTTGCCAGGTTGACATGTGACATTTAAATCGGCTGTAGGTAATCTTGACGAAATCCGTTGCAGCCACGGAGACCCGTCTATTATAGATTGGCTTGTTTAAAAGCGTGACAATAGGCTTATGATCAGTTTCGACTAATGTATGACGTCCATATACATGTTGGTGAAATTTTGTGCAGCCAAATATAATAGCTAAAAGCGCTTTCTCTATCTGAGAATATGATTGTTGAGAAGAACTTAATGAAGCTAACAATAATAATAAATAATAATATCACGGGACACTGTCACACAAATTGACCTAGTCCCAAACTAAGCTCTAGGCTTGTACTATGGGTACTAGACAACGATAAACATACTTAAATAGAGATATACATAATTAAATGTATAGAAAACATCCAAGACTCAGCAACATATATTCGCGCTCATCACACAAAAATCTGCCTTTACCGGGATTTGAACCCAGGACCGCTGGCTTCGGAGGCAGGGTCACTCAACTAGGCCAACGTGTCGTCGCTGATGCATATGCAATGGGATGTTTATCATGGGATATAACAGCACACATGGCATCCTTTGACGAGTCGACTGATAAAGTGATAGGTTTGTTTTGATTATAATACATATGTCCAGACCGGGGCTTTAGTAATATATTATTTTAGGAAGTTAAACTGTAAACTGTGTTTTTTTTGCCATGATCATTAATTAACTTTAGACAAAAGTGTTCTCAAATTGGATGTTTTCTCTGACATATTTTCTATGTATGAACCTAAGTTTGTAATCATGCCCAAAAACTTTTGTAATTCTGTGATATTTTTAGGTATTGGCATACTCTAACACCATCTTTTAAGATGTGCCCTAGGTATTCAACCTCTTCTTTGCAAATATAGGACTTGTCTTTATTAAATTTAATGCTTTTTTTTTTTCGGGTGGTAGACCTTGTGCAGGGTCCGTCTGGATCGCTACCACCATCTTATCCATTAACCTACCGCCAAACAGCAGTGTTCGAATTGTTGTGTTCCGGTTTGGGGATAAGACAGCCGGTGAAATAACTAGCATAGAGGCATTCCATCTTAGTCCTCAGGGTTGGCAACGCATTTGCAGTCTTAAGATTGTCTTGTGGTTGCGAATGTCTATGGGTCACAGTTTCCACTTACCATCAGGTGGCCTGTGTGCACTTTTGCCTTCTCATAGCCATAAAAAAAAAAATGGTATTGAGAAGGCAAACGAGCACACAGGCCACCTGATGTCAAGTGGAAACTGTGACCCATAGACATTTGAATTCTCAAGACTATAATCCTAAGACCTCAAATGCGTCGCCAACTCTGAGGACTAAGATGGAATGCCTCTATGCTAGTAATTTCACCGGTTTCATCTTTTGAGATGTGTCCTAGGTATTTAACCTCTTCTTTGCAAATATAGGACTTGTCTTTATTAAATTTAATGCCTAATTCTCTAGCTCTGCCTAGAACAAGCTTTAGAGCGTAAGAGTATTTTAAATAAAAATAAATAAATAAATAAATATCACGGGACAATCTCACACAAATTGACCTAGTCCCAAACTAAGCTCTAGGCTTGTACTATGGGTACTAGACAACGATAAACATACTTATATAGAGAAATACATACTTAAATACATAGAAAACATCCAAGACTCAGGAACAAACATTCGCGCTCATCACGCAAATATCTGCCCTTACCGGGATTTGAACCCTGGACCGCTGGCTTCGGAGGCAGGGTCACTCCCAACTAGGCCACCGTGTCGTGTCGTCGTGTGTCGTGTTTTTGAATCTAAAAATGTCTATACATACAAAATTCGAGCGTTCCTAACTAACCTGCCATGCGTCGTAGGTCTTTTATGTCATCTATTTAGATACTAGGTTTGTGTCACTATATCAATACAATACAAATACTCTTTACAAACACCAAAAAAAAAAACAGAACACGGAACAGTAGGTACATTTAAATCGTAGATATACAACAGACGATCTTATCGCTAAATAGCGATCTCTTCCAGACAACCTTGGATAGAGAAATAACTGAGTACAAAAATTTATGGCAGGCGATGTAAACTGATCGTTTAGAACTAAAACTGAACAACTACAAGAAACAATTAAAGTATTTCAATTTCGAAATAAAAACGATTTATATATTAAGTAAATAATTTAATAAATACATACTAAATACATATAATTATACATCCATATAATATATACATACATACATCTTCCAAAAAAGATAAACAATGACAAAAGACGAAGCATGAAATCATAGAAAAACTACGGAAGTGATAGAAAATGATCCTTTAGCTTGCTTTTAAAAATGGCAACAGACTTAACACGTGTTACCTCCACAGGCAAAGCATAGCATAACCTTATCCCTATGATGTTAAAAGAATTTCCGTAAAACGTAATATCTTTTTTTTTAACAATAATTATTTATGGACTGTGGTTGGTTTGTAGCTACCAGTCTGTTAAAACCTTATTTAGAGTTCAGTGTTTTTTGCGTGATGCCATAACGAACAGACAGACAAGTTTCTGTGAAATGTTCTTAGCGTTCAAACTCGAGCTCTTAACCTTTTGACCGCCACGGCCGCCTGCTACTTTTTGTGCCCCTGACGCCAACGACGTCATATGCCGCAACCGCGCCGATACAAAATGTATGCAGCGTAGTGAGAGCTCGGCGTCCACAGCACGAAAATCCGATGTGATTTACCGGCCTTGGTAATAGACTAATCCAATGGCTTTTTAAAAAATAACCTATAGATATTTCTAGAGAGATCATTAGTATTGTTATAGATTTTATAATCCAAACGCTTAGATAGTGTCCCTTGTGTTTATTGTAATAAAATACGAATTTAATTCGATGTAAACTGTCAAATTCACTTGCGGGTACGCCGCTCGCATTTTTTGTTTACGCGGTGGCATCCATTGACTAAAGCGGCACGTGCCAAGGCGGCGCGATACAAAAGCGACGACACTGTCTAAGCGAATGGACTTTATACGAAAATGTTTATACGCTTATCCCAAAATCTACTGGATGCAGAGTCGGCTTTATAAATAGCTGCAAACTTTTGTACCTTGTCGCTTTACCGCCTTGGACAGATTAGCAGAGCTCGGCAGGGGTGAGCTGTTTTCAGAGTTTGCATAACATGGACACACCTTGTCATTCAATGGTAGATGCGGTGTAATTTAATAACTACATTAGTTAATTGATTTCTTTAGGCGGCCTTTCTGCTACGATATACGTTGTCGCTATCAAAACAATTTAATTTTATAGTAAGCTTTTTTTAGCAAACCTATTTATATAATATTGTATATCCATGCTAATATGAGAGATAATCAAATGATATGATTTGATATCAAACCTGATATTAAAATCAAGAAGAAATGCTTTGTAATTTGAAACTATAGAAAAATGTTTTTTTATTACTAGTTTAGTTATAATGAATATATTTCATTTCCTTTTATTTTAATATATTTTTTTAGGCTTATCTATATTAATATCTACACTTGACATTAATGATGTTAAAATGGCTTGCACCTGCCGAGCTCTGCAGATTTGTGCAGCAGATCAAACATGACGTTAAAGTGACAAAGCACTAAAGCTAGTTATAATGCCGACCGTACATGTGTATAAGTGTTCCTTTCATTTTCAATTGTAAAAGCGATGATTTTAAAATAACTTATGTTGTACTTGCAGTAGGTGAGTTAATTAATTATGAGAGTAAGGACCAGAAAGTTGGCCACGCTTACTCAATTAAATTTTCTATGAAACTTTTCTGTATGTTAAGGAGAAGGCACACGAGCACTCAGGCCACCTGATGGTAAGTGGAATCTGAGACCCATAGACATTTGAATTCTCAAGACCTCAAATGCGTTGCCAACCCTGAGGACTAAGATGGATTGCCTCTATGCTAGTAATTTCACCGGTTGTCTTATCCCCACACCGGAACACAACAACGCGAACACTGCTGCTTGGCGGGTGGTTAATGGATAAGGTGGTGGTAGCGATCTGGACGGACCCAGCACAGGGTCCTACCACCACTAAAACACACACAACAAAACTTTTTTCACTTTCGTTGTTTGTATGGTTAACTACGCTTAACTATGGTCCAACTATTTGGTCCTTACCCATGAACTTCCCTACTTTAAGAGGCCACATATGATAATCTCGGTAGTGTTCCGCGATCTGGATGTCAATAACACATCCTATGTGTCTGTTATTCCGATATATTGAACTTAATAACATTTCCTTTAGACCGTTAAACGTGAAAACACGATTAGACATATTGTTAGTTGAATCTTTAAAGATTCGAGAAGTTGTGGTTTTGTAGTAAACAGCAATGATTTGAATTAGACGCTGCCATTTAGGCGCGGGCAAACTATCTCCATCTCACGTTTTTCGCACGGAATCACATAAAGCTATCCCATGTCGTTATTGTGTGGACGTGGCAGCATATGTGGCCTCTGGAAATACTATAGGTTCATAAATCTACTGTTGTTGACTTTAATGAAATCATTTTTAGTGTAAAACGTGACTCGGTGTTAGAGCCTTCAATGCCGGGCTCGGACGATGACCAGCGAAACGAGATAGAAGCAGAAGATCCACCGATTATTACTGAAAAGGTAACATAATACTTGATACACTCGCGAGAAAGAAAACGGATACCTTTGAGGTTGTAGAACGCCTTATTTTTTTTGCCAAACGAATACTTATGGTAGACATCTATTTAAATTTTAAATGTAAGTATTTAAATTATTTTATTTGTGTCCTCGTTACTTTTATTGCGTTTTCTAATAAACTAAACTAATATCTTAAAATCTAAGAGCGCTTTACTGTTGTACAAATGAATACGCAATATATAGCCTACATGACACAGTTAATCTTTAAACTTCGTGTAGTCAACTTAGCGGAAAAAGGTGGCCACTTTTTCCGTTAAGTTGCTCACTCATAGTTCAATTGTTGTCAAGTTATGAAATATTCTCTACTAGCAACCCGCCCTCGCTTCGCTCCGGATTAAAGTATGATACATATAAACCTTCCTCTTGAATCACTCAATCTATTAAAAAAAACCGCATCAAAATCCATTGCGTAGTTTTAAAGATTTAAGCATACATAGGGACAGACAGCGGGAAGCGACTTTGTTTTATACTATGTAGTGATAAATTGTGTATTCATTTGTACAACAGTAAAGAGCTCTTTGATTTTAAGATATTACTTTATTAGAAAACACAATGAAAGTTATGAGAGCGCCTCTGGACGCTCGGCGCCCTCCTGAAGGCGCTACATCAGGTTTTTTAGGTTCAGTAAATAAATAATTCAATGAATCAAAGCACCATTACAGTGGCATCTCCGAGTTAAAAAACAATACATGTTAAAAGCAATATTGTTTTGCCGAGTAAAACAAAGCCCTGGATAAAATTTATCTATCTTTGGTGCAACTTATTACAAACATCGCAAATGTTAGGCTTGCCTCAAGATTCTCAGGAACCAGGAGGGTCCTAGTTATTATTTCAAATATTTTAAAGATGAGCTGATGAATCATTCTTTTAATAATTTTCAACTGTTATTTATGTTTACTTATCTATATATATATATATATATATATATATATATATATATATATATATATATATATATATATATATATATATAATATTCCTTGGGATCCTAGGGATTTTTGGAAATTCATCTTCTAACAGGTAAATAGGGATTAGCGTGAAACTAACTCCGCGTACAAATTGGCGGGCGTCACCTAGGTTTAAACCTTGTAAAAATAATAAAATATAAACATATTACCTATGAGTACTGCGAAGTAGTTTTTATGTCTATTTTAAAAACCCTTAGTTTGACAGTGTGCACCACAGTGAACATACCATAATACCCAGTTTTGTTTTTTTTAATAATATTTTTTTATGCTGGTTCAAAATCAAAAAGGGTTTGAATTCACGACTTTTATTGTTTTTGTCATATTAAGGGTTAATATATCTTCAACAATATCAAAAAATGCAGTCTGGTTTTTAAAGCTATAGCGTATTAGTGTTATTTTACACAAATTGTTTAATTTAAAATGAAAATCGATATAAATTTACCCGCAGATCCCAGAGATGGCGTCCTATGAGAATTTCAATAACTTCTACTCGGTTAGCAAGGGGCCTAAGACGCACAAAAAACGGGCGCAGTATAAAGTAAGTAAAAAATCACGGGGGATTCCGTGATTATTTAAAATCACATTTGATTACATGATTTTAATTATACAACTAGCGTTTCCCCTGCCTTCGCGTTGAAGTCGTTTATCGCTAATTATTTTTACAATACAATACAATACAAATACTCTTTATTGAACACCAAAAATAATAGCTTAATTAGCTGTTGTCCAAGACTCCGTTCGCGAAGGAGACCTTTATCGAGGGTAAAAAGTGCCCCAGGCATGTTTTTTCTACGGTATTTATTAACCTTTTGACCGCCACGGCCGCCTGCTACTTTTTGTGCCCCTGACGCCAACGACGTCATATGCCGCAACCGCGCCGATACAAAATGTATGGGGCCTACCGAGCGCCCTGCGCCCGATGACGTGATTTAGCGGCTTTGGCGGTAAAACGTTAATAATGGGTTATGTCATACGATTTCACATCGAATCATATATAAAAATATTCTTAACTTTTTGCTATTTTTTATTAAAATTCAGTTCTCGCACAAATTCTCCTACAGAATGATGAATTTTGATAATTCGCCGCTCAAATTAAAGGTAATTTATAAGTAGAAGTCGTTAATGGCTGTTTAAAAATATTTCCATAACCAAACGGTTTTAATCAAACAGTGTTTGAATTCAAGACTTCTTTTGCCAATTTAAGGGCTAAGGTACGGTTGATCCTTTATTGTCTATCGCTCGCCTGTTGTCCGAGCGCTCGCTTCTATAAAATAAACCCGTACAAGTTGTAGAATATAATTATTTATTAGAAATTGATACGTTTTTTACTTTCTTTTTCACTGGAGGACGAGTACGACTATAACGCCTACACTACAACCAAGGCGCCCAAGCCACGTAAGGTACGTTAATATTTAATATTAAACCGATTAAAAAAACCACACCCTGTGCAGGGTTCACCCGCTGCCACAATCTTATCCATTAACCTAACGCCAAGCAACAGTGTTCGCATTGTTGTGTTCCGGTGTGGGAAAAGACAATCGGTAATATTACTAGCATAGAGGCATTTCATCTTAGTTCTCAGGGTTGGAACACATTTGAGGTCTTACAGTCTTGAGAATTCAAATGTCTATGGGTCTCAGATTGCACTTACCATCAGGTGGCGAGTGGTGGTGGTGGTGAGTCCTCATGAATCTACTCGTTACTAAAAAAATACGAGTAAACCATCATCACCATCCATTAACGATCCGCCAAGCAACAGTGTTCGCATTGTTGTGTTCCGGTGTGGGGATAAGACAACCGGTGAAATTACTAGCATAGAGGCAATCCATCTTAGTCCTCAGGGTTGGCAACGCATTTGAGGTCTTGAGAATTCAAATGTCTATGGGTATCAGATTCCACTTACCATCAGGTGGCCTGAGTGCTCCTGTGCCTACACCTAGCCATGAAAAAATCCAGCCACACTGCTGAGGAGTTCCATTGCTATAAATTGCAAACCCTTTTTCCGTAGCCAGTTCTTGGATTGTAACCAAGCTTTGCAATAGACCCCCCAGGCCACCACTGTTGCCGATTGGAACCAGGAGCATTGGATGGAACGTGACAGCGAGCCGAAACCTGCCATCGGCAACCAAGTTCACTGGAGCGACCACGAAACGCGAGTGGACACCGATGCCCCAACATATATGGTAAGACCAAGACGGCTAACCTATCTGAAACACTAAAACCGGGCAAGAGCATGTCGGACCATGCTCAGTATAAAGTTCCAGAGCCGTTAAGTACTACAAACATAAAAATTAACAAGTAATAACTAATTGCCCGTGTGGTTGCCGGGTTAGAATAGTGCCACTCCATGTCTTCCCGTGGATATCGTAAGAGGCGATTCAGGGAATAAGGGCTTGTAGTATTGTTAGGCGATGGGCTTGCAACCTGTCACTAATACACTAGTAAACTTCTTGGCCTGATTGTGCAAAATGTGGTTACAGAATTATCAACAAGTCTGTTTAGAGTTGTTGGTATTTCTGTAGCTCTGCCTACCCCACTCTGGGAATGAAGGCGTGACGTTATGTATGTATGTAATAACTAATTTTCTATTTAAAGTCAATTGGTGCCGTCTTAAATGATTTTAGTACGTATAAACACTTTAATCGACTGTATATCAAGACCCACTTTGTTGGCGTGACTAATTTGTACATATATTCTGCCAAATTACAGCTTTTTTGTCCTAAGAATCTTAGAGCTACGGACGGACGGACGGACGGACATAGCGAAACTATAAGGGGTAGTTTGACTACGGAACCCTAAAAAAACATTTGCCCGCTGTTTTGATTGTCCAAATTTTCATGTTGGAAAATATATTTTTTCTGAATCCATTAGTTCTTAGAAATGTGATATAGCTACAGAACGTGTAGGGTTAGGTTAGGTTTCATTTATAACAATTTAGGAAACGTTTAACTTTCCTAGTTTGAGAAAAAAACATTTTCTAACTTATGAAAATTCAGACAAACGAAACTGCGGGCAAACGTTTTTAGCGTTTGAGATAGGTAACCGGCAAGTCCGCCTGTCACAAAGAGTGACAGCTGCAGCTGGAAGAAGCCCGAGCGAACATGCAAACGCTCCTAACGTTTCTCTTTTCTATCGCTTAAAATGCATGCGATGACAGTTGACCACGTGGTTTATCGTAACGTTCGAGAATGTCATCCCATAAATTTTGAGTGATAGAAAAGAAAAACGTTATAATCTAAACCGTATATCCGAGTATACAACGACCTTCACCGAACTGCTTAACGGATAAAAGTATTTTATTTTAAATTATATAATGTATAAAAATATATTACAAGTGAGTTGACCTTTTTTTAATATACAGGGTGGGATCGAGTAACCCGCCAAATTTTAACCATCGATTCTAGAGGCTATTTGGAGTATATAATGTGGTATAACATGAAGTCCAATAAAGCATAATTTCCGAGATTTTTATTATTTAAAAAACAATTTCATAGTTAATCTAATTTGAACTCTGTCACCTTAACCTAAAGCATTATTTACTAAGAAATTGATTAAATTAATTTATGTTGTACGTTGATGACATTGCTATTTACAACATGAATCTTTCTAGTAAATAATCGGTTCTCCAAATAGGCTCTAGAATCGATGGTTAAAAATTGGCGGGTTACTCGTTCCCACCCTGTATTATACATGTAAAATAAAGTTTATTAATTAACCAGATCATTGCCAATTACTAATACTATCAATTTACCTGTTTATACCTGCCTACCCAAAAGTTATGACGGGAAAAAATAGTCCACCTAACGTTTCCATAATATTCTATAGGCTTCATTTTTGATTGGTATGACATTTTTTTTAAATAATTTATCTCATTCTGTACTATATTTTTTTAGTCAAACCACTACTTGCAATATTTTTTACATACATACATACATAACGTCACGCCTCCATTCCCAGAGTGGGGTAGGCAGAGCTACAGAAATACCAACAACTTGAAACTTGTCTATAATTCTGTAACCACATTTTGCACATTCAGGCCAAGAAGTTTACTAGTGTATTAGTGACAGGTTGCAAGCCCTTCGCCTAACAGTACTACAAACCTTTATTCCTTTAGTCGCCTCTTACGACATTCACGACAAGACAAGAAGTGGCACTATTCTAACCAGGCAACTACACGGGGGAATATATTTTTTAACATATTTAATTTAATATAAGATACTTTTCATCCATTAACCAGTTCGATGAAGGTTGTACGCTCGGATCCTATACTTAGTAATATTAAAGTAGAGTTTGCATATTTGCTACAACCCCTGAAAAGTGGCATAGTGTAGTTTAGAGAAATCCAGTGATATAGGATCCTTCGAATCGGGTCATACACAGATTTAGGTTATCGCCTTCCTGTGGGCCGAGCACGCTGCCACGGGACTTAGTGTCAAATGACATCAGACGGGGACTAGTGTCAAATATTATTATGAAATTATTAAAATGACAGCCACCCGGGGATTAAGTTGCTTAGTATTAAAAGGACTGAAATCACACTAAACACGCTTTTATTTTAAAACTTAGTTCTTCATACTTACGTTGGAATATGAGATAGGGGTGCGCCATAGTTCATATAAAATTTCAAATTAGATTATTGGAACTCTGAAAATGTTTCACATACCATTTTATATCATAATGATCACTCTACATAATAAATATTTAATAATACACCTGTTTAATTTTAGGATTTTAGTGGTAAATTAAGGGTTTTTTTTTTTTTTATTGTATTTTATTCATTCTTTTGTCTCTGATATTTTTTTCAGAGCTTATTTCTTTCTTTTTTCCTTTCAATAATTCTTTCTTTTGGTTTTTTACTCTTTTGACTTTGTCAGGGCGCACATCCGGAAAAATCCTCAAAGGACGCCTGGGAAGGTGCCGGACTTTTACCGACTAAAAAACCGGACATGCGCTCTTTTCAATTTTTTAAAACTTACTTACTAAGCATGCAACAGTGCGCATGCTGGGTACTTAAACTAGAACAGTAAATTAATATAGCCTTTACAAATTTTTATCATTATAACTTGCCGTCTTAAATTCATCTTCCAACGAGGATGCCAAGAGGCTGTTTAAATTTATACATATAGGAATTATTTGAATTCGCTAGTGACTGATAATTGATAATTACCTCCATACTAGTTCTTGGCACTTAATTTTCTAATTATTATTACATTGTTAGATTGCTATCATCCATTAAAATTAGTATTACAATAAATTAAAAATACAATTTAAATTAGCAAATCATTACCTTAAAGATTACACAGTAGCAACGATAATCATGTAGTAACTTCAGTAGCCAGATTAACTGTGCATCCATAAGAATGAGCTCATGATGGATAATTCATAGTTACCTTAATACTAATTTTTAGCCCTTAATATTACAATTATTATTACATTATTAAATTAACTATCATTCATCAAATTAGTACAACACAACATCAGGGATTACAATTTAAAATTAGCATGTCATTACATTAATTGCAATGCCACCAAGATAATTATGTGGTATATTTATACAGATATTAAGATATCGAATTATTGAACACATTTATAATCACACAACGTTTTTATTTGAATTACAGTGCCAATAATTTATCTGGTGCCTCTCCCGTGCGTTACCTGGCTAGCCTTAGCCGAGTTGCGGCAAGTTATACCTTTAAGTTCATAACTCTGTACTATCAGTAGCGTCCCAGTCCCCACCGATCTGAACTACTCCACCTATGCCATCGATCACACCACCTTGCCTTCCCCGCTTTAAGCAAGGTTCGCTCTGCAAAGGCCAGAAAACAAACTCTTGAGGCATCGTCCTGTAACAGGGCCTCGAAGCAATCCTTCTCGATTGCTTTCCCCATTCTGATCTCGCTGTCCAGTCTGTCTCTCCCATACCTGGGGCATTCTGTGAGTATGTGCTCAATGGTTTCTACAGACTGGTCATCGCAAGAGCAGAATGGTGAAACCGCGAGTTTAAATCTATGCAGGTACTGCCTAAGGCCCCCGTGGCCAGTAAAAAGTTGCGCCGTCAAATTGGTAGCCTTGATTTTTGGGAGGAGAGACTTAGCCTTTCTCACGTCACTGAAAAATATTCTCGTCCCCGATCCCGTGGCAGAGAGAGTGTATCGCTCTTGCCACTCCTCGATGGTCCTGATTCGTAGCATGCGCTTTGCGTACGACAACGGATACTTGTCGTACGCCGGGGCCCTTTTGTTCTTAAGTGCGGCATTCTTAGCCACTTCGTCAGCCCTTTCATTACCCGCGATACCCACGTGAGCCTTTATCCATAGCAGACCGATGCCTGGCCCTTCGGATTCTGTTTTTGCGAGATGTCGCCTGATATCGACCGCTATGGGGTTTAGGTTATTGGGGTCGCAAATCGACTGAAGGGCTGACCTTGAGTCACACATTATGTGTGCCACTTGGTTCCTACTGCCAGCCATCTCCACAGCCCTGTGGACTGCTACCATTTCGGCCTGGAAGACCGTGCAGTACGATTCCAGCCTAAAGCTTGAAGCTTGGACTTCACTGCCCCCCCCCGCCACACCGACACAACAGCGCCCACCTTACCCTCATTTTGCTACCGTCAGTATAGAAGCACAGTGCTCCCTCAGGTAAGCTGGCGATATCTCGCCAGTATATGGCCAAAGCTAATACGGTGCCTCTGCGCGGGATGGGGCAGCCGAGCCGGGTGTACGCGCAACTGCAACGGCCGTCCAGGCAGCTCAGCCAGCGGTTTACCCCTCTTGATCTCATAAAGATCAAACTCTCCTTTAGACGCAGGTCGAGTGGGAGGATACGCGCAAGCAGAACAGCAGAGGTAAGTGAAACTGTTCGGTGAGCCTTCGATATTTTGATGGCAAAGGCTCTTGTGACTCGGTCCAGTCGTTCCCTTACATGCCGTCTGCCAGCCACGTTTCCCCAGGCTCCCGCGGCATATAGAATTGTGGGCTCCACAACCGTGACAAATATGGTACGCAAGATGTCAGCATTCAATCCCCACTGGGCCCTTGTCATTCTTGACACCACCTTGTAAAGGTTCAGCGCCTTCACTATGACACTGTCCAAGTGGGCGCCGAAACCGAGGTTCTTGTCAATGGTAAGGCCCAGCAGCTTGATCCGATCACAGAGTGCGATTGGGACCGATTGAATGCTGAAAGATGGCGCATCATATTTGAGGCGCTTTGTTATCACAATTGCCTGCGTCTTTTGAGGAGCAAACCTAAGTTTGTGCTTTTTGCCCCAGTCTGCCACAATGTTGAGCGCCTTGTTGACGCTCTCGTTTAGCTCGTCAGTGGAGCTGGCCTTCGCCATAATAAGAATATCGTCCGCAAAGGCCTGGATGTTCGCCCCCTCATCTTCCATTTGGTTCAGCAGGGGGTCCAGCTGGAGATTCCACAATAGTGGGCCGCCTATTGAGCCCTGGATGCAACCCCTGGCTGTCTCCCGGCAAATAGCCTCACCCAGATAGTTGAGGGTGATGCTCCTGTCCGCCAGATAATCGCATAGAATTGCGAACAGCCATGGGTCGACATCGTGCTCCCTCAGCTGCTTTATTATGGCAGGCCACCATGCCCCATCAAACGCGCCCTCGATGTCCAGGAAGACGAGTGTCGTCAGCTTCTTTTCCTCCAGCCCCTTCCTGACGAAGGTAATGGCGTCGTAGAGCGCATCTTCGGTACTCCTCTGCGGCATGAATCCATATTGCCGCTGATTTAGGCCCCTACCCCTATGCAGACCCCACGTAAGCCTATTTACTAGCATCTTCTCCAAGACCTTCCCCAGCACCGCCAGGAAGCCGATCGGGCGGTATGCCTTCGGAACACTGTAGTCGTCCTTACCAGGCTTCGGTATTATCCTTATCCACGCCTTCTTCCAGCACTTCGGGAAATAAGATAGTCGCAGGCACTGATTGAACAGCGCCAGGATCACCGGGTCCGTTGTGAAGGTCCGATACGCGATGTCCGAAGATATGCCGTCCGATCCCGGGGCTTTGCTGGGGTCCATGTTGGCGAAGACCAGATTGGCTTCCTCCTCCGTGAATTCCACCAGGCCTGCCGTGCAACAGAGCCGCTTTGCTTCCTCTCGCATCCTCGCAGTCTCCGCTCGCACTCCAGCATGGCAATCGTCGTCAGTGCCGGGATCATCCTCGGGAAAGAAAACCCCGGCCATTAGCTGCGCCGATTGCAGAGGATTGAGCGTGGAACCGTCGTCCGGTGATTTCAAGAGGCATTCCTCGCGTGCTGACCTTATTGAGCACTTCTTGACCACCCGGTACGACGATTTCCAAATATCCTCGCTTTTCTGATGCGAGCAGAAAGCTGACCAGCTTTCGGTTATGGCGCGCTATCGCCCTGTGGACGTCCTCTCTGAGAGCGGTCGTGGCATGTGTGACCTCCTTGACCTTCTCGCCGAGCTTCCTGACCTCTACAATTACTTCGTTACTGGCGACCTGCGAGCCTTGTCCAGCTGAGCCACGGATCCTCTCACGCACATCTGTAAGACCGGTCTGGAGAGATCTCAGAGTCTCCTGGATCTGGTCCTCACCTCCCCTACGTGTTGCGTTCATCCTCTCCAAGGGGTCGCCAATATCCGAGACTAGAATTGTTCGCTGGGCCGAAAGTTCCCTCTGGATTGCCTGAAGAGTCTCCTGGTTTCGGGCGGACTCCACCTTCGCCGACTCTATTACTGCGGCCAGGGTTCTTGCGTGGGCTCTCTCCAGGCCCAAAGCTCTCTTCCCCTGGAACAACTTCTCCTTCTGAAGCTCCATAAGATGGCGCGCCCTCGAGTCGGCGAGCCTCAGGACGATCTCGTATAGCGCGTGAAGCGACTCCACCACTGTGTCCCTCACTGTCCTCTTAAGGTTTCCCGAAGACTCAACCGCTGCCTTTGCCGCCTGCAAAACTCTGTTCGCCTTTTGAGGGAGTTCACTGATGAGCCCTCCTCCGGCCATTCCTGCTCCGGACGAGCAGATTGAGCGGTCGTCACACAAAGGGGACTCCTCTTCGTCCTCCGGGTCTTTGGGCTCGCCCGCCGCCTGAGTCCTCCCAGCTAGGTCTACTGCCTGAGCCTCTCTAATCTGCGTCCTTACTCTGAGCAGCGCCGACTCCGACCTAGAGCCAGAACGGGCCCTTGGCTGATAAGAGCCAATCGCTGCCGGCGTTGAGGCGGCTGATGGCAAGCTCGCCTCTGACCCGGAACGACTCTTCCACGACGAGTCCTCCTCGGGCTGCACCGGCTGCGGAGCATCGCTACTGGGGGGCTCCAAATCGGTCCAAGTGACCTCCTCCATAATAGTTGGGGACTCTACCTCCGGCTCAACATCCTCGAGGCCAGCAACCCTCTGCAGGTTCGGGGCGCCAACGCCCGATGAGGCCGGGTCACATTTCCCCGTTGCACGCCCTCCATCCTCTGCACTCGCCCGGGCTCTACTGCTTAGGGGGCGTGGCACCGGTGCACCACCTTACGCCATCTTCTGGGACGGGCCCACTCTTGGGAGCTTTACCGCAGGCTTTGGCTTAGCCGACGGCCTGTCGCCCGGTTTTGGCTTCTCCTTTCTGCTGCCCCCCTCCCGGTCTCCTCTGGGAAGAGATGAAGACGACGACATGACCACGGCGTAGTCCCAGCCGAGCCGAACTCAAGGAGCCGTCGCACGCCCCCGTAGGACTTCCCGTTTCGGAGCTACCGCAGATCGAAGTCGGCCACTGACAGCCGCCCGGAATCCAAGATGGCCGACAATCGGCCCAAGTTCGTCTTAACTCCGGCCCCCAGCGTCCCCGAAAAACGGGAAAAACGGATTCCCACTCAGCACATCCCACTCTACCCGAAACACCAAAAAAACGACACCTGGAATTTCACCCGCAAGAGGGCGCCACCAATACGCCCACCTTGTAGCGGCAGTCACGCCGAACTCAGGGACGTGCCGTACTCCACTCTACGACCAACGGCACCCCCGCTACGACCCTTTAAAACTCGACACTGACAGTTGACAGCTGTCAAAGTCGAACTTCAAAAGCCCGTAGACCCCGTTTCAGGAGTCCCAGAGAGCCCGGATTTCTTCTGGGATGGATGGGACAAAGCCCCGAGTCGCCCCCGTGCGGATCCCCCACGATCCCCCGACTCCGAAAATTTTCCGGAAAATTGTCGATATTACCGGATCTTATGCCGCCAACGTCTAGAGCACCCCCGACCCCCCAGAAATGAGCCCAAGGTCGGCCAGGATAGGCTCAACAACCGCCGAGATACACGGGGGGAAAAAATCCAAGATGGCGTCCGTGCAAAACTTCAAACCCCGATTGCCGCCAAACTACTGGTCCCCCAAGACCCGGACCACTTCCTGGGACTGAAAAGAGGGCCCAAGGTACCCGATTCCAGGCCCTCCTCGTTGGCAAAAATCGTAGGTCCAAAACACCCGGGAGCACCAAGAACACGTCCCGCCCTCCCCCAAACCGAAAACCCCAAGTCCGTACGGCCCTCCAAAGCCGAGATCCGGCAGCAGAAATTGCGCCCAGGAGTTAACCTCGTCTCCAAAAGGCCCAAGATCGAGGGATCTCGGCCACTACTAAGTGTAGAGCGTTGGAAAAAGTTCCAAGAGATAACACAGTCCTGGGGGCTCCTGAGGCCAGCGTTCCAGGAATCCTTCTCCCCCGCTCGTTAGGGAAATAAAAACAAAAAACAAACAAAGTAGCACAGAAAGTCCAATTTTGGACCTACGAGCACGGGAAAAACACAGATACACTACGCAAAACAGTAACGATAATAATATACAATAGAACAATCAAAAATCAGTCTTAAACAGGTAGCACATATACACATGAAATTTTCAATAATTCGTAACTTTAAAGTTTTTAACGGTGCGAAAATAAAATTTGGTATATAGCTTCTATGTACAGATCTCCTTCCTTCAATTATTTAAAAAATTATGGTCATCGATCTTGTTTTCCCGCTATCACGTGAATTCACGTGTCAAAGTTTTAACAAATTTTCAAAATGGTGTAGCTAACATTCCACTTAACTTAAAATTCCGCCGAATAGTGCGCTGAGCTGCTCTCGATGGTACCCTTCGTTTGGCGTCACCAGAAGCTGCAACCGACGTCCGGATCAAAATTTCTGGCTCGATCCGGGAGTTGTTTTTCTGGCGATTGCGTCCAAACGCTTCGTCAGAAAAATCCGTTTATGGGCTCAAAATGAGGGGCCCACAAAGCCGCTTACGACGGTGTGTCACACACTATGGGTAACAGATCTTGATCTCGCAGCGATTCACTTTTAAGCTCTAAAAACCACTCTTTTCCACTTTTCACTTCACTGAAACTTCTCAGGGAGTAGTGCGACACCTCTCCAGATGCGCGGCGTCAGCCCGCGTCGTTTGGCACTAGTTTCGCGAAAATTGGAGCAAGTTTACTATTTTTCCCGATTTTTTGAGCGCGGAGCGGCTTTTTTTCGTGGCGCAAGCGATGGCGGTTGGGGCGCTACTGGGTAAATTAAGGTTAGGTTAGGTTAGGTTTGTTTTATAAACGTCCTAACGTCCTAAAAACGTCCTAGAACGGTTTGAACGGTGGAAATGCCAGAAGTTAACGTTTTTTAAAACCTAATTTTCTGGCTAAGCTCATGCCCGCATAAACGCCGTCAGGACAGCTTTATACCTACGAGTATCATATAAAAACGCTGCCACGGGACAATTTTTGACATAGGGTCGGGACTTTAATTTGTCTATTCCATATTCCAACGTAAGTATAAAGAGGTAAGGTTTAAAATAAAAGTGTGTTCTGTGTGATTTGAGTCGTTTTATTATAAAGCAACTTAATCCGCGGGTGGCTGTCATTTTAATAATTTCATAACATCATTGTCATCATTGTTTCATGTTTAACACTAGTTCCCGTTTGACGTCATTTGACACTAAGTCCCGTGGCAGCGTGCTCGGCCCACAGGAAAGATAACTTTTGTTTTTAAGAGTGTGTATGACCCTTTTTGCTCGTTTCTGCATCATCTTTAGAACGAAGTTTTCGCGACTCGCAAGAACGAAGCGCCTTCTGCTGAAAAGAAGGACAAGGAAGACAAGCCGGCCAACCTCCAGGCTCTGGTGGACGCGATCGGGACAAGGATGAGGGATATAGAAACCGTGGTGCAGAAGATGACGGCTAATGTGCATCCCAACGGAGAGGGCAGTAGTTCGGAAATAAGGTAACCAAAGTTATAATATGGAATTTACAAGGTTTATGAGACACCTGTAAATTACTATAGGAATCGAAAAGATTGTGCCTCCTGGAAACGATTTCTATTAAAAAATGCAAGAAAGTGAAGAAAAAAATCTAATTTTAGCAGTAGAAGTACAATAGATACAATACCATAGCCTTTTTCACGAGTAAGAAACTGTTATAGTAAAGCAGCGTCCGCTGCGCCGTGTTTTAGATGTTTTTAAACATCTAACATGTTTTTTCGAACAGAAAAGGGGCGTGGGGAAAATGTTTTTTGTTTAAAAACGCACAGGACTTTTCAAACTAGTATATTGAAAAAAAAAATGAATAATCGGAAAAAAATACTTCGGGTTGGCCCTTTGTGGTTGCCAGGTTAGAATAGTGCCACTCCATGTCTTCCCGTGGATGTCGTAAGCGGCGACTAAGGGAATAAGGGCTTGTAGTACTTTTAGGCGATGGGCTTGCAACCTGTCACTAATATACTGGTAAACATCTTAGCCCACTTGTGCAAAATGTGGTTACAGAATTATCAACAAGTCTTTTTAGAGTTGTTGGTATTTCTGTAGCTCTGCCTACCCCGCTCTGGGAATAAAGGCGTGATGTTAGTTTGTATGTATGTAAATACTTCGGATTTTTTGGTGTTCCCTGGCAGATATTTTAGCATGATTGTGCAAAGTGTGGTAATAGAATTATCGACAAGTTTTCTACAGCTGTTGTTGGTAATTCTGTAACGGTATTCGGTGTTGTGTACGTATTCTGTTCTGTGTGTGTTAGTTGTTTTGTGAGTGGTGGTCCGTGCAGGGTCCGTCCGGATCGCTACCACCATCTTGTCCATTACCACCCGCCAAGCAACAGTGTTCGCATTGTTGTTTCCGGCATGGGGATAAGACAGCCGGTGAAATAACTAGCATAGAGGCATTCCATCTTAGTCCTCAGGGTTGGCAACGCATTTGAGGTCTTAGGATTATAGTCTCAGATTCCACTTACCACCAGGTGGCCTGAGCTCGTGTGCCTTCTCCTAAACATGAAAAAAAGCACTGCCTACCCTACCCTGGGAATGAAGGCGTTGTTATGTATGTATGAATTACGTGTATAATATTGAGAATATACCCAATCGTTGCAGAGCCCAGTTGGACAAGGAGAACGGTCTAGATGGGAGTGGGTTGAAACCCAAACAGCCAAGCACAGATTCTGCGAATTACAAAAGGTATGTTAAGGGCGCCGAGCGTCCAGTGGCGCCCTCATGACTTTTATCGTGTTTTCTAATAAACTAAAGCATTATCTTAAAATCTAAGAGTGCTTTACTGTTGTTAAAATCAATACGCAATATATAGCATACATGACGAAGTTTAATAACCTTTAACCTTCGTGTAGTCAACTTAACGGGAAAAGGTGGCCACTTTTTTTCGTTAAGTTGCTCACTCATAGTTCAATTATTGTTAAGTTAGTTCCAGACATAGAAGTTTGTGTGGCAGGAACGTCAATTAACTAGGGACTTCCTTCCGATATGAAAATTATCGATAATTGTTTCAAATACAAGGTAAGGGAATAAGGGCTTGTAGTACTGTTAGGCGATGGGCTTGCAACCTGTCACTAATACACTAGTAAACTTCTTGGCCTGATTGTGCAAAATGTGGTTACAGAATTATCAACAAGTCTTTTTAGAGTTGTTGGTATTTCTGTAGCTCTGCCTACCCCACTCTGGGAATAAAGGCGTGATGTTATGTATGTATGTATGTTTCAAATACTTATTTCAATGTGATATTTCATAGTAGATAGGTATCGTTCACCGGATAAAATAGAGAGTAACTAAAATGCTGATCACAACCCACCGATGGGTTTCTTACACACAAATACCTTTTAAAATTAACTGAAACCAAACAAAAAAGGTCTATTTAGGTAAATTGTATAACATTGTGAAGCATAATAGTAAACTCTATATAATCCATACCTACTCAGTTTTTGGAAAATGTATGGAAAGGATTCAAACTTAAAAAATATTATAGGTAGGTAATCATTCATGCCACAAAAACTTCTATGTCTGGTTATGTCATAGTCTCTATGAATTGAGTGCTCATTTTGTACAATAGTAAAGCGCTCTCTAATTTTAAGAGGATACATTAGTTTATTAGAAAACACAGTAAAGGTAATGAAGGCGCCACTGGACGCTCGGCGCCATCTTAGATTCGGGCTAGATTCTCTGTAATGGAAAATATTGTATGTAATTAAACTCTTTATTGCACATAATATACAATACATTTTTGCATACACATCGTGTAAATTTCATACAGGCTCCTTGTTGTTTCTTGAGATAGTTTTTTGTGTGTTGTAGTAGGTACTTCACGGCTTCGGAACCCTACACTGAGCATGGCCCGACATGCTTTTGCCCGATACGGTAGGTAACCATACTGTTTCTGATAAGTGGGTCACACACTTTTAAAAACAAAAGTTGTCTTTCCTGTGGTCAATAGTTCAAAGCTTATGTGCATATAAGTTATGTTTCTTGACGACACGTTGGCCTAATTGGGAGTGACCCTGCCTCCGAAACCTACTCTATTTAAGTATGTTTATCGTTGTCTAGTACCCATAGTACAAGCCTAGAGCTTAGTTTGGGACTAAGTCAATTTGTGTGAGATTTTCCCGTGATATTTATTTTAAGTATATAATAGGTCTAAAGCAGACCTGACGCCGTTTATGCGGGAATGGGTATAGCCAGAAAACTAGGCCTTAAAAACGTTAACTTCCGGTGTGTCCACAGGAAAGACGCTAACCTTAATCTCTTCCGGTGTGTCCACAGGAAAGACGCTAACCTTAATCTGTGTATGACCCAGCTAGTAAATTTTACATAACCCTTTTGCGTAGGTAGCAATATTTTGTCAATCGCATTGTTTTAGAAATATCAAGGTGCCACGACGAGAGTAGCGAGTCGCAATCAGTTTAAAATCTGCCGTAAATACCAAAGAGAGCAGCTAAATGCAATGAAGTAATGAAATCATTTTAAACTCTATTGGCAAAGCTGGGTATTAAATCGTTAATCAACACATTATAAATTACATTACATGTCAAATTATATGCAGTTACATTGAGATCGTCAGAAATAGAATTAAATTATAATAGTAAAAATAGTAAAAGTCAACACAAAAAACAAAGTACATTACAAAATAGAATAAAATAGAATAAAATAAAATAAAATAAAATAAAATAAAATAATAATAATTAAAAGTCAAACTAATTTACAAGTCAAGTTCCATATACTCATTTAGAGTATAGTCAAGTTCAAAAGTATGTATACACTTTAGTACCTTGTCTATTTAACGTCATGTTTAAACTGCCATATGAAATTATCCAAGCGATTAAAGTGACAAGGTACTAAAGTGTATACATACTTTTGAACTTGACTGTACCTAACAGATTAACTTTTAAGTTAACATTGAAAAATGTTAAAGGACTTTTTAACTTCCGTTAAATTTCCCCAGGTCTGTTAATCGTTAATTCAATACCTACTAATTACTAAAAGACACTGCTCGCACCGCGCCGCGCCGCGAAAAACACGTTCCGCCACGTTTTCAGACGAGAGCTTCATTCAACATATTAAGTAATGTTCATGAACGGGAATATCCACATTATGTCAGATGACCAGACATAGAAGTTTTTGTGGCACGAATAAAGTTGTCCTAGGGACTTCCTAACGATATTAATTTATCGATAAATTGTACTTTGTAAACTGAAACACAGATTTGAAATCAATTGAGTAGCATTAAAAGAAGTTTTTGTGTAAGAAATGTATTCAAATTGACATTAATTTGAATTTTAAAATCCTTATGAAGTATGCCCTTGAAATACTTAAATTAAAGACATTATCATTAAAATAACATCGATGGGTTCGGTGAACTTAATACCTATCTACTATGAAATTTCACTTTGAAATAAGTATTTGAAACAGTTATCGATAAATTGAATATCGGAAGGAAGTCCCTAGTTAATTGACGTTTTTGCCACAAAAACTTCTACTATGTCTGTAGATTACTAAATTATACACGGCTTTTTTTGTCGGTATTGGAAGTGAACAGGTTAGCCTGTTAACTTCCAATAACGCAACAACATAAAAAATGAAATTTTTATTGCGTGTTAACGTATTAACGTTAACTTGCGTTAAATTTTCTGAAATGCTACGCTCTAACGTTTAACGAAGTTAACTTATTGTTACGAGTAGGTATGGTTAAGTAGGTAGGTAGATTAACATCGAGGCGCCGACTCAAGGACATCCCTATTGGGTTCAATCGAGTTCAAGGCCAAGGCCGTCACTAACATTTCCATTTCGTCACGAAAATTAACGTATCAAAATGCATGGCTAATTTTTGTGACGAAATGGAAAAGTTAAATTTTCTTAATTTTTGTCCTTAACGATGTAAACTTTTTTTTAAAAACGCCGCGTAACGGATTAGCGATAAACGAAGTTAACTATTTGATTAACGATGCCCAGCTATCGTCTATTGGTAACCACATTAAATTTAAAAGTGTGGACTGAAATAAGATTTAGTGACTAAGATTGAAAAGGGCATGCTTCAATGGTTCGGTTATTTGGAAAGGGCGGATGAATAACGATGGACGAAAGAAATATACAGTGCGATAGTGAGTGGAAGGGTCGGAAGGGGGCTTAAGTACCCGAAACCGACGTGCATGTATGACTCGATGTATGAATGTGGAAGAAGCGAAAGAGCTTTGTCAGGATCGTAGCAGGTGGAAAGAAGTAGTTCCTGCCTACCCCTCTGGGAAACAGGCGTGATTTTATGTATGTATGTAAAATAGTTACACTATTACTATCAATTAATATCCATTGTCATAGTGTGACAGTTGCCATTACAGTTTCTCTTGTTTGCCTCCTAGCCTCTTACATTTTTTTAAAGGTTTACCGAGCAGAAGCGGGGTAGCCAGTACCTCCACGCGACGGAGTACACCACCGAGCCGCCCCTCTTCGTCGAGGACTCCAACCTGAATGGGTACTACAGTGATGCTAGCAACAGCCTCCTTAGAAGAGCTAATGGACCTAAGGTATCCATAACTTTAACCGCATCACAGACATAGTTTTCCGATTTGTAATTCGTATCTACCAGCAAGTAGACCAAAGTTCAATTTCCTTTGCAAAGCAATAGGGAGCATGCACTATCTTACGCTCTCTGGAAAGTGCTATGAGAGAGAGGAATAACTGAATACGCGAAATAATTGTCGTGTATTTTTAACATAAGATATGAAGCTTCAAAAAGTCATAGTTCAGACCCCTGCAAAAACACTTTACAACATCGACGACAGGAATGACGTCACAGCTGTTGATCCATGTTTAACATATAAGGACGGGTCTTCCGGTAACCTTCGGGGAGGGAAGATGGCCGATTGAAAGATGTCCGGCTTTTGATTTTGATTTATTCTGTTTACTGATTTACTCTATTCACTTGACATTGGCGAAATCACTGTGTGGACCGCCATTAATTAAAAAAGAAGAAGAAGAAGAACATATAAGGACCTTGTAAAGAAATTTGCGTTTGTGGAAATTACTATGTTTAAGCCAATATTGTTGAATTACAACATTGCGTAAATAAATTGAGTATGCCGAAAAAACTATCTAAACATTAAAAAATATTTTATTAACAAGTTTGGATTCTATATAAAATCTCAAAACTTAACTCCTAAATCATATTAATGAAACTCATTCTGATTTTCATGCATGTTCTCTATTATGAAATAAATTAAAATGAGCTTTATATCCATTGTTACAGGGTATTTTTTTATCAGTGCACAAATTTTAACATATGATTTTGTATCGTTAATATTAAAAGAAAAAATGTTGCAAATTATTTCTCTTTTACCTTCTCGTGTGGACACCAAGTCACACTAGAAATGATGACATGGGTTGTTATTATAAACCTCAACAAGACTAAGTGCATGTTTATCCGCTCGCCATATTGTCGTAACACCAGTGTTGATAACTCTTTAACGATAATTGGCCACAGCTATGATTGTTTGCATAAAAAAGGAATTGATTGTAGTTGTACAAAAATAGAATTTGTTGATAGCTACAAATATCTAGGAGTAACGGTAGATAGTCATATGTCTTGGAAAATACATATAAGTAATGTATGTGCAAAATTAAGATCTGTACTCGGAAAATTTTACCATTTGCGTAACGTTGTTAGCAGAGCGGTCCTTTACACACTGTACCACGCCCTCGTTGACTCGATATTGTCTTATGGTTTAAGTAGTTATGGACGCACTTTTCCCACCTATGTTAATCAAATTAAAAACTTACAAATTAGATTCTTAAAATCAATATGCTCGAAAAAAACATTACAAGAGAGCAATCATAATTATGAAAAGCTATTTAAGATATGTAATATCCTGCCCGTTAAAGAAAAAAGCTTACTACTCGTGGCATTAGAACAGTATAGATGTAATGACTATAAAAAACCAATAAATCACTCATTTAAAACTAGAAGCGTAACGAAGGAATGGTGCAAAAGAAAATTGCTTGTACCGAAAGTGCACAATTATTATGGGAAAAGAACAAGAAAATTCTCTGTACCAACACTTATAAATAGCTTGCCAGAGGACACTAGGACATGCGACAATATGTCAAAGCTAGTCTATAAGAAAAGGTTGAAGAAAGTGCTGCTGGACAGATTTCATAAGGATATCTGATCTGAATTGTCTCGTAACAACTACATACCTGCTAACAGAACTTTATTTTATTACTTGGTCTCGGTGGCCTGGTGGCTCGAGGTAGTGACTTGTGAGTTTGTGACCGCAAGGTTTAGTTAGTAGCCGCCGTGTGTAAGCGGGTTTATTTAATTTAATTACCTATTATACCTAATTTAATTTACCTTCTTTATATCAGCTAAAAAAAAAAAAAAAAAAAAAAAAAAAAAAAAAAAAAAAAAAAAAAAAAAAAAAAAAAAATTAAATAATTGTAAGGTGGAGGGCTTACATACTTCCTTTTTTCTGCCAACAAACTGTTAGGCAGTTTGGCAGATCTGTATGTTAAATTTTGTTGTATTTTTTTAAAAGTAAATAAAGAAAAAAAAAAAAAAAAGCTGTAGGTATGCGATACACTGTATTGATATATGAAATTCGAAATTTCATGTACAGCTTATCAGACAACAACCCCTCTCCTACTGATATTCTAAATTTGAAATTTCATTTATTAACTTACTTAACAACACTCCCCTCTCCTCGCACCCCTGCATTAGAGGGTCATGAATATCGTTAAGTTAGTGGAATCATTGAATCGGCAATATCTTTAATATTTTTTAAGCTAGAGTAAAAATAACACAACATGTGTTATTGATTAACAAAAACGAAGCAAATATTACAATTTGTGCACCTATTAAAAAATTACCCTGTATACCTTAAACTAGTTTTTAGTGGTGGTAGGGCCGTGTGCAGGGTCCGTCCGGATCGCTACCACCATCTTATCCATTAACCACCCGTCAAGCAACAGTGTTCGCATTGTTGTGTTCCGGTGTGGGGATAAGACAACCGGTGAAATTACTAGCATAGAGGGATTCCATCTTCGTCATCAGGGTTGGCAACGCATTTGAGGTCTTAGGATTATAGTCTTGACAATTCAAATGTCTATGGGTCTCGGATTCCACTTACCATCAGGTGGCCTGAGTGCTCGTGTGCCTTCTCCTTAAAAAAAAAGCTAAAGTCCGGTATGGATACGAGAAAAACTTGAGTGATACTGTTATTTGATACAACCTTTATATTGTCATAGGAACCACAAGCAACTTACATGGCCCCAGTCAACACGGAGACCAGACGGATCGCACCATCTTCCATACAAACGTCCCAAGAGGAACCCAAACACAAGAAGCATTCGCACAAAAAAAAGAAGTCCCACAAAGGACACAAGAAACACCATAAGGATGAAAAGAAGAAATTCAACAAGATCAGCTCCCCAGAAGTGGAAAGAAACGCGAATGCTGTCTCGCTGGAGGACAGCGCTATGATACAATGACTAATCAAAGAAAAGATTCTCAAAACAATCAGGTCGACGATTCGGCATCTTAAACCAGGCATTTACTTGCTAAAATTGTAAAAATTACAGCGGATTAACAAAGGAAAATTGATTCAAATTTAGACTGAGAATCCGTTAATGAAGAGCCGTTTCATGAGACTACCGAATGGCTGCATAAAAGTTGGGTTAACGTCCTCAACATCATATCAGTTGGACCTTCGTTTCGTCAAAAAGTTTTTGGTCAAATGTTTCATTTACCAAATTTTCATTTGCCAACCCGCTTTGTTTTCTGTAACCGTTAATATTTTAGGATTTTATAAAAGCTACAAACCTATAGGGTTCTACACGATGGTACTAAAATAAATTCAGAAAAAAAAAATAACATTGGTTTGGGAAATGACACATTTGACCAAAAACATTTTGGCCAAACGGCAGGCTCCCCAGTGGATAAGTGTCCACTGCTGGACTTCCTGTGCCTTCCCAGCAACCTCTACCTGGGTCCCAGGGGCCTACGGGCGTATGACGCCATTCTAGAGCTCGGCCACCTTCGGCCATCCCTTCTACGAGCGATGTGCCCTGCTCGGGAGCCTGCCGTTTGGCCAAAATATTTTTGGTCAAATGTATCATTTGCCAAATTTTCATTTGCCAAAACAATGTTATATATTTTTTTCAGAATTTATTTTTGTACCATCATGTTAGCTATAGGTTGGCTTTTATAAAATCCTCAAATATTTACGGTTACAGAAAACAAAACAGGTTGGCAAATGAAAATTTGGGAAATGAAACATTTGACCAAAAATATTTTGGCCAAACGAAATAGACCCGCCCTGCTCATTGCCACTAAGTCCAGTGATTTTAATTTACGTTATAAGTGTACACTATATCGGTTAATTTCATTTTCCACATAAGTGAGTACAAATAGGTAATAATATTCAAATTAATAATTCAAGGGTTTTATGCTTCAGTGCGCCATCTAACCTCTTAAAAAAATATTCATAATGAGAAAAATACATTTTTTTTTACAATGGCAACATCTAATTGTATTCAAACAACCTGTTTAAATATAGTACCTATGCCATTTTTTATTTGATACATTTTTGTACAGACATTCATATGACATGAATAGAAATGCAAAATCGTGACAATAACGAAACATTTTTGTTTACTTTGCGACTCGGTCGAAATGAAAAGTGGTGTGGTATTAAACTCGGGAGAAAGTATTAATTGCACCCTCAAAACATCGCGCTGGTGCAGACTTAACATCTTGGGACGCGGTAAATCACTTGGTTGCTAACCAAAATTTATGTTAACCATAGATTCTTAATCTTCCATTTGCACAGTCTATTACAAGGCTCGGAAACCAGTTAAATTTTCAAACTTATTGTGTACTTGACGCTAACCCTTTTCATTTCGGTTCCGTACGTATAAACCGGTTTGCTTAACCGTTTTTTGGAGAAACCTTTATATAGTTCTTTTCAAATTAACCGGTTTCGAGCTTAAAAAAGCCGCTTAGTGTTTTAATTCAGTACAAAACTTTTAGTTGCTCGATTTGCCGGTCGTGGATAAAACCGGTTAATTAAGGTTAAAACAAAAGTTCACAATACTTTCGCGTTCCCTAGAAAAGTTCGGAGCAAAACCGAAATAAACCGGTATTTTTTAAAGCGGTTTTGAGCCCTGTATTATAAATCGCAATTATAACTTATATTATAACTAACTAGAGTCTAGTTACTAGACCAATCAAAGGACTAAGCGTTAGGTATATGAGTTCAATAACGATTAAAAAACTATAATATACCAGCATGCAAATCCTCAATTGTGGACCTACCTTTTATTGTTTGTATTGTAGCCAAAATGTAGCATAACTAAACAATGTAAGACTTCCTTTTAAGTTTATTTGTATTTATGTAACTTTTAAGTATATCTGAAACATAAAAACTGTAAATTATACTTAACCCTACTTAATAATTTTTAATCTGTGTAATGAGTTCAATAGTAAATGTAACCATGGTTCATAGTAGGTACCTAAGTACGTATAACTTTCCAGAAAATAGCGAAGTTTTTATATTTCTGGTCCACGTTTATATATTTATTATTTTGGTAAATGGCATTGTGTTTTATTACTACTTAGTTCACTATGTAAATACCTTGCTATTTATTGAATGGATTTAATAAAGATGTTATTACAATCATGTTTATTAATTAAACTCTTTCAAGTTACCTATTATTTATTTATTTCCATAAACAGAGATAAGGTTACAAACTCTCTTCACGCTTAATAGTAGTAAAAAGGTTTATTTACCTACAAGCTATTTGAGTTGTGTTGCCTCCGACCCCTGTACTAGTTATACACTTTATTACGGTGGGGCGGAATTAGAACCTATAGATACAGACCGTGTGGTTGCCGGGTTAGAATAGTGCCACTCCATGTCTTCCCGTGGATATCGTAACAGGCGACTAAGGGAATAAAGGCTTGTAGTACTGTTAGGCGATGGGCTTGCAACCTGTCACTAATACACTGCTAAACATCTTAGCCTGATTGTGCAAAATGTGGTTACAGAATTATCAACTTAGAGTTAATGGTATTTCTATAGCTCTGCCTACTCCACTTTGGGAATGAAGGCGTTACGTTATGTATGTTATTATAATGAGTTGAAAAATTAAGCGGGCGGTAATTACATTTTATCAGTAGGTAAGTTAATTACCCTTCAGACTCGTAGTCACACCATTTTGTCACACCAGTGTGATGACGAGTAATTTATTTTCCTCGTAGCCACATCACTTTAAACAAGATCGCACTTTACTGAATATTATATTTATTGAGTGTTGTGAAGCACTTAACGGCGATGATAATTTTAACTACAATTTTCCACTTAACATAAGGCCATAATATGTTGGTAGGTTTAGTTTTTGCAGCAGGCCCGGAGGGGCCAAATCACCCAGAAACAGAAGCTCCGCGGTAGTGGAGACACTTATTGATTTAAAGTTAGACAGTGTTGACGGAGCTCCGCTGCCGCGGAGCTCCTATTTCTGGGTGGTTTGGCCCGGAGGGCCTGCTGCAAAAGTAACGTAACCTAAACCTATCTACGTAATCTATCATAGATGTTTTCCCGCACTAGTAGTGTGACCAAAAGTCTCAATTGAGTTTTGGTAACTTACTATTGGTGACACCAAACAGTGTGGCTACGAGGAAAATAAATTACTCGTCATCACACTGGTGTGTCAACCTGGTGTGACCACGAGTCTGACTCCGTTAATTAGTGTGGCAGGTAAGGTTAAGGTCAGTGCCATAAATAAATGGGCGGCAAAAATGATAGAAAGGGCGGTTAGGAAATCAAACGTCACTTTTATTGAAAAGCGCGGCAAACTTAGGTTGTCAACGTATTTCAATACAATTCAATTACAGTCTTGAAATCGTAATCGTAAAATTACAAATCTGCCCTCCTAAGCAAAAAAGCATCATCTAATATAAAACTTCTGAAGCAATATAAACCTTACTACTAACAGAAGAGAGTTAAAACTGTTTTAGTTTTTGAATTTGTGATACTGCTTAGTGGTTGGGTAGAATAGTTATTTGTGCATCAAGAGAGCAAAGTTGCGGGTAGGACTTTGTGCAGGGCCCGTCCGGATCGCTACCACCATCTTATCCATTAACCTAACGCCAAACAGCAGTGTTTTGTGGTGTTCCAGTTTGGGGATAAGACTGCCGGTGAAATAACTTGCATAGAGGCATTACATCTTAGTCCTCAGGGTTGGCAACGCATTTGCAGTCTTGTGAATGCGAATGTCCATGGGTCACAGTTTCCACTTACCATCAGGTTGCCTGCGTGCTCTATTGCCTTCTCGATGTCATAAAAAAAAAGTTGATTTTGCTGCGAGTGTTGATTTTGAATCCCGAGCAAGCGAAGGATTATAGAATTGAATCACGAGCGTAGCGAGTGATTCTAGGTTAGAATCCTGAGTGCAGCGAGGGATTCAAAGACAGGAGATGCAAATAACTTTGGTCTCGTGTTGCACATACAACTTTTCACCTCAGCAGCGAGAAAATATAACCTTAAGGTAAAAAAACAACATTGTTAAAATAAAACGACATCCCCCAGCCGCCCGCGCGCCGCCTTTATATTATAAACAAAAATTAAAAAATTACTTTGTTTCACGCTCGCAGGAAAAACTAATTTTGCTCACTGTATTTAAACAGCACCCTTTATGAGTTGCTGAGGTGAAAACGTCTATGGCTTAATTGCCCAGTTTCCAACAGGTAGCCTGTAAGTTCTTTTGCCTTTTGCATGCCATAAAAAAACTCCCGAGAGGGCGTTGATGATGAGACAGCAAGTCTAAAATACGCAAGTTTTAAAAACATGCCTACTGGATGTTTTGATTATGTTGCCTATACAGGGTAATTTTTAATAGGTGCACAAAGTGCAAACATTTGCTTCGCTATTGTTAACACATGTTGTGTTATTTTTACTCTAGCTAAAAAATATTACAGATATTGCCGATTCAATGATCATGGACCCTCTAATGCAGGGGTGCGAGGAGAGGGGTGTTGTTAAGTAAGTTAATAAATGAAATTTCAAATTTATAATATCAGTAGAAGAGGGACTTGTTGTCTGATAAGCTGTACATGGAATTTCAAATTTCGAATATCAATACAGTGTATCGCATACCTACAGCTTGACAACCCATGTCATCATTTCTAGTGTGACTTTGTGTCCACACGAGAAGGTAAAAGAGAGATAATATGCAACAAAAAAAAATTTGTATGAACTCGTTTTACTGTCGTAATATATTAAAACATGTCAAACGCGATATAGTTATAACGCTGTAATAGCTAGGGCCTCTATTCAGGTGCATTAAAACGATATCGTGTTTGACACGTTTAAGATTCGTGTACACAGTCGCCATT
Organism: Acleris holmiana; assembly: GCA_949316455.1. NCBI lineage: Eukaryota > Metazoa > Arthropoda > Insecta > Lepidoptera > Tortricidae > Acleris > Acleris holmiana. Next base: position 1,318,093 of record OX438788.1, read on the forward strand.
ATTGTAAATGACATAAGAGGTATCAAAACGTTGACAATACGGAAACAAGTCAAAAGCGATATCGTTTTTACCATGTCCAATCTCGGCCCTGAGCGGTGACAGTGCGCAATCTCATCAGCATTCTCCCTCTTGAGATGTTTATGAAGCGTCGCACTAACAAAAGCTGTGGTGTCCTCACTATCAGACTCAGCAACACCATGCAATAGCAGCATCTTGGTAACTCATCACTTCATCGAATGTATCATTTCAATTTCATTTCATCGAAGGCTATTTTCTGCTGAAACCATGTTTTCAGGGTGTGTTAGCATTACTTACGTAGGTTTGGTTAAGTTAGATGTTTAAGATACCCTGAAAACATTGTGGTTTCAGCAAAAATAGCGTTCGATTAAATGAAATTCGATGAAATGATACATTCGATGAAACCTGAGGAACCGGTTTAAAAAATACCGGTTAATTTCGGTTTTGCTCCGAACTTTTCTAGGGAACGCGAACGTTTTGAGAACTTTATTTTAACCTGAATTAACCGGTTTAATCCACGACCGGCGACTACTAACTAAAAGTTTTGTACTGAATTAAACACTAAGCGGCGCTTGTCTATCAGACGTGACGTGCGTCTGGATTAACCGGTTTTTTAGCTCGTGACCGGTTAATTCAAAAAGGACTTTATATAAAGGTTCCTTCAAAAACCGGTTAGAGAATCCGGTTTATGCGAACGGAACCGAAATGGTTTTGCGTCAAGTACATAGTAACGGTTTGAAAATTTAACCGGTTTCCGAGCCCTGTGAGCCAGTGTCTCTGTTTCTGCAGAATGCTCAGCGCTTTCATCATGAAGCTATTGGAGCCTGCAAATTATACCGTAATTGAAATCACAGAAGTGTTATTTGCACCAGCCCTATGTAGACTACTTTGAATTTCAGCCATCTCGCTGTAAACAAAATAGCAAGCTCGGCAACAGTTGTCTTTATCTCTGATTGTGACATTTTGAGGTTATACAAATCAGTGAAACAAAATATCGTCGCGTTACTTACTCAAACTCGTATCTGTATTTTTTTTTTGCTGTTAGTAAACTTATTGCTTCTAAGTATTACTGAATGTAAATGAAATTACCAACCGCAAAAAGAATAAGCAGATACGAGTTTGAGTAAGTAAGACGACGATATGTTGAAACTTTCAGGAAATGAGAAAATTACTGCTAGTCGGTTCGATATTTAAGTCAATTTACCATTTACTTTTACTGGGTTTTTTTTCCAAAAACAGTGGCTATTTTCATTTTAGAAAAATAAAAATGTTTGAGACAATGTTAAGGTACTTTTTTATCCACCTACCCGAAAAAAAAGCTCTTGTATCGGGACAGGCGTTTTACTTGTATATGCTTTTGGTATGAAATGAGAAAATTAAAAACGAACCTGATCATAATTCATTTAATAACATAAACAAACTTAAATTTAACTTTACTAACTAAGAAATAATACACATCACACAGATCGGTATTTTGTCTTTTACAAAGAAAACATGTTACAAATGTCATAATATAATATGCAAGAACTACGAGTGCGTAAACAGACCACAAATCACATTTATTTCAGTTCATTTTTTATGGCAAACGACTCGGCCACCTAGTAAGTGGGATCTGGGACCCATGTATATTTGCATTCTCAAGACTGGAATCCTAAGACTGCAAATGCGTTGCCAAAACTAAGACGGAATGCCTGAATACCGGAACACAACAACCTATATACTGCACGGAAATGTAACATATGCAATAAAATTTAAATCTGAAACGTTTTCAAATAAGACTAACGTGCTTGGTATAGCTAAAGCTTCTACCTTCGCTTTAAATTGCTATATTAATTACTATTATTATTAATTAGTGCTACGTATACATATCTAACTCTAAAGCCAGAGGTCACATGTTTGATTCTTGTCAGTGCAGACACTTAACGATAGTTAACAATGATCAGGATAGAACTATAGTGTGACAGGCGCCTGTGTGATCATCTCGCGCACACCGACGACGAAGAATTTCGTACATTGACCTCTACTGTAGGGCGCTGTTCTATAGGGAAAAGGTTTACAATTCTTGATGGTGGCGGTCGATCGACTTCTTTTCCCAGCTACAGTGCTCCTGCTGATACTCAGTTGTTACCAAGTTTAGTGGTCTACGTAAGTCAGACAAGGTTTGTGTAAATAATTTTATATATAAAGGTGATACAAGGCTATGAAAAGTTTTTAGAAATCAAAAAGTTAATTACACAAGTTTATGTAACTGAGTTTTGTCCATTCTGATCATTGATAATTAAAGATGGTCTTGCTTATTTGCAAGTGTCACTTGCACTAATTATAATATATTTACAGTTCATTTCCCTGGATCATTTTACCGAGCATTTTCTATTACGAGCTTCTCAGTTTGATACATATCTCCAATTGTGACCTGGAACAAAAAATACCAATGAAAGACAACGTCAGCAAGTCTCTAAATAAGTCTTTCCCAATGGATACATTGACCACCGGGTGGTCCGTAAGTCTTAGAAGTGGATCTCATCAAGGCAGATATAAACAAGTCTAACAATAACCAAGTTTTTAAAACCTGACTGCATGTTTTGATAATGTCAATGTTCGTTACCCTTCATATATTTTTTGTGTCGCCATATTGTTTTTGTTTAAGTACCCAGTGACACTCGCGATGTTAAGACGAATCTAACGACACCTGGCTCGTTGAAATCGGCCCATCCATCCAGCCGCTATGATGGAACATAGTCGAATATACATACAAGCCAAACGCATAATCCTCCTTTTGGGATTTGCCGCAGTCAGGTAAAAAGGAACGTCTTCGTATAAAAAATCAGGATAAGTGATGGTTGGTGTGGTTGCCGGGTTAGAATAGTGCCACTCCATGTCTTCCCGTGGATGTCGTAAGAGGCGAGTGAAGGGAATAAGGGCTTGTCGTACTATTTGGCGATGGGCTTGCAACCTGTCACTAATAAATAAATAAATAAATAAATAATCACAGGACAATGTCACACAAATTGACCTAGTCCCAAACTAAGCTCTAGGCTTGTACTACGATAAACTTACTTATATAGAGAAATATATACTTAAATACATAGAAAACATCCAAGACTCAGGAACAAATACTCGTGCTCATCACACAAATATCTGCCCTTACCGGGATTTGAACCCAGGACCCCTAGCTTCGAAGGCAGGGTCACTCCCAACCAGGCTAGCGAGTCGTACACTAGTAAACTTCTTGATCTGATTGTGAAAAATGTGGTTACAGAATTATACAGAGTTGTAGGTTTGGTATTTCTGTAGCTCTGCCTACCCCACCACTCTGGGAATGAAGGAATCATGTTAGTAAAATATGCGTCATAAAGAAAATTTTCAACTAATTTCCAGTTCATAGGTCAAGTTAAAAAATGTAATTCCTTTGTTTTTTATATTACAAAAAAATACAGGCACACGAGAACTAGGCCACCTGATGGTAAGTGGAATCTGAGACCCATAGACATTTGAATTCTCAAGACTATAATCCTAAGACTCATGCATTGCCAACCCTGAGGAATAGTAGTACTGTTAGGCGATGGGCTTGCAACCCATCACTATAAACATCTTACCCTGATTAAGCAAAATGTGGTTACAGAATTATCTTTAGACTATAGGTCTATAGACTTGTTGGTAATTCTGTAGCTCTGCCTACCCCACTCTGGGAATGAAGGCGTGAGTTTATGTATTATGCATTTTTGCAATGTGAATTCATAATTCACCGAGTTATTAACAAAAACAAGAAAACCTCAGTGGTGGAACGGCTCGGCAACTTTATCAAAATTGGACGCGCCTCGCGCACAGACAAGTTAGGACATGTCGTTCTGCCCGCGGCACGCTCAGATACACGTCCAAATTACGCGAGGCACGCACATTGAGGCGCCTTTGAGCACGGTCAAAAGACTGACGCTTGACGGCTCGCTTTTTTTTTATGTTAAGGAGAAGGCACACGAGCACTCGGGCCACCTGATGATAAGTGGAATCCGAGACCCATAGACATTTGAATTCTTTAGACTATAATCCTAAGACTAGGATGGAATGCCTCTATGCTAGTAATTTCACCGGTTGTCTTAACCCCACACCGGAACACAACAATGCGAACACCGTTGCTTGGCGGGTGGTTAATGGATAAGATGGTGGTAGCGATCCGGACGGACCCTGCACAGGGTCCTACCACCACTATGTCGAGCTTAGTTAATAAAGGTAGTAACTAAGCTCGACATTATCAATCTCAAGGTAGCAAAGGCATTGCCAACCCTCTTTCTTTCTTAGGTAGCATTCAGGATGGATGATTGCATTGCACAAGGATATAAAATAATATTTTCACATCACCTATTCGGAAAGAGGACTTTTCTTCCCTGCTAGGAGGGATCAAAGGGGCACTTTTCTGCACAAGCACATTTTGTTGCCTGTTTTGATAATTTCAGCACTGTTAGTGTAAATAATTAATTTGTTTCATCACTAAGATCTTTTATTTTCCTTGTAGGTGATGTGAAAAGCAGCAAGTGTCACAAGGTAGCAAACTTATTTCCACATTGGGTGTTAACACTTGAATCCCTCCTACGCTCAGGATTCTAGTTTAGGATCCCTCGCTACACTTGGGATTCAATGCTTGTTTTTATGCAAATAAACTATTCATTCATTCATTCAATTGTAGAATCCTTCCCTTTGTTCAGGATTCAATGTACACCCTGAACACCCTCTCTGTAAATGTAATTTTGCTACATTGTGACACAAATAACTCAATATTTTCTGTAGAACCGAACCGTGTGGTTGCCCAGTTAGAATAGTGCCACTCCATGTCTTCCCGTGGATGTCGTAAGAGGCGACTAAGGGAAAAAGGGCTTTTAGTACTGTTAGGCGATGAGCTTGCAACCTGTCACTAATACACTAGTTAACTCCTTGGCCGGACGTGCAACATGTGGTGAATTATAAGTCTTTTTAGATTTTGTTAGTATTTCTGTAGCTCTACCTACCCCACTCTGGGAATGAAGGTGTGATGTTATGTATGTAAGTATGTATGATATGATATGTGGGTACTTATTGAATCTTGGTAAGTATAATCTCAGTTTGCTAACAGATGTGTTGACTGGACACTGCTCAACAGACATCTAACTGTTATAGGTATTAAACAGGATCCTCTATGCCCACACTGTGGCTAAGAGGAGACAAGCCAACACGTCCTAGCCAAGTGTGTCATGTACTCGTCACTGAGACACCACACATTCGGAGAGGACGAGTTATTGTTAGAAGCACTTAAAAGCATTAAACTACAGGACGCACTTCTATTATGTAGGAAAACAAGATGGGATTCATGCTGGATGGGAGCGTCGCTGGGCCAGTAACCAAGGGGAACAGGGTAGAGTGACCGAGAGACTGATCGACCGCCTGCCTGCTCCGGCAGGGCGGCCCCACCGAACATCATCATCATGATCATGTATGATATGTCAGCTAACCCCTCAATTAGATAATTTAGATACTAACTGGCTTGAAGTCCAGTGAAAACATAGAAGGGCTTACTTGACGTCTGATGGTAGAAAGGTTTTCCTTGGCCAATTGGTAATTCTTTAATATCTGCTTTGGGTCCGTGTCATTCTTTTTCTCCTTGAAAGCATCTCTGATTCTACGGAGAGCGTAAGATCTAAAAATAAAATAATAAAAATTAATAATTATTTCTCTTTAGTCATTATATTCTTTCATAAGATCAATCCGCCTTTTTTTATCTGTAGGCGAAACAAAGGGAAAAAATAATAAGATTTCTTTGATTGTCCTTATTATTTTAAATAAACAGTCGTTTACTGAAACAAGTTCAAGGTATTTAGGTTATGTAATTTTGAAATCGGAAATGAAGGAAGTACCGAAAATTGTAGTTGGTGAACTTTTGTGATTCCTTCATTAAGCTCTTGTAAATCGATAAGACCTGCATTTTTGTCACCCCAGACGCCATTCTCTAGTTTGCACAAGAATTTCTCTTTTTGTATCAGATTAGACCCGAAAAGTGAATTGAAATGTAAATAAGCTGTGTTTCGTTTCGCAAGAAAATCTGGACCACAGATTATAATATAATCTGTGGTCCAGATTTTCTTATATAATCATTATATACTTGAAATTACATACCCCTGATTAATTTATTCATAAATTTTACTTTTCGAAGATGTCATTTCAAAATGATCGCTCATTAAATTACACACATATTCTATCGTAAGATTTTATTTAATATAATCGTTTTGACAAGATTCAAAGTATCAACACCATATCTAAAAACCGGTTAATAAAAAAATGCGTGAAATGAAAAATGATAAATGTTGCAGACTGCATTTAAGAAATCTTATTATGGGTAATGGGAAAAAACAATTTGGAAAGTTTTCAAGATGCATAAAAAGATCAAGGGTAACCTCAAGTAAGTGTAGTTGACTAAAAGCTTTTCATTCCTAAACGGAAAGTCAAAACTATAATTAGAATTTGAAGTAATGGTATAGCAACACTACAACAGCCAGCAGATGTCATGCGGCTAGGTTTCTCCTACGATACATCTATATTACTATTAACTCTATAACGCAGCGCCATCTAGGTTTTGGTACTTACTAACATTTGAATAAGTTCCTACAATTGTACACTTTTAAGGCAGTTTGTAATTTGCTTTTATTAGGGCGAATGAAAAGATTGTTAAACTAATTGCTTAACTTGGAAAAAATTGGTAAAAATAGAAAGAAAGAAAGAAAACAATTTATTCAAGTACACAGAGCGAAAGTAACAATATTTTACAACATAGTTATATAACAAATACAGTACAATACAATCTTGGCAGTTACCAAGCAGAGCACACGCGAGTGTGCACTGGAGCCCAGCAATGTGTGCGGATGAATAGGTTCTGGCTCAGCATGTGTTGTGACACGAGATCACAACGCTGTTATTCTGCCAGCACCTCCAAAAAAACGGGGGAAGTGCGAAATATTCAGGTTCACTAAAAACATGCGTAAAAAAAAAAAAAAAAAGTGTGGCATCGTAATCTAGGAATAAAAATAAATAAATAAATAAATATGGATTACCCTTAATCACAGAAATAACAATCTATATATATATATATATATATATATATATATATATATACATTGAAAACTAAATAGATTTATAACCGACTTTAGTGCGGAAATAAATGAAATAAGTATACTTATTGTGTATAAAATAGATTAAAAATAAATAAAATACACACATCTTTCAGTGAGTCATCCGGTTCTAGATTGAATTAGGAGTAAACTATTGCGCAATTTTTGTTTGAAACCGAAGATTGAAAGGCTGTCGCGGATAGGGGGAGGTAAATCGTTCCAGCATTTGGTGGCTTGGAACCGAAAACTACCTCGGAAGGCAGCAGATCTGTGTCTTGGAACAAAAAGTGGCTTTGATACCTTCCTAATGCGGTCTGCCTTAAACTGATGTCTCCAAGTAAGTTTTCTAAAAAGATATTCAGGTTTGCCAGTCTTGATGACCCCGAACAATAAAGAAGCAAAATGAAAATGTTGCCTGGCTTTCATTTTAAGCAGTTTAGCTTTATTTAAAAAAGGGGTCACTGATGTTCGCGGAGGAATCGAGAAACAAAACCGGGCACAGGCATTCTGCACACGTTGTATCATTTTTTGAGTTCTACTATAAAGACAGGGACTAAAGACAGTGTCACAGTAGTTTAAAATAGGATGCTGTTTGGAGTAAAATTAGCAACATAATACATTTTTGACTCTAATAGCTAAGTACTACAGTTTGATTTAATTGTAGTGTGTATTGATATATATAGATATGTATAACTATTAATAAGGCTTGATATTGATGGGTATGGGCAGTCTGTAAGAAGCTTGGCAATAATAAACACGTATTATCCGAGTGCGCCTTTCATTTGGTGATCCCATCCATACATAATGGTTGCCTCTTGAAAATATTAGTTTCATCTATCACCACATAAAACTCTTCACGCTAGAGATAAATATGATGGGACACCTGTTTCAGCACAACAATTTCTCAATGAATATTTTGGAAGCCAAAGGAAAAGGAGACCTAGCTTAGATACTTTTTTCAAATAAAACAGAAGTTTATCGCATATCGTTTGAGGGTGTAGGTACCTATTATTTTATCTAAACACCTTTCAAAGAACAAATTTTTAACGATTTTTTATTTCATGAATTGGGTATTTTTTTGGTTGTCAGAAGCGTTACCTACGTAATTATGTTTCAGATATCGTGAAAATATCATGGTTTTTGCAGGCGTTCTATGAAAAAAAATCGATTAAATGAAACAATCCATCCGCTCTTTTATTTATTTGTCAATCGCTCAAAGGTTAACTGAAAGAGATCCCTCAAGGGGATAAGTTCACCTTTATACATAAGCTTAGTGTTTCTGTTTCGTTTTTAGGGTTCCGTAGCCAAATGGCAAAAAACGGAACCCTTATAGATTCGTCATGTCTGTCTGTCTGTCAATCCGTATGTCACAGTCACTTTTTTCCGAAACTATAAGAACTACATTGTTGAAACTTGGTAAGTAGATGTATTCTGTGAACCGCATTAAGATTTTCACACAAAAATAGAAAAAAAACATAAATTTTGGGGGTTCCCCATACTTAGAACTGAATTTTTTTTTCATCAAACCCATACGTGTGGGGTATCTATGGATAGGTCTTCAAAAATGATATTGAGGTTACTAACAACATTTTTTCTAAACTGAACAGTTTGCGCGAGAGACACGTCCAAAGTGTTGAAATGTGTGTAACTTCTAAAATAAGAGAATGATAGAACTAAAAAAAATATATGATGTACATTACCATGCAAACTTCCACCGAAAATTAGTTTAAACGAGATCTAGTAAGTAGTTTTTTTTTTTAATACGTCATAAAAACATTGATCAAAGCTACAACGAACTTTTATATTATGTTACTTGCTGCTACGGAACCCTTCATGAGCGAGTCCGACTCACACTTGGCCGCTTTTTACTTTTAATTTTCGGTTTGTGCATTAAAGAGTTTATAAACATACATACAATCGATGGAGTAAGGTTGTATAAATTGATGGGTTACGCCGGTTACGCGTTAAGGCTGCATTTCCACTAGATTTGTGTGAGATAGCGCAGCGGTGAGTGAGGAAAAAAAGACCAATAGTAATTCTGGGCTGACCGAGGCTAGGAATTCTATTGGTGGCTTTTCCTCGTATACTGCTCCCACGCACAGCTCTGGTGGAAACGCAGCCTTAAGGAGGTGAAAAGGCTGACGGAAAATATAGGTAATTGGCTAAACAACTCCATAACAGAATCTCGAAAGTCAGTTGACACATGCAACCTGTGTCAGCTGGCTTTTTGTGATTCAAAAGTTTTTGCGCCTTTCGGTTTAGCAAAATTAAAACTTAGAACCTTCAGCAAAAACATATTTGTGCTTCAATCATTACATACTCGTACGTTGGTTACATGGCCTTAGATAGGTTAATGTTACAATATTTACCATGAAAAAAATACAGTGGGCGTGAAGTATCTCTTTGCGAAATGAAAGTGTGTAAAATAATACAGTTTACCAAATGATGATTTGGTAAAACATTAGGGAACCTTTGATGCACATATCGTTGAAATATAGTTTCATTGAGAATCGGTGATAATTCATACGTGGGTCAGGAAAAAATATATATATTCTTTCCGATACTTTCAAATTTAACTGTTCATGCCACACGATCTGTCAAAGTCTTTGAAAATAATCCTTATTATTTGATATAATTGTATTGTATGTATTTTTACTCCATCTCACGGCAAGAACCACAAACTCGTAAAGTGAATCCACATGCTTATTTTTCTGCCGCTGGCCGCAGTATAGCTTAGTATAGCCAGTACAATCTATGGCAGGCATCTGTCAATGTCAAATGGACGTCTAGTTTTTATTGAACGGACCGTCGTCTCCTAGGCCGTTTTAATTAATTGTAAGCTAAAAACTAACGTTTAAGTGATGAAGTAACACCTTTGGACACATCCTAGTGCCCAGCTTAACACCAGCGACTTCAAAAACTGTAAGTTCTTTTTAAATTTTGTTATAAATTCTCTTTTGAATGTGACATAGTTTAAATGTTTGACTTGAAAAAATGCTTTGATGCTCAAGTTTTTACGATATGATGTCACAAGGGTTCTACTTCTAGGCGTCTCGTGATGAAAGATGACGCGGTTTTTTTCTTATAAATGCCTCGTCTTAGACGCTAATGGGTTTATTGTGCAACCACAGCTGACCGGAATTCTTACTGTACGTGTTTAGAAAATATATAAATAAGCATGACCCCACTCCTATTAGTAAATAATATGCTCTGTTTGCGCTGGCAATGTAACACGCGGATTATCATTGGGTTCGTTTGTTGATCAACAGTGTGCTAACTTATGATCACATGTGTGTTTTTCTATATTCACGAAATTATGTGTGTATTTTTCATTTTGACACTACTGCTTGTGTATTTAAATCGATACCAATAATTGTAACACACAAACACATACAATACATTACTTTTATTATTTTAATTTGTGAACAATATAGTTTGTTCTGGAATTATTAAATTGACACATTTTATAAAAAACATGAATTATATTGTGTTTCTAAACTTGAATCAGCAATATTACGAAACTGTAGTTTAGTATCTGGAAGAAAATTAAATTTCGAATATTCATACTTTTTCAATTTCTCATTAAAAAAAATAAACTCTTTAGCCCTCATTATGCTTTAAAAAATAATACATGTTAATAAATGTTTTCACAAGTTATTAAAACATTCATTACAGTTTTTTTTCTATTAAAAATCGTTTCAAATCTTTCAATTTCAAATACGATTTCTAACTACATAAAATAGCTGATGAGGCTTAAATCTTGTTGCAAACTGATTATATTTCTTTTTTGTTTATGATGTCATATGTAGGAGTGAGGTGAGGTGAGGTGAATATATTAAGCTGGGTACGAATCTGAGCAGCTCAGCCTGAGGCATGCTCTGCCCGCGCCGCGAGTTGCTCGCGAGCCAAATTGTTGCACATAAACATGCGCAAGTGAGGCAGCATGCTCGCCGCGAGCCGACATTTCAAAATGGCATCGGACACAATGTCAGCCGTGGCTGCGTTTATGATAATTCACCGAAATATTAACGAAAAGAAGAAGAAATTGCTTCGGTGATAGAATGGCTCAGTAACTTTATCAAATTCATTTTATAGTGATCACAGGTTTGCTTTAGTTTATCGTTTCTTAATGTAGTGTGTATCATGCTGTAGTGAATCCCATGATTAGCGTTTTAGTTCAATGTTTAAAATATTATACGTACATTATGTATACAGTTGATAAGGAATACCTAAAGGTTATTTCAGTCATAGCTTGATTCTTAAAGTCAGATATAATGCATATAAGATGGTAATTTTAATTAACTGGAAGTAACTATGTATACGCAGTAAATGTCTTTCTCTGTCTGTTTGTGTCTGGGAGATGTGAAATACTTTTTGCTGTAATTTTTTTTTTAAGCTACTAAACATTCTTATATTTATTTATTTATTTATATACAAAAATTCATACTTAAATACACAGAAAAGGTCAAAGACTCAGGGTCAAATACATGCGCTCATAACATAAATATTTAACCATATTTTATTTATTTGACGACACGTTGGCCTAGTTGGGAGTGACCCTGCCTCCGAAGCCAGCGGTCCTGGGTTCAAATCCCGGTAAGGGCAGATATTTGCGTGATGAGCGCGAATATTTGTTCCTGAGTCTTGGATGTTTTCTATGTATTTAAGTATATATTTCTCTATATAAGTATGTTTATCGTTGTCTAGTACCCATAGTACAAGCCTAGAGCTTAGTTTGGGACTAGGTCAATTTGTGTGAGATTGTCCCGTGATATGTATGTATGTGATATGTATGTATGTGATATGTATGTATGTGATATGTATGTATGTATGTATGTATATTGGGACTCAAACCCATGACCGCAAGGTGGTGTATTACCCCCTTACTTATGAACGTGAAATAAGCTTGGAATAGTTTATGCCATGCTTTGTCACTTTCTGTCAGCTAAATGTCACAATTACAGATAAGGACAAAGCATGGCATAAACTATTCCAAGCTTATTCCACGTTCATAAGTAAGGGGGTTAATGTTTAATTATTTGATAGGTACTTTATTGGGTACACGCTTATCTGAACTTTTGGCTAATTAATACATGTTTACTGTTAGTAGGTAGCCTTGGTACAGGTTTTTAGGATTTATCCTTCCTTAAATTTGAGATAGTGTTTCCTGTTTTAATTAGTTAATTAAAACTAAACTAAAGTTTACTAAGTGCAATACTTATTGCAAAAAAACAAACTTCACTTTGTGGCTCACTTGTTGAAATCGAGCCACCCGTTTCACCTTCCAGTTTCTTACACTGCACGCTTCTCTAAAAAAAATGAGCACTTTAGAGATTAATATTATACAAACGGATCCCTTAATGTAAGAATTGTTTTTGAAAGACCAACGACGCCCCAAATCATGGGGTGGACGAAAAAAAAACCATTGCCACTTACGTTGGAAGGTACCCTAAAATATGTACTTTTGTGCCAAATAACAACTTTCTAGTTCTAAGAAACTCTGATCTAAGCTGCGGACGGACGGACGGACAGACAGATGTTAGACTAGGGAACCCAAAAAAAAAATCTCTCCCCTAAAACCTAGTGAAATTTTTACGATTTTTTGAATATGTTGTAAATATTGTCAAAACGTCTGTACGTCGGCATCAAAAATAGCTAAGCCAGAATAACATGCTCAAAATGCTAGACACGACGTATTCTCTTGACAATAGAGTTGAATGCAGATCATTTTGAGCTCTTCGGTTGCGTAGCAACTTCTGCTGCTGACTGTACGTTTCCTAGATAAATATTACTTGAAAAACAAACGCACACACCTAGCTTTTTAGGACTACAACATTAAAAATCTTCGAAATCGGAGTTGCCCGGCAACCACACGGATGTGGTTGCCGGGTTAGAATAGGGCCACTCCATGTCTTCCCGTGGATGTCGTAAGAGGTGACGAAGGGGATAAGGGCTTGTAGTATTGTTAGGCGATGGTCTTGCAACATGTCACTAATACTTTAGTAAACTTCTGGCCTGATTGTGCAAAATGTGGTTACAGAATTATCAAGAAGTATTTTTAGAGTTGTTGGTATTTCTGTAGCTCTGCCTACCCCACTCTTGGAATGAAAGCGTGATGTTATGTATGTATGAACTAGATTTAGGGGGTGAGAATTGTTGCTGCTCGGAGCTAAATTTGTATGGTAATCAAATCATTTAACAGCGTCGTAATTTAAGCGTCGCATAATCATCCTAATTGGTGTCATGCAATCACTAGTCTGGTTCATCAAATTTGATGTCATTGACTTTAATAGAATTTTAATTCGTTAATTCAATAATTTGATTCGTTAATTTGAGTTTGAGAACGGTTAATAAAAAAGGACATTATTGTAACGTGCCTACGAAGCTACGGGTCCTGGGTTCGATACCTGTTAAGAGGTCACATATGCTGCCACGCCCACACGAGAATGAAAAGGGATGGCTTTACGTGCTTCCGCGCGAAGAATGTGAGATTCTTGATGGCAGTTTATGGCTGATAATTAAATAAAAAATAAAATATATTTAGAGACAATCTTACTCAAATTGACCTAGTCCCAAACTAAGCTCTAGGCTTGTACTATGGGTACTAGACAACGATAAACATACTTATATAGAGAAATTAATACTTATACATAGAAAACACTTAAGACTCAGGAACAAACACTCGCGCTCATTTACAAATATTTGCCCGTACCGGGGATCGAACCACCAACCAGGCTAAATGCATCGTCAAAATTATGATATCATGATATCACTAGACCCCGGATCTTTGTGGCAATGACGTCACAATAGGGTAATTTGGGGAGTAAATGGAACGGTGTTAATTAATACGACAACTTAGTCTTTCAGGCATCCATGGCTCAAATTACCTATAAGTCAATTGTAAATTGAATCTACGTTGTTCTTTCTTTAACTGACTTTCCGTAACAGATCAACTTGACTTCCGGTTAGGCTACGTCTTCTAGCAGAATATATCCACTTGAAAAAGAAAAAACTCAAAAGATGCATATTTGAAAAGCTTGCGGTTTTCAAAGCAGGATTTGTTACAGTTGCTTGGATAAATTTGTAATTCTTGACCTGCATTAAGATTGTGACTTTTACGCAATGTGGCAAATCCGTATTTTTTTTTCAATACATAACTCATTTTTTTTTTCGTGCTCGTGCAGAGTTAATTAATGACTACTTGCGGCACAGACTCAGCTTGTGCTGCGAGCGCGAGCGCGGGCGAGTGCTCGAGACTTCGCAGCGCTGGTTTTCAGTCTGCCCTTTTCCGTAGGTACTCATTCTAGATTAACCTTTCGTATGCCGGAGGGGCTCGCACGGTTCTCTATTGGATGGCATAAAATTATTTGTAATAATTATGTTACGCATAATTGCTCTTAGCCGAAATAATGATGTGCATAATCATCTTTACGCATATGTTATTACGCAAAACATTAAAAAGCATAAATACAGTAAGCATAATTGTCATCAAGACTAACGTTAAATAGCATGATTGCATAAAGTCATAATAATTAAGTGGCATCATTACGAAATGGATATCATACTAACCTAATGTACCTAACGTGACCTAATTTAACCTTAAGTATCTAATAATTATTAGCCCAAACAATAATATGCATAATGAATGTGTATTAGTCAAAAACAAATTAGTCCAACTAAAATTATTCTAATAGCCTAATATGCTAAAAAAGGAGTGTGCTAAAGTATTCTTATGCGACAGTACAATTATGCCAATACAAATTATACGAAAACAATTATGCGAAAAAATATTAGTCCAAAACACATTATGCGATCCAAGGGGATCCCGGCTCGCACACTTGTACCCGTCGCACGCCTTGTCCCGTATCCGTACCCGCGCTGTCGTATGCCGAGGGAGCGCGCACGCTTGTACCTGTTCTATAGTTGAAGATTTATGTAACCTGTGGTGTTGTTGACTGTCATCTAGCTTATTGAGTGTGCTCATTAAAACATCATTCATCTATATGAATATACAAAAATCAATTGCTGTTCGTTTGTCTCGCTAAAACTCGAGAACGGCTGGGCCGATTTGGCTGATTTTGGTTTTAAAATGTTTGTCATAGTCCAGAGAAGGTTTAAAAGGTGCGAAAATAATTGAAAAATCCACCGGAAAGTTAGAAATTTGCAGCGGGGCGAAGCCGCTGGCGGGCCGCTATATACAGGGCGTCCCACGGCTATGCCACATGGAAGGAAAGTACCTTGAATATTGTAGATGGAACATTTAACTGAAAGAAGACATTATTTTAATCTAAAAAACAATTTAAACTGCATTCATACATATTTAAATAATTACATGGTTGAACCGGGAATCGAACCCGTTACACGAGGTAAATAATTACCCTGTATCTTTATCATACCGATCGAAAGGCTTCATCATAAGGATTATTTTTTGTTAAATAACATAGTGTCAGAAATAAAAGGAAGACCATGAATTTTAACATTTGATGTGAAATTTTGTTCAGAAAAATGAAAAGCTGATAGATAGAGAGGTAGATAGATTTAGATTTTTTTATGGGGTCATTTCAAAAATGTAGTTTACAAGAACCAGTATGAAAGTGTCCACGAGCTACAAACAGAACTTAGACGTATTATTCTGCATATCCACCACAACAAGATCAAAAAATCGACAGGGAGCGAAATAATCAAAAGAGTGCGACTTTGTATTCAACAGGAAGGGACTCATTTTGAGCATTTGATAAATTGATTAATTTTGTATTAAAATGTTAAAATTCATGGTCTTCCTTTTATTTCTGACACTATGTTATTTAGCAAAAAATAATCCTTATGATGAAGCCTTTTGATCGGTATGATAAAGCTACAGGGTAATTATTTTTCTCGTGTAACGGGTTCGATTCCCGGTTCAACCATGTAATTATTGAAATATCTCTGAATGCAGTTTAAATTGTTTTTTAAATTAAAGTAATGTCTTCTTTCAGTAAAATGTTCCATCTGCAATATTCAAGGTACTTTCCTTCCATGTGGCATAGTCGTGGGACGCCCTGTATATAAAAATGAATTGTTGTTCGTTAGTCTCGCTAAAACTTTACAGTGACTCGACCGATTTTGATGAGATTTTTTTTGTGTATCTGAATGAGTCTCGTGTTAAATAAATATATGATGCAGTCGTAGAAACGATCTCAGTAAATTATAGAAAGATCAATCGTAAGTTTAAACGACAATGCAGAACACAGTAAAGCTTCCGCCCAATTTTGATTTGCGGGCAAGCTACGCGGCAGCCGAATGGCGGCACTGGAAACCCGTGGATGTCGTAAGCGGCGACTAAGGGAATAAGGGCTTGTGGTACTGTTAGGCGATGGGCTTGCAACCTGACACTATTACACTGGTAAACCTCTTAGCCTGTTGGTGCAAAATGTGGTTACAGAAATATCAGTAAGTCTTTAGAGTTGTTGGTATTTCTGTAGCTCTGCCTACCCCACTCTGGGAATGAAGGCGTGATGTTATGTATGTATGTTACCTACTAACGGAGTATTAGAGGCTTTTAATGACTCGAGTTTGGTATCCCCCGTGATACACACACTACCCGTATTACCCGTGATACACACAATGTTGCTCGAGTCGCCAAAAGAGATTGTCAACATATGTCAACTTTTTAGGGTTCCGTAATCAAACTAGGAACCCTTATAGTTTCGCCATGTCCGTCCGTAGCCTAGCGCAGAGACTCTTAGTACTACAAAGTGGTACAATAAAATGTAAAAAAAGTATTTTTTCTCGTCTACCCTATATTGTGGGGTGTCGTTGGATAGGTCTTTGAAAAACATGGCGGGTTTGTGAAAACAGTTTTCCGATTAAGTGATCCGTTTAAGAAATGTTAAGCTTTAAAGCGCTAATGATTGTTAGACTCAAGTGCCCCCCCCTTCCTCCCCCTACAGCCAAAACTACAAATAAGTACTAAAAATCAGAAAAAATGAAAGAGCATATAACGATTTTTTAAGGAAAACTATTACGACTAAGTAGATATTATTAGTTCTTGAGATACAGGCGATTAAAGTGTTTATACCTACTTCTTCTTCTTCTTTCGTGTCGGCAAGAACTCGGGCTAAATCTTACTTGCCCACATACCTACTAAAATCATCTAAGACGGCACCAATTGAATTTAAATAGAAAATTAGTTATTAAGTACTTTTGATTTTTATCCTTTTGGCGACTAAGGTCTATAACTAAAAATGAGTAGGTAGGTATGGTGGGAGGTAGGTAAAAATGACTAGAAAGAAAATTGGAGAGAAGGATTTATTGACCAAGTATAAAAATGCCGACATTCAAATACGTAATTATTTGAAATTAAGTAGTGTCGACGGAGCTCCGCTACCGCGGAGCTCCTATTTCTGGGTGGTTTGGCCCTCCGGGCCTGCTGTAAAAATGACATAACCTAAACCTACCTACGTATTTACGTATTTTCACTTAGTAACTTTTTATTTGTATTTTACTTTTCATGCTGTATTTGTATGTGGTGTTCAACAAAGAATATTTGTATTGTATTGTATTGTTGTATTTAAATGTCGTCATTTTTATGCTTAGTCAATAAATACTTCTCTCCAATTTTCTTTCTAGTCATTTAATACCTATTTTTTTTTCTTATAGACCTTAGTCGCCAAAAGGATTTTTATGTTTGTAGTACTTAACGGCTTCGGAACCCTACACTGAGCATGGTGCGACATGCTCTTGCCCGGTTTTCTATTTGGCCTCACTCTTCAATTGCGACTCCAACGGCCGTGTCTCTGCCCTTGGTTTGCCATAGTGCATTGTTTACTGACGTTTTTATGACTGCACATAATTGCAGCATGCAATGGCTCTATAATTGTCATTCGTGTTTATAGTCCTTGATAATTAAGCTATTAATTGATCGTGATTTATACGATTTTATATTTTAATGGTGGTAAACAGGATATAAGCAGACTTTTACTTTATGTCTAAAATACGTATGAATAATATATAAAAACCTAGATATGTTTTAAAAAAAGTGTACAGTCGAAGTCATCATAAATATGTTTACACTTTAGTACCTTGTCACTTTCATCCACTGAGACAATTTCATATATAATTATATATAATTGTCTCAGTGAATGAAAGTGACATGGTACTAAAGTGTAAACATATTTATACCTACCTATTAGCACAGTTAAAAACAGGGATTGTAAAACCGGTTTTATTTAATACCTGTATTTACATTGTCAAATTATTACCGCTAAAAAATAATACCTATATTCGAATTAGAGGTATTGTTGTCATTCCGCTTTTGTTTTTATCGCTATGTATTCACTATTTACAGTATTAAATACTGTATTCAATACCGCTATTCATTGTACCTGATAAGTGAGATGTCAATTAGACTTTAATGAACTGTAATTTCAGACTTGTCTAAGGAGAGTCTAAGTTTTTTGTAAGAGCACCGAAAACATTTACATATACAAATAAACGAGAATATTGACACTGACAGGTATTACTGGTTATGGTTTTTAGGGGTAAAGTATCAAAAAGGGGTATTGTTGTCAATTGTCTAAACCGATAATAAACTTGAATACCGGTATTCATTATACCGCTAGTCAGAGCTTTAGCGGTATAAATAGTGAAAGTCAATTATAACCGGTAATACCTCATTTAAAACCGGTAGTCAAAATACCGGTAACGATCCCTGGTTAAAAATATGCTATTAGTTAAGGACTAAAATGAAAAACGGTAACTTTTCCATTTTTTCACGATTCCTTAAATAATAAATCACTCATTCATTCATAACATCACGCCTTCATTCCCAGAGCGGGGTAGGCAGAGCTACAGAAATACCAACAACTCTAAAAAGACTTTTTGATAATTCTGTAACCACATTTTGCACAAACAGGCTAAGATGTTTTACCATTGTAAAACATCAGGGGAAAATCTCACGCCAATTGACCTAGTCCCAAACTAAGCTCTAAGCTTATACTATGGGTACTAGATAACGATAGTCAAAATACCGGTAACGATCCCTGGTTAAAAATATGCTATTAGTTAAGGACTAAAATGAAAAACGGTAACTTTTCCATTTTTTCACGATTCCTTAAATAATAAATCACTCATTCATTCATAACATCACGCCTTCATTCCCAGAGCGGGGTAGGCAGAGCTACAGAAATACCAACAACTCTAAAAAGACTTTTTGATAATTCTGTAACCACATTTTGCACAAACAGGCTTTACTTAAATAAAGAAATACATACTTAAATACTTAGAAAACATCCAAGACTCAGAAACAAATACTCGCGCTCGTCACGCAAAATAAAAACAAGGACTAGTGGTGGTTTAGTGGTGGTAGGACCCTGTGCAGGGTCCGTCCGGATCGCTACCACCATCTTATTCATTAACCACCCGCCAAGCAGCAGTGTTCGCATTGTTGTGTTCCGGTGTGGGGATATCACAACCGGTGAAATTACTAGCATAGAGGCATTCCATCTTAGTCCTCAGCGTTGGCAACGCATTTGAAGTCTTAGGATTATAGTCTTGAGAATTCAAATGTATATGGGTCTCAGATTTACTTACCATCAGGTGGCCTGAGTGCTCGTGTGCCTTCTCTTTAACATAAAAAAAAAGAAGCAAATTCAAAATATTTATTCAGTAAGTTGGCTACATGAGGCCTCTTTTACAAGTCGGTAATATGCAGTGAATCTACTAGCGCTTCAGATAAGACCATCATTGCGGAGAAGAAGCGCCGCAAGAAACTCCAGCAGGTCATTTTATCAATCGTAAAACACAATAATATACTTGTCACTTCTCATGCTCTTAAAATGCTACTTAAATCTCTGCGAATCGGGACTAAAGCTCCTTATTAATCTCTAGGGATTAAAGTATTTTTTTTTATTTACTTTGGAAACCCCTAAACAACCAATCACGGTGTTTGTGAATGGAGGATTATCGCCATTTTCAGTGATTGTGTATGGACCATATTTTTGGGTGTCGAAATAACCTCAAAATGACAACTGTGCAAATATATAAAAAAAAGTATTTAATTTCGTGAAACACGATTAATTATTACGAATATGAATCTATTTAATCATATTAAGGCCGAAGTCTTTTATTATGCGTGGTCCAATTACTTTTAAAATGGTTTCCAAGTTTGAATCTGTTGGCTAAATATGCAAGCATTTAAAACATCACTTTACAAAAAAACCGCGGAGCTTTTTTTTCCTATTTGTATTTTGAATAGATGTTCATGACTTGTATTGAGCGTACGTTGTTAAAAAACAATATTGTTTAGAACGTCGTTTTTTTCCTCGCATTCAAAGTGAAAAGTAGAGTGTTTAACGCGAGACTAAACAACCATAATGACACTCGAACTACAGCCACCCTCGCTCGCAAGCTCGCTCGCGTGGCTAATCTCGTGTCATTATGGCTTGTTTTAGTCCCTTGTTGAACAATCTACTATGAAAGTAAGTTACATTACATGGCAATAAAGTAAAAATACATACATAAATCACGCCTGTTTCCCAGAGGGGTAGGCAGAGACCACTTCTTTCCACCTGCTACGATTCTGACAAAGCTCTCTCGCTTCTTCCACATTCATACATCGAGTCATGCATGCACGTCGGTTTCGGGTACTTAAGATTCGGCCCTTTTCCAGTATTTCCCCGATTTGATTCAAAAAAGTACGCCTAGGGCGCCCATATTTCTTTCGTCAATCGTTTTTCATCCATCCTTTCCAAATGACCGAACCATCGAAGCATGCCCTTTTCAATCTTAGTCACTACATCTTCTTTCAGACCACACTTCTCTCTGATGTTTTCATTCCTTACTCTATCACACAGTTTCACACCACACATACTACGCAAAGAGCGCATTTCTACTGCATTTATACGACTTTCATGCTTATCCTGCCACACCCAACATTCACTACCATACAGTAAGTAAAAATAATAATAATTAAAACTAGCACAGATGAAATCATTACAAATGTAAGGTCTATAACATTTAACCCTTTATTTGACTAAAATATAAACGGAGAATTCAAGCCTCTTTATATTTTTAGACATAGTAAAAAAAAACCGTTTCCCTTGGACACGGCATCACGCATCAACGGCTGGACCGATTTCGCTAATTATTTTTTTGTTGTGTTCGCTATCGTCAGAAGGTTCTTATGAAAGAAAAAAAAATCCACCGGAAACGTCTTAAATTTGCAAAGGGGCGAGGCCGCTGACGGGTAGCTAGTTAAAAATAATGACAAGGAGAACAACACTACGACGTCTCTACGTCAAAAGCCGTAACTAGAATAATTAACTAAACAAGTCCTTGCAAACTTGAATAGACCGGGGCCCACAAGCAGCACCCGTTCACGAGTATGACGCGTATCTCAGCCATAGCCTTTTCAATTTGTTCGGGAAAGTGCCGACCCCAGTAAGTAGACGTTTGAGCGAGCATGACGTGCTTATGCTGCTGCCAACAACATAAATATATTGTGTAAAACAGCTGTTAGGCGAGAAACATCACAGTGTGCAATATTTGCCCACGACCAACTAGGCCAACGTTTTGTCAAATACACTAACACACAGAGTTTTAGTTATGATCAATTGATTGATCAGTTCACTGGCCATTCGTGGAACTAGGTCATCCAGCGCTGGTTACACGACACACTACACGTTAATAAAACTTTCCATTAGTGACGCCTCAGGGAAATTACGAAATAGCTCTCGAATACTTGTTAATTCTAATGGCGTATCATATACATACATAACATCACGCCTTCAATCCCAAAGTGGGGTAGGCAGAGGTACAGAAATACCAACGACTCTAAAAATACTTCTTGATAATTCTGTAGCCACATTTTGCACAAACAGGCCAAGATGTTTATATCTCGTGTATTAGTGACAAGTTGCAAGCCCATCGGCTAACAGTAATAAGCCCTTATTCCCTTAGTCGCCTCTTACGACATCCACGGGAAGAAAGTCCATCCATAGGAGTAGCACTATTCTAACACGGCAACCTCACGGGACAACGGTAAGTTTAAATATATCTAATGAAAACGAACTTTATGATCATTGAAATATGGCCGCACGTTGATTATAATTACACTAGCGACCCGCCCTCGCTTCGCCTCGGTTTATGCGAGTTACGTACGTAAACCAGAATCGATTACACATAAATAACTTCCCGTGAAAAATTATCTAACGGAAAACCACGTCAAAGTTTGCTTGGTTTAGGAGAAGTTAACAGAAAGACAAATTTAATTATACTATGTAGAGATTGATGAGGAAAGAAAACATGCCTGATACCTACTGTTATAATTATCAACGTAACCTTATGTAAAACATAAACAAACAAGTGTTTAAAAATGTCTATGTAGATAAGAAAACGATTAGTGATAGCGTTTAGTAATACATCAAGAGATGTTCCAAGCGTTATTTTAAATATCTGTAACAAGCAAGCTTTAAAAACTGTCCGATTTTTTAAGGTTCCGTAATCTAACTAGGAACCCTTATAGTTTCGCGATGTCCGTCCGTCTGTCCGTGTGCTCTTCCTTCCGCTTAACTCTGAGACTTAGATAGTACTAGAAAGCTGTTATTTTATTTGGCATGAATATACATAGCAGTCACGCCGACAAATTTGTAAAATAAAATATATTTTTTTAGGATACGTCCCCTATACGTATAGTGGGGATGGTTTTCTTTCTCGTCTACCCCATGATGCGGGATGTTGTTGGCGGCCGAGTTGGTCTAGTTGGGAGTGACCCTGCCTCCGAAGCCAGCGGTCCCTTGTTGTTCCTGGTAAGGGCAGATATTTGTGTGATGAGCGCGAATATTTGTTCCCGAGTCTTGGATGTTTGACTAGATCAATTTGTGTGACATTATCCCGTGATCAAAAATATTGCGGTTTGTCAAAACAATTCTTCGATTAAGAGATGCGTTTGTAAAACTAAAATACGAGTTTTAAACTTTAAAGTGCTAACTTTTGTTAAAGTTGCGAGTCTCCCCCCACTACAACCAAAACTACATTTTTTTTTTTTTTTTTTTTATTTAGAAACAAACAGTCGTACATAAACATGAACTAAACAGAATATTACTGCGAAAAGGAAAACTATCACGACTAAGTAGACGTCATTGGTTCATAAAATACAGGCAAGTTAAGTGTTTACACCAACTAAAAACTGGGCAAGAGCATGTCGGACCTTGCTCAGTGTAGGGTTCCGAAGCCGTTAAGTATTACAAACATAAAAATGAAAAAGTAATTAACTAATTTTCTATTTAAAGTCAATTTGTGCCGTCTTAGTTGAATTTAATAGGTATAAACACTTTAATCGCCTGTATCTCAAGATCCAATGATGTCTACTTAGTCGTCATAGTTTTCCTTTAAAATATATGCTCATTGGTTATATGCTCATTTAAGTATTTTTTTCAGATTTTTAGTATTTGGAGTTTTGGCTGTAGTTTTTATTGTACTACTTTGTTAACGTAATTAATATGCATATTCATGCCAAATTGCAGCTTTCTAGTACTAATAGTCTGCGCTAGGCTGCGGACGGACGGACGGACGGACGGACATGGCGAAACTATAAGGGTTCCTAGTTTGACTACCGAACCCTAAAAATGATCTAAGACAGCACCAAATAAGTTTTAATATAAAATTAGGTCATACTTGTTTCTCGACATTGTTTTTTTGTGTTTGTAGTACTTAACGGCTTCGGAACCGTACATTGAGCATGGTCCGACATGCTCTTGACCGGTTTTTGATATTGTAATCGTTACAATACAATACAATACAATAAAATACAAAGCACTTTATTGAACGACACATACTCGTACCTCGTACATCAAGCAACGGAATAACGGATATACAAAAACAAATATTACATATCAGTAAACATATTAGCCTGATAGTGCAAAATGTGGGTGTAGTAATTATCAACAAGTCTATTTAGAGTTGTTGGTATGTCTGTAGCTCTGCCTACCCCAATCTTTTGGAATGAGGGCGCGATGTTATGTAAGTATGCGTGTAACTTGTTCAAATTTCAGGTGTTTTGGGGTAATAGTGTTAAAAATTTTAGTGCTTTGGTATTTAGCCGTTATAACACTAAGTTGTTTTGGGATCTAGAAGTATTGGTAACAGGGAATTATGAAATTGAGTCGTAATGGAACCTAATCGAAGCGTTTGTGTCCATTCTCAATTAGGTAGTTTAAACTCGCTCGTATAACATCGCTCGTCGGATCGAGAAGAAATACACCGCTGGAGTTATGAACAGAGATCGGACAAATGGGCGTCATTACTCGCAATAATGTGGACATGACTCCATGGATTTTAATTAAACAAATTAAATTACATTAATTGATTACTTACCCTAAAAACAATTTCGATCCTTGGCAAGGCAGTAGGTAATAATTAATAAATAAATGATACAAATATTTGTTATTGTGTATATTTATTAAATCAAATAAACGGGTATTTTAATATTTTTTCCGTGCTTATTTTATTCCTTTTAACGGCTAAAATAAACTTATGAGGTGAAAGCTTCTTTCGCAATCCACGGAAGTTAATGGAGCAAACTTATCTACTTAAATTAATATAATATCAATGGCCACTCCTGTATTATTTATTTATAACTATACATTATATTCAGTTAAGAAATACAATAATATAATTTAATTTGTTTAATTAAAATTGGAGTCATGTCCACATTATTGCGAGTAATGACACCCATTTGTCCGATCTCTGGTATGAATTAACTATGGTTAAAATTAAATGATGCCTTATCTTACTTCTTACTAATATACATACCTGGGCTGGAATTCTACAAGGTAATAACGATATCGTTTTTGACCTGTTTCCGTATTGTCAACGTTTTGATAACTCTTATGTCATTTACAATAATGACGACTGTGACATAAACGATTCTTAAACGTGTCAAACACGACATCGTTTTGACGCACCTGACTAGAGGCCCAGGGATATCTCGGGGCATCTATACGAAAGTGATGTAGCAAAATGTTTTATCGACAAAAAATATATCGATGTTACTGCCCAAATCTAAATGCTATGCGACATACATGAATATTACTTATTTTCTCAACGTGTTATTTTCTGAAACGTGTACCTATTTATATGTTTATTTTAAAATAGTTTTCATGATATACATTCAATTTTTTTTTCCATATTCGATGGTATTATTGATTACCGTCTAGATGAAAATATCCACTTTAAACTGCTAAACGTTCTATCAACGACCACAGTGGTCAACGGAGAATTCTTTAAATATTTATAATGACTCGAAGCCAATTTCTCATTTATGTTGGTTATTGAAATTTCCTCATCTTTTATAAGACTGTTTACTTTTTTCGTGGTGTCATAGCTAGTATTTAATTACATCGACATCTTTTTTATCAATATAAAATCCCTAGAACTTGTCCCGAGTTATCCCAGGTTTGCTAATATATTATTATGTCTTTAGAGTTGTGGGTATTTCTGTAGCTCTACCTATCCCACTCTGGGAATGAAGGCGTGATGTTATGTATGTATGTAGGTCATTGCACTAATATCATAAATACGAAAGTAGCGATGTTTGTTACTTATCACCAGAACAGATGAAAGGATCTGGCCCAGTAGGATCGCCCCCACCACATCATCTTTTAAATCTTCAAGCAGCATTCGGATTGCTGTGTGGGGATAAGACAACCGGTGAAATAACTAGCATAGAGGCATTCCATCTTAGTCCTCAGGGTTGGCAACGCATTTGAGGTCTTAGGATTGCAGGCTTGAGAATGCAAATGTTTATGCGTTAGGTACATTGGCTTAGTTCGGAGTGACCTGCCTCCGAAGCCAGCGGTACTGGGTTCAAATCCCGGTAAGTATTTGTGTGATAAGCGTGAATATTTGTTCCTCAGTCTTGGATGTTCTGTATGTATTTCTCTACCTAAGTATGTTTATCGTTGTCTAATACCCATAGTACAAGCCTAGAGCTTAGTTTGGGGCTAGGTCAATTTGTGTGACATTGTTCCCTGTTTTTTTTACATATCACATCTTTTGCCTTTGCTTTGAAAAACATTTCTATCAAATACCTACCGGCCAGCTGGTGCGGCTTCAGGCAATCACAATCAGTTGATTCCTTAAAAGGCAAATTGATGAAGTTTTAGCTTGAGCCTAGCTCCTAAATATTGTATCAACAGTAACTGTCCATTACATAAATGTAGTTTATGTAAGTTAAGTGTGTATATTGATTTATCACTACATAGTATAAAACAAAGTCCGCTTTTCTGTCCCTATATCCCTATGTATGCTTAAATCTTTAAAACTACGCAACGGATTTTGATGCGGTTTTTTTAATAGATAGAGTGATTGAAGAGGAAGGTTTCTATGTATAACACGTTAAGCCGGAGCGAAGCGAGGGCGGGTCGCTAGTAAATATATATTACTGTGTATAGGATATTTATGTAAGTATTTGAATGTAGTTAATTTTATTTTCATTGTTAGGACTTATTTGTATGCTTTTATCCTAAAGAAATTTGTAAAATTGCCCGCTCGATGCGCAACCTTCCAATTTTATCAATCTCTCAAGGGTTAGCTGGAAGAGATCCCTTAAAGGGATAAGTTCGCCTTTGTACATTCTTTTCTTGTATCTTCATTGTATTGTTTCTGTTTTATTTTGTACAATAGTGTTTACATACATATATACATAAGTATGATGCTAAGTACTTGTATGATTATTCTAAACGTTTATACCAGCATTGTAACGGAACAAAGAACAAATTGCTTTGGACTTTACAGACACTTATTTATAGAGTTGAACTCGCTAAAGTATAATAGTTGTATGCAAATATAATACCTCTGGATTGAGCGTTTCCTACCGCCGCAGCGAAGGACGTGGTTCTATTTATAGCCGGAGATGAAGAAAAAGTGAAACAGGGGCTTCGCTAATCCTTTGCTAATATTATTCAAGCAAACATGCTTGTTTCGTCTTGATGGCTCAACGCCGTAACATTATGTGAAATCAATACCATATCATCATCTAATATGAAAAAATTCTCGTGTCACAATGTTCGTTCCCACACTACTCCGAAACGGCTCGACCGAATCTTATGAAATTTTGTGTGCATATCGGGTAGGTCTGAGAATCAGCCAACATCTATTTTTCATACCCCTAAGTGACATGAAACGTTACCGGTTCTATCCATACTCCGCAGATTATCATATTCGCAAAACATGATATTTGAAAATAGTGGAATTAGGTTATAGAATCGTAGGTAGGTTTAGGTTATGTTAGTTTCACAGCAGGCCCGGAGGGCCAAACCACCCAGAAATAGGAGCTCCGCTTTTGCGGAGCTCCGTCGACACTGTCTAATTGATATCTTGTTAATAATGATGTTTTGAGAATGTCATGTTTTGCGAATATGATGTTTACGGAATATCGTGATTTGCGAATATGCTATTTAACATACTAATTGGGTTCGCTACAACCAAATGTCATAATACTTATTACATGTTTTGACTCAATCTCAAATTATCTTGGTTTCAAAATGACAATAATCTCGTATAGATTTATTTTTAATGTAATAAAATGTCACAATGACGTTCACACATTACATCCGATATCCAAAACGTATATGTAGTTGTTAAAAATAACAATTCCACCTAATACCGAATTATTAGTAAGACTGAAGGTGAAAATGCATTAGTTTCATAATTACCAAAAATTCAACAATACCTTAGGCCCAAAGATCAGAATGAATGACACTGTTTCATAATACCAAAAATTTTACTGGGTGCACTAAATATGACCAGTTATAACCTTTTTTGGACTAACACAATAGGGGGTTCTGACTTGTACTACCTACCTAACTAATTAATTTTCTATAGGTTACTGAGGTTTACACATTTTGAGACAGTTCAATTGAATATTTGACAAAACATGATAATAGTCAATTTGAATTATTTTCATATCAAGAGAATATTATTTTAAGAAGTGGGAGTAAGTCATTTTATGTTTGAGACATTTTGAAACTTATCTGTTTTGACAGTACGACGTACTAGGAACATGGTATTATGATATCTGGCTGTAGCGCGCGGTACGAAGAAACTGACTGAGTGAATGACATTTTACTGCACAGCCCAAACCTCTGGGTGTAGAGATTCCAAATTTGGCACGTAGCTTCCTTATGAGGT
The DNA here is from genome assembly GCA_949316455.1 of Acleris holmiana. Classification (NCBI taxonomy): domain Eukaryota; kingdom Metazoa; phylum Arthropoda; class Insecta; order Lepidoptera; family Tortricidae; genus Acleris; species Acleris holmiana. The sequence goes on from OX438788.1 coordinate 1,346,409, forward strand.
CTAGGAGTGCACTAAGAAAGGATTTTTGGAAATTCATCCCCTAAGGCGTTAATAGCGGGACTAGCGCGATACTAGTTTTACGCGCACCAAATCTGGGGCGACCTCTAGTAATATCATACCAATACCAATTTGCGTCACTAGCCATTTTGCTACATAGACTTTTCGGTACTGAGCCAGTATTCCGATAATAAAGGAGTACAATAAAGGTAATTTTTCGCTCTTTAGGAGTTAATAATAGACAACTAAAATGGTGCCACACAATGGTTATAATGTAATGATGGTCCACAAAGGCCATTGTCCTGTTCTGTACGCTATAAAAGGCTTTTTAACTTGTACGAGTAACAGTTGAAAAGGAAATTACTAAAGTTCTGCTATTATAGTCCGTGTGGTTGCCGGGTTAGAATAGTGCCACTCCATGTTATCCCGTGGATGTCGTAAGAGGCGACTAAGGGAATAAGGGCTTGTAGTACTGTTAGGCGATGGGCTTGCAACCTGTCACTAATACACTGGTAAACATCTTGGCCTGATCGTGCAAAACGTGGTTACAGAATTGTCAAAAAGTATTTTTGTAGTTGTTTGTATTTCTGTGACTCTACCTACCTTCTTTTGGAATGAAGGCGTGATGTTATGTATGTATGTGTGTATGTTATTATAGTGCTCAATCCACGTCCTGCCGTACTTTATTTTTAGGGCTCCGTGTCCAAAGGCAGCCCTATTAATATGCCTACAGACGCTGTCTATCTATCCGTCCGTCCTAACTTTAGACCGGGTTGTTTTCTTCAGAATGTTTTATTACAGCGGATTTGCTACTAAATTAAAATATAAAGAAACTGAAGTAATAAAGTTCCTCATACAAGAAAAGATGTTTTTCAACGTAAGTATTTTAATTTTTTATTGTACCTTGGGCATTGGGATTCGAACTAGGACCCCTAGCGTGTCGTCAATTAGAATGTTATTGGCAGATTAATATGGAGTGATTTTGAAAAGGGTGCATATAAACACGCGTTAAAAATGAAAACCCAGGTGTTTGCCCGTCAACGCATGCGCTGTTATAACAATGCAATGTGGTGACATCATTGCATTTGCATCCTATTCTCAGTTCGTGTCCTGTAGAACTTGTTGATCCGGTCGCTTGCATTAAGTTTATTTTTATTTTTATTTTTATTTTTTTTTAAGTTTTACCTTTCGTCTCTTTTTAGTTTTTTTGTCGAGCCTTAGATAGCTAGTCACAATTTTAACCGCCGAAGCAAAAAGACGGGTGTTATAAGTTTGATGGATAAGTGTGTGTGTGACTGTCTGTGGCACCGTAGCTCTTAAATGGATGAACCGATTTGAATCCGTTTTTTTTTTTTTATATTTGAAAGCAGGTTTCCTAGCGGTGGTTCTTAGATATGTTTTATCAAAATAAGCTTTTAGTGGGTTAAAAGCCCCCGATATCACGGCAACACCTACTTTCAGAGCTGATATCTCTTAAACGGCTCAACCAATATTCATAAAATCTTTGAAGAACCATCCCGATTAATGTAGCTTTATTTAAAAAAAACTGCGTCTAAATCCGTTTATTTGTTTGGGAGTTACGATTCCACAAACACACTCAGGTGGAGAAGTTTAAAAAGCGTGATATAACAAAATAAATTAGAAATTTATTAGACCCCGACTCAAAAGTCTGTAAAAAAATCTCTAAAAGGTAAAAAATAATAAGTTTAATAATAATAATAATAATAATCATTTTATTTCAAACCGGGGTCCATATTTTATTAGTAACATTTTCTTAAAACTAAGTACTACACTGATAAAACTACGACAACATTAAAACAATACAATTCTATGGCCCGCATGACAGTGTTTCACGACTGTGCAATCGAACCTATGCACAATCGTATTGAGGAGGCTGTTGGGACTATCTCGCACACGTCGCATCAGGGAGGCGACTCTCTTGCGAATAATGGCCTGAAAACTGTCGAGCCTTGGTGCACATCCCTGATGCTCTACAGAAACGAGGCAGTACCAGCAACATCCTCAAACCATTGTTATATTGAACACGTAGGGCGTTTAAAGATCGGAAGCGTATATTTAACCCACAGGCCGCACGTGTAAAAAGTCTGACAGAATGCTTTAAAAAGAGTATATAGATATAAAAATATTATAAGTAGGTATTAATATTTTGATCCAAGCGTCGCAGCGTAGGAATAAGGGCTGATTGTTTGATAAGTAGGTAGTTAACTGAACACTGTCACTAACTGAACTGACACGGCGGGGGACTGCTAAGTAAATTAAATAATACAAAATACCCAAGCTAACTTAGCGGTCTCGACGTGTCAGTGTTCAGTTAACTACCTACGGGTTAGGCTCGTAAAACACACTTTCCGGAAATTTGCACTTTCTGCAAAGGTGCACTTTCCGCAAAATGTACACTTTCCCAAAACAAACGCTTTCCCGAAATGTGCACTTTTAATTCAGTCCACTTTTCCAAAACGCACACTTTCCCGAAATGTGCACTTTTTCAAACAGTGCAGTTTACCAAAACGCATGCTTTCCCGAAATGTACACTTTTCCATTTTCTCATGTATGTAGTAAGGAGTATCCAAAGTAGCCAAATATTTTAACGGAGCATTTATAGTTTCGGTCTTTCTATCCGTCCTTCCGACCTTCTGCGTGTCCGTCTGTTTGTATTTGCACTATTTCATAGAAACCCTTAGCACTATAAAACAGGGATACCCCTACCCCTAACGTGTACTTTCCGGGAAAATATACCTCCTGCGAAAGTGCACATTCTGAGAAACTGCACCTATTGACTAAGTGTCCATATCGAGAAATGCACTTTTAGAGAAAGTGTACCTTCCGAGAAAATTACCCTTCTAAAGAAGTGCAACTTTAGAGAAAGTGCATATTTCAGGAAAGTGTGTTTCTTGAGCCTAACCCCTACCTACTTATCAAACAAGCCCTTACTCCTACGCGGCGACGTATATTGTACAATAATAAAATCAATTCGTTTCTCGCTAATCCCCAAATTTGGCCGCCATATTGGATAAATTCCCCTAGGATATACAAGGAATATTATCTCCAAATTACAAAGGGCATTTTGGTACCCGCTTAACAGCAACCACTGTGACAGCGGGAAGCGACTTTGTTATAAGTTATAACGCGATAAAAACTAGCCTATGTTCATCAGAGATAATGTCGGCTTCTACATACATACATACATAACGTCACGCCTTTATTCCTAGAGTTTGGTAGGCAGAGCAACAGAATACCAACAACTCTAAACTTGTTGATAAATCTGTAACCACATTTTGCATAGTCAGGCTAAGATGTTGTTTACCAGTGTATTAGTAACAGGTTGCAAGCCCATTGCCTAACAGTATTAAAGCCCTTATTCCCTGTCGGCTTCTAATGGTAAAATATTTTTTCAAATCGGTCCAATACTTTTGGAGCCTATTCGAAACAAAGAAACAAACAAATCTCTCCTCTTTATAATATTATTTATTATAAGTATAGATCATTCATCAACTTTTGCGTTATTTCCACTTTCTTTGCAAAGACTGCTTGAAGTATAAGGCCCGTATTAATAAACTGATCTCGGTTTAAATGCCCGTCTCAAGATACGTCAAAAATTACAGTTTTCCATTGTTTGGCGTATCGTGAGATAGGCATTTATAAATAAATCACAGGACATTGTCACACAAATTGACCTAGTCCCAAACTAAGCTCTAGGCTTGTACTATGGGTACTAGACAACGATAAACTTACTTATATATAGAAATATATACTTAAATACATAGGAAACATCCAAGACTCAGGAACAAATACTCGTGCTCATCACACAAATATCTGCCCTTACCGGGATTTGAACCCAGGACCGCTGGCTTCGGAGGCAGGGTCACTCCCAACTAGGCCAGCGTGTCGTCGATTTAAAACGAGAGTTTATTAATACTTTCATAAGTCGCATTGTTCGAAACGCGCCGCGCATTTTGCGGGAGATATTGAATTCCACACTGCAATGATCCAAGCTCTTCAAGACGCATTGTCATCTCAAACTGCAATATTTACCGTTCTTGGAAGGTATACCTTACATGTCTTTTAAAAAGTATTAAAACATACATTCATACGTACATACATACATAACGTCACGCCTTCAATCCCATAGTAGGGTAGGCAGAGCGACAGAACTTCCAACAACTCCAAAAAAACTTGTTGATAATTCTGTAACCACATTTTGCACAATCAGGCTAAGAATGTTTATCAGTGTATGTTAATCGAAAATTAACATGTTTTCAATATTTTACTTGTTACCGTAGGCTTCAATATTAGGGCCTTTAAAATCAGTAGGGTCGTCTGTCAGACCTTTATAATCATAGACCAACGATCATTCAATGTGAAACTGTTTAGCCTATAGTTCATTCACTCTTACTTCATTCGCTCTCTCCTAATCACGCTCGGACAGCGAACGGACGTGCAAATTCATCAGAGTCAATAATCAGCCAAATTTCATCTAGAATAAGCTATTAGTATACTTAAGGAATAACACAGATTGTGATAGTATATTAAAGTCTATGTCATAATCAAGTCAGCGGTCATATTATTTCAACGCCACATAACCCCCAGCACCAAAGCACGAGCTTCCGACGAGGTCAACAGCAACACCTACGAGAGCTGCAGAACGACGCTTCGAACCCGCCGCCGGCGGTTCTCGTAGAGATCACCATCAACAGCGTAATCAACGCAAATTTTTGGTAACCCAAGAGGGGAAGGTTTCAAATTCAGACCGGGGAATCAAACCCAAGAAGGGTAAATATTGCTACCCGTACCTACGAATCAAGGTCGCGGTAAGCAAACTCGCGTTGAAGCTCATTCAAGGTCGAGGATCGCAGGTGCCGATCCATCAATATATTGTAATCAATATACTTCACACGGATACCTACTACAGCAGATTATTCTGGAAGAAATCAGTGGTAGTGTCATGGTTCAGTGTTGGTGCGGTTTCATTATACTAACATTTGGTATTATCAATTCAATTTCAAGTCAAGGTCAGCATTTCATTTCATCGGTGCATAATTTGGATAGCCATTTTATTTCGTAACGGAAAGGGCAGTCGCAGAGGGCGCTCGCTTCGTTTCAAGTTCATTTCGGTCATTCAACAGTTCATTCAATCTTACGAACACTAAGTGATTATTGTTAATTCATGTAAGTACATTTCATTCACTCACTGGTCATTCGGATCAATCAATCGTACCTAATAGCTAGTCTGTGGTGAACCTATACTTCAGTCAGTCGGTCAGTCGGTCAATGTCAAGTGTCACCGACTGAATTATAGGTTAATAGGTCACCGCTTGTTTGTTAATTGTTAACGGATTATACTTCAACTAAATTTAAAGTAACTAATCTAAAGTGTCACTGTTTATTGCGTGCGATAATCGTTAAGGTATTCAAAATGTCATCGCGCACTGTAAAGAATCAGTTTCGTTCGCGATATCGGATGCTGATAGACTTCGCAGGCACAATCACCGATGTCAGCAGTTCTATCGCAGCATCAGTGGCTAAAAGGCACTTCGACACGTATTACAGGGATTTGGTTACAGCATACGAATCATTGTTGGGTTTCTCGGACAATGATGTGTCGGAAGACGATATGGCGTTGTTCGAGGCGCAGTTTACGGAAGTAAACAAATTATTAATCAAATTAGAGCAGGCGTCGTCGGAGTCAAAGGCCGAGATGTCAACATCACGCAAGGTCACGTCCAATCAGGTAATGGCAAAGTTACCACTCATAGAACTTCCCAAGTTTTCAGGTAATTTAATGGACTGGATTCCATTTTATGATTTATTTCAATCACTGGTTCATGAGCGGGATTTATCAGACGCTGAAAAGCATTATTACCTAAGATCATCATTATCAGGTGAAGCGCTTCATATAGTTAGACAGCTTCCGGTAGACGACAAGAACTACTCTGTTGCTCTAGGACTTTTAAAGTCACGATATCAGAACACAAGGTTGTTGCTTGATACATATATTGGTAGGATAATCAACTTACCCATCATCACATCATCAAGTCATATTAGGTCAGAATTTTATGATCCACTACAGGAGGCCATTCAGGCCTTGGATAAACTCGGTCAGCCTGTTAAAGAATGGTCATATTTAATTTTATACCTGGTCTTGCAGAAGCTCCCGATTAGGCTACGTTCACTGTTTGAAGAGCGGCATGGCAAGGATACCACGACCCTGCCCACCATCTATCAACTGCTGGAGTTGATGGATGAACAGTGCAGACTTCAGTTGGCGGTACCATCAGCCCCAGAACAACAGGCCACCATCAGGAGTCCACGTCGGTCACCACCACCACGTGCACATCAGCCTGCAGGGCAGTCACCGCAGGCATCGAGAAGGGTGCTCTCTTCCCAAGGATTCATTCAGCCTTCACATCAGGTGAATGTTTCAATTTCATCATGTTCATTCTGTTCAAATAAGGCCCATACACTGTACAAGTGTCCCGGGTTTCTTCAACTGTCACGGGGAGGGCGCAGATCATGGGCTTCAAGGACGGGGCATTGTTACAGATGTTTGAGGAAACATTATACCAGCGAGTGTACTCATCGCAATTGGTGTTTGCATTGCAAATCTCCAGATCACAACACACTGATCTGCAATGCCGACACTAATACTCAACAGGTTCATTCAATTGTTCAATCCATGGATCAAGGATCAACTAGGGGTGAAGTGAATCAGCCATCATCATCATCATATGCGAGCCGTGTCTCGGTACATCAGGCACCAACCACGTCATCTGTGGGCAGTCAGGCCCAGGAGCGGTCTGTGCATTACCAGGAGGCACCATCAGTGCAATCCTTGGGCCAACATCAGCCGAGGCCAACCATTGGTGCCAGAGCGCAGCGAGCTCAGAACACATTCAGTTCCCTCAAGTTTGGTTTTAGGCAAAGCCCTGATAGGGAATGATATGAGGGTACTGTTGGTGCAACTCAAGGTCCATCCCATCCCATAACTATTTGCCCTACCGCAATAGTAATGGTCAGATCTGGTGATGGTACATTTGTTAAGGTCAGAGCCCTGTTGGATACAGGAGCTTGTGTTTCAATCATCAAGCAATCATTGGTTCATTATTTAAATTTGCCCCAACAGTGCAACAGTAATACTCTTTATGGAATTGGTCACCAGCCGGTTCAAACGCCAGGCACTATCGTTAAATTAGTCATCAAACCTGTCGGAACTCAATTACCAATTGTAGGTACTATGGCAATGGTTATGTTTGAATTAACAGGAAATATACCGCCATATGATATTCAACTCAGGGATCAATTAAGGTCATCAAACATTATATTTGCTGATAGCAACTTTGATAAGGCTCGAAATGTAGATATTATCCTAGGTACAGACATTCTCAATTATGTACTTGATGGTTCAAAGATATCAACTAATATTCCAGGGATAGCAGCTTACGGATCATGTTTTGGTCACGTCATTATGGGAGCGGTGCCCGGTCAACTGCCACCGACGACGGTCGCGGCACCCCACCAGTCAGCCGGCACATCAGTAGAAGACTACGGACTTCATGCAGTCAAGCTAGAGGAAGTCTTGGAAAGGTTTTGGAAGGTGGAGGAGCCCCCTTCGAAACCAGCTGTTCATCCTGAATATCTGGAATGTGAAGGGTTGTATAATTCAACTACTCAACGTATGCCAGATGGCAAATATATGGTGAGGTTGCCATTACTTTCAACAAGACCACCATTGGGTGAATCAAAGGCTTTAGCCATTCAGCGCTTGCGATCTTTAGAAAGAAAGATGGCTAAGAATTTGGTATTTGCAAATAAATACAAGGAATTCATGAAAGAGTATGAAACTCTTGGTCATATGTCAAAATCAGATTTTCAGTTCGATTCTGAACATTTCATCATACCTCACCACGGTATATTCAAAAGGGGAACGGATAAAATCCGTGTCGTATTTGACGGGAGTGGTCGTACATCAACTGGCACGTCATTAAACCAGTGTCTTCACACAGGCCAGCCACTTCAAAATGATATTACCCAAATATTATTGAATTTCAGACGTCACCAAATCGTTTTCACTACGGACATCAAGATGATGTTCAGGATGACTTGGATACACCCTGAAGATAGGAAGTACCAACTCGTCTTGTGGCGGGAGAACCCGTCAGAACAAATTCAGGTATATGAGTTAAATACTAATACTTATGGACTACGGTCAAGTCCTTTCATTTCAATTCGAACATTGTTGCAACTGGCGGACGATTGGGAGGCTAGTCACCATGAATCACCCGCTTCAAACGTCATCAGACGAGATATCTTCGTCGACGATATTCTCACGGGCGCGGACTCGTTATCAGAGGCACAACGCCTCAAGTCAGAACTTATCGCGTTAATGAAAAGCGCCGGATACGAGCTCAGGAAATGGTCATCAAATTGCAATGAATTACTGCAAGACTTGCCGCAAGAACACTGCGAGCAACCACATCAGTTCGATACTGAAGACAAAAGCTTTATTAAGGTACTAGGAATTCAATGGGATCCAGTATCAGACTCGATGTCATATCAGATCAATGTACCGCTAGGGCAACCAGTCACTAAGCGTCATATCCTTAGTACAATAGCACGCCTATATGATCCGTGTGGATATTGTGCGCCTATTGTGTTCAGATTCAAAATGTTTCTTCAATCACTTTTTTCAGATGGATTATCATGGGATGAGCCTGTTAGCCATCACCAATGTCATCAGTGGAACGAACTCATTCAGGACTTAAGCTGTTTGTCAAATTTGCAGATTCCTAGATGTGTTGCACTACCACAAACAGTTTCATATTCGCTCCACGGATTCGGAGACGCTGCGGAGGCTGGATTTGCCGCGAGCGTGTACCTCAGGACAGTGGACACGTCAGAAAACGTCATGGTACGACTACTTTTAGCTAAATCTCGAGTAGCTTCCCTGAAGTCAAAGCAAACGATACCCAAGTTGGAGCTTAGTGCCGCTCACCTAGTGTTCAAGCTACTTAATCATGTAGCAGAGTCCTATGAAAGTTCGATTCAATTTGACAGCATCAATGCTTGGTCAGACAGCACCATTGTGTTATCATGGTTAAATACAAAACCTCACATGCTGCAAACATTCGAATGCAATCGAGTTCAGGACATTCAAAACTCAAAACGTAAGATGACATGGCGTCATATCAGATCTGAATTAAATCCAGCAGATGTCGCTTCAAGAGGTATGTCAGCAAAGGAGCTCATTGGATTTAATCTATGGTGGTCACCAGACTGGTTACTTAAGGCGGAGTCACAATGGCCTTCATTACCAGTTACTATACCTCATGATTTACCTGGATTCAAGAAATTAGTCCATGTTGTCACACCGGTAGAGTCCTGGCAAGACTCTTTATTATCACGTGTCAGCTCATTTAGTAAGCTCATCAATGTTACGTCATTTGTACTTAGATTTTGTAGGAATGCCAGATTACCGAAAGAACAACGGAATCTCACGTCATCATTATCACTGGACGAGACTCGTGAAGCCACAAAACATTGGATCAGGAAAATTCAGATGGATTCGTTCAAGGACGAAATCATATTAATCAGACAAGGAAAACTGGTTTGTAAGTCATTACAGAAATTAAGTGTATTCGTGGATGACGAGCACTTCATCAGGGTCGGTGGACGACTCCGGAAATCAACATTGCCATATGGTGCAAGGCATCCATATCTGATACCTAAAGATCATCGGTGGGGTCAATTATTAATTGAATATTACCACAAATCATATTGTCATGCGGCGACGAACGCCCTAATATCCATACTCAGAAGAGAGTACTGGATCACTTCAGCCAGGCGACAAGTGTCCAAGGCTATCAGAAATTGTTTAGTTTGTTTCAGATTCAATGCATCAACTCAGCCACCATTCATGGCCGATCTGCCTGCTGATAGAGTCACAGCAGCGCGGCCATTTTCAGGCGTAGCGACGGATTTCGCTGGCCCATTTTTGGTCAAATGCAGTTTATTAAGAAACGCTAAGTCAGTCAAAGCTTACCTGTGTGTCTTTGTATGTTTAGGCACAAAGGCTGTTCATCTCGAGGTCGTCTCTTCGCTGAGCGTCGAGGCCTTCATCGCGTCATTCACGAGGTTTGTCAGTCGACGAGGGCTGCCTTCTCTTATCAGATCGGACCGAGGTACAAATTTTGTTGGTTCTAACACATATCTCAAGGAGATTAATCAGTTTTTGTTGGACAATGAGATTATCCTCAAGGAGGAGTTCAGAAAACAGAGTATTCGCTGGGAATTCAATCCGCCGGCATCGCCTCACATGGGGGGTCTATTTGAGGCTGCCGTCAAAAGCGCAAAAAACCTCCTCAAGAGAGAGGTTGGCGAAACTATTCTAACATTCGAGGAGCTGTCTACTCTATTTTCTAAGATAGAATCGATACTGAATTCACGACCTCTAGTTCCTATGTCAGAGGATCCTTGCGATTTAGAAGTTCTTACACCTGGTCATTTCATCATCGGTCAACCACTAGTCGCTTTACCAGAAGCGCACTGGAAGGAAACAAAGATGTCACGATTATCACGCTTTCAAATCACTCAGAAAATGTATCAGTCAATTTGGTCACGATGGCATGTTGAATATCTCAATACACTACAGACACGCAATAAATGGTATAGTCATGTTAACAATATAGAACTTAACGATTTAGTTCTTATCATAGATGAAAATTCACCACCTCTACAGTGGCGTAGAGGTAGAGTAATAGAATTGTTTAAAGGGTCAGATCAGGTTGTCAGATCAGTTAAATTAAAAACTCAATGTGGAGAACTTATAAGACCCGTGGTAAAATTATGTAAATTACCATTGGAAAGTGATTTCAATTGATCATTTATTTCCTATGTATATATTAGAGTTCAACCTAATATTAAGTCATGTTTAGCGGTAATGTTATGTGTCATTATTACTATAAGTAGAGTTCATTAGGGACTTCAAGTGTTCAGTGTTCAACTTCCCCGGGTGGCGGAGGAATGTTAATCGAAAATTAACATGTTTTCAATATTTTACTTGTTACCGTAGGCTTCAATATTAGGGCCTTTAAAATCAGTAGGGTCGTCTGTCAGACCTTTATAATCATAGACCAACGATCATTCAATGTGAAACTGTTTAGCCTATAGTTCATTCACTCTTACTTCATTCGCTCTCTCCTAATCACGCTCGGACAGCGAACGGACGTGCAAAATTCATCAGTTGATAATCAGTCAAGTTTTCATCTAGAATAAGCTATTAGTATATTTAAGGAATAACACAGATTGTGATAGTATATTAAAGTCTATGTCATAATCAAGTCAGCAGTCATATTATTTCAACACCACATAACCCCCAGCACCAAAGCACGAGCTTCCGACGAGGTCAACAGCAACACCTACGAGAGCTGCAGAACGACGCTTCGAACCCGCCGCCGGCGGTTCTCGTAGAGATCACCATCAACAGCGTAATCAACGCACAGTGTATTAGTGACAGGTTGCAAGCCCATCGCCTAACAATACTACAAGCCCTTATTCCCTGAGTCGCCTCTTACGACATCCACGGGAAGACATGGAGTGGCACTATTCTAACCCGGCAACCACACGGGCTCAAATAAAATATTGAAAGAATATATTATTTTTCGGGATTTTTTTTGTGTAAAGCAAAGGTAAAATATTTTATTTTACAACTAGCGGCCCGCCAGCGGCTTCGCGCGCTGCAATTATTTTTTCTTTCATGTCACTTACGGCCGAAACTTATATTTAAACCGCGGATAGATAAGGCTTACTTCAGGTTGAAATTTGACATTTGCCCATACAAAATGTGTCATATTTTAATCTGTCCGCGGTTTAAATATAGGGTTTGGCCGTTAGAGGTATGAAAAATAGATGTTGGCCGATTCTCAGACCTACCCGGTATGCACACAACATTTCATAAGATTTGAAGGACCGTTTAGGAAATATTGGGCGTCCCCCCCCTACAGCCAAAATGACAAGTACTAAAACTGAAAAATGTCTAGAATAAAAGCCCATATAATTAATTTAAAAGAAAAACTATCACGACTAATTAGACTTGATTGGTTCTTGAGATACAGGCGGTTAAAGTGTTTATACCTACTAAAATCATTAAGTCAAGAAAAACTAGAGAAAAATCTTTAAATAGAACATGCCGCCGGCTGACTAAGTCGCGTAGGTCACTCAGCATCATGGGGCCCACCCTATACAACGTGCTCCCGACTAATATAAAAAACTCAACCAGCAATAGTATATTTAAGAGCAAGCTTAAATCATTGCTTATGGAACAGGCATGTTACTCAATTGACGAGTTTTTGCACACTCAGAAGGATCTGGCACCGTAATGTGTTACTTGTGTACCTAATTTAATTTAATGTAATTGTAATTGCAAATTATGACTTGTAAAATGTACCTACTTTTACCAATTTATTTATTTATTATTAAATTAAATTTCACAGCATAACAGTTTAATACACCGAATACAGGTTAGGAAAGAGGTATTTAAAATATCACAGAAGAAGGCCGTACATCCATCTTCTCGCAGAACTTCAGACATTCGTCACACACGTTAGACCATCTACTTGCAAACACATCACAGCTTGTGGCTGATTCGAGGAGCGAGTTTATCAGATGCAAAGCCCGTACTAGCGGAGATTTTCGGCGGGACACAGTACGCGCAACCGGCGCTGCTAACAGATGGCGACAACGCGGTCGAAAAACAAATCTAGTTGGAGAGGGACATACAGACGCAGCAACTGAGCTACCAATTCAGGACCAATAAAGATCTGTATTCTGTATTCATGAGTTTTTTATGTTTGTAGTACTTAACAGCTTCGGAACCCTACACTGAGCATGGTCCGACAAGCTTTTGCCCAGATTTTTTCCAATTTATCAATACTCATTTATACAACAGTTTATCGACATTCATTTAACTACCGATTCTAACTTTATTACCAAGGTGGTAATAAAGAAAAAGCACTTTGATACGCTTGCTTTAAATCCTAATTAACCTTGGCAAATGTCGCCGCTTAATCACAAACATCACTGTAGAAGGCTCATGATTAGTGTTATTACCGTAATTAGGTACCTAATTACACTGCTGGTGCTTTGTTCGCGGACGTTTCAATAATAGAGAACTATTGACTTTTGTGAAGAATAGTCAACAAAAGTGACACATAGAATAAGTATTGGATCCGAGTGTACAACGAGCTTCACCGAACTGGTTAATGGATGAAAAGTTTTTTTTTTATGTTTAGGAGAAGGCACACGAGCACTCAGGCCACCTGATGGTAAGTGGAATCTGAGACCCATATACATTTGAATTCTCAAGACTATAATCCTAAGACCTCAAATGCGATGCCAACCCTGAGGACTAAGATGGAATGCCTCTATGCTAGTAATTTTACCGGTTGTCTTATCCCCACACCGGAACACAACAATGTGAACACTGTTGCTTGGCGGGTGGTTGATGGATAAGATGGTGGTAGCGATCCGGACGGACCCTGCACAGGGTCCTACCATCACTTACGTATTTACTTATGTATTTACTAGCAGCAAATTTCTGACTTTCCCGGAAATGATTCGATGTTTTCTCGCCGTAAAAACCATCCTTGGACTTCAACGAACATTTAAAAAATTAAATTGGTAAAATTGGTCCAGGCGTTTTATATTATAGATGAATATGTTGAAAAATATATTGCAAGTGGGTTGACTAAAAAAAACAAGTCTAGAATATGTTTTGAAAAAAAATATCTCCGTATCTGTTAAATAGACAAATGACGTATCAATAAAAAGTAGGGATCCTATAGAATATGCGAGTGTTAGGTTGACTATTTTTTTCCGTCATAACTTTTGGGTAGGCAGGTATGAACAGGTCAATCGATATTATTAATTTGCACGGGTCTGGTTAATGAATTAACTTTGTCAAAATAAAGATTATATTTTCATTTACAAAACATGTATATATTTTAATATCACGTAAAATATATTAATATATGTAAAAAAGAGCAAAAAATATTATTTACAGACATATTTTTAACATAATTAATATAAAATACTTTTCATCCATTATCCAGTTCGGTGAACTAAAGGCATAGAAGGAGCGATAAAATAAAAGGCAACATACATAGCTGATGGGTAAGGACCAAATAGTTGGACCATAGTTAAGTGTAGTTAACCATACAAACAACAAAAGTGAAAAAAGTTCAGTTGTGACACGAAAATTATCCCTACAAATGTATGGTAAATTTTTGTGTCACAACGGAAAAGTATCAGAAAATTTAATTGAGTGAGTCTTTACCTTGATATGCACAGGCTTATTGGGATTCAGTGTGATAACAAGAGACATTTCTATGAGCTAAAATATCACTATTACTGTTGCTCACTGTTGCCTATACAATCTTCGGCCGTGGTGACCAGTTTACACTAGTTGACAATACCTTGGTGTGTACGGCTAGTTTTAGCAAAATCTGTACTCTGTACTCTCCTTTTAAATTAATCAACATTCATATTGAAATTTTCGAGACTATAGATCTGATCCGCTTTCGTTTTAAGGCTCCTTCTATGCCTTTAGTTCTTATTTTACAAAGTGTCAATACATGGCGTAGTAAGGTAAAGATACCAGTAGTCGACAAAGGACCAACGTTCAACGTTGATTCTTACTCAAAGAAGATAAGAGTTATTCATTTGTTTTGCAACAATCAATTTATAACCCTATGATCTTAGAATTAAAAGCTTCTGTCGATTATTGGTGCATGTCAGCTAAAAGTCACCATTAACGAATAGTAATGACTTTTTCACCCGACTACGGCAAAGCCAAAAGGACGGGATATTGTTTGAACAAACAATATATTGAAATTGACATCTAATGTCAATTTTAGTATGGCGGCTTGTTTACATAGTTAGCAAGTTCCATAGAATGACACTTTATGTGATTTATTTATTTGCATAATACATAACATCACGCCTTCATTCCCGCCAGAGTGGGGTAAGCAGAGCTACAGAAATACCAAAATTAGGCCAAGAAGTTAACTAGTGTATTAGTGACAGGTTGCAAGCCCATCGCCTAACAGTACTACAAGCCCTTATTCCCTTAGTCGCCTCTTACGACATCCACGGGAAGACATGGAGTGGCGCTATTCTAACCCGGCAACCACACGGGTTAGAATGGTATTTATTTATTCATAATAAAACACAGCATAACAGTAAAACACTACAGCACTGGGGATTACAGAACTAAAAACAACTAGCAGTAACAAAGACCTTAATAATATAAAAAAGACAAATAACAACAATTAAAATACACAATTATGATGACATAAGATATAAGAAAACGGGTCTATAATGTCTGCCATAATTGTTTTTATTTATAATTGTTGCAAGTTATATTATAAACTTTTTTTTCCAAGAAGCCGTGATTTATTCAGGATTATTATAAATCATTTTGCCCCGTGTGGTTGCCGGGTTAGAATAGTGCCACTCCATGTCTTCCCGTGGATGTTGTAAGAGGCGACTAAGGGAATAAGGGCTTGTAGTACTGTTAGGCGATGGGCTTGCTACCTGTCACTAATACACTAGTAAACTTCTTGGCCTGATTGTGCAAAATGTGGTTACAGAATTGTCAAAAAGTCTTTTTAGAGTTGTTGGTATTTCTGTAGCTCTGCCTACCCCGCTCTGGGAATGAAGGCGTGATGTTATGTATGTACGTATGTATTATAAATCAAACCAACTTAACCAAACCTTATCTACTTACACGTTAGATATTTAAGGAATTCTGGGAATACAATCAGTTAACACCACAGCGAGAGAGTTTGGGTCAGCATTTGGATTTCCTAACAATTTATTGCCATTTTAGATGTTTTTCTGAACATGCATAATTCCGGCGTTAGCCGCAGATCCAATCAGTTGGGTATCCTAGGCACTCTGGAAGTCCTGTATCGATGCTCGGGGTATCCATCATCAGATCTCACTAAAAGCATCCCCTGGCGAGGAACCATGGCTTCAAAATAGCTTCAAACGCCCGACCCGTATTATTTGACCGCGAGAGTAGGTACCTATGTCGATGTATAGAGACAAAAGTTTTTCAACGGCAAAGTCAAGTTTGTCCCTCAATACAATTTTAAATTCTTATAAGTTTGTACGGAACCCTCCGTGAGCGAGTCCGACTCGCAATTGACCGCCTTTTTTGGACCTAAGCTTTAAGTTACTAGCTTTACTAAAATGGTATTGAATATCCAATCCTAATGTATGGATACACAAATTCTATATAAGGACCTTGAAAAATGGCGGACTTTGGCTTGTTCCTTCAAGTGTGACATCACGACTAATATTAGATACAATATTAAGTCGATTGTAAAGCAGTGCTAAATAATGACACGAACTTTTTAAAATGTGTTCTGATAAAGTAATGCTTATAGAGGTTTGACTCAAAAGTAAACTATTTCATAAAAAAATGTTTATTATCCAACCGAGAAACATATTTCTGTTAACGGCTAAAGAGCTTAAACACCAAATCGTCCCTTACATTCTCAACCTCTTATGTGATCGAATAGTTTGATAGGAAAGTAGTCTTTATTCCTCTTGGAACATGAGTTCTTTTCCTGCTAATCAATTAGATACGATAAGAGCTTGAGATAGTAAAGGGACGATAATGGTTTTTTGTACGTCACAGCTAGTGCTAGCCTTTTAACAAAACGCGGTTATAAACAAAATGGCGTCATTCCGACCACTAGTCCAAAGCAGGCGTAGGAAACACTGACATTATTATAACTTTCAGTACCAAATCAAAAATAGTACATTTTGATACAAGTGCGGAAAGTATGTCATTTTACACGAGTCCCGTAGTATCTTGGCCCGAGCTGCAAGCGAGGGACAAGACTCGGGACGAGTTAAAATGACAGTTCCGCACGTGTATCAAACGACGTTTTTTAATACATTTGCGAAAAAATATCAATGAAACAAAAATAAATCAGTAAATAAAACTATTACAAGAGACAATTTTACTTTTAATTGATACAGACTTTATGAAAAAAAAATAAAAAAAAAGTCACCGTAATTTAATTACCTATACCTAAATATCAAAAAGTATAATTCTCTATTAACCAGCGGTAATGCATAAAGGTGGATTCACATTACGCCGTACTGGGCTGGGCCCGGTTTCGGCATGGTGTAATGTGAATTCACCTTAATACGCAACTATCTAATCATTCGTAATACTAATTCAGATTCAGCCATCTTGATGAGAGCTGTTTGTTT
Organism: Acleris holmiana; assembly: GCA_949316455.1. NCBI lineage: Eukaryota > Metazoa > Arthropoda > Insecta > Lepidoptera > Tortricidae > Acleris > Acleris holmiana. Next base: position 1,363,707 of record OX438788.1, read on the forward strand.
TTATATTACCTAGATACATTTTATGTGTGTATGTATGTATGCATTTAATTTTAATATTTTAAATTATATTACCTATGTATAGTCTCAATGCTAAATGACGTAATCAAAAAGTGGTTGAACATGCAAACTCTTTGGTTGGATGCACGGCTTGGAAGTTGAAACAAAATTATATTTAAAAAAAAATGGAAAACTATAACTCACTAGTGCGTAATATCCAACTTTCCGCACGAAATACACCTACGAAAAGTACCACTTTTTGAGCAACTGTGTTAAAAAATAAATTGTATGCTTTTGAAACAAATCTCTATTAGAATGATTATTTTCATAATACTTTTCCAAAAATCCTTTGTTTATTGGCGAACATTCACTTGTTCATTAAAGTATTACATTCGCGGATCCTATTATTTCATAACCAACGCTTCACAAATGATTCATTCATCCATTCAAGGGCGGATATGTGTGAAAAGCACGAGTATTTGTTCCTGAGTCTTGGATGTTTTCTATATATTTAAGTATATATTTCTCTATATAAGTAAGTTTATCGTTTTCTAGTACCCATTTAATTTGTGTGACATTGTCCCCTGAAATTAATTAATTAACTTATTTCACAAACATAATATCATTGACAACCCGCGTTTTTTTCCGAAACTAAATAATTCTGGATTTATTTCAGGACCATCGTATAGAACCCTATAGGTTAGGTTAGTTTTTTATACTAACATTGTAATAGATCAGTCAAGCTGAAGTCGGCGTCCCACGATATATTAAACCAAAAACCGAGTTAAGTTGGATTGATCCATTGCCATACATACATAAAACTACGCCTGCTTTCCCAGAGTGGGGAAGGCAGAGCTAAAGAAATACCAACAACCCTAAAATGACCTGTTTATAATTCTGTAACCACATTTTGCGCAGTCAGGCTAAGATGTTTACTAGTGTATTAGTGATAGGTTGCAAGCCCATCGCCTAACAGTACTACATACAAGCCCTTATTCCCTTAGTCGCCTCATACGATAACCACGGGAAGACATGCATGGCACTATTCTAACCCGGCAACCACATGGAACCAAACCATATTATAAAGAAATTCATTGTGGATGTTATGTATCTTGAGTCGCATCTTAAGCAAGATCAGTTTTCAATACAGCCTTAAGATTGAAAATGCGTTGCCAACTCTGAGGACTAAGTTGGAATGCCTCTACGCTGGAAATTTAGCTGGGTGTCTTATCCCCACACCGGAACACAATACTAATGCTGCTTGGCATTAGGTTAAAGCGACGGTTACAGCAATAGTATCTATAGTAACATTGTGCAAGGGTTCAAATCCCGGTAAGGGCAGATATTTGTGTGATGAGCACGAGTATTTGTTCCTCTTGGATGTTTTCCATGTATTTAAGTATATAAAGTTTAGCAAAGGAAAGCGTGACCTGAGAAAGCGCGGCAACTCAAAAAAGATTCATGTGGTATTACTAAATCATAGTAAAAAAAAAATTGATACTTATATGTATAAGTACGATCACGCTTTCGTTTGCCAGAATCTATCAAATCATTTTTTTTCTTGCTATAATTAGTAATACCACAAGTATATTTTTTGAATTGTCGCGCTTTCTCAGGTCACACTTTCGTTTGCCAGACTCTATTTCTCTATATAAGTAAGTTCATCGTTGTCTAGTATCCATATTGCCCAATTTTAGGATTCTAGGTCCATGGGAAGTCCCTATAAATCTTGATTTCATTGAGGGTGTCAAAATAGACGTGTTTTACAACAGCCGTATTTTTTTTCAACGTTAACTTGGATGTTTGATTCTTTCACAGCTTCATGGGACTATAAACTTGAGTGAATAGTTTTAATTTCAACTCGATACCTCCACGCGTTCCCGAGATAAAAGTGTTTTACAGACAGGCAAACGGACGGACGGGCGACAAAGTTATAAGCGTTCAGTTTTTTCCCATTATGATGGAAATTTTCGTCACCAAGCAAAGAAGGGTTAAAGGAAAGGATTGTCGTACCTAACGATCTCACGGACATTGGACCAAACAATAAATAATTTATTCATATAATTACTTATTCAAAATACCAAGTATACCGTGACTCATACTAGACTACGCCTGTCCCCGTGAGGCTATCGTAACGTAATTGAGTTAAAGTATAATTAAAATAATTAAGCAATTAATTACCTTCTGACACAACCGTAAATTTTAACGACACGTTAGCCTAGTTGGTACCTGCTTACGAAGCTAGCGGTCCCGGGTTCTATTCCCGGTATGGGCTGATATTTGTGTGATGAGCACGAGTATCTGTTACGTAGTCTTGGATGTTTTCTATATTTACGAGTGTCTTTTTCTATATAAGTTTTTCTTATTTTTCTGATGGTTAGGTGTTTTACAATAAATATTTAGAGGGCATTTCCAAAATGAAGTGTACCCTAGTTAAGAAAATTAAGAAACATTTACTTTGTCAGGTTTTTGACCAACATTTGCCATACATTTATATGGCTAATTTCGTCAAAAAACTGTCAAAAGTTAACTTTCCTTAATTTTCCTAACTAGGGTACACTTTATTTTGAAAATACTTAAAATATAAAAGTAAAATAACAATACCTACTCGTATAAAAATAAATATAAAAACCTTAACCTACAGGTGCCGCCGCCGGCAGCGGGGCAGGGCTCAAGCTACCGGTGGTTAGGGCTGCAGAGAGAGGAACCTCCTCACAATACGTGCCGTGTCGGGGAGTACTGCTTTCTGCATCTGGCCCTTGATCCAGCCACCTAGCGAGAGTCTCTTAGGGTGTTGGTCGTGAATCTTCGCTATAATTTTATAGTTCGTGGTGGGAGTGATGGACCCTGTGCAGGGTCCGCCCGGATCGCTACCACCACCTTATCCATTAACCACCCGCCAAGCAACAGTGTTCGCATTGTTGTTCCGGTGTGGGGATAAGACAACCGGTGAAATTACTAGCATAGAGGCATTCCATCTTAGTCCTCAGGGTTGGCAACGCATTTGAGGTATTAGGATTATAGTCTTGAGAATTCAAACGTCTATGGGTCTCAGATTCCACTTACCATCAGGTAGCCTTGAGCGCTCGTGTGCCTTCTCCTTAACATAAAAATAAATAAAAATACGTTAACTTGTGTAAAAACCAACATTTTAATGAATGAACCCTTGTGCAGCACTTTAATGGATCGCTACCACCATCTTATCCTTTCACCTACCGCCAAGCAGCAATGTTCGCATTGTTGTGTTCCGGTGTGGGGTTAAGACAACCGGTGAAATTGGCAATGCATTCGCAGTCTTAAAATTGTCATCGTAAGATTGCAATCCTGAGCCATCCCTGAGGACTAAGATGGAATGCCTCTCTATGCCACCGTAGTAATTTCACCGGTTGTCCTATCCCCACACCGGAATACAACAATGCGAACATTGCTGCTTGGCGGTAGGTACTAATGCACTCGTTATTTTTTTTAGTCTTTGTTAAACAAAAAACTTTTTTGTTTTATTTAGCCTCTCATCTCGGGGTATGTTTAAAGACCAGCATTATTTAACATCGCTCAAAAACTAGCTTATGATGCACGAAATTTGTTTTGTTTCGTATTTCTGCAAATTGATGTGAAAGCCCTGTGTGGTTGCCGGGTTAGAATAGTGCCACTCCATGTCTTCCCGTGGATGTCGTAAGAGGCGACTAAGGGAATAAGGGCTTGTAGTGTTGTTAGGCGATAGGCTTGCAACCTGTCACTAATACACTAGTAAACTTCTTGGCCCGATTGTGCAAAGTGTGGTCACAGAATTATCATCAAGTCTTTTTAGAGTTGTTGGTATTTCTGTAGCTCTGCCTACTCCACTCAGGGAATAAAGGCGTGATGTTATGTATGTATGATGTGAAATCGTAAGGTCGATGTAATGAGACATGAAGATTGACCGGCGTATAAGCGGATCTTTAGTAGCTTTGAATACATTTGTATCAGAATTTAAAGATAAAAAGAACAATGTGTCACGCAAATTTCGACTCGCTAAGAGATCTCTTACTGAAGTTGTAGCCGTTATCAGTATCGTTGTCGTGCGTGATTTGACCCACGCTTTCCTGCCATGAATGGTAATGCATAAAGCGCTTACACAATTTATTGCATTTGTAAAGAATACAAGTTACGCTTCTTTCTATCACTACATAGTATAAAACAAAGTCGCTTTTTCTGTCCCTTTATCCCTATGTATGCTTAAATCTTTAAAACTACGCAACGGATTTTGATGCGGTTTTTTTTAATAGATAGAGTGATTGAAGAGGAAGCTTTACATGTATAATACTTTAATCCGGAGCGAAGCGAGGGCGGGTCGCTTGTTCTAGATAAAATAAGGTTTTGATTCATGCACTACAGGAACCAATCCAAACTAAACTAATTTTTTTATTGTAATAAATCTTTGACAGAACATATTTGCATGGTGATGGAAATTTCCATCATGTAATACCTAAGCTCTTTTTTTTTGTATTTTCCATTGCAATTTTTTTATGCTCTTTAATAATCAAAAGGGGTTTGAATTCACGATTTTTTTCATTTTAATGCAAAGAAGGGTTAATCCACCAGGTACCACCACTAAACACTAAGTATTTAGAATAAATAGTCATATATATTTAAATACGGCTACATAGTATAAAACAAAGTCGCTTCCCGCTGTCTGTCCCTATGTATGCTTAGATCTTTAAAACTACGCAACGGATTTTGATGCAGTTTTCTTTAAAGATAGAGTGATTTAAGAGGATGGTTTATATGCATAATACTTTAACCCGGAGTTTAAAGTGTGCAAGCTTTAACTATCACAATATAAATAAACTAGTGATCGCCCTCGACATCACACGCGTAGAATGTGTCCCGCTACTACCCCCTTTAGGGGTTGATTTTCGGTAAATCCTTTCTCAGTGCATTCCTATGGTACCCAAGGAATACACCCTCCAAATTTCAATTTGACGACACGCTAGCCTACTTGGGAGTGACCCTGCCTCCGAAGCCAGCGGTCCTGGGTTCAAATCCCGGTAAGGGCAGATATTTGTGTGATGAGCGCGAATATTTGTTCCTGAGTCTTGGTTGTTTTCTATGTATTTAAGTATTTATTTCTCTATATAAGTATGTTTATCGTTGTCTAGTACCCATAGTACTAGCCTAGAGCTTAGTTTGGGACTAGGTCAATTTGTGTGGGATTGTCCCGTGATATTTATAATTTATTTATAAGTCCCTAGGTACAGCGGTTTCGGCCGTGCGTTGATATGTCAGTCAGTCAGTCGCTAAAAGATACCATGAGAAGTATCTTAGGTAAACAATGTATACATAGGATACTAACATTATTTGGATTTGGACTGTTATGGATTTCATGAAAATAAACAAACGACTCATTTATCTAGGAATGATATACGCTGCGTCGTAATATAATGTTTATTTTCAAAATAATAAAATTATTGACGTAGTTCTGACATTTCAAAACAATGCCTTAATGCTCTATGCAAAACATGCTATTATTAGGTTTCTGTAGGAGAACGTATCAATTTTTTTTTTTAATGTAGTTTTGCTCCGTCATGGCTAGGTACAAATATACTGGGTGGTTTTGGGGTCATGATCCGGAATGGCTAAAAGTGAATAAGATGGTCATACTGAACAACTTTCCGATGGGACCAACCAAAAAATCGCCAAAAAAAAAACAGTTGTTCCATACATTAACGGTGAATTAATTGAGAGTTATTGTATGGAACAGCTGGTTTTTTATTAGCGATTTCGTGGTTGGTCCCATCGGAAAAGTTGTTCAGTATCATCTTATTCACTTTTGGCCATTCCGGTTCATGACCCCGAAATCACCCAGTAAAAAGAAGTAGGTGCACGTAACGCCGTCTTGTCCTTCCTCTCCGTCGTCAGCGCGGGTCAGCGAGGGCACAAGTCTCTCTAGCCTGCTCCGCTTCCTGCGAGATGACTGCTTCGCAGAAGGAGGACACAACCCTCCACCCCTCTCGGCTGCCAAGAATTGCATCGACTAAGTTTGGCAGCGAGAGGTTCCCGCCCACGATATTAGTGAGCAGGAATCTCTGAGGCATCCATGCGGCGCAACCTAACCTAACCTAACGTAGCCCATCGTTGTTGCAGACAGCGCTACATGGCACAAGCGCATGACGAGGACTACGAAGACCGGTACTACTCCTCGAGCCGCGACAGCGATGACAGTCCGCTACTGTCTCACAGGTATGTTTCACTGCCCCGTGTCACTTCAAGCTAATAGAAAATTGTTTAAAGCTTAACAATACAGTGTGGCCCTGGATAAGGTGCACAAACGAATAGGCATGAAACTAGATGCTATTTTACCGGAAAAAAACGTTCATTGCTGTCAACCCTACTGGAACAAAGTGAAATATCTCGCCTCAAAAAGGTCTATTGAGACAAAATAAACGGTTTTTTAATCCTACAGTATTTTCTGTATCAATTAAATAAATAACAAACTGAAAAATACGAAAGATTAGGTCGTTTAGTATGGGTTTTTTTTGTGTTTGACGGTTTTTCTGTTTTTTTTTTCTTTTGATTGACACAGGAAATTCTCTAGCTCATATGAGGCGAGATATTTTGGGCGTTCTTCAGAAAGTGTACATCATTAAGGACAAAAATTTAGAGAATTTAACTTTTCCATTTCGTCACGAAAATTAGCCATATATTTAGATACGTTAATTTTCGTGACGAAATGGAAAAATTAAAGTTACTTAATTTTTCTCCATAACGAACGATGTACACTTTTTTTGAAAACCGCCCATTTCACTTTGTTCCTATAGTTTTGACACCATTAATTTTTATGAAACAAATAAAAAAAATACGCAAAGAGAGATCTCCAATAAATGATAAATCATCAATGTTGTAGGTACGAGGCGGCACGGCGCGCGCGCACGCCGCCGACCTCGGGGCGCGCGCGCCGCTCGACGGTCACCGTGCTCGCGAAGTTCTTCCTCTTCTGCTCTGCCATGATTGTGTTCTGCGCGCTGCTGTACATCCCAGTGTACAACAAGGCGGGCGACCAGGTCAACAGAGGTCAGTGAGGTTTTTATGAGGCTACCTATGAGGCCACGTCCACACAAGAATAATAAACTATTTAAAAAAACCCGACTGCTATAAAATCTTCTCCTTCTGTATGTATAATTTTAGAAAATGTAGCTTAATCTTCTAATGGGGCCTCTATTCTACTGCGTTATAAGCTTATAACGATATCGCTTTTGACGTGTTTTGGTATCGTTACTGACACGGTTTATTTTAAAACCACAGAATTTATTAAAAAAGTGGTTTACCAGCATTAAGAAGTTGTAAATACTGAAATATTGAATCAAAAATCATCGTTGACGGTCGTAGAGATTCCAAGGTTCAACCAAAAACATACGTAAAGTTATCGAGGGTTTTGTTTCTAAACGTGTTTTCACTTTTAACAGTCTCAAGGAAATATGATCCGTACCCACCCGCCAAGCAAGCAACAGTGTTCGCATTGTTGTGTTCCGGTGTGGGGATAAGACAACCGGTGAAATTACTAGCATAGAGGCATTCCATCTTAGTCCTCAGGGTTGGCAACGCATTTGAGGTCTTGGGTATAAAGTTTTGAGAATTCAAATTTCTATGGATCTCAGATTCCGCTTACCATCAGGTGCTGAGTGCTCGTGTGCCTTCTCCATTAACATAAAAAAGAATATGTTTACATACATACATACATAAACTCACGCCTTTATTCCCAGAGTGGGGTAGGCAGAGCTACAGAATTGCCAACAACTCTAAAGACCTTGTTGATAATGCTGTAACCACATTTTGCACAATCAGGCTAAGATGTTTACCAGTGTATTCCTGACAGGTTGCAAGCCCATCATCGCCTAACAGTACCTAATACAAGCCTATATTCCCTTTGTCGCCTCTTACGACATCCACGGGAAGACATGGAGTGGCACTATTCTAACCCGGCAAACACGGGAATAAGTTTAATGTATCCAAAAAACAGACACATAGATGTTATGGTTTTTGAGATCGATATCTCGGAACACCACCGACTATATCATGTGTGGTCTCTTAAATACCAGCGGAGAATGTGAAACATATTAACTTTGTTTTTTACACCCACGCCACCTTTTTCAATCTGCAACCCTGAGGTCTAAGATGGAATGCCCCCGAGCTATAGTAATATCACCGGTTGTGTTACGTCATTGCTGTCGTCGATTTTGTATACCGGGTGTGGTCTGTAATAGGAGCAATAAATTGAGGGATCGTTTCTACACCACAAACATAACATTTATTCTACAACTTTTGAAAATAACTTATTGTTTACTAAATATTAATGATAATATCACTAATACACTAGTAAACTTATTGGCCTGATTGTGCAAAATGTGGTTACAGAATTATCAACAAGTCTTTTTACAGTTGTTGGTATTTCTGTAGCTCTGCCTACCCCACTCTGGGAATGAAGGCGTGATGTTATGTATGTATGTATGTAAATATTAATGAATTTAGATTTTCCAAGCAAGCAATGTATTGTGAAAACTACGAAGTTTGTGGGCTGACAGTAGATGTCAACTAGACTATTGGATGGAGTACATTGAAAAATAATAAATTACATATTTTTTTAAAGTTGTAGAACAAATGTTGCTACGTTTATACAGTAGAAACGATCCCTCAATTTATTGCTCCTATTACTGGCCACACCTGGTAGAGTGTTTTTGCAGAGGGTCCTTGATCCTTGGTCTTTGATTTTAAAGCTTCATAACTGTATATGTATCCTTACATAATTATAAACAATTATTTGAGTTGTTGGTATTTCTGTAGCTCTGCCTACCCCACTCTAGGAATGAGGCGTGATGTTAAGTATGTATGTAACAGTTATCCTTCACTTTCATAGCACTTTCCAGAGAGATGAGGGAAAAATGCATGTCCCTGTTGTAAAATTTACGGTTAATTCAGCAGTCGGGTTTTTCAGCATTTTGATTAGTTATGAAAATGTTTATTTTTTTCAATGGCTAGGAGAAGGCGAACGAGCACACAGGCCCCCTGGTGGTAAGTGGGATCTGTGACCCATAAACATTTGCATTCTCAAGACAGCAATTTTAAAACTGCAAAAAAATGTGGTCGATAAATGTTTAGCCTATTTTTTGCATTTTAGTAACTTTGTTAGTATGTATGACATTTAAATTTGTATGACATTTGTTTATTCTTATTTTTCATTACCCGTCGTGTTAATTACCTACATTTTACTGACGTCACGTCTGTAAAACATATATTATACGAAGATAACGACTCTGAGGCGAGGTCCACAGGGCTCCGCTTAGCGGAGCTCCTATTCCGCCTAGTTGTGGCGCTGTAAATTTGTGACCTAACTGTTTTACATTGAGGGGGGCTGCGCCCCCCAAGCGCCCCTTATAGGGGGCTCCGCCTTCCGACTCCCATTTACTGATTCGCCTATCCATGTATCAAACATTCATTAATATCTCTTCTAAATAACATGTAGACCTAACAATACTATGAATTCAGCCTCTTAGTAATTATAATTTCAGGCTATATACAATTTTAGACCAAAAGTGCTTTAGGACAAAATATATAACAACCTATACAAAGCAACAAAAATCGACATGATGTCAGTTTAACTTAATAGATATAAAAAGTTCCTATACTTACGGTGAAATTGCTTCTAGTTTCATCCCTATTGGTTTTTGCACCTCATCCAGGGAAGCACTATATAAATAGAATGCTGATTTGTAGTACTCTATAATTTATAAGTGTTTCACTTTAAGCTTTTTTTTAATTATTCTACGTTTCGAGCAACTATTGATGTTTTTTTTTTCTACATCTATTAATGTTTTTTTTTTAACCTAATTTAAGCTGCTTCCCACCCTACGATGTTAATATCACATGCACACTGTGTTTGCCTATAATTGGATAAGTACTATGTTGTTACTAATAATTGTACGACATTTATATGTATATAGTACTGTGTATAGTACTGTATCTGTTGGCAAATCTCAAATGCTCAAAAAGAAGTATGCCGTTAAATATTACACCAAACATTTTCAGCAAACAATTCTAGCACATGCAATTTTAGACCCTGCGAAGGGCACCAGTTTATAACATATTATGTCTTTTCAGGAACTGTGGCGGGCTGGTCGATACACGCCAACCGTGATACGAAAGTATACGTACAACCCAACAACCTGACAACGATTCACGAGCCAAAAGATATATGCACACCTCAAACTAGAAACAAAAAGAACAATCAATTCCTACTTATAATAGTTAGCTCGGCCACCTCCCACTTCGAACAAAGAGTGGCTATAAGAGAAACGTGGGGACATTATAAAACATATTTAACTTTATCAAAAATATATAATGAAGTTAGAGAAAGATATAAAAATTATAACTTCACTTATGATTTAACTAAGGAGATTAATAACTTTAACGTTAGTAGTAGTGACAAGGTTAAGAGAGATACTAGTATTAAAGAATTGTTGCCAGAAATAGTTAAAGCGTTAGAAGAACTTAATAAAACAGATGTACCTGAGGAAAAGAGATCTGATGTGCTACCTGTGTTTGATATGAATGATGAATTCCGGGAAGGTGATGAGGAGTACGATGATGACAGTAACATCATGAAAATACCACTTGAAGGACAGGGAGACGATGTAGATATCAATAACCCATATATAAGTAAAATTCTAGATATGATGAAATATAGAAAGGACCCTAAACTAGATGACATAGATTTGAGTGATCGAAAATCCGTTATCAATTTTCGAGATGTAGATAATATTCTAAATAGGTTACGGAAAGAGAAACAAACAACTAAAGAAGATGATAGTGATGATGTGTTGGTTGGTGTACAACCGGACTTCAAATTGTTGTTTATACTTGGTATGCCTGGGGGAGAGAACGACACAGAAGTCCAGAGTAAGATCGAAGAAGAAGTACAGACGTACGGGGATATATTGCAGGAAGGCTTCATTGATTCTTATAATAATCTCACGCTGAAATCCATTATGATGCTGAAGTGGGTCACGAATAAGTGCGATGAAAGCGGTAAGTGGTTCTTTAGATATTTTTCCAAAATTATTTAATACGGTTTTTTTTAAAGTTAACCTTATTGAGCCTAACCTTATGTACCAGTTATATATTTAAAAAAATCTAAAGCAATACCAATGGTTTCAGTAAAAAAAACTTGCTGTAAGTATGGATTACCATTTGTTCGCACTAAATTTTTGGAGTTCTTGGGGTATGGTGCCATTCGCAAAAACTCCCTTTTGCAAAAGATCCCTTCGGAAACTAACGCCTTATTTTACGCCTAGGAGTAAACCATATGAAAACACTTTTCGTCTATGCCCATATTTTATTTAATAAAAATGAGTCCTACATACATACATAACATCACGCCTTAATTCCCAGAGTGGGGTAGGCAGAGCTACAGAAATACCAACAAATCTAAAAAGACTTGTTGATAATTCTCTAACCAAATTTAGCAGAAGTAGGCTAAGATGTTTACCAGTGTATTAGTGACAGGTTGCAAGCCCATCGCCTAACAACACTACAAGCCCTTATTCCCTTAGTCGCTTCTTACGACATCCACGGGAGGACATGGAGTGGCACTATTCTAACCCAGCAACCACATGGGCTAATGAGTCCTATTACCTGTAAAATCAAATTGACCATGAAAAAAATCGCATACACCCAACTCAATTAAACGACAGTATATTGTCAAAACTGCACCACGACCGCCTTTATATTGTGAAAAATAATTAAAAAGTTATTTGCAGCAATCGTACATTACTGGATGGGCCGGGAAAAAGGCCGTTGCCTGACGAGTATAAGTTAGTCACTATATACGAATTCAGCAACCGTTCTTCCCGGCCGAGGTTTGTGTAGTGTTTTTCTCCAACAATGCGAGGAAATATAACTTATTTGCTTAACATTAACATTAACTTCGAAGCTATAGTACATTATTGCCTAGGCGCGGAAAGTAGGGGAATCGCATTTCCGCCGAGGCATATATAATGCTTTTCTCAATAAATACAAGAAAATGATACAAATGCATGATTAGAAGTATTTGTAAAAATATATCGACGAGTTGAGAGAGATCTCCTATTGAGAACTACAAGTAAGTATTGAGATTTCACGATTCTGCAACCGACTATTACTAAATTGTTTGTATTGGGTTTTATAATGGTCTTTTTGATTTTACAGGCATTAGAGATTGTTTTTAGGGTTCCGTAGTCAAACTAGGAACCCTTATAGTTTCGCCATGTCCGTCCGTCCGTCCGCAGCCTAGCGCAGAGACTCTAAGTACTAGAAAGCTGTAATTTGGCATGAATATATGTACATATTAGTCACGCTAAATAAATTTTTTAGGGTACCTCCCTAACACGTAACTTGGGGATGTATTTTATAGTAGACATCATTGGTTCTTGAGATACAGGCGATTAAAGTGTTTATACCTACTAAAATCATCTAAGACGGCACGAAATGACTTTAAGGCGACGGGGCGGGCAATTGACCTTGCTCATTCGGGCAGACGAGTAAAATTTTAATTCGCGCGCCATCTAACGAGTAAGCTCTGCGATCGACCACATATTGCTATTTGTCCAAGAGTCAGGCATGGATTTACTGTTAGATGGCGCTTCATTAGGCCGAGCAATATAATAAATTTGCGTTTTTCTATATACTATCTCAAATTCAGGAACGAATGTCAAAAATAGCTTTTTATCAAATAAGTAAATACATAAATAGTATTTTTTAACACGTAAAGATTGTTTCTTGAATAGCTGGCATGAATATTAGATCAAAGAAAAATTTGGTCTACTAGGATTGTGCGAGTGCTATCTTTTAGACAGTTTATATCTCGAACCAAAAATTTAGTTATGTACATACTTTCATTCCCTCTTTTCATGGTTTCGTGCCAGCTCTTTTAAAACGACCTCTACGTGATTACTATCTACTACAGTAGAATTATGTTGAGAGTTTACCACTGACAGATGGATTGCCTTCATATTAATCTCATACAAATAAAATACTTATTACTAAATCGGTAGACGTGGGTATTGAAAATTGAAAATTAAATTAAGGCAAACTCTCTGTCAATGGTAAACTTACAGGGCCTCCATTCTACTGCGTTATAACGATATCGCGTTTGACGTGTTTTAGAATCGTTTATGTCACAGTCGCCATTATTGTAAATGACAAAAAAGTTATCACAACGTTGACAATACGGAAACAGGTCAAAAACGATATCGTTATTACCGTGTAGAATCGCAGCCCTGTAATCGTACTACTAGTCTGTTACGATACAGACGCAATGAGTGAGCTAGAAAAAACAAGATGTGCTAGCCATACCCGACAAGGCTGAGATTCTACACGGTAATGTCGTCATTACCGTATATCTAATTTTACTTGGTTCCGTATTGTGAACGTTTTGATGACTCTTATAATTATCATTGACAATAATGGAGACTGTGGCATAAACCTCAAACGCGATTTCGTTATAACGCAGTAGAATAGAAGCCCAGGAGTAGGGGAATAAACTTTTTCAATAATACTAGGTACTTTAAAAGTATTCAAATATTTTATTTTCGACGTGGTCTACGGCAAGGCGGCGATTCGTCGAGAATTTCGTGGTCCGGTTTTCTCTTTTTTTGGGCTTGTTTTTTCTTTCCTTTAAGCTTCATAGCTTTCATTTTCTTATTTTTTCTTTCTTTTTCTGTTCCTTCATGGCCCCTATTATATAGTCTGGATCCCTTATTGCCATTTTTCGGGTAAACCTTGGGTCGATAATTTCTCGCAGTAAACAATCTTTTTTTTACATGTTTTTTATACAAAGTTTTTGGACATGGGAACTAGGCCAACAGCAGCTGATAAATCAGTACGCTGAGTGAATCCACATCCAATGGCCACTGTGCCTGCTACTGCACTAGTATTGAGATCCATTACATCAGTAGGGATATCATTGTTCATTTGAAATGTCATATTGCACATTTTGCACTTAAGTGCATATAGTGAGATGAGCCCACTCCGAGTTTGCGATATAATTTCAACTGCTTGTAACCCGCAATTCAACGGGCCATGGGACGATATTTCTTGCAATTGAGTAAAAAACTGCAATACATTAACTATTCTTCTCCCATACTTTGTTTCATTGCTTTTGTCACTGAAATAGCAGATTAAAAAACATAAGTATACAATCATGTTCATAATTGATTCAAAATTAATTATTACGCCATATAATTAAAGAGCAGATTAAATTGTATTATGTTAATTTGGAGAGGTGGCCCATGTAGTAGACCGGTCAGTATGGGCAAGTCTGAAACTGTAAGATATACAAAGATCTGTTCTTAGGATCCATATCATCGATTTTAGTGACAAGAAAAACTGCATGCCTAGATTTAACAAACACTAGTAGGTACTCAGTTTGGGAAACAAACCCGGAAGTTTTAAAAAGTAAAATTTGCATTATTTCTAATTAGATATCAATTGTGTAGGACTTAAGCAGTAAATGTTACTATGAAATATGTTATCTAAAATGAATAAAATGCATTGTTCACCATATCCTTTAAAGATAAAAAAGATAACAGATAAAAGTTGTTTATTCAGTAAGTAGGCCGCACGGGCACTTTTAAACGTCAAAATTCTACCAGCGGTTCCCAAGAGGAGACCAATGCTGAGAAGAAGCGCCACAAGACTCAACAGTCAGTATTTTTTTTTAATATTGCTTATGACAATGATAGAACTTAACCTAGCATTATATCAACCAATTAATAAAATTTCAAAATATATACATCATGCACAGTTAAGCAGGAAAACGTGTCGAAACTTCTAATAAACACAGGAGCAAATAAATAAAATAATAATAATATTTATACCTACCCATGGCGGTGCAAAACTAAATGAAAAAAAATATTAAATAAAGTTTTGATACATTCTCCTACAGAAACACACAAACCATGTCCCCAAGACTAGATTGTTAGTAAGCTACGTTATGTATCTAAGTATCAATCTAGTTATGTTACGTTATGTATCTTAGGCCAAGCATTTTTGTCTGTTAGATAATCCTCAACCCTATAGTTTAATTCAATTTAGTAGGTGTTTGAAATGACAACCAACACAAATTCGACACTTAAAGATACAAAACGCAATAGTAAAATCTAACCTAAACGAGTTCAATTTTGTATAAAAAAAATGGCTGTACTTTCAAACACCTACTAAATTAATAAATATCACAGGAAAATGTCACACAAATTGACCTAGTCCCAAACTAAGCTCTAGGCTTGTACTTATGGATACTAGACAACAATAAAGAGAAATATATACCCCCCATGTTGTTGCCGGGTTAGAATAGTGCCACTCCATGTCTTCCTGTGGATGTTGTGAGAGGCGACTAAGGGAATAAAGGCTTGTAGTACTGTTAGGTGATGGGCTTGCGACCTGTCACTAATACACTGGTAAACATCTTAGCCTGACTATGCAAAATGTGGTTAGGTACAGAATTATTAACAAGTTTAGAGTTGTTGGTATTCTGTTGCTCTGCCTACCCCACTCTGGGAATAAAGGCGTGACGTTATGTATATATGTAGGTATGTATGTAAATATATACTTAAATACATAGAAAACAACCAAGACTCAGGAACAAATACTCATGCTCATCACACAAATATTTGCCCTTACCAGGATTTGAACCCAGGACAGCTGGCTTTGGAACTAGTTTAGTAGTTTGTAATAGATCATAGATCAAACAAAACGTATACAGAAGTTTACAAATCTACCTTTGTATAATGCCAAGTATAAAGAACCATTCATACACTCTAAACTTTCTTTATTATGTTAGACGTACTTAAGAGAAAAAAGTATTAATTTAAAGATGTCTAAAGTATAAGTAAAAACTGGATTATGATTTTCAATATGAATGGTAGAAGGCCTAAAACAAAAATTAAAACTTATATTTATAGTAACTGCCAATCCAAGTATAATAAAAGAGCCAAAAACTCTCATAGTTGGTAAATCAATTATGCTATTCCCAGTTGATACACTGCTGCCCATGTGAAACCCGCAACCATGAGGTCTTTATGTAGGCACGTAAGTAATGTACTTTACTTTTGAAATGCATATTATGGACACTTTGTAAGTACTTACTGTACAGCGGAATCTCGCTGCTGTTTAGCTTGTTGCCCACATCGACCGCGACGTTTCCGAAGCAACTTGATTGAGGCAGAAGGTTTTCTGCCCCGCTTATTCCCCATTTTCACACGTATAAAACACGAAGTTCAATCAAAAGAAATAATTAACACAATTGAAACCAAACAACGCAAAGGACAAAATATAAAAAAAACTACAGTAGCTACTTGTTCGCACGGAATAGTAGAACTAGAACGCAACTGACTGACTCACAACTGAAAGTAACTAGTGACAACTGACCGTAGGAGCAAAACAAAGTTTGAAACATTCAAACTGTCAACCAAGGAAACAAATACATCCAACGATCTGGCAACGCCGCGGCCGGCCGCCACACGCCAACCCAAACCGAGCTCGCAACGTCGCTTTCATCGCTTTGAAGTTTTGAGTACCTAGGTACCTATATACGTAGTTATAACTTTTACGAAATTTTACTGATCCAACGTGAATGCAAGTTCAAATCCATTATATAACACTAAAAACAATTTTTATTCAAATTATTTTAGCTTTTGTTTAAAATAGTTTTGTTTATTTTTTGAGTATTTTAAACTCTTTTTTTTAGTTTGTATATATTTTTTTTGGCCACATTCAACAAAATGCTTCAAAACGCCTAGTCATAGTTTAAGAGCAAACATTTAGTTGATTGTTTCATTAGGAGCATATATGTTTTGAGTATATAACATGGAAATTCTTATTAAAACTAATAATATTTCAGCTCACGCCACACATTAAGCCTTTAAAAAGAAGTGTAGAAAGTTTGGCAACAGACTAAATCGCCCAGCCGGAATAAAACCAATATAAACTTTTTAAAAACGGTTTATTCAAAGTTGTATATAGAGCTTACTATGAGTAAGATAACTATATAAATGAGCTAGAGCCAAACTTGAGGATATGTGTCTTCAGATTGTTATCATTTAAACCTACCACTTCCTATAGTTTTACCAAGAAATTTATCCGAAAACACCTCGATTTCATAATTTTGCCGTACCCTTCGCCTTAAATAATTAGTTATTACTTGTTGATTTTTATGTTAGTACTTAACGGCTTCGGAACCCTACACTGAGCATGGTCCGATAGCTTTTGCCCGGTGTTTATATAAAATAGCGCAGCGGACAGGAATATGTTTCCATACGTTTACTTTACTCGTAGGAAAAAAAATAACTATTTCCGTCATCGTTTTTCATAAGAAAAGCTATCCTTTCCAGCATGTTTGAGTTTTTTTTATTTATTTTAGTCCGCTATATCCTGAAGACTGACGACGACATGTACATAAATGTGCCCGCGCTCATGTGGAACCTGCGCAACCGGTCCCGCGCGCACGACCGGCTGCACCCCTCGATGAAGGAGTACCTTCTGATCGGGGACCTCATATGTGGCGCCACGCCGATCGCCGACGCGAGGAACAAGTGGTGAGTGCTGATGGTAATGATTAAAGGGCCGACGATGGATGCAATATGGTGACGAAAGCCTAGGATGGATAACACTTATTAAATTTCAAGTAATATTTTGACGACACGCTAGCCTCGTTGGTAGTGACCCTGCCTTCGAAGCTAGGGGTCCTGGGTTCAAATCCCGGTAAGGGCAGATATTTGTGTGATGAGCACGAATATTTGTTCCTGAGTCTTGGATTTTTTCTATATATTTAAGTATATATTTCTCTATATAAGCAAGTTTATCGTTGTCTAGTTCCCATAGTACAAGCCTAGAGCTTAGTTTGGGACTAGGTCAATTTGTGTGACATTGTCCTGTGATATTTATTTATTTTATTTATGTAAAAAATATTTGCAGTTTTTGATATAACATCAGTAAGTGCATATTACCTCTATCGTTCATAGTACATTATTATTATTAAGAAAGTACTGTCCTCTTGTAAATTATCACCTCTTGACAGTCTTAATACTATAAAATGTTTAAATCTATTACGTCTTGGATATTGATTATTAACTACAACAATAAAGTTATATAACTACTTTGCAACTATATTCTCTTTTTTAAACTAATTGTAGTCAATCCATATTAAGTATATCGTTTGACATGATTTTCACGTAATTTGCATCCGTCGTCCGCCCATTAGTAATGATCAGAGGCGGGAATTCTCGTGGCACTCTAGTGACTTCCCATTTATCGACTTTTGCTAGACATCTATGTATTGATACAATACAGATTACAACAATAAAAACAAGATTAAATTTAGAGGTGTGAACAACAGGAGATCTTATTGATAAAAAGCGAATTCAAATATTAAATCAATGTATTTTATAATTAATCAGTTTCCAAATACGGCTCACAATATCTAAGCCACAGCAGCCTTTTCAATATCATGTTTGAAATTTGTGTTATTGCTAACAAGTTAGACAATGTTTCTTAGGCTATTTATAAAAAAAAAACACGATATTTTTTACCATGTTTACGAAAAGTTGCTAACAGACTATTTTAAAGTTAAATATATCGATATGTCCCTAATTGAATGTCGATAAATGAGATGTCAATATGACAGCTCAAAAATGCCACGAAAATTCCAGCCTCTGGTAACGATTTAATGATCAAAGGGGCGATGCTTGATAGAAAGTATTAGCACACGAAAGTACGTCACGATTAGTTTCGCATGAACGCGTGGTTTCGAAAGCTAGTGATTGACTTTAGTACATTATTGCCTAGGCGCGGAAAATAAGGGGTTGCCTGACGAGATGGTTAGCAGGCCGAGCAATAGCGAGGCCTGCTAAAATAAGACTCGGGCAATCCCATTTCCGCTGAGGAATATACAGGGTAATTTTTGTTATCAGTGCACAAATTTTAACATATTATTTTGTATCGTTAATATATTATATAACGACAATAAAACGAGTTCATAATTATTTTTTTTGTTGCAAATTGTCTCTTTTTACCTTCTCGTGAGGACTCAAAGTCACACTAGAAATGATGACATGGGTTGTCAAGCTGTAGGTATGCGATACACTGTATTGATATTCGAAATTAGAAATTCCATGTACAGCTTATCAGACAACAAGCCCCTCTCCTACTGATATTCTAAATTTTAAATTTAATTTATTAACTTACTTAACAATACTCCCCTCTCCTCGCACCCCTGCATTAGAGGGTCCATGAATATCGTTAAGTTAGTGGAATCATTGAATCGGCAATATCTCTTATATTTTTTAAGCTAGAGTAAAAATAAAACAACATGTGTTATTGATTAGCGAAGCAAATATTAAAATTAGTGCACCTATTAAAAATTACCCTGTATATAATATTTATTTATTTATTAACTCTCTGCGCCTAGATTTAAGTGAAGCAACAGATT
This sequence comes from Acleris holmiana, assembly GCA_949316455.1. Lineage (NCBI taxonomy): Eukaryota > Metazoa > Arthropoda > Insecta > Lepidoptera > Tortricidae > Acleris > Acleris holmiana. The sequence continues at coordinate 1,383,196 of OX438788.1, forward strand.
GAAATTGCCTAATCTTGTATTTTTTTTCTAATTTAATTTCTATATTGTTGTGTACGCAGTTGGATCAGTCAAAGTAACTCTTTCTGTCCGTCTGTCGCTTTGTTACGTTCTCACATACAAACCGCTGAACCATTTTGATGAAATTTGGTATGGAGATAGTTGAGTCTTGGGGAAGGACACAGGGTACTTTTTATCCCGAAAAAAAAGATAGTTCCTGAGGGAATACCGATAAACGACTTTAACGCGGACGGAGACGCGGGAAACGCTATATTAAATTAATCTGAGTCTTTACCGCTCTATGTGTATATTTTATCGAATATATATTATGACTACCTTCATTTTGTTTCCAGGTATAGCCCCCGCTATATGTACTCTGGGAAGTTCTACCCGCGGTACCTGTCGGGTACTGGGTACGCTCTGTCCGGAGCCACCGCCGCCGCCCTGTACAAAGCGGCGCTGTACCAAGATTATTTCCATTTAGAAGATATTTATATCACTGGTAAGTCACCCAGGTTTTATTTGAGTCAATTTAAAAACATCTGAAATACATAAATGTCATCCTACTTTATTTATTGACGTCTCATGCCATCTGCTGGCAGATTGGTAAACTTCGTAAAGAACAGGACTACCCAGTGATGACCAATACCAATTACCTAGTTGGTCTACTTGTCACTAGAGGGCGCTGACATCAATGTTTAAAATAAACACTAAAAACCATAGACGACTTGGAAACTGCGGTAATAAAAATATATAAAAATGGAATAAGTAGCAAAAATATTTAAGCAAACTTAAGAAGATATGGCCGAGCAAAACAGAGAAACGAATGTAATGGATAAAAAGCAAAATGAACAGAATGACCGAAAAATTTAACCGCATGTAGTCTAAATACAAGAAGGTTTTATTTTAAACTTTGAGAGAGAGCCCACAAAGAAGAATTTACTGTTTTAGGCCTTTAATGTTTTGATAAAACTTTAGAAATACTAATTTTAACCATTTAACCATAAAAACATTGAAGACGGAAATAGTTCCGTTGTGCGGAATAAATTTACAATTGTATGGCTCATTTTCGTCAAACACCGGAAAAGTGTCATAGAAAATTTAATTGCGTCATTTAGCGTGCCCAATTTTTTAGTCCTTACCTTTGTAACATGTGATTTGGATGGGTGTCTATCATTTGAATCATTTCATCGAATGTGTCATTTCATTGAGTTTTATTTCATAGAGCGCTATTTTCTGGTATCACATCAATCCTAACTGAACCTTTAACTTTATGGTTTCAGCAGAAAAGAGCGTTCGATGAAGTGAAATTCGATGAAATGATACATTCGATGAAATGATGTGTGCTGATGAGCAGAGGGCGGAATTCTCATGGCAAAAAAATTAATGTCATAGGGATAGATTATTTTGTTTTATCGTCTTTTTCAGTTATCGATATTGTGTAATCACTAATCTATTTGTCATTTTAGTTTAGCTTTGATATTTAAAATGTAAATGTCATTCTTCGTTCGTATGGTTTTTAACAATACGTGAAGCTTTAAGATTGAATTGTAAATATTGTGTTATTTTTTTCTAAAATATATGTCTTTATTTGCGGTAAATGGGTCGTTCTACTTTTTTACCGACAATACATCGTCATTTTTCTATATTTTGCATTTTTCAACTATTGATAATTATGGTTTTAATTTTTGATTTTAAAATACGTTGCATGAATTTTTATTTGGACTAATTAATGATTATTTTGGTGGCGGTAATGTTTTTTTCTTTGTGGTGATTTTTCAGAATATACTGTGACAGAGTGGCCGTTATCAGAGGAGACTAAATGTTGTATTACCACTCTGTCACGCGATTCTATGCAAAACAAACTTATAAAAAAAACACTGTTTAGAGAAAGTGAAAGATTATTGAATACTAATAGATGAATAAATGTTTGGACGTATATTCAAACACTAAAACATTAATAACCAATACTCTAACTGATAACGTATGGTAAAATGAGGACAGGCAATTGTCGGTAAAAAAGAAGAATGACCCAAATAACATAATGAAAATTAAACTAGAAATAAAACTAAATCTAAGACAGGTGTAATATTGTCTAAAACTATACTTATCTAAAAGAGGGCATTGTTAATATGGGTATTATATTTTGCTGAAGTATAATGTAATCGATAGTAGGTATTTTTTTATGTTAAGGAGAAGGCACGCGAGCACTCAGGCTACCTGAAGGTAAGTGGAATCTGAGACCCGTAGACATTTGAATTCTCAAGACTATAATCTTAGATGTCATATGCGTTGCCAACTCTGAGGATAAGTGAAATGCCTCTATGCTAGTAATTTCACCGGTATATACGGGTGAATAACTAACCGGAACTACTTGTCGATAGTCGATAAAATACTACGTTCTATCCCTATGATATTATTTTTTTTGTCACGAGAATTCTGCCCTCTGCTGATGAGGTATCGATTTTATAGAATACTAGCGACTCGCCACCGGCTTCGCCCCGGTGCAAATTTCTGACATTCTTGGTGGATTTTTGTTTGTCTCTTTCATAAGAAGCTTCTCTTGACAGTAACAAACACCACAAAAAAAGAATTAGCGGAATCGGTTCAGCTGCTCTCGAGATTTACGCTTAGCAGCACATTCGGCGATTGATTTTGATTATATAGATGTGTATATGAGTGTTGTTGGTAGGCATGTGCGCGCTGCTGGCGCGGCCGCCGGTGCCGCCGCGCGACGACCCGCTGTTCTCGTACCTGCGCGCGCCGCCGCGCCCCGCCTGCGCCGCGCACGCGCGCGCCACCGCGCACCACCTGCCGCCGCGCGCGCTGCGCGCCCTCACGCGCCGCCTGCTCGACCCCGCCGCCGTCGACCTGTGAGTCTCCACCCTCACCTCACACCACACCTTCCACCTTACACCTTCCATCTTCCACCTTCCATCTTCTACCTTCCACCTTCTAACTTCGACCTTCCATCTTCCACCTTCCATCTTCCACCTTCTATCTTCCACCTTCCATCTTACACCTTCCACCTTCCATCTTCCACCTTCCACCTTCCATCTTCCATCTTCCATCTTCCATCTTCCACCTTCCATCTTCCACCTTCTAACTTCGACCTTCCATCTTCCACCTTCCACCTTCCACCTTCCACCTTCCCACCTTCCATCTTTCCACCTTCCATCTTTCATCTGCCACCTTACATCTTCCACCTTACACCTTCCATCTTCCACCCTCCACATTCCATCTTCCACCTTCCCACCTTCCATCTTTCATCTTCCACCTTCCACCTTACACCTTCCATCTTCCACCTTCCACATTCCATCTTCCACCTTCCCACCTTCCATCTTTCATCATCCACCTTCAATCTTTCACCTTCCACCTTACACCTTCCATCTTCCACATTCCATCTTCCACCTTCCACCGTCCATCTTTCACCTTCCACCTTACACCTTCCATCTTCCACATTCCACCTTACACCTTCCACCTTCCAACCGTGCTCGTTTCCTCCTGGGGCTTTGTTTAACGATCTTAGCGTAATTTATAGTACAGTGTGCCAGGGAACGGCCCACCCATTAAACGATAAAAGCATTTCAAAGACTAACCTCTCAATAGAATACCCCACTAAAAGATTGACCTCATGGAAAGAAATACGAGTATGTAACTAAGATATTTGTTAAACTAACCATTCACTATAGGGGAAACCTTTACAGCTAAAGCACAGATAACCCTTATAAATAGTGCTTTAAAAAGCATATCGAACGATTTTTCTTCGGAACCCCTTGACTGCGATAGCAGGTTTTAAAAAATACCGAAATGAACCGAATTTGTCATCCCCTTACTGCCCGTGATACACGCAATGTATTTCATCAAAAAAGTACTATTAAGGAAAACAATATCGAAAAATTAATTGCACTCGGCTCGCTAAAAGAGATTGTCAACATAATAACTCAACTTTTTTCAATATACTCTTCCATAGATAAGGCAAAGAACAGCCTTTAGTTTTCAAACTTGACAGGCCATACTGCCAGATAGTACCTATACATTCAGGTAATATAATTTTAAATATGTATTAATAGTAAATTGTACAACAAGGGCATAAAACAAACCATTTTATCCAAGAATTATGGTATATGATAATGTAAAAAATCTTTATTTTGGATTTAGGAGGCAATGTCTGTTCAAAAAATTCCTTTGCATTTTTAACTGTTAGTGTGTTAGGTGTAAGCATTATTTCCTCTTCATTTGACAACATTTTAACAAATTCTGTAGCGCAAAGAGTAATACCAGCGGCAGATAAACTCTACGTAGTTTGTGCCCGCGGTCGATGAAAATGTATAAAAAATATATTATTGTATTAAATAAATGAAAATAAAAAGGTTTTGCGAAGAAAACAACTGATGAATAGTCCAAAACGAGACAACAATCTCTTTCCCGCCACTGCTTTTTAGGGTTTCGTAGTCAAGCTAGGAACCCTTATAGTTTTGCCATGTCCGTCCGTCCGTCCATCCGCAGCCTAGTGCTGAGACTTAGTACTAGAAAGCTGTAATTTGGCATGAATATGCATATTAGTCACGCAAAAAAGTGGTACAATAAAATGTAAAAAAAAACCTAGGGAACCTCCCCTACACGTAACGTTGGGATGTAATTTTTTTTCTCGTCTACCCCATGGTGTGGGGTATCGTTGGATAAGTCTTTCAAAAATATTACGGGTTTGTGAAAACAATTTTTGGATTAAAGGATCCGTTTAGGAAATATTAAGCTTTAAAGTGCTAATTTTTGTTACACTCAAGTGTCCCCCCCTCTACAGCCAAAAGTACAAGTACCAAAAATCTGAAATATATCTTAAATGAAAGCACAATTCATGAGTTTGGTCGTGTATTTTTTTCGTTTATAGCAATAAGCAAATTGAAGGTATAGTGCCACTTTGCCAATGTCAAAGAGCTGGATTTATAAATACAGGATCTCCCAAAAATCGACGTCAAGAAATAGGTGATAGAGCAGCTCATAAGCTATCGATTTAACCCCCCCATGTATGTTCAGCGATTTTTACTACTTTCGGAGATATTGATCATTGTAATTGGAATTATGGTATTTTTTTCCATGTTACGAAAAACCCAGCGAAAATGACACTTTTCGAGTTCAATATTATAGCTTATTGTATAAAGATGTCAAATTACAGCTTTGTAACACCAAGAGTCTCTGAGGACAGACAGACGGACATGGCGAAATTGGGTTCCTTGCTGACCACAAAACCCTATAAGATACTCATTTAGAAACGGATATTTACCCCTAAATTTCTTGTTCACCTGAATTGTGTCGGTGTAATAAATGAATGTTTCATGCAATTTAGACGCTGTCTCTTATTGCTGAGTCGCATTATATTTATTGGTGAGTTAATACATTTGGTGGTGTTTGTTTATAATGAATTATTATTAAATTATTGTGTTGGTAAGACTTGGCGACGCATTTGCAGTCTTAAGATTGTTGTGTTGAGAATGCAAATGTCTATGGGTCACAGACCCCACTTAACATCAGGTGGCCTGTGTGCTCGCATTCTTCATGGCGTAATATGGGCGTTTTCCAAAAAAAGTACATCTTTAAAGACAAAATTAAGAAAATAAACTTTTTCCATTTAGTCACGAGAATTAACGTATCTAAATGTATGGCTAATTTTTGTGACGAAATGGAAAAAGTTAAATTTTCTTAACTTTGTTCTTAACGATGAACACTTTCTTTGGAAAACGCCCAATAAAAAAAAACATAGGTTTCCAGGTAAGATGTAAGGTAACATTACAAAATAGCTACGAGTAACGGCCGAACCCTATATTCAAACCGCGGATGGATAAGGCTTACTTCGGGTTGAAATTTGACATTTGCCCATACAAAATGTGTCAAATTTTAATCCGAAGTAAGGCTATCTGTCCGCGGATTGAATATAGGGTTCGGCTGTAACAAGACATCATTGGTTCTTGAGATACAGGCGATTAAAGTGTTTATACCTACTAAAATCATCTAAGATGGCACGAAATGACTTTAAATAATTAGTTATTACATGTTGATTTTTATGTTTGTAGTACTTCACGGCTTCGGAACCCTACACTGAGCATGGTCCGACATGCGGAAAAAAAGCGGGTTGTCAAATGATATGTTTGTGAAATGAATCATTTGTGAAACATTATGGAATGATAGGATCCCGATTATGAGACTGGTGGAGTTACTAGCATAGAGGCATTCCGTTGGTCATCAGGGGTGTTTGCTTACGGCGGCGTCGTTGATCCGGTCGCCACCTTCCCAAGCACATGGTTGAGGGAGGCGATGGCTGTGATACGCGTCATACTCGTGAACGGGTGCTGTTTGTGGGGTCAGGTCTGTTCACGTTTGGTTAATTAATTGGGGCAATCTTGTTTCAGGTGCGAACGAAAAAGACTAACGCAGGTAAGAAGAGATAGGATGCGGCCGAAATCGCGGCCAAAAAACAAGCGGCCTTTTAACATAGCGAACCATTTATAGACTAGAAAATGTATTTCGTCGCCTTACTTACTGAAACTCGTATCTACATTTTTTTTTATGCTGTTGGTAATGTAATTTTCATTCATTTATACTTAGAGGCAATAACTTTACCAACAGCAAAAAAAATGCAGATACGAGTTTGAGTTTGTAAGACGACGATATAGACGTGACCAAAAAACAGTAAAGGATTGACCAAACAGACACTTTAACCTTTTGATCTTTTGAAGGCCAACTAATCTACACACAGACTAGACATCTGAGCTAATGTCAACCTTCCTCAAAAGACATTTAGGTCTATTATACGCTGTCACCCATGACGGCTCTAGCTTTGGCGTTCAAAAAGTTAAATACGCAATAGTTACTGCGTCACGTTTTGACGGCGTCTTTACGCCGAACGAGGCGCGGCACGTCTAAAAGACTGCCGTGTGTTTTTTTGCGATTTTTAACGCATCTTCAGCGTATTTCAGCTTTGGTCGATCCTTATATCTCATATATGATAGGTCTGTTGCCATTAATGTTGTAGGAAATCACAGATAAAGAAATATTATAACTTTTTTTTAATACACATATTAGAAGGTAGTTTTGGTAATAAATACACAATTATTTTTCCGGTACAAAAAATAAATAAATTAATAAATAAATAACCCGTATATTTATTTCGCTGAGATTTTTTTTTTTTAAAGTACCACTTTGTCACGTCTCTGTCGTTTGTGTCATGTTCCGTTTTCACAACAATTAGCACTACACGTCTCTCTGACGTTTCTTTTTTCTCTTTTTTGCTGTGGTGAATATATGTTTTTCTTTATATCTATTTTAACACTGAGATACAAAGTAACATAAGTAGTGGTAATTATTAGGGTTGTAAAAAGGGACCGTCAAAAATATGGTGCTAAAGATTATTATTCAAAAGTGTACACAGTTTATAAAATAATTGACGGTCATATGTACCACTACCACCTTAATGAAAACTGTGTTTTTTTAATAATTAATTTTATTTTTCCGCTAATAATTCTATTCCTAGGACAGCTATAATATTACTAAAGCAAATCAAAACGTAAGTACAACATTCAACAAAATATTATTAAATGGCGTTAAAAAGCTTTTTTAATAAATAATTTGAAATATAACTTGGTCCTTTTTCATGACATAGAGGATAATAAATATAATTTTTGGTCACGTCTATATTTTATTGAAATTATGGCCTTTTTGTGATGTCAACGGTGGAGGTAATTGTATCAATTTATTTTTATTGGAATTAGTCAGGTTAAAAACATGTTGCCAAAACAAGAAGAAGTAATTAATTTTAAGTTATGACGTCATTTAGTATTTATAATCGTGGTATACCACCATGTTACTTTTTTACCTGTGCCGAATCAGCAGTGTTCGCTTTGATCTATTACACATTTTTAGTGTTTATTTATTATTACCGTGCTAAATATACTTGTCACAAAATACGTAAAATAATACACCTACGTATCTTTTATGCCGTATGATCTCAAGCCGTCGTAATTAAAAGAAAATCATACCAAATGACGTCATAACAACGGTTAAATATTATTTTGTACTAACACGAAGGAACGTAATTTTGGACAATTCTAACATGCAAGTGCAGATTCAAATGAAAAGATTTGATGGCATAATTGTTTAGTGAAGGTTTACTCACTGACACAATTAGCATTGTTATTTTTTTCTTAAGAGCTATTTCGTAAACCATTTCGAGATATGAGGTTTTGAAAAAAAATCAGACATTTACTTCGTTAAAATAATCAATGATTCAAGATATTTTCATAAATATACCTACAAATGTGCTTTGTTTAACCTTCCTCACAGGCTGAATCAGTTAAAGTCATAGACTTTAGTCATGAAAAAAAAGTTGATCTGTCACTGTAACAGAGCATGTAGGTACGGTGACATTGACAGATGACAACTAAACTAACTATAGTGTAATTTTTTTTTTGTTTTTCTTGTGTCTCTGATTTATAGATTCAGCCGCGATATGTAATTTACGAGAAGTCCTATCTCAAATTTTCAATAAATTATAAAAATTGACCGGAGCGATGAATTGCTGAAATATTCAATTTAGTTTCTTAAAATACTTTATATTATCGATAAAAAAATAAAAATGGGGGGTTAGCAAAAATAAATAATCCCAATTGAGTATAAGTTAAGGTACTAACATTTTTAGAACTGCTGTTTTTATTTTAAGAATCTCTTTTTTTGTGAATCTCTTAGATTGTAATGAACTAGGTTTAATATTAAGTTTCGTTTGTATATTTAAATTTAGTTTCAGGGCATTTCTTAGAAAGTTTGTACCTAGTTAAGGACAAAAATAAAGAAACGTTGACTTTTCCGCTGAGTTACGGAAATTAGCTATACTGTTACAAGACAAATGGTGGTATCTCAGACAAAACTCCTGTAGCAAGTGCAAGTGTATTACTAACGGGTGAGGATTTAATCTGCTTTAATTATTGAATTCAAGATACTGCTAATTGGCATTGAGAGTTATACACAACGTGTTACAAAATAATCCGTAAAAAAGAAATTACGAAAGTAGTGTCAACCCTAGTATACTGTATACAGTCACGGACTTTAATTGATCGGCCACTTGCCACTGTTCATATTTTGGCCGTGTAATGCAAATCGGGTTCAGTCGGTTTTACTCGTATATCGAGATAAGAAAATTCACACGTCTTCGTATAATAGAAGAACAAAATGACATGCAATATTAACGGTTGGCTAACCTGAGACCCAGATCTACCAGACAACAGAGTGACGTCAATCAAAGGCAACCAATTGCATGTCTGTCTAGTTGCTATGGCTATACGTAAACAACAGCTACTATTGGTGATACAACGCCCAATCAGCTATTCTACTGAACACAGTTGTTATTGGTCGTAAATAGAGTTGCTATGACCACGTTTAAACAACAGTTACTATTGGTCCAAACTGAACTCAGTTTTTATTGGTCGTTACCAAAGGATTGCTATGGTAACGTTTCAATAACCCGATTGCATTACACGGCTAGAATATGAGCAGTGGCAAGTGGCTGATCAATTAAAGTCCGTGACTGTACCTAAGATACTGAACTGACGTTATTTAATAAGGGTTGACACTACTTTTGTTATTCCTTTTTTACGGATTATTTTGTAACACGTTGTATAAATGTACAACTAATTTTCGTAACTCAGTGGAAAAGTTAACGTTTCTTAATTTTAGTCCTTGAATGTACCTAACATACTTTTGAAGAAACGCCCTTCAACACGGTTGTATGTAGGTAGTTTTCTAAAATTATTTTTATGGTAGGCAATCGTCATCAAAAAGCAAATAGGTATAGGTTATTTTATGTTTGTTACGTATCGCTCCGAAATGCGTAAGCATCTCGTAGTTGAAATTCAAACTGTGATTCATTTTGGTGCAATTAGCTACCGAATGAGAAAATCGCTATCATATTATTTTTTATCGGGAATCCACCTTTCTCTGCTTAACGTATACAAATTTTATCATGACCAATAGTTATATCGGTTCGTCGGTAACCGAGATAACTATGATCGGATATAGTGATCGGAATAGGTAGTGTAATTTCGGGTGAATGACCTCAAACATTATAAAGAATATGGATAAGACCCGGGATTCCGGGATTCGTATTTTTTCACAGAATATTTGCCTGACATGAAATTAATTGAAGTATATGAGATAAAATAAGACTTTATGTCATTGTAATTACATAATTTATTTAAAATGAAAACATTACATATTTCGTTGGCTAGGTGAAAGTAGTTACCACTTAATAAGACATAGTGATGAGAAATGTAGATAGTAGGTACAATCATAAAATATAACAGAAAAATTAGCAATAGTACAAAAAATATATAAATAAATGTTTTTTTTGAGCTTACTGTGAGGCTAGGTCAAACTGTGTAATGTCCCCTGATATTTATTTTAAACCAAACACAAAATTTAAAACTTTTCAAAGTGAAAATCCGGGATTATAACCCATACCCATACTAAGCTTACGCACCGAAATCCCGTGAAATTGCACTACCTATTCTGATCACTGCTAATGAATGACCTTTGTCGTATTTAACAAACGATTACATCATCGATATTAATTATTACATTTACAATTATTACATGTATTACTACATAGTATAAAACAAAGTCGCTTTTTCTGTCCCTATATCCCTATGTATGCTTAAATCTTTAAAACTACGCAACGGATTTTGATGCGGTTTTTTTTAATAGATAGAGTGATTGAAGAGGAAGGTTTATATGTATAATACTTTAATCCGGACCGAAGCGAGGGTGGGTCGGGCGGGCGGGCTAGTTAAATATATATGTTTTTATATATTATGATTATGTAATAATTCATATCGATGATGATATCGTTTGTTAAATACGATAAAGGTCATTAGATACGGTCTAATAAAGGAACGGTCGGTGTAAGTTACCTTTGTGAATTTGGTGAGTTGTTTTATAAAAATAAAACACACTTTACTCCAAAAAATATGTGAAAATAAAACATTATTTATAATGAATATTTAATGTAAAACAACCCTGGTCCGTTACGATCATGAATCTAATTTAATTTTACTACTGATCGTTTGATTGTTAACATGTGGAGATATTGTTACGAGATTTTTTCTTAATTATTCTACTATTACTAAATGAAATAAGAAATCAAAATAATCTTTAAGGATCTTATAAATCAAATTCCGTCTTTACTATAGAGATTGTTTAGATTTAACAGCTGAAGAATGAAAATGCAATAGAGATAGAAACAGTATATTTTGCTAAGCATTAGCATTTGAGCTAACAAATAAATATTAAATATATATGAAGTTATTAAATACATATAACTGTGGCCAATAGAAAATATTAGCATGTGTGAGCTTGTTTTTAAAAATGGTGCATGGTTTTTTTAATTAACTAGTTCTTTTTTTGTCTTGCTTATTACAAAACATTGGCAACTTTTGTGCTATACGCGGCGGTTTGGTTCTAATTTTAGTTTTTTTTGTTACCTATGGGTTATGTTAAGCTAATGGATCGAGTCGACAGTGATTATTAGTCGATGAACTCGTGATATAAATGATTGTCACATAGTGTGCCTTCAATTTATTATGAAATTAACATAATGATCAGAGATCGGACAAATGGGTGTCATTACTCGCAATGATGTGGACATGACTCCAATTTTAATTAAACAAATTAAATTACATTAATTTATATCTTACCTGAACTTTAATTTTGTTCCTTTGCAGGATAGTTATAAATAAATAATACAGGAGTGGCCATTGATATTATATTAATTTAAGTACGTAAGTTTACTCCATTAACATCCGTGGATTACGAAAGGAGCTTTCACCTCATAAGTTTATTTTAGCCGTGAAATGGAATAAAATAACCACGAAAAAATTATTAAAATAACTATTTATTTGCTTTAATACACAATGTCAAATCTTTGTATCATTTATTTATTGCAAAGGATCAAAATTATTTTTAGGGTAAGTAATCAATTAATGTAATTTAATTTGTTTAATTAAAATCTATGGAGTCGTGTCCACATTATTGCGAGTAATGACGCCTATTTGTCCGATCTCTGATAATGATAAATAATGCAACAAATAATTTGAATTTGAATGACACATTACAATGAATAAATAGGTAACAGAATTTTGACTGTTCTTAAACAATAAATTAGCCAAATAAACATACTTGCCTAATTCTTGAGACTCACCGGAGAAACTTAACGTTGTACTTGATGAGCACAAAACATGTTGTAATTCTGTAATTCTTAACCATTGCTATCTGTTTTCGTTAGCACCATTTTGAAGTGTAAGTGTATAGTAATAGGTTTTTATTATAAGAAGGATATATTTCAGTAAACATTTTACCATCTGACAGATGTTTATGATATATCGACATATTTTGTCGATTCGCCTAACATAATTCGTTGGCTGGAAGAACGTTTTTAGCACCAACCCTAAAATTGCCGCAAATTGCACAATAGTAAATAGTGTACGATGCTTGCTTATTACATACGGATTAAATACTTTGCTAGAGTTGTTCATATAACCACCCGTTCGAAAGTCATTTGGATTAATTTCGACCATGCAGTGATACTCCTCGAGTGAGAAGAGAAGGAGACAAGTCAATGATTCGCACGAAAACGTAGTTTGTAGGGATCGGAAACGATATTAGGTCATTGGTTGCGTTTTAGTTCTTCGTCACAAAACTGAATTTTATTCGGAACATCATAAAAATGTTAAATTAATTTTAGAATGTAAAATTTAAAGGTATGATTTTTGTTAAAAATCCCAATACACCTAGAGTAGTTTAAATGTACTAAAGGGACGTGAGATTTTATGCTTAAAATAAAGTATTATTTACGAAGAACAATAATAATTGTATGACCTAGCGACATCTAGCGACAACTTGTAGCAACCAACTCGCCAGCGCCGCCAGCGGCAGACAGCGCAACTAAATCTGACAGTGCGCTACATCGCGCTAACGAAGTTTCCCCAGTCAGTTGGACGTAAATACCACTTCTAACTTCATCCTTACGGACCTCGTTGACTTAATTGTCCTATCTTTCTTTATGTGTAAATAATATTTATATCTAATATATAAAATTCTCGTGTCACAATGATCGTTTGATGATCACTCCTCCGAAACGGCTCGACCGATTCTTATGAAATTTTGTGTGCATATCGGGTAGGTCTGAGAATCGGCCAACATCTATTTATCATACCCCTAAGTGACATGAAAGAGAAAAAAAATGCAGCGGGCGAAGCCGCTGGCGGGTCGCTAGTTTACTATAAAATCTCATATCCTTTCACTAAATTTAAATAACTCGAAGTAATACTAAATGCCAGTTTCTTGAAAATGGGTTTATATTATAATTATATTCATAGTTTCATTGTCATTAGTGTTACTAACTAGTCCAATAAAATACGTTTACAAATTAATTTCTAACAATGAAATGCTTACTCACACCTTTATTTATAAAATAACGCTTGTTTTGCTTACTCTAGGTTTTTTTTTTAGTTTTGTTTTCTCGTCACTTTCAGATGATACAGGCTTCCAAACCCACAAGTAAATGGTCTTCGCTATACAATTACTTGACGCTCGGCTTTGGCTAAAGCAGTGGCGTAGCTATCTTACGAAAATGAAGAAACGTTTAATACACTTGCCTACTGCGTTGCATTGACCACTTTGTACCACTCGAGACCAAGATACTGAACGATGAATTTCCTCGATATCATCTTATTTGATGCATAGCGTAATTTAGTTATAATTTGAAATGAAATAAATGTTTTTATTTGTTTATTATATTTATTTTAAAGATAGATTTTTTATACATTGAATTGCCTTGATTTTTTGATGATTGTATATGTAAGGTATATTTAGACATTTTTTATTCATTGTCTTAAGCAAGCTACGCCATTTGCTTAATTGCGCCTTGTGTACTTATGATAGGATTTTTAAGCATCTTCCAGTTTTTGTAATAAACATATACAAATGCTATTTATAGTACACAGGGTTATTTCGGGTATCCGTTCATTTTTCATAATTTCATTTGCACTAATTTCGTTTGCCATAGTGGTCACTGGCAATAGCCTTCATTTTCCCTAATATCACATACCATAATTTCATTTGCCATAAAGGTGTTTTTTCTGAATTCGTAAACCTGTCAGGTAATTTTAACATGCCATCGTATAGAGCCCAATAGGTTAGGTTAGATTTGTTTTATTACAATTCTAAATAGTTCACGGTTTCAGAAAAAATGCCTTTATGGCAAATGAATATTATGGCACATTATGGTTATGGCAAATAAAATTATGTCATATGAAATTCGTGCAAGAGAAATTATTGCATATGTAATTCGGTCAAACGATAGAGACCCGTTATTTCGATGTGTAAATGTGCTGGTGGAAAGCTTTTATTTGCTTTTTCGTTACCGTACTTTTAACTTTTCAACGCCGTTGTCTCGTATTATTGTACCACGGGCTATCCTACAGCGATGGACTCCCTTGTCCCTCTGTCTGTCTGTCACCATAATTTTCACAGACCATGTATATCTGTTGCCTCTATAACAAAAAATACTAAAAACATAATAAAATAAATATTTAAGTGGGGCTCTCATACAACAAACGTGAGTTTTTTGCCGATTTATGGTCATGATATTCAGTATAAAAAAAAAATCAATTTAAAATTAATAGATAATTAAGGGGCTCTTATTTGCGAGATTTGGTTACAGACGGACACCGGGACTGGTGAAACTAAAAAAAATGTTATAATATAGTGTCTAATGTTGTATAATGGTACGGAACCCTTTGTGCGCGAGCCCGACTCGCCCTTGGCCGGTTTTTTATTATTTAGTAATGATGTCGTTGAGAAGTTTAAATTTTACGTAACTTTTGTGCTCTTTTCCTAAACACCGACATCGCATAGCAGGTTTCCAAACGGACATTCTTAAAACGCAAGTTTTTTAATTTACCTATTCTTTATTTATTTATAGCAGACTTAAGATTCCTGCGACTTTAGACATGTCAAATTCGTTTCATAAATATAGTTTCTGAATAAACGTTTCACTACAAAAGTGTGCAGATTTTTAATGGGACTATATGTGGAAATTCCATACCGTAGGTGACACGGGGAAATTCTCTTAGAAATTAAAGTTTTATGGAAAAAAAAAATTTTTTTTTGTAAGTTTTTGGGTCGAGTGTGTGTTTTGCTCATAACGTTTAATGAAATTGCAATTTTTTTATGGAGATCAAGTTTCTACATTTAATGGAAGGATTATTTCATTGTAAGGAATGACAAAAATCGGGTCAGCAGAATTAGGTATTCAATAAACGTAATATTCGAAAATCTAATGAAATCCTTTGCAATTGTGGTATTTAGGTAAAGAGCGATAGTTTTTTTTTGATGAAGCAATCGGCGTTCAATATTACAGCTAAATACGCTTCTTCAATTGGGGGTCAAAGTTGGTTGGATCACTAGTTAATTATACAAAACAACTCTGTTGCAATAGAAGTATGTCTGCAAGCATGGAGTGAGGTATGCTGTAAAGAGGATTGTGAAGCGATAATTAAATCGCGTAGCTGTCAAAAATAATCCATACAAATTTAGCTTCTGGCAATAACGTTTCTCACCCTCCTAAATCTAATCCGATTTCCACGACTTTACAATATGTGGTAGTTCTCATAAAAAACTAGATCTGTACGTTTCCGTTTTTTTTTTTAATTTCCAATAAGTATTTTGTTGGAAAGGAAAACGTACATTCCTAGTTTTTCATAATATCTACAACATATTAAAAACTCGTAATAATCAGACAACGTTGAAAGGGAGAAAGCCGTTATAACATTTTGTATGTTTTTTTTGCTTTACATTCCTCTTAAATGAACATTAATTTTACAATTTCCTTTGTTCGTACGTCGCAATGTAAATTTATTCCTACTTAAATCATCGTAAATGGGTAAGGACCAAAAAGTTGGCCACGCTAACTCACTCAATTACACTTTCTATGATTTTTTTCCGTTGTGACAAGAAAGTTAGCCATACATTTGTTGTTTGTATGGTTAACTACGCTTAACTATGGTCCAACTATTTGGTCCTTACCCAAATCATGAATCAAAAGAAAAAAACTAATGTAAATTCAAGCTATTTTGCGCCATATGGGTAAGAATTACCGAAAGGTTGATGGGACCTTTTAAAAACAATGCAAATTATTAAGGGCTATAATTAAAACAAAATTTAATGTATTCCTTTGTGTGACGAAAGTTATCCATATAGTTTGTATGAGTAACGCACGCGGTCGTGATTTTGTTTTCATTAAGCCTTTACCCATGTAAAAAAAAAAATTTAAACTACCCTGATCACTTAAAAAAAATTGTTTTAAGAGTGGGCCAAAATAACTTGACTTACTATATACATTGTAGCCGTAAATTCATTAGCCGTAATACATTAGGCCTAATCAGTATTTGTGAACGATAACTCCTTCTCGAAATTTACATTACCATAAGTAACTTAGCTAGAATTAGTAAAATTCATACTAGGGTCATACACACTCTTAAAAACAAAAGTTGTCTCTCCTGTGGTCAATAGTTAAGAACTTGTGTGCATATAAGTTATGTTTTTATATGATATGTCTAAAGCAGTCCTGACGGCGTTTTTGCGGGAATGGGCTTAGCCAGAAAATTAGGCCTTAACTTTTGGTGTGTCCACAGGAAAGACGGTAACCTAAATCTGTGACGCACTGCTTACTTTGAAAAGCAAAGAATGCTGTGTACTTTTTCATTGCACTTCAGTGTATTTTAGTTGAGATTTTGTGTAATTTTAGAATTTAAGCGTAGTTGTTCTTATGATCGCATTCCTACTTGAACCAGGTTAATTCTTACGTAAACTTATGTTGCGGTGTGTAATAGCCTTAAAATATATTTAAACGCCATGCTAACGTCGCAACCTCATTATAGGTTTGTTGAGTTGAGTTGTAGGTAGTGATATAGACTTTATGAAGTGATTATAGTGCCTTCCGTATCATAGTTTTATTATTTTTAACTATATTATTTATTAAAATGATCGGAGAAGTTAGTGCCAATTTGCGGATTCGATGAATTAGACACGCTTTGAAATTACGTAACCGATACGCCAATAATTGGTAAGATAAATAATCACACACAAATTAACCTGGTCCTAAAATAAACTCTAACCACACAACGATAAAAATATACTTTAAGAAGCGAAATAAATACATGAAAAAAAACGCCTAAGACATAGAACATATTATACCGGTGTTTTTCATAATGCTCAATCGACAACAGGTTTTTGTTTTAAATTATTATAAACAGAGAAAAAAAAATACATCGTTGTTCCCTCTTTGGTCTAGTGGTCGGAATGACGTCATTTTGTTTGTAATCGCGTTTTGTCTCAAGTCTAACACTAGCTGTGACGTAGACGGTGTGGCGTTTAAACTCTTTAGCCGTTAGCAGATATTTCTTTGTTTATTTTCCGAGTTAATTGTAAACAAAACGTTAAATAGTCGGTTTTTGAGACGAATCTGTATGAGCTTAAATTACCTTCCATTTCTGGGCTCACTGTTAAGTTGACAGCCTATCCATATTTATATAACAGTTTTTTTTAAATCCCAAATTTCACTGCCTTTCCCGATCGTTAATTTTGAAGCGTACTTAGTTTTGTGAATTGTGCTATATTATTACAATAGGTCCAAAGTTGCACGCTTTTAAACGTTATTTATTTTTACTAACAAAGTACACTAATTTTCTATTTAAATTTATATTGGTTGAAATCATTTGTAATGTAGTTTTTTCACATTTTAAAATGTTGAACAGTCTTTTTGTTGATTAATTCTGAGATTTTAGTTTTTGTATAGTTTTAGTTGTATAAAATACCATATGAGATACTTTGTATTTTACTTACATATTTTTAATAAACAAAAATCATTTTCATCGCAATTACTAACAGTTGTATTTAGGTTAAAGCTTGCATGGTTGTATAGTGTTTATGAATGTTTGTGGTTTGTGATATATTCTACTGGCCATTTTCTAATTGTTATATCGTCTAGTTGATATTAAATTAAAATAGTTATTATCAGATTCTATGAATTTACGAAATATGAGATTTAATCAATTTAAATAGCTCAGGCTTAATGATTTTCTAGAAAAGCAAGACAATCTGTCTAGGTAATTTCTAGTGTGCGTTCCCAATATTCAACCCGCGAACATCCTCGCTTACTTCGTCTCTGATTCTGCGAGCCAGTTTAATTTGACCCCTCAGTAGGAATACACTGGGGGCTCAGGCGTATCTCTACGTTGGTCGTATTGTGAGATGATGCTCAACCAAGGTCGAAGGTACCTAATACCGCATGATGACTACGAGTGCGTCGTTTAACTCGTGGGTAGATGTTGGAGACGATATGAGGAACGAGGTTACAAAGACTTCGCCTTAGATTTTTTAGTACCTTGTCACTTTCATTCACTGAGACAATTTCATATATAATATTATGAAATTATCTCAGCGAATGAAAGTGACAAGGTACTAAAGTGTAAACATATTTATGACTTCGACTGTACAATCAAACGAGTAGATTTCTAGGTCACTATGCAACTACGTCAAATTGACGCACTGCGTCAAAACGTAACAAGTAAACATCGGTATCAAACTTCAACTTTAATGGGATAAGGGTAGCAAAAAAAGAAATACATACATACATACATAACATCACGCCTTCACTCCCAGAGTAGGGTAGGCAGAGCTACAGAAATACAAACAACTCTAAAAATCCTGTAACCACATTTTGCACAACCAGGCTAAGGTGTTTACCAGTGTGTTAATGACAGGTTGCAAGACCATCGCCCAACAGTACTGCAAGCCCTTTTTCCCTTAGTCGCCTCTTACGACATCCACGGGAAGACATGGAGTGGCATTATTCTAACTCGGAAACCACACGGGCACGAAATACATTCGAATATTTAATCAATAATTACGTTTATTTTCTGTGTTATTTTTACACCAAGACGGCAGACAAATCTATCTTAAATTAAATAATGTGGTAAATAAATAAAGTGTAAATAAAAATTGTGTTCAGTAGTTTCAGTAAGTACCTACTTGACTTTTTTTTTATTTTACTTGAGTCAGTGTGGAAAGGTCATAGAGTCAATTAAAATGGATATATTATAACAGACGCCTAAGGTGTTATAGCAAAATCCATAGAACAAATTTTAGTAATTTATTCAAACCTTTACAATGTTAATACAATTTTAGCGTCTTTCTTTTTGTGTGTGTGTGTGTATGTGTGTGATCTATTGGTTTTTCTGCAAACCATACTCTACCATGAAAGTTGATACAATTGATACCGATGTTTACTAATTAAGTTTCTTGGGATTTTATTGATTATACCACTTTGACATAGTTACATTCTGGCCTTGTGCGTAGTTTTCCCCTTTGTGTAACAAATATTAACCACATGGTTTCGTGACTAATTTTCGTTACACAATGGAACAATGTTGACGTTTTCTGAGTTGGGTTCATAACTACGTACATTTTTGAAATTTACCCTAAATCCATTTGTTTGACTGTAGATTAGGACGTTATTAAGAAAAGGTAAAAAAACTAAATCGTCACGAAAATTACTCGATTATTATTACACTTCGGAATGAAAAAACAAAAGATCAACACTCCTCCATGATAATGATAAATATTAATGGCAAAAAATCATTTAAATAAAATTACACTCTTTTTAAATTGGGCTGTGTCATGCCTTTAACCTTGAACAGATAATAAAAATATAGGTAGCCTCCAAATGCTTTAAATGTAAACGTCACTTTATAAGAAACGTTATATTTATACATATTTTATTAAATAATTTAAGTATTTATGTTTTTATGCAATAGTTGGAATATACAGTTTCTATACCATAAGACAAATACAAAATGTATTTAGACTAAACGGCATATGGAAGTATTTATATTTCAGTTGCTCTACTTACAAGTGAACTTCAAGCATGTTTAGGCATGTATAAACTATGCCGATTCCAACCATTGTTATTTTTCATTATTTATCTATATGTAGCTCTTATTATGCAATAAAATATAACAGACTCAATACTAACTTAATTTGAAAAATTATTGAAATCTAGTTTGAAGAGGTGTTTCTTGCAGTATTTTGTGCATTTTTCGTTGTTTTACAGTGTGTCCCTGGATTAAGTGCACAAACGAAAAGGGATAAAACGGGATGCAATTTTAAAGGTTAAAGGGTTTATTTTAAAGGTTATTTTTTTAATGCCGTTAACCCTATCGGAACCAAGTGAAATAT
Source organism: Acleris holmiana (assembly GCA_949316455.1). Lineage (NCBI taxonomy): Eukaryota > Metazoa > Arthropoda > Insecta > Lepidoptera > Tortricidae > Acleris > Acleris holmiana. The sequence goes on from OX438788.1 coordinate 1,403,533, forward strand.
CTCGCTCAATATGAGGTCTATTGAGATTAATTAAACTGTTTTTTAATCCTAGAGCATTTTCTGTGTTAGTCAAATAAATAAAAAAATCTAAAAAATACGCCAAACAAAGAAAACAAAAAAACAGTACAGTACCGCTCATCAATAATGTCGTGTTTGCATTTAACAGCAATTAAAAATAAAATAAAGATAATTGAGTTAATAAATAGATATTGCTGATAATAAACATGAGGTAATATGGGCATATTTTTGAGTAATTTTAGAAATTATCAGGAAATTCCATAAAATACTTTTTTTTTGAAGTATAACCCATTTTTGTATTGGGCGTATTTTTTTCGTTTTTTATACTTGATTGACACATGCTCTAGGATTAAAAAACAGTTTATTTAATCTCAATAGACCTCATATGAGGCGAGATATTTCACTTAGTTCCGATAGCGTTGGCAGCAATCGATGTTTCTTTTTAATCTTAATTTCTTTAACCCTATTTTTTTTATATTTTTTTTTGTCTGTGAAATTGAATCTAGTTTCATCCCTATTCGATTGTGCACCTTATCCAAAGACACACTGTATTATGAATACTTAAGAGTTTATTACAAAATGTCGTACTTAATTAGAAGCATCTTCATTATGCAATCAATGTTGTACAATTCATCAGTTTACATAGTTCTAATCTATAGTACTTCTTAAATATAAAAGATCTAACGAAATTAGGAATGTTCTTGAAGTAATCAGTAAAATTCTCTAATTTTTAACACATTAAAAAGTTATCGATATAGACGTATCTCTTAATGCGTTCGTTTTATTGATGCTTGTTAGTGACATACGGAATATTGTGTCCATAGTGGTAAATTATTTTATATCCCTTTCCCGATCTGTTTTTCGCAAATGGTTTGTTAGTTTTAGATGATTTTCACAAAAGCATTTCTTGATAGTACCGAATTTTCACATCACGTTTTTACATTTTTATGTTTTACGTTTAGGTAAAAAATATCATTCTGTAAAATATAATGTTAATGTGTTTTTTTAAACTATTTTGAAGAAATTATTAAAACCAAATTGGTAAAAATACCGATATGCTTTTCAAAATATGATCCTTGACAATTTCTATCGAAGTTATCGGTGATTGATTACTGATTTAAATACAATAATTAATATATTTTACTTCGCGTCCCATTGCGTCCTTCCTTCGATTAGAAATAACTTCTCTATATTCTTATATACTACGACTAATATACCATGTACAATAACTATAATAATAAAAATAGTGAAATATTCGGCTTCCTGAGTGATTTAAAATGTATAATTTCTATGAATCTCCATTTTAAATCTCAACCCCAATGATTTCGTGAATATGTTATACATTAAATTTGAATTTCATGTAGTTCCAAACGAATTGTTATGACGATCCGTGCATATAATGTATTTAAATGTGTGAAAAAGCCGTGCATATTATGTATTTAAATGTGTGAAACGCAATATTGTGTCGTGTTTAGAGTTATCGAACGTAATCGGAACCGGTGAAATTACTAGCATAGAGGCATTCCATCTTAGTCCTCAGGGTTGGCAACGCATTTGAGGTCTTAGGATTATAGTCTTGAAAATTCAAATGTCTATGGGTCTCAGATTCCATTTACCATCAGGTGGCCTGACTCCTTGTGTGCCTTCTCCTTAACTTCTATTGATTACAAGGTGCAATCTGATAAAATATTGCATTACACAGATTTAAATACAGCAGATGCGCAGATTTGAGAATTCGATATCATTATAATAATAATAATAAAGTTGTATTAATAATTAAAAAAAGTGCCGGATAGTTAGCTCAACCTTTGAAGGCGTCTTAAATCATAAAATAAGCATTCAATTATATTAGTTTTATATTTCTTCTTGCTGTGGTTTAATTCCTTATCATATCTATATTGGCAATTTGCAAGTCTATAGCAATTTGCCTGTCTCTATTTAGGAGCCTCAGATGTTTTTTTTTTATATCCAATTAATATTGTAACTTCGCCACTTTGAATTTTTAAAATATTTTATTGTTAGAAATAAGCGAAATTATATATTTAAGAGGACGTACGGCGTGACGTTGCCAGCCCTCCTTGAACATATCTAGCCGCATTGTTTATGATGTTGCGCCGTGTTGCTAGACAATGTTGCACGACCTTGGTGCCCTAGAGTTTTGTCAGTTTTACATGTACGATCTTTTTTGAGTCGTTTTAAAACTGACGAAATGTCTTATTATTAAGAAGAGGTTGTAGAGAAAATTCTCTTTTGGAGGCCATGAAATGAAGTAGATAATAAAACAAATAGAGAGGCGATGTCCCAGAGCTTAGGCACATATTGAATTTTTTAAGTGGTTTTTGGCTGTATGGATTTTAAATGATGTAAGTAAATGGTCACTTTTAAGGACAAAAATGTGTCAGTAAATGCGGTGTTCGCTGCCAAATTTGTGTTTTGTACAACGCGTTGTTACTTGGGCTAATGGAGATCGAGAAATATGTCAGAATAAATACATGACTTTTGAATGTAACTTCTCTGTTAGCATATTCAATATTCAATTTAAAATTACTTACTTACTTTATTTAAAATGTACATGCCTTAGATAGTTGTAAAATATGGTAAGAAAGTTGGTAAGCAAGTAAGTAATGGTTGTTATTGGTACTTTAATAGATTCAATGTGTGCCGCACTCTAGCCTAGTAATATAGTTATTTTTCATACATGAAAGTGTTGCAAAATAAAAGATATAAAAGATTTAGCTTTGCCTTTGAAAAAGTCCCTAACGCATAGTGTTCCAGAATGTGATGATTTTTATAAATAAATGAAACGAATCAATTTTGTGTTTTATTTTTATTAGTTAAAAAATACGGTGAGTAAATTTTTACATGTGATAAGTTTGCTTATTGACAACACTATTAGTTTTAATAAAAAATAAAACTTATGTAAAGAAGTACGCCACCAAATAAAAACCTAATTTACCTAAAGTTGATCAGAAAAAAGTTATGACAGTTTGGTAATGACAATTGAAACTAAAGATTGTCCCGCCAAAATTAATAATAAAAAACATTGTCTATGCTTTTGCGGTGTTGACAGTTGCCAGGTATGGTTTCATTTATCACCGTTTAAACCGTTGCCAAGCTGTCAAAGCAGATTGACACCTGTCAAAAGCTTTTTCTAAGTGTGACTATAGTCTAAATTAATGTTTTAAAAGTAAATTAGAAGTTGCATCCGAAGTTGCAAATGTAGTTGTTGATGAATGTTCTGATGATGAAGTTGGCGCGGTAGGCGAACAGTTCGCGCTCGTAGATGTTCAGATATGAGAGGTCCTTCGTCAGGAAGCTGGCGGTTGGAGGATCTGGGGACAGGAGCAATGTTATTGTCGTGGGTTTAAATACATATTTATTGGTGAATTTAACCTTTTCGACGTTATGTCAGATACAAAACCAGAGCGAATATCAACTTTGCCTCTTAGATTTTCAGGTCTTTTTTGCGCTGACAACCGTGACGTAAATATTCGTCATATGCGTTGAAAAGGTTAAACGTATTTAACCCTTTAACCGCTAAAACCGGCAAGTCACGTCATCGGATTTTCGTGCCAGAGACTCCGAGCGCTCAGTTACGCTCCGTATATTTTGTATCGTCGCGGTTGCGGCAGAGTTCGTTATAAAATGATATGGTTAATTTTCGTTACATAAAGAAAAAAAGCAGGGCTTGGAACCGGGTTATTTCGGTTTTGTTCCGAACTTTTGATAACTGTAATTTAACCTTAATTAACCGGTTTAATCCACAAGCGGCGAGTCGAGAAACCAAAAGTTTTTAGCTTAAAACCAGTTAATTCGAAAACCGGTTTATGCGAAACGAACCGAAATGAAAAAGTTTTGCATCAAGTACATAGTAACGGTTTGAACATTTATCGGGAAAAAGAACGATTGACTATTTTTTCCCCATTTGTAACTAAAAGAATTTACTGAAAGAAATAATCCCTGTAGTTGCCACTAATTCATATAAGTGAGATTACTTTTTAGGGTTCCGTGCGCAAAGGGTGCCAACCCTATTACTAACCCTCCGCTGTCCGTCTTTCCGGGCTGTAACTCATATACCTACTCTAATAGCTAGACATTTAAAATGTTCAGTTAGTATTTTTATTGCCGCTATCACAACAAATAAAAAGGGACCCCCATACGAGAATTTAAACGGAACCGTTCGTTGATCGGTTTTTTAGGGTTCCGTACCCAAAGTGTTAAAAAGGGAGCCTAACTAAGACTCCACTGTTCGTCTGTCTGTCCGTCTGTCGGTCACCAGGCTGTAATCTCATGCATGAACCGTGTTAGCTGGATAGTCGAAATTTTCTCAGATGATGTATTTCTGTTGCCGCTATAACAAGAAATACTAAAAACAGAATAAAATAAATAAAGTGGCTCCCATACAACAAACGTGTTATAATGCGCGGCATGTAAGTAAAAACTGCGCAGAAGTCGATTTAGGGTCTCACCTGTGGTGAGAGCGGGGCGGGAGTCGCTTCTCACCTCCGCCACCCCGCGCACGCGTCGCTTTCGCCTGGGAGTACAGTCGCAACTACCTACCTGCGCAGTAGCGGCCATGTTGGTTTTTACTTACGTGCCGTGGATTATATCTTTGCTCGTTTTTGCTTGATATTAGTAATGGTAACCGGTAGACTAAGATAGTGTCTAATGTTGTATAGATATATATGTTGTGCCATTGCCCTAATGGTACGGAACAGTTAGTGCGCGGGTCCGACTCGCACTTGTCCGGTTTTTTTAATATTAAGAAGGCCCAACACCAGTAACTGACCACTTTGCACTTGGTGTAAAGCAAAAGATTACTGTGATAAAAATAGAGTAGCCTGGATCCAGAAATATTATCCGGAGCATTGTTGTACTGTGGCCCTGTGTGGTTGCCAGGTTAGAATAGTGCCACTCCATGTCTTCCCGTGGATGTCGTAAGAGGCGACTAAGGGAATAAGGGCTTCTAGTACTGTTAGGCGATGGGCTTGCAACCTGTCACTAATACACTGGTAAACATCTTAGCCTGATTGTGCAAAATGTGGTTACAGAATTATCAAGAAGTCTTTTTAGAGTTGTTGGTATTTCTGTAGCTCTGCCTACCCCGCTCTGGGAATGAAGGCGTGATGTTATGTATGTATGTATGTAAGGAAAATTCACAAAATAAGGAGTCAAGAAATTAGAAAAAAGACTAAGCTTACAGATGCACTCCACCAAGCCCTAAAATTGAAATGGCAATGGGCGGGCCATGTAGCAAGATGCGCCGACCATCGCTGGACACTCGCAAGTACGAAATGGACAGGCCCGCTTGGGAAAAGAAACGTAGGAAGACCAGTCCAACAATGGATGGACGAGATAAAATAGCTGGTGGGTAACAACTGGATAGAAGTAGCACAGAAAAGAAAGGAATGGATGATTTTGGTGGAGCCCTAACAAGGGATTCTCATAACGAATAACAATACTAATTCTATCAAATAAGTTCAATAAGTACTAACACTAAAATGTATTATCTACTAAATAATATATGAATGTCAGAACTAAGTTTTATGAGAAATAAAAAGGTTTAATAAATAAATAAATAAATAACTAAATGACATTTTTTTCAATGGCCAGTAATTGACGATTTAGCTTAGTTGCATGATACCTTTAGGGTCGATGTGGAACCGAGGCAGCGCGGTGACGTCAGCGAAGGTGAAGGCGTTGCAGATGTCCAGCCGGTTGGCTTTTTGGATGTTCATGGTCAGGCGAATGAGTGCTGCAATAAAAAAAAATATATAAAATAAATATCAGGGAACATCTTCGCACAAATTGACCCTAGTCCCAAACTTAGCTCTACCGTCTATCCCACTAGTTCCACTGAGTTGTCCCATGTGAGACTACTGAGACGATTTCGTCCCATCAGTCCAATGGTACAGTCAAGGTCATAAATATGTATACACTTTAGTACCTTGTCACTTTAATCGCTGTGACAATTTCATATGGCAGTTGAAACATGACATTAAATAGACAAGGTACTAAAGTGTATACATATTTATAACCTTGACAGTACAAGTGGCACTAATATTTATATCCGAAAAGTCCCATTACCGTCATAAATTTTCGGCTTGGTTAGGCTAATTTCTATATCCGGCCCGGAGAGTCAATCCTGCCAAAAAAGGAACTCCGCAAAGCGGAGCTGCGTCGCCTCTGTCAATCTGACAACTCAATGGGATTAGTGGAATAGACGGCACCAATTAACCTAGTCCCTAAACTAAGCACTAGGGTTGTACTATGGGTACCTATTAGAAACCGATAAACATACTTAGGTACATATAGAAACCACACTTTTTATTTCAAGTAGTAAGAATAAATATTCCCAGTAGTTACCAGTAGTTAACTTGGTGGTAACAGGTGGGTTTAACCTATCCCAAGACCACAAATGCGTTGTCAACCCTGAGAACTTATCTTATACCCACTCTTTGCCCAATAGAAGTAAGGCACTCGTGTGGTTGCCGGGTTGGAATAGTGCCACTCCATGTCTTCCCGTGGGTGCCGTAAGAGGCGACTAAGGGAATAAGGGCTTGTATACTGTTAGGCGATAGGCTTGCATCCTGTCACTAATACACTAGTAAACTTCTTGGCCTGATTGTGCAAAATGTGGTTACAGAATTGTAAACAAGTCTTTTTAGAGTTGTTGGTATTTCTGTAGCTCTGCCTACCGCACTCTGGGATTGAAGGGGTGATGCTATGTATGTACATAGAGAACGTTAGGTACTGCTAATTGACCCCAGGATCGCTAGCTTCGGAAGATCTTCAGAAGCAATACTACTTGAAAGAGATCATGGATGCTCACGGTATGTAGCCCTGATGTGGAAGTTGTAGGTGGTGTCCTCCTTCAGCGAGTTGTGCTGCAGCAGCCGCCTGTCGGACTCCATGTCGAACTCGGGGCAGTCCACCGCGAGAACCGCCACGTCCGACTCCGTGTTGAAGCTGATGGAGAGCATTGTTCAAGAAATATGCAGGGTTACAGGTTAAGTCGACCTAGATCCTTTAAGGGGTTGTAGTTTCCCCAATTTCAGACCGCTTTGACTATGAAACATCATACCTCAAACTTACAGTAAGACCACAAATATAGGTTACGCCGGCAATCCTCGTCCACGCAGAAAGGTGCTCACTAATGCCGAAGATAAGCGAACGTAAAAATCAATTCAATACAAACCTTGTCGACTTGTCGTGTTACGCGTAAGGTAGAATATGAAATGACAGTTAAACTCGTGCTTTCTCGCTCATGGCGATTAGCGATTAGCGCTTAGCGCTCGTGCGCTTTACCCGCGCAAACATACTGCCTTATAAATTGGCCAAAACGTTTTCGCTTCTTCTAAAAAAATGCTTTCTGCGCAGGTACATCGTGTTACTTATATTTGTGGTACTACTGTAACCGTTTTCAAGATATTGAACTTTTAAAATAATTATTTTTAAGTACCGATTTTTTGTTTATTGTCATCCTTATTTTGGAATTCTAGCATCAAATTTATTTGTTTATAAAATAATTGTGCAGTAGATAAGTTGCTTCAATATTCTCAACAACGGAATTGACAAATGATAGCTAAAGAAGGAAATGAAATCTAACAAAATATTTTTTTCTAGTAGGAATATTAAACAAAAGTCTGAACTTAATAATATCTAGGTTCCTTCAGCTATCTAACAGTATTGGGTATTATCAGAATTCATAGAATTCAAAGGCTCCCAGGTAATAATAAAATTTAACAGTATTTATTACGTCATCAATGTATGACTTGGTCCTAGAAAACAAATTGAAACAATCCAAGGTCCAAAATGACATTTATTGAACAATTACGCTTACAATTCATGTTCCACATGTCCGCCTCTGTTTATAAATGTAATTTTGTACCTTGGATTGTTTTATTTTGTTTTCTACGACCAATACATTGAAGACGAATATTTTGTTGAAATGAAAAATGAAATGAAATACTTTATTCGCTTTAGACATGGTACATTATAAGATAACATTAAATATTGTAGGAATCACATGTCTCATCTGATCGGTACCTATGCAAAATCTTAACCTTAATCTAAGAGTCACAATAAATTAAATGATAGTATAATAGAAATTAAATTGTCAATGTTGAATTATATCTACCGTACATTATTGCAAATCATTGAGAAATTCTTTAATAGAGTAATAGGTTTTACTATTTAGCCACTGGTATATCATTAGTTTAAATCTTTTCAATGTCAGTTCTTTTAAACCGTTTGGCAGTTTGTTGAAAATTCGTACTGCCATTGAGTAGCAGTTTCTGCGGTGTTCATTTCCTTCTTTAGCTATCATTCGTCTACTACGACTCACTTTGTTCAGCTCAAAAAGTTCAAACTATAAATATAAACATAGAATAAGTTCAAGAGATAAAAAATCACTTACAAGAATTCCGAAACGAAACACTTGTCATGATTTCTGATGATGAGGTCCTCGTCAATGTAGGATGCATTGAAGTAAGGGGCTTCGAAGCGGTAAGCCCCCAGGCGGTACTCGGCGGGAAGCGCACCCTGCACACTAGGGTTGCACTGGGAGTTCGCCTTCAAGTTGTCGCGGATGCAATGCAGGTCGCTCAACACGCATGGCCGGACAATTTTAGACTTGCCTGCTTAAAAAACAGACGATTTCAATCCACAATTGGTTGGTAGGCGTTTTCCAAAAAAAGAACTTAAGTACCTATAGTTAAGGACAAAAATAAACAACGGTAATTTTCCATTTCGTCACGAAAATTAACTATTACTGCTTTAAGAGAAATGGAGGCATCTCTCAAAACTTTTGTAGCAAGTTCGTCCATATTACTAACAGGTGAGGTTTAAATCTGCTATGCTTATTTAATTTGAAATACCGGCAATTGGCTTACGTTATGAGGGCATTATATAACAATATGTCAAATTTTCGTGACGTAATGGAAAAATTAAAGTTGTTAATTAACGTCCTTAACTATAGGTACTTTTTTTGGAAAACGTCCAGTTATAGGATAAGTTATAGGGTGTCTATCATTTCATCGAATAAATCATTTGATAGAACGCTATTTTCTGCTGAAACCATAATGTTTTCAGGGTATCTTAAACATCTAACCTAACCTAACCTACGTAATGAATGTTTAAGATACTCTGAACATATTTTGATTCAGCAGAAAATTGCGTTCGATGAAATGAAATTCGATGAAGTGATACATTCGACGAAGTAAATTCGATGAAGTGATGAGTTACCTAAGTTGTATGTTAAAAGAGTTTGAACCTCTATGTATTCAAGCGCTAGTCGGAGTATATTGGCAACATTATTTTGTTACCAATTTAAATTATTGTGGTAAGTGTCTATGTGAAGCGGCTCTAATTTGAAATCCGTACCTAGTTCTAACTTCAGTTCGCCCGTCACTTTCTTGCGAACGGGATAGCAATAGACGAAGTTCGAATCTCGAAGTTCAGAGTAATGCCCTATAGCGCTTATTTTTTTTTTAAATGTCTTTCGGCTTGCTGTCGCTGTCTCACTCGCACTCGCATCTGACAGTATGTTCATCACTCGGAAACTAGCCGAAATACATTATGGTAATAAGAAGCACTGTCGTTCCATGTCTGGAACGGTCGGCCTTGTCACTTTAAGATCATGCTTGAACCGCTGCACTAATGTGTCAAAGGCTTTAAAGCGATAAGGTAACAAAAGTATGCAGCTACTAATCTGACTGTACCACGTTATTTTTTTACTCACCGGCAAGACAAAGGGACGCTGCACACACCAACAACAGTGCTTTTAACAGCATTTTGGACGACTACTAGTCACCTAGACTCGACAACGACTGTCGCAAAACAACTCGAAACTACAAAAGGAAAATAATTATATTTGCACAGATGTGTACACAGCTGGGGGCTTTAACTAACTTACCAAGATGTATTTGCGTGTTTGCAAATGTTCGGCTGAAATGAGTGCTTGTTATGAATTGCATAAGAACTTGCAACCCTTAAGGCGGCGAGTATATGCACTCACAGGCCATTTATTTTAGGGCAAACGAGAAAACTGGTCACCAGTGGGCAACACACCTTAATTTTTCTAAATTTAATTTGCACTACGGAGACTACGGGAATAAGGGCTTGTAGTATTGTTAGGCGATGGGCTTGCAACCTGACACTCATACACTAGTAAACATCTTAGCCTGATTGTGCAAAATGTGGTTACAGAATTATCAACAATGGGAATGAAGATGTGATGTTATGTATGTATGTACGTGTAATTTGCACTAATTTAATTTGCCATAATGGTCACTGGCTACAACCTTCATTTTCTCTAATATCACACCATAATTTCATTTGCCATAAAGATTTTTTTTCTGGATTCGTAAACATTTCAGGTAATTTTTAATTGCCATCGTATAGAGCCCAATAGGTAAGTTAGGTTTGTTTTAATTAACCCCGTGTGGTTGCCGGGTTAGAATAGTGCCACTCCATGTCTTCCTGTGGATGTCGTAAGAGGCGACTAAGGGAATAAGGGCTTGTAGTACTGTTAGGCGATGGGCTTGCAACCTGTCACTAATTACTCTTAATATAAACATCTTACCTACTTGTGCAAAATGTGGTTACAGAATCAACAAGTCTTTTTAGAGTTGTTGGTATTTCTGTAGCTCTGCCTACCCCGCTCTGGGAATGAAGGCGTGATGTTATATATGTGTGTGTGTTTTAATTACAATTCTGAATAGCTCACGGTTTCAGAAAGAAAATTTGTTGAAATATGACTATGACTTTCCGGCGGTGTTGCTTGCGGCGCGCTTGAAACTTAAAGTCTCATATTAACTTATAAGTGGGAGTACGGATCAGCGCATTTATGATCGCTAAAAAGTTTAAAATAAAATAAATGTTTAAAACAACAAAAAACCGCCTTCAAAAACGCAAGAAATAACTTCTTTTAAAATTCTAGGCACGTACCTAATAGGTTAGTCGAACTGAAGTCGGCGACCACAATATTTTCGTGAAAAAAGCCGACTTTACTTGGACTTACCTATTAGGTTATTTCTTGCGTTTTTGAAGGCGGTTCTTTGTTTTTTTAAACATTTTTTTTATTACTAAGCAATAAACCCCGGGTAGTAGTTCCCGGTACGGCGTGTTAACCCCACTGATGGTAAGTGGAATCTGAGACCCATAGGCATTTGAATTCTCAAGACTACAATCCTAAGACCTTAAATGCGTTGCCAACCCTGAGGACTAAGATGGAATGCCTCTATGCTAGTAATTTCACCGGTTGTTTTATCCCCACACCTCTAGTAGACTCTATATAAGGTCCGACCACCACTAAAGATGAAGTTTAATCACACTCACTTGGCAGTTGTGGGCCTAACACGCTGCCACAGGACAAAAATTTGACATAGGCTCGGGACTTCAATTCGTCTTTTCCATATTCCAACGTAATAGTAAAGTGTTAAGGTTTAAAAAAGTGTTTTGTGTGACTTGAGTCCTTTTATTACTAAGCATCTTAAACCCCGGGTTAATATTAGACTCTAGTTTCCGTTTGACGTATTTGACACTAGTTCCCGTGGCAGCTTGTAAGCCCATTGACTTCCTAAATGTACGTTAACGAATGTCTAAATTTATGTGTTTGGATTGTGGGCTAATCCTTGCGTGGGTGGACACAGCTCAGTACCACTCCGCATTACAAAAAGAGATTATATAAATATGAAATATTAGGCACTATTGCAGCAACAGGCGCTGGAAAGTGGAAAGACTGAGGCGTTTCGCGGCCATAAAATTTCTGCATGTTTTGATACTAACTTTTGATTCCTGCACTGCTGACTGTACTTTTAGTTTTCACTCTTTATTTTAAGAGGATTGTGGAGCGCGCTTTAATCGCGTAGCTGTCAAAAATAATCCATACAAACCTAGCTCCGCACGATGACGTTTCTCACCTTCTTAAATCTAATCCAATTTCCACGATTTTTGAATATGTTATAGATATTATGAAAAACTACGTCTGTACATTTCCGTTTTAGCATTTTTTACTTTTTCCTTTCCAATTAGCATTTTCTTGGAAAGGAAAACGTATAGACCTAGTTTTCGATTACATCTTCAACATATTCAAAAATCGTAATATCGGACGTTTAAGGAAAGAACACCGTTATCGCATTTTGTATGTTTTTTTTTGCTTCACAGTCCTCTTAAGGTACATACAACGGAAACTGCACGGCATTCGAGGTTTTCTATAACCGTGTTACCCCGTGTTGTAAACTGGGTCGATTAATCATTTGCTTTTGTTAACTGTATCATACTTTAATTATTAAAACATATAGCAGTGTTCGGGAAGCGCTGGTAATTTAGACGTATATGATTGCCCGAGCGGCTAAATAACTGAATGAACTTATTTTTACTGTTCTCAAAAAATAACCAAACTACGTTAATCCAATATAGCGGCTCGAACTTTCACGTATCAATGGTCTGCCTCTACAGGGGGGCTCATTCAGATCGGTCAGTATGGGAAACTCTGAAACTGTAAGACATACGAAGATCTGTTCTTAGGAACCATGTCATCGATTCTAATAACAAGAATAACTGCATTCATACCTACATTTAAAAAAAAACATGTACTCAGCGCGGGAATCGAACCCGGACGTTTTGAAAAATAAAACTAACACTATTTCTATTTAGATACCGAATGTGTAGTCTTAAGAAGCAAATGTTACTACAGAACATGATGTCTTAAATTATTAAAATTCATTGTTTTCATATCATTTAATTTATTTTAGTAGGTGTTCGAAATGACTAGGTACCATTTTTTCAATACAACATTCAATTCGTTTAGGGTATGAAAACAGTGCATTTTATTAATTTTAGTCATCATGTTTCATACTAACATTGTTTCATACAAAGCAGCTCATGACGTACACAATCGATAACTAAATAGAAGTAGTGTTCGTTTTATTTTTCTTAATTTCCGGGTTCGATTCCCGCGATGAGTAGGTATAGGTTTTTTTAAATGTATGAATGCAGTTATTCTTGTTATTAAAATCGATGACATGGTTCTTAAGAACAGATCTTCGTATGACTTATAGTTTCTGACTTTCCCATACTGACCGATCTAAATGAGCCACCCTGTATATACTAAAGAACAACATTACGTAGGTTTGTTTGTTAAGAGGACGCCGAGGAGGGTCCAGTGGAGCCTTCATTAGTGTTAAAACAACGAATAGTCCATAGCCAATATCTTCTCGACCTCGGCGGTGCAGGTTGTATGCGCAGCCCCAGCCCGCCCTCCACCGGCTTCACCGCGCACTCCGACGACAAGGGCGACATCATCAAATGGCAACATGTATATCTGGCAGTTTGTGGTATTCCAAGGCTTTTACTTACCATGAAATTAAAAAAATGTGACTTTACACCCTAGGGGTTAAATGCACCGCTTTAGTCCGCCCATACATTGTGCTATTATAAGTAATTTTAGAGCGTGAGAAGTGAAATAGTGGGGTAGGCAGAGCTACAGAAATACCAACTACTCTAAAAAGACTTGTTTGTAATTCTGTAACCACATTTCGCACAATCCAGCGAAGCAGCCTACAAGCTAGCTGCCTCTTGAAACATTCACGAAAAGACATGGAGTGGCACTATTCTAACCCGGCAACCACTCGGACATGAAATTAAATACTTACTTATATATTTTCTTTTGGTTTCACAGAGTAAGTAATAAAAAACGCCTGTCACAGGTTTTATTTTAATAACAAATGTTATCCAAGTGTATACTTATCTTTGTATTGTATAAATGCTCACGCAAATGGTTTCGAATAATGGATTTACGTGTAATTTACAGCAAATGTAAGTAGATAATGATTTGTTACGGTGTTTGTGCCGATTTCATTGTTTTATTGTTTTATGACGTCAATAGTAATTTATGGGCTTCGCGCTGTCTTTGTTCAGTTTTGTATAAGTTTGGTTAAACAATAACATTAGCGTGCGTCTTTGATCGAGAGATGGTTGTGGGATGTTGGAGTGACATGCTATTATATTACTTTAGTAATGAGAGGGGGGTCACTTTTAAGAGATCCGTATTCTAACTAGTGGTGGTAGGACACTGTGCAGGGTCCGTCCGGATCGGTACCACCATCTTATCCATTAACCACCCGCCAAGCAACAGTGTTCGCATTGTTGTGTTCCGGTGTGGGGATAAGACAACCGGTGAAATTACTAGCATAGAGGCATTCCATCTTAGTCCTCAGGGTTGGCAACGCATTTGAGGTCTTGGGATTATAGTCTTGAGAATTCAAATGTCTATGGGTCTCAGATTCCACTTACCATCAGGTGGCCTGAGTGATCGTGTGCCTTCTCCTCAACATAAAAAAAAAAAAAAAAAAAAAAAAAAACTAGGAACTCTTATAGTTTCGCCACGTCCGTCCGTCTGTCCTTCCGTCCGTCCGCAGCCTAGCTCAGAGACTCTTAGTACTAGAAAGTTGTAATTTGGCATGAATATACATATTAGTTACGCCAACAAAGGGGTAAAATTAAATTTTGAATAATCACTTTGAGGTGGACAAGAAACTACTGTGCGATTTTGAAAGAGTTTTTAAAAAAGTTGTAGGTATGTGGAAACAATTTATAAAAAATATCATGGGATTGTGGAAACAAATTTCAAAATCGATTAAGGCATCCGTTTGTGAAACATTAAGCTTTAAAGTGCTAATTTTTCTAGAGTCAAGTGTCCCCGTAAAATCAGAAAAATATCTTTAATGAAAGCGCATAATATAATATAATAATGAATATAAAAGGAAAACTATCACGACATTCACGACTAAGTACTTACATACCTAGGTACTTATTGTTTTATGTGTTTGTAGTACTTAACGGCTTCGGTATTCTACACTGAGCATGGTCTGACATGTGGTTGCCCGGTTTTAGGTATACCTAATTTATAGACGACAATATCAAAACCGGGCAAGAGCATGTCGGACTATGCGCAGAGTAGGGTTCCGAAGCCGTAAAGTACTACAAACATAAAAATCAACAAGTAATAACTAATTTTGTATTTAAAGTCATTTGGTGCCGTCTTAGACGATTTTAGTAGGTATAAACTCTTTAATCGCCTGTATCTCAAGAACCAATGATGTATATATACGCTTTCATGTATATTTCATAAACGGATTCCTTAATTGAAAAATTGTCTTAGGGCATTTTCATTATAAAGCGTACCCTAGTTAAGGAAAGTTAACTAGGGTACACTTTATAACTAGGGTAAACTGACAAAAGTTAATGTTTCTTAATTTTGTGTTTTCTTTCAACTATATTATTGTAACCTATAACTTATATGTGTGGCATGACTGTTAATATAAGTTGGTTAATCAACAAATAAATAAAATAAATACATTTTCCTGAACTAGGGTACACTTTATTTTGAAAATGCCCCTTAAAAAACCCGTTTTGAAAGACCTATCCAACGACACACTACACTAACGGGTTGACGAGAAAAAATAAATACATCCCCAAGTTACGTATTTCAACATTTTATTTTACCCCTTTGTTGGCGTGACTAATATGCATATTCATGCCAAATTACAGCTTCCTAGTACTAAGAGTCTCTGAGCTAGGCTGCGGACGGACGGACGGACGGACATGGCGAAACTATAAGGATTCCTTGTCTGACTACGGAACCCTTAAAAACGCAGTAGGGTGTTCAAAGCTTACAATTGATTAGACATTAGCCCACAGCGTCTACTGCTGGATATAGTCCTCTCCCAGGCCGCCACAGTAGGTGAGGGGAAGTAAGAGACAGTCTTGAAACGGAGGTGAGTTGAAACAACGTCAATTTTGCAGAATATATAAGTTATTTATGCAACAAGAGAGCAATGTCTGTTTTTGCTGCGAGTGTTGATTTTGAATCCTGAGTACAGCGAGGGTTTCATACATACATAACATCACGCCTTCATTCCCAGAGTGGGGTAGGCAGAGCTACAGAAATACCAACAACTCTAAAAAGACTTGTTGATATTTCTGTAACCACATTTTGCAAAAGTACGCTAAGGTTTACCAGTGTATTAGTCAAAGTTTGCAAGCCCATCGCCTAACAGTACTACAAGCCTTTATTCCCTTAGTCGCCTCTTACGACATCCACGGGAAGACATGGAGCGGCACTATTCTAACCCGGCAACCACACGGATTCAAGCGAGGGATTCAAAGACACTAGTTACAAATAACTTTGGTCTAGCGATAGCGAGAACCTACAACCTTAGGATAAAAAATACAACGTGGTAAAAATTAAACGATATATATGATACTTTGTCTCACGCTCGCAGCAAAATCGAACTTTGCTCACTGTTTTTGACGACACGTTGGCCTAATTGAGAGTGACCCTGCCTCCGAAGCGGTCCTGGGTTCAAATCCCGGTAAGGGCAGATATTTGTGTGATGAGCCCTAATATTTGTTCTCGAGTCTTAGATGTTTTCTATGTATTTCTATATTTAAGTATGTTTATCGTTGTCTAGTACCTAGTGCCTAGAGCTTAGTTTAGGTCCATTTGTGTGAGATTGTCCCCTGATATTTATATTTATTTTAAACAGGAAAACCAGCTTTTTTGAGGGGCTGAGGTGAAAACGCTAAAATTATGATGTTCTCAGAATATCTTACACATTAAACACACGTAAGGTAAAGACACCAGTAGTCGACAAAGGACCAATGTTCGACATTGATTCTTACTCAAAGAAGATAAGAGTTATTCATTTGTTTTGCAACAATCAATTTATAACCCTATGATCTTAGAATTAAAAGCTTCTGTCGATTATTGGTGCATGTCAGCTAAAAGTGTCGAACATTGGTGTTGTTACCTTACCTACATCTTACATACATACAGAAATCTACAAATAACATCACGCCTTCATTCCCAGAGTGGGGTAGGCAGAGCTACAGAAATACCAACAACTCTAAAAAGATTTGATAATTCTGTACCTAAGATGTTTACCAGTGTATTAGTGACAGGTCGCAAGCACATCGCCTAACAGTACTACAAGCAATAATTCCCTTAGTCGTCTCTTACGACATCCACGAAAAGACATGGAGTAGCACTATTCTAACCAGGCGACCACACGGACATCAGGAATGCCTTTCGATGAAATGAAAATCCTGCGAAATGCGTTCGTTGCGAGATGTTTCTATAAAATTATAGGTACCCCTTGCGGACACGTAATAAAGTACATATTATTCATCGTTCAAGCATTTTATTTACGACTGCGACCAGTTTTAAATATAATTAGTCATTAATGTTTGCTCAATTGAGCGTGTTCGTAACCTCGATGTAACTCATACGGATTTCTAGAACAACCTTTAAAAACATATTGAGATGTACAATGGAATGAATCAATTAGTAGATTTTAGATATTCATTATTACTAGACTTATTACTTATTAGATACTTGCGGTCCCGTGTTCGATTCCCGGTAAGGGCAAAATTTGTTTCTTGAGCTTGCTTGTACGCCACCTGATGGTAAGTGCAATCTGAGACCCATAGACATTTGAATTCTCCAGACTATAATCTCAACACTGCAATCCTAAGACCTCAAATGCGTTGCCAACTCTGAGGACTAAGATGGAATGCCTCTATGCTAGTAATTTCACCGGTTGTCTTATCCTCACACCGGAACACAACAATGCGAATGCTGCTGCTTGGCGGTAGATACTTCTCTCAAAAGTAGGTATCATGTTTATCGTTGTGTAGTATCCATAGTACAAGCCTAGAGATTAGGTTGGGGCTGGTTAAAAGGCGCTATTCCACCAAAAATTGCGAGCTCGTTATAATTGTTTCTATTCCTGTTAAAAAGCACTTTATTATTACAACAGCATTTTTTTTTCCAAATTAATTGTTACATCAATTGGAAATGGTTATTTTGACATTATATCCTTCGTTCGCTATCTCAAGTGAACGTTTTAAACATATCATTATTTATTAATACAAAGTGAGCGTATACAGGCTGTCCTAAAAATCGACGTCAAGCCGGAAACAGGTGATAGGGCAGCTCATAAGCTATCGATTTAACCTCATGTATGTTCAGAGATTATTAGTACTTTCGGAGATAATATTGATCATTTTAATCGAAATTATTGTAATTTTTCCTTATGTCCATGTTACGAAAAACCCTTAAGTTCATGTATTATTTTGTTAATGTCATTTTTTTTATTTAGAAGCCCATATACATGCTTATTATAAATTCCACATGAAAATTTAATAATCATGCTATACACTTAATAAACAATACTTATCATTGACCCATTAGTATTTTTTCTATGATTTATCAAAAATTACGTCTGACAGACTCCACCTCAGTAGAATGTTTCTAAAAAAGTCACCACAGTTGCAGAGGGTTAAGACCTTCACAATCGATATCTAAATAGAAATAGTATAAGTTTTTTTCTCAAATCAAGCTGGTCGATTCCTGAGCTGAGTACAGGTTTTTTAAATGTATGAATGCAGTTTTTCTTCTTATTAAAATCGATGACATGGTTCCTAAGAGCAGATCTTCGTATGTGTTACAGTTTCAGAATTTTCCATACTGACAGATTTAAATGAGACACCCTGTATATCCGTTGAGCCGTTTTCATATTCATATTCTTTATTGCCTTATGTTGTATTTACAAAGATGTTATAATAAATTAAATGCTCTAACATAAACCCTGGGAGGGCACTGCAATGTCAATACAATTAAATATTTAAATATCAAATATCAATTTTTTTTATTACTAATATTATTACATGCCATACTATAAGCTATGAACTAGGTGTGTATACTAACTATCAAAAAATTATTTTAAGTCATAGTAACATTTCAACAACAAATATTTTTTTAACTCTTTACATAACGTGACCTCTTTTATAATATTTTCAATGTTGAGTGGTTGATACCCGAGCTCACAATTTTTAATTTAGTAAATGAACTAATTTATTTATTTCTTTCCGTAGGTTCAATTTAATGATATCGTCTCTTTCTTTTCGAAATATGTTCTTATGACGTCTTACAAATTTACAAATTTCATAGCTATATATTGATGTCAGGATGTTTTGGCGTGATTGAGTAACAATCATCCATCCATCCAAACTTTCACATTTATAATAAACAAATAAATTTATTTATAAATTGACGACGGGGTGGCCTAGTTGGGAGTGACCCTGCCTCCGAAGCCAGCGGTCCTGGGTTCAAATCCCGGTAAGGGCAGATATTTGTGTGATGAGCGCGAATATTTGGTCCTGAGTGTTATAAGTATGTTTATCGTTGTCTAGTACCCATAGTACAAGCCTAGAGCTTAGTTTGGGACTAGATCAATTGGTGTGAGATTGTCCCTTGATATTTATATTTATTTATTTTATTTAAATAAATAAATAATAATAGTAAGATTTATAATATGCATAAACCAGGAAGGGTCGCTAGTATTAAATAAAACAAGCCGATTAAGGCTTAAAAATCATTTTATTCATAACTATCGTACATTAATCAATTAATAATCAATACATTAATCATGGGTAAATATTTGACACAGCTCCCAAGCGATTACTTATAAATGCCGTTTTACATTATAAATACAACGAAACATAACTATTCACTTCCAAAACATTTATTTGCTGTTAGAACACAAACAAAAGAGATGAAATTACACCCTCGTTAATAAAAAATATTAAGAAAAACAGAATACACATATATGCATTATATCAGACAAGTAAATATTATTAAATTGTCTTGCCACTTATAAAAGTTCAATCTAAGACCAACAACGGATTTCTAACATCAAGTATATAATGAGGTAACCGCTATACGTATAACATTAAAAACCAATGGAAGAATTATATAAATGACGTGACAATTATTTATGTTCATGATTACGAATATTTTACTAGAATCTTCAATAATTTTTCAACCAAACTAACAAATGTACTTGCATACAAATTTATTCATATTGGAATATTGATAAAATTTTATTTAAATAAAGCTGTATTTTTTTCAAAACCAAGATAAACAAATATTTTTTATTAACAAGGGTTTTTTAAGCATCATTTATATAAGAATTTATGAACAAAAACAATGTTTGTCAGTTTGTTCAGTTAGAATATTATTTTTTGTGATTTGTGATGTTCCAACCGTAACATAATGTTTATGTGCTAGTAACAATTTTATTATCTGCCCTAGAGAAGCTATACAAAGTGTATTTTTCTTATCTATTGTTAATTCTCCAACAAATTCTTATATAAAGAACAAAAAACATATATTTCAAAGATATCGCTAAGATATGTCTTTAAAACATACATAATTGACTTACAGATACAGAGAAAAAAAAGGAAAAGAGATTCTTTACATTAAACATTTTCTATACATTGAATTAAGCAGAACATACAAAAAGCATTCAACATATGACATACAAAATTAGTCACCTACATATTAAGTGTTAGAAAGAATAGGTTTAAAGTTTAAACGATTGGAATTATTCAAGACATAATTTGCGTTTCTGTTACATTAATCGTAGTTTGAATGAAGCAGCTCTCGGCTATACAGTATTTATAAAAATATATAAAAACATTTTTTATATATTTTTAAAACATATACCATCGCTGGACATACAAGCTAAAGCACTTTGGATAGCATATCTTTATAGTAAACAGATACTATGGTGCTTATAAAAAAACGAAGATTTAACTCGTTACAAATTCACATGGGACATTATCAAAGATAAAATAACACGTAAATATAACAAAACATGGAGTAATATGAGGATCGGTGACCTAGTTTTAAAACATCTAATTGTGATCGTAAGGCACCAAGTTCGATCTTTATTAGCCATGTAAGATAGAAGTCATAGAATATACACATTTCTAAGATGTTAAATGTATATACAGGGTGGGAACGAGTAACCCGCCAAATTTTAACCATCGATTCTAGAGCCTATTTGGAGTATTTAATGTGGTATAACATGAAGTCAAATAAAGCATAATTTCCGAGATTTTTATTATTTAAAAAACAATTCCATAGTTAATCTAATTTGAACTCTGTCACCTTAACCTAAAGCATTATTTACTAAGAAATTGATTAAATTAATTTATGTTGTACGTTGGTGATATTGCTATTTACAACATGAATCTTTCTAGTAAATAATGCTTTAGGTTAAGGTGACCGAGTTCAAATTAGATTACCTATGGAATTGTTTTTTATATAATAAAAATCTCGGAAATTATGCTTTATTGGACTTCATGTTATACCACATTATATACTCCAAATAGGCTCTAGAATCGATGGTTAATACTTGGCGGATTACTCGTTCCCACCCTATATAACGCTATGGCTTTATATAATATTAGTGACTTCCGCTGTCTTTTTACAACTTTAGTACATTACCTAATTTGGTAACCGATGCCCCTGGTGAGGAAAAACATATCTCCGACATGGATTTATTTGCATTATTACATACAAATAAATCCACACACACAGCATATCCGTCAAAATCACATAAAGACCCAACAAAAACTGCGTAGTTTTTTTTGGCAAAAGGCACATACGCTCGTGGCGCCACCTATGTTATAAAATGGAGTAACTACAAATCTCAACTTTAGGTATACTTGACATTTAAATGTTTTTTTTTTGTGACTAAAAAATATAAAATCATTGATCACGCCCGTAAACACTAAACAAGGATCTATAATTCGACAGACCAGTTTGATAACTCAAAATAGAATTATGTTGACAGTAAGGGTCGCTATTCGTATCGACATTTAAAATATTCACGGCTTGCGACATCAAATAACTATTGACCTTTTTTTTTAATTAATATAAATATTATACGAATAATTTGTCCGTTGGTCCGTTACGTAGTATAAATTAACCAGCAGTAATATATTATCCAATGGACTGATAAATTAGGCAGGCCAGTGGAATCTGAGACCCATAGACACTTGCATTCTCTTGACTATAATCTCAAGATTACAATCTTAAGACTACAATCATAAGACTGCAAAAGCGTTGCCAACTCTAAGTACTACGATGGTATTGCTATATGCTTTGTCATTTTATTGGTAGTTTCATCGCCACACCGGAACATATTAATGCGAACACAGCTGATTGGCGGTAGATACAGGCATAAGAGCGTGTCAGATATTTTTGAGCACAAGTTGGATAATTTATTTTTGCTGGACACTACAGATTAATTCAGATTTCGCCAACTATTTAGATTCCCAATCAAACTAGTCCGTAAAATTATGGATGTGATGCCAAATTTATGTAAAAAAAAAACCCTTAAAAATCAACTATACCTAAATCATAGATCAAATCTACAAAAATACGTTCAACAAACAAGCCAATATCCTTACAACACTTTTGGAGACCATAATCCATTGTAGATTAACAAAAACATGATTTCAAATCTGGAAAATCCTTAATGACTTATGTATTTAGTAGCCGATATACAGACAGAGTATAGTATCACTGTAGAAATGCATCTTTAGATGTACAATTGGCCAGATGGACGTCTGACCAACGAGGTGTACAACAGGAAATGCGCCAAGTAGAACCAATTATAATAGATAAGAGTTAGTACTTGCTTACGTACGCATTTCAAAAGAGATATAACTGTACCTAATTCACCAAAATCCATTGACAATGGGGTTAATTTGTGATGATTCAAATCAAAAAACAACTTCGATTTAATAATCTAGTATCAATTCAGTCCAGAACTTCTCATAATCAGTGAATATAACATTGAAGAAAATAACTATATAGAGTAGTAAATACCACTCACGCAACATTGAAATTAATTTAATTTAACTCTATATCTGTAGAATTATAAGTTATTTAAACTTCAAGTAGCTAAAAAAACAATGCAAATTTACCCTACGGTAAAACTGACAAGACAAGTTTGCCGGTGGTCACTAACCACTCCATACATTTATTTTCTTCAAGTTTTGGTACATTTTCCGTGATAGAATCATATTTTGTTCATATGTTCTAATCTTATACCCGCGGGTATTGATTTCAGTTATTCTCTGTAAGATATACAACCGATATAAACTTATGACTTGTAAATTAAAAATAGAATAAGCTCTCATGTCTCTAGCTGAGTCTAATATCAAAAACTTTGAGATAGACAGCGTTTTAAGCGACACCAACGGCAACTTTGTAAAACTTAAGATATATTGCGTTAAATGTATAACTATATAAGTTATATTTCACACACACACACACAACTTCAACGACATTTTTACTAGGTAACAGATTAAAGTTAAAATTTTATTAATGGTTGGTTTTTAATTAACTCTTCATTACATTTACTCAAGTGTAAAAATATTTAATATTTTTTTTTTATCATCAACAACATAATCGGAATCGTTTTGCAAAGTTACCGATGACTAACATTGCCAAGCAATATACGTCCTTATCTACATACCTTTGAGAACTATTATTCTTGATTTCCAAATTCAGTAAAAATCTGCAACTTTTCTAAATCTTCAGATATATAAGCAACTATCTCTGTTCAGACGTTACAGAGAGCGAGACAGATGCTTATAGCTCTAAGGCAAAAACAATACGATGGTAAAACTAATGGATGATGGATTTCTTTTTATTTTATTAACGATCATTATAGCCATTTTAAAGTTTAAAAATAGACTATTTAGAAATTGATTAATTGTCATTATAAATGCAATAATTTGGTAAATTAATTGAGTTTTTTTTTACGTATAATCTTACGCAAGTCATCCACATTTTTTCTAAACAAATTATTGGTTTTATTACTGACATTATTAAACTGTTTCGTAATGGGTTGGAAGTGCGTTCAAAAGCTATCTAGAGAATTTTAGAGTTAAATACCTACCAACATACATAATTTTATACATCGCCTACACATCGCCAATCTTAAGCCGAATAGGTACAAAATCAAATGACGACCATTTCGCAAAAAAAACTGGGTCGTTTTCAAAAAAACTGTACACAGTTAAAGGCTTAGTAACAATTACGATCGCGTCCTTGGTGTGACGAAAGTTATTCATACAAGCTATATGGGTAACTTTCGTTACACAAAGGAATCAATTAAGTTTTGCAATTAAGATAAAGATTGATAGACGGGACGTTTTCAAAAAAAAAAAACGTAACTTTTGTCACTTTTGTGACTAAATTAGCCATATAAATGTACAGCTAATTTCGTCACAAAACTGACAAGAGTTAACGTTTTTTAACTTTCCTTAACTAGGGTACACTTTATAATGAAAATGCCCAACTAAGAGTACGTAATATATTTTTTTGAAAACGTCCCATCTATCAATCTTTATCTTTATAAATATATAAAACCGTATTCTGACTGACTGACTGATCTAGGGACTTGAAATTAGGAGGGAATATCCCAGGGGTGCACTAAGAAGGGATTTCTGGAAATTCATCCCCACTCTAAGCCACTCTAAGGAGTTAAAATATAGGGAATAAAGTCACGGGCTTACACATGTACCACCTTACTAATAATCGTTGAATAACGGTGTTATAGCTATACAATGTTTTGTCCTTATCTGTTAAATTCAAATTCCCACTCATAAAAATCGACCTTGTTGTTTGTACCTCACGCGGGATAAATTTTATAACTAACTAGAGTACAGGTATTGCATAATAGTTTTCCATTGTATTTTCTCGGAAACGTTCGTATTTGTCATGCTACTTCAGTCAGCTCAGTACTTTTTGTACTGTGACCGCTTGAAATAGCAAGATACGTTCGTAAACTTCCGTGAAAACACGATGGAAAACAATTATGCAATACCTGTACTCTAGTTAGTTATAAAATTTATGTCGCGTGAGACCCAAAGTACAAGGTCGATTTTTGAGAGTGGGAACTTGAATTCAACGGTAAAGAAACAAAGTTGCTCTTAAATTCCATGTTAAATTTTGATAGTAATAAAAAAATATTTTATACCCTTTATACACATTGATGTTCATTTCCGTGTCTTCTCGAATAATGGTGAATTACACATAAAATAAAGTACGAAAGTGTGAGTCCAATTAAAGGTTCTGAACACGTTTTCGAAACGTGAGATTTGTTTGAAATGTTCTAAGTACAGAACACACGGTATTTTTTTCTAATAGCAAATAACTGTTGTTTATTTTTTGCAAAATGTCGTCACTCAACAAAGTTAAACCTCTATAATAAATACGAGAGTTTGTACAAAAGTCGTGTGACGCGCGCGTCCCCCCTTGCCATACGAAATAACCTTTTACAAAATAAATAAAACTTGTCTTTTCATTACACTCGGTAGATAGATACACAACATTTTTTAAATGCACCACATTACACAAACTGTAAAAACTTCATCAATTGGATCAATCAACTTTTCTTTGTACCTCGTTGCCACGGCGACGTCTCTTGGGTTACTCTTCAAAAACATTATGTTAAAGTATATAAATCCACCAAACATTTGTGGAAATTACAAGCCCATTTTGCTATGGGATTTCTTTCAAGCACAAATTACGGAACAGAATAACAACAAAAAGTTGATCCACCCAATTATACATATACTGCATTTGTGTACGTAACTAAGCGTTAACAAAATGAACCACGTGACACACTTCGTCGACAACACGAATTTTTTTAAAACGTGTTCAGTAAAACATCATGCTTATAGAGGTTTGCCTCAAAAGCAAACAATTTTTAATTTGTTCATTGTTTACTGAGAAAATAAATAAACAAATTTCTGCTAATTGCTAAAGAGCTTAAACGCCACATGGTCTTTTCTACGTGACAGCTAGGCTGAAAACAAAACGCGTTTACAAACAAAATGGCGTCATTTCAACCACTAGTCCAAAGCGGGCGTAGCAAACACTGATCACATTGATTTTTATTTTCTCAGTACAAAATAATAATAAACAAAGAAAAATGATAACATAGCATGATTTTTTTTTCACTAATTTTTCACACCCTTCCTTCACTAATTTTTCTGGTAGACCAGAGATCCATTTACCGTATGAACGTACAAAATGTTTTTAAAACAAGTCAATTCCTGAGCAAAGTGGTCCAATGCATGTGAGAAATGGGCAATAACTTCTTATCTCCACTTTACTAAGGAATCAAGGACGCTTTCTGCAAGCGAGGATGCGTCTTCTTTGGCTTCGTGAATTGCATTGAATCTGCGTCACATTCATGAAGTAATTTAGCTTCAAAATGTTCCAAAAGGACATTACTTTCGTAACAAATAAATTTAAGTATTTAATTAATTGACATAGTCGTTGTTCTTTCAACGTGCCATGAATTTAAAACCCACCATCGCCTAAGCGGTTTCTCAAAACCCATGAAACTGACATGCGTCGTTTTGAAGTTAGACGGCAAAATAGAAGCAGAACAGTTCTGATTGGCTGTTCAACAGTCACGTGGTTCGATTTGTTTACACTTATTCAAGTACCTAAACAAAAGGAGTATACATTCCCTTTTTGAATAATGATAGTCATAATTTAACAAATTATCTAGGTTATACATAACACTGAAGTACATTCAGACAGTAGGATAACAGATTTAACCTTGCGCAAGCAGCAGTGTTCGCACTGTTGTGTTACGGTGTTGTTAAAATTTATCCAAGTCGCAAATTGGCATGCGTTGCCAACCCTGAGGACTAAGACGGAATGCCTCTATGCTAGTAATTTCACCGGTTGTCTTATCCCCACACCGGAACACAACAATGTGAATACTGCAGCTTGGCGTCAGGTTAAATGAGATGGTGATACAACAATGAATATAAAAAAACAGGGCATTTCCTCCCTTTACTATCTCAATCTCGTATCGTATCTTATTGATTAGTAAGAAAAGCACTCGTGTTCCGAGAGGAATAAAGACTACTTCTCAATCAAACTATTGTATCAGATAAGAGGTTGAGAAAGTAAAGGGGCGATATGGTAACCAAAAAAAATGTTGCATATTTTCCTACCTCAAACATTCTTTAATAAAAATAGGAATAGACGAAACCGTACTATTGATCTATGCGATTGGAAACATTAGCGATAGTTAATGATATTAAAAGTTTTCAAGAGCTCGTGTTGTTAAAAGTTTTTATTTCTTGTTATAATATTATCAGCGGCATAGAGTTGTAGTCATAATAATTTGAAACAATTAAAAATACAGTCTACATTCGATTTGATTTTCAGTTACATTTCTGGCTTACCTTTTATTGGCATAGCTAAGGATAAACTGTAGCAATAAATGTTTTTTTGGTCAGCAACTTCCACAATGGTTTTTTTTTATGTTAAGGAGAAGGCACACGAGCACTCAGGCCACCTGATGGTAAGTGGAATCTGAGACCCATAGACATTTGAATTCTCAAGACTATAATCCTAGATCCTAGATGGAATGCCTCTATGCTAGTAATTGCACCGGTTGTCTTAATCCCACACCGGAACACAACAATGCTCTGTTGCTTGGCGGGTAGTTAAGTGAAGTGTAAATCATTTAATCGATAAAAATAATAGCTCGGCAAGAAAATTTACTTCTGGACAATCGGGAAATGTTCGTTTACTTTGCGATTGGTCAAAACATCGTTGACACCGTTAGAAGAGGTCAAAGATGAATCATAACCAAAGCCCGGAATTTTCGGAGCAATTTTTAGGTGTCATAGGGACTCCTCGTTTATCGACTTCCGATATACATTATAGAACACAACACAACATATCAATGAAGATTAAAAGTAAAGGTAAACAGCAGACGGTCTTATCGCTAAAGAGCGATCTCTTTTAGATAACTTTTGAGTGGCTGAAAAAGTGAAATAGAGATTTGCAATGAAAAGTTAACAATTCTACATTTAAACAGTTCAGTTCAGTATTTTAACATTTATCAATTACATGTTCAAAGTCAGCTTTAGTGCTTACAAGTGTTTCACCATTAGTTTCTCTATAAAAGAAATAGATAGTCATAATTGTATCTTTTCTCGAAGAGATCGCTCATTCGCGATAAGAGTGCATGTTGTTTACTTCTACTTGTAATCATATTTAAAAAAATGAATTCTGTATTTATCGATATACACATGTATATCGGAAGTCGATAGAAGAGAAGTCCCTATGACAGCTCAAAAGTGCTACGAAATTTTCGGGCTCTGATCATAACACTGCACGGTGATTGCGTCATTAAAGTCTTCGGTGAACACGGCGCATGGTAACCGCAATTAAGTGAAATAATTGGAAATTTAATCGCCATTTCTCTGACCTTCTAGGGTTTTTTAATTTTTTTAAAGTGATTTTCGTATTCAGCATTAATTAAACTATCTCTCCTGTTTTGAAAGTTGCCGACCAAAAAAACACCCTGTACATAGGAAACCATACAGTAACAATATCGAAAGCAGGCTTTGGGATATCTTAAAGGTAATGATTTTTACTCAATCGGTGATAGGGAAGGTTACTTAATAGATTTGAAATTGTATTTTTAATTATGAAATAACCGGGTCTCTATCACTTCACCGAACGCTGTTTTCTGCAGAAGCCATGTTCTCAGGGTATCGTAAACATCTAACCTAACCTAACCTACGTAATTAATGTTCAAGATACCCTGAAAACATGGTTTCAGCAGAAAATCGCGTTCGATGAAGTGATGAGGTACCGAAAATACCTCATATTTATCTCGTGTTTCGTGATGAACGATTTTAAACTTAAACACGAAGAGAAATAAGTTACAACCAGAGATCGGACAAATGGGTGTCATTTCTCGCAATAATGTGGACATGACTTTATAGATTTTAATTAAACGAATTATATTACATTAATTGATTACTTACCCTAAAAATAATTTTGATCCTTTGCAAGGCAGTAATAAATGATACAAAGATTTGTTATTGTGTATATTTATTAAAGCAAATAAACAGGTTTATTCCTTTTCACGGCTAAAATAAACTTATGAGGTGAAAGGTCCTTTCGAATCCATGGATGTCAATGGAGCAAACTTATGTACTTAAATTAATATAATATCAATGGCCACTCCTGTATTATTTATTTATAACTATCCTGCAAAGGATCAAGATTAAAGTTCAGGTAAGAAATAAATTAATGTAATTTAATTTGTTTAATTAAAATTGGAGTCACGTCCACATTATTGCGAGTAATGACACCCATTTGTCCGATCTCTGGTTACAACACAAAATATGAGATACGAGGTTTTTTCAAAGTAGAGGCGATATGCAGTATCGCATCAGTCGTGTTTGCTGAGTTTTTTGTGGGTGTTTTGTGACAATAATATTCTTATTCAGTTCCCTAAGGATATATTCCTATGTTATAAATAAATAAATAAATAAATATCACAGGACATTGTCACACAAATTGACCTAGTCCCAAACTAAGCTCTAAACTTACTTATACAGTGTGTAAATGGTATACGGGCGTTCCTTTTAACTGTGGTTAGTACAACCCCTACTGAGCACATTTAGGCAGCTTTTGTTAAAATTAAATTTAAAAAAAATAACCATACAAAATAATTTAACACGCAATGTATAACGAAAAATGCAATGAATTAAAAACTCAATTAATGACGTTTCAAAGTTAAGTATACACATTTTCACAAGTAAACTTTACGTACTTACCTGACAGATGGACTTCGATGTACATTGCGGGTCGATAGTATGTTCAAAAATTAATAACGGTGTATACGTTAGCGTAATCAAAATAATTCTTTCTGTTAATGATTAGTAGAGTCTTAATCTATGTCCAGTTTTAATAAACGCCCGTATACCATTTACACACTGTATAGAGAAATAAATACTTAAATACATAGAAATCATCTAAGACTCAGGAACAAATATTCGCGCTCATCACACAAATATCTGCCCTTACCGGGATTTGAACCCAGGACCGCTGACTTCGGAGGCAGGGTCACTACTCAGGGGGGTCAGGGTAAGCTAGCGTGTCGTCAATGTTATATGGCATCTTTACCTAGTATAAAATACAGTCGATTTCTGCGTCTGTCTGTCTTTCCTGTATATCCGCTAGCTCCTCTTAAACCACGCAACAGATTTTGATGCGGTTTTCACAATCAGTTAGATATTTTTCATGAAAGGTTTTTATGTATAATAAATACTGGTCTATAAAAAGTTAAGTGAGGAGTCGCTAGTGACAAATAATAACACTTTTACTCATTACTTCTAACATTACATAGTATATACTAACATTAAAAGGAGGTAAAACTATGTTTGTTTGTATGTTGGGAGTAATATCTGAAACTATATAACCGACTTACTCTACAGGATACAATAACAACATCAAAAAGATGATCCACCCTGAAACTACGACTATAACATATTTATTCATGTGTATTCTCTTTTTTTTGCTTTATAATTTCACCAATCCCATCACGCATTAGCGTAAAAACCATACCATCTAAGACACCTCGTATATTTTAAAAGTATATTAACCGCCCATGTCTTCATAGTGCTTAGTAAAAACATACAAAACTATGGGTATACATACCTATATGTCAACAGTTCTGCATAGATCAACAGTAACTTATCACAAAATAACCAATGACAGGGCTTGGCCTCGCCAGCGACCGATGACCTTGAATAACCTACGAAGACCTTGTCTGATGACCTGTGATGACCTTTGACTTGAGAGGTTGGTTGTTGATGGTAATTACATTTAGAGTTGTAACATGTACGCCACTAATGTAAAGTTTTAGTGATAATGAATGACCTTGCACACGTTTTTATATATAAGTCATATCTGAACAAATATTACAACGGCTGTTTTCAAATTTTTTATTGTATTCCATTTACTATGGCTTACAATAAAAAAGCTACTATGTGGCAAATTCCATGCCATTATCAAACTAGAAATCGAAAGTAATTTTTACGTTAAACAGTCGTCAAAATTACGCTTGTGGCGTACACTATAATACAATATTACAAACATATTCGACTAATCAATCTGTAACATCAAATATTTTCAACAACTCACATCATCTCATATCAGGGGTCATCAGAGGTCACCAGGCGGCATCAGTGGGCATCAGGCTCAGTCGGTCTGCGTGGCGCGGGTGGTGGTGTGCGCGCGCCGCCTCCTTCGCTACGTGGGCGGCGCCGCGCCGCGCGACGCCTCGTCGCGGTGCTTGCTGATGTACACCTGCGGAGCATCGACGTCATCACCATCATGGGAGATAGCTCTGATGTTGTAAGATGACATCAGAGTGCGAATTATTGTTTGATAAAATGATAAATATTAAATGGTACTGGACCCTAGAAAAGATGCTTAACTCTAACGTAAATTATTATCGAAAACTGTCAAAACGTATAGATATTAAGAGCATCTACGCTTGTACATTCTTGATAACTATGACGTTGGCAGAATGCACCTTGTCAAGGACCACCAGACAGAGAAAAAAAACAATAATTAAGAACTTGATATTGTAAAAAATTATTGTTGAGAACGATAGAAAAGAGAGGAGGAAAGGTGATAGGCAGTAAGGTCTCCATAGAATAGGCACTAAGGAATCTATAGCACGTTTGGCTTTTATTTATGGACACACCCTGAAAATTTAATAAGCAATATGTTTATGTACCCTGAAAACATAAA
The DNA here is from genome assembly GCA_949316455.1 of Acleris holmiana. Classification (NCBI taxonomy): domain Eukaryota; kingdom Metazoa; phylum Arthropoda; class Insecta; order Lepidoptera; family Tortricidae; genus Acleris; species Acleris holmiana. The sequence continues at coordinate 1,435,076 of OX438788.1, forward strand.
ACATAATGTTTTCAGGGTATCTTAAACATCTAACCTAACGTAACCTACGTAATTATTGTTTAAGATACCCTGAATACATTATGGTTTCAGCAGAAAATAGCGTTCGATGAAATGAAATTCGATAAAATGATACATTCGATGAAGTGAAATTTGATGAAGTGACGAGTTACCTAATTTACCTCGTGAAGGGGTCATACACACTCTTAAAAAACAAAAGTTGCCTTTCCTGTGGCCAATAGTTAAAAGCTTTTGTGCATACATACACATACATAACATCACGCCTTTATTCCCAGAGTGGGGTAGGCAGAGCTACAGAAATACCAACAACTCTAAAAAGACTTGTTTATAATTCTGTAACCACATTTTGCACAATCAGGCCAAGAAGTTTACTAGTGCATAGTTGTATTTATATGATAGGTCTAGGAATAATTTACACTGTTCGCTCTAGAATTTTTGTGAATTGAATTTGTTTTTTCATTTTATATGTTTTACTATTTTCTTTACTAACACTAGACTTAGGCTAACTATGTCACTAACAACTATGGACATGTTTCTGAAATAAATTAAAGCCGTCCTGACGCCGTTTATGCAGGAATGAGCTTAGCCAGAAAATTACGACTTAAATACGTTAACATCCGGTGTGTCCACAGGAAAGACGATAACTTGAATTTGTGTATGACTCGAATGCCTATTATAAAGATTTAATTCCGTCGGCTCGTAGTACTGTTAGGCGATGGGCCTATTGTTGTTGGTATTTCTGTAGCTCTGCCTACCCCACTCTGGGAATGAGGGCGTGATGTTATGTATGTATGTTCCGTTGAACACCAATTACTCCCCAAATTGTCCTATTGTGACGTCATTGCGTCAAAAATCTGTCTGTTTATAACATTAGTAGTAAGTTTCTAGTACCTGTAGCAGGCGACACTTGCTGACGGACAAGTGTTTAAGGTGAGGCTGCATGCGCTCTTCGCCCAATGCGAACGTGAACGCGACCATGCAGAATATGGCAGCTTTACGCACGGCCGAGTTCTGGTGGTCCGCCAACTGGAACAACAGGGCACATAAGAATGTATGTAAAAAAAAAGTTTATAAATATCAGAGGACAATGTCACTCAAATTAAGCTCCCTACTCCCAAACTAAGCTCAAGGATTGTACTATGGGTCCTAGACAACGATAAACATACTGATATAGAGAAATACATACTTAAATACATAGAAAACATCCAAGAATCTGGAACAAATAGTCGCGCTCATCACACAAATATCTGCCCTTACCGGGATTTGAACCCAGGACCGTTGGCTTCGGAGGCAGGGTCGGTCCCAACTAGGCTAACGTGTCGTCGTTTATTCAGTAAGTAGGCCGCACGGGCACTTTTACACGTCCAAATTCTACCAGCGCTGAGAAGAAGCGCCGAAAGAAACGCAACAGTCAGTCACTTTTCTAAATAAATATTGCTTATGACAATGATAGAACTTAACCTAGCATTATATAAAACAATAAATACAATTTAAAAATATAAATATATATCATGTGTAGTTAAACAGGAAAACATGTCAAAACTTCTAATAAACACAAGAGCAAACAGGCGTCGTTATTGGTATTCTAACTCAAATGAGGTATAACCGGTTATAATTGCATTTCGCTATTTATATCGCTAAAGCTAATTAGCGGTATAATGAATACCGGTATTCAAGTATATTCTCGATTTAGCCAATTGAGAACAATACCTCTTTTGATACTTTACCCCTAAAAACCATAACCAGTTTTCAGTGTTATTACAAAAAACTTAGACACGCCTTAGACAAATAAGTCTGAAGTTACAATTAATTACAGTCTAATTGAGATCTTACTTACCAGGTGCAATGAATAGCGGTATTAATTACAGGTATTTAATACTGTAAATAGTGTATACATGGCGATAAAACAAAAGCGGAATGACAATAATACCTCCAATTCGAATATAGGCATTGATTTTTTAGCGGTAACAATTTGACAATTTTAATACAGGTATTAAATAAATAAAATAATAATATATATACCTACCCATGATGGCGCAAAACTACATGAAATAACACTACTTTCTTCACAATACTTTCCAGAGAGTGCAAGAGAATAAATGATGCATGTTCCTTAACCACCTAAGACCTACTATACAACGAAATTTGCCAATGGAATATGAACCTATTACAAATGTAGTAGAGTCAATTTTCTAGTTTGATTGTCCCTCATAAAAACAAAGGAAAACCTATTTTATTTCCTGTGCATTAGGTATATTTTGTAATGTAATGAAAGTATTATGTACAATTTTTTGTACGAGAGGCCTTAGAAATAGACATAGAAATAGAAACATTAATTCGACGATCACAAGAAAAAAAAACAGTTCAAAAATTACACATAATAAAAATAATGGCAACAAACTACACATTAAACAAAAAAAAAAGAACTAATTGAAAAGAAAACAATTATAGCATAGTGTTGCCATGAGTGGTCTTGTGATGTCGAAAATGACACCACTCAGCACTGTGTCACGGCATCAACCGCGACGCTGATTTTCAGTGGCGCTAAAGTGACACACGAACGATGACACAGCAGACTACACAGACACTCAGGGAAGTGAAATAAGAATACGAAACTGATAAATTAAGCATACTTTAAAATAAATAAATGGGAATTAACAAAGGAGAACAAATTGGTCATGAAAATTATGTACATAAAATAAACAGGAAGGAACTGACCACAGACAAAGGAAGGAGAGACAGGAACCAATCAGTACTACCAACATCAACCCGCAACGTTCGGCGATGGTTAGCAATACAGGGTTGGCAGTGGAACAGCCTGTCCCTACCCTCATTTACTTAGGAGGCTATTGGTGCCGTCGGACCGGGCTCGGTGAGTGTACCTGCGAGACGCCGTCCATGAGCTGCGCCACGACGTCGTCGGAGAGCTCGTGCGGGCGCGCGCGCGCCACCTCGGCCGCCAGCTTGAGCGCGCACAGCGACGTGGGGTACCCGCGCGTGCGGATCACCGGCTTCAGCAGGGCCAGCACCTAACACCACGGCCATCTTCATTATTATATTATACTAAAAACATGATACACGTTTTTCCGTGTGGTTGCCGGATTAGAATAGTGCCAGTCCATGTCTGCCCGTGGATGTCGTAAGAGGCGATTAAGGGGATAAAGGCTTGTAGTACTATTAGGCGATAAGCTTGCAACCTGTCATTAATACACTGATAAACATTCTTAGCCTGATTGTGCAAAATGTGGTTACAGAATTATCAACAAGTTTTTTTGGAGTTGTTGGAAGTTCTGTAGCTCTGCCTACCCCACAATGGGATTGAAGGCGTGACGTTAGGTATGTAAGTATGTATGATACACGTTAGTATTGGAGAAGGGCAATATGTCAAAGTTCTTGTACAAATAAATAAATCACAATGACACACAAATTGACCTAGTCCCAAACCAAGATCTAGGCTTGTACTTACTATGGGTACTAGACAACGATAAACATACATAGAGAAATATATACCTACTTCAATACATAGAAAACACCCAAGACTCTGGAACAAATACTCGTGCTCATCACATAAATATCTGTCCTTACCGGGATTTGAACCCAGGACACCTAGCTTCGAAGGCAGACTCACTACCAAATAGGCTAGCGTGGCGTGTCGTGTACAGTGCCGTGACAGTGTCACACAAATGGACCTAGTCCCAAACTAAGCTCTAGGCTTGTACTTACTATGGGTACTAGACAACGATAAACATACTTATATAGAGAAATATATACCTACTTAAATACATAGAAAACACCCAAGACTCTGGAACAAATACTCGTGCTCATCACATAAATATCTGCCCTTACCGGGACGACACCTAGCTTCGAAGGCAGGGTCACTAACAACTAGGCTAGCGTGGCGTGTCGTATACAGTACAAAAATATTTAAATTCAAAAGGATGAACCGCTTAGGAAGCCATATATGGCTTCATGCATGTTTTATATTTTTAAATGGGTCCTTTTGATGATTTGAACTAAAATTAATAAAATAAGAAAAGCGATGCAACGTCTTTAACGTTCATTATCAAACAAACATTTTAAGTAAATTTCAAAGTTATAATTTATGTTGTAAGATTCGTAGCTTTGTCAAAATTCAAATTTGGAAATGTACTATAAAGACAGCGTTTTATTTTCGATATGCTATGCGTTAAGGGGTTCAAAATAATCACTCAAAATATGAATAGTAGTTAAATAGTACGAAAATTCATTTGTAAATTATTGCTTGTTGATGATTTTTAAATTCATACTACTTTATAAAAAAATATCTTTATTTCCCTTAGTCACGGCATCACGCATAAACGGCTGGACCGATTTCGCTAATTCTTTTTTTGTTGTGTTCGTTATCGTCAGGAGAATTTTCTTATGAAAGAAAAAACTTAAAAAATCCACCGGAAAAGGAAAAAAACTTGCAGCGGGGCGAAGCCGCTGACGGGTCGCTAGTATATAATAAAAATGAATCCATGTTTTCCTTGGTCACGCTATAACTCGAGAATGGCGTGACAATTTTTTTTATTGTGTTCTTAATGAACTAATAACCAAGACAAGGATCGAAAAAAAAAATTAAAACGGGGCGGCGCCGGGCACGGACAGCTAGTATTTAACAAATAACTAGCTGTTGTAGAAAAATAAAAAACTAAGTCGCAAACAAATAACGTGGCTTAAAATATATTTATGCACCACCCATTTTATTTTTATGTTTACGTTGCTGCGTCTCATCTATCCACGGTCGTTTGGAAGAGATTGCTTATTGCGATAAAACCGCGTCTTGTTAATCGTGTAAAAATTTCATGTGTTTGTCTTTCCATGTCTGTTTTTTTTTGTGTGGTGTTCAATAAAACGTATTTATAATGGGAGCACCTTAAAATTCTGAAATATGTTTTTCCGAATATTCATTTGTCCGTATTTTAATTTTTCCGAAAGCTATGTTACGTTGGAGCTATTACGAAATAGAATTTAAACCTCCTATAGATCATTATATTTAAGCAAATTAATTTTTCAATATTACCCTTTCGTAGCGGTCTTTTAGATAAGCATAATTGGAAGTAAATGTAGGTGTAATTTTCATTACTCTTGTATATTTTTATGTCTTAGATTTAGTTTTATTTACATACATAACGTCACGCCTTTATTCCTAGAGTTTGGTAGGCAGAGCAACAGAATACAAACAACACTAAACTTGTTGATAATTCTTTAACCACATTTTGCGTAGTCTGGCTAAGATGTTTACCTGTGTATTAGTGACAGGTTGCAAGTAGTGGTTCTGATATCCGTGTTACACGCGGAACCGTAGCTCCGTGATCTTAGCACCGGCGGTGCTAAGTTCCCGAACTACACGGTCACGCCAAGATACGTATCCGTGTCTGCGTTCGGCTACGTATCTGCGGATCTCGGCTCCGGCTGCGCTCCGCACGGTTATTGAATGAAAGCTTGTCGAACGGAGCCTTATTAGATATGTGATATGCAAGGATCGTTAACTGCGAGCGAAATCCATTGAAATGACGTATGACAACCAGTTAGGGATGGCGATGGTTCTAAATTGATGAACTAAAATATTATGTACTAAAATAATACAAATAAATATAACTGAACAGAATCTGAATCTCAGTGTAAAGTTATTATTACAGTTAAATGGTAAATTTTTGTATTGTATTTACAATTTTTATCCAAAACTCTCCAAATTTTTCACTTGGGACAGTGAGTAATAATTTTCGCAAATACGATGGCGAAACAACATAAATAATACAATCAGCCTTGCAGTTACCTGAAAAAAAAAGACTTAATTGCTTGTAATCCCACAAATCTAAAGTTTTTATGGAGATCGAAAAATATTCTTCGTTTCTGACAAACAAAATAATTAAATTAAATAATACAGTCCTTTTATGTGCAGTAGTTTCTGATTAGCGGCCTATTTTGATGACTAACAGTTGCATTACGTATTTGCTGTCAATAAATCAGGGCAGGCTACATAGTTTAGATTACCTCGATGATCAAGGTTGCATTGAAATTTTGCAAACACAACCAGTACTTGACGGAGTCACATTGACAATCATGACAAGAACATACCTACTAGTTTGTAAATTTATCTATTGACAATATATTTATCATTCCAAGAAGTTTTAGTTTAATGTCATAGATAGCACTTATTACTTATTAGTGTCTAGGTGACCTAGACACTGATAAGTATAATATAATGATATTAATGATAAATAAACACATTCCTCCATACATATGAATAAGTAGCATAGTCAGTTGACGATTCGAAAGTGCTTGTTTCTAAGCCTACTCAATAAATAATTTTTGCCTTAGACTTGACTTGACTGGGTAGCAACCCTAGTACTTCAATGGATTTCGCTCGCAGTTAACGATCCTTGGTGATATGTGTTCTAGTTTATTTTTATTTGTCAAGCTATAGTTATATTTTTCTTTTTAGTAATTAGTGGTATTATTCAACCCAGCCATTATGAGTTTAGACAAAAACAAAACCAAGGACTTGCCGAATGCATTGCATGAATATGAAAATGGACCCAAGAATAATAATATTTGTCTATTATTTATTAACTCCCTGATAAGAAACGAAACAGGTCGACCAACGCAACATTTTAAAAGTTTGTCAAGTGAAATAATCATTTACTCTGTTATTCATTATCATTACTGACTGGACAACCCTTCGTCGGTGAGAATACAAAGAAGTAGTTGCACGTGCAGATAAAGATAACAATAGTTTGCGGGCAATTAATAATCTTTATAAGCAGCTTTGGGTTTACCTGTTAAGTACCATGTGTATCTATTGTTCGTGAAGTCGAGTGAAAGAAAGAACTCCCCTTATAAGCCAAAAGGCGGTATGTCAAATTCAACAGCCAAAGTAGATTCAACCCTCTTCCGTAAGAGATAAGGTAGCATTTGCCACAGAAGTTTAGACCGAGATACCGCCTTTTGTTTTAGCACGGCAGAGAAGTGGCCGTGTTATTTTGTTTGATTTGAAACAAACACTCAGGTATTTTTTGCTATTTTGGTGGGGGCTGTTTCGAACTTGAATTCATAGAATAATATATGTACTCATAGGTCATTATTAAGTAAGACACAGTCAGTGAACCTTGCGAGACATACCTAAATATTGCAGTTCATTTTTTTTTAAATGTTGATTTACTTAAAAAATGTTCATTATAGTGTTGTTTTATTACACGAATTATTTGAATATACATCTTTTGCAATCTGTATTGGTCTATGATTTTAGCCTCCAACAAAATATTTATATTTATATAATGACTCATTAAACCAATTTTAAATGCAAAAGCAAAGATACTGAAATCAAAAACACGACTATCGCATTACATTCGGAGGTCTTAAAGACACACATAAAATCTTCATTAAACGTCATGGTCACGGGCGGATCGGATCTACGTGTAAATAAGAAACGTATCTCCGTGTAACACGGAGCTACGTATCTTAATTACACGTAGCCGAATTTCACGTGTCGAACGGGCCGGATCTCCGTTGCCGTGTTACTCGGTAACGGAGATTCGGCTACGGGTACACGAAACACGGACACGACCAGGAGCCTTAGTTGCAAGCCCATCGTCTAACAGTACTACAAAAATCAAATCAAATCAAATCAAATCATATTTGATTTGAGGGTGATTTTGAAGCCCTTATTCCCTGTCGCCTCTCACGACATCCACGGGAAGACACGGAGTGGCACTATTCTAACCCGGCAACCACACGGGGGAAATAGTTTTATTTCTAGTTATTTTTTTATTGTATAGTATTGTATATTATTGTATATTATTGTATATTAGTGTATATTAATGTATATTATTGTATAGTGTTGTGCGGTACCTGCGCGGCGGGCAGCGCGCGCGCGACGTGCGGCAGGCCGTGGTCGACGGCGCGCATGACCTCCTTGCTGAGCGCGCCGTAGGCGTTGATGAGCTTGAGCAGGATGAGGTCGAAGTACTCCAGCCACTGCGGCCGCGTCTCCGCGCGCCGGCACAGCCAGATCAGCACCTTCACCGCCTCCGCCGCCGCGCGCTCGTTCGCCGTCGCCCAACCTGACACGTTCATCAATACTCCATCAAAAAGGTCGACTTTCAATGCTTAACAATGTGTACACAGATAAGGAGGGTACGTGTCCAGTCGGCAGATTGTAAGGAAGGGTATGCCCAAGGTTCTGTTTTGTTTTTGGTTTTTAGTTTGCCTTATCAATTGTATTACTGTTTTCTTTTGTCTTGTTTAACCCTCTGCAACTGTGGTGACTTTTTTATGATACAACATAGAAAAAATACTAATGGGTCAATGATAATTATTGTTTATAAAGTGTATAGCATGATTATTTAATTTTCGCGTGGAATTTATAATCAGCATGTATATGGGCTTCTAAATAAAAAAAAATACATTAACTTGAACAAGGTAAAAAAATCTGGAGTTTGTAACATAGGTTAGTTTATAATGCCCCGAGTCTTTAGGAGAGGTTGCTGAGCGAAACAGACCTATTTCAAGCTATAAAACGATTTTTTTTTGGCGGTGTCTGATAGACGTCACTTCAGTCGCAGAGGATTAAGTTAGTTGAGTGCTTGTGCTATGTGTGTGTGATCTGCCGTGGCTGCGCTGGATGGTTCCAACGGAAGATCAGCGCTGGTTTGAATGCCGTTGGAACCATTTCGTGACAACACAGGTCTTTTGTTTGTTTCAGAAATTTGTTACTTTTTTTTGTCACGAATAAATATTTTTCTTTCTTTCTTTCAGTAGGGAAGATTGGCATAGAGGGGAGGCCTTTGCATAAGAAAGCTCAGAGTCACTCAGAGGGCTATGGAGAGAGCTATGCTCGGGGTTTCTCTGCGGGATAGAATCAGAAATGATGATATCCGCAGTAGAACTAAGGTTACCGACATAGCCCGAAGAATAGCGAAACTTAAGTGGCAGTGGGCGGGGCACATTGCTCGCAGGACTGACGGCCGATGGGGCCAGAAAGTTCTCGAATGGCGTCCACGGACCGGGAGACGAGCTGTTGGTAGGCCTCCAACAAGATGGAGCGACGACCTCGTAAGGATCGCGGGATCGCGATGGATGCGGAAGGCACAGGACCGGTCTAAGTGGAGAGCCTTTGGGGAGGCCTATGTCCAGCAGTGGACGTCTTTCGGCTGATATGAAGGCCAACATGGCTAATACATCAGCCCGACTCGATTAACCCGTGAAGCGATGTGTCAAAGTTTATGTACATCAAAATTACACTTTCTCAAATGAAAAAGTCACTTAATATCAAGAAATCAATGCGTACGACACTTGGGCCCTGTTTTAGGAGCGGTTCTCAAAAATAATGTACAAGAAACTTTAACTTTTCCATTTGGTCACGAAAATTAACGTATCTAAATGTACGACTAATTTTCGTGACGAAATAGAAAAGTTAGTTTATTATTTTTTGTCCTTAACGATCTACAATTTTTATGAAAACTTAACTTAACTTTTTTTTTTTTTTTTTTTATAAGCGAAAGTCTCTTTATACCAAAAGAGGATAAGAAAGAGAATTCCACTTGTGATTTGTCGCTTTATAAAACAGGGCCCCGAAAGGTTAAATAAATAAATTAACTTAATAAAAATACATACATACATACATAACGTCACGCCTGCATTCCCAAAGCGGGGTAGGCAGAGCTACAGAAATACCAACAAATGTAAAAAGACTTGTTGGTTCTCTAACCACATTTTGCACAAGTAGGCTAAGATGTTAACCAGTGTATTAGTGACAGGTTGCAAGCCCATCGCCTAACAGTACTACAAGCCCTTATTCCCTTAGTCGCCTCTTACATCCACGGGAAGACATGGAGTGGCACTATTCTAACCCGGCAACCAAACGGGTTAATAAAAATAGTTTATTTTAATATACTCTATGTAAATATCAAAACCGTGAATGGCGACTAATGGACACATACACGTACATACATAAATGAAGTATGTGTATATTGTATAATATACTTGTCGGAGATGGTCATGATCACGGGAGGAAAACGAAGCGCAAGCGCCATCTACAACTACTGGAAGGCGCTTTGACAGAGTCTCGGAGCGAGCGCAGCTGGCGCAGGTGGAGCAGCTCCGAAGAAGATTACTGCCCTGCTAACAGAAAAGGCAGTATCTCAAATTCTATGGTCAAAGCAGATTCAATCCTATCTTGTTGGTAATAAGGTTGCATTTGCTACAAAAGTTTTTTCTGAGATTCTGCCATTTGTGTTAGCAGGGCAGATTAGGCTACCAGCCTTCGTCGAGTGCGGTCGACCCTTGAAACTGTCGTTACGTTTCGTTTTCATGATATTCTGTTAAATTAAATTTATTAACTGTGAAAGGTCCTTTTTATAAAAACCATTTTCCACGCCTACACTCCGATGATGTCGGATGATCCAGTTTATCAGCCTCTTGATCCGATATACTTATTTATTTATATTTATGTACATTTAATTATACTATATTGTAAAACAATAAAATCAATTCATGGTGAAATATTTGTCATTGAATTGCATCTCCCTACTTTTTGATAGTTCTGTTTCACCTCAAGTGTACTACTGTACACTATTTTAACTTAGTGCAATAGAATATTAAAAAAAAAAAAATACCCGAAGCCTGTTGTGCATTGGAAGCGTTCTCCGAATTTTCTTTGTCACCCGCACTCTCGTCCACCGCGAGCGTAGCGAGGGCCACTCGCACTATGTTCCTAGAATAAAGAAAATAAATATCATATAACGGGACAATGTCACACAAATTGACCTAGTCCCAAACGAGCTCTAGGCTGGCACTATGGGAACTAGACAACGATTAACATACTTATATAGAGAAATACATACTTAAATACATAGAAAACATCCAAGACTCAAGAACAAATATTCGCGCCCATCACACAAATATCAGCCCTTACCGGGATTTGAATCCGGGACCGGTAGCTTCGTACGCATGGTCACTACCAACTAGGGCAACGTGTCGTTAAAACATAGTAGTGGCATAAGCAATTTAAATTGAATGGGTTTCATATAGAGTTTGTTGTTTGTTGATTACCCAACGTACTTGAAAAAGTCGTTGCTGTCTAAAGCTTACTATAGGGTCGAGGATTATCTAACAGACAAAAAACTTGTTATAAATTTTAACACTTTTTTTAATGCATTAATTGATTTTTTCGGCATCCACATTTTATTAACGTAATATTTTAATTCAACGATATTGGCTTAAACCTAGTAATTTAAGCAACAGTGTTCGCATTGTTGTGTTCCGGTATGGGGATAAGGCAACCGGTGAAACTACTAGCATAGAGGCATTCCATCTTAGTCCTCAGCGTTGGCAACGCATTTGAGGTCTTAGAATTATAGTCTTGAGAATTCAAATGTCTATGGGTCTCAGATTCCACTTACCATCAGGTGGCCTGAGTGCTTGTGTGCCTTCTCCTGAACATTAAAAAAAAAAACATTTCTTTATAAGTTCCTTATATTTTAAACATGGCAACATTTGCGAAGTCATTCCTGTCGTCGATGTTGTAACGTGTTTTTGCATGGGGTCTAAACTATGACTTTTGCCGCTTCATATCTTATGAAAACATTACACGACAATTTATTTCGCGTTTTTTTTTTTATGTTAAGGAGAAGGCACACGAGCTCTCAGGCCACCTGATGGTAAGTGGAAGAAGCGAAAGAGCCTTGTCAGGATCGTAGCAGGTGGAAAGAAGTGGTCTCTGCCTACCCCTCTGGGAAACAGGCGTGATTTATGTATGTATGTACTCACTTAAAGTACTCGCACGGCTTGCGGCAGTCCCCGTACTTGAGGATCTCGTGGGTGGCGAGCAGCAGCCGCTCCCACTGCTCCGGCGGCGCGTGGCTGGTGTCCAGCTGGCACAGCGCTTCCAGCACCTCCTGCTCGCGGAGACCGGCTGGGGAACAAGTTTGTCAAATATAAGGACACAATGTCACACCAATCGACATAGCCCCAAACTAAGGACAATTTGACGACACGCTAGCCTAGTTGGTAGGGGTCCTGGGTTCAAATCCCGGTAAGGGCAGATATTTGTGTGATGAGCACGAGTATTTGTTCCTGAGTCTTGGATGTTTTCTATGTATTTAAGTATATATTTCTCTATATAAATAAGTTTATCGTTATCTAGTACCCATAGCCTAGAGCTTAGTTTGGGACTAGGTCAATATGTGTGACATTGTCCTGTGATTTATTTAATAACACACACACACACACACACACATAATTTTACAATTTACTTATTTATTTACTTTATTTTAATGTAATAAATAGTGAATTTATTTGAAGTGGTGCCTTTGTAAAATGTAAACCGTTTCACAGGGTCCCAAGATACAGGCGCAGCCTAGTATGGGGTCCACAGGATATTGTACCTTATGTGTAAACCGTTTAATTTCTATTAATACATTTATTCTCTCTCTCTCTTGTTCTCTAAATGGTACCTATTTTATCGAATGTCACTTCATCGATGTGTCATTTAATAGAACGCTTTTTTCTGCTGAAACCATGATATAGTTTTTGGTAAATGTAGGTGTAGTTTTCATTATTATTGTATAGTTCTATGTCTTGGATTTAGCTTTATTTTCATTTGTTTTTTACCGTTAATAAAGACATGTGTTTTAGACAAAAATAACATAATATTTACAAATTAAATCCTAAAACTTCACGTATTGTTGAAAACAATAACTAAATGCGAATCAATAATGACATTTACATTTTAATATAAAAGCAAAACTAAAATAACAAAGAGATTAGTGATTACACAATATCGATAACTGGAAAAGTCGATAAAGCAAAATGTTCTATCCCTGACATTTCAATTTTTGCCATGAGAAATTCCGCCCTCTGTTAATAACGTAGGTTAGATAAGGTATTTAATAAAATAGAGGATGGACTTTCCTAGTAAGCAGCAAATTGCTTGTGTCAGGAGACTCCGCTCTTGCTAAAGTAGCATGTCACACAAATTGACCTAGTCCCAAACTTTAGGGGTGATTTGATTTAAATAGATGAGAAATGTGCAAATATACTTACATTTAGTAATTAGAAATCCGTTCTCGTCAGTCTCATATGGTTTGATCTTGTCTCGGAGGGCCGAATTGTAATCACTGGAAATTAAAACACAATTTAATTAAGTCATAATAACAGTTCTATAATATCCATTATAGCACGGTTTTTTTATGGCATTGAGAAGGCAAACGAGCACACAGGCCACCTTATGGTAAGTGGAAACTGTGACCCATAGACATTCGCATTCACAAGACTGCAAGTGCGTTACCAACCCTGAGGACTAAGATGAAATGACTCTATGCTAGTTATCTTACCGGCTGTCTTATCCCTAAGCCGGAACAAAAGAATGCGAACACTGCTGATTGGCGACAGGTTAAAGGATAAGATGGTGGTAGCGACCCGGACGGACCCTGCACAAGGTCCCTACCACCCGCAAACATGTTACATTTATCACGGATATAGGTAACTATAATATCAAAACTATTTTGAAAACCATTGTATTTCTTTTACTATTAAACGAACAAATCTCGAAATGTAACAGTTAATTGTATGTACCTGGAAAGATTATTTTGCTATACTTTAGTTTATTTCAATTTACTCTGAAAAACTCTGTTTTTTATCATTAGTGGAAACCGTTTTGGTTTATCCACATAATTTCGTCTACAACGTTTTACAAAATAATACGTAAAAAAGAAATTACAAAAGTAGTGTCACCCCTTATTAAACAACGTCAGTTCAGTATCTTAGGTATACAGTATACTAGGGTTGACACTACTTTACGTAATTTCTTTTTAACGGATTATTTTGTAACACGTTGTATATATATGACTATTCTTTTCCGATAGATATACAACTTTGTATAACAAAAGATACAAATGAAACTTTTAAAAATTTAATTTTATATGAAAAACGCATAGGTGCCCAACACCTATATAGCCAAGGCTGTATGTTGGGATCAAATCTCGCAAGGAAGATTTGATCCACTTTCCGGGCACCGATTGAGCTGAAACTTGGTATACCTACGTAACTTCGATGACAATACAATAATATGGCATCATCGAGCTGGTCTGATGGAGTCGGGAGGTGGTGACAGGATCTCCGCTATACTTAAAGCAGACCCACCGTGTTTGGACTCATTAGGTAGGTCTTGATAAACAGTGAATGACTTTGCAAAAACTAGTACAGTCGGCAACAATAGCTAGTCCTAAAAAAATAAGTTTTTCACGGTTTTTTTATGTTATTTATAGTAGTTTATGTGCTGTTACCTAATTATGTACAGTTACATACACTGCTCTTATCTACATACATATTATAATCAACAAAATAAACTAAACTATTTTTGGCGACAAGTCAAATAGAACGTAAAAATGCCGTCAGGCAAATACTCTTTTTTTAAATTCACATATCTATATTCTAAATCGTATGCAATTGGCATTTCATTTCAAATAATATGACATACATACATACATACATAAATCACGCCTGTTTCCCAGAGGGGTAGGCAGAGACCACTTCTTTCCACCTGCTACGATCCTGACAAAGCTCTTTCGCTTCTTCCACATTTATACATCGAGTCATGCATGCACGTCGGACGCCCCCTTCCGACCCTTCCACTCACTTTAGCACTGTATATTTCTTTCGTCAATCGTTTTTCATCCATCCTTTCCAAATGACCGAACCATCGAAGCATGCCCTTTTCAATCTTAGTCACTACATCTTCTTTCAGACCACACTTCTCTCTGATGTTTTCATTCCTTACTCTATCACACAGTTTCACACCACACATACTACGCAAAGAGCGCATTTAATATGACATCTCGGGTTATATTAGGTGAAATAAAATTGCTTTGTTTTTCAAAGATGTTCGAAATTTGAATGTAATAATGATATCGAATTTGATGTTATTATTAAGCAATAAAAAAACTCACAGATAAGAAATTTGTTCAAACAAAAAAGTTTTATCTTCATGCTATAGTCGTGATTTGCGGTTTTTGAACGCGTCATAGAGGGTTCATGATAATTATGTGAGTAGATAAAATAAGTAAGTTACCCGTGCGGCGGGAGGTCCAGCCGGTGGTGGCCGGGCACGGGGGACGACTCTTTAGTGCTGTTGGCTTCTTCAGAACTGTCCGCAGATGCTGCGCGTGCGCTCTCACTGAAAATTAATAATTAATGTTTAGTGATATGCTACACAACACACTATACAGGTTGGCTCATGTAGATCGGTCAGTATGGGAAAGTCTGAAACTATAAGACATACGAAGATCTGTTCTTAGAAACCTTGTCATCCATTTTAATAACAAGAAACACTGCATTTAAAAAATACCTGTACTTAGTTATGAACATACGATATGAAAATAATGCATTTTAATAATTTTAGACTTCATGTAAAAAAAAACTTGTTAATAGTTCTGTGGCCAAGAAGTTTACCAGTGTACCAATGACAGGTTGCAAACCCATCGCATAACAGTACTCCAAGCCCTCATTCCCTTAGCCGCCTCTTACGTCATCCACGGGAAGACATGGAGTGGCACTATTCTAACCCGGCAACCACACGGACATAGTAACATTTGAAGAACAAGACCTACAACAATCGATATCTAAATAGAAATAGTTTCGTTTTATTTTTCAATACGGCCGGATCCGATTCCCGAGCAGAGTACAGCTTTTATAAAATGTATGAATGCAGTTTTTCTTGTTATTAAAATGGATGACGAGGTTCCTAAGAACAGATCTTCGTATGTCTTATAGACTGACCGATATAAATGAGTCACCTGTATTGTTGACGACACGGCCTAGTTGAGAGTCACCCTGCCTCCGAAGCCAGCGGTCCTGGGCAGATATTTGTGTGATGAGCGCGAATATTTGTTTCTGAGTCTTGGATGATTTCTATATATATTTAAGTATGTATTTCTCTATTTAAGTATATTTATCGTTGTCTAGTACCCATAGTACAAGCCTAGAGCTTAGTTTGGGACTAGGTCAATTTGTGTGAGATTGTCCCCTGATATTTATTTATTTTATTTATATATCCTTCCAAATCCCTAATTAAACGTTTCTCCTAAAGCATCGTTTGTTCGTATTATTATTTATTATAAATTGGATTATGATCTTTAACGATGATTTTTAATTCAATAGTTGACTTATAACATTTAATAATCAAATAAATGTTATGGTTTTAAAATAAACAACGATTATTTGAATTTGACGCTGCAATCAAGATGCGCGACCAATATATACTGGGTGATTTTGGGGTCATGATCCGGAATGGTCAAAAGTGAGTAAGATGGTCATACTGAACAACCTTTCCGATAGGACCAACCACGAAATCGCCAAAAAAAACAGCTGTTTCCATTCATTAACGGTGAATTAATCGAGACTTAATGTATGGAACAGCTGTTTCTTTTTGGCGATTTCGTGGTTGGTTCCATCGGAAAGGTTGTTCAGTATGACCATCTTATTCACTTTTGGCCATTCCGGATCATGACCCCAAAACCACCCAATATACAGTTATTCCTCTCTTTCAAAGCACTTTCCAGAGAGAGTAACATTTTTTTTTATGCACGTTCCCTATTGAAGACTGTCCTTTGATTTAAAAACATTTTAGGTTATTAGAAAATACAACAACAGTAACGAAGTCGCTACTGGACACACAGCGCTGTCTAAAATGTCTCCAAGTACAGCGGTAAGTGAACGAACTATGAACTTACGCAATATAATGTCCGTTGGGCACGCCGTTCATTCCCTTGTTCGAGAGAGTGACGTCCGACATCTGACTGATGCCGGAGTCTTTGCTCGACATGTGGTTACCGCACTCAGCTGTAACAAATACGATCGTTATGTTGTGTGTGTGTATGTTATGTCACTGCGTTTCGTTATGTGATGTTAAAGACCTTAGTCGCCAAAAGGCTATAATCCAAACTGCAGTCGGCTTTTAGTTAAAAATATGTACCATTTAAAAAAAGTAATGTCTTGCGTTTTTGACGTCGGTTTTTAGTTCTTCAAACATTTATTTTATTTCATACTTTTTAGTGATCATACGCTGTTATATGTAGTCCTGCATCTCAATTAATAAGAAACTATAGGACATTGCAAGCTCGCTACAAGCAACGCCGCGCGATAGTCATTGTCATATATTTAAATGTGTTCGTCATAGTCGCTCAACTACCTTAATCGAGATATCTTATCGCCACCCTTGAAATAGGTACCGTTGAGGAGTTCCGGTGGCCATCTGAGGTCTTCATCATCAGTTCCACTTCACTAAACGATACTTTATTAAATGCAAATGCGGAACTTTTTACTGAAAACACTATAATATCTATATGTATGCCAATAATATTTGAGTTCCTTTGATTTATCCAAGATCCCATCATGAAATCCTGACGTGTTGACAATGTGACCAACTGGAAAGTATACCCTTACATACAAAAAAAAAACAATTGGTCCAACGGTCTTGCAGTAATTGGGGAATTGAGAACCTCCTCTTTCTTTTGAACTTGGTTAGAATAAGACGCATTCATGCATAGCATCACGCCTTTATCCCCAGGGTCGGGTAGGCAGAGCTATAGAAATAACTACTCTAAAAAGACTTGTTGATAATTCTGTAAGGTAAAGACACCAGTACTCGACAAAGGAACAATGTTCGACACTGACCCTTATTCAAAGAAGATAAGAGTTATTCATTTGTTTTGCAACAATCAATTTATAACCCTATGATCTTAGAATTAAAAGCTTCTGTCGATTATTGGTGCATGTCAGCTAAAAGTGTCGAACATTGGTGTTGTTACCTTAACCACATTTAGCCCCTTTGTGCAAAATGTACACATACATACATAACATCACGCCTGCATTCCCAGAGTGGGGTAGGCAGAGCTACAGAAATACCAACAACTTTAAAAAAAACTTGTTAACAGTTCTGTGACCACAATTTACACAACCAGGTCAAGAAGTTTACCAGTGTACCACTGACAGGTTGCAAGCCCATCGCCTAACAGTACTACAAGCCCTTATTCCCTTAGTCGCCTCTTACGACCTCCACGGGAAGACATGGAGTGGCACTATTCTAACCCGGCAACCACACGGACGGAAAAATATTAGCATTAACAATATATTACCATTAGCATGTTGCGCAGTGTACGTATGTATCTCAGTAGTAGTCCTCCTAATTCTCGAGTACACGTCGTCAGCTGTTCCGGAGTTGGGCGTGGCGCTCGAGGTGCGGAGCGGCGAGTCGCTGCCGGCTGCCGAACAAACATCACAAATGGTTTACTAACGAATCAGCGAAAATTGCATCGCAAAGTATCGCTTTTACCATTATATATACCATTCTAGTTTTTGTACGCGACTCCCTCGGGAACCATCCATTTTTTCGGGATAAGAAATAGTCTATGTCCCATTACAGACTATAATCTACCTCTGTGCCAAATTTCATCCAGATCTGCCGTTCTGCGTGATTGAGTAACAAACGTCCATCCATCCAAACTTTACTATAGCTAATTTTAAGTTTTCGCAACTGAATGTTTTGGCAAGCTGTTGTTTAACGAATAATTACTCGGTAATGTTTGATTATCCCATTTAACTTTTCGTCAAATGTGTCTATTAGCATATCGTACCTACGGTGCAACACTGTCACTTATGCAAAAATGCATTTTTCCAGGAGAAGCATTTAAAGATTTAGTGTGGTATAATATTATTATACTTTCTGATCTAGAAAAGGCGATTGTTTGATGCGATTACTGCTACTTTTAGCTTATTATGTTGCTTCAAGGACAGGGTACTTAAAGCGACGACGTTATGGCATACTTAACTCAATTTTCAAAATTTTGCAAAAGTGACAGTGTCGCACCGTAGGTGCGATATCATACTTTTCCCAAAATATAAGCAACTAGCGACCCGCCCTCGCTTCGCTCCGGATTAAAGTATTATACATATAAACCTTCCTCTTCAATCACTCTGTCTATTAAAAAAACCGCATCAAAATCCGTTGCGTAGTTTTAAAGATTTAAGCATACATAGGGATATAGGGACAGAAAAAGCGACTTTGTTTTATACTAAGTAGTGATGATTCTGTCCTAATTCAGAAGGGAATAAGATACAAAAAGTCCAATAAAAAGATAGAATTAAATACAAGGTGACGGAGCACCGCTTAGCGGAGCTCCTATTCTATGTGGGTGAGGCGCTACGCACCATGACATAGTTCTAACATAACCTAATTTAGCAAAACAATACCCATACATTATTGACGATTAAGTAAAATGCATGCATCATGTATTCGCCTATATTATAATCTAAATATACAACGTGTTACAAAATAATCCGTAAGAAAGAAATTACGAAAGTAGTGTCACCCCTAGTATACTGTATACCTAAAATACTGAACTGACGTTATTCAATAAGGGTTGACACTACTTTTGTAATTTCTTTTTTACGGATTATTTTGTAACATGTATTAAAGAAGACAATCGCAAAAATATTGTACATAACACAAGGCCCTCATTGATGTCAATGTTTAATTGAAACAAAATATTTTTCCTTTGTGTAACGAATATTAACCATACAATTGTATGACTAATTTTCGTTACACAAGGGAAAATTATTTTGTCTCAATTAAACTTTGACATCAATTCGTCCCGTTAGCATATCGTCCCGCATTCTCACATCGTCCCTTTCGCAATTCGTCCCGTTAGCAAATCGTCCCGCATTCTCACATCGTCCTTTTCGCAATTCGTCCCGTTAGCAAATCGTCCCGCATTGTCATATCGTCCATATTGTATAATGTAGTTGAGTATCGAGTATTTCAATAACTAAGTAAACCTAAAATATGTTTTGTCTGTTGACGACGAAGAGTAGCTAAAGGAAAAAACTTGCGAAAGAGACAATAATGAGAACGCGGGACGCTTTGCTAACGGGACGAATTGCGAACGGGTCCATACGCGACAGACTTATTCTACGCAAACAGAGTCGCGGGCAACAGCTTATTAAAAAATATGTGCTACTCACTGCTGGAAGTTCTCCGGACGTGCTGCTGCAATACTCCATTGACCAGACCCTGGGTCTCGGGAGACAGCTCGCTCATCAGCGCCGTGAACTGGAAGACAAATATACAATTGAACATACGATTATTGGCGACGCTAGCATATTTTTCAAATGCTATGGAAAAAGCTGTACATGCCATGCATTTTTCATATAAAATAAATAAATATATATCAGGGGACAATGTCACACAAATTGACATCGTGCTTAACACCTTTGGCCAATGCTGTATCATTATGATTTAAAACAGTTCTTTAGACGAATCCTCGTTACGTTATATTTTACATAAAATACGTTTTCTAACAAAACATTTATTGTCTCTTGTGTCACTGGACAAAATTGTGTCTAATAGGTGTTACCCAAATAGTAGTGTATACTCACGGGTACAGGTTGCAGTCGTACAAGCAGGTTTTGAAACAAAACATGTTAGGTCGTCCAAAAATACGTTTTCAAACAAAATATTTTCTGTCTCTCGGGTCACGGGGCAAAATAGTGTGTGTCTAATAGTTGTTACCCAAATAGTAGTGTGTACTCACGGGCACCGGGTTGCAGTCGTAGAGGCAGGCGAGCGCGCGGCGCGCCCCGACGCGCACGTCGGCGGCGCGCGGCTCCTGCGCCAGCGCCGCCACCTTGCCCAGCGCGCGCCCCGCCACGCCCGCGCCGCCGCCTGCCGGGGGGAATAGTACATTACTGCACACGACGGGAAATGGGCCGTTGCGGGACGAGTATTAGGGCGTGTTCACACTAGCGATTCTTTTCGGCGATTTTTAGGCGATGCAAGATCGCGGCGCGCACGCGGCGAGCAAGCTGCGATATCGCCGCGATTGTTTATGAGGTAGACAATCTGCGAGCGTGCACGCCGCGATCTCGCATCGCCTAAAAATCGCTAGTGTGAATAGCACTTAAGTTAGCGCAGCCGAGGTCGCGCTATATACGAGTCCAGCAACCGCTCTTCCCGGCCGAGGTTTGTATACAACTTTTCTCCAACAATGCGAGAAGATAAAAAAATGCTTGAATTTATATTTTATGCACTGTACAAAAATGACCATAAAAACGCTACCGCTATCAGCATAGACATCCCTCATAATTATATAGTATAAAACAAAATTAGGGTTAATACAACATTAATAAAGCGCTTAAGCATCAGCTATTTTTTATGAACGTAATATGTAAAAAAAAAGTAAAACTATTTGATACACTTTTAAATACGCTGTAAACGACGTTCGTAAAGGTTAACCATTTCAGTCTATGACATTTTAAAAGTATAAAAATATGGAAGAAATTATAATATATAAAAATTGTACGAGTGTTTGGCTGTTTGGAGTTAGTTATCCTAGCCCAAACATAGTTTTAAAAAGTTACGCGGTACGTAATCACCTGTTTCGCGGCCGCAGCGCTGCGATTGATAAATAAAAACCTTTCTTTTTTATTTAGCCGATGCCTAGATCGCAGATCTGCGCGGGCTGTTTTTACAACAATAATTTTAAGATTGCCGAGCATGCAGGAGAAAAGTGTTATCTTGAAATCTAAGAACGGTTTTCTGTGTAGCATTCATGAAACGGTTTAATAACCTTTAACCCTCGTATAGGCAACTTAACGGGAAAAGATGAGTCACACTATTAATTAAGGCGTTACACATCGGTTGCTGTCGCACACGCTCTGGGCTTCACAGAATAACAGCGAGGCAGCACTAGCAAGTGTTGCAACACAATGCTGAGTGAAGACCCATGTCGATGTCACACTACCGCACCCTACATTTTAAGATCAAATAATTGGTGATGGCGCTGTGTGAGATTGATTAAATAATTTTAATTATAATTTTCATTTTCAAATTGTGTATTCATTTGTACAACAATAAACCGCTCTTCAATGTCAAGATAATGCTTTTTTTTAAATTAAAAAACATCATAAAAGTAATGAAAGCGCCTCTAAACGCTCGGTACCCTCTAAATATTTTTCAAACGGGACACAAAATAAAAAAAAACCGTCAGTTTTATAGATGATAAATTACTGGATTTTTTGGATATTTACAAAAATAAACAGGAAATCATTTCGGAGAATCAAACTGCAAATTGGAGTCTTTTTGATTCCCCTCCGTATGACTTAATCTTTAAATTTGTTAACCTTGAGATTGGGCTCAACTGCGTTTCGGCCACGTTCATACTCGTCCCACAACGGTATTAGTCCCGGCCTGTGTAGTAATGTACAGTCAAGAGACTTCAAGTGGTGACACACCATAGGTCCAACGTCAATATGAATTTCCTCTAAGTTACAAATGACTTGGGATCTCTAAAGACATTGACAATATCAGTTTTTTTTTAATATTGGTCTTAAATTTACGCTCGAGACCGTACTATTTATTAAGTATAATTATATCTATAATTAGTATATATTAATTAATTCTCTTTACCTTGTAGCGCGACACACAATGCGTTCGGCGTGCAATAGTCGTGAGCTAGTTCAGCCAAGAACCGCAGCGCTGCCGCTTTCGTTTTAGCTGTAGGCGCCGTCGCGCCGTCCGCCAGGAACCTGGTTATAAGAACATTGGTTAATTTTCGTTCTTGTACATACACGTAGGGCAGAAGTACAGGTTTTGGCCATATTTGAACCTATTTCGGTCACTAAGTTTAAGTCAATAAAAAAAAAAATATCTTTATAGAACTTTGAAACTTTAACACTTATACAAATCTAATTTATTATTTTATTGTTTACAAGCGACCCGCCAGCGGCTTCGCCCGCTTCTATTTTTTTTTCATACCACTTACGGGTATGAAAAATAGATGTTGGCCGATTCTCAGACCTACCCGATATACACACAAAACTTTATTAAAATCGGCTCAGCCGTTTCCCATTTTAATATAAAGTGGCCAAAAAAGGTACAGTTTATGGTATTTTTTTTATCAGAGCACAAATTTTAACATATGATTTTGTATCGTTAATATAATATCTCTTTTACCTTCTCTTATGGACAAAAAGTCACACTAGAAATGATGACATGGGTTGTCAAGCTGTAGGTATGCGATAAAATGTATTGATATTCGAAATTTGAAATTTCATGTACAGCTTATCAGACAACAAGCCTCTCTCCTACTAATATTCTAAATTTGAAATTTCATTTATTATCTTACTTAACAACACTCCCCTCTCCTCGCACCCCTACATTAGAGCGTCCATGAATATCGTTAAGTTAGTGGAATCATTGAATCGGCAATATCTCTAATATTTTTTAAGCTACAGTAATAATATCACATGTGTTATTGATTAAAAATTACCTTGTAGAATATTGACATATTAGAAAACAATACTTATGAAAAACCGTTTCTTACTAAATAAAAGTATTATTCGCCTATTTCATATTAATTATTTACGTGAATGATTAATAAAAATGAGTTATGTGCTCGCAGTTGTTGAGAAAGTGCAATTTATGAACTCTTACACTAGAGGGCCTCAACTTCGTTTCGGCCCACAGTAAGAATAGTATAAATCGCGAACTTTCCACCCTTTGCAACAATGTACTATTAAACCATGCGTTACAATTCCTTAAGATGTTAAATTATTGAAATCTCAAACTTGGTGAGAACCGTTGGTCTATAGGAGGCAATTAGGGCCATTTTTTATTCTAACAAGTATAAAGTTCATTTTTATTCGTTTCAAAGTTAAAAATGGCATTCGTCAGCGAAGTTAATTGAACTTTATTTCCTTGCCGGTCGATTTAAGTTCCTACTTACAAAAATCTCCATGTTTTTGGTGTGGTGGGCCTCACGTGTTTAAGATTATAACAAGTATTTGTAATCACGAAATACCGCTGTCAAAGGGATCATCCAACCTTGACTCGACTATAAGCATTTCATTTTGAGTGAATCACCTGAATATATTATGCAGCTGTAGCTCCGGCGGAAAGCACTCGTGTATCACGTCCAACGTCTTCACTATCTTGGTCTGCACTGAGCCTAAGATGTCGGTCCCAAGTTTCATTAGTAATCTGTAACAAAAACGTATTTTAATATATTTATAGATTAAAAAAATATGATACATAAAAACCTTCCGTGAATAATTATCTAACTGGTGGAAAAAAACTGTATGAAAATCCGTTTAGGAGTTTTGAGATCATCGCGAATTTACATATAGTGTTTTGTAACATTTGTGGTAGTAACCTCTTCATAAAGTTCCTTTTTTAGCCAGTTTAGGTACTACAAACTGTTGTACCTTTAGTCAAGGAACTGTTTCTTACAAACATCGCAAGCAGTTAGGTCTAGCTCAGCATGTTTACAGCCCTGCCCATACCGACCTAAACACGACTTGGTACAACCAATCCTTCTACTAGTAAATTAAAAGAAGCTCTCTGACAATAGAATTACTTATAAAAAGCATCGCAAGCAGTAAAGTGTAACTAACAACCTTAGCAGAATAACCTGCAGCCAATATTTTTAACGGAGATGCTTTAATAAAAACCCAGTAAATAATGACCTAAACACAATCCTTGAGTTACTGCCAATGTACTAATAGAAGATAGCAATAGCGTTCAGTTGACGAGAGAACACCTTGTAAGTCTACTTTAACCTTGCGCAACTTCTAAAAAATCACCGCATGCGGTGCACATTTTTACAACTCTTATAACTATTTGCAGGATCCGTCCGGATCTCTACCAATACCTAACCCTCAAGCAACAGTTGGCATTGTTGTGTTCCAGTACTGACCCAACACCAGCTGGTGTAACCAATCTCTTGACAATAATCAAGAGATGTCGTGTCGAGATCATTTTGAGTATGTTATTCTGCTTAGCTAATCTTGATGCTGACTGTGTTTAGGGAATAAGAGAACACTAGTGTAAGTATCTAATGACTTATTACAAACCTCGCATGCAGTCAGTATAATTCCACATTTTCAGAACTGTGTTGGTAGTGCTTTTGCAGGGTCTCTCCGGATCGCTTCTGTAATAAAATCCGTGAAAGTACAGTACTGACCTAAACATGAGCTGGTATAGCCAATCCTTGAGCTGCTGCCAGTGGACCAGGAGGAGCTCGCAGACAGCGTCCAGGAGAAGAGAGAACACCTTGGTGTGAGCGTCCACAAACATCTTGTTGAGCAGTTCAGTGAGTCGGCGGAGTTGGGAGTCGGTGAGTAGGCGACCGGAGTTCAGGTAGTTGGCCTGTTGAAGAGTTTGGAGTTTAGTTTAGGGTTTGAACATGTTATTTATAGTTTTGTTACTAAAGAAAATTACAGTTCGTGTAGTTTTAATACGAGTGCTCCATAATAAATAAATAAATATAAGGGGACAATCTCACAGAAATTGACCTAGTCCCAAACTAAGCTCCAGGCTTGTACTAAGGGTATTAGACAATGATAAAAATACTTATTTAGAGAAAGGACGATGGGTAAAAATGTCCCCACCCACCAACAGTGATGAAACATGTGCCAGTTTATAGATCTTGGCAATATGATGTATTTTTTCTATGGCGACGATCACCATATGTATGGGGTTTTCTCGAAAAATCATAATCTTATCGTATGGAACTATGGAATTTGTTTGAAAATGAACACGTATGTAGATGATTTGCCTTGCCTGGCCCTTTGTTTTCATTAAAAAATTCCCATTGATTTTGCTACGAAGATAAGTATTTTGTCTTTTATTGGGTCCTAATGAACATATAGACCTGCAGCCCGTTACTGTTGGAGGGGGGGGGACGGGTCCATACAAAATTGCCCATCACCCTTTGTACTTAAATACATAGAAAACATCTAAGACTCAGGAACAAATATTCGCACTCATCACACAAATATCTGCGCTTACCGGGATTTGAACCCAGGACCGCTGGATTCAAAGGTAGGGTCACTCCTAACCAGGCCAACGTGTCGCCAAACCCCTAAGTTTGGTTTCACTCCTTAACTCAAGTGATTTGGCAAGCGATGTGAATGGCTGATACCTTAACCCTTTATTTTGCAATGTTGAGCCCACTCAACATATTTTAGGAACACTTGTTCATATTTTTTTATAATTAACTTTGTGTACTCTATTAAAATCAAAAAAAAAAAAAAAAAAATTTTTTTATGGCATAGAAAAATTACCGATCCAACCTAAGACTTCTTTAACAATTGCAAATGCCTCCATTTTGTTTCAATGAGAACTATAGACATAAACGATTTTGTTTACAAGGTAACGCTTATTGCGGCACTACTACAACGTGACTATCAAATTCTTTGTAAAACAGTTGAATTAAAAAAAAACTACCAAATTTTATCTAACACATATCGACGGTTCTGTGACTCAACCTCGTATATTTAATAATGTCTAGCATAAACTGACACGCACTAAGTATGTACTCGCGTACTTAGTGAGTGTCAGTTTATACTAGACAATATTCTATATACGAGGTTGAGTCACAGAACCGTCGATATGGCTCGTTCTACTTTTTTACCGACAATACATCGTCATTTTTCTATATTTTGCGTTTTTCAACTATTGATAATTATCTTTATGACTTTAGATTTTAAAGTACGTTACGTGATTTTTTATTTGGAATAATCAATGATTATTTCGGTGGCGATAATGTTTTTTTCTTTATGGTAGTTTTTTAGAATATACTGTGACAGAGTGGCCGTTTTCAGAGGAGACTAAATTTTGTATTACCACTCTGTCACGCGATTCTATGAAAAACAAACTTATATAAAAAAACACTGGATAGAGAAAGTGAAAGATTATTTAGTACTGATAGATGAATAAATGTTTGAACGTATATTCAAACACTAAAACATTAATAATCAATACTCTAACTGATAACGTATGGTAAAATGAGGACAGGCAATTGTCGGTAAAAAAGAAGAATGACCCATATATGGCTAAAACATTTCAAATATACCTTGACTTTACCCTTAAAGCTTTGCAAATAGCGACCAAACATCCTGTATATCAGAAACGATAAGAGGGTTTAACCTGCCGAGTCCCCAGGTTTATCGCTTGAGGACATAATGCCAAATATAAAAGGCATAGGGTCCTATGAGGATATAATAAAAACAAACATTACCCTCCTTGGATAGTTGGGTAAAAATAACCGTAAATCTATACTAGTATTATAAATGCGAAAGTGTGTCTATCAGTCTGTCTGTTACCTCTCCACGCTTATTGGTGAATAGATTTATATGAAATACGGTATGGAGAACAGTTCCCGAGGAAGTATTGGTATAATATAAATAAGCTTTAAGAGGACTGTGAAGCAAAAAAAAAGCGATAACGTTTTTTCCCCTTAAACGTTGTCCAACTATGTTGTAGATACTCGCATTATGAAAAACTAGGTCTGTACGTTTTCCTTTCCAAGAAAATATTTATAAAAAAAAAACAACACACAAACACGTAAACGTACAAACCTAGTTTTTCATGAAAAGTACAAAATATAAAAAAATCGTGTAAATCGGATTAGATTTAGGAGGTGAAAAACGTCATCGCCCTAAGCTAAATTTGTATGGATAATTTTTGACAACTACGCAATTTAAGCATAGTTTCACAATCCACTTAATGAATAAATCTGAGGTTTTCCGATGGAGAACTTGAAACTACCGCGTAAAAAAATATCAATTAACTGTAAATAGAATGGCCGTGTCAAAAGACAGTCATTGTGACAGGCGTCACATCATCGTCTGCTTACCAAATGTGTCAGGCCATCTTTCCGCTCGGTCCAATGCGTGCTCGCGCAGAGCGCTATAATGTCATCAGGCGGGGGCGGCGGCGGCGGCGAGCCCTCCCAGCCGAGGCGTGATGCGGAACCAGACCAGGATACGCTCTTAAAAAAAGTTTTATACCATGTTATAATATTGCTACGAGTAGGTATGATTAGGTACTCAGGTAAATTAGAATCGAGACGCCGAGTCAAGGACGTTCCTATTGTTAACGGATTCAATCGAATTAAAGGCCAATGCCGTCGCTATTGTAATACAAGGCCGCAATGTGTAGAACCTTCCATTATCGAACTCTCTGGAACGTCCCCGGCGGGTCAAGGTCCATAGGTCATTCGAGAAGGCATTCTGGGACATTCGGTGATTGCGCGCGCCAACCAACTAGTATATTATATTCATTTTAACTATTGTATTGAATTAGTTAAAGAGTAATTAGGGAAAAATTTACATCAGGAATTTAAGCCAGATTTTTCAAGAATTGTTTGTAAAGCATGCTCATAGGGAATTTGTTCATTAACAGAAAATTGTTAATTATTATAGATGTTATCTGTACTAATAATATAAATGTGAAAATAAGCTATCTGTATGTTGATTCTGTCTGTCTGTATGTTTATTACGCGTTCACAAATAAACAGCTGAACCGATTTTGATGAAGTTTTGTATGGATATACATTTAAAATCCCGGGAAAGGATACTTTTTATCCCTCAAAATTGGAAGATTCCTGAGGAAATAGCAATAAATGACTTCTAAGCGCACGGAGTCACGGGAAACAACAAGTATGATAATAAAATATCATTGTACGTACATCATGCCTCCTGTAGGAATCCAGACTTCTCTCCGAGCAAACGCTGGAAGCTTCGGAGTCGTCGTCCCGCCGGCCGCAGTCATATGCCGAATTGTCTTCGGGGCTCTGTTGTAACAAGAAACAAATATCTAAGCTAATTTGTTTACGGTTAGTGATCTATTTGTATTTCAGTGGAAACCAAGCCATAGGAGAAGAAAAGAAAGACTAAGAAGGAAATGTATGTATGTGTTTGACGACACGTTGGCCTAGTTGGATGTGA
Source organism: Acleris holmiana (assembly GCA_949316455.1). Taxonomy (NCBI): domain Eukaryota; kingdom Metazoa; phylum Arthropoda; class Insecta; order Lepidoptera; family Tortricidae; genus Acleris; species Acleris holmiana. Next base: position 1,463,903 of record OX438788.1, read on the forward strand.
TCCTGCCTCCGAAGCCAGCGGTCCTGAGTTCAAATCCCGGTATGGGCAGATATTTGGGCAATATGCACGAATATTTATTTTGTTTATCGTTGTCTAGTACCCATAGTACAAGCCTAAAGCTGTCTCCTGGGTCACGGGACCGAAAAACCACAACCAAAAGTTGATCCACTCAAATACATTCAAATATCTAGATTTATGGGTACATAATTGCCTGGACCAACTGGACCACATCTGTAGAGAGATCTGAGAGTAAACTGACAGATATAGCTGTATGCTAAATTGTGGAAATAACTGGACAAGTTAAGAAGATAAAGTTAAAAAAAACATAGCTTAATAAAAACAATATCACGATCGCGTTCTTTGTGTAAAGAAAGTTAGTTATAAAAACTATATGGGTAGGTATTTTTCGTTACACAAATAGCTTGATAAATGAGTGCCTCCAAGGGGGGTGCGGATGGAAAGGTCGAAAGTAGAAAGTCTCACTTCGGAACTGGACAAACTAGAAGACAAACATACTAAAAGTCTCGACCCCTCGGACATACCTTCGAGGGGTGGCACACGAAGGTCCCGTTTCATTGGTTTTTAGTTTATACCTCGAAAACGATGCGTCATTGGACATTTTGTTATACAATATTAAAGCTGATAAAATTCTCTGCAACTTTGATTATATACACTGTTTACCTATTCCCAATCGTTGCCTTGATATGAGCTCCAAAAAGCGGTCAATTATGAATAATATGTTTTTACCACACGTTTTTAGGGTTCCGTACCTCACGAAGAATAAACGGAACCCTAAAGGCAACTTTGTCCCTCGATACGATATAAAACAAAAATAAGTTTGTAATAACTAAGAACCCCTCGGTGTGCGAATCCGATTTTTTTTTCATACATTGCTCTATAATTCACAAACGGTTCACCTAAAGCTGGGTACGAATCTGGGCGGCTCAGCCTGAGGCATGCTCGCCACGCGCGGCGAGCGGCTCGCGAGCCAAATTTCTGCACATGAATATGCGCGGGTGAGGCAGCGTGCTCTCCGCGAGCCGATATTGTGCCTCTTTCAAAATGGTGTCGGACACGATGACAGATAACAGCGGCTGCATTTATCATACACTGAATTATTAACATAGAAAGAGAAATCACTTCGGTGGTGGTGGTTACGCGATACGCCCCACAACCAAGTTAGAACTTGTCGTTCAGCCCGCGGCACGCTCGGATACGCGTCCAAATTACGCGAGGCGCGCACGCTGAGGCGCCTTTGAGCACGGTTAAAAAACCGAGTCTCGGCGGCTCGCTGCTCGCGCACAGCAAAATAGGTTGCTCTAATTCGTACCCAGCTAAAGATAAACAGCGGCCAAACAAAGATTCCTGGGTGAAAGTACATACCCGTAGGACGCTCTCGGCGTCCCTGGTCTGCTGCAGCAGGCGCAGCGTGGCGGCGGGCGCGCGCGACGGCGCCGTGCGCTCCAGCGACTCGCGCCGGCGCACCGCCGACCCCACCACGCTGTTCGACCGACCACTCCTGTAATTAATGTTTATTCTATTCTATTCTATAACAGTTGGTTTTTGCTGCGAGTGATTTCAAGAAGCTTACGAGTATATATGACACTGGAGATGGCGCAGACAAGTACCTACCTAAATAGCAGTAAAAGTTTCAAAATGGCGGCCTCTTTTCCCAATTACTCAACCGTGTCACCGCTCTCTAATAACTGTCTTATTCGGACGCGGAAAACGCATCGCGTGCTTCGTTGCACTGCTAGCCGTCATAATTCCAGTGACATTACGTTTCAAAGCTAGGTATGGTCGGTGTTAATTGAAATGGGCAAAGAAGTAAACAGCCAAACAAACGAATTTACAATTATTACTCCATGCAATGATCTGAGCGTTGATTGATCAACGAATCAGTTTCTCCTTTTATATAAATAAAAAAAGCTCGACGTAAATTTGAGGTTACAAGTCAAACAATACTAATTTGTTTACATCTTTGCCCATTTCAACTGACACAGACTATAGGTATTTATCACCTAAATCTTACCGAGTGGGACTAGTCTCCCTGGAGCCAGCCAGCGACCGCGGGATCCCGGAGGGTCGCCGCCGCGCGCTGGCGAGCGACATCGGTCCGGTGGGACGGGACGACGGCGACGACGAGCGCGATGTCGCTATGGAAATAAACATAAACAATTTGCCGTTGTTGCTATGAAAAGAAAGATTATATTGAAACTGAAAGAAATAATAATATAATACGTATTAACATCAACGTACAAGTATTTTTAGAGTTGTTAATATTTCTGTAGCTCTGCCTACCCCACTCTGGGAATGAAGGCATGATGTTATGTACGATTTTGCGTTGCCGACTCCGAATTTTCATGTGACAACACTTTCTCCTGTAGAACGCCAGGTCTCACGATGTTAAACGCGCATTACCAGCACCGGGACACTGCTGTATTGCGGCAGCTTAAATGGTAACATGGTGGTGGTAATCCACACCCTGCACAGGGTCCTTCCTCCACTTACACAGATACTGTTTTAGCCCAGAGTAATTACGATTTTTTTGGAAATAATTCGATATCAGCCCAAATGTATTGTAAATACATTATTATTGAATTCACCAAAATATAATACCGTAAGTTGCTAGAAAAAAACCTAAAAATAGCTGGAATTTTTCCGAGAAAAATGCTACAACTTTTTTTACGGTGAAAATGTATTGATTGACATCAGACACAATAACCGAAATTAAAATTAAAAAAGAAAACAGGTATACGAAAAGATAAAAATAATTAACAGAAATGGGCTAATTATTTGATACTTAAAATTATTATTTCCTGTTCATTGTCTGCTGGATACAGTTCAATATGTGACAAGAAGCGTGTATAAAACATTATCTTACCAAAACTGAACCGATATGAACTTACTCGGGTTATGCAATTAATTTCTAATCAATACTTTTTGTGACGCGGTAACAAAAATAAGGGGATTCCATATGTTTTGTCTAGATATTTCCAAAGTAAATAATACTTATAGTATTTTTGCTGGGAGCCTGCCCTTTGGCCAAAATATTTGTGGTCAAATGTATAATTTCCCAAACCAAAGTTATATATGAAAAAATTCAGAGTGTTTTTTAGTACCATCGTGTAGAACCCTTCAGCTTAGGATAGCTTTTATAAAATCCTGAAATGTTTACAGTTACAAAAAACAAAGCGGTTTGGCAAATGAAAAATATGAAATTAAACATTTGAGACGAAACTAAGGTAACCCACTTTTGCCTAATTTTTACAAAATTAAAACAGGTCAATTTTCTTTTTTTTATTCTCACGGCCATAAACATAGGTGGGTTATTACAGAATATGATTTTGAACCTGCCAATCTACACTTGGTTCAATAAAATTACTGTTATAGATATATTGTTGTCTCCATACAAAGACATCGTAACTTTCCTGGGGTATTTCTATGTACTTACGTTGTGATTGCGACACACCGGGCCTCGACCGCGACCGCCCCACCACTCTCTCGGGGCTCGGCGGCACTCCGCTACCGCTCACTGGAGACCTCTTCGCGCGAGCTACGGAAAACATCCCAATTACTGCACATGTGTAGACGCTGATTATCATGATAGTCAACCAAATTGGTTTGTGGGGTTTGGGACTATGTAGATGACGTAATCAATGAAAAGCCATGAGACTTAACACGACAATGTAAGTCCCGGACCTTTGTAAGGCGTACATGGAGCCGAAGCCAACACGTAGAGGCCCTTTAGACAACTTTAATTTAGTAAAGTGATGGGACGCCAACCGGCGATTGTCCCTGGGTTCACGGTATAGAAGTGTGCTCCCACGGACATCTATCGGATAGTGTAGGATTATACAAGAAAGATGAGAACAAGAGACATATTATTTGAATTATTGCGTCAGTTTAACATACTCCTTTTCAATTTTAAAGTGGTCCAGAAATCCAGTTGGATGATTCGAGCTTAGCATACAAAACTAAACCTAAACATAGACAGGCAGTGAAACATTAGTAACATAGTCTACCAATTAAAGCCAAAAATCCATTCAACTGTGTTTAAAAAGAGTCTGTTCATTTTTAGATGTCGATACAGTAAGTTAAAATTATAATTAGATAAAAAAAAACTCAAGTTAACGCACTAATGAAAGAAAAAAAATAGCGGCTTAAATATATTTATTTAGTATCGCTACAAAGAAATAAAAGCCATCTTTTAAAATGAACCTGGGTTCACATAAGAATTTGGCCATACAATCAAGTGGCATCACATTAATGAAATCCACAGATGCATTTGTAAGCATAGCCTGACAACTTTTTGCGCAACCGTCCCGCGGTTACAGGGGGCGGGGAGGGGAAGCAGTCTCCTCGTATCCCCCCGTCTCTCACCCCGCTGATTAATCACGCACGAAAGAAGTTAGGCTGAATAAAAAAAACACGAAAGCCGAGATGTAACGTTGCATTGCAAGTAAAAGGTGCATAATATTAACTAGGTGCATTGTAAATAGTTGTAATCTATCGCTAGAGTTAATTACCTTGTTGTGCCACTTCCCCCTCTTCAGAAAGGCGTTAGGAAGTCAAAATTATTATTATTAAACCGATATGATAAAAGTATATACTAACTTATTATATAATTCAATCAATCTCTATAAATCAATTATTAATATTAATATTTTAGGTACTAAACGAGCACAGATAATCAAGAAAAGTTAATTTAACACTTAATTGCGCAAAGAAACTTAGAACACCTAGCGCCATCTATCGGAGCAACAGTTCACTTCATAGTCACACATAAAGTTTCGGAGATTAGCGATTCCGAAACAATCAACTATACGCGGACTATGCTAGCCTTGATTCTTTATACTATCCAATAAAAGTGTCAATAGTGCGATTTTGAACACCTTACAGCGCCATCTATCGGGCTAACGGTATAACTAAGAAGTACTCACGTAGACTAGCTGTCCCGGCGGCCATTTTAGCGCGCGTCATGTGCGAGTAGAGCGCGCGTGCGCGAGCCCGCTGCGCCGCCGCCGCGTCCACGGCCGAGACAGAACGCGTGGCTGTAGCGGTTGGAGAACGATCTAGAACATTTATAGATATAAGGGTTAATCAACTTTTCTTTGTACAGTCAAGGACTTTAATTGTTATGCCACTATGGAACCCTGTCATGACAGCGTCAAACCACATGAAAGAAAGCTAAACTTAATGATTATCGCTGTCATTTGTGACAGGGTTCCATAGTGGCATAGCAATTAAAGTCCTTGCCTGTACCTCGTTTTCACGGTGACGTCTCTTAGGTTACTCTTTAAAAAGATGATTTTATAGTATACACATGCACCATACATCAGTTTTTGTGGCAATTACAAGGCCATTTTGCTATGGGTTTTCTTTCAAGCATATTAAATAACTTTTCTAAGAAACTATTACTGTTGTCTCCTGAGTAACGGTACGGAATATCAACAACGAAAAGTTGAAATACCTTATGTAATCATGTGAGTGTTCATTTTAGGCCACTATTGAAAATGTGTTGATTTGTGTAATAGTTAGCAAGATCGCGTGGTACGGCCCGCGTTATATACGAGTACCTTATAAGCATATCCAACAAAATCGGGTGTCTAACATTTCATCGAAACGCCTTTCATCGAATGTATCATTTCATCGAACGCTATTTTATGTTCATACCATAATGTTTTCAGGATATATTAAACATCTAACCTAACCTGCGTAATTATTGTTTAATATACCCTGAAAACATTATGGTTTCACCAGAAAATAGCGTTCGATGAAATTAAATTCGATGAAGTGATGAGTTACCAACAAAATCTTTAGAATACATATTTTTTATATCAAGGAAAAGGCACACATAGACATAATGTTAAGTGGGATCTCAAACATGTGAATTCTCAAGACTAGAAATCTTATTACTCCAAATGCGTTGCCAACCCTGAGGACTAAGATGGAATGCCTCTATGGTAGTAATGTCGCCGGTACGCTTCAATGCGAATACTGCTGCAAGGTATCGATCCGGAGGGACCCTGCACGAGGTACCACCACTAACTTACCAACACCACCACTATTACCAGGCAGTGAGTATGTAGGTAGTTTATCTTTTGACAGAAATCATTTTCTATTTTAAACTGGCTAGAGTTTAATGTAAAAATTTAAAAGATATTTGTGTGACGAGCTTGAATTTTTGTTATAGAGTCTTGGTTGTTGTCTATATCTAATATCTGTCGACGACACGGTGGCCTAGTTGGGAGTGACCCTGCCTCCGAAGCCAGCGGTCCTGGGTTAAAAATCCCGGTCAGGGCAGATATTTGTGTGATGAGCGCGAATATTTTCTATGTATTTAAGTATTTCTTTCTCTATATAAGTATGTTTATCGTTGTCTAGTACCCATAGTACAAGCCTAGAGCTTAGTTTGGGACTGGGTCAATTTGTGTGAGTGTCCCGTGATATAAAAAAAAATATAATTATAAAATTCTCGTGTTTGTAATACTGCCCTGCTAACATAAAAGGCAGTATCTCAGACAAAACTTCTGTAGGAAATGTAACCTTATTACTAACATCAAAGGATTCAATCTGCTTTGGACATTATATCTGAGATACTGCTTTTTGCTTAGGAGGGCCGAATGAAATTTTGTGTGATTTTCAGTAGCTCTGAGAATAGGACGTTAGCTATTTTTCACCCCCCCCCCTTTTTTTAATTAAAAAAAAAAAAAATTAGCGCTAAACACGCAAGTATTTCGACGGTTCTAAAACTCAACCTCGTATATTTAAATTTGTCCAGTATAAACTGACACGCACTAAGTATGTACTCGCGTACTTAGCGAGTGTCAGTTTATACTGGAAAATATTCTGTATACGAGGTTGAGTCACAGAACCGTCGATTTGCTTTGTCCGGGAAACGAATCCGGAACCGCTAGCTTCACTACCAACTAGGCTAACTTCGTCGTCAAATGGGTGATTAAATACAAAAGTGTTATTTGTAGGCATGTAAGGAAAAAAGTCGGTCAAGTGCGAGTCGGACTCGCGCACCGAAGGTTCCGTACAAACTTATAAGAATGTAAAATTGTATTGAGGGCAAACCTGACTTTGCAATTGAAAAACTGTTGTCTCCATACATCGGTCGCGATTAGATTACCGTTTTTTTTTTGTGATGGAGCAACAAATTAACGATTTTCCATTTTTTGTGCAGACCTTCCATCTTGCCAAATTTCAGGATTCTAGGTCTATGGCAAGTACCCTATAAATTTTGATTCCGAGTGTCGAAATATACGTTTTTTGCGTCATTAAGGGCGTATCTTTTTTACGTAAACTTAGAAGGTTGATTTTTTCATAGCTCCAATAGACTATATGGTTGTAATTTCAACTCGATACCTCTGCGTGTTCCCGCAATAAATGGTCCTGACAGACGGACGGGCGGACAACAGTGTTCCGTTTTTTCCATTTTAGTTGAGGTACCTACGTACCGTAAAACGGGGTGAAAAGGGACACAACCTAAAATGAAGCATATGTTACTAATTATTTTCAATTAATACTTATTCTTGTTTGTAACAAGTTATGCCTTATTTTAGGTTCACCCCTTAGTCCCTATTCACCTTGTTTTACGGTATAAGTTCTAAAATGTCTGTGGGCGAGGCGCGTACAAATTTGATAAATTTGCTGAGCCGTTCCACCACCCGAGGCGATTTCTTCTTCTTTTTGTTAATAATTCGGTGAATTATGATAAACGCAGCCGCGGCTGTCATCGTGTCCGACGCCATTTTGAAACGTCGGCTCGCGGCGAGCACGCTGCCTCACCCGCGCATTTTACGTGCAACAATTTGGCTCGCGAGCAGCTCAGATTCGTACCCCGCTTTAGACTCGTGTACCTCTCAAAGCGACAGGAATATGCGACATCGGGGGTCGCTCTTGGGATGCCCTGCGCCTCCTCAAAGAATTGGTCCTACTAACACCGGATACTAAGTTCTCAGTTGAAGCTTTATATTAAAAAAAAATACAAACCATGTCCAAAGTGGCGTGAAAAAGAAACATATTTTGAGTATGGCGTTTTCAGGTACGTATAGTGGCCGAATGAAAAGGTTCGTCGTTTTTCAACTCTATTTTAACTAAAGACCAAAAGTGACGACCCTTTTCATACCGTTAATTACACAGTGCTTTAAAAGGGTACAGTAAAAAAGGTTTTTTCAATATTACCACTTTGTCGGCGTGACTAATATGTATATTCATGCCAAATTACAGCTTTCTAGTACTAAGAGTCTCTGAGCTAGGCTGCGGACGGACGGACAGGCAGACATGGCGAAACTATAAGGGTTCTTAGTTTGACTACGGAACCCTAAAAAGCGACATATCTCAAATTTGATAGTTAAAGGAGATTGAACCCTCTCCTGTTAGCAATGAGGTTGCGATTGCTCTAAGAGATTCATTTAAAAAAAAAAGGCCGGGTTAGAATAGTGCCACTCCATGTCTTCCCGTGGATGTCGTAAGAGGTGACTAAGGGAATAAGGGCTTGCAGTACTGTTTGGCGATGGGCTTGCTACCTGACACTAATACACTGGTAAACATCTTAGCCTGTTCGTGCATTGGTTACAGAATTATCGACAAGTCTGTTTAGAGTTGTTGGTGTTTCTGTAGCTCTGCCTACCCCGCTCTGGGAATGAAGGCGTGATGTTATGTATGTGTTTACTAACATTTGTGTCTACAGCGTTGGCCAAAGGTGTTGAGCACCCCACGTTGCTGTTTGTAACTTACTTGGCCAAGACTGTAATTGGGTAGTTCTCAGCAAATCCCGAAATTTCTGTCCATCGCGATTTATCGAAAATATAGTAATGCTTTATCGGTAAGTATAATTTATTTGCAAGCTCTATTACTGCCGCTACTAGTGTCGATTATTATTGTTGTTCCCATGTATTCAAATAAAATTATATAAAAATAATAATGTAGTAAAAATCATTCCCTCACTATGTCCCACACTCCAGAATTAAGTACTTACTTACTTTTGGACTTATAACTCGACAGTGTCTAAGTAAAAATAATTGCAACTTTGGCTAATCTTTTCAAAAAAAAGTGATTTTCTAGACTGTAGTTAATTTGAACCAAAAAATAATTTAAATAAATATTTCATATTATTTTTATACGTGTCCCAACAAAATAAATCATTCCCTCACGTTTTCAAAAACAACCTATTTTGGACCTTATTGTTAATAATGCGGGCACCCTTGCAGTAGCTTATAATAGTTAGAGGCTAGATATATTTTTTTCATTATATATTTTGTCCTTAGACTTCTTAAAATACCTGTTATCATAAGTTTTATAGCATAATTTCAAAATTTACACTTTTAATCGTCATTACCTCACGAGGCAGGGCGAGGAGATCCTTGAATATAATCTATAATATAAAAATGAATCGCAAAATGTGTTGGTAAGCGCATAACTCAACAACGCCTGGACCAATTTTATCAAATTTTTTTTTTAATGTTCGTTGACGTCCAAGGTTGGTTTTTACGGCGAGTAAAATTTCGAAAAAAATCCGGAAAAGTCAGACATTTGCAGCGGGGCGAAGCCGCTCGCGGGCCGCTAGTTTAATAATATAATAATCATTAGGTGAGATGAATATTAGGGATTATTACTAGGCTTTTCAGAAAAATATACCATTATTAGGTTGTGACGATTTTTGATAAATAATGGTCATTTTGCCATTCCCTCATTTTATCTCATAATTTTTCAATACATGTGTAGAAAATTTTCAAACACAATTATTTTGGGGACCACTATATTATCGACGTCTAGTAACATGAGTACTATCTAATAAACAGGAAATTATGGCGGATTAAAGTTAGTATTTTTGGACTTTTTTGTCAAGTGAAATTTCGGCATTTCGTGATAATTACCCAATTATTAGGGCCTGGAATTTTCGGGGAGCTTTTGACAAGTTGTAGGAAGAGAACACCACTGTTTATCGATGCTGTCGATGTTAGCAATGCAAATACCTAACTACCTTATCAAATCTTTATAGTAGAATTATTTTGAATTTAGCACTGGCGCAGATGGATTGCCTCATTTAATTTTCAGCTCTATTCTCGTATAATTAAAATAGTTATTACTAAATCGGTAGACGTGGGTATTCTGAAAATTGCTTTATTTGTATGAGGTTGAAGTTGAAAATTAAATGAAGGCAAACTCTCCGTCAGTGCTAAACTTACAGTAATCGTACTAAGTATTTCAATCAGCAGGTATTTCAAACCTAATATCGATAGGTTTCATTTAGACATACGTCATGGTTTAACCAAATGATAATTTATTTTTTACCATTACAAAGGGTACGTAAACTCCCTATAACTTGTCAAAAGCTCCCCCGAAAATTCCGGGCCCTAGTAATTATTGATCAATGCGTAAAACCGGAATCCCACAGCGGCGTACGCGGCGTACGCAACGTACACACGCGCGGGTATAGATAAGCTTCGTATCGAAATGTATGAAGAATGACACACGCCTGCAACAATAGATTCACGTGCGTACCGTATGTAGCGTGCGCAATGTGCGTGCGATGCGTGCGCCGCATTAGAACTCCGACTTAGTTCATGCTTCAACTAGGTCCTCAGCAGTGTTAAATATAACACAAAAGTAACGCCACTGGTTAAAACTCCACATCCTTTAAACACCAATCACAGACTTTAAATAGGTTATAGAACTTAACACTGCTGACCCAAGCTTTTGAATCCAAACTATGTTAAAATAAAATAAATCCCGTAAAATACAAACTGTATATTAAAACACACAAATTAAATGCTATTTAAAATTAAATACAAATTATAACAAGCTCTTACAATAATAATTAATATATTCGAGAAAACATTAAAACTATAAAAAACACATCATGCTCTGTCAAGCCGGGCCTTAAGCAAGTTTTTTCATGTCAAAAGCTCCGAAGTCGTGATTGGTTGGTTTTCGAATGACGTTTTCGTTTTAGCCAATAGCATCGCTTTGTTTAGACCCCGTTATAACGTTCAGTTGTTAATGTCAAAACAGTGATGTAGAAACATCGATAAAAATTTAACTACAAACAGGTTAGTTAGTTAAGTTATTTTAATTAGGATATATTGTTAGCAAACATAGCGATATTACAAAAACGGTACAGTTTTTTTTCTTATAACGGATTTTCACATGCACGTGTCGAAGTTTGACTTAATTTAATTTAGAAATATTTCTTATTAAAGTTCCAATTTCACCATACGATGTTAACCATTTAACAGACGATTAGAGCGTTAACAGTTGTCAAAATGTATGAACTAACTGTGGAATAACATTGATTAAATTTAACATCAATGGTGAAATTGGTAATAAGTGTCATAAAATATTGCATCGTCCTCGGTTAAATCAGACACACTCACGCACGACAAAAAGCGCCGCTAAGTTATAACCGTATAAATCAGTTCCCAAGGGAATAGCGATATGAAAGGTAGCCTATGGGTTAATCCAAGGTAATAAGCTGTTTTCATTCTAAATTTCACCTAAATCCGTCCAGTAGTTTTTGCGTGAAAGAGTAACAAACATCCATACTTACAAATAGAGAAATACATATTTAAATATGTATATAGAAAACATCCAAGACTCAGGAACAAATATTCGCGCTCATCACACAAATATCTGTCCTTACCGGGATTTGAACCCAGGACCGCTGGCTTCGGAGGCAGGGTCACTCCCAACTAGGCCAAGTGTCGTCAAATCGGTTAAATCGGTTTCACCATCATTTAGATAATTTATCACGGAAGTTTTTTACGTATAATCAATTTTTGCTCATGTACGGGTTTTATAGATAGCTCGCGTAAAACAAAGCGAAGCGAGACAGGTCACTAGTAATGTATAAAACGGAAAACTAATTCACACCAATATAGCTAGGATCCCCTGACTTTACACAACCACCACCACTAAAACCTCTACTTAAATATACATATAATAATAAATTGCATTATAAACACACCACATATAATGTATTTAAGGGAATAAGGGCTTATAGTACAGTTGTACCACAAATATAAGTTACAACGATGTACCTGCGCAGAAAGATTTTTTTTAGAAGGCGCAAAGTTTTGACCAATTATAAGGCATTACGTTTGCGCGGGTAAAACTTCGACGGCTATTGGTCAAATATTCGGCAGCCATTGCAGCGACGCCGTCGACCGCCATTTTATTTAGCGTCGCGTCAGTTGTCATTCGTACACAAGCTGATGCACGAGCGCTAATCGTCATTTCATATTCTACCTTACGCGTAACACGACAAGGTTTGTATTGATTTGATTTTTAGGTTCGTTTATCTTCGGCATTAGTGAGAACCTTTCTGCGTGGACGAAGGTTGCCGGCGTAACTTATATTTGTGGTCTAACGGTACTGTTTAGCTCTATGAATAACTGTTAAAACTACTGCACCAATATGTTAACAGTGTTAAAGCGACAAGGCACTAAAGCTACTTATAATCTATAGAATAACAACTAAAGGCTTGAGAAGGAGCGATAAAATAAAAGGCAACATACAGATAGCTGAAATGCACAGTCTTATTGTGGGTCAGTGTGCCAAAAAGAGACAATTCTATAAGCTCAAACATTATGGTCGTACAGTTGCTGTTGTACACTGTTGCATATACAATCTACGATCATGGTGTACAGTTGGTGTCGTTGGAGACCAGTTTACACAAGTTGACAACTCCTTGGTGTGTACGGCTAGTTTTAGGAAGAACTGGACTCTGTACTGTTTCCTTTTTACCCGACTACGGCGAAGCAAAGGAAGGGTAATGATTTTGACATCCTATGTACGTTTCTATGTATGTATGTATGTATATTTGTATATATGTATGTATGTGTGTGTGTTCCACTCTAGCGCCGTTACTAATGAACCGATTTTGACAAATGAGGTGTCTATCGATTTGACTTTTTTGTGCGATGGTTATAGGCTATTTTGTTTTATTATAAATTAAACATGGCGGATGGAAATTAAAAAAATAATACATTTTGAGGACCATCTAGTGGGCAGTGGCGCTACTGAATGGTAGATGGTGTAGTTAAGCAATGTTTGGGTAATTTGTTACAAGTGTTTGGCCTTCGACTACGAACAATAGTTTTCTTTTTTGCAGTCGGGTTTTAGTTTTATAACTGAACTTATTGGTTTCGAGACAGGGTTAGAATAGTGCCACTCCATGTCTTCCCGTGGATGTCGTAAGAGGATACTTAGGGAATAAGGGCTTGTAGTACTGTTAGGCGATGGGCTTGCAACCTGTCACTAAGACACTAGTAAACTTCTTCTAGAACTATGTTGTTGGTATTTCTGTAGCTCTGCCTACCCCACTCTGGGAATGAAGGCGTGATGTTATGTATGTATGTAGATCTGTCGCTTTCGTTTTAAGGCTCCTTCTATGCCTTTAGTTGTTATTCTATATTATATTCCCGACCGTATGTTTTTAAATAGTAAAAGCTCTGCTAAAACGTAACGAAAGATTTATTGCACACGCGAAATTTATAAAACATCTCGAACGTAATATAACAGGGTCTATATGTTTTTCTGCTGAGGACCTAGCTTCACCCCCAGTTGTAATCTATTGTGTATGTACAGTCAGACATGCAAATACTCGTGAGGCACTTATGTTAGTTATTTAAATCGGCGATTCACGGGACCAACCTGAAACACTGACGGAAGGGCTACGCGGGCTGGTGATGGCACGTCTCTCTGTAACAAACAAACAAACATAACAAACATGTAACAATTAATTAATATTAACTTTTTTATGTTAAGGAGAAGGCACACGAGCACTCAGGCCACCTGATAGTAAGTGGAATCTGAGACCCATAGACATTTGAATTCTCAAGACAATAATCCTAAGACCTCAAATGCGTTGCCAACCTTGAGGACTAAGATGGAATGCCTCTATGCTAGTAATTTCACCGGTTGTCTTATCCCCACACCTGAACACAACAATGCGAACACTGTTACAAAAATTACACTAACTTAAATTTGTAGTGGTATTGGCTAGGACCTTAGCGGTCTCGGAGGTCAGTCACAAGGTCAAATTCAGTAAAGACTTCGGTAAAACTATCATTTGCACTAATTTTATTTGCCATAATGGTCACTGGCTATAACTTTCATTTTTCCTAATATCATATACCATAATTTAATTTGCCATAAAGAAAATTTTTCTGAATTCGTAAACCTTTCAGGTAATTTGTACATGTCATCGTATAGAGCCCAGGTTAGGTTAGGTTTGTTTTATGGGTGAATTTCAAAAATATTGTACATAGTTAAGGGCCTCCCACTCTCTCTCTCTCTCTCTCTCTTCATCTCTCTCTCCAGCTGGTCCGCGTGGGCCAGGAACGCTCGCTTGTAGCCCAGTCCCCGCTGTAGCAACACTCACCGGTGCCCACGTGCTGCAGGCTGTCCACGCTGCCCACGTTCTTCTCTCTCTCCAGCTGTTTCTGCGCGCCGGGGTCCAGGCGGGCGAACAGCTGCTCCGCGTCGGCCGGGAACGCTCGCTTGTAGGCCCAGTATGCGCTATAAGGAAAAATGTTGTTAAAGTCTTCATATCTGTCTCCCTCAGACCCGGTGTTCCATAATTACACATCGCTAGCTCGTGGCATTTAGGTAGCACTTGACAGATAAGATAAAACAATAAACTAATATTTCCCACATGGTCTTAGCACTTGACGAATTAGGTCAGTGTATAGTGTGAATGTCATTGATAAACATTTCATATTGCGAAACAGTTTTTTTTTTTCAAATCATGGAGGAAATCACTAGAGAGCATTCAGAGTTCCTACTACAAGGTGACAATGTAAAATGCAATCGTTGGTATTATACGACTTGTTACAAAATGATCCGTAAAAAATAAGTTACAAAAGTAGTGTCAACCCTTATTAAATAACGTCAGTTCGGTATCTTAGGTATACAGTATACTAGGGTTGACACTACATACACTAGGGTTTGCAAGACATTTAATATGAACAAGCACTTGTATCACAGAATCATTTGCTACCTCACCTTTAGAAGATTTAGTTTTAAACAGGGATCAATACCGGTATTAATTAAAATTGAAATATCTTCCTGAATTTGCATTATTTTCCTTGATATTTTCTACTGTAAATTAGGTAATACCACTATTCTATTATATAAATTATTTGAAGAGCAAAAATATTTAACAATAAGCGAGATACCGAAATTGAATACCGGTATTTTTGTATGAAAATAATACCGGTATACGATCCCTGGTTTTAAATGTACCGGAGCTCGAAATTAAGGACAGTAAGTGTTTTTGCACTAAATGTCAATTATTCTTGAACCCTAAATTATATAATGTAAATGTTAAAACATTCAGACTGCAAACAACGTCACATCACTAGCGTGTTAGAAACTGTCAAGTGCTACCTAAATGCCACGAGTTAGCGATGAGTATCGATAATCAACGCAATTTAGTTTCTATATTACAGACGTTAGAGCTCATTTTCATTTGTTTCAAATGTATGGTTATATTCCAACTTACCGCCGTCCATACGTCCTCGCCGTGCTGTCAGCGTCGATGCACGCGCGGCGGATGGCGTCCCTCACGACCGGCAGCTGTTTCTCGATGGCCCCCGCCGACCACTGCTCCAGCATCAGCACCAGGATCTCGCTGTAACAATGCAATAGTAACGAGGCTCGGAAACCGGTTAAATTTTCAAACCGTTATTATGTACTTTTTATTTCGGTTCCGGTTTCAGTTTCTAACCGGTTTTCGGAAGAACATTTATAAAAAGTTCGTGGTGATATAACCGGTTTTGAGTTTTATAAAACCGGTTAATCCAGACCATAATCCAGAATAAATTTATTCAGTACAAAAGTTTTGGTTTCTCGACTCGCCACTCGTGAATTAAACCGGTGAATTAATGTTAAAATAAAGTTTTCAAAACGTTCGCGTTCGCTAAAAAAGTTCGAAGCAAAAACAAAATAAACCGGTATTAATCGGTATTATTTAAACCGGTTGCGAGCCCAGAATAACAATTACAAACCTAAACCGTAACAGTTTTTTAACCCCCAATCGAAAAAGACTTACGTATCGGTTGGGCTGTTAAGGAATAATTATGACACGGTTGCATAAAATCCCATAATTAAACTGTCTGCATAGAAGCAAACTATAATCTTATTTCGAGTCAAATTTCATCGAGTACACAAATGAGTAACTAAAATCATAGCGAAATTAACAAGATTCTTCTCACCTGAGCGTAGACCGTATCTCTTTGGACTTGTTGGAGGTGAGATTGGTAGCGACCACCGGCACGAGCCGCGGGCAGTGTACGTACGTCACTATGTACCGCACGCACACCGTGCCAGCTGATGATACAACCTGAAAATAACAATATAAATGCCTTAGTCTTGGATCTTCGTGTTGCCGGGTTAGAATAATGCCATTCCATGTCTTCCCGTGAATGTTTTACGAGGCGACTAAGGGAATAAAGGCTCGTACTGTCAGGCGATGGGCTTGCATCCTGTCACTAACATACTAATAATATCTTAACCTGTAAAATGTAGTTACAGAATTTCATAACTCTTCTTTAATTCTTAATTAAGTTGTTGGTATTCTGTAACTCTGGAAATAAAGTCGTGACGTTATGTATGTATGTATGATTGAAAAACATAACATGCAAAATCGACTTTATATTCAAATATTTATTATCAAATAGCGGAACTATGCAACATTAAGTTTAAATGAAGCGCGACTCGAAAAAGACTCAAAATCATCAATTTCATAAATGTTAAATTTCTAGACAATGATTGAACAAAAATTAGATTAAATTACTTTGGAAAATTTTGGAGTTTGTTATTACGATAGTATTGCCACTGCTATACACTGGTAAATTAGCCGGGATGTGCAACAAGTGGTTACAGAATTATCAACAAGTTTTTAAAAACTCGTTTATAATTCTGTAGCTCTGCCTACCCCACTCTGGGAATGAAGGCGTGATGTAATGTATGCATGTGTCTTGGAAGATTTTGTATTTAAGTTTTTTTTTTATGACATTGAGTAGGCAAACGAGCACACAGGCCACCTGATGGTAAGTGGAAACTGTGACCCATAGACATTCGCTTTCACAAGACTGCAATCCTAAGACTGCAAATGCGTTGCCAACCCTGAGGACTAAGATGAAATGCCTCTATGCCAGTTATTTCACCGGCTGTCTTATCCCCTAACCGTAACACAAGAATGCAAACACTGCTGTTTGGCGGTAGGTTAATGGATAAGATGGTGGTAGCGATCCGGACGGACCCTGCACAGGGTCCTATACCACCCCCCTATTGCTTTATATACGTACGTTTACCGTTGTCGTGCACCCATAATACAAGCCTAGAGCCAACTAATAATAATTTAATTAAAATTTATTTAATTTTAATTTTAATAATAGCCAATAGTTCGGGACTAGATCAATTTGTGTGAGATAGTCCCCTGATGTTTATCGAATTTTCAAAATGAAAATTCCAAAGTGTTAAGCGACGGGCTTGCAACCTGTCACTAATACACTACCAAACATCTTAGCCTGTTTGTGCAAAATGTGGTTACAGAATTATCAACAAGTCTTTTTCGAGTTTTTGGTATTCCCGTAGCTCTGCCTACCCCACTTTGGAAATGAAGGCTAAAATAAAGCCCTACATTGTCGGGGTTTGTCACTATAGAATAGTTATTCAATATTCTTGTTATGTAGAGTACTATATCCTCGTAACACCCGGTGTCCTATAGAAAGTACATAATCCAGGCAATTCAATTTAAACCTTATTTCAAGGAGTATAAAGTTCATTTTTATTTGTTTCAAAATTGAAAATGTAATTTAAGCGCAAAGGTAATTGAACTTTATTTCCTTGCTGGTAGATTCAAATTCCTACTAACAAAAATGTACCGGATTGTAGTATGGTGGGTCTCGAGAGGATATTTAACGTAACATTCGTTACCTTGGCAGCGTTCTGTATGAGATTAATCAGCTCTTGTAAGATGTACAAGCTGAACTGCTCCAGTTTGTTCTTCAACACTTTAGCCATATGCGCTATGGTGATGCAAGCTTCTCTCACGACCTGGGGATCAACAATTCATTGTTAATAAACCGGCAAAGTTCGAGTCGGACTCGACGGACATGTCTGTTGCATGGGAGCCCCCTTAAATATATAATATTGTAATTAAATTTAATTATTTATATTAAAATAAATATACAATTTAATATTACGTGAGTATTTCAAGCATCTACGTGTTGCCTTTATTAATAATGAGCGAAAAACGGCAAAAATCACATTTGTTGTATGGGAGCCGCCATTAAAATGTTTATTTTATTCTGTTTTTAGTATTTGTTGTTATAGCGGCAACAGAAATACATTATCTGTGAAAATTTCAACGGTCTAACTATCGCGGTTCATGTTATACAGGCTGGTGACAGACAGACAAGCAGTCTTAGTATTAGGGTCCCGTTTTTACCCTTTGGGTACGTAACCCTAAAATAATTATTTTATCCTGTTTTTAGTGAAAATTTCAACTGTCTAGCTATTACGGTTCACGAGATACAGCCTGGTGACAAACAGACAGACAAACAGACGGACAGTGGAGTCTTAGTAATAGGGTGTCGTTCTTACCCTTTGAGTACGGAACCCTAAAAAGGCACACTAAAATTAGACTTAACACTGGCTGTGCAGGTATTTTGACGATGTCGACATCCTACGGGTGTCCCTTGTTTTACATAAACTTATTTCATAGAAAGGGAATTTCTGCTGAAACCTTAATGTTTTCAGATCATCTTAAGCATGAACTAAGAAGCGACCACACCGGAGCTTAACGGAGCGTAACGCGACCGTCAAAATTGACGCCATGTAATTGGTATGACCCACTCTTTTGTTTACACAACGTGACCGTATTTTAAGCGTCGGTGTGGCCGATCCCTTACGTAGGTTAGGTTAGGTAAGACCTGTGTCCACCAAAAAAAAATCTAAGAACAGTAAGGTTACAGCAGGAATTAGCTTTGTATGCAATGAAAATTCTGCGAAGTGATACATTCTATGAAATGAGTGTCTGTAAAACAGTGTACAACCATTCTAAACCGTGCTACCGACACCCCTCTCCAAAGGTAGGTACGAATTAGAGCAGCCTCGGGTTGAGGCACGCACGGCTCACCTATTTTGCTCAAATTCGTACGCGCTCACGCGCTGTGCGCGAGCAGCGAGCGACGCGAGTGTATCCGACCGTGCCGCAGGCAAAACGACAAGTTCTAACATGTCTGTGGACGAGGCGCGTACAAATTTGATAAAGTTGCTGAGCCGTTCCACCACCGAGGCGACTTATTCTTCTTTTTGTTAATAATTCGGTGAATTATGATAAACGCAGCCGCGGCTGTCATAGTGTCAGACGCCATTTTGAAATGACGGCTCGCGGCGAGCACGCTGCCTCACCCGCGCCTTGTTTGTGTGCAAGAATTTGGCTCGCGAGCATGCCTCAGGCTGAGCCGCTCAGAGGGCAGTAACCAGCCAATCGCGTCGAGGTTACCTGACTCCTCAGGTCCTTGATGACGACGAGAAAGGGCACGGACAGCTCCTTGAGGTTCGCAGCGAACTCCGCAGGGTACTGCTGATGGGCGTTGGCAGTCAGGAGAGACCGGATCTTCTTCAACTGAAACGAATAATCAATAAATAATGGTGGTTGCCGGGTTGGAATAGTGCCACTCCATGTCTTCCCATGGACGTCGTAAGAGGCGACTTGGAATAAGGGCTTGTAGTACTGTTAGGCGATGGGCTTGCAACCTGTCACTAATGCACTAGTAAACTTCTTGGCTTGATTGTTGGTAGTTCTGTAGACCTGCCTACCCCGCTCTGGTAATGAAGGCGTGATGTTATGTATGTATGTATGTCAATAATAAAGATTAAACAAATAGTTACGTTTGTCATTTGCATATCGATTAATTTTTTTTTTTTCAAAATCGTAAATTTATAGAATCTTAGCTATTTCCCCAACGGGATTTTTCCCGCATTTCTCCCCACTCCCTACGCCATAGATCACCTGTAGCCTTTTGGGCTTGTTACAAAACTCACACAACCAAATCTGCAATTGGGAGGGAAACACTTGGATCAAAAAATATACAAATAGAAAAAATCAAGACAGGAAAAAAAAATAGTCGAAGAAATAAAGATGTGAATAATCTAACAGGTAGCAATGAGTGGTATCAAACTTCCCTTATATCGTTACATGTACCATAAAACCTTCTCATTTCCAATTCCCATTAGCGCATTAGGTAGCCGACGTATATTATTGTACCGGAAATTCGATACAAGTACCAAAATTCTGGTACAACTTAATGTACCAAAAATCTTGCAAATTATATATATAAAGTAACAATAGAACAAAACGCCAGAGCTTGTACCAAAACCGGTACATGTACTAAAAACGGTACATCTTGAAAAAACCGGTACATGTACCAAAAAACCGGTACATGTCCCAAAACCAAATTGTTTCACAAAACAACTTACCGCGTCGACTCTCCTCTCCCACTCGGCCGCCTTGTCCCCGAGCAGGCCGGACGCGTGCCGACACAGGTCGTCGAGCCCCCGCACGCCGTATATGGCGGCGGGCGCGGTGGCCGCGAACGCCGCCTCGAACGCTTCGCATGACACCGCGCCGGCCTCGTTAGCGCCCGAGTTCGTTACGCCGGATGATACTGGAAATAATTATATTTTATTTTTAAACTCGATTTTTTAAAAGGCTGCATACGCTGCCTCGCCCGCAGAATAATGAAAAGGGATGGATTTATGTGCTTCCGCGGGACGATATAAGATGGAGATAGTTCGCGCGCGCCTTGATGGCAGCGTCAAATTCAAATAATTGCTGTTTACTTGAAAACCACAACATTTATTTCAAAAAAATACAAATATTCAACTATTGAAGCAAAAATGACGTTAAAAATCATATGGTTTTGAAAATTCAACAAAAAACATGCGAAAACGGTATGCACATTTAACAGTCTCAAGGAAATATGACGAAGTTTAATATATTCTCAGCCTACTTACTGACCGACTTTATCATAGATTGCCTCTTAATTTTTTTTAAATGTATTTTTTAACTCAATAAATGTATATTTTAGGGCTGATTTTCCAATTTCCAGATACATACAGGGTAAGTTTTTAAAAGGTGCACAAATTTTAATATTTGCTTCGCTATTGTTAATCAATAACACATGTTACTCTAGCTTAAGAAATATTGGAGATATTGCCGATGCAATGATTCCACTAACTTAACGATATTCATGGACCCTCTAATGCAGGGGTGTTAAGTAAGTTAATAAATGAAAATTCAAATTTAGAATATCAGTAGGAGAGGGGCGTGTTGTCTGATGTTGAGTTGTCAAGCTGTACATGAAATTTCAAATTTCGAATATCAATACAGTACCTACAGCTTGACAACCCATGTCATCATTTCTAGTGTGACTTTGTGTCCACACGAGAAGGTAAGACAGATAATTTGCAACAAAAAAAATATTTATTTTTTTAACTTGTTTTACTGTCGTAATATATTATATTAACGATACAAAATCATATGTTAAAATTTGTGCACTGATAAAAAAATTACCCTGTATATCAGATAATTTTTGCTGTTCTTTTCTTTTACATGACAAATAATAGCTAACCCTCAGAAACAACTAGAAACCATAACCAATGTCAACCTTCATTAGACATTTTACGCTGTTATGGTTGACTACTACAGCAGCCGACTTAAAGAAACCGACTTCAGAATTTCATACAAGCGATAAGCTGTCGAGTAATTCAAAACTAAAACTATATAAACATGTCTTATGGATCCATTTTGTACTTACCACTAGAAGCGCTGTTAAATTTCGCAGGCGGCGGAGGTTTTCTACTCGCTGACGGTAGAGTATATAGCCCAGGTACCGTCCTTTTTGGTACTTCGCAGGCTATTATATTACATATGTACGTGATACATTTTTATAATTATTGATAGCTCGATGCAATAGCGATTTTAAAAGATTTACAATAAAATTTTAAGGTAATGATTTTAAAATATATGCAAGTGTAAATTTAATGTTTTTGAAGTAATAAGTAAATTATAGTTTTGTATGATAAATAAATATAATAGATATGTAGCCCCACGAAGTTTTCGATGAATTAGTCGCAGACGGTTAGATGCGGTCCCGTGATGAACATGTTAGAGAAAGAAAGGTTATGCGTTAGAAAGAGACGACATTAAGTAAATGCTTTTGGATTAAGAAGTCGCTACAGTCGGACACTGCATATATTGCAGGTAGGGTGATTTAAAAAAAAGTTTACATAGTTAAGAACAGAATCAATAATTTTCTTGACGCAATGGGTAAGTTACAGTTTCTTAATACTAGTCCTTAACCATGTACACTTGTCTTAAAAACACGTCCATTAACATCCAACTACAACGCTTTTTATTCCACAGTTTTAAGACCTCAGCAATATGAAAGAATGACAAAAAATCATTCTCTAGGAAGTACTGATGTTCTAAGCTTAAAATTTATTTCTCGTTTCTCAACAAAGATCCATAATTTGAAAGACGAGTACGACAGCTCAAATGTTTTCGCAATACAATTAGTGCTAATCGATACCAAATATATACAGGGTGTTAGGTAATGAGTGGATAATCCTTGAACTACGGATAGAGGGCACTTAGGACGTTATGAAAAAGCTAAAATAGGTCTAGTAAAAGTCGCACGGTTTTCGAGATATTTGGACTTTTAATCGGATTTTTTGTCATTTTTCCTTATGTCCATGTTACGAAAAACCCTTAATTTCATGTATTAATTCATATTTTTTTCACTTTTTTCTTGCATGGTTAGAATCACTATGAACTAAGGAAGTTTTTAAAGCTACATGCCAAGTTTTTTTCATGACAACTTTTGGAGTAAACTCAATAAGTTACTTTTTCCTTACTAAGAAATCCCCGCGTTTGTTTTTCACGTGTAGTATGGAAAAACAAACTTTGTGCGTTTACTCAAAAAGTTGTCATGAAAAAAAACTGGGCATGTAGCTTTAAAAACTTCCTTAGTTCATAGTGATTCTAACCATGCAAGAAATAAGGAAAAATTACAAAAAATCCGATGAAAATGACCAATATCTCGAAAACCGTGCGACTTTTACTAGACCTATTTTAGCTTTTTCATAACGTCCTAAGTGCCCTCTATCCGTAGTTCAAGGATTATCCACTCATTACCTAACACCCTGTATATTTACTTGGTCGTTACCAGGTAAATAAAATCATTTTATTTCTGATTCGCCAACTGGTTGACTGGTAGAGAGTGCCAATGGGCATTTAGTCCACCATTTATACTTTATATTAAATATAAATAACTGACTATTTCATTCTTTTTTATCAGTATGGCCTCCAAGATCCCCAGGTTTGCGCTTGAGGACATTACCAAGTATAAAAAGTACTCTATAGTAAAGCCGACAAGGTTACAATTACAATGTCACTAAAATAGGTATTGTGGTTATTTAAGAATATTATTATAGGTAATGAGCACGGAGCGTAATTTTGGTGCCGATGACAGGCCGACGACGTCAAACTACATATAGCATGATTTTATATTTATATTAGCATTGACCTACTTATCAACCTTGACACTTGAGACATACATAAAAACAATTAACGGACATTGTCATATCTATTAGAAGATGGTTATGACAAAAAAATATTTTAATTAATTCGTAACATTATTGATTTGCTATTAAAGTTAATCGATATGGAATCTATAAACACATGTGTCAGGAGATTCTTTGTCTGGTTGTGAAGAGTAAACGTCAATTGACTTAGGGCGGTGATCGCCCACAATCAAACGACTGAGAGTTTTGACGGCTGATAAAATGTATTGACTAATGGTCAGTTAAGACAGCGGTCCGATATTAATCTGTCATGAGGGTGTCACAATGTTAGTTTCCAAGCATCCTATATCTGATATTGCGTCATTATGACGTCAGCGTCAAAAGTACGCTCCCTGGTAATGAGGAAACTGTTACCCAGTCGCAACATTGGATATTTAGGATAATCAATAATTCAGGCTCAAATTAGAAGGACCATATATTAATTCCAATATTCAAACCACAGATAGATTTTCTAAGTTAACATTAGTAATTCGCCACATATGAAACTTTTTTAAATTTAACCTTGTTTGAGAGCTTCGGTGGCTTAGGGGGTCGACACATGACCGTAAGGTACCGAATTCAAACCCCCGCCATGGTCATCATGAACTAATAAAGTTTTTGTAACTCAATTACCTTACCCGGTGCTCTTACGTTGAAATAAAAACATCGTGAGGAAACCTGCACATTCGAACAGCTGAGTGAGTAAGAGGGTAATTGCACAAAAGATCCCAAAGGGCCCATCTGTAAGATATGATAACCTTAAAGTAACCAAATTATCTCCAGTTTAAATATTGGAAAGAGGCATTATTAATGAATGAACAATAACGTAATTATTTTTAGATTTTATTGTAATGTCTTAATTTGTTATTTGTTTCAACTGTGACTTGTCTTTATTGACTGACCTGGTGTGGGGGGACCGGAGTACTCCCCCTCCCTCGACCTGGCCGAGGTGGGGATGGCCATGTTCCTCCGCGCTGTCCGGGACACAAAGTCCGCTTCGTCCGTGCCTTGTGTCGCTGTGGAGACAAGGTTATATATAAGTTATAAGACGCTGTAGGATTAAACTGTTAAAGTCGGTTTACAGACGATAATTTTACGTGATAAATCATAAGAAAACATTGATAAGCCGAACGCTTAGGCCGATCGTGCCTCTCTATCTCTAGTTCCGAGCTCTCGCTTGTACGCGTGGCTCAGGCGGAACGTGACAATGAGCCATGCTTTTTCGTGCGTGCAGGCAGCGTTCATCGATTTATAAGACGTTATCACGTCAAAAATTGATTAGTTTGTATTCTGTCAAATGCAAAATGGAATGGTGAATTACTAAAAGTTACATATTTTAATTATACATAGGTAATGATGATGATTTGGATCAATGTATAATGGAATTTTGTTTTTAAAACATATCTCGATGATCAAAAATAAAAGTTATCGACATCGACAAAATTTAACTGCGTCTAGCCCTATAAACGTCACATTTTTGCCTCTTAGACTTCGACCCAGCTGTACATTACAGAGGAGTAAACATATAAACATATACACTTTTGCACCTTAATCCATAAAAAAGTGCAAAGGTGTATTTTATTTAAACATATTTGTACTTGATTGTACATTACAGTTAAGAGAATTAAGAATGCTTTCAATCTATAAAAAGAAAGGAAATTGATTACTATGAATTTTGTATAACCCATAAGCCCGTCACACAACCAAAAGGGAGATTTTTACATACATACATACATACATACCATCACGCCTTCATTCCCAGAGTGGGGTAGGCAGAGCTACCAGAAATTTCAACAACTACAAAAAGAGTTGTTGGTAATTCTGTAACCACATTTTGCACAAACAGGCTAAGGTGCTGGAGATTTTTGTGAGTTGGAATTTGAATCTACCGGCAAGGGAACAAAGTTCACTACTTTTTTCTATGGCAAGGTGAAGGCACACGAGCACTCAGGCCACCTGATGGTAAGTAGAATCTGAGACCCATAGACATTTGCATTTTCAAGACTGTAATCCTAAGACTTCAAATGCGTTGTCAACCTTGAGAACTAAGATGGAATGCCTCTATACTAGTAATTAATAATATTATGCTTGTAATTTTTGCTCTAAAATGCTTTGAATTTTGAACTTTACTCTTATTAGAATACAGTTTAAACTAAATAAATAATAAAAATAAATATCAGTGGACCATCTCACACAAATTGACCTAGTCCCAAACTAAGCTTCAGGCTTGTAGTATGGGTAATAGACAACGATAAACTTACTTATATAGAGAAATACATACTTAAATACGTAGAAAACATCCAAGACTCAGGAACAAATACTCGTGCTCATCGCACAAAATATCTTCCCTTACTTAGATTTGAACCCGTAACCGCTGGCTTCACAGGACCACTTTCAACTAGGCCATCGTGTCGTCGTGTGTGGTGTCGTTTTGCCTTGATTATGTACCTATCGCACACTGGGTCTCCCGAGGATAAGATGGTTTCACAATATGATAAGCAGAGCCCGTAATTTTCATGCCGCTGACGCAAAAATGACGTCACGCTACATAGAGTATGATTTCAAATAGTTTTATTGAAATTATTAACCATTAGCCGTCAATCATTTAATCATGTACAAATAAGTTAAGTAGGTATTGACTCGTAGAAAAATAAATACCTACTTACTTGATACGTAAAACGTAAATGAAACAATTTGTTTTGTATTTTATGTCGATACATACATTTTATTAAATGATATTTATTTATTGTTACCACATTTCAACAAGTAAGTACAGAACAGAATTACTCCTCTCTAACTTAAAGCACACAATCCTTCTTGCTTCAAATCCCGTACAGAGAAAATCTACGTCATCTTCGTTTTCATACGTCATGTGATATTCATATAAATACTTTTGTTTTGTAATCATTGTTTTGTTTGTTCGCACATTTGGTTAATTGTTCCAACTTCCCTGTTAAAAAGAAAATTTGAATTGATGGACACATTTTTTCTGATTTTAACAATTTACCAATATATAATAGTATTTAATTATCAGAGGCATTTAATAAATAATGATTATGAAGAAATACTAATTGGAATCATACTCTATGTAGCGTGACGTCATTTTTGCGTCAGCGGCATGAAAATTACGGGCCCTGATGATAAGTTTCTTGACGGTGATGCTAGTCCTATCTATGCATTATGTTATGAGTACCTGTGGGTAGCAATAAGCCAGCCTCTCTGGCCTCGTCGAACTTCTGCTCAAGCAGCGCCAACTTCTGCGCCGGCAGCAGTTCCTTCTTCTTTAAATCGGATCTCAATCGTTCACCTGACGAAAAAAACAATAATAATAAATGAATAGCGGGGGAGAATCTCACACAGACCTATAATCCCGTCGTTCTAAAAGGAACGATTTGACGGCGGTCAACATACATACATAACATCAGGCCTTCATTCCTAGAGTGGGGTAGGCAAAGCTACAGAAATATCAACTCTAATTATGCACAATCAGGCTAAGACGTTTACTAGTGTGTTAGTGACAGGTTGCAAGTCCATCGCCTAGCAGTACTACAAGCCCTTATTCCCTTAGTCGCCTCTTACGACATCCACGGGAAGACATGAAGTGGCACTATTCTAACCCGGCAACCACACGGGCAAGCGTTGACAGCTGTCAACTCAGTGCAAAATATGTGTTAAGGGATGTTTTTCCCTTAATTAATGGCTTTTGCTGCTTGTTTTTATATATTTTGACATATTTACATGCTCCCTGAACCAGGCCACTAAGTTTGTACTGTGTTTATACTCAATAACTGTATAATAATTGAATTATATAAATAAAACTGCATTTTTTATACGAATACGGTCGCGGGATTAGACTCGCATCCATTTTAAGATTACGACATTATGTCGTAGTAACTCACCGACGTGTCTGTACATGTCGACGAACAGTTGCATAGCAGCATCCCTCACCGCGCTGCTAGGGTCGCCGCACAGAGCGGCTAGGTTCGGCACGGCAGCACGCAGTTGCAATTCCTGGGCACCGTGCCTGGAATAATGGCAATTAAAATTGAATAGACCAGTTACAAGATTTGGTACTTGTACCGCTTTTTCTGGTACATGTACCAAATCCATTAATAAGCGTACAAGGTTTATTTCCTGCAGAAAACTTTCCAGTGTGGCGATTTTTGACTTTAAAGTGATCAAAATCAAAGCCGAATGATAGAAAATTATAAGCACACGAAATTATGTTACGATTATTTTCGCATGAATCCATTATTCCGTACTTTTGGAAGACCTCACTCGAAAGCTAGTGATTAAGTTAATATTTACGTGTATGGTTGTACGCAGAAAGTCGATGATTACCGGTTTTGTAATCATGTTTTGAATATAAATGCAACCTAATTAGAAGTTGAGCACTTTCAGTGATTTAAACTCTGTTAGCCAAAAACATTTACTATGGAAAACTTACAAATTAAATGTTTAGTCGTAGAAGTTCTTCGTGTATGATAGGTGTTTAAAGTTTGCAAATTAAACACATGTGGTTTGTGTTTGTCAGCTGTCAAAACCAATTTCTAATAATACAATATGATACAAATTTTTAGATGTTCTATAACTAGTGTTAAAAAATTACGGGTTCATTTTTTAATTACTTTTGAGTAAGACTTTCGAGCGCTCAAGAGTCAAAAATCGCCCCCCTGTGAGTAAACCAATAATAAATAGCGGTACATGTACCAAACATACCGGTACATGTACCAAACATACCGATACATGTACCAAATAAACCGGTACATGTACCAATCATACCGGTACATGTACAAAATTTTACCAAGTTGAACTCACGTCTCAAGCAGCGTCTGTATGGTCCTCACGGCCTCCTCCCGCGTGTGCGGCGCTTTGTGCTGGGTCGCGGGGGTGAGGCGGACGAGGAGGGCGCGAGGGTTGGCCGCCTTGCTTTCTCCTAGGGCTGCTATACACACTCTTGCCATATGGCGGACGCCCTCTTTCGTATCCGCTAGCCTATAAAAAAAAACAAGTTTAGTGACTTTCATATTAAAATATCATTTATACCATTCTATGTCTTCCCTTGGATGTCGTAAGTGGCGACTAAGGGAATACGGGCTCTTGTACTGTTAGGCAATGGGCTTGCAACCTGTCACTAATACACTAGTGCTTAAAATCTAATATATAAAATTCTCGTGTCACGGTGTACGTTATTGAACTCCTCTGAAACGGCTGGACCGATTTTAATAAAAATTTGTGTGTATACAGTACACACAAATTTTTCTGTAGGTCTGAGAATCGGCCAACATCTATTTTTCATACCCCTAAGTGATATAAAAAAAATGCAGCGGGCGAAGCCGCTGGCGGGTCGCTAGTATTCTATAGTTTCTTATTAATTGAGATATCGACTACATAATAGCATATTATGATCACTAAAAAGTAAGAAATAAAGTGTTATATAAAAAACAAAAAAACGCCTTCAATAAAGCAAGGAATAACATTTTTTAAAACGGTAGACTTAACCATAATCCGACTTCGGTTGGACTGACCTATTACACGTACCTACGATTTTAATTTTTTTTTACGTACATTGATTGATGCAACAGTGCGTTGAGTGGCGCGTTTTCGTACATTTTAGAACAGCAAGAGTATAAAGACATGTTATAGCCCCGTGTGGTTGCCGGGTTAGAAAAGTGCCACTCCATGTCTTCCCGTGGAAGTCGTAAGTGGTTACAGAATTATAAACAAGTATTTATAGAGTTGGTATTTCTGTAGCTCTGGCTACCCCACTCTGGGAATGAAGGCGTGATATTATATATGTATAACACACATTGACATGGACATGCATTGTCCTTACTCATTTGCTTCAGGGTTAGCTGGAAGAGATCCCATTCAGGGATAAGTTCGCCTTTGTACATTAATTTAGTGTTATAATTGTAATATTTATATTTTTGTGCAATAAAGAGTTTACATACATACATACATACATGTATTGACGACACGTTGGCCAAGTTGGGAGTGACCCTGGGAAGCCAGCGGTTCCGGGTTCAAATCCCGGTAAGGGCAGATATTTGTGTGATGAGCGCGAATATTTGTTCCTGAGTCTTGGATGTTTTCTATGTATTTAAGTATTTATTTCTCTATCTAAGTATATTTATCGTTGTCTAGTACCCATAGTACAAGCCTAGAGCTTAGTTTGGGACTAGCTCAATGTGTGTGAGATTGTCCTGTGATATTTATTTATTTATGTATGTGTGTGTTAAGCCCGAATAGTCGTTTAAGATACCAAAGGTCAAGTCAGTGTTATAGGGACTACAATTGTTACTATAGTAGTGTGTCACCGTCGACGCGCTTCGTCGATTCTGTAATGAGGCGTTATGATGTCACTGCTAGGTATTCGGCGCGATGCTAGGCGGTCGAGAAAGTGTGTTGCTTTGGATCATTTTAACCGATCGAAACCCGACATACAGCACATTTTTAGCAGGTTTCATTGGGACCACATTTCTTAATACCTTGGTGTTTAATTGGTCTAAATCTTAAATTGACTTAATCGTACAATGCCTAAAATTTCACATTGCCTCATTCCTTCAAAATAACTTTGATCCATAAGGTCTAATTTCCAAAATGCCCTGAAATGACTGAATGACTAAAATCAAACCATCTGAAAGGCAAAATGTCTGTCATGACATGTGTAATAAATAAATAACTAGTTGCCAATGCTAAATAAAACATAGCTTATGTTAATCTAGAATAACATAGCATTCAAATGGTGAAAGAATTTTTGAAATCAGCTGGGTTTTTTTGAGTTTACTCGTTACATAAACACAAATCTTATTATGTATGTATTTATTTATTAGTGTATTTCATGTATTTATATTTATGTAGCATATTGATATTATGTAAGTGTATATGTTTATGTAAGTATATAGTATATAGTTAAGTCAGAATCTATGTTGCACCGCCACTACAATCTCTGCTTTGCCTAAAGGTTAACTGGTAGAGAATGCCTTACGGCATTAAGTTCGCCTTTTGCATATTAAGTGTATTCTTTTTTGTGCAATAAAGATTAAATAAATAAATAAATCTTTCCTCTTTATAATATTTGTATGGATTCTTCTTGTTTTTATATTAATAGCGGTCCACCGCGATATTCCGCAGTGATTCCGCCAATGTCAAGTGAGTAGAGTAAAACAGCAAACAGAATAAATCAAAATCAAAAGCCGGACATCTTTCAATCGGCCATCTTCCCTCCCCGGAGGTTACCGGAATCCTCTTAGTATAGGAGTATAGATGACAGTATAGTGAAGCTGAACTCAAAATAAACTAGAACTAAACTAAATGCTAAATAAGAAATACGTACGTAAAGTGAATGATTTTGTCATGGAAGAGTTGAAAAACTTGTTACATTGTTGGTGTTTTCAGATAAAGGTGGTACGAATTTGATTCATATTAGGGATGCGGAATTTTTAATAAAAAAAACAGGTATTACGGTATTTAGACATAATTATTGGACAATAGTTAAATAAATTTATTGTTGTAGTAAATAATCATAATATTTTCTGTCCATTCCTTTTATGTTTCACTATCCACTTATATAGGGAAAATGTACAAGTGGCCAGTACTTTCTTAATATATTAATGAATTATGTACTACTGATATATGTATAACTAAGACTGCGTATATTTTTATACATAAATATTAATAGAAATATAATAAAAGTCTTATCCATCTTATGCTTTCGTCGCCATATTGCATCCATTGTCCGCCCTTTGGTCATAATGGTAACGAGTCGTTTTGAGATCTAGACTTATTGGTAACACGGGTATCATCAACATAGGTCGGCGGGGGTGTGCTGTTTACAGTTTTTGCATAACATGGACATACCTTATCATATCATTCAATGGTAAATGCTCCATGTGTAATTATAATAAAGTACTGAAATTATATTATTTAGGCTGCGTTTCTGCTACGAGGTTTACGTCGCCATCAAAACAATAATACTATGAAGGTTAATCAAGTGATATATCATATGATATCAAACCTCTTCAGATAGGGAATAAATCTGTTTAAGTGTATAAGCGGATAAATAATAAAATTAACAATTTGAAAAAAATGATTGTGATTTATATGCCGTAAGTTAAAGAAAAAACAGTCCTAAAGTGGATTGAAAATGAACCCGATATGACATTCGACGGTAGTAAAACCATGTACAAAATGTAAAACCGGTATGACAAAAAAAAAGTAGTGTGCAAAAGACACATCGAGGGATCAATGCATTTTCATTTTAGTTTAATAATTTCAGTTATGTCTTATTTAAATATTTTTTTATAGATACACCTTATCCATATTAATAACTACATGACATTTATGACGTAAAAACAGCACACCCTCGCCGACCGCTGATCATCCATCACCCCTTGCTCTGTCTAACTCACCTGTCTATTATGTGAGGCAGAATGCCAGGCACGAAATGTGAGAACTCAGGGCCCAGCCGCTCCGCCAACGCCGCTATCGTTTCAAGACCGTTCTGCGCCACCTGAAGACAAAGACATAAATCGTAACACTTCGAAAAGCCTAAGGGTGAGGACCAAGTTGGGACATAGTTAAGCGCAGTTAAGGGATCGTATCATCACTACATAGTATAAAACAAAGTCGCTTTTTCTGTCCCTATATCCCTATGTATGCTTAAAACTTTAAAACTACGCAACGGATTTTGATGCGGTTTTTTTAATAGATAGAGTGATTGAAGAGGAAGGTTTATATGTATAACACTTTAATCCGGAGCGAAGCGAAGGCGGGTCGCTAGTAATATATAAAGGTCAAAATACATACATACATACATACATAACACCACGCCTTCACTCCCAGAGTGGGGTAGGCAGAGCTACAGAAGTACCAACATCTCTAAAAAGACTTGTTGATAATTCTGAAACCACATTTTGCACAAGTAGGCTAAGATGTTTACCAGTGCATTAGTGACAGGTTGCAATCCCATCGCCTAACAGAAACAGTACATAATGGTCATAATATATAATGGTTTTATTTCTGAAACCGTAGACTTTTCAGGATTTTTTAAAAGGTCATTGTATAGAACCCATTAGGTTAGGTTAGGTTTGTTTTATAAGTTATAACAGTAACAGGTACTAAGACACTGTGTAATACATAACATTAAATAATATAAAGAATGAGTACACACATTCCAGTAGAACTACTGTTATTTAAACCATCTATTTGTATGACATCTGTTTGATGTCGAGAGAGGCGACTAAGGGAACAAAGGCTTGTAGTACTGTTAGGCGATGGGCTTGCAACCTGTCACTAATACACTAGTAAACATCTTAGCCTGACTGTGCAAAATGTGATTACAGAATTATCAACAAGTTTAGAGTTGTTGGTATTCTGTAGCTCTGCCTACCGCACTAACGGAATGAAGGCTTGACGTTATGCGTGAATTTGTAAATAATTAGTTGACGACAGACGGATGCACATCCATCTACTCGGAAAACCTCAAACATTCACTCAAAACCCATTACAAATAATCTAAATTTGTTATGTTTATTATTTACTGAAAAAAAAAAAAACTTCCGCTAATAGCTAAAGAGCTTAAACGCCAAATGGTCTTTTCTACGTCACAGCTAGGGCTAGATTTGAAAAATAAAACACGGTTACAGACAAGACGCAGTTAGCAAACTCTGGTAATTTTCTCTCTGTAAATTATTATGCCCGTGTGGTTGCCGGGTTAGAATAGTGCCACTCCACGTCTTCCCGTGGATGTCGTAAGAGGCGACTAAGGGAATAAGGGCTTGTAGTACTGTTAGGCGATGAGCTTGCAACCTGTCACTAATACGCTAATATCTTGGCCTGTAAAATGTAGTTACAGAAATTCATAACTCTTCTTTAATTCTTAATTAAGTTGTTGGTATTCTGAAACTCTGGGAATAAAGCCGTGACGTTATGTATGCATGTATAACTCAACAACTCCTCAACAGAGTAGAAGCCTTTCCCAAGCAGCCAAGATTACAACTAAAACTAAAAGCAAACATTCAAACACATAAGGGATATATTAGCTCAC
The DNA here is from genome assembly GCA_949316455.1 of Acleris holmiana. NCBI lineage: Eukaryota > Metazoa > Arthropoda > Insecta > Lepidoptera > Tortricidae > Acleris > Acleris holmiana. Next base: position 1,497,606 of record OX438788.1, read on the forward strand.
CACTCTTCAACTTTCTGATCCACAATAACCACTATTCTTTAACATTAATAAGTAATAACACAACACTACCGACAGACATCCCAAGGCGTACTGTTCTCGATGGACATGAAGAAGGCTTATTCTGATAGAACTGAGTTGACTTAACTTGTCACTAATACACTGGTAAACATCTTAGCCTACATTCCCAGAGTGGGGTAGGCAGAGCTACAGAAATACCAACTCCAAAAATAATTCTTGGTAATTTTGTAACCACATTTTGCACAAACAGGCTAATAAGTTTACCAGTGTATCAGTGACAGGTTGCAAGCCCATCGCCTAACACTACTGGAAGCCTGGTTGTGCAAAATGTAGTTAGAGAATTATCAGCAAGTTTTTCTTTTGTAATTTGTTCGTAACCTGTAGTTTTGTCTACCCCACTCTGGGAATGAAGGCGTGATGTTATACGTACACACGAAGACACTGTTAACTGACCACCCGTAGACTTTAATACGTTGCGATAAGATTTATGTTCGTTTGTAAATGTACAGTTAACAGTGTCTTCGACTGTACGTAGAAGGCTTAACACCTGCAAAATATTATTATATCATGGAATAAAAATGGAGATCAGCAAAAATTGTGGAAACAATTATATATTCATTTGTACAAAAAATAAAGTCTCCAATTTTTTTTTTTTTTTTTCTGTTTGTGAGAATTGACGACGCGTAGGCCTAGTTGGTAGTGGCTGCCTACGAAGCTAGCAGTCCCGGGTTCGATTTACAGTATGGGCAATTATTAGTCTTTTTAATTGTTGTATGTTTAGCCATGCGATGTTTTATGTATCTCTCAATCGCTTAAAGGTTTTGTGTTTCTGGTTCGTTTTTAACTTTGTTATCTTCTGTTTGTGCAATATAGCGTATACATACATACATTAACATAAGGACGCCACCTTACCGGCGTATGCGCAGCGTAGTCTAAACCTGTGCTGCCGTCAACCCAAAGAAGGCACATATGATTCCTTTCACAAACATATAATTTGACAAGTAAACCGCGTTTTTTTCCGAAACTGTAAATAATTCTGGATTTATTTCAGGACCATCGTGTAGAACCCTACAGGTTAGGAAGTAAGGTTAGTTTTATAATAATCCTGAAATATTTGTAGTTACAGAAAAAAAAGCGGGTTGGCAAATGAATAGGTTGCGAAGCGATGCATTTGTCAAAGATTTGTCGGCGAAAAGGCAGAGAAACAAGAAGGCGGCTATGCACTATGATAGTTGAAACATACTCAACTCTGTATGATTACGCATAAGGTTTCTTTTACAACACGATTCCTATAATAGATATCTGCTTTCTTTCGTATGAGGGCAGTGTGATAATCTCCCGCTGAGAACAGAATACGGACGCGCGCAATGAGCCGGCGCGGGCGCCGCAATCAGACTGTGTATGATGCATGTGACGTATCGTATGGATGGCGGTACATGGATTATGAGTATAGACGTTAATCACTATTTTTTTTCATGATATCATTGATTAAAAATTAAATTAAATTTTTAGTACTAATTTCACCATACCAAGTTAAATTTAATCAATGTTAATCGACTGTTAAGTTCATGGGTCATACACACTCTTAAAAACAAAAGTTGTCTTTCCTGCGGTCAATAGGTAAGAGCTTGTGTGCATATACAACACACCCACACACCCATATCGATGTCACACTACCGCACCCAATATTTCTATTAATATGTCAAACATGATATAAGTTTAAGTTGGTGGTGGTGCTGTGTGTGAGATTGATTAAATATTTTTCATTTCATTTTTTCATTTTCATATAAGTTGTGTTTTTATATGATAGGTCTAAAGCATTCCTGACGCCGTTTATGCGGGAATGGGCTTAGAAAGAAAATTAGGCCTTAAAATCGTTAACTTCCGGTGTGCCGACAGGAAAGACGCTAACCTAAATCTGTGCATGGCCCTCATACATTTTGACAACTGTTAACGGTCTAATCGTCTGTTAAGTGGTTAACATCGTATGGTGAAATTGGTACTTAAAGTGGATAGTTTCTACTTTCATTATAATAATTTGTCATGTCATGTCATAGTTTTAGATATGTTTCAAGTTTAAATTTATTTTTTATTATTTATTTAGTTGTATTATACAATAAAATAAAAACACTCGTATTTAAGGCGATTTAAAGTTTATAATCGTAATGTAATCAGCTAATCAGTAATCTATTAATCAAATAGGATTAATGACGACATAATTCATCACAATTATGAAGCGAGTGTAGTGACGTCTCACATCAACCAAGCGGCCCTCAACTTGTCGACACAGGTGTATCGAGCCAATCATACCAGTGCAATAAATAAATTGTGCATACGAAAAGGGTATTCTCGTTTTGATCATGTAACAAAGAGTTTATTTGAAAATAAAGTTTGTCGTTAACAAATTAAATTATTTCATGTTGATTCAAATATAATGTGGAAAGTATAGATGTTTTGAATGCTGCAAATGTTTTTCGTTAGCGGCAACACCTTTGTTTACATTTATTCTGTGGGAGTAAAAATCCGTCCTTAGACTAGAGCTACGTATCAATCGTGTACAAGAGGCGTACCTTGAAGTTCCCTCCGTTGAGCCAGGCCTGCATGGCGTCCAGCAGCTGAGCGGCGACATCTTGCGACACCTCCTCCTCTCGCCGCACCAGCGTCACCAGCTGCTCGCCGAGCTGCTGGCGGAGCCGCAAGTCCGGCCGCAGCAGCAGCGGCAGCGCCGCTTCAAGCGAGGTTGGTTGGGGATAGTGAGCCATCTGTGAAAACAAGAGGGTTATTTTTTAAACGGCAACTTTCTTGACCACGCGTTTAACCTAGCCTAGTAGGATGATCCCTGTAACAGCGGTATTTAAACACTTAAGAGACCACATAGGCAAGAATGAAAAAGGATGGCTTTATGTGGTTCCACGTGAAGAACGTGAGATGCCTTCTGGCAGCGCAAAATTCAAATGACTGCTGTTTACTTTAAAACCACAATATTTATTAAAAAAATGGTTTACAGGTTTACATACAACATACATAACATCACGCCTTCATTCCCGGAGTGGGGTAGGCAGAGCTACAGAAATACCAACGACTCTAAAAAGACTTGTTTAACCACATTTTGCACAATCAGACCAAGAAGTTTACTAGTGTATTAGTGACAGGTTGCAAGCCCATCGCCTAACAGTACTACAAGCCCTTATTCCCTTACCTTACCCGGTTTATCAGATTAAAGAAGTTATAAGAAGTCAACTATTGAATCAAAAATCATCGTTAAAGATCATCGTAGGGTTTCGAAGATTCAAACAAAAACGTGCGAAAAAGGTGACATGTTTCAAAATAAAACTATAGAGAATTCTGTTTCTAATCGCGTTTTCACGTTTACAGTCTCAAGGAAATATGATTAAGTTAAATATGTGAACCTAGCATATCAATTTCTAGAATTTTGAAAAATTAAACACAGTTCTAGTAGCACCCCTAATAGTTCTACAGTTCTACATATTTATTTTCGATAGGTCTGCTTTTTTTAAATGAAATGCTAACTAACTTGCCCGTGTGGTTTCCGGGTTAGAATAGTGCCACTCCATGTCTTCCCGCGGATGTCGTAAGAGGCGACTAACGGCCGAACCCTATATTCAAACCGCGGATAGATAAGGCTTACTTCGGGTTGAAATTTGACATTTGCCCATACAAAATGTGTCAAATTTTAATCCGAAGTAAGGCTACATATTTATTTTCGATAGGTCTGCTTTTTTTAAATGAGATGCTAACTAACTTGCCCGTGTGGTTTCCGGGTTAGAATAGTGCCACTCCATGTCTTCCCGTGGATATCGTAAGAGGCGACTAACGGCCGAACCCTATATTCAAACCGCGGATAGATAAGGCTTACTTCGGGTTGAAATTTGACATTTGCCCATACAAAATGTGTCAAATTTTAATCCGAAGTAAGGCTATCTGTCCGCGGTTTAAATATAGGGTTCGACCGTAAAGGAATAAAGGCTTGTAGTATTATTAGGCGATGGGCTTGCAACCTGTCACTGATACACTAGTAAACATCTCAGCCTACTTGTGCAAAATGTGGTTACAGAATTATTATGTCTTTAGAGTTGTTGGTATGGAGCTCTGCCTACCCCACTCTGGGAATAAAGGCGTGATGTTATGTATATAGATACTAACTTAGCATTCTGCCAGTTAGCATCTCACCAGTTTTCGATGCCTAGGCCTCAAATATATTAGAAAATTCATAGTTCTGTGGTCTGTAGTCGACATAGTAATAGTTCTAGCCGTAACACGAAAAAATAATACCGAGATCCTAATTTCGCATTACTCCCGTCAGCATCCCAGTAGTTCTTGATAACTGAGTTACAAACACGTACAAAAAGAGGCACATAGGCGTTACGTTTAGATCCAGATCACGGAATACTACAGACTTTATCATACCTATTTGGCTTCTAAAGTGCATGATAGCTTCTAAAAATATCGAGTAGAGTAATGTAGTAATGTTTCCCTTGCAACTTCGCTAAAATGTAACTGAGAGTTGGGCGCAGTCTGAAAATCAGCGCTGTGCAGCTGACCCAGCTCGCAGCATGCTGAGACATGAGCCTGTGTCGCAGAACAATGTATATCTATATACCTATACTGTGTGGTAATGCCGTGAATTTTACTTTTATGTGACGATAAATCATTTTTTTTTTGTTATTTTATCGCATCAGCCCTTAGATACCATAATATTGCATTGCCATTAGGTTTTCACACGTTTGTAGGTAGTCGTGCCCGAGTTCGACGCGCGTCGCTTCTGACACGCGTCTGGTGTAGGACCAGCAACGGCATCGCGACTATCGCGGCATTTTTCATCGCTACAGCATAGCTGCAAAAAGCCGCCGGTGTGTCAATGTCAACTCAACAATTTATAGAATGAAATTATATTGACAAAAAGCTAAAAGAAAAAAAAAACATCAGAGTCCGTATCGTTCGACATCTTGAAGTCAATTGCCGCGCGAGCTGTCACACCTAACGCAGCCGCGAGGCGTCAGCAACGCGTGCACGCGTTGAAGCTGCCGCCCGCCTGCAGCGTGCCCACGATACGTGTTCTGTGTGCAGAAGCCTTAGGGAAGGGAAGTGACAGCGATGCAGTCGCGCGTTTCGTATCGCTGTCACTTTAGCTCTCTTATGTGTGAAAGTGACAGCGATACCGATGGCACGACTGCATCACTACAAAATGTCGCCGTGAGCTACCTCCCTTAAACACGATTCTGCATCACTACTATCGCGATATAATATAGCATCGATTCAGTCGCACCCCCCTCCACTCTTCCTATATCCTATATCCGATGTAACGCGAAACAGCCGCGCGTTAGTAGCGATCGTGAATCAATAGTCGCGCGTTTGCATCGATGCAGTCAACTGCTTCGCGACAGTCGTGCATTTGTATCGATACAAAGCGACTGTATCGCTTCTATCGCACGTTGCAAAATGCGACAAGCGACTACATGTCGCGATCGTTATTGTCGCATCGCTACAAAAAGTCGCCGGGATCCCTAAGATTCATCTAACGACATCTCGTTTTGTTGAACGCAGGTCATCCGTTCGGCCTGTACGAAGGAACAAATAACCAAACATAACCACATACAAGGATATTAAAACTCATAAATTCAATTTTCCTATTTCAAAGTCGCAGAACATTAATAGGTACAAATAAATTGTTAATCCGCATAACCCAACCCATAATAAAGAATAAGCATACATTTAAAGCTGGGTACGAATCTGAGCGGCTCAGCCTGAGGCATGCTCGCCCCGCGCGGCGAGCTGCTCGCGAGCCAAATTGTTGCACATAAACATGCGCGGGTGAGGCAGCGTACTTGACGCGACGCGAGCCGTCATTTCAAAATGGCGTCTGACACGATGACAGCCGCGGCTGCGTTTATCATAATTCACCGAATTATTAAAAAAAAGAAGAAGAAATCGCCTCGGTAGTGGAACGGCTCAGTAACTTTATCAAATTTGTACGCGCCTCGCCCACAGACAAGTTAGAAGTTGTCGTTCTGCCCGCGGCACGCTCGGATACACGTCGAAAGTTACGCGAGGCACGCACACCGAGGCGCCTTTGAGCACGGTCTAAAGACCGACTCTCGACGGCTCGCCGCGCACCGCTCGCCCGCAGCTCGCGCACAGCGCGTGAGAGCGTACGAATTTGAGCAAAATGGGTGAGCCGTGCGTGCCTCGACCCGAGGCTGCTCTAAATCGTACCCACCTTAATAAGCCTAACGTTAATTGGCATAAATATTAAAAATTATAAATATAAAATAAATACCTACCTATCAGGGGACAATCTCACACAAATTGACCCAGTTCCAAACTAAGCTGATTACTTTTAATTCCGAAACTAAATATTTCAGGATTATTATAAACCTAACCTAACCTGTACCCACATTTTGCACGATCAGGCAAACAAGTTTACAGAATTATAAACAAGTCTTTTTAGAGTTGTTTGTTTGTATTTCTGTAGCTCTGCCTACCCCTCTGGGAATGAAGGCGTGTTTATATGTATGTATGTAACCTAGGGAAGATGAGCTCAAAGAAATAGCTGGCCCCGACTGGATTCAAGTAGCTCAATCTAAAAAAGACTGGCTATCTTTGGAGGAGGCCTTTAACTGTAGAGGGGTTCTTGCAGATAACTAAATAAACAATGATAATATATAAGTTAAACTTTTTGATATAATAGGTACATAAACTAATAACTAACAAAAAATATATAAATAGATACTAACATAGACTTTAAAACTTTCAAGTAATATCTTGTCAAATCACTGCAAAGCAACAAAAGGCATTATTATTTTATTTATGTAACCTGAATGGTCCTGAAATAAATCCTGAAATATTGATCCTGATTATGTTTGGGAAATTAATCTGTTTGGAAAAAGACTTTTTTCGTAACTAAAGGCTCTCCTTTCTAACACTATGCAAACCAAAGTTATAGTGATTCATTACTATGCCGATTCAGTATTAAATTAAGCTATTTTATCATAAGGCCAGCTAAACATTATGCATAATAAATATTATACCAAGTCTGTTATGCATTTTAATGATAAGACAAATAATGTTATGCTATTTAAGGGACACCCCATACATAGGTACATTACTGATACATACACACGACATGACACGACACGTTGACACGTTGGCCTAGTTGGGAGTGACCCTGCCTCCGAAGCCAGCGGTCCCAGGTTCAAATCCCAGTAAGGGCAGATATTTGTGTGATGAACACAACGCATCTTTAGAATTATAGTGACCTAATCCAAATATTTTGAATTTCGACTTAGGTCTTCTATAGTACTCAATTTATGACTCGAAATCGAAAGCTGAAAATGTTTGAATTAAGTCACTATAATTCTAAAAGTGCGACAAGTATTTGTTCCCGAGTCTTGGATGTTTCTATGTATTTAAGTCTTTATTTCTCTACCTAAGTATGTTTACCGTTGTCTAGTACCCATAGTACAAGCCTAGAGCTTAGTTTGAGACTAGGTCAATTTGTGTCACATTGTTCCGTGATATTTATTATTATTTTATTTATACATAAATGATTTTATAGTCAGGTAAAAACTCAACAAAAATGAAGTTAAAAGCAAATCTTGTAAAATATCCAAGCAACTGACCTTGTTACCACAATCAATCCGTAATTATCAATAACTTTCTGTCCACAACGCAAACTGTCAATAGCTGGCACGCTATCATTTCACTCGAACCACTAATTCCAACACTGGAATACACTGCACTATGCACTGTTACACTATTTGAATGATTTCACTGGTTTACATCTGGAACACAGATTGGGCATTAAGCCACTCTTCACATGGTCAGTTGGTGCGTTACCTGTAACAAAAAAAGGGGGTTAATAAGTAAAAGCAATATAATAATCCAAACCGGGCAAGAGTATGTCGGACCATGCTCAGTATAGGGTTCCAAAGCCGTCAAGTACTACATACTTACATAAAAAACAACAAGTAATAACTAATTTTTAGGGTTCCGTAGCCAAATGGCAAAAAACGGAACCCTTATAGATTCGTCATGTCTGTCCGTCTGTCCGTCCGTATGTCACAGCCACTTTATTCCGTAACTATAAGAGCTATACTGTGGAAACTTGGTAAGTAGATGTATTCGGTGAACCGCATTAAGATTTTCATACAAAAATAGAAAAAAAAACAATAAATTTTTGGGGTTCCCCATACTTAGAACTGAAACTCAAAAATTTTTTTTTCATCAAACTCATACGTGTGGGGTATCTATGGATAGGTATTCAAAAATGATATTGAGGTTTCTATTATAATTTTTTTCTAAACTGAATAGTTTGCGCGAGAGACGCTTCCAAAGTGGAAAAATGTGTGTCCCCCCCCCCCCGTAACTTCTAAAATAAGGGAATGATAAATGTAAAAATAATATATGATGTACATTACCATGCAAACTTCCACCGAAAATTGGTTTGAACGAGATCTAGTAAGTAGTTTTTTTTTAATACGTCATAAAAACATTGATCAAAGCTACAACGAACTTTTCTATTATGTTACTTGCTGCTACGGAACCCTTCATGGGCGAGTCCGACTCGCACTTGGCCGCTTTTTATTTAAAGTTAATTGGTGCCAAAAGGTGATTTTAGTAGGTATAAACAATTTAATCGCCTGTATCTCAAGAACCAATGATGTCTACTTAGTCGTGGTAGTTTTCCTTTAAAATTCGTTATAATAATATGTCCTTTCATTTAAGATCTCTTAAGGGACACCTGAGTCTAACAAACAGGTTGCGCTTCAAAGCTTAATATTTTATAAACGGTTTGCTTAATCGAAGAACTGTTTTCACAGCCCCGTAATATTTTTGAAAGACCTATCCAACGATACCCCACACGATGGAGTAGACGCCAAAAAAATACATCCCCATGTTACGTGGGGAGGTACCCTAAAAAATTTTTTTTATTACTATTTATTGTACCATTTTGTTAGCGTGACTAATATTCATGCCAAATTACAGCTTTCTAGGAGAGTCTCTGCGCTAGGCTGCGGACGGACAGACGGACGGACGGACATGGCGAAACTATAAGGGTTCCTAGTTTAACTACGGAACCCTAATAAAAAGATTATTATTTCTTGCACTTAAACTTTTATGTCAGTAAGGGTAATTTTAATTAGGCAATTTATTGTATTTATGTTTTTAGGATTCTGTACCAAAATGGTACAAAAAGGAACCCTTATTGTTAGAGTTCGGTGTGTCTCTGTCTGTACGTCACAGTAGTTTTTCTCTGAAACAATACAAGCTATCAACTTGAAATACGGCATAGTTGTATAACTTACTTGCCCGCATGTATTTTTAGTTTTTTTAATACTAGAACGTGGTCTAGAATTTGGGAGTTGAAAAATGAAACCCGCTACAGGTGAATCCTCCTCCATTGATAGCCCTGTCCTCTGTATGGGCTGTTTGAGACCAGTTGTGACCAGCTACACTTGTGGACAAATACTTAATACGAGTCACAGTGAGTTTTCATACAAACGAGGCTATATCGAAGCCTTGGTTCCTGGCCAGGGCTTGTTTTGAGTGAGTTTTAATGGTGGATACTCCGAGGTTCAATAAAAGTCAAAAGTTTTTAAGATACCTAATGGATAGCTAAATCAGTTAACACCACAGCGAGACCGTTTGGGGTCAGCATTTGGATTTCCTTACATTTTATTGCCATTTTAGATGTTTTTCCGAACATGCACACTTCCAACGTTAGCCGCAGATTCAATCAGTTGGGTATCCTAGGCACTCTAGAAGTCCTGTGTACAGCTAGCACATGATGCCGCGTTAGATAGACCCGTCATTTTCTAATTAGAACGGTCAGAAACAGACAGGTAGCCTATCTATGATCAGATTTTACTAAAAGCACGCCTTGGCGAGGATCCAAGGCTTCGAAATAGCCTCTTTAGTATGAATAACGCACTCTGACCCGTATTATTTGACCGCGGAGTATATATCTGTGTTTCTTTTCACCAACCACCTGTTCTTACGTGAATTTATCACCGATGCGACAGGTGTAATAAATTTAATGTTTATAGGTATATGTGTGTCTGTGGCATTGTAGCTTCCAAACGGATTGACAGATTTGGATGGTATTGTTTTTTAAAGAAAGCTAGTTTCATTGTGTTGATAGCTAGGTTTCATTATTTCAATCAGTTGGTAAGTTTAAGAGATATCTGTGAAATTAGGGGACGCCATTATTTCGGAGGTTACATTTAAATAATTTATGACAGTGTAGGAAAATGACCCAGCAACTCGAAAAATTGGAGTTCCAGAGGGGATATCTATAAAAGACCGAGGGTTCGCCGATATATATCCATTGATGATTATATACGTTGACATATATCAATGGATATTAATTTTTAAAAGAAGTTTTTTTTCTATCATTTGTTACACAGGCAACACTAGAGTATTCGCTTTAATTTCTGTTACCAAAGTCAAGTTTCAGGGAATCACATAGTTTTGTTCGTATTCTATTAACTTTATATTCAATTCCAAACCTTATCACAACGGAATAAGATTCATAATAAATAGGTAGTACTTACAAAAAATGTTTTCCACTAAAAATATCGGATATATTGATGTTAATAATAAAAATACTATGCATTGATATTTATCAGTTACCTATTATGTTTATCGGATATAGGTATATCAAATTATCGGATATTTATAATAAAATATCGGTTTTGTTCGAACCCTGAAACGACCTCGAATGAAACAGCTAGTCTAGTTTATAAATGGAGTAAAGACATCAACTAACGAGATCAAAGTGTAGGCAGATAAGTGACGAGTGGATAAGCTAATACCGATAATACTGAGAATTACGGTGCCGTGTGGTTGCCGGGTTAGAATAGTGCCACTCCATGCCTTCCCGTGGATGTCGTAAGAGGCGACTGAGGGAATAAGGGCTTGTAGTACCTACTGTAAGGCGATGGGCTGGCAACCTGTCACTAATAATAATAAACTAGTAAACCTCTTGGCCTGATTGTGCAAAATGTGTTTACAGAATTATCAACAAGTCTTCTTAGAGTTGTTGGTATTTCTGTAGCTCTGCCTACCCCACTCCGGGAATGAAGGCGTGATGTTATGTATGTACCTATGTAAGTATACTCCAAGACTAGGTATGTCTGGTATTACAGTATTTACTGAATTGTAAATAGGTTAGCAGTTTATACTAGTTATAGGACAGTTATTGTCCGCGACCAGTGATTGCCCACCACATTTTTAGGGTTCCGTAGGCAAATGGCAAAAAAAGGGAACGGTTCTCTGCCTTTTCGCCGATAAATCTTTGACAAATGCATCGTTTCGCAACCTATTCATTTGGCAACCCGCTTTTTTTCTGTAACTACAAATATTTCAGGTTTTTTATAAAACTAACCTAACCTAACCTACAGGGTTCTACACGATGGTCCTGAAATAAATCCAGAATAATCTACAGTTTCGGAAAAAAACGCGGGTTGTCAAATGATAGGTTTGTGAAATGAATCATTAGTGAAACACTGGTTACGAAAAGATAGTCCGTATGTCACAGCCACTTTTTTTTCGAAACTATAAGAACTATACCGTTGAAACATGGTAAGTAGATGTATTCTGTGAACCGCATTAAGATTTTCACACAAAAATAATTAAAAAAAAACTTTAAACTTACAATTGAAACTAAAAAATTTTTTTTCATGAAACCCATACCTACGTGTAAGGTATCTATGGATAGGTCTTCAAAAATTATATTGAGGTTTCTAGTAAAAAAAAACTAAACTTAATAGTTTGCGCGAGAGACGCTTCCAAAGTGGTAAAATGTGTGTCTGTCCTGTAACTTCTAAAATAAGAGAATGATAAAACTAAAAAAATATATGATGTACATTACCATGCAAACTTCCACCGAAAATTGGTTTGAACGAGATCTAGTAAGTAGTTTTTTAATACGTCATAAATCGTCTTGCTGCGGCAACGGATAACGGCTTATTTCGGTTTTGCTCCGAACTTTTCCAGGGAACGCGAACGTTTTGAGAACATTATTTTAACCTAAATTAACCGGTTTAATTTACGAGCAGCGAGTCGAGACACCAAAAGTTTTGCACTGAATACAAACACTAAGCGGTGCTTGTTTATGGTGCGTGACGTGCGTCTGGTTAAACCGGTTTTTTTAGCTCGATACCGGTTCATTAAAAAAATAACTTTATTTAAAGGTTTCTCCAAAAACCGCTTATTTAAACCGGTTTATGCGAACGAAACGGTTTAAAAATTTAACAGATATCCGAGCCCTGCACACTTGTAACCTGTTTTCCAGTTAGTTATTTTAGTAATCGTTCCTGACGTTGGACCTCGTCGTGTTGTTCTCCTAGTCATTATTTTCAATGTTATGTTATTGATCTTACATAATTATATACTATATTAGACAAATGTAATCTTTTATTATAGACATTAGTAATGTAAAGACCAACTTATCTTTTTTTTATTTATATATGTACCAAACACATCAAGTATATTCAGGTTTAAGTTATTTTAGACCCTAAGTTAGAATAATGTAATCGTAAAGTTTAATCAGTTAAATATTGATTTGTTTTGTATTCATCTGGGGCCTGTAACACAGGGCATCCTAGCTCAGTCCCCAGAGCAGCTGCTTCACCTTGTAGTTTTATGTTCATTTATCACTTTGTAATGTACCTAACTTACTTTTAATAATTGGAATGACCGGCTTGAGTTTATTGCGGCGCATCTTGTCCGAAGCGCTGGTAGATTCACTGCATATTAACGTGTAAAAGAGCCCTCATGTGGCCAATTAACTTAATAAACGTTTTGAATTTGCTTGTTACACCTATGTAGCAAATATTTTTAGTAATAAAAATAAAGTGGGCAATAACTGTACCTACCCCTGTGATGCACAGCGTACAGGGCGTCTCATTTAAATCGGTCAGTATGGGAAATTCTACAACTGTAAGGCATAATACGAAGATCTGCTCTTAGGAACGATGTCATCGATATTAATAAAAAGAAAATCTGCATTCATACATTTAAAAAAACCTGAAAAAAATAAAGTTAACAATTTCTATTTAGATATAGATTATGTAGGTCTTAAGCAGTAAATGGCTCTATGAAACATGATGACTAAAATTAATAAAATGCATTGTTTTCAGATACTTTAATTTGATTTATTTTAGTAGGTGTTCGAAGTTACAATATTCAACAAGTTCAGGCATGTAAAATTGTCTCTACTAAAATAAATTAAATTAAAGTATGTGAGTATGTAATATATGAATATGCCGAGCACAGGTTTTTTTAAATGCATGAATGCAGTTTTTCTTCTTGTTAAAATCGATGACATGATTCCTAAGAACAGATCATAATCAGAATTTCCCATACTTGCCGATTTAAATGAGACACCCTGTAAGGTTTACATTCATCCGGCATAACTTTTTTTGGCATAATCATCATTTGGCATACAGCCTTTTTTTCTGAAACCGTATTCTTTTCAGGATTGTTATAAAATAAACCTAACCTAACCTAATGGGTTCTATGCAATGATATTTAAAATAATCCTGAAAAGAATACGGTTTAGAAAAAAAGGCTGTATGCCAAATGATGATTATGCCAAAAAAAGTTATGCCAGATAAAGGGAACCCACCCTGTATATATATATCTGTACCTATACATATTTAAAATATGCTCTGACCTTGTATTTTACAGTGATATAGTAGGTACCTATGCCAGAAAATGTCGGCATACCTACTTTAACTAAATTAGGTTTATTACCTACCTATATGTTTAATGTTAATGAATAAGGGAGTTACTTATCAGGAAACACATGTCTTAAAGATCATGAACCAAGACAATAAATAAATTACTAACATCAAACGAATGTATTTATAACCAACTCAATTATATAGCCCTCATAAATTCTTGCACATTTATCAAAGATTAGATTAATATTATTTTGACATAGCTTTTTATAAAACCAACATTTAAGCGGCCACATATCGTCGGTGAAACTCCAATAGCGCGTAACTAACAAATTAAATAAGTTGCAAAATACTCGTTAACAAGTAAGTCAGTAAGACACATTTTGCAACTTATTGAACTTGTTAGTTACGCGGTATAGCAGTTTCATCGACGATATGATAGTCGGCAATGTTTCGCAATCTGAATCTCAGTAACCATAACGCCTGTGTGTCTGTTCTTTGGATATATTAAGCTTGGTCATATTTCCTTGAGACTGTTAAACGTTAAAACACGATTGAAACAAAATCCTTAACTTTTTCAAACATGACACGTTTTTCGCATATTTTCGGTTAAATCTTCGAAACCCTACGATTTTTAACGATGATTTATTATTTAATAGTTGAGTATGTATAACTCCTTAATCGTATTAAACTGTTTCCTTTCGGCGCCTAAGGTCTATAAGAGAAAAAAATAGGTATTAAAATGAATAGAAAGAAAATTGGAGAGAAGTATTTATTGACTAAGCATAAAAATGCCGACATTTAATGTTTAGGTTATGTCAGTACTGCAGCAGGCCCGGAGGGCCAAACCACCCAGAAATAGGAGCTCCGCGGCAGCGGTGCTCCGTCGACACTACCTAATTTCAAATAATTATGTAATTGATTGTCGGCATTTTTATACTTAATCAATAAATCCTTCTCTCCAATTATTTTTCTAGTCATTTTTATACCTATAAATTTTTACTTATAGACCTTAGGCGCCAAAAGGAACTAATTTTAATAAATTTAGTGGTTTTAAAGTAAACAGCAACAATTTTAATTTAACGCTGCCCAAGGCGCGCGCCAACTATCTCCATCTCACGTTCATCGCGCGGAAAAACATAAAGCCATCCCTTTTCATTGTTGTGTGGGCGTGGCAGCATATGTGGCCTCAAGAGGAATGTGATGCAAAAAAATCCATACAAAATGCGAGGTTTTCTCCCCTTAAACGTTGTATGATTTTTACGATTTTCGAATATGTTGACGATATTATGAAAAACTTGGTTCTTTTCCAAGAAAATATTTATTGAAAAGAATAAGCGGATTATAGTTAGGGGGGTGAGATAGGTTATTGCCCGGAGATAAATTTGTATGGATTACTTTAGACAGCTACGCGATTTAAATATTGCTTCACAATCCTCTTAAGTAGTGAATAGTAAATAATTTAACGACAAAAACCATTTTGACATAAAAACGAGAAGGTAAAACAACCAGTTATGCCTTTATTAATATTCTTTGATTTCATAACAAACAATAGTACCTAGGTATTGACCTAGTGACCCTTCCTACGAAGCGTTTCCGGTCAGGGCAAATATTTGTGTGATGACCACGAGTACCTATTTGTTTACGAGTTTTGGGTATCGTTGTCTAGTACAAGCCTAGATTTTAGTTTGGGACTAGGTCAATTTGTGAGACCGTCCCCTGATCATTTTTAATATAAATGTTGATAGGTTCCAGGCATATATATACTACTCTTATATCTCTATCCTCTTTACTGACAGGGACATGGCAGAACTTAACAGCCCATAGGCCACTTAATTAGCATACATACATACACAACATCACGCCTCCATTCCCAGAGTGGGGTAGGCAGAGCTACAGAAATACCAACAACGCTAAAAATACTTCTTGATAATTCTGTAACCACACGCACAATCAGGCTAAGATGTTTACCAGTGTTTATTAGTGTCAGGTTGCAAGCCCATCGCCTAACAACACTACAAGCCTTTATTCCCTTACTTGCCTCTTACGACATCCACGGGAAGACATGGATTGGCACTATTCTAACCCTGCAAACAGACAGGCAAAACACACTTAACAACGGGCTTAACAACGTGATAGAAAATATGCTATTCCAATAAGAGTGATATTACTTTAGTCACAGTTTAGTTTTTGGAGATGGTTGTTTTTAGGGTTCCGTAGCCAAATGGCAAAAAACGGAACCCTTATAGATTCGTCATGTCTGTCTGTCCGTTCGTATGTCACAGTCACTTTTTTCCGAAACTATAAGAACTACACTGTTGAAACTTGGTAAGTAGATGTATTCTGTGAAGCGCATTAAGATTTTCACAGAAAAATAGAAAAAAAAAACATAAATTTTGGGGGTTCCCCATACTTAGAACTGAAACTCAAAAATGTTTTTTCTTCGAACCCATACGTGTGGGGTATCTATGGATACGTCTTCAAAAATTATATTGAGGTTACTAACATATTTTTTTACTAAACTGAACAGTTTGCGCGAGAGACACTTCCAAAGTGTTAAAAAGTGTGTCCCCCCCCCTGTAACTTCTAAAATAAGAGAATGATAGAACTAAAAAAAATATATGATGTACATTACCATGCAATTTTCCACCGAAAATTGGTTTGAACGAGATCTAGTAAGTAGTTTTTTTTTAATACGTCATAAAAACATTGATCAAAGCTACAACGAACTTTTATTTTATGTTACTTGCTGCTACGGAACCCTTCATGGGCGAGTCCGACTCGCACTTGGCCGCTTTTTTGTTATTCAATTTTCACATATTAACACGATTTCAATGCCAGTCCCAGAATTCAACAAAATAAGTTAAGGCAAATTTAAATTTGTACACAAATTAATTAGATGACTTCCCAAAACTTTCATAGACACAATGTGAGTATGTAATCTTGTGGGAAAATTAATTTCAAATAGTTAAATTGAATTATGCAAGAATGTAGTGTGGTTATACATTTAACAAAAGATGAAAGCATGATAAAGCATTGGAGCTGATATACGATTTTGATCCAGTTGCGGTAGGGAACAGGAACTTCAGGTTCAGAAGCCAAGGTGCTTCTTAGGCAGTTAGGCCGTCATCATACATTTGTATTGAAATAGGACCAAATAGAATCTTGTCAGGCTTTAAAACATATTGACGTAGCCTTTGCTGATTTATGTTAATCTGTTATTGTTTTTTCAAATCCTCATCTTGCTTCTTGCCATATTATATGTCACAATGTGACTTTAGAAGTATCTGTTTACTGTTGGTTTTACCCAGGGATTGTAAAACCGGTTTTATTCAATACCTGTATTTAAATTGACAAATTGTTACGCCTAAAAAAGTAATACCTATATTCGAATTAGAGGTATTAGTGTCATTCCGCTTTTGTTTTTATCACTATGCATACACTATTTACAGTATTAAATACCTGTTTTCAATACCGCTATTCATTGCACCTGATAAGTAAGATGTCAATTATACTGTAATTAATTGTAACTTCAGACTTACTTGTCTAAGGCGTGTCTGGGTTTTTTGTAATAACACCGAGACCATTTACAGAAACAAATAAACAAGTATATTGACACTGACAGGTTTACTGGTTATGGTTTTTAGGGGTAAAGTATCAAAAAGAGGTATTGTTCTCAATTGGCTGAACCGATAATATACTTGAATACCGGTATTCATTATACCGGTGCAGAGCTTTAGCGATATAAAAGCGAAATGCAACTATAACCGGTTATACCTCATTTAAAACCGGTAGTCAGAATACCGGTAACAATCCCTGATTTTAAGCTATGGAAAAAAAATGTTCTGAGCTTGAAAGTGACCAAGAAAAGGTGAGAGAGTGTATTTGGATTTTCTACCAATCACTGGTCCACAGGGGAATCTGTTACATTATACCATTATTCCTATAGCCTAACCTGCTTAACATTATATCAAGTAAAAAAAAACATTGCCATCTCTGCATTTTTAACACAGATAACCTTTGTATGCATATATTATTCTTAAAATCCTAAAAATATATAATTAAGATGGATATCAATACACATTGAAATAAAACAAACATACCAGTTGACCAATATGGTAGCAAGACAGCCCACATACTATATTAAAATTATTCCGATCAAAAATACAACTTAAGGAAGCCATTATGAGTAAACAAAATTCATAAAGGCAAAAAAATATGTAACTATCGGAATATTCAATGTCTAAATAACTAAACAATGGTGGGAAGATTCACTTATTGTGTTTTTTAAGACTGCAGTGACCAAACAAACATGTCACACAAATGAATTTCTATGCTACTATGGAACTATGTCAAAGTGATGCAACTTGTAAAGCCTAAGGAAGTTTATTAGGATTTTATTGATTACGAATATTCGTTTCTTTGTCTGTACATTGCGACTTTTTTTCCGTTTCGTCGGGATGACAACAGATGGCATTTACTCCATCTGTTGTCATCCCGACGAAATAGGTGACCCGCCCATGTCTATTTGAGTCTGGTCACACGGTGCCCTGCATCAGTGACTTTGGTGCGACAGTAGGACTAGCTAGTGTTTATTTATTTGTAAGATAAATCATCAAACAAAAGCTGTGTCAATTGAACTTGGCAAAGATATAAACAAATTAGTACATTTGAGACATATAGAACCAATAGTTATTTTGTCTTACTTAATATCAAAATAATAATCTAGTGTATAAATTGTTGCAAAAAAGTCACTTGATCTGTAAAAATATGTGATTATCAAGTAGTAATGGTGAATAGGTTGATTCCCAGTTGACAAGTTGGTATTCACATTATTGTGTTGAGAGCCATTTCAATGACAAAATGCAATGATACATACAATGATCGAAAAGAGAATTAAAAGATTGATTCTAAATAACGTATCTATCATGTCAAGTGTTATCTCTAAAATCTGGGAACCAAGACAAGAAACACGAAAAAAAAACTCAGATTTTGGAGTTTGGAACCCTGATATGTCATCAGTGTTTTTTTTATACTTACTTGGTGGAATAACAAGTAATGAGGCAGCAACCGGTGATATGAAAACATTAAACCGGGATTACTAATGAACCTCGGCCCAGACACTCAAAATATTCATTATCCTATTTAGACTTAAACTTTTGCAATAATGATGCAAAGTTTGCCTTTAACAGGATTGAAAGAGTGGCCTCCTCAGTCCCCAGGTTTGTGCTTGAAGAAATAAACATAAAATGAACCCTATTCTTAATCCTTCAAGGTTGAAATTACAATCTCACTAAAATAGGTATTGGGTATAATGAGGATAACCAGGTACTACTACTGGACCATTGATTGAACATCAATAATCAATATTATGGTAGATCTCGGTAAATCAAAAAATTAGTGTTTCATTTATCCATTATTATCACAAGCTTGGTGTCAAGTAACTAGCTGAGGATTTAAGAATTTAAAGATAAGCCATAGATACATTATCTTTGTAAATAACTTGGTAACAGGATTACAAGAAGCCATACTTTCACTTGAAAGCGTCAAAGAAATTCGGCGGTAATAGGCTTGTACAAAAAAGAAGACAAAGATTTTTAATATGACTAATTCGGCAATTTTCATGTTAAATATCGAATTCTAGTGTTTATAAACGAGTGACATCGTTGTGTTGATGCAATAAACGAGAGTGATGTCATCGCGGACGACCAATTGAAGCCAGCAGGATAAAAATTAACAGTCTGTTATACTGGTTTTAAGTGACCAACAGCCTTGTAGTAACTTCGACACCCATACGCAAAAAATGCAAATTTATGCCATTTTCCCATGACCCAATTGAAAATAACGACTTCACATTGCTTTAAAACGTTCAAGAGCCTATTTAAAAGGTCGCAACACCCTAATATCCTTGAAATTATCAATTTAATATACCGAGATGACCCAACAAAAGGATTGTCAAATAATACTGCACGGAGATTCGCAAACCGCGAAATGCGATCATTACACGAGATTTAAACCTTAAAGATACACAAATAACTCTGTATCCCCAAAAGAAGCATAAAGAGATACTGAGTCATAAGTAAAACAAAGAATTAGTCAAGGAATCCGGCGCAAAAATACCATTTGGAGGAGACATTGCCTTTTTCAGTAACTGACCTTTGCGAGTAACACTTCCTAGCACGAATCAATTTAACACAAAAACACTTGTAACACGAAATTTTACACACTTAAATGGATGAATACGTTTGCACTTGAGTATTTTATAACAGTTTTCTTCACGAACAGAGTCCCATCGTTTCAAAATCACTTGTAAAATTCGTGATGTCGCGCATGCCCGACAGAAATTTACATCACGTGACCTGTCATGGCGTCATGAAAGTTTGCTTTTTCACATCTGTGCCGTGAGACTGTGGAATATGCCATACAGCTTCTTTGCTGGACATTTTATTTCGTATTAAGTAAAATAAAGAAAGTAATAAATAAAATTAGTTGCCCATTTCTTGGATATAAACTCTGAAAGAAGTGGGGGCTATATCGGGGTATTTTGTAATATTTCAATGACCTCTCAAAAACTCGTCGCCAGTTAATACCGTCGCGATTCATCGCCTGTGCTAAACATCTTCACCTAATTTCATTAAAGTTAAAGTTTCTAATATCCTATTAGGACAAGCTGCGCATAACTGATGATTAGTGATGATACAACTACTAAACAGTTACCAAGTATTTTTATTTATGGCAACATTATTGGAAATAATTGTTACTATAGTCTGGCAAACGAAAGCTGTCCCAGAGAAAGAGCGGCAATTTCAAGAAACCTGCAGCTTTTAACACTGACTCTACACTGAATAAACGGAGTTGATACTCCAACACTGATGTGAAAAGATCAGGAAATCAAATAGTATCAACTCCGTTTATTCAGTGTACTGTCAGTGTAAACAGCTGCAGGTTTTTTTGAAATTGCCGCTTGTTCTCTGGGACAGCTTTCGTTTGCCAGACTCTAACTTCACATTTTTGGTGACCAAAGGCCCGTTTCACGAAGCTACAAATTACAAGCGGAAGTCTCTTTCTAACACCTTTTGCTAGAAAGTTTCGCTTGTAATTCGTAACTTGTAGTTTCGTGAAACGGGCACAAGGGTCCCGTTTATCACACGGTAACTTGTACTTTTTTTTTTTTTGGCCTTTTTTGTGTCCCACTGCTGGGCAAAGGCCTCCCCTCTTTTTCGCCATTCGTCCCGGTTGAGTGCATGCTCCCGCCATTCGCTTTGAAACGCGTCCAAGTCGTCCCACCATCTCCTTTTTGGTCGGCCTCTGCTCCGGTAGCCATCTTACGGAGTCCATTCGGTGGCAACCCTGGCCCACCGTTCCGGATGCATTCGGCAGCCGTGTCCAGCCCAGTCCCACTTAAGCCTAGCGGTCTGGTCACCCACATCAGCAATGCCAGTTTTGGAGCGCAGTTCGGTGTTTTTGATCTTGTCAGTTCTACGAACCCCGAGTATGCTGCGCTCCATTGCTCGCTGGCAAATCTTGAGTCGGGATTTTTGGGCTTCAGTCAATGACCAAGTTTGGGCACCGTAGGTTAGGATGGGAAGAATACAGACCTCGACGAGTTTGCGCTTTAGTGAAAGTGGAAGGTTGCCCTTCATTAGCGCCTTCATGGACCAGAAGCTCTTCCAGGCGTTTTGGATCCGAACCTGAATCCGAACTTGTACAAGCGGAAATCTCTTTCCAACTATTTTTATTAAACAGAGATTTCCACTAGTATTAAAAGTCACAACTGGTTGTAACCGCTGGTTTTTGTAGACAGCTGCTATAGTATAATACTATGCCATGTTGCTCTTATTGGTGTTGGAGCGAGCGGTGGTGCAGGTTGGCCCGAAACACTACCACACTCACATGAGTTCCACTACCAACCTCTATCCAGCGCCTTCTCCGACAACATGAGTAGGTAGCTGGCTTGTGGCGCTCTAAAGGACTTAAAAAGAAAAAAACCTTGTCCTTAAAAAAAAAACATTAGGGACCAAAAGTATTACTATAGGGAAGTCCGCTTATTGGAGTAATGGTTCTTAACCGACTTCAAAACAAGGAAGAGGTTCTCAACTCGTCGGGTTTTTTTGAGTTCCGTACCCAAAGGGTAAAAGCGGGAGCGTATTACTACGACACCGCTGTTTGTCTGTCTATCTATCCGTCTGTCTGGCTGAGACATAACCTTTCACTTTTCTCAATCTCTCAAGGGTTGGCTGGAAGGGATCCCTTAAAGGGATAAGTTCGCCTTTGAACATCTATGATCTATGTATCTGTGTTTTATTGGCTGTAGAGGACCTTTATTGTATTTAAATTGCTGCTTGCTAAGGAAACTTTAAATTAAAAATACTTAAATCAACACGAAACACACATGCACAATACTCGCAATACGGCTTTATTACAATTTGTTGAAACCCATCTCGCTGCTTACATCGTTATCAGAGTGCTGACGTCACAGAGCTGTTATCAAATTACTAACACACACACACACACACACGCACAATGTCACGCCTTCATTCCCAGAATGGGGTAGGCAGAGCTACAGAAATACCAACAACTCTAAAAAAACTTGAAGATAATTCTGTAACAACATTTTGCACAATCAAATTACTAAGAGCCACCAAAACATAACTAACAACATGGTTACGATAAAACGACCAGAGTTCTGGGGAATCCGCGAGAAATCCCAAAACTGTTGGACTTCCGCGGTTATCGCTGCGTTTTCATGGCCGTGTTTTGTCGAAACTCATTTCATAGAATGTGTGTATTTTTAGTGGTGGTAGGATCCAGTGCAAAGTCCGTTCGGATCGCTACCACCATCTTATAACAACCGCCAAGCAACAGTGTTCTCGTTGTTCTGTTCCGGTGTGAGGATAAGACAACCGGTGAAATTACTAGCATAGAGGCATTCCAACTTAGTCCGTCTTCGTCTCCATGGGTTGGCAACGCATTTGGGGTCTTAGTCTTCAGAATTCACTTATCTACATATATGGGTCTCAGATTCCACTACCATCAGGTGGTCAGAGTGAGTCTGTGAAGGTTGACAAGACTAAATATATTACCTTTACCATTCGAAAACCGGAGGGGCTATTGTCTAACGCACTCGCAATCGCAACCGGCTTCAAAGTGGAGCAATTGATTTCATTATTGTATGCAGATGAGCGTTCGATTTTCAAAATGAAAACGATCGTGATTACGAGTGCGTTAGACAATAAGCCCTCGGGTCGGCCATCCCTTGATGACTGACATCTTAGCTCATAATCCCCAGTCAGCGCTCTTTTCTTGTACTTGCCCCAAACTAATCAGGGAACCGATTTTTGATTTTCGAGCGTTCAAAAGTTTCAATCGAAAGTAACCAAAAACAATAAAATGGTATTTTTGACTTGCGAGCGATAGAAAATATGAACACGAGCGGTCCGTGGCATTCGTTTTGAATTCTATCAATAGAAAGTATCATTTGACATCTGTCAAACCTGTTATTACTAAAACAATTCATATTGTTATAATACTTATAGCAAAATTAGCGACACAAAATAAAATATTACAATAGGTATGGCAAGTCTGGAGGAGTATTTAATTTTAGTAAATAATAATGAAGAGGAAGAAGATGAATTTGTGCCTGCGCAACCGCCGCGTTTTCGGCTAGCGGAATTAGGAAACGAGCCATTTCTCGAAAGCGAAAATAAATTTAAGAAGAATTACAGATTAAGTAAAAGCCTATGCAGATATTTAATTCATAAGTTAATGCCGTTTGTCTCGGATGCTCAACGACCATGTGATTTAAGTATTAACGCAAAGGTAAGTTAATTAGTTTTGTGTGATTATTATGGATACAACATAAAGTGTTTGCAATAATGTTACAAAACAATTGCATGTACTAACCAGTTACTATTATCTAGAAAGAAAGAAACCTAGCAATGACATAGACATCCACCGACGAGGAAGCGTTTCATTTAACCTAAATTTATAACCAGTCAAGAATTTGTAAAATAGCGTAATAAGTCTCACTCGCACTTAAATAATAATTAACTTGTTATAATTTCAACTTTTGATAGTTTTACACATTTATTCGCATTCAAAATATGAATTACAAAAAACCGGTAAAACATCGACTTACTGCGTATAATGAAACGCGTTCCAACTTAACAGTACTATTTAGTCAATCCCTCAGTTTCGAGTGAGAATCTCAAAAATATGGAATTTGGTACCATTCGAAAATAAAGCGTGAAAGATTGTCGCATTCGAATATTTTCTACAGCTGCGTTTTGAAATCGAACGCTCTAAAGTCAAAAATCGGTTCCCAGATCAGACAGGATTAAATATCTTGGCATACTAGTAGACGAAAAATTCTCCTTTGGTCGGCACATCGATGCGATTTCAAAAATTTACGCCATGTTGCTGATGCGAACATTCTAAAACTGACTTAGCTTGCGCTATGCCAGTCGACGCTGAGTTATTGTATTAGCACCTGAGGCCCTTGTCAAGATGCAAACGCTCCTAACGTTTTTCTTTTCTATCGCTCAAAATGTATGGGATGACATTCTCGTGCGTTTCGATAAAGCACGTGGTCGACTGTCATCCCATAAATTTTGAGCGATAGAAAAGAAAAACGTTAGGAGCGATTGCATCTTGGCTATAGGGCCCCTGGGGAGGAACCTATAAAACATACCTCCTAAAGCTCGAGCGCGCCCAACCGGCGTTGTCAAAAGTAAGCTTGTCTAAACCTTACCTGTTCCCAACTAATGAGCTCTATAAATATTGTGAAGTTCTAAGCGTTCGGAAACTCCTGCAAGTCAAGCAGCGTTTAGATGCCGGGCCTTATACGGGTATACGTAGAGCACGTAATCTAGTTTTGCCTCTTTGTTCCACAAATGAAACCTCGTTTAGCCATAACTATTATAAATTTATAGGACGTCACATATTCAATAATGTTTACAGTAGGCTAGGAATCCATAACAAAAGTAGACACGAATATAAAACAATTATCACAAAGTGGCTTCTATCTCTCAACTATGATCTCGTCCCCAGTCACGCACATACTTACAAACGCAAACACACACACATACACACTCGCGCGCACACACACACACACACACACACATACGAGTTTCATACATTACATCACCCTTCCAATACCAACAACTCTAAAAATCCTTTTTTGTAAACCTGTAACAACATTTTGAACAATCAGACCAAGAAGTTTACTAGTGTACCTATTAGTTTAGTGACAGGTTGCAAGCCCAACGCCTAACACCTCTTACGACATCCACGGGATGACATGGAGTGGCACTATTCTAACCCGGCAACCTCGTAAATAAATACGGGTTCTTTTTTTTTATTACTATAGCTGAGCTCTGTCAAGTATGAATTAAATCTTTTGATATGTTAATGAATGAGTACATCTACTTATAATATCGAAATTGCTCTATCAGTTGCCCCCTGAGCGTTAGATAACGGGGTTTAGAAATAAAACAAATTGTATCGTTTAAAATGAACATGACATGTAATCAATAATAGCAAAGTCGCGGATGAATGTCACAAGGGCACAGTGGTAAATCATACTTGCAGTCATATTCAACATCACATTCATCACAATACAAAGGCTGTCTCTGAGATGAGTGCTCCCGTCCTGTCCTTGCGTCTCCTGCATTGTTTTTCGCAATCCTCCAATTCCTTCCGTCGTTTTCTGTCTGAGAACTTAATTGGGCTGTAGCTGGGGTTCTTGAACCAGAATCATCCTCAACTGGCACAGATAAAGCAATCGAAGGAACTTGATTATCAGTACCGATATTTGGGCTTAAACTGCTTGGTTGACCGGCTGCACCGGTTCCTTTGGAAAACTGAGGTTTAAAAGGTTGAGGCATAGGCGTTGCTAATTGAGGAGCGGCATTTGGATAATTTCGCGTTGCAGTTTGAGGTTGCTTTGGCCTTTGAGGAAATGGTATTTTTGATGGAAGAGGTAATGATCTATTATAATATGGTTCAATGGAATCTAAAGAGTCCGAATGTGATATTTGGGGTAACGTTTGGTTTCTGCGTTCATTCGAAGCAGTTCTCGATACGGACGAAGGTTCCATAAAGAAGTGGCGTTTAGCTGATGGGCTAGTGTCTTGTTTAATCGTGCGTTCACCTATGTTTGGTTTTTTTGGAGATGCTCCTCTTACAGATCTAAGCTTCCCATTCCTGTTTAAACGATTGACAAAAGTGTCAATCTTTTCAGGACTTACATCAACTCCGTACTTTCTAATTGCGTTATCAATAACGGCCTTAATGTTATCATCGTCTTCTACTACTCCTTTTCCACCTCTTTGTATATTAGCTAGCTTATTTGTTAGAGCCCTCTTCGTTTGTTCTTTTTCTGCGCTTTCAGGGATTACGTTTAATAGGTCTGAGATGTCGTTTTTCATTCGTATTTCAAAGACTTCATCACACAATGCTGATACACGTGGAGGTTTTACTTTATTCATTTCAGTAATCAAACGGTTACTTGTTACTTTTGGGTCTAAACCGGAGTTTCCATTACTATTTTTCAATGCGGTTTCCACTGCATACTTTATTTTATCTTTAAAGATTTGTTGGTCAACGTAATCATTTTTATAATAGCTGTACTGTACGAAATCGTCTACAATTTCATTTTGTACTCTTCTTCGTATTCCAATTTTGGGTCTTATTGTTTCTTCCATGAAACTTGACACAACAGATTTTAAATTCTGTTTGTATACTTCCCTATCCAAATCATCTTTAATTAAAGGTCTGAGAACTTTAATCTCACTAATTAACATTCCTTTTCTAGCATTTTTAGCCCATTGTTCTTCACTGTAAGCGTGTAAATCAGACATAATCTTTTGTATCCCAACATTTAAATAGTGTTCAAATAAATCTTCGTTATTCAGTATGGTTGGATCAGTGAGAATGTCAATTAGAAGCTGGTGTAATTTGAAAGCGGTGTCGTTTCTTATATACTGGTCGTCGTTAGGGCTGTCGGGTTTTAGAGGCAATTGCCCACACCAGTTATCTATTGCGACACTTATAAGATCTGCAGGTTTCGCACGTGATGGTGCAGGCTTTTCGTGATGCTGAAATCGAACTTCGCTAGGTCCAGCAATTTGACTAGTATTTACTTTTCTGTTTTGGACGTCTAATTTTTTTTCTTCCCCAATTTCTGTACTTTGCGAATTTTTATTTTTCGAAGTTTTATTATATTTCCTCTGATTTACAGAAGCTTTTAACATACAAATTAACTTATCAGCGTACATTTTTAGATTTTCATCCTCACATGGGAGAAGTGGTAATTTTTTAATCCATTTTAATATTTCTTTCCGCATCAACTCATGCGCATGGACAGGATCTTCACTGTTTTCAATGTCAAACAAGTTTTTTGCCAATATTTCTATTATCTGATCACGTTGCAAAAGGTCATCAAATCCAGACGGTGGCTTCAAAGGCAATTCTTTGAACCATTCATTAATTTCGCACCTAATTTTTACCTTTTCTACTTCTTCTTGAATAGTACGATCACTGGGCGGAGATTTTTTATAAAGAGAACTAAAAATTTCATTGAATAAGTCTTTTGTATCAACAGGTGTTGCATTCCTTTTTTGAGCTTGGTCAGCATACTTGTTAATGTCTTCATTAAGTTTTACCCTATATTTTACAGCGTCGTAATTGCTGGCGTTATCATAATTTTCTAAAAGCCACAACATTGCCATTCGACGTTTGTATAAGTCAAAACCTGGATCATGACTAGGTGGCGGCTTAACCGGGTTAGGTAAAGATTCCTCTATAGTAAATTCAAGTGCACTCTTGAAATTGTCTCCGGACGATATTCTTTTAAATGTTTTTTTTGCGTCCATTACGCTTTTAACTATTGATACTTTTAATTCATTTTTTTTATCCCCAATTTCAGGGTGCACCTTCGAAAGATTCGTTAATGTAGCATCAATATCATCAGCCAATAAATCTTCAAATAACAGGTCATTATTTGCAACACGTGGGTCGTCACTAAGCTGTCCTACTTTCTTAAAAATATTTATAGCTACGTTTTCTTTTGTAGCTTCTGATAAATCTTTATCTTCTTCGGTTACAGGTAAATCATGACACCAGTTTTCGATAGCTTTTACCACCAATTCACCAGTACCAACATTTGAGTGGACCTCACCTTCTCTGTGTGGGCTTCTTGTCCTAAAAAAGGGATTAAAACAAACATTATTTAGGATATGTCGTTATTTTTAATTAATCATGTTTATATTAATCATCACTGAGTTGGTCAATGGCTTGATAAAAAAATCTACAATAAATTATGATGTAAGATAATAAGGAAAATTAAGCAGTCATGAAAAACACGTACATATCCTGTGTCTATTCAGGTGTAGCAAAATTTTGCGATGTCTAAATTTGTGGCTTTAACTGATACCCAGATCTGCCTGGAAAGCCAAAGAAGGAAGAGAAGTTGACATGAGGAGGACAAGGAGAAGAAAGATGAGGAGTGTTGGTAAATTATAAGTTAATAATTTGCAACAGACAATATCTAATCAACTCTAAGGTTAACACGGGTATCATTTAGCTTTAAATAAGTGTACTAAAACTACTCGTTCTTCGGATTATAAATAAATAAATATCAGGAGACAATCTCACACACATTGACCTAGTTCCAAACTAAACTCTGGGCTTTTACTATGGGTACTAGATAACGATAAACATACTTATATAGAGAAATACATACTTAAATACATAGAAAACATCCAAGACTCAGGAATAAATATTCGAGCTCATCACACAAATATCTGCCCTTACCGGAATTTGTACCCAGCACCGCTGGCTTCGGAGGCAGGGTCACCCCCAACTAGGCCAACGTGTCGTAAAAGGTGCTAAACTATTCAAATATAATCAAAATGTTGTAGTCAACACATGCTATCACCCAAGAAATATAGAAGTAAAAAAGTTATCTACTAGCGTAACAAAATCAGCTAACCTGTTTGCACCACCATCTTTAAAAAAAACTGGCATCGAGGAACGGGGTTTGTCATCAAACTTGCGGACATTCTTCAGTCTTCTTTTGATTTGCGAAATTAACACGGGCACAACAATTTCCTTGCTTGGGAAGAGATTTAATTGAGCTATCCATTTAGCTATATCATAATCTAATTCTGCATCAACTTCAGGAATATTAGCAGCTTTCTTTGCATCTGCTTCTACCAGTGTTTCAGCTAATTCACTTATCATTCGGATTCTGGTTTCATAATCCTCTACACTTTTCAGTGGTATTAATGGAAAGTTGTGCAACCAATCAGCGATCTCTGCTGCATATCTCATTTCAATGTCAAATCTTTCGACAGTCTCTCTACCTGGTAGAGGCACGACTTCCAATTGGTTAATAAACTGAGAATTACTGAATACGCCAGCGTTCATTATCTTCCTAATTTCTTTAAAAAGACGAGCTATATAAGCTTCTCGCAAAAGCTGGTCATCACCTATTTCTTCTCCGTAAAGTTTGCTCACGAATTCCTCCATAAGTCTAACGACGTCGTTCTCGCTTTGAATGACTTCGTTGCCAGGTAATAAACAACAAGGTAGTGGACGGTGCTTTGCTATTCTTTTTCTTAGTTGATTGGCACTCACCATCAGTTGGGGCATATAGTGAGGCGGTATAGGCAATTGCTTCATGTATTGTAAAATATTATCGTACAATAGTAACTCATAGTCCGCTACGGGAGGGCCTTCCACTCGCTCTTGTTCTAGGTCAGCAATAATTCGAGCTAGATCATTTATAAACTCTATGCGATCGGTCACTGAATTCAACAAAGTGTAAAACGGTATATTCTTTATCCAATCTGTTACTTCCTTTATGTATTCTAATTCCCTTCTAAAGTGTTTTGTGTCTATGTCCTCGTAGGCCCCTTTTCTTACAATTGGGCTCAGTTTTATAAATTCTTGCATCAATATGTTCCCAAGAGCACCTTCTACTATAGGATCTTTGACCTCATAGTTATGTTCGATATATTTCCTAATAAATTCTTTGAGTTGTGTATCAGCATTTGTCTCACTATGATCCGACTCCTCATCTTCTATAGCTGGTTGGTCTTGTGGTTGTACAATAATTTTGTTTATCAATTCTTGTTTAGAATAAAGATCCGTGTCGCCATCCGCTAAAGCCCTAGGTTTATTTTGAGCTGTTTCATTCATTGGCTTATTTTGCAGTAAATTCATTACGTCATTGTTCAACTCACGCTGTTCAACATCGATATATGTGTCTTCACCCGTCAAAGCTCTTGCTCTTTTCTGAGCTGTTTTAGCTATAGTTTCATTCTGTGGTAATTTCATAACTTTGTCTTTTAATTCCTCCGCTAATCGGTCAATGTCCTTTTTGACATTCGGTTGAACAATATCCTTTAACCAATGCGCTAATTCTGCTTTTATTTTGCCTTCAGACTTTCTTTTTTCGAACTTTTTCTGTACTTTTATAGCAACGTTATGCAATTGATCGTTTCTTAGCGATCTATCCTGGTCTTTGAAAATGTCTGATGGTTGTTCATTCATCCACACGGATATGTTATCTTCTACAATGTTTAATGCGTCAGGTCTTAAGTCATGTTCAGGGTTCTGGATTTGGGCCCTAACATTTGCTAAATCTTGTCTGTTACCGTGCTGTGGCACCAACAGTTCAGGCGTCTCCAAAGCCAAAATGCGTTCTATCAATTTTTCAACTTGAGGAGTAGATACATTTACTGAGTCGTCAAACAAATTATATTTTTGGGTAGCTTTTATTATTATGTAAAGCAATGCGTTTTCAAAACTATCTTTCTCCGCATTTTCTTGCATTTGAGAGAATTTTACTAAATCTTTAATATCGCCTGCTATATCTTTAGCGATGATTTGTTTGAAAAATTGTTCTTCATTTGTTTCGAAAGTTTTTTCAGTTGTGTCTAGCCATGCATCAACTACCAATGCCACCTTATCTACATACAGTCTTTCTTCAGCGTTCAGCTTTTCAATCTCTTTTTTCTGTTCTTGCAGTAATGGCGTTGAACTAAGTGGTAGAGGCATAAACGGGTGAACCAGTTCTTGTTCAGAGGTAAGAAGTACTAATGCACTATTCGACTTGCGGCTTTTTTCCTTTATGAAAGAAGCTTTTAAATTATCAATAAGCGTGTTTGCTAATGATAATGCTTCAACTTCTGTAAATTCACCTGACTTATGAAGAAGTTTTTGGATACTATCAACTAATTTGCGTTCTTTTCCTCCAGCCACTAAATCCACACTATCCAACAAAATTTCAGTTATTTCACTTATAGTGTCTTCTGGGGCATCGGTGAGCTTAAGAATATTAACTAGTTCCGTAGACAAGTCTTCCTCTATTAATTTACAATTATGAATAGAATCCGTCAAATCATTATTTTCATCGTTATGAATTTGAGTAATATTAACTTTTTCATTTTTTGTGTAGCAATTTCCTACAATGCCTCTCAACGTATCTGTTAAGTCTGCCGCCAAGCTATTTAAATGGACTGTATATACTGTCCCACTTTTAGGAAAATTAAACATCGGAGAAAACTCTTTTAGTAAAGTTTTGATTTCTCTTTTTACTATCCTCTTTTTGTTTTTTTTCGATTTCAATATTGGTGTAAGTCTGTTTGCGAAAACATCGGTTAGGAACTCTTTATGCATAGAGCTTTCTAGACCACTGGCAATCTTGAGTTTTTCATTTATCCACTTGGATATTACAGCTTTGTACATCTCTATATTGTTCACATCATTAATTGGGAACCGTTGGAAGTGACAATTGGTGACGGTATCCGAATACAGCTCTGGATGGCGTAGCCATTTGTCATTTAACGCTTCAACACTTTCTAGAAGCAACCGAGAAAGATGTTTCTTAAAATATTGCCTTTGCAATTTATCGCTAGGAGACCACATGAGAAGAACATCTACACAATATTCAATTTCGTGTATGACTTCATTGTGGTATTCGTCTGTATCGACGTAGGCAGACAAAACAATTAACTTTTCAATAAGATTGGTAACGACTTTGAATCTTAAGAAATCTCTCTTGGGATTCTGTGTTGCAGCGGGTATATTTAAAAACCATTTTATTACTTCATCCTCGAGGTGTTGTTTATAAAAATTCGTTCGAGAAACAAGTTTCTCCGTTGCAATTTTCCTGAGTGGTATTGAAACCATGTTTTTACGACCTTTACCCTTTGCTTTAACTGTGTGCCTCTTCTGTTTTCCTGTCTGTTTGCTGACGTTACTAGAACTTTCTATCCTCAAATTCGGAAAATAGAATTCTGTTTGAACTGAAGAAACGTCTCTGGATTTTGGTAAAGAATCCTCGATTGTAACTGTAGACTAAAAAGAAACGTGTAAAAAAGGATGAATTTATTCTATCACATTTGCTCACGAGCCGAGCCGAGCCGATATTTATGAATTTTTATAAATCCCGAGAGAGTTACGAGTTAAGTTTTAAAATATAGAATCCACTCGTATACCATTACAGACTAAGAAGGTTTAAAATTAGCCAATGTTTATTTCCTTTATTCAAAACTTGGCTACATACCATTTGTACTTAAATATGGTAAATTTAACTACTTTATATAAAATATACTAGCGGCTCGCTAGCGGCTTCGCCCCGCTGCAAATTTCTGACTTTCCCGGTGGATTTTTCAGTTGTTTTCTTTCATAACAATAAAAAAAGAATTGGTCAAATTGTTCCAGGCGTAGTTGAGGTATGCGCTTACCAACGCATTTTACAATTCATTTTTATATTATAGATTACTATTATTTCAGAGATATTTGCACAACCGGTACAATCTGGCATAGACTTGTGTAACTCCATGAAATGATACAGTCGATGAAATAAATAAATAAATAAATAAATATCACAGGACAATCTCACACAAATTGATTTAGTCCCAAACTAAGCTCTAGGCTTGTACTATGGGTACTAGACAACGATAAACTTACTTATATAGAGAAATAAATTGCTTAAATACATAGAAAACATCCAAGACTCAGGAACAAATACTCGTGCTCATTACACAAATATCTGCCCTTACCGGGATTTGAACCCGGGACCGCCGGCTTCGGAAGCAGGGTCACTCCCAACTAGGCCAACGTGTCGTCAAATGATACAATCTATGAAGTGAAATTCGATGAAATGACACAGCCGATGAAATGATACCATCGATGTTATTAGGTACGGAACCCTTAATAGGATAGTAAGTAGTTTTGATCTCGACCTTACCTTGCTTGGGTGGTATTCCAGTTGATGGTTAATTAGTCTGTCCTTCAGTTTGCCACACCGATTGGAATTGCATGGCTGGAAGAACACAGCTGATCAACACGCTATTACATGCATACATACCTCACGCCTTCATTCCCAGAGTGTGGTAGGCAGAGCTACAGAAATACCAACAACTCTAAAAAGACTTCTTGATAATTCTGTAACCTCATTTTTCACAAACAGGCTAAGATGTGATACCAGTGTATTAGTGACAGGTTGCAAGCCCATCGCCTAACAGTACTACAAGCCTTTATTCCCTTAGTCGCCTCTTACGACATCCACGGAAGACATGGACTGGCACTACTCTAACCCGGCACCCACAATGCAATAAGTTGTTAATGTATGATAAATAAAAAAATAAATCAATTGACCTAGTCCCAAACTAAGCTCTTGGCTTGTACTATTACTAGACAACGATAAACTTACTTATATAGAGAAATATGTATATACTTAAATACATAGAAAATATCCAAGACTCGCGCTCATCACACAAATATCTGCCCTAACCGGGCGCTAGCTTCGTAGGCAGGGTCACTACCAACTAGGCCAACGTGTCGTGAAACAAACTAAGTTTACACGTCGGTTTTTGATACTTTAAGGTTTAGTGCTGCAACGGGGACCAGTACCGGTTTCCGGTAAAATATGCTTTTGATAGCGATCTCATAACTAAATTCGCAGTATCTCATTGGCCAAAGCAGATTCAATCCCATTGTCTTAGTAATAAGGTTACATTTGCTATAGGACTTTTGTCTGAGATACTGCAATTTGATTTTAGCAGGGAAGATCTGGTTTTGGATAGGTTTTAAAAACCCTTATCAGTACGGCAAGCGTGCCGTCGGCTACTCCTAGGGAATGCAAATAACCATTTATGTTAGCGATTTTATTGAGTTACGTAAGAATCAAATACTCGGAATGTTTTAACTGAACATGAGAGTGCCTCAGTCAACAAATAGATGGCGCCACGGTACAACGGGCGGCAGGAAAAACAACAGAGCTGAGGCGAGCAGGCATTCCGTTGGACGAGGCGGCTGGAAGGAGTTATAGAAAGTAAAAGTGGTGTTAACAGTAAATAAAGAGAAGTACTAAGTGTGGACACTCAATGGTCATTATTATTTGTTCACCTAACATTTATAACTTATAAGTTATAAGGCAATCTGATTAAGCAAAAGATTTGACGACACGCTAGCCTCGTTGGTAGTGACCCTGCCTTCGAAGCTATAGGTCCTGGGTGCAAATCCCGGTAAGGGCAGATATTTGTGTGATGAGCACGAGTATTTGTTCCTGAGTCTTGGATGTTTTCTACGTATTTAAGTATATATTTCTCTATGTAAGTAAGTTTATCCTTGTCTAGTTCTCATAGTACAAGCCTAGAGCTTAGTTTGGGACTAGGTCAATTTGGGTGACATTGTCCTGTGATATTTTCTACTCCTAGGGAATGCGAATAACAAGTTGTAACCGAATTTGAGTAAGCAAAAGACGGTTAAACTGGTTTTAACAAATTATTTGCGTTCCCTAGCGACTACCCGCAATATACCTACTCGTTACGATTGATTACATCCTCGCTTGCAAACTTAACGGTATCAAAAACCCCCAAAACGCATGCCACTTTCAATGAGGTTTTGTAAGAGCTGTTTCAATCTCTGTGCCTACTGTGCCTAATTCCTACGACTTATAATAGCACAACCATTAGAAAGGCTAGTTACATACATAACATCACGCCTTCATTCCCAGAGTGAGGTAGGCAGAGCTACAGAAATACCAATAACTCTTAAAAGACTTGTTGATAATTCTGTAACCACATTTAAATGTTAATTAGTCCAGTCAATAACGGAAGTGTAGAGTACGTGAACAGGGACCTAAGCAATTCCTCAGAAATTTGGTTAGGATGCTTAGGGAGTGAACATACTGCCCTGCTAACATAAAAGGCAGTATCTCAGACAAAACTCCTGTAGCAAATGTAACCTTATTACGAACGTCTTAGGATTGAATATGCTTTGGCCATTGAATCACAGATACTGCATTTTGGCTTAGGAGGGCAGAATACTAAAAGTCCCCACTTCTAGGAGGTGAGCCAGGGGGGGGGGGAGCAAACAAGTGGCAGTTTTAGGTTTTTTTACTTATATTTATATCTCGAAAATAGTGCGTTGCAGAGAAAAAAAATATTATAACATTAATTACAACTTTTATCCCACACATTGTTTCAAATTCATAAACGTTTTTGAGCTACACGCTCCGAAAAATACTTTTGAATACCTCACGCATTTCACTACACATTCCTTGATAACATTTTACTTATTTAACTTAGAAAAAACTTTTCGAAAAGAAGTTGTACATAATTAAATTGTCTTTAAGAATATGTACTTATGTCACTATCACCAACCAGTCATCAGGTACGCCAGTATATAACCTTTTTGTAAAGCCGACTGGACAAAAAGCGCATTGGAACCGTATTCGAAAAGGTGGTCATCATAACGATACGGCAACACTATCGATGTGATAGGCTTTTGAATCGAAAGCGCTAAAGATGGACTTACGACCAGTGCCCTCACTATGAGTTACAGTTACGATAATAAATAAATAAATATCACAGGACAATATCACACAAATCGACCTAGTCCCAAACTAAGCTCTAGGCTTGTACTATGGGTACTAGACAACGATAAACTTACTTATATAGAGAAATATATACTTAATACATAGAAAACATCCAAGACTCAGGAACAGATACTCGCGCTCACCACACGAATATCTGCCCTTACCGGGATTTGAACTCAGGACCCCTAGCTTCGAAGGCAAGGTCACTCCCAACTAGGTTAGCGTGTCGTCGCTAGAGATTCTAATGCTCTGTCACTCTACTACAATACTGTTCGGGACACAGCATTCGACTCGCGAGTACGGTACGGTAATTGCAACTCATGGTAAGGGTACAGCGCGGATCCGGCGTCATTATCGCAGCGACAGAGACGCGGCGATGTAGCGATAGTATTTTATTTATACAGTAAGGAAATGTATGAGGGAACGTTCGAGCGCATCGTCACTGTCAACAACGACTTTGACCTTAAGAGGCCGTATACGAAATTTTGCCGGTTTTGCTTCTTTTCGTGATTTTACAGTTTAAATACTGCTTTTCTATAAGTTTTAATGCACATCATGATATATCATTTCAGTTAAGGTCGAATAAATGAGTTACGAATGAATGAGCTACTTTTTTATTTTTGTCGCGAATTCAAATTCGGGATTTAGGTTTTTTTAAAACATTACATATTGCTATTTTAATTTTAATTTTAGGATGATTTTTTAAGGTAAAGGATTGATTTTGAACTGAAGTATATTAGTTACTGTTGATTTAATTTTATGAACGAGTGTTTTAAGCCGAAATTTAAAACTATTTTTTGTCCATTTTCCATAAAAAATTATCAAGTTAATTATTTTTTTACACAAAAAATATATATCAAGGTGGTAAAAAGTTATTCATTAATTTTTTAGACGACTTTTACAGCAATCAATTGTAATTTTTTCATACCTTTAAGACGTCAAAACGATTCGTAATATGCGATATTCTAAACCTCTTACAGCAAAATTCCCAAAACAGTCGCCGGTTTCAGATCGATTTCTGTAAATTAAATAATAAAAACGAAAAGGTAATTCGTTGAAAATCGAAATTATCCTTCGTGTTGCGCATTCAAATTTGTAGAAATAAAGTATTTCAACAGTAAAATCACGTCTGTAAAATCACGAAAATCAGCAAAATCGCCAAAATTTCGTGTACGGCCTCTTAACGGCCGAACCCTATATTCAAACCGCGGATAGATAAGGCTTACTTCGGGTTGAATTTTTGACATTTGCCCATACAAAATGTGTCAAATTTTAATCCGAAGTAAGGCTATCGGTCCGCGGTTTGAATATAGGGTTCGGCTGTAAGTGGGCAACCATGTCCGAATAAACTCTTCTTCAACTGACCCAGAGTTTATAGATGCTCCTTCCACTCTTCGAAGACCTAGTGTCATCGTGGCTCAGCCAACGAATGAGGTTCCCTGGAGGAGATGACTTAAGGAAACCGTATATGTCTGAAACAGATGTATTATGGCATGGAGAACCGCGCCGATCATGCACCAGTGAACTCGGGGGCGCAAACTCTCCAAGTTGACGCCAAAAGTCTGGGTTAAGTGCAGAGGAAGATATCCAATTCGCTGACGCTGTCTCAGATTTTGTTAGAGAGTCAACGCTCGATGCAGCGGAGAGTGGGTTAGGTTAGGTTAGGTTCAAGTTCGCGCCCCGTGGGAGCTGAGTTTCATCCAAATCGTTCCAGACATTGCACCATGATGAAGAAACAAAGTAACACAAACTATCGCATTTATAATATTAGTAGGTACTGGCTTTTGCCCACGACCCGGTTAGCGTAGAAGTCGTTTATCGCTATTCTCTCTCTACGGATGGTAGGACCTTGTGCAGGGTCCGTCCGGATCGCTACCACCATCTTATCTATTAACCTACCGCCAAACAGCAGTGATTGCATTGTTGTGTTCCGGTGTGGGGATAAGACAACCGGTGAAATAACTAGCATACAGGCATTCCATCTTAGTCCTCAGGGTTGGCAACGCATTTGAGGTCTTAGGATTATAGTCTTGAGAATTCAAATGTCTATGGGTCTCAGATTCCACTTACCATCAGGTGGCCTGAGTGCTCGTGTGCCTTCTCCTTAACATAAAAAAATAAAAATAAAAATGTAGTTCCAGAGTCTTGGATGGTTTCTATGTATTTAAGGATGTATTTCTCTATATATGTATATCGTTGTCTAGTACCCATAGTACAAGCCTAAAGGCCCATTTAGATGGTACGAGTTTCTCTCTTCGAGTGTACGATTATCGTAGCACGAGAAAAAATATGTCATTATATAAACTACACGTACGATATCGTATGGCAAGGGGCGAAAATCGCCTCGCCTTATATGGTTGCAGTCTCCGTGTAAACATAAATGCAATGCGAGAATCGTATTTCGAGTTAATGTGATAATTATCAAATTTAATTGTCTTTCTGGACATTTTTAAATTGTTGCTATCACCAAACCGCACAAAACAGTTATTTTTTAAATTTTTATTTACTGTTGTTTCCCGCCATTTTTTTTTTCAGGCAACGGTACGTGTCATTCAGCCAGGAGCAATTAATTAGTTACATTATCTTGAAAAATATGGCAATCAAAAAATATAATTAGATAATTATATTTTACGAATATTGTGTAACAAGTTTCGATTAATTAGCAGCGAATCACGTTAATTGACGGGTAAAATTCGTATGAAAATCGGTTCTGACCGATTCGTGCGATACTCGCATGTACGTGAAAAAATGTCATACGAGAACCAGTTTAGATGAGTCGAGACATCGTCAACAAATATCTCCGTAGAATGCAGCGTCTCGTGTAAACTATGTCGCCTGGCGATAATCTCCGTACGAGTATCGAATGACATCATCGTAAACGAGTTTTTATTTCTCGCTTAATGTAACCATTTTTATACGATTCTCGCCCGGCGATTATTGCATACGATAATGTCATACGATTTCTCGCCCCAAAATGGGCGAGAAACTCGTACCATCTAAATGGGCCTTAAAGCTTAGTTTGGGGCTCAATTTGTGTGTCCCCGGATATTTATTTACCTTCCCACCGATCATCCATGCCCACTTTGTTATGTTTATTTAATCGTTTTAAATTGGACATTTCGCGGTGTGGACCGATCATCTCCTGCGCAGAGTTTAATGATTTCAAATAGTTACATGATATTCAAATATTATTTGGTTTGTTTTTGGGTTTAGCATATATTGCGCGCATTTTTTATTTATTATTTATTAGTATTTGACGGATGAACTTGACAGATGAACTTGACAGATGTCAGTGTTAGTTTTATTGACATTAGACCATGGACGATTGTTCCAATGGTTGTTCTTTCAGCCTGCCGAAACAAATCCATAGGATTCCGGTAACCTTCGGGGAGGGAAGATGGCCGATTGAAAAATGCCCGGCTTTTACTTTTGATTTATTCTGTTTACTGATTTACTCTATTCACTTGAAATTGGCGAAATCACTGCGTGGACCGCCATTAATTAAAAAAGAAGAAGAAGAACAAATCTATATAACTAGGTAGCGTGCATCCAATCCAGGTATGACGGGCGCACGGGTACCCATAGAAAAATAACTAAAGGCATAGAAGGAGCGATCAAATAAAAGTCAGCACACAGCCGATATGCAGTCTTTTTGGGATTCAGTGTGCCAAAACAGGCAGTTCTATAAGCTAAAATATCAAGGTCGTACACGGTTGCATATCCTCGTGAGACCCGATGTGCCATAAGAAGTACATAATCGAGGCAATTTATTTTAAACTATATTATAATGACCATTAAGTTCGTTTTCATTTGTTTTATTTTTGAAAATGGCATTAAAAATTATAGGAAACTGAACTTTATTTCCTTGCAAGTAGGTTCAAATTCCCACTTACAAACATCTCCATATAATAATCTACGACCATGGTGTGCAGTTAGTGATGTTGGAGACCAGTTTGCACGAGTTGACAACACCTTGGTGTGTACGGCTAGTTTTAGCAAGAATTGCACTGTTCCGTAGTCAAACTAGGACCCCTTAGTTTCGCCATGTCCGTCCGTCCGTCCGCAGGCTACTTCAGGGACTCTTGGTAGTACTACTTAACGGCTTCGGAGCCCTACACTGAGCATGATCTTATATGCTCTTGCCCGTTTTTTAACTTATTGAACATTAATATTGAAATCTTCCGAGACAGGTATAGATTTGACGCTTTTGTTTTAAGGCTCCTTCTATGCCTTTAGGTCTTATTCTATGACTTTCTAGCAGGCCGTAACAATATTCCAAAATCTATGACATGATAATCAATATCTAGTGTCAGATTTCGCTTTCATCTACTATGTTATAAATTAATCGAAGTTAATCTAAATTACCACGTCTTTTCCGTAAACTTACTTTTAGCTTCAAATTTAAGGGAAGCAGTTAATTTTAAATTAAGCGGTGATGTGAGTATTTTGTTTTATTTACTTAATAATACCAATAAACTTGCCCGTGTGGTTTCCGGGTTAGAATAGTGCCACTCCATGTCTCCACGTGGATGTCGTCAGAGGCGACTAAGGGAACAAAGGCTTGTAGTACTGTTAGGCGATGGGCTTGCAACCTGTCACTAATACACTGGTACACATCTTAGCCTGATTGTACAAAATGTGGTTACAGAATTACCAACTAGTTTATTTTAGACTTGTTTGTGTTACTGTGTAAATAGCTCTGTCTACCCCACTCTGGGAATAAAGGCGTGATGTTATGATGATGAACAAACTTGAAGTCTAGAAAATGAAGCTTTGTGAACATGACTCCCTTTGCAGCATCAGGACTGGGTGTTCTATTCCAGGTTCTATTATAGTCTATGACACTCTTTGGATGAATACAAAGGGAGTGGGTTGGTTGGCATAACTTTGTTAGTCATAATGTAATGTTTGTCATATTTTTTTATGACAAACATTACAACATTTAAGTATTAACGGCCTGTATACGGCCTGTATACGAAATTTTGCCGGTTTTGCTTCTTTTCGTGATTTTACAGTTTAAATACTGCTTTTCTATAAGTTTTAATGCACATCATGATATATCATTTCAGTTAAGGTCGAATAAATGAGTTACGAATGAATGAGCTACTTTTTTATTTTTGTCGCGAATTCAAATTCGGGATTTAGGTTTTTTTAAAACATTACATATTGCTATTTTAATTTTAATTTTAGGATGATTTTTTAAGGTAAAGGATTGATTTTGAACTGAAGTATATTAGTTACTGTT
The DNA here is from genome assembly GCA_949316455.1 of Acleris holmiana. Taxonomy (NCBI): domain Eukaryota; kingdom Metazoa; phylum Arthropoda; class Insecta; order Lepidoptera; family Tortricidae; genus Acleris; species Acleris holmiana. The sequence continues at coordinate 1,538,470 of OX438788.1, forward strand.
GATTTAATTTTATGAACGAGTGTTTTAAGCCGAAATTTAAAACTATTTTTTGTCCATTTTCCATAAAAAATTATCAAGTTAATTATTTTTTTACACAAAAAATATATATCAAGGTGGTAAAAAGTTATTCATTAATTTTTTAGACGACTTTTACAGCAATCAATTGTAATTTTTTCATACCTTTAAGACGTCAAAACGATTCGTAATATGCGATATTCTAAACCTCTTACAGCAAAATTCCCAAAACAGTCGCCGGTTTCAGATCGATTTCTGTAAATTAAATAATAAAAACGAAAAGGTAATTCGTTGAAAATCGAAATTATCCTTCGTGTTGCGCATTCAAATTTGTAGAAATAAAGTATTTCAACAGTAAAATCACGTCTGTAAAATCACGAAAATCAGCAAAATCGCCAAAATTTCGTGTACGGCCTCTTAACGGCCGAACCCTATATTCAAACCGCGGATAGATAAGGCTTACTTCGGGTTGAATTTTTGACATTTGCCCATACAAAATGTGTCAAATTTTAATCCGAAGTAAGGCTATCGGTCCGCGGTTTGAATATAGGGTTCGGCTGTAAGTGGGCAACCATGTCCGAATAAACTCTTCTTCAACTGACCCAGAGTTTATAGATGCTCCTTCCACTCTTCGAAGACCTAGTGTCATCGTGGCTCAGCCAACGAATGAGGTTCCCTGGAGGAGATGACTTAAGGAAACCGTATATGTCTGAAACAGATGTATTATGGCATGGAGAACCGCGCCGATCATGCACCAGTGAACTCGGGGGCGCAAACTCTCCAAGTTGACGCCAAAAGTCTGGGTTAAGTGCAGAGGAAGATATCCAATTCGCTGACGCTGTCTCAGATTTTGTTAGAGAGTCAACGCTCGATGCAGCGGAGAGTGGGTTAGGTTAGGTTAGGTTCAAGTTCGCGCCCCGTGGGAGCTGAGTTTCATCCAAATCGTTCCAGACATTGCACCATGATGAAGAAACAAAGTAACACAAACTATCGCATTTATAATATTAGTAGGTACTGGCTTTTGCCCACGACCCGGTTAGCGTAGAAGTCGTTTATCGCTATTCTCTCTCTACGGATGGTAGGACCTTGTGCAGGGTCCGTCCGGATCGCTACCACCATCTTATCTATTAACCTACCGCCAAACAGCAGTGATTGCATTGTTGTGTTCCGGTGTGGGGATAAGACAACCGGTGAAATAACTAGCATACAGGCATTCCATCTTAGTCCTCAGGGTTGGCAACGCATTTGAGGTCTTAGGATTATAGTCTTGAGAATTCAAATGTCTATGGGTCTCAGATTCCACTTACCATCAGGTGGCCTGAGTGCTCGTGTGCCTTCTCCTTAACATAAAAAAATAAAAATAAAAATGTAGTTCCAGAGTCTTGGATGGTTTCTATGTATTTAAGGATGTATTTCTCTATATATGTATATCGTTGTCTAGTACCCATAGTACAAGCCTAAAGGCCCATTTAGATGGTACGAGTTTCTCTCTTCGAGTGTACGATTATCGTAGCACGAGAAAAAATATGTCATTATATAAACTACACGTACGATATCGTATGGCAAGGGGCGAAAATCGCCTCGCCTTATATGGTTGCAGTCTCCGTGTAAACATAAATGCAATGCGAGAATCGTATTTCGAGTTAATGTGATAATTATCAAATTTAATTGTCTTTCTGGACATTTTTAAATTGTTGCTATCACCAAACCGCACAAAACAGTTATTTTTTAAATTTTTATTTACTGTTGTTTCCCGCCATTTTTTTTTTCAGGCAACGGTACGTGTCATTCAGCCAGGAGCAATTAATTAGTTACATTATCTTGAAAAATATGGCAATCAAAAAATATAATTAGATAATTATATTTTACGAATATTGTGTAACAAGTTTCGATTAATTAGCAGCGAATCACGTTAATTGACGGGTAAAATTCGTATGAAAATCGGTTCTGACCGATTCGTGCGATACTCGCATGTACGTGAAAAAATGTCATACGAGAACCAGTTTAGATGAGTCGAGACATCGTCAACAAATATCTCCGTAGAATGCAGCGTCTCGTGTAAACTATGTCGCCTGGCGATAATCTCCGTACGAGTATCGAATGACATCATCGTAAACGAGTTTTTATTTCTCGCTTAATGTAACCATTTTTATACGATTCTCGCCCGGCGATTATTGCATACGATAATGTCATACGATTTCTCGCCCCAAAATGGGCGAGAAACTCGTACCATCTAAATGGGCCTTAAAGCTTAGTTTGGGGCTCAATTTGTGTGTCCCCGGATATTTATTTACCTTCCCACCGATCATCCATGCCCACTTTGTTATGTTTATTTAATCGTTTTAAATTGGACATTTCGCGGTGTGGACCGATCATCTCCTGCGCAGAGTTTAATGATTTCAAATAGTTACATGATATTCAAATATTATTTGGTTTGTTTTTGGGTTTAGCATATATTGCGCGCATTTTTTATTTATTATTTATTAGTATTTGACGGATGAACTTGACAGATGAACTTGACAGATGTCAGTGTTAGTTTTATTGACATTAGACCATGGACGATTGTTCCAATGGTTGTTCTTTCAGCCTGCCGAAACAAATCCATAGGATTCCGGTAACCTTCGGGGAGGGAAGATGGCCGATTGAAAAATGCCCGGCTTTTACTTTTGATTTATTCTGTTTACTGATTTACTCTATTCACTTGAAATTGGCGAAATCACTGCGTGGACCGCCATTAATTAAAAAAGAAGAAGAAGAACAAATCTATATAACTAGGTAGCGTGCATCCAATCCAGGTATGACGGGCGCACGGGTACCCATAGAAAAATAACTAAAGGCATAGAAGGAGCGATCAAATAAAAGTCAGCACACAGCCGATATGCAGTCTTTTTGGGATTCAGTGTGCCAAAACAGGCAGTTCTATAAGCTAAAATATCAAGGTCGTACACGGTTGCATATCCTCGTGAGACCCGATGTGCCATAAGAAGTACATAATCGAGGCAATTTATTTTAAACTATATTATAATGACCATTAAGTTCGTTTTCATTTGTTTTATTTTTGAAAATGGCATTAAAAATTATAGGAAACTGAACTTTATTTCCTTGCAAGTAGGTTCAAATTCCCACTTACAAACATCTCCATATAATAATCTACGACCATGGTGTGCAGTTAGTGATGTTGGAGACCAGTTTGCACGAGTTGACAACACCTTGGTGTGTACGGCTAGTTTTAGCAAGAATTGCACTGTTCCGTAGTCAAACTAGGACCCCTTAGTTTCGCCATGTCCGTCCGTCCGTCCGCAGGCTACTTCAGGGACTCTTGGTAGTACTACTTAACGGCTTCGGAGCCCTACACTGAGCATGATCTTATATGCTCTTGCCCGTTTTTTAACTTATTGAACATTAATATTGAAATCTTCCGAGACAGGTATAGATTTGACGCTTTTGTTTTAAGGCTCCTTCTATGCCTTTAGGTCTTATTCTATGACTTTCTAGCAGGCCGTAACAATATTCCAAAATCTATGACATGATAATCAATATCTAGTGTCAGATTTCGCTTTCATCTACTATGTTATAAATTAATCGAAGTTAATCTAAATTACCACGTCTTTTCCGTAAACTTACTTTTAGCTTCAAATTTAAGGGAAGCAGTTAATTTTAAATTAAGCGGTGATGTGAGTATTTTGTTTTATTTACTTAATAATACCAATAAACTTGCCCGTGTGGTTTCCGGGTTAGAATAGTGCCACTCCATGTCTCCACGTGGATGTCGTCAGAGGCGACTAAGGGAACAAAGGCTTGTAGTACTGTTAGGCGATGGGCTTGCAACCTGTCACTAATACACTGGTACACATCTTAGCCTGATTGTACAAAATGTGGTTACAGAATTACCAACTAGTTTATTTTAGACTTGTTTGTGTTACTGTGTAAATAGCTCTGTCTACCCCACTCTGGGAATAAAGGCGTGATGTTATGATGATGAACAAACTTGAAGTCTAGAAAATGAAGCTTTGTGAACATGACTCCCTTTGCAGCATCAGGACTGGGTGTTCTATTCCAGGTTCTATTATAGTCTATGACACTCTTTGGATGAATACAAAGGGAGTGGGTTGGTTGGCATAACTTTGTTAGTCATAATGTAATGTTTGTCATATTTTTTTATGACAAACATTACAACATTTAAGTATTAACCGTTCTTAAAGGTAGTCGGGAAGCATAAACACGCCTCGAACAAATTTGTTAATTCGATTAATTGAAATCGTTATTTTCTGCATACAAAATGTTCTTTTCGCATTTCGTCCAACGGCAATGGGGCAATGTTTGAAGCTCACCGACTAAAAATGACTAACTTTAAAATCAATCGCGAGGCCCACCTTTTGGATTTCATTTAGAAAAAGAAAAAGAAAAGAAAAATACATTTGTTCACTGAACACAACGAGACACATAAATAATAAAACAGTAAACAGAGTAAGAAAAACATAGTGGTTGGTGTGTCTTCGTGGCAGTGAACCGGACACTGGCTCAGCATAATGCTGAGGTGCTAGGCACCTGCAGCGCTGATTTTCAGCCAGCACCGAGTGTGACAAACGGACGGAACGTTGTACAAACTAGTAAATAAATGAAATGTAATTACTTATTATTAAACAAATAATACTCATAAAAAGATATTCAAGGGAATTAAATAAAACCTTTACATAAACATACTTTAAAAAGAAAACGCCTTCATAACGCCTTTATCATATCAACTCCAAAAGGAGGGCCCGTTCGTAGATTAAATCGCTGCATACATTGAAAGACATTTTACGTCAGTGAGCTTCAATAAAATAAAAAAAATGCTTTAAAAAATAAAAAATCGCCTCCAAAAACCATTTTAAAAGAAGTTATTTCTTGCGTTTTTGAAGGCGTTTTTTTGTTTTTTTTAAACATTTATTTTATTTTAAACTTTTTAGTGATCATAAATACGCTGTTCCGTACTCCCACTTATTAGTTGATATGAAACTTTAAGTTTCAAGCGCGCCGCAAGCAACGCCGCCGGAAAGTCATAGTCATATTACAACAAGTAAATATTCTTCCTTGTAGTCGCTCAACTATCTTAATCTAAATAATATGTTAACGCCACCCTTTAAATAGGTACCGTTGAGGAGTTCCGATGGCCATCTGTGGTCTTCATCATCAGCTCCACTTCCCCAAATGATACTTTCTGAATGCAAATGCTTGACTTCTTACTAAAAATACTAAAATCGCTATATGTTTACAATACTTGAGGAGTTCCCTCAATTCCTCACTGATCCCCTCATCAGATTCAGATTTGGTGACAATGGGACTACCTCGAAAGTATACTCTATCAAACCAAAAAAAATTATTCAAAATCGGTCCCCAATTGACGAAGTAATCGGTAAACATACACAAAAAAAAATACGTACAATGGAACGTAAACCTCCTCCTTTTTTGAAGTCGTGTAAAAATGCCCCCCCCCCCCCAGTTCTAAGTAGGTGGTTTATACTTTCAGTTTTGCAGTGTTAGTGAATATTTGGCCTGTATTAATTCCGTCACATTTCTAACTTCATATCTTTGCAACGGTGCTGGCAAAACAAATTGGTTGATTTATAAACGCTTATACTGAACGTGAAGAGATTTGTCGGGATCGTAGCAGGTGGAAAGAAGTGGTCTCTGCCTACCCCTCTGGGAAACAGGCGAGATTTTATGTATGTAATACACATTTTAGAAATTGTTACAACTACTAAATTCTCCACGACTATTTATTTAAGTAGGTAATGAAAAATAAAAATAAATTTAAACGTCAAATAATTATTAAAAAAAATATACACCCTTAAAAAAAGTAGGTAGTCAATATGACTTTATTTTTAAATGTAAAGTGAATAAATACTATTTATTAATGTTTTATAACATCCTGAATTCCTGATCTTGACAGAAACATCGATAGGTATAATTTTTGTCACAAAAATATTAGGTAAGCTACGTCACTTTAGTATTCGCGCCCCGAGTTTGCACACGTAAGCTGGGTACGAATCTGAGCGGCTCAGCCTGAGGCATGTTAGCCCCGCACGGCGAGCTGCTCGCGAGCCAAATTGATGCACACAAACATGCGCGGGTGAGGCTACGTGCTCGCCGCGAACCGACATTTCAAAATGGCGTCGGACACGATGACACCCGCGGCTGCGTTTATCATAATTCACCGAACTATTAATAAAAAGAAGAAGAAATCGCCCCGGTGGTGGAACGGCTCAGCAACTATATCAAATTTGTTAGCGCCTAGCCCACAGAAAAGTTAGAACTTGTCGTTCTGCCCGCGGCCCGCTCGGATACACGTCCACATGTCGCGAGGCACGCACACCGAGGCGCCTTCGAGAACGGTCAAAAGCGCCGCTCGCGTACAGAGCGTGAGCGCGTACGAATTTGATCATAATACGTGAGCCGTGTGTGCCTAAACCCGAGGCCGCTCTAATTCGTACCAACCTTAATATAGGTTTGGAGCCTGTCATAGAATCTCTGAAACAATATTCGGGTACACCTAATACCACAAATATAAGTTACGCCGGCAATCTTCGTCCACGCAGAAAGGTGCTCACTAATGCCGAAGATAAACGAACGTACAAATCAATTCAATACAAACATAATTCGTACCCACCGTTGACAATACCGAAACAAGTAAAAAGTAAAAAAAAAACACTTTATTTTTAAGTAAAGTACACATTACACTAAGTATTTATAGTTAATAAATCTTTACACTTTTAAGACTATTTTTTAACTAAGGAGAAAAACATAAAACGTCAAACGCAATGTCGTTTTCACCGTGTAGGATCTCAGCCCAGGGGGGTGGGTCTCTCAACACAGCGCTGCGTCGATCTTAAAGGTGAAGATTTATCCGGCAAGTTTAAGAACTCCCGTCGGAGCGTACAAAACACATTTTAGCGCGTGCCTTCTTAATTAGGCAGCTTTATACAAGACAACTCGACTCACCTGCCTGCTGCCTAATTGTGAAGGCACGCGCTAACATGTGTTTTGTTCGCTCCGACGGGAGTTCTTAAAGTTGCCGGATAAAACTTCACCTTTGAGATCGACGTTGCACTGTTTTTTTTTTTATGACAAAAAGAAGGCACACGAGCACTCAGGCCACCTGATGGTAAGTGGAATCTGAGACCCATAGACATTTGAACTCTCAAGACTATAATCCTAAGACCCGTTGCCAACCCTGAGGACTAAGATGGAATGCCTCTGTGTTGAGAGAATCACCCCCCAGGTCTGTCCGCTCGTATGCCATCTACGTGTAATAAATAAAGATCGTGTGATGGAAATGTTCAATGAGTTGATCTAACGATATTGTTTCAGGCCCCCGAGAGCCGAGGATTGGCAGGACTGTTACAGACCTGACCTCGCCCGTACCGTCTTGAAATTTCTAAAGATGGCGGTAGATTTTATATAAGGTCAAGCGGGGCTATTCCGACAGCGGGGTAAATGCGTCACTTATATTAGTTTATTGAATACAAAATGGCGACATGCCAAATTCAGTCAGAGTTGAATTTCAAATTATAAGCTGTTCGTATAAAGCTGGGTACGAATCTGAGTGGCTCAGCCTGAGGCATGCTCGCCCCGCGCGGCGAGCCAAATTGACTAATCGTGTTACGCATAACCATGCGCGGGTGAGGCAGCGCGCTCGCTGCGAGCCGACATTTCAAAATGGCGTCGGACACGATGACAGCCGCGGCTGCGTTAATCATAATTCACCGAATTATTAACAAAATGCAGAAGAAATCGTCTCGGTGGTGGAACGACTCCGCAAATATATGAAATTTGTACGCGCGTCGCCTACATACAAGTTGGAACTTGTCGTTCTGCACACGGCACGGTCGAATACACGTCCAAATTACGCGAGGCACAGCGCGCGAGCGCGTACGAAGTTAAGCAAAATAGGTAAGCCGTGCGTGCCAAGGCTGCTCTAATTCGTACCTTAAGATTTTCAAGGCAAGAGCAAATGATTTTCGAATGTGTCCGTTTTGTACTCAATAATCGTATTTTTTAAGGGAATTCAACTATCAAAACGATATATGCTTCCTCTTATATAAAAAAAGATGCTTAAACTATTATCGAAGGACGCAAAAACAGTTTTCAACCGATGAATTCCCTTATGAAAAAAATAAAGACGCATTTACCCCGCGGTCGGAATAGCCCCGCTTGACCTTACTAAATGGGGGTTTACTTAACGCAATTTATACCTACAGTGCAAACTTAAAGGACACAGATATTTATTTACATATAAACATTAAATCACGTCTGTTTCCCAGAGGGGTAGGCAGATACCACTTCTTTGCACCTGCTACGGGACACGATTTTCACATAGGCTCGGGACAATTCGTCTATTCCATATTCCAACGTAAGAATAAAGGGTTAAGGTTTCAAATAAATGCGTGTTTTGTGTGACTGGACTCCTTTTATTACTGAGAAACTTAAACCCCGTGTGGCTGTCATTTTCATAATTTCATGATAATATCTGGCACTATTTCCCGTGGCAACATGTTCAACAGGCTCACTGACAAAATCTCTTTCGCGTTAACGCATTAACTGCCACCGACGAATATATGCGTTCACTGTCATACAAGTTTGTTCCTAGGCCACGCCCCCTGGCAGTGAATGCGGTAAATATTTATTAATTTATTTAATCTCCGTTGCATACCTAATACAAACTATTCTCTAATAGCCGGTGCAGTTAGAGGATCTAGTACACATTGGTCAGATTCCTTTTTCGTCAGAATAAATTATAGCCTGTTTTTTTTTTCGGACGAAAACGGAATTACTTTTTGGACAGAAAAAACTTTGGTTAATTTTTATAATTTATTTATTTGTTACATTATATTATTTAATATTAGGCAGTGTCGACGGAGCTCCGCTTACGCGGAGCTCCTATTTCTGGATGGTTTGGCCCTCCGGGCCTGCTGCAAAACTAACATAACCTAAACCTACCTACGTATTCTATGGTCATCCGCGTATCAGGTAATATGTGTTTATTCTGACGATAGCGGAACCTGCTCGAAAGTCCGTTTTCGTCCGAAAAAAAACAGGCTATAATTTATTCTGACGAAAAAGGAATCTGACGAATGTGTACTAGACCAGTTAGAGAACTTAACAGAAAATTTCAACATTCTAATTAATTATATTAGCAAAGTAGATGTCACAAGAAAATTTTATATATTACTAGCGACCCGCCCTCGCTTCGCTCCGGGTTTAAGTATTCAGCATATAAACCTTCCTCTTGAATCACTCTATCTATTAAAAAACCGCATCAAAATCCGTTGCGTAGTTATAACCCTCTGCGACTGACGTGACGTCTATCAGACACCGCCAAAAAAAAAAAGCCTTTTATCTTGAAATAGCTCTGTATCGCTCAGTAACTTACTCTAATGACCCGAGGCATTATAAACTAACCTAAGTTAAAAATCCTGTTTTTTACCTTATACGAGTTAATTTAATTTAAAAGCCCATATCGACGGTTTTGTGACTCAACCTCGTATATTGAAAAAAGTCCAGTATAAACTGACACGCGCTACGTACGCGAGTGCATACTTAGTGCGTGTCAGTTTATACTGGACAATATTCAACATACGAGGTCTAGTCACAGAATCGTCGATATACGTTAATTATAAATTCCACATGTCAATTGAATAATCATGCTATACATTAAATAAACAATACTTATCATTGGTCCATTAGTATTTTTTCTATATTTTATCAAAAATGACGTCTGACAGACCTCAGTAGAATGTTTCTAAAAAGTTACCTCAGTTGATCTTAGCATACATAGGGACAGACAGATAGCGGGAAGCGACTTTGTTTTATACTATGTAGCGACTAGCTTTTGCCCGCGACTCCGTCCACATAGTATTATGTCTCTAAACTATTTATTGCACAAAAACAACTATTTACGTTATAACAGTCAGCTTCAAAAGTAGCTGAGCAGAATAACATGCTCAAAATGATCTAGACACGACGTGTTCTCTTGATAATAGAGTCGAGTGCAAATCATTTTGAGCTCTTCAGTTGCGTAGTTAATTCTGCTGCTGACTGTATACCGGGTGTTGCCTGTAACAGGAGCAATAAATTGAGGGATTGTTTCCACACCACAAACGTAACAACATTTATTTACAACTTTTGAAAATAACTACCACAAACGTAACAACATTTATTCTACAACTTTTGAAAATAACTTATTGTTAACTAAATATTAATGAATTTACATTTTCTAAGCAAGCAATGTATTGCGAAAACTACGAAGTTGCTAGGCTGACAGTAGATGTTAACTAGACTATTGGATGGAGTACATTTATTGCTCCTATTACAGGCAACATCCGGTATAAGATCAACATGTACAATTAACTACTTATCCCAGCTCATTGAAGTCGTTTATGGCTGATCCCTCGGGAACTGTACAATTTTCCAGGATGAAACTTATCCCTACTCCTATGTCTTTCCGAGGAGCTCAAACTGTCTCCATACCGAATTTCATCTAATTCTTCTTTCTGACCGAGCTCATTTCAAGGACAATATGCAAACTCTGGCATAAGGGTCGAACCCCCGCGCCGCTCAAACTTTGTGGCGCAATGCCACAACTGCCAAAATTATGGCCACAGAGCCAGAAACTGTCACGCAAACTCAAGATGCGTTAAGTGCCTGGGTGCTCCGGTACCAGGGAGTGCAAGAGGGAGAAGGGGACTCCAGACCCCTGGGCTGTGTCCTTTTCGGGGAGCTGGGTCATACCGCGAATTATTCGTAAGACAGACAAACACAAATTGACCTAGTCCCAAACTAAGCTCTAGGCTTGTACTACTAGACAACGATAAAATTACTTATATAGAGAAATATATACTTAAATACATAGAAAACATCCAAGCCTCAGGAACAAATACTCGTGCTCATCACACAAATATCTGCCCTTACCGGGATTTGAACCTAGGACCCCTAGCTTCGAAGGCAGGGTCACTCCCAACTAGGCTAGCGTGTCGTCAAATGTTTCGTCAAAATGTGTCGTCAAAATTCTATTTAAAGGTGATGGGTACGAATTAGAGCAGCTTCGCGTAATTCGGACGTGTTTGAGCGTGCCGCGGGCAAAACGACAAGTTCTAACTTGTCTGTGGGCGACGCGCGTAGGTACACATTTGATAAAGTTGCTGAGCCATTCCACTACCGAGGTGATATCTTCTTCTTTTTGTTAATAATTCGGTGAATTATGATAAACGCAGCCGCGGCTGTCATCGTATCCGACGCCATTTTGAATCGTCGGCTCGCGGCGAGCACGCTGCCTCACCCGCGCATTTTTATGTGTAACAATTTGGCTTGCGAGCAGCTCGCCGCGCGGGGCGAGCATGCCTCAGGCTGAGTCGCTCAGATTAATTGAGATGATATTAGTATGGATTTCAACCAATCTGTGGGCAATAAATGTATGAATACTGAACACTTAACCTTTCGTATGCCGGAGGAGCGCGCACGCTTGTACCACTTGTCTGCCGAGACTTTATGTCAATAGAGAGCGCGACTGTAAGGGTTCCTTGGGTAAACCCAATCCTAATTATTTTGCAAAAAACCGCTCAGGTAAGAAAAGAATATTCGGTTCGGCAAGAGCTGAACCGAATTTTCGGCTTCGTTTTCGGGCAAAGTCCGTATTGGGCCCATCCCTAATTCTAATGGTGAAATAATTTTTGAGTTCCAGTAGTTTTGAGTTTATTCGCTGCAAACTAGAATACAGATTTTTCCTTTTTATATTAGCACTAAATAAATGTTTCTAACAAGTTTCTTTAGAGTTGTTGGTATTTCTGTAGCTCTGCCTTCCCCACTCTGGGAGTGAAGATATGTTATATTTAGTGTTTCTTCTTCTTCTTCTCTCCTATCATGCTCGTTTCTAATTTCGCTACTTGTCCTCGTATAGAGCTTGCGTTGCATTGTGTTTTTGACAAATAAACTTTGTAACTTTAATATGAGTTTGAGATTAAAGGACTTAAAAAATCTTTCCAGCGCACCCACTGGCATCAATAGCATGGCGGAGGGCATGGTGGCGGTGGTGAAGGGCCTCCGGGACTGCGGGCTGGCCGTGGCCCTCATGGGGGACGACGGGAAGACCTACACCCTGGTGCCTAATCCAGCAGTGGGGACAGGAACTGGCACCAAGCCACCACAATGCCGCGACTCAGCTGCCCAAGTGACTGATGGAAGATGTGCTACGGCTTATAGAGTTTGCTATATTCTTACTTCTTAGTTTTTATTCTAAATTCATCCTAGGCCAAAGGTGTTGAGCAGCCACGAGATTGAAAGTGAAACCTGCATTGGATTTATATATTTGCAACCGACTTCCAAAAACCCGAGGAAGTTCTCGATTTGTCGGGTTTTTTTTAGGTAGGTTTTAACGGTTTTAACCAAAAGCCGAAAGCAGTCCTATCATTTTATAAAGAAGTTATTTCTTGTTTTTTGAAGACGGTTTTTTAAACATTAATTTTTCACGCTTCATATCTACTATTTTTTTGCACATGTTCAAACACTAATTACATTTAACTTTTTTGTGTATTACTTTATTTATAAGTTAATACATAGTAAAACGTGACCAACACCATTGGCTAAGGCTTTTTTCACACCTAGATCCATAGTGTACGAGTACCTACATACATACACATACTTTCACGCCCGTTTTCCAGAGGGGTAGGCCGCGACCGCTTCTTTCCACCAGCTACGATCCTGACAAATCTCTTCCGCTTCTTCCACATTCATACATCGAGTCATGCATGCACGTCGGTTCCGGGTGCTTAAGATTCGGCCCTTTTCCAGTATTTCTCCGATTTTATTCAAAAAGTACGCCTAGGGCGTCCTCTTCCGACCCTGAGCCCGACACCTCACCCTCATTGAAATATCTAAAGAGCCTAAATAGATTCATATTCGTTTTATTTATAATAATTCATACATGTCACAAAAAAATATACGTAAAAAATGACATGAAAAATGAATTCCAAATACCAATAAATATTTCTAAATTACATTTAAATAGTACATATGTGGTACCCTGTAAAAATTCATTATATGTGTAGAAAGTGTGCTCGACAAGCCAGTGCTTGAGCCGTGATGTGAAGGCGGTTAATGACGGTGCATCCGTGACGCGTGCTGGCAGTCAGTTGTAGACCGCCGGGCCCATGACGTGGGTCAGTTTTGCTGACTTCACCAGTCTGTGCTTAACGCCCACAAGTTTGTAAGCATTACGCAGGTCGCGACTGTGGACGTCGGCCCCTGTCATGTACTCGTCCAGGAAGCATCCTGTACGAGAAATATACATCAATGTACGAGAAATTAGGAGTGAAATTTGCCTAATTCAAAATAGCATGGTGGTGGTCCCTACAGGGGGGAGGGAACAACTATTCCCTGAAGCTGAACCAAGCAGTCGGAACGGGGAGTAGCTACCGACCGTCGCAGTGCTACGACTCCGGCGTTCAGGCAGCGGATGGGAGATATGCCAGCACCTATAAGGTTTGTTTCCATTATAAACAAAACGAACACTCGCATATTATAGCCAAGTAAAGGCCCGACATGTACCGGACTAGTTAGAACAATTTTTTTATTTTTATATTATACAATAACAGGCTCACAGTTTACACCAAATATACACTAGAACCTATCAATATAAATGACCACTTATCAGCAAATACTTGGACCCCCCACGTGAGCGCATTTAACAAAACAATGGCCCTGGCGGTCGGCGTGTTCCGAGCGCGACGAGTACGGCAACTCTCTAGAGCCGCAGAAAGAGGATGTCAACGGCGAACCCCTGCCCTCACGTAGTGGTCAGGAACGAAGAAACTCAGCCGCTCGAGAGCTGACGGGTTGTCAATGTTGTGTCGCAGCAGCAAGCAATAGTGCACGAACAGCTGCGTCGTCCGTCTCCAAGACAGAGTAAGTAGGCTTTATCTGGGGAGTGCGCTATCGCGGGCGTGTTCTCTCTCACACTGGCGAGCCGCTCTCCGTTCAGCCCGCTCCGCGCGGCCCGTCAGCGCAGGCGTCGGTTATGTCGCGAGGTACCCCCGTGTCTGAACGGCAGCAGGCACACCGAACTAACCGTATCCACAACATTACCACCACACGTAGCGCTCCTCACAGTGGGAACCACCGGCTACCATGCCGGCGGTAACACCCAGCCACTGTCCCGGTTAACCTCTTGTGCCCCACCGACAGCTGGAGCTGTCGCCCCAAAAAAGCGATGTATCCTACCGGCACTCATTCTTGCCGCCACGTCATGATTCGATTTTTTGTCCTTAGTCTTTCAAATAATGGATAAATTCCTATGAATCGTATATCATTCGATTCAGTGTGAAATTAACTACAAACGGACATCAACCAATCACAACACTTAAACAGAAAAAATCTAAATATGATCAGGTGAACTTGAGCCTACTTTCGTCCATATTTGCGTGTGTTTTTTTTTTTTTTTTTTTTTATGTTAAGGAGAAGGCACACGAGCACTCAGGCCACCTGATGGTAAGTGGAATCTGAGACCCATAGACATTTGAATTCTCAAGACTATAATCCCAAGACCTCAAATGCGTTGCCAACCCTGAGAACTAAGATGGAATGCCTCTATGCTAGTAATTTCACCGGTTGTCTTATCCCCACACCGGAACACAACAATGCGAACACTGTTGCTTGGCGGGTGGTTAATGGATAAGATGGTGGTAGCGATCCGGACGGACCTTGCTGTGCGTGCAAATTTCCTTTCATGTTAATATGCGCATATCTTTATAATTCATATGGGTGGTCTTCTGTAATGTCTAATAACCTACCTGAAGACAAAGTTACTCGAGGGAAACAGTCTTAAGTATAAATTGACTACCTGGCTCTTAGACCGTTGTTTTTATTCAATTCAAAAATATTTAAATCGTGACTGACATATTTTAATTTTAATTTAATTTTTCTCAGATATTGAATATTGTGTTTGTTATTCCATTTTTTTATATTTGTCTTTAGTCTTAAATGTAATATTATTCTAATTGTATCGCTCTGATAAATGTTTTGCACGCCTGCATGCAGGCTGAATTCACTGGACATATTTAAAAAAAAAGCGGCCAAGTGCGAGTCGGACTCGCCCATGAAGGGTTCCGTAGCAGCAAGTAACATAATATAAAAGTTCGTTGTAGCTTTGATCAATGTTTTTATGACGTATTAAAAAAAAACTACTTACTAGATCTCGTTCAAACCAATTTTCGGTGGAAAATTGCATGGTAATGTACATCATATATTTTTTTTAGTTCTATCATTCTCTTATTTTAGAAGTTACAGGGGGGGACACACACTTTTTAACACTTTGGAAGCGTCTCTCGCGCAAACTATTCAGTTTAGAAAAAAATTAAAATAGAAACCTCAATATCATTTTTGAATACCTATCCATAGATACCCCACACGTATGAGTTTGATGAAAAAAAAATTTTTGAGTTTCAGTTCTAAGTATGGGGAACCCCAAAAATTTATTGTTTTTTTTCTATTTTTGTATGAAAATCTTAATGCGGTTCACCGAATACATCTACTTACCAAGTTTCCACAGTATAGCTCTTATAGTTACGGAATAAAGTGGCTGTGACATACGGACGGACAGACGGACAGACATGACGAATCTATAAGGGTTCCGTTTTTTGCCATTTGGCTACGGAACCCTAATTAATGTAACATCTGCACAACTGTATTCTGAGCAAATAAATTCTTTGAATCTTTTGAATCTTTGAATCTGTATTTTTTATATTTTGTTTCATAGAGTATATCATAGATTTTTTACTATTGAGCATATTTTTGGAAAACGGCAGTTCAATTTTAATCTTAAATTATTGGCTGCATACACTATATAATAAATAATAAATAATAAAATTTGTTTATTCAAAGTTAAATATTACAAATGCAATGGAATATCTGTGTGGTCCCACACTAGGCTATGCCTGTCACGTGGTAACCGGGTTCGGAATAAAAACGTTAAAAGAAAGATTACTGTCTACTAGTATCTAAGCTTCTGAAGTTATTTAACTTGAACATATGAAAACTCTAAAACTAAACTAAAGTAATTTTACAAGCTTAAGGTAGAGTATGGGCCATACTGTATGGCACAATTATAAATATTTTTGGAAATCAATAAAAAAATAATAAAAAATAATAATTGAGGTATGAGTTGTGCGTGTGTGCAGGTTTATGTTAGTGTGTGTGAGGTTGTGCGAGTGTGACTGATTGTGTGTATGTGAGTGCGTGTGTGTGTGTGTGTGTGTGTGGGTGTGTGTATGTGTGCGTGTGTGTGTGTGTGTGTGTGTGCATGTGTGTGTATGTGTGCGGATTAGTGAAGGCTATAAAACTTTAGATCAGACGATGTACGAATTGTCAAGCGATGGCCTTCAGCAAATTTTCTGTCTCGCTATAGCCAAGACTTTTCAACCAGCTGATAATTTTTGGTTTAGCTTCACGAGGAGAAGATTTTGATATACCACAAGGATTAACAATTTTGTTATATATGTAGGGATGAAGAAAGTCAGGGAACCGTCTAGCGAAGGAGGACTTTACGAGTGGGATTGGTATTTTAAACAAACGCTTGCGCAACAAGCCAGAGTGCTGCTGTGAACGAATGGTTTTACAGTGAACCTGCATTGTGACACGCAGCATCATTAGCTGCCGCACACTCAGAACGTCAGCTTCCTTATAAAGGTCCCTAGTGGGAAACAACCGTGGCTTTCTTAGCATGACTTTTAGAACGAAGCGTTGAGCCCTTTCGAGAGGTAAAAGTGCAGACCCGGAGGCTCCGCCCCACACACTTATACAGTACGAGAGTGTGGCTTCACAGAGAGAGGTATAGACGAGTTTTAATATGTCTTTCCCAGCAGAGTTTCTTAAAGCTTTCATAATGTACAGTCAGCGTCAGAGAAAAGGACCCCCCCAAGTCGTTAAAGATTATCACACGACGGCGAACGTCACGCGACGTTCGCCGTGAGCGGCTAGCTTCCCCCGCCCCGCACCGCACCCACACCTCTTGCCCGAGCATCCACCGATACCACTCGAATATCATAATTTCTTTATTTTACTATTTGGCATTTGGTCGAACCGAATACCAAGAATAACTTACAAAAAGACATTTTTTTTATACATGCTGTTGAGGATACGAACCCGCTCCACTAGCCGCTAGCCGATTGCTTTTACATGCCTTTACCACTAGGCCATCGACTCAGTTGTCAAACTCGGCGAAAATTTTAATTGCATTACTCCATATATCGAACAATTTTAAAAACGATCTTATGTTATAAACGTTATGGTTCAAATTTCAACTTCCACCATGTTCCACTCCTCAATTAACTATAAGGTTGAATTACGTATAGATTTCTCGTTTGGTTGAATATACTGTGCTTCTTGCCGATTGTTGCACTACCCTAGTTTTACTTCAGAAAAGTAGCTGCTGCATAAACTGCGACTTAAGGTTGAAGTTAGAATAATTTACTTCTTCGCCTTGTTTACTAAACTGTGACTGAGGGTAACTTTATAATAACCTTACAGTTTCTTTATATTTCGTTCCGAACTGATTGAGTGTAAAATCCTCGTCGTAATATTATCTGATTTATTAAGTTTTCAAACAGTTGCTTCGATTAACCGATATTATGGTTAGATTAACAACTTTTTTAAAAGCTAAAATTATTGTTCTCTGGGAACAGGAACAAAGCATAAAGAAAATAGCACGAGATATGGGCATAACGGTAAGATTTACGTTATTTACTTATTATCATACATATTTATTGTTGCAATCATGTTGCAGTATTACGTATAGATACTTACAAGTTGGATTTACGTATTCCTATTATATTATCATTTTCATTACAGAAAAAAACTGTTAAAAGATGGATAAAAAGGTATCAAGCCACGGGTGATGTGAAATGTGAACGCCAAGGCCCTCGCCCTAGTGCTTACACTGATGAATCGGAGCTACACCGTAATATTGTGGAAGCTCACTCAGTGGCACCGTTCAAAACTACGCGTTCAAGTGCTGAAACTTTTGGAGTGTCGCTTAGCACTGTTCGACGACATCTACACGCTGCGAATATCCATAATTATATACCGGCCAAAAAAATTCAGCTTAGTGACAATCACCGCACCAACCGAGTAAACTTTGCCACTCGTTATTTAAATTTCGACTGGGAAAACGAAATTGTGATATTTACGGACGAAAAGTGCTTCAAGTCAGATAAGGATGGCCGAAAAATTTTATGGAGAAGATGTGGGCAGAGGTTTAACCCTAAAAATGTATTAGACTTGAGAACAAGCGGGCGGTTAACACTAGGTAAATAATATTTTTATTGAAATTATATTAGGTATATATTGTTGACAATTAATGTGGATTACATCTTTATTACAACATATTTTAAACGGTTGACTGTTTTTAGGTTACTGGGGATGGATGTCTTCAATGGGCCCAGGCGAGCTAGTGGAAATAGGAGGCCGCATGAACAGTGAGCGATACCTTGAAGTGTTGAAGGACGTAATGCTGCCGTCAGTGCTTGTCGCATATCCTGAAGGCCAAATTTATCTGGTTCAGGATAATTCTTCAGTGCATCGGTCCCGAATCGTTCAAGACTGGCTAAAGGTCCAAGAAGACATAACGGTGTTTGAGTGGCCGGCTAAAAGTCCGGACCTAAATCCAATAGAAAATTTGTGGGGACAGATGGTTTTGAACTGGGACTCCAGTGATATAAAAAACAAAAAAAAATTGGATAGTGAGGTAAACAAAACTTGGGAACTAATGCGAAATAGTGATGCATGTTCCAGTAAGGTTTCGAGCATGAAAAGTCGACTTCAAGAAGTGATAGATAGTGACGGCCATCCTCTCCGTTATTAATAGGTATACTCGGCAGATTGATTGGTAAAATACTTACGAAGCAATATGTTAACAATTTCAAATATTTGTGGGATTATCACGTAGTTAATCAAAAATAAACATCCTTTATTATTATCAATCCAGTTACTCTTGTTTACAAGTAGTCTTGTGTTAACGATAAACCATCTGACCTCACATTTTTTTCTATTGAAGTGTTAAAGGGTTATCATCACTGTTATCAGAAAGAAAATGTGATAAAAGAGAAAGATGTATATTGCTATACTATTATAGTTTAGCATGTTGGTTCTTCCTCTGAGATTCACAGGCACTAATGACAACATTTGATTTTTAACCAGGCTTTTCTTTGTTAAAATCATTCAGAATGTAAAAAAATATGTTCACTGATTTAAATAAAGAAAGACGTGTAGGTAGTTGTTTCTAGAAATATCTATAAACGAACCGTTGTCTAATGTTAAACATTCTAAACCGCTAATTTGTGTTTTCATAATAAATTTAGTTCAGTTAATATCCTAAGTAAATAAACCTAATTTAACACAGAAAACAAATTCGAGAAATAAATTAACATTTTTTTCGCAACATGCCTTTGTTTTCTTACATAATCTCATACCTACTTTAACGTTTGATTTCTTTAATAATAAAATCTAGACAAATGACGAAATAAAAAAAAAAAAAAATCCCACCAAGGGCCTGGGTTTGAACCCGTGACCATTGCATTCGTAGGCAGCAGTCTAGACCATTGGACCAACATGCCATTTACATTTCATTACAAAAAACTTAAACAGATTGATGTCATTACCAAGGGGGGTCCTTTTCTCTGACGCTGACTGTACACTATCCTTCTAACTCTACCGGACACTAATTCTAGATGTTCTTTAAAGGTAAGTTTTTCATCCAAAGTAATACCCAGATATTTTATGGTAGAGGAATTGCTAATTAACTCATTTTTATTAGTAACTATTCGATCTTGCATAGGGTCAGGATGGAGTTTGAGACATGGGCGTGATTGAGGAGCAGACGCAGCTGTCTTATGGAAGCACAAATATTTCGTTTTGGATACGTTTAACGTAAGCAGGTTATTGGAAAGCCAATTAGCAATTTCTGATAAACCATTTTCCGCAATCTCAAAGCACTTATCCCAGGTCGCCTCGTGGAAAATAAGAACGGTATCATCCGCATAACATATTATTTCCGCCTGTTTTATGGGTAATGCTATCATGTCGTTCATATACAAAAGAAACAAAGAGGGGCCCAGAATACTGCCCTGCGGGACACCAAATGAAACTGGCAGGGGCGAGCTAACCAAGGAGCCTATTTTGATACACTATCTATCTATATTATGTATTATACCGCTAAACTTTTGAAATAATAGTGTAGATTACATTACCACCTTTCCAAAATATACATTTCTATGTATAAAACGTGTACGAGCCTGGAAAGCAAATCAAGTCGTTAGTGCGGTCGGTGTCTTATAAACTCGTGCGTGGGATACAGTATTTGAGCGCGCGCGGCTTGGGACACCGGAGACCCTAGCCAAGATGCGTTCGCCAACTAGCGTTTCTATTCGTTTCGTTTACCAGTCGTGTCACTGGTAGATCACGTATTTAATACGAAAAGTAACGTGATCTACCAGTGACGCGATTGTTTTTTTTTTATGGCATTGAGAAGGCAAACGAGCACACGGGCCACCTGATGGTAAGTGGAAACTGTGACCCACAGACATTCGCATTCACAAGACTGCAATCCTAAGACTACAAATGCGTTACCAACCCTGAGGACAAAGATGGAATGCCTCTATGTTAGTTATTTCACCGGCTGTCTTATCCCCAAACCGAAACACAACAATGCGAACGCTGCTGTTTGGCGGTAGGTTAATGGCTAAGATGGTGGTAGCGATCCGGATGGACCATGCACAAGGTCCTACCACCCGCAAAGGTGCAAAGGTGGTTTAAGGGTCATACACACTCTTAAAAACAAAAGTTGTCTCTCCTGTGGTCAAGTTAAAAGCTTGTGTGCATATAAGTTATGTTTTTATGTGATAGGTCTAAAGCAGTCCTGACGGTGTTTTTGCGGGATGGGCTTAGCCAGAAAATAAGGCCTTAAAAACGTTAACTTTCGGTGTGTCCACAGGAAAGACGGTAACTTAAATCTGTGTATAACCCTTAAAAACCAAACGAATAGAAACGCTAGTTAGCGAAGGCATCTTGGCTATGGCGTCAGGGGTTAAAATTAGGGCGTCGTCCTCTCTGTCTGGTTTAAAAGATCTTTGTATTGGACCCGTAGAGGCATTCGATCTTAATCCTCAGTAAGATTGCCTTTTTGAAATTGCAGTCTATATAGCTAATGTCTAAGGACCTCGGAGTCCACTTAGCAACTGATGGACTGTGAGCTCAAGTTTAAAAAAAAGTTGTATTCCAGACGCAGCACTGCAACATATCCCCCTCGACTCCCCCCGAGCTTTACACCGAGTTTCCCCCCCAACGGGCTGAGATGTGTCCTGGTAAGAAAAAAAATGTTACAATACACGGATGACACGTTGGCCTAGATGGGAGTGTCCCTGCCTCCGAAGCCAGCGGTCCTGGGTTCAAAGCCCGGTAAGGGCAGATGTGTGATGAGCGCGAATATTTGTTCCTGAGTCTTGGATGTTTTCTATGTATTTAAGTATAATATTTCTCTATATAAGTATGTTTATCGTTATCTAGTACCCATAGTACAAGCCTAGAGCTTAGTTTGGGACTAGGTCAATTTGCGAAGATTAAGATTGTCCCCTGATATTTATTTATTTATTTTATTTGATAATGAAAGCTACACGACGTAACTATACATTAGTTAGACTTGCCTCGATTACTACAGTTGATTTAGAACGATCGTTTAGTTGGTTGAAATAGGTAACGTATTATCACTAGACCCTGTTATCGGAGGTGCAATTTGCTAGCTCGACGTTCTTAGCCATGGGTAAAAATATATATGACATCGATATCGATCTTTGTTTTTCTTTATACTTAATTAGTTTTATACACATTTTTTTAGACAAACACGTAACATTTTTATTTTGTATTCCATGATTATTAGAAGCAGAATCCGCTATCAGTAGAACAGAAACACTATGATTGCTATTTCACAATTGTTCAAAGTCACAATTGAACTTTAATTGTCTTAAATTCAAATTCAAATTTTATTTCCAGTATTGCATTTTATACTGTGAGTTTTAAATATAAAGTCACAGTATAAATTGCACAGCATGTCAAATTATAAGTTATTACATTGAGATCGTCAGAAATTAAAATTAGAATTAAATTATAAAAGGACTAGGATTATAGTCTTGAGAATTCAAATGTCTATGGGTCTCAGATTCCACTTAACATCAGGTAGCCTGAGTGCCTTCTCTTTATCATAAAAAAAAACTTTTTTTTAATGTTTCGAGGTGCAGACCAGTGCATGAAATAAGCAAAATGAACACGTTTAATTTTTGTCTAAGATATTATAGCAGAGAAAAAGTCTCGACAAGCTATAATTAAAAACTAAAAATACCAATGCCTAAGTACGTACAGCTACCAAATGGCACCTCCGATAACGGGGTCTAAATTATCTCATCAACAAGGCAAAATGTTATTTCTATACTACGAAATTTATATAAATTAAAACATATGAACAGTTCATTTTTATTTACATACATACATACATAACATAACATCACGCCTTGATTCCCAGAGTGGGGTAGGCAGAGCTACAGAAATACCAACAACTCTAAAAAGACTTATTGATAATTCTGTAACCACATTTTGCACAATCAGGCCAAGAAGTTTACTAGTGTATTAGTGACAGGTTGCAAGCCCATCGCCTAACAATACTACAAGCCCTTATTCCCTGAGTCGCCTCTTACGATATCCACGGGAAGACATGGAGTGGCACTATTCTAACCCGGCAACCACACGGGCTATTTTAAGTGCAATTAAATATTTTGGAATGACACAACGGTGGTTCACAGCACATCATTCTTATTTAACGACATCGAATCATAAATGTGTCCACTATTGAGAAAAGATAAAAAATAAAAGTTGTTTATTCAGTAAGTAGTCCGCACGGGCACTTTGACACGTCAAAATTCTACCAGCGCTTCCCAAGAGGAGACCACTGCTGAGAAGAAGCGCCACAAGAAACTGAACAGTCAGTCATTTTTTAAAAATAAATATTGCTTATGAACTTATGACAATGATAGAACTTAACCTTGCATTATATAAAACAATTAATAAAATTTAATATATGTATATTGATATATATCATGCGTAGTTAAGCAGGAAGTCGGTACATAAGCGTCAATCCAGCTTTGATCATTGATCTACAAATCTATTTCACAATCAGGGGCCCGCCGACCCATTCACCGAAAAAAGCCTTTGAAAGACTAACCTCTCATCAAAATATATGAATATTTAAGTTATTTGTTAAACTAACCATTTTCTATAAGGGAAATCTTAACAGCTAAAGCACAGATATCCCTTATAAATAGCGCTTTTGAAAGGATATCGAACGGCTTTTCTAGGAAAAAGACTTATAAAACCCATTCGAAGCCCCTTGAATGGGATAGCGGGTTTTAAAATCAAATCGAATGGCTTTTAAGCGACACGGCTTTTCTAAGTAAATCCCTTATAAAAACCCATTCGAAACCTATTGAATGGGATAGCGGGCCGGTCCCTGTTCACAATTACCTCATCATCTTGCAGGGCACGGCAGCTTCCAAGTTGGCGGAACTGGCAGCGGCGAGGCCAACTTTATGCCAACCAAGTCTTCCAACTACCGCGGGGCCATGTGTTGGGCTGATCGAGGTACATACATTCTCAGGGAATCCTGAGCGATAGGCACTACAGACTAACGGCCGAACCCTATATTCAAACCGCGGACAGATAGCCTTACTTCGGATTAAAATTTGACACATTTTGTATGGGCAAATGTCAAATTTCAACCCGAAGTAAGCCTTATCTATCCGCGGTTTGAATATAGGGTTCGGCTGTAAGTCGGCTTGACAGGCCGAGCGGACAGACATAGCTGACCATTACAATACGAATCGTTTATAGAAAGAACAGACAAACCAAAAGGAACAAAATACTGACGTAGCCAAAAGTCCTGTTGCCACGAAATGGTTTCAACTCAGCTGTATGCTGGCATCAAAACCAGCGCTGGTCTTCCGTTGGAACCATCCAGCGCAACCACGGCAGATCACACACACATAGCACACGCACTAAACTAACATGAACAAAACAAGAGAAAACCGCAATACAATTAAACAGGCAAACCAAAAACAAAACCTAGAGCCTTGCCTTGGAAAACGAATCACGTAACTACGTTAGCTTCGTCTGTTTTTCACGATTGACCCATGAATAGCAATTGAAAGAGACGGAGAGGATCCGACGTTAGGAAATTCGCATTCCAAGGCAGCCATTTGATTTTTTTATTATGCTCCATCTCTTTCTACCGCTTTAGTCACGTATGACGCGTGCAAGAGATGGAGCTCCCAAACCATTCGATGTTGCGTGATAGCCATCCTGATAAATTTTACCCAATTTAACCGACTTCAAATAAAGGAGGAGGTTCTCAATTCGTTGGGATATTTTTTTATGTATGTACAGTCACGGATTTTAATTGTTACGCCATTGTGAAGTTATTTAAATTTGCAGTATAGCATCCACGAGCATTTACGAGATTACACGATTAATCACGAATACATGACACCGCGGGAACTACATAATAGTTAAACGTGATTAAAATATTGACAACTGGCATTTTAGAAATATTGCAGGATCGTTGTCATAATGACATACAGATCAAGTTAAGACGTCATTATTATAAATAAGCAAATTTAAAGAAAATAAGATGCCACCAGCAATTTCTACGGAAACTCGTCACATGATTGTGACTTTGCACCAAGAAGGGCTAAGTTTGCGAGCAATAGCAAGACAGTTGTTAATATCGGTGGGTTGGTTTCTATATTTATTATGAAGAGTTTCTGCCCGCGACTTCGTCCGCATAGAATTAGTAATTTTGCCATCAACCGTGAACAGGAACAGTGATTTATGCTTATGTCAATCTATGTGGTCACGGCTTCAAGCTGTCATAGATAACGAAGGTGCATATACACGATATCAGGCGAGTGTAATGTCGGTTTCGAGCATATCGCCTTAAAAAATAGGAGAAGGTTCTCAATTCCGCTGTAAGTTTTTCACTCAGGGGAAAGATTTGTTTTTTTAGAGGAGATTTTTTGTTGACTTTCAAATTGGTTTAGTTTTTTTCAAAATCCTGTTGTGATGATGGAATCCATGAGGAATTCGAATTCATGTGGAAACGACATTCCTGTCTTTGCACCATTACTCCCCAAATGTTGTTTAGATCTAAATGTTTGCTTTTTCTTGTTGCGGTTTAACATATAAAAAGGTGGTCGTTAACAGCCCGACGCAAAAAATCTGACAAAATCTTGCAAACGCATTGCTGGATTTCTTTCATGCTGCTTCTTCTCAACTATCTGCGGAATATACACTACTTAAACCTGTATTTTATAATTTATTGACCGATTAAAACATTATGTAATGTATTTTACGTTTTTATTTTATTAAATTTTACGCTACTTGTGAGGCAGTCAAGGACTTTAATTGTTATTCAAATATGGAACCCTGTCGCATAACGTTAATCATTAATTTTGGCGTAATTTCTTTCATGTGGTTTGACGCTGTCATTATGACAGGGTTCTACAGTGGCATAACAATTAAAGTCCTTGACTGTAATGCTTCAATCAGCCATAGTTATGCAGAAAGAGACTAAAAGAACTAGAATATTTAATAATTTTTAAATTAAATATCTGGTAACAATAGAATAAATATTTTTAAAAGTTTGACTATTTATTGCCACGATTAGTCTTTCGACTTACACGCTGACTAATCAACTCTTTTCAAGATGGTGGGTTTTGACGTGATTTTATATTCAGATATTTGCAACAGTTATCACATTGTCATGGATGCCAAATTTTTATTCTATATCACCAATAGTGGCTGTTGTTTAAATGTAACCATAGCAACTAGACATGCAATTTGACTTTGGGTGAATTCACTCTGTGGTCTGATTGGTAGACTTGGGTCTCAGGTTAGCCAATCGTTAATGTTGCATGTCATTTTGTTCTTCTATTATACGAAGACATGTGAATTTCCTTATCTCGATATACGAGTACACCCGACTGAACCCGATTTGTATTACACGGCTAAAATACGAACAGTGGCAAGTGGCATAACAATTAACGTCCGTGACTGTACCTCAATTACTCAAAGACCCGCTGGACCGATTTGAAATGTTTTTGGGATAATGGGATCTAAGAGAAATCGAGCATCGAGAAATATAGCAAACTCGGTATTTTCAGGAAAAAATCCAGCAAATGCATTCAAAAAGTAACCTTGGAGTGGAACTGATGATGAAGACTGACTGGCCACCGGAACTCCTTAAGGGTGCACGTCGGGTACCGCTAAGTAGCTGGGGTATTTTATATTATTTCATCTACTTAGCGGTCCCCCGCCGTGTCAGTTCTGTTAGTGTCAGTGTTTAGTTAACGATCTATTTATCAAACAATCAGCCCTTACTCCTTCGCGACGACGCTTGGATCAAAATATGAATACCTACTTAAAACTTATAGGGCCGCTACTTATTATTTTTTACTTTTTAGAGGTTTTTCCACAGACTGTTTTGAGTCAAGAATTTTTTAAATTTCGTATTTAATGTTTCATTTCATGGTTTTTAAACTTTTCCATTTGAGTGTATGTTTGTGGCATCGTAGCTCCCAAATGAATTAACGGTTTAGGACGCAGGTTTTTTTTTAAAAATAAAGCTACATTAATCAGGATGGTTCTTACTTCTTAGCAAGGTTTAATGAAAACTGGGCCTCTATTCAACTGCGTTATAACGATATCGTTTTTGACCTGTTTCCGTATTGTCAATGTTTTGATAACTCTTATGTCATTTACAATAATGACGACTGTGACATAAACGATTCTTAAACGTGTCAAACACGATATCGTTTTAACGCACCTGAATAGAGGCCCTGGTTGAGCCTTTTAAGAGATATCAACTCTGAAAGTAGGTGTCGCCGTTATATCGGGGGCTTTTAACCCCCTAAATGCTGAATATCTCAAAAACGGCTAAACCGATTTTGACAAAACATGTCTAAGAATCACCGCTAGAAAACCTGCTTTAAAATAAAAATAAAATATTCAAATCCTTTCATCTATTAAGAGCTACGGTGCCATAGACAGACACACACACACACACTTATACATTAAACTTATAACACACCTCTTTTTGCGTCGGGGGTTAAAAATGATCTATGTTGCCTGTTAAATCAAAAACACCATAAAATAATCCCATACACCCAATATACTAATAGGTAGGTGCAGCGACGGGCGGAAGCGCCGGGCGGCGGGCCATTGTAAAATTATATCGATACTTTTAATTTTCAAAAGGAGATTCTCTCTCAATTCATCGATATTTTTTTAAATACTTCTAATTATGCATTTGTATCATTTCCTCGCAATGTTTGAGAAAAGCGTTATACCTACATGCCTCGGCGGAAATGGGATTGCTAAATTTTATTTTATTTTTATGATAAGGAGAAAGCACACGAGCACTCGGGCCACCTGATAATCTTAATACTGCAATCCTAAGACTAGCCATGAAGACTGGAATGCCTCGCACCCCTGACCACCTCGTCAGACAATTCCCTACGTTCCGGCCCTAGGCATTAATGTAGTATTACCACAGGTTCAGTATGCTCCCCCCGCGCGTCCCGCAATCCGGACGCATTTGCCAACTCCCTGCGGAAGTACCCCGCCTGCTCGCCGGTGCGGTCTCAAGAGCTGATGGAGCGGCTGATCAACTACTCTCAGGAGAGGCACTACCGTGAGTAAGAAAGAAACAAACATTT
Organism: Acleris holmiana; assembly: GCA_949316455.1. Lineage (NCBI taxonomy): Eukaryota > Metazoa > Arthropoda > Insecta > Lepidoptera > Tortricidae > Acleris > Acleris holmiana. The sequence goes on from OX438788.1 coordinate 1,566,324, forward strand.
ATTCAGCTAACATACACATTCATACATAACATCACGCCTTCATTTCCAGAGTGAGGTAGGCAGAGCCACAGAAATACCAACAACACCAAAAAGTGTAGTGGTGGTCCCATCACTGATCAGTGGCATCTCAGACAGACCATATTACTAGAATCAACTTTTAAAGTACTCCCCATTTTTGGACATGTTTCACAAGCTTATAGTGGTGGTAGGACCATGTGCAGACCCTGAGACCACCATCTTATCCATTAACCACCCGCCAAGCAACAATGTTCGCATTGTTGAGTTCCGTTGTGGGATAAGACAACCGGTGAAATTACTAGCATAGAGGCATTCCATCTTAGACCTCAGGGTTGGCAACGCATTTGAGGTCTTAGGATTATAGTGTTGAGAATTCAAATATCTATGGGTCTCAGATTCCACTTACCATCAGGTGGCCTAAGTGCTCGTGTGCCTTCTCCTTAACATAAAAAAAAGACTTCATTTGATGATTCTGTAACCACATTTTGCACAAGAAGGCTAAGATATTAACCAGTGTATTAGTGACAGGTTGCAAGCCCATCGCCTAACTACTAGCCGTTATCCCTTAGTCGCCTCTTACGACATCCACGGGCAGACATGGAGTGACACTATTCTAACCCGGCAACCCTAATTACAGTTAAATAAAAACAACAAACTAGGTACATAAATATGAAACAACAACAAAGAAACAAATATTAGTTACTAAAGCCGAAAAGGGCGCATTCACTGCCAGGGGGCGTGGCCTAGAAACAAACTTGTATGAGAGTGGTCGCATATACGCGTCGGTGGCAGTGAATGCGTTATCCAGCTGAGCTTGAAGCTGGGCAGAGTTTCAGCGCTGGTTTCCAGCTGGAGCCTGAGATGGAGATAGAAGGATCAAACAAAAACAAGACTACAAAAAAACAACTAATTCAAAAATGCATGTCCTCTAAACACATTGTGTACAGTGTGCTCTCGTATGAACAGTTAAATTATAACCTCAAAACTAGGCTATAAACTGTACTGCGATGATGACAGCTGTCAGGATTGACTTCTCATCGGCCGGGTACTATATTTTTCTTAGCAATATTGCCCGTGGACATGCATCCATAACATCACGACTTCATTATCAGTGTGGGGTAGGCAGAGCTAAAGAAATACCAGGGCGTTTTCAAAAAAAAAGTACCTACTTATAGTTACGGACAAAAATTAACAACGGTATTTTTTTAATTACGTCACGTAATCGTAACTATTACTGCTTTGACCTTTTCAACGCTATGTCAAATACAAAGCTAGAGCGAATGTCAACTTTGCCTCTTAGGTACAGAGCCTCTATTCAGGTGCGTTAAAACGATATCGTGTTTGACACGTTTAAGAATCGTTTATGTCACAGCCGCCATTATTGTAAATGACATAAGGCGAAGGCTACACGTACAATAAATACTGTGATCTACTCATATTTATCATATATCGTGATATTTGCTGATCGTGTGGTCTAGTGTATTGACAGATGTCAATATTTATCACGGAAACCTAGATTTCTGGATTCTGGATGGCAGTTTGTGATAAATATTGAAATCCGTCAATACACTAGACTACACGATCAGTAAATACTGTGACATTTCAGTATAGTTTTTATCTTCATATCCAGTACACGTCTGAACTCTACGAAATACGTTACAGTAGACGTGATAAATATTGAACGTGTAGCCTTGCCTGTGTATTGCGTTAATAATATATAATCTATCAGTTTTTATTGTATTGATGGACCAAAGTATTTATTGTACGTCTAGCCTTCGCCTAAGAGTTTATCAAAACGTTGACAATACGGAAACACGTCAAATACGATATCGATAGTACCGTGTAGAATCCCAGCCCTGGTCTATTTTGCGTTGTCAACCATGAGGTAAATATCCGTCAACGGCGTTGAAATGGTTAAGAGAAATAGTGGCATCTCAGACAAAACTCCGTAGCAAGTTCAACCATATTACTAACAGGTTAGGTTTGAATTTGCTATGCTCATTTCATTTGAAATACCACCTGTTGGATAATGAGGGCAGTATATCGCACTGCCAGATCAACGCAGCATTAACTCTAAATATAACGTGTTACAAAATAATCCGTAAAAAAGAAATTACAAAAGTAGTGTCAACCCTTATTAAATAACGTCAGTTCAGTATCTTAGGTATACAGTATACTAGGGTTGTCACTACTTTCGTAATTTCTTTTTTACGGATTATTTTGTAACACGTTGTATATTTTTTTTATATAATGAAAACATTGCCGTTGTTAATTTTGTCCTTAACTATAAGTAGGTACTTTTTTTTGACTTGTTGCTAATTCAGATTATACAGAGTGTCTCATTTAAATCGGCCAGTATGGGAAATTCTGAAACTAAAACACATACGAAGATCTGTTCTTAGGAACCATAGCAACTAACAACTAATTTAAAAAAAAACCTGTACTCGGCTCGGGAATGGAACCCGGTTGTTTTGAAAAAAAAAAACTTACACTACATATTTCTATTTAGATATCGATTGTGTAGGTCTTAAGCAGTAAACGGCTCTTTGAAACATGATGTCTAACATGAATAAAATGCATTGTTTTTACATACTTTAATTTATTTTTCATCACACATGCTCTGAAAGGGTGTTATAGCACGCAGGCGTTATAGGGCAGTTATAGCCTATTTACCCGAGGGAGTCAGAACCCACTGGTACATAATTTCAGACTAAGGAGGTGTTAAATCAGACAAGGTTTATTTCCTATATTCAACACTTGGCTACAAACCAATTTTACTTAAGTATATAAAACTTATACGGTACACACGAAGACACTGCTAACTGACCACCCGTAGACTTTAATACGTTGCGATAAGGGTTATGTTCGTTTGTAAATGTACAGTTAACAGTGTCTTCGACTGTACATTTAACTGCATTATTTATATTTTACTAATATTTCAGAGACGTTTGCAAGTATTTTTATTAAAATTTATATTGAAAATCGGTATAATCTGGCAGTATGGCCTGTCAAGTTTGAAAACTAACGGCAGTTGTTAGTATATTAAAGACTACATTGAAAAAAGTTGAGTTGTCATGTTGACAATCTCTTTAAGCGAGTCGAGTGCCATTCATTTTTGATTGTTGTTTACTTTAATATTCTAATATTTTTTTGTATTTCCTTGCAAAAGTGATGAAAAACATTGTGTGTATCACGGGCAGTAAGGGGATAACAAACTCGACTCATTAATAATAACTAATACTCTCGTTAGTGATCTCCTATAATGTGTCAAACGTGTTTTTTGCCGTTTTTGCATTATTTCTGTCGTCCCGTGATATTTATATTTATAAATATATATAAATTTATTTGGTTACAGACAGACATAGGGACGGGTAAAACTAATAAGGTTTTTTTTTTTATGTTAAGGAGAAGGCACACGAGCACCCAGGCCACCTGATGGTAAGTGAAATCTGAGACCCATAGACATTTGAATTCTCAAGATTATAATCCTAAGACCTTAAATGCGCTGCCAACCCTGAGGACTAAGATGGAATGCCTCTATGCTAGTAATTTCACCGGTTGTCTTATCCCCACACCGGAACACAACAATGCGAACACTGTTGCTTGGCGGATGGTTAATGGATAAGATGGTGGTAGCGATCCGGACGGACCCTGTACAGGGTCCTACCACCACTAAAACACAGTACACAGTACACAGTAACGCAACACACACACGGCACACAGTACACGGTACACGGTATACAGGGCGTCCCACGGCTATGCCACATGGAAGGAAAGTACCTTGAATATTGTAGATGGAACATCAAATTTTAAATTTCACATCAAATGTTAAAATTCATGGTCTTCCTTTTATTTCTGACACTATGTTATTTAGCAAAAAATAATCCTTATGATGAAGCCTTACGATCGGTGTGATAACGCTACAGGGTAATTATTTTTCTCGTGTAACGGGTTCGATTCCCGGTTCAACCATGTAATTATTTAAATATCTATGAATGCAGTTTAAATTGTTTTTTAAATTAAAATAATGTGTTCTTTCAGTAAAATGTTCCATCTACAATATTCAAGGTGCTTTCCTTCCATGTGGCATAGCCGTGGGACGCCCTGTATAATGTTGTATTGTATAGATAATGGTACGGAACCCCTCGTGCGCGAGTCCGACTCGCACTTAACTGGTTTTTTAGAGATAGTCTTCCTTCTAACGCAGTCGGTTAAACACTATCATGAACGCAACGCATTTCGACGGATCTGTGACTCAACCTCGTATATTGAATAGGGTCCAGTAAAACTGACACTCACTAAGTACGCGAATACATACTTAGTGCGTGTCAGTTTTACTGGACGATATTAAACATAACAAAAGGAGAAAATGGGGAATGGAGGCGGAAGTATGTACAACCGAGAGATAGAAGAACTAGTGTCCGAGCCGAAAATCATCGGAGAAATAAAATCTTCTCGACTTCGCTGGCTAGGACATGTGGAGAGGATGGGAGAGGATCGAGCCATAAAGAAAGCTTATCTTGGTCAACCTTTCGGGCTTCGCCCGGTGGGGCGCCCAAGATATCGCTGGAAGGATGGAGTCGCCAAAGACCTTAAAGAGCTGGAAGTGTCCGACTGGTCAGATTTGGCACAAAATAGAGAAGAATGGCGCACATTAATGTCGGAGGCCAAGATCCACTTCGGGTCGCTGAGCCAGCGAAGTAAGTAATTATATTAAACATACGAGGTTGAGTCACAGAACCGTCGATTTGCAGTCTTGTGAATGCGAATGTCTATGGGTCACAGTTTCCACTTAACACCAGGTCGCCTGCGTGCTCGTTTGCGTTCTAAATGCCATAAAAAAATATGTAATAGGTACTTCCTCCTCAGCCCGATCGCCCCAGCGGAACTACTCCCCCCCTAACCGCTCGTACGACGCCGTGACCCCCCCCTTGTCCTGCACGGAGCGCAGCGGCCGCGGCTCCAGGCTGGGTCTGCTGGAGCCCGAGCGCCGGCAGAGGGCGCCTGAAGACTGCCCCACCAGAGACCGGAGATGGCCGGAAACGGAGTCCTACATGTTCGTAAATCCGAATCCTTAAAGGGGTCATTCTTCTTTTTTACCGACAATTGCCTGTCCTCATTTTACCATACGTTATCAGTTAGAGTATTGATTATTAATGTTTTAGTGTTTGAATATACGTCCGAACATTTATTCATCTATTAGTACTAAATAATCTCTCACTTTCTCTATCCAGTGTTTTTTTTAAAAGTTCGTTTTTCATAAAATCGCGTGACAGAGTGGTAATACAAAATTTAGTCTCCTCTGAAAACGGCCACTCTGTCAGTATATTCTGAAAAACCACCATGAAGAAAAAAACATTATCGCCACCGAAATAATCATTAATTAGTCCAAATAAAAATTCACGCGCCGTATTTTAAAATAAAAAATTAAAACCTAATTGTCTATAGTTGAAAAACGCTAAATATAGAAAAATGACGATGTATTGTCGGTAAAAAAGTAGAACGACCCAAAGACTATTCAGCAGCAATAGGTAACATGCATTTTTTTTTGTCCTTACGCTCTCTGGAAAGTGCTATGAAAGAGAGGAATAACTGTATACGCGAAATAATTGTCGTGTAACTTTTTCATAAGATATGAAGCTTTAAAAACTCATCAATAATCACTCAGTTCAGACCCCCCTGCAAAAATACTCTATACGAAATCGACGACAGGAATGACATCACAGCTGTGGTTCCATTTTAAAATATAAGGACCTTATAAAAATACATTTGTATTTATTTCGTAAATTACAATGTTTAAGCCAATATAGTTGAATTAAAAAATTACGTAAACAAAATGAGGATGCTGAAAACAATCTAAACATTAAAAGAAGTGATTTTTTCTTACAAGTGTTGATTCTGTGCCTATAGATTTTTATCTTAATAAACTCGTCAAAACTTAGTGTATTGCGTTTTACGTGCATCAATGAAACAAAATTCTGATTTTAATGCATGTTCTCTATTGGGCTATCCCATAGTAGTGATTTAAAAACCATTTCGAGAAGGTTGTAGAACCATTCCCTGTTATCAGATTTTACAAAATTAGTATTTTAATAGCTATTGTAATTTATCGTTTGACATTATTGGACCTTTAATGCAGTAACGTCGCGATCTTGATTAGTAAGTTGTATTGTTTATCTAATCTGTGTCCGAAATGCAGTAATACACAAATAATGTATATCGAATTTGTTTTTATTTATTTCAATTTAACGCTTATTAAAATCAAAATTATTTTTAACTGTATACCGGGTGTTGCCTGTAATAGGAGCAATAAATTGAGGGATCGTTTCTACTGTATAAACGTAGCAACATTTGTTCTACAACTTTTACAAAATATGTAATTTATTATTTGGGATTTTTTCGAACAAACTAAATAGCATTATCAATGTACTCCATCCAATAGTCTAGTTGACATCTACTGTCAGCCCACAAACTTCGTAGTTTTTGCAATACATTGCTGGCTTGGAAAATCTAAATTCATGAATATTTAGTAAACAACAAGTTATTTTCAAAAGTTGTAGAATAAATGTTGTTACGTTTGTGGTGTGGAAACGATCCCTAAATTTATTGCTCCTATTACAGGCAACACCCGGTATAAACATGACTATGTAAGATCTTAAAAAAATGGAATGATGAAAATATAAGTAAGTACGTTTTGGACCCTCCGCCCGTAGGCTAGTCTGTGGGTGGTACATGACATTGACATTTGACGTGGTCTGACAAAAACGCACAGTGCTGCCAGGCAAAAAACAATAACGTTTACTCAAACGAATTCAATATTTTTAAAGGGTCTAAATCATTCCGAAGAGTCATAATTCCGAATTGATCAAAATTCCGAACTTTCATAATTACGTATGCATTTTTTTAATAAGACTTTATTTTTTGATATCGCTTATTAAAAAAAATCGAACCTAACCTACTTTTAGCATCTAAATTATGTATGTTAAAAGTATTATTTAGAATTGTACGCCTTTGATATTATCTGTGTCATGTCTCTCTCTACTCTGTGTCATCATTCTATGAGAACGTGTTCTTACAATAAATTATTTAATTTATACTGGTTTACCTCTGTTTAATTCATTAGGTTATGGCCCCAGAGAAGCCCTGAAATAAGAACAGTGTAAAAATAAATAAATAAAGTGGACAGCGGGCAAAAGGACATAATCCGAAATAAGGAAGTGACACTTTCTTTTCTTTGATTTACGTCGTATTCGTATTCCAAAATGGCAGCAAATAATCAATTGGCATTAATTGAAAAATTAACCGGCCGTGATAACTATGCAACTTGGCAGTTTGCAGTGAAAACATTTCTGCAATTAGAAGAGTTGTGGGACTGCATAGAATACGAGCCAGGTACTAAGGTGGATACGAAACGTGACATAAAAGCAAAAACAAGAATAATTCTTTTAGTCCATCCAACAAATTACGTGCACATTCAAGAGGCTAGCACTGCAAAAGAAGTATGGGAAAAGTTGTCGCTGGCATTCGACGACTCAGGGCTGACACGCCGAGTTGGTCTGCTGCGTGACCTCTGTAACACTTCTCTTACCGGATGTCAAAATGTAGAGGAATATGTGAGCAAGATTATGGGTACTGCTCACAAGCTCAGGAACATTGGTTTTAATGTAGACGATGAGTGGCTCGGCACATTGCTACTTTCCGGTCTACCCGAATCTTATCAGCCAATGATTATAGCTATTGAAAGCTCTGGGATGAAAATAACATCAGATTCTGTAAAATCGAAATTACTACAAGATGTCAGAACCAACCAATCCGACCATGACTCTAAAGTGTTTGCTGTTAACAAAAAGTTTCATCAAGGTCATAGGAAACCATCTAAAGGTCCACGTTGCTACAGTTGTAATAAATATGGCCATAAAAGTCCAGAATGCAAATCCAAAACCAAGGACACGCAGCAAAAAGCAAGTAGTTCGTCCTATGCTGCTGTATTTGTGGCATCAGCTGCCCAAGAAGATGCTTGGTATGTGGATTCAGGTGCATCATCACACATGACAAGGCATGTGAACTTGCTTGAAAAGAAGACATCTCCTGCCATACAAAATATAAAAGTTGCAAATAATAAAGTGTTATCCGTGCAATGCTCAGGACAAGTGAGCTTAGATGCTTATGACAATGAAGGTCAAATAAAAAAGGTGCTGTTTACAAATGTTTTATGTGTCCCTGAACTCGCGACTAATCTACTGTCCGTGAGTCAGATTATAAGGAGTGGTGGCCAAGTAAAGTTTGACGAAACAGGCTGTGTTATTATGAACAATAAAAGTCAGACAGTAGCAACAGCAAGTCTTATCAACAACATGTACCGGTTGAATATGCCTGGAGGAGGCTATGCATGCATGTCTGATGTTGAAGACCAAGACATTTTTCTGTGGCACCAAAGAATGGGGCACCTTAACTTCCAAAGTTTAAAAAAAATGTCTTCAAATACAGACCATGTAATTTTCTCCGCAAAATCAGAAAATCTGACATGTGTCACATGTAAGGAAGGTAAACAAACACGACAACCTTTTAAATGTGAAAGCTCCAAGAGTAAAAGCCTTCTTGAGTTAATTCACTCAGATATATGCGGACCTATGGAAACGCAGACACTAGGGGGTGCCAAATATTTTCTAACATTTCTCGATGATTACTCAAAGAAAATCTACGTGTATTTTCTCAGAAACAAGTCTGATGCGTTAGAAAAGTTCAAAGAATTCAAAAACGAAGTGGAAAACCAACTTGGTGCTCACATAAAAATTCTTAGATCTGATAATGGCTTGGAATATATCAACAAGAACTTCTCTGATTATTTGAAAGGTGCTGGGATTATACATCAAACTACTACACCATATACACCAGAGCAAAATGGGACTGCAGAACGAATGAACAGAACCCTAGTTGAAAGAGCGAAATGTATGCTTCTAAATGCCAATTTACCAAAAGTACACTGGGCTGACGCAGTACATACCGCTGCTTATATAATAAATCGTTCTCCGACTAAGTCCCTGTCATACAAAACTCCTGAAGAAATGTGGTCTGGTCAAAAACCGAAAGTGAATCACATGCGTATATTTGGATGTGAAGCAATGGTCCACCTGCCTAAAGAGAAACGCAAGAAATGGGACCCGAAAGCACAAAAGATGATTTTTATTGGATATTGTGATCACACCAAAGGCTACCGATTTATTATAGCCAACTCCAGAAAAGTAATAAAAAGCAGGGATGCTACTTTTCTTGAATCTACCGTAAAAAGGGACTATGTTCCTGTTGAATTGTCCATGAAAAATCCTGAAACAAATAATGATATTAATCAAGAAAAAGTTGAGGATAAAGACTCCGAAACAAATTTAGATTCAAGTTCAAGCACATATGACACTGTGTGTGATAATAGGTCAGACAGTGAATACATCCCTGATACCACTTTAGATTCTCCTCCAATTAGCAATATTACACTGAGACCTAGAAATAAAACAAAGGGAAGTCTAAATTTAGATAATTCAGAAGAAAATACTTACCTGTGTCAAGATGGAGAGGTCTTGACAGATGTCCCAGTGACTTTCAAAGAGGCTATAAAATGTAGTGAAAGCGAAAAATGGAGAAAATCTATTATGGAAGAACTGGATGCTCATCAGAAAAACAACACCTGGACATTGATTAAAAAAACCCCGAATACAAAAGTGATAGGATGCAAATGGGTGTTCCGTATCAAAGAGGATTCAACCGGTCCACGCTACAAATCACGACTATGTGCTAAAGGATATGCACAAACGGAAGGTATCGATTACAAGGAGACCTTTGCACCTACAGTCAGGTATGACTCAATACGTTTATTACTATCTGTAGCGGTTCAGAATGGTCTTCAAATGATTCAACTAGATGTAAAGACTGCATTCTTATATGCTGAACTTGAAGATACCATATTCATGACTCCACCAGAAGGGCTCGACTGTGATGAAAATATGGTATGTAAACTCAACAAGTCACTTTATGGATTAAAGCAAGCCCCTCGCTGCTGGAATAGTAAATTTGACTCTGTCTTAAAAAAGTTCGGCTTCGTCAATAGTAAAGCTGATCAATGTGTTTATGTGGGAAAAATCAATCAGAACATATGCTATCTTTGTCTGTATGTCGATGACGGTTTGTTATTCTCTTCAGATAGATCATCGTTAAATGAAGTTATAAACGACCTGAAAACCATATTTGAAATAAAAATAATGGACACACCAAGTAATTTTGTAGGAATGCAAATAGAATTATTTAGCAATTGTATATTTATACATCAGACTAAATATATTCAAAAAATGTTGGATAAATTTGATATGGCTAATGTTAATCACAATAGTGTTCCAGCGGACCCTCACATGAAGCTACAAAAAGGAGATGAAGAGCCTGAAAAGAAAATACCATACAGGGAAGCTGTGGGCTCTCTCATGCACCTGGCCATCGTGAGTCGACCCGATATAATGTTTGCAGTCAGTCTGGTGAGTAGATTCCTTAATTGTTACAATCAAGCTCACTGGAACGCAGTTAAGAGGATCTTCAAATATTTAAAAGATTCGCAAGAGTATGGACTATGCTATTCACGCACTCCACAACCCTCAGAAGTCACAGGGTACTCTGACGCTGACTTTGCAAATGATCTAGACACACGGCGTTCGGTTACTGGCTATGTTTTCTTAAAGAATGGCGCTGCTGTAACTTGGTCTAGTCAGAGGCAACAAACTGTGGCTCTATCCACCACAGAGGCCGAGTTTATGGCAGCTTGTGCCGCCACTAAAGAGACAATATGGATAAAACAGATGTTAAGTGACATTGGTGAATATAAACAGGACACAACATGTCTTTATTTAGACAATCAAAGTGCTATCAGTGTCATTAAAAATATAAACTTTCACAAACGGTGTAAACACATTGACATTAAATATCACTTTGTTAAGGAGAAGTACCACCAGAAGATAATTACATTAAAGTTTGTTAGTAGTGATTATCAATATGCAGATATCCTTACTAAAGCATTGTCAAAAGAAAAATTTAACTTTCAAAGATATAAACTCGGAATGTGTTTACATAGATCTTTATCTTAAGAATTTATTTAATTTAATATTGTGTTGTGAATGTTTTTTCTTTACTGCCATTCTGCAGAAGTTAATTACTTGTTTAAAAAAAAAAAAAACTCTCTAAATTATTGTAATATAAGGCTTGAATTCAGGGAGAGTGTTAAAAGTATTATTTAGAATTGTACGCCTTTGATATTATCTGTGTCATGTCTCTCTCTACTCTGTGTCATCATTCTATGAGAACGTGTTCTTACAATAAATTATTTAATTTATACTGGTTTACCTCTGTTTAATTCATTAATGTATTTTATATAAAATAACTCCATCGTAACCTAGCTTTCGAAAAAAATAATATTCGGAAAAAAAAGTTCGGAATTTTAAGGTGTTCCTGTTTTAAAGCATGTCTCAAACCAACCAATTTTGAGGTGTCGTCATAACGCAATTTTCCTTAAAAATTGAACTAAATTAATATACTTATTTACTTTGCACGACTTTGGAACGACCTTCCCCTTAAAATCAAGCAAGCTCCAAACAAGTATTCCTTTAAAAAGAAAGTTCGCGAATTTCTCAGCAGGTGGAATTCTCATCATCTTGATATTATGATTGCTTTATCTGAATTATTTTTTGTTTATCCTCATAATATATTATACATTTATATTATATATGTATGTATTACTATTTATCCTGCGCAATATATGTATTTATATTATTATAGCTTATTGATATGTAAGTGTTTGTGTATTAGTTACACCTTATGTTGCACCGTCACTACAATCTCTGCTTTGCCCAAAGGTCGTAGAGAATGCCTTACGGCATTAAGTTCGCCTTTTGTATACAAAGTGTACTCTTTTGTGCAATAAAAAATAAATAAATAAATGCAAATACCAAGAGATTTGTGTTTTTAATTAGTCTATTTTGTCGAAAAAAAATAGAAGTAACTTTTTTGGGATATCCCAATTACACTAGAGTCATTCGCATGCAACATGCGGCGACCGCAACAGTGTAAAGAACACGGTAGTCGGACGCGTTCGGTGAACGACGGGCGCGACAGCTGCTATTTGCCCCCTATTACACCATACCGACAATGACAGGTGACATTGGGTGACATTACAGTGTACATGGCGCAGTTTACAAGAAACCCAGTGATGTATCAGTAGTGATCGGCACGGACGAAGCAATACTTTACAGCCATGAAAATATTAATTTCCATACATCAAATCAGAGACTGATAAAGAGTTAAATTGAACACTAATCTGCCAATAATATTCTTGTGTTTCTTTGTAGTAAGTTCTCCTTTATGTCAGCTTTACAAGTTTTGTTAAAGTTTTCCTCCGTCCGGCCGATCACTGTTATGTATCAGGCTGTTAACTTTGCTATGTAAATGTCACCTGTCAATAGGGGGCTGATTACGTGATCGCAGTAGGCGACTGACTAATGTGTAGACGACGTTCGTTGACACGTGGCGACCGTATTAGCTAAACAACTTACGGCCGAAACCTATATTCAAACCGCGGATGGATAAGGCTTACTTCGGGTTGAAACTTGACATTTGCTCATATAAAATGTGTCAAATTTTAATCCGAAAGTAAGGCTATCTGCTACATCCAGCGATGGTGTTTTCGACTTGTTAATAGATAATAAAACATTATCAATCCTACTCGGCACAAGATGACACTACTTGAAGTCTAAACGCTGTCTAATCTTATTCCTACTTGATACAAGATGACGCTACTTGAAGCCTAAACAGGAATAAACAGTTTATTTTGTAACTCTAAGTTTCGAGTTACGTTGACAGCTTGCTACAGCTTAACTGCTTAAGTACATCAGTTTAAAATCATTTACAACATATTGTTCTTTTTGTACCATGCGTTGTCCAATTATTAATCGAGATTATCGTGAAGTGAAGACGATTAATTAATCGTTATTGGTGTACTCTGTCGATTAATTCTCTGTTTATGATAAAGCAGTAATAGTTAAGTATCGTGACGCAATGGAAAAATTACCGTAGGTACTTTTTTTGGAAAACGCCCCTCAACCCTGTAATATCTTGACCTCAACATTAACCTTGACCTTGTAGGAAGCCGACCTTCAGCCAGCGCTGCGACGCTCGCGTTTTAAGGGACGTCACCATGAAATTGAAGGAGAGCATAAAAAGTATGTCCAATTATGTAAGTAAACGTAAACTATGTCAGTGGCGAGATGTCGCTTCACGTGTGCGTTTTTTTAAGTACAAGTTTTGATTGGTTAGATCAAAAGCCCCCGACTCAAAACATACATACATACACATACATAACATCACGCCTTTATTCCCAGAGTGGGGTAGGCAGAGCTACAGAAAAACCCACAACTCTAAAAAAACTTGTTGATAGTTCTGTAACCACATTTTTCGCAATCAGGCCGAGAAGTTTACTAGTGTATTAGTGACAGGTTGCAAGCCCATCGCCTAACAGTACTACAAAGCCTTTACTCCCTTAGTCGCCTCTTACGACATCCACGGGAAGACATGGAGTGGCATATGGGGACCACCGACTCAAAACAGTCTGTAAAAAAACCTCAAAAAAGTAAATAATAAGTAGTGGCTCTATAAGTTAAATTTTAAGTAGGTATTAATATTTTGATCCAAGCGTCGCCGCGTAGGAGTAAGAGCTGATTGTTTGATAAGTAGTAGTTAACTGAACACTGACACTAACTAAACTGACACGGCGGGGGACCGCTAAGTAGCTGGGGTATTTTATATTATTTCATTTGCTTAGCGGTCCCGCCCCTGAAATTAGGTGACGCCGTAATAAACGCGGTGAACCGATTTGAATAAAACATGTCTAACCGCTAGAAAACCAGCTTTTAAATAAAAAAAACCGCATCCAAATCGGTTTATCCGCTTAAGAGCTACGGTGCCACAGACACACACACACACTTACACATCAAACTTGTAACACTCCTCTGTAAAAAAAGAACGCACACGAAACGACATCTCGCCACTGACGTAGTTTGAAGTCAGTTGCTAGATGTCGTTTTGATGTCGTACAGGGCCTCTATTCAGTGGGGCTAGACAAGGTATTCGACACTCGCTAGCGATTATGTGTCGATTGAAAAATATATGGAATTAACGTAAGTGTCACGTTACTATCTCGGTGGCTTACGTCAATTCCATACATTTATCAATCGAAAAATAATCGCTAACGATTGTCGAATGCAACTTGTCTAGCCCTATAAAGGCTTGTGGTACTGTTAGGCGATGGGCTTGCAACCTGTCACTTACACTGGTAAACATCTTAGCCTACTTGTGCAAAATGTGGTTACAAAATTATCAAGTCTTTTTAGAGTTGTTGGTATTTCTGTAGCTCTGCCTTCCCCACTCTGGGAATGAAGGCGTGATGTTATGTATGTATGCGTGTGTGTATGGGCTTAGTCTGTGTTAGTAAATGAATATTAACCTAGCCTAGGTTTACTAACATCAAGTAACATCTAACACAATTTGATCTTGTTCCAAACTAAACTCAAGGCTTGTACTATGGGTACTAGAAAACGGTAAACATACTGATATAGTGACACATCCAAGACTCAAGAACGCGCTCACCAAATATTTGCCCATACCAGGAAACGAACACGAGGACGCTTCGTAGGCAAGGTCAGTACCAACACTAGGCTAAACACGTCTTCAATATCGTCCCTTTACTATCTTAACCCCGTACCGTATCCAATTTATTAATAGGAAGATTTTTTTCTATCAAACTATTTGATCATATAGTGTAATAGTGGTGGTAGGGCCCTGTGCAGGGTCCGTCCGGATCGCTACCACCATCTTATCCATTAACCACCCGCCAAGCAACAGTGTTCGCATTGTTGTGTTCCGGTGTGGGGATGAGACAACCGGTGAAATTACTAGTATAGAGGCATTCCAACATAGTCCCTGAGGACTATGTTGGCCTGGGTTGGCAACGCATTTGAGGTCTTAGGATTATAGTCTTGAGAATTCAAATGTCGTATCTGATTGCTCGTGTGCCTTCTCCTTAACATATAAAAAAATAAAAGGCTGAAAAAGTAAAGGGACGATATAGTCTTTGTGGCTTGAATAAATACTTTCTTATTTTGAATTATTTGGTAACACTGTCGCTGGGTTTTCCACTAAAAATATACCACGTTACGTTTATGGTTGCCTAGTACCCATACTGAAGGTCAGCTTTATTTGGGACTAGATTCATTTGTGTGAGATTGTCCCCTGATATTAATTTATTGACGGATTGCCGAGTGTAATATTTGAATTAAAAACATCCTTTTCCATTACAGAATAATTCGGACAATATAGAAACCCAAGGTAAGTTTCATTGGAAAACTTTTTAACCGACTTGAGAAAAGTATGTTCCCCGATTACACTAAAACCGCTTTTCTATTTATTTATTTTTCGATTGGCTATGCCTACTTTCTAGTTGGTCCCATTTCCAGCACGTCGAGTTACCATTCCTGACCAAATAACCAATGAGATATTTACATTATTCAGTGGGTGCACAGAAAAAGAAGACAGATAAAACTAGAAACTTGACATAATTATCCTATTAATTGCTAATACTTAAATATTACAATAAATATATACGTCATATACTCGTACATATAATACTCATACTAATATATTACTTATACAACGTGTTACAAAATACTCCGTAAAAAAGAAATTACAAAAGTAGTGTCAACCCTTATTAAATAACGTCAGTTCAGTATCTTAGGTATACAGTATACTAGGGTTGACACTACTTTCGTAATTTCTTTTTTTCGGATTATTTTGTAACACGTTGTATGATACATAAATATAAAGAATAATCATCATCATCATCATATCATTCGAAAGACGTCCACTGCTGGACATAGGCCTCCCCCAAGGCTCTCCACTTAGACCGGTCTTGTGCCTTCCGCATCCATCGCAATCCCGCCATCCTTATGAGGTCGTCGCTCCATCTTGTTGGAGGCCTACCAACAGCTCGTCTCCCGGTCCGTGGACGCAATTCGAGAACTTTCTGGCCCCATCGGCCATCAGTTCTGCGAGCAATGTGACCCGCCCACTGCCACTTAAGTTTCGCTATTCTTCGGGCTATGTCGGTAACCTTAGTTCTACTGCGGATATCATCATTTCTGATTCTATCCCGCAGAGAAACCCCGAGCATAGCTCTCTCCATATCCCTCTGAGTGACTCTGAGCTTTCTTATGAGGCCCATCGTTAGCGCCCACGTCTCAGATCCGTAAGTCATCACCGGCAACACACACTGGTCAAAGACTTTTGACTTCAAACACTGCGGTAATTTGGACGAAAAGACACTGCGAAGCTTCCCGAACGCTGCCCAGCCGAGTCGGATTCGACGAGTGACCTCTTTCTCGAAGTTGGACCTACCTAACTGGACCGTTTGTCCCAGGTATACATAGTCGTCAACAACTTCGAGTACAGAGCCTCCGACAATCACGAATAATATACGTATAAAAACAAAAAACTGAAACGTGACGAGATAAGCGAAATGTCTTGCTCAAGAAAATGCTTCCGGAGCATTCCCTTGAAAGAAAGCCTGTTAGGGGCTCGTCTAATATGGAGTGGGAGCGCATTCCAGAGACGAACTGCCTGAACGGCGAAGGAATTTGACATGAAACCAGTACGGTGAAAAGGAATAGCGAGTTTAAGAGAGCTTTATCGCGGTGGATAAAGCATCCGTCACTCTCGCACTTGCGTACTGGTCAGAAAGTGACAGACGTTTTATTCATATCGATAAACACGACCATAATACCGCTGGGATAGCTTGGGGCATCTATACGAAAGTGTTGTAGCAAAATATTTTATGGACGAAAAATGTATCGATGTTACTGCCAAAATCGAAATGTTATTCGACAAAATAAATATTAGTTATTTTCTCCTCGTGTTTAAATAAACAAATTATAACGTGTTTTATATGTTTATTTTAGAACAGTTTTCATAATGTACAAATCAATATCTTTTCAATATTCGTCGGTATTAATGATGGTGATGCTAAACTTTCTCTCAACGTCCACAGAGGACAACGGGGCATTTTAAAAATATTTATAATTTATAATGACTCAAAGCCAATTTGTCATTCGTGTTGGTTATTGGAATTTCCTCACCCTTTATAAGCCTGTTTACTTTTTTCATGGTGTCGTAACCAGTATTTTAACTTTTTGTAAATACTTTTCCCATTTTTGTTCACATACTATTTCGATGAATTAGCTTTAACTCTTTTTATTATTGCAATGCTGTCATCTAGCGTCAATTGAGGAGACTGCAGTTCCTGTGACATCGAACCTCTTTATTAGTAATCGAGAATGCACAATGTGCATCGACATATTTTTTATCGATATCAAAGCCTAGAGCCTGTTGCTTGGTAGGTGGTTAATGGATAAGATGGTGGTAGCGATCCGGACGGACCCTGCACAGGGTCCTACCACCACTTATTATGTATGGTTATTTGCAACAACATCTCGAGGTAACCCATAGTTCACTTTTCCAGTTGGGTACGATATGATCTCGCGGAAGTTACCCGGAGCCACCGTCGCAGTTCCAGCCGTTAGCATTCGCTCTGTAAGTGTTTTTTTTTATTTTATTTATTTATTAAATAAATAATGGGTTTCAAAACATTTGTGTATAAATATGCCACTATTGCAAACCCCGGGGGTTTATTTAATAGTTGGCGAGATCGCGCTGCTCGAGCTGATTTTACATTGTTACTAGCGACCCGCCAGCGGCTTCGCCCGCTTCTATTTTTTTTTTCATATCACTTAGGGGTATGAAAAATAGATGTTGGCCGATTCTCAGACCTACCCGATATACACACAAATTTTTATTAAAATCGGTCCAGCCGCTTCAGAGGAGTTCAATAACGTACACCGTGATACGAGAATTTTATATATTAGACTAGCGATCCGCCAGCGGCTTCGCCCGCTGCAATTTTTTTCTTCATGTCACTTGGGGGTTTAAAAAATAGTGTTGGCCGATTCTCAGACCTACTCAATACGCTCACAAAATTTCATGAGAATCGGTCAAGCCGTTTCGGAGGAGTATGGGAACGAAAACTGTGACACGAGAATTTTATATATAAGATTAAATAAATTACTACATTGTGGGTACTACAATTATTACTAAATAAAACCATTGATCAATCACTTGAAGTCTATACGAGCTTCACACTCGAGGTAGTGTTTCTTTAGCACCGATTTACAATTACCATTGTTGTTAATTGTGCTTAGTATGTCATGCAATAAGAACTTAGGTAGGTTGTTCAGAATAAGTGGAATAAGATAGTCGTTAGTTGTTCTATGTAAGTGTTGTTATTGCATGGCAGCGAGTAAGATGGCAAGTATTCCTTGTCCCGTATCCGTCCCCGCGCTGGCGCATACCGGAGGAGCGCGCGCGCTTGTGGTTGTACCCGGGTGAATATTTGAAGAGGAGCATATTGGAGGTGTAAGAAAAAAAACTAAATATCGACTCAGATGTGGATTTTTATCGGTTTTACTTACGAGTCAACGTATTAATAATACGTAAAAGCAAAAGGGACAGTAGTTACACCAATATATATCTATATATTTCAGATTAATTTTTTTCTGCAAACGGTAGTGAGAAATAATACGTACGGTAATGAGAATTTTATGAATGGTAATTAGTACGGATGAATGGTAAGGATAATTTATGAAATGGTAGTGAGAAATAACAAATTTGTTAAGGGAATTTTAAGGCTGACGATGATTACACAAAAAAAACATTTTTAATCATCTTTTCAAAAGTCTTCATGATTTACTCAAAAATTAAAACACGATAACAACCTTCCACCATAACATTAGCTGTTAAAAATTAAAATATTTAAACTCCTCATTAGAAATTACTAGGGGAAACTTAAAACACGTTTGTTGTATGGGAGCCCCCCTTAAATATTAACTTTATTCGGTTTTTAGTATTTGTTGTTATAACATTAGCTGTTAAAAATTAAAATATTTAAACTCCTCATTAGAAATTACTAGGGGAAACTTAAAACACGTTTGTTGTATGGGAGCCCCCCTTAAATATTAACTTTATTCGGTTTTTAGTATTTGTTGTTATAGCGGCAACAGAAATACATCTTATGTGAAAATTTCAACTGTCTAGCTATCACGGTTCATGAGATACAGCCTGGTGACAGACAGACAGACAGACGGACAGACGGACAGCGAAGTCTCATAGTAATAGGGTCCCGTTTTACCCTTTGGGTACGGAACCCTAAAAATGATGTACTTATTTTTTCCAGTATTGCTGATGAATTTATTAATTATTTACATGTTTTTTTTTTCATTAAACAGTATAAATATTACACTGATTCTCATTACCATTTCAACATTCTCACTACCATTCGTCAAAATGAAATGGTAAAAAATGGTAATTATGAAAATGGTAAGGAGATATTAGTCAATATGTCACCGTTAAAGGTAATAAAAAAAGTTTAAAAACATTACACATATATCAATACCAAAGCGACCCAATCGTACATATTTTAGTATAAAAATCTCTAAAAAACATATCTTTGGAACCTCGAATGGTATGGAGAAAAATATCTGACCAAAACGATTTCAGACTTGTGATTAGGTATTAATTTCAGCGCGAAGTCACTAAAAACGCGTGCGGCTCACTCCAGTCGCCAACGGGAACTGCCATCGATCGGCGCTTTTGATCGTTGACAGTTTAAAAAAGGCACGAAGTATATTTTTAGCTGCGTATATTGTAACGAACGGTAGTGAGTATCAGGCTCTGGGACATTTTTCTAAGCGATAAAAAATAACTTGAAAGTGTTCTTTAAGCCGTGTAATTGTAACGTTTACTAAAACCACTATTATATTATACAAATAATTGCATAAACATACAATCTTCAGCATAATACCGTATTATTTTTAACATAGACTATTCAAATTTGGGATTTGGGACACGACTGGTAGTGAGATTTGACGACTTTATGTATAAATTAATCATACTTATATTTACAATTAATATATTTTATATACATTATTCTATAAAGCCAAAGTTGTAAATTGTATAAAAAACATGATTGTTTAGATTAATATAATTTTAAATAGTTCTTTACTAATCGCCGCGTAATATGTACATCTTCAAATATTCACCCCCTTGTCTGCCGAGACTATGTCAATAGAGAGCGCGACTGTAAGGGTTCCTTGGGTAAACCCAACCCTAATTATTTTGCAAAAAACCGTAGCTCAAGTAAGAAAAGAATATTCGGTTCGGCAAGAGCTGAACCGAATGTTCGGCCGAATATTAGTTTCAAAGTCCGTGTTTGGCCCATCCCTAATTCTAATGGTGAAAGAATTTTTGAACTCGTTCCAGTAGTTTTAAGTTTAATCTTTTAATAAAACTAGAATAAAAATATTTCCTTTTTATATTAGCACAAAATAAATGTTTCTAACAAGTCTTTTTTCAGTTGTTGGTATTTCTGTAGCTCTGCCTACCACGTTATGTATGTATGTATGTATGTAATTACTTAAATAGGGTCTTACGAGGTTAATGGAACGTATTGCTTTCAGCGCCATATGCATACGGTCATACCAATGTTGAATATTAGAGTCGGTAAGAACTCAGTCCTGTAGAACCATTCCCTTTTTATTTCAATTTATTTTCTCTTGGCGTAGGTTTAGTGCGGTAGTCAGGTTTCATAATTACACCTTATTTATGTTAAGGAGAAGGCCCACGAGCACTCAGACAGATGGTAAGTGGGATCTGAGTCGCATAGACTTTTCGCATTTTTAGAATTTTGACTTAGGTCTCTATAGTACTAAATTTATGACTCCAAATCGAATGCTGAAAATGTTTGAATTAGGTCACTATAATTCTAAAAAAGCAATTTGAATTGTCAATCTGATGAAGCTCGTTTAGGTTAAGATTTGTCTATACATTATTGCTACATATTAGTTAAGTTAGTCTTGTATGTATTGCTAAGTCTTATGCTAACTAAATTAGATTATAATAACAGACTGACAAAGTTGTTAACTCTCTCGCCCCTGGCGTAATGGACCCTTCCGGTAAATCCTGTTACTACCTACCTCTACCTCTATACCCAATATCTGTAGAGCTTATTTTTAAGGTACAAATGTACCTTGTCCTTAAATGAATTCTAGGCTTGCAATTCTAGTTCTGCACAACGATAGATATACATATAATATCATGAAATAAAAGTTTTACTGTCTATTAACTTCCCCTTGTTCTAGGTAGCTGTCCCCCTCTCCGCGGTACCCTCAGCATGCCAACTCCTCGATCAGACGTCCATTGTTGAAGCAGACTATTCCTCCAAATCCGTTCAAGCCTTCCCGCCAGTTCCTTCCCAAAAATCAGTTCAGACATCCACCAGCTCCATAGTCCCTTCAGTTAGCGACGGAAAACTTTTCAATAATAGCAAAAGTTTTAGCAGCTGTAGGATAGATGAAGGCTTGAGGGATGAAATATTGCAATGGCTTGAGGATAATAGTGATCCAAAGCTCAAAAAACTTCGAGACGCTGTGATGAAAAAGCTAACAAAGAGGTATAAAAAGATGTCTGTGGCAAATTTTGAGAAATTGAGTGTGAAAAGTGAAAATAAAGAGTGTCATGATAATTATGGTAAAAAGATGATAGATGTTATAATCAATGAAATAAATGGACTGCATCTCCATGGTTGCAAAGCTGTTGATTGTGATGAAATTGTTAAAGCTACGCGCAGCGATCAAAACTTTGAACACACCGGCAAAGTTTTGATAAATGACATATCTATAAAGAAGCACAATCTTTTTGAAAGGAAGGTTTATGATGCTTTTGCATACAATATAAAACAATGGTCTGGTAAGCATACTAAGGCATATAGAAAGCAGTTGCTTCGAACAGAAATATTGAATCTTCTTCATGACGTACCTATTGATTTCCATGAATTAAGCAAAATCGTTTATTTAAATACTGTAGCAGAAGCTTTTGTAACAAAAGTGAGTCATGCTCCAGTAGAGCATCAAAATTCGACGAACCGTTGTGATAAAGACCCAGACCAGTCAAGATATATATGCGATGTCCAAAAAAACCCTTGTCAACCTAATATAAATCAACTCAAAAAAGTTATAGCAGATTCGTTAATTGAATTCACTAATAAAATCAAAGCGAAACTAAAACCTGAAAGCGTAGAAGGAATAATAAAAGACCTTACTGATACACTTTTGGATGCTATAAGTCGTCTTAATTTGTGTGACGAGAATTTTGCAACTGAACTTACTACGTTAATAAGAAATGCGACCATGTCCCCAGAGAATGAAACCACTAAATTCGCTACACCCTTAGGACAAATGAAAGATATCTTTAATGAAAATGAGGGTGGTTTTAGCTGTCAACTAGAGACGGATTTTGTACTTCAGGACGCGTCCTTAAACCGTTCCAGAGGTATAATAAATAAAGACAATAATATTGGAAGTAATAGCGGTAAAGCCGATAGCGAAAAAAGCTCTGAGTTAGACATTTATAGACGTCAATTATCGGAACAAATTGATGAATGGGTATGCAGCCTAAATATACCTCTAGCAGATAATGAAGAATATAGAAAAACATTAGTAAACGATTTAGCTGGTGATATAGTAGATAGATTTAATTATTTAGAGTTAAATAAAGATTGCGTATATAAAACAGATGAACTTGAGCATTTAAAGTATCAGATATTTAAATGGATGAATAAGTTAGTGGGTGTTGATAATAATCAAGCTATAAAAGATGCCGCCGAATTATTTGAGAGGATCAAAGGAATTAAAAAACCTGGAATGGCTAGTACACATGATGAAAATATTAAACCTAATACGGATGCAAGCTCATCGCAAAAAACAATTGAAAAAAATATGGTCAGAGCAGATGGTGATGATAATAGTGTGATTTGTGAGTGTTCAAAATATGAGACTAACTCTAACACTCGTACTTTTTTAGGCAAACGGAAAGATTCTGATCAAATTATCCAAATGAACGCGGATAAGAATACTCAAACAGATTTTGACGCCTATGGAGAAAATTATCTTGAAAAAATTGCGGATGCCTATCCATCTGGTGCTAAATTTAATTCCATATACGGCAATTGGAGAGATTTTCAATATATCTCAATGCATATAGATCAGTCCACTCAAACATTATTAACTATTTTACTTGAGCAAGGATTTCAAACCAATGAAGAGCAAGGTCCGTCACCTTCAGGGGATCCTATAGCTTTCCCAAAGCGAGATTGTTGCAAACCTTTAACACCATCTCTAAAACCACAGTCTTTCGGACCTAGTAGTCCTGCTACACCATCAATAAAACAATTAAATGACGAATATGAGGACTACCTCAACAATTGGGTTAAAGATATACCTATTCAAACCAATAATCCAGAAGAAGTCGCTGTAGCGGAGAAAGCTAGAATTGGTATTCTTCATGGTATTTGGAAAGCTATAGCAAGGGTTAAATGTGAACCTGCGGTGTTTCATAACAGGTTTTACTATGAAGATGTATTGGAAGATGCAATAGATGAATTACTTGATATTTTACCACAAACACCGGAATTACAAGATAAGAGGTATATGCTTAAAGCGAAATTAATTGAAAAAACAATGGATATTACTGAGTTAATTAAAACAGTGGCTACTCCAGCATCTTATAAGCAGCAGTTGGCGCAGCAAGTCGAAGGCAACTTACAAAGAAGGACTGTTAAAACAGAGGAGGAGGATCCAAAACAGCTTTATGAAGAAATGCTTATTCAATGCATTGCTGAGGATTTCATCTTAGCTTCTTGTTATAAAGATGAAGACAAGCTAAAAGCAAGCGCGTATAGAAATAAAGTGAAAAAGAAGGTCGAGGAATTGATCGGTGAAGCCAAAAAAATCCATGGCAAAGATGCTAAGGATCTTAATCAGGAGATATGTATTGAGGAAATTATTACAGCTTTACGTAAAGTGCCTGCACCGTCTGATGCTACTCTAAAAGAGGAAGCCGACGAAATTATTTTAGGACACGAAATTGATCAATGGTTTGCTGATTTGCCTGTGGTCAAAAACGACGATCCTCAAGAAAAATTACTTCTTGGTCGTCTCAAAGATGCGTTGACAATAAAATTGCATGAATTGGAGAAGAACCTACATTTTGCTGATTGCTGCGAAGAACCAGAGTTTAAGCATGAAATATCTTTATTCCTAGACAAGGTGCCTCTTGAAAAAGACGAGAGTTTAAACATAAATTTTATGGTTAACGAATTAGCCAATAGAATTAAAAATAGAGAGAGGCCTGGATACACGAGAAAGTCTGTAGCATTTAATGTAGAAGATCCTGAGTGTTGTCGAATACGTCGAGGTCAAGATCAAGATAATGGCCAAGGTCAAGATGATGGTCAAGGTCAAGATAACTTACAGACAGACACACCAGAAGAAGCCAGGTTTACACTTCGGCCATTTGATGAACATGATTATAACGAGTTTCATAAGGATAAACCTGCTAATTCTACTATGATCAATCCCCCGTCCGATCCCCCCCAGTATAATTATGAGCCATTGCCAGATTTTAGACAATGGGGCCTAGACTCCCACCCATCTGAGAAGTGGTATTCATTTGACAGTGCCGGGAATGTTAAAAAGTCTAAAGAAGCACCCCAGCAAAAATTCACTTACGTTCCGAGGCAGTTTCAGGAGCAACATCTAGGTGGAAAGTTTGGGGACGTTGCACAGAGTCCAGGTGCTGAAATGCAGCAGTCCAGTCCTCAATATGCCCAATATGACGCGAGGGACTCCGCTAACGCAACCAGACAAGGAGCATCAATCCGCAACTATTTCGACAACTCAGGGAATTATATACCGTCACCAGATGATTATAAACAATCAAATCCAGCACCACAGAAAATTATTAGAACTCCTTTATTTAATAATCAGTCAGCAATGCAAGAACCTCAAGGTCTCGATGTGGATTTTGAAGGAGAGAACAAAACGAAACAAGACAAGTCACCGGATCCTGCAGACGACAGACCAATGGATATGTCTTCGTTTAGAAAATTTACTAGCGGTAAACAAGCTTCATCATCCTGGCAAGAACCTGAAGACGAGTACCATTCATTATTGTATGACGGTCCACCACGACCAACTCAGATTCAGCACCGAACTCATTATGAACCCTACGAGCTACCTCCAGAGGAAGTTCGAGGTGGGAGATTTGCCTTAGAAGGTAAGCGCTTATCCCACGGGCTTGGAAAACAAACTAACAATCCTTCGACATATAATCCCGAATCAGGCAATGTAGAAGAGCCTCCAAACTATCTAGAGGGTGGTTTCATAAAGTTACCAACTGGCATGAATCGAGATCAGTCAAACCCAAAAGATTTCGACCTACCCAAATCACTTCAAATGCCTCATTCGCCAGGATCTCATAGAATTATTAGTAGACCTTCCAAAATGGCTGATAATGGTCCGGAGGCTGACTCCCAACGATCTTCGGATAGGGTAGGGATTAAACAGACAATTGAGCAGTATAGGAGCCCGGCAATTGGCAGAAACCTGAATGCTGTTCCTGAGGATGGACCACCAATAAGACCCTACGGTATAAAGATAACAGAACCCATTGAAAACTCTCAATCTACGTCAAGCCAAAGGCCTGATCAGCAAGACCAAAGATTTCAAACTCAACCGTCACCGCAAACTGGGTTGACAATTAACAACCAACCAGTTGGTTGGTCTACACCTAACCAACGGCTTAACAATGATTATGCTCCAAATATAAAAGAAAGAAGACAGGTAGAAAGAGACAAGCATTCAAGACGAGATTATGGTATAGACGATGATCAACCAGAGGGACAGGGGTGTCTGTGTATGGACATACCTATTAGATGCAAAAGACGACAAGACAACGTTGCCTTAACGAATTTGAAAGACCGAAGAGAAATAGACCGGCCATATGAAAGTGATCATGGAACTGACGATAACGTTGAAGGAGCGAGAAATCGATGTCAGTGTGTGGACGAGACGAGAAGATGCGATACATGGTATGATTATGAAGATTGTTTAACTGCGGGGATTCCATTGATCTATCCGTACCCTTACTTTTCCCATCCCTATTTTAACTTTAGGAAAAAAAACTCCCGGTATTTCTCATCTCGTTACCCTGGTTTTAGCAAACGCTGTGCAAAATTCCCGCGTTAACCCTTAAATGCACGAGTATCAAATTACTTAAAAAAAACTGCTAAATGTAACGAGTAATATAATTTTTCGTAGACTACAAAAGTTAAATCATGCGTTAAAGAAATTTAGAAAATTCCTAGAATATGACTTATCAGTCTTATCACGCATGACTCATGCATGGACATTAAGCTTTTGTCCCACTGGTATTCGACGGAGCCCGGGGCTCCAATTTCTGGGCGGTTTTGCCCTTCAGGCATCTAAAGATACCTAACAAAACTAACTTACCTACTTATTTTAGGGACAAAAAAAATATCTCGAAAACTTATGTGACCGAATAGGAGTGGGACAAAAACAGTGGGTTTACTAGTCGGTCGCTGTTTCTATGGTAAACCTTAATCTGTTATTCTGTTTATTTTGTTGTACATTGGTGTATTGTTTCAATAAAAACTGCAATTATTATTGTCTTTTAATTACACAAAATCTGAACAAAACAAAACAAAACCCAAAATGTCATCTAAAATAGAAGCTGGAGGGGTGGGGACATTTAATACCGCAGCAGTTAGGGCAAAACTTTTCTAAATCGGGCCTCAGTGTTTTTCCTGTAGTAATTTTACCTCCATAAGTGTACGTCCAATTGCTTGGCTTCCTTTCTATTGTGTACGGCGAAGAGATTTCCTCACGATCTCTGTATATACGAGGATGTGACCTGCACCAACTCCTTGTAGGTCGGCTAAATAGCCGATCATCTCTTGCACACGTAGCGCAATTAAGTGTACGATGTCTAGATTCGATTAGTGGTTTAAAAGCATTAACGTTCTCGCATTCATCTTGGTCCAATAGTCTACGCTTCAGCGTGCATGGCGACGGTGTCCGTGAGCAGGTATCAAGAGGAGAGTGCCTACCGCTTGGTATTAAGAATGACGAAGACAGAGTTAGAAGGCTAGAACGATCTTTAGGAGTGTTTAGCAGCAGAGGACAGTCTTTTAAATGATAGTTATGTAAAGTACATCCTTTACAGCACCGCGGTACCTGGCATCCAGACGCTGGTGGTGGGACACACTGCCATCGTCTTCCTAGTGGAATTTTATAGTTGCCATTATATTGTTGACCGTACATAGAATTCCTATCTGCTACATCGGTCTGACTTGCGCGGTCGATTAGTGGTCGATGAAAAGTACTGCTTGCATGTGGAGTAACCCAAGGAGGCCTGGAACTCAAATCATTAGCTTTTTTAGATGAATGTGCCCTGTTTTTTATTCTTTGCACATGTTCTTTTTCTTCACGAGTCAAATACGAGGGAGGGATACCATGTTTACCTTTAACAACCAAATGTCGGCTCCCTTCATTGAATGTGCTTGAATGTTCCGAGTGTTTAATTTCGTCTACCAACTTATCAATCATGCCGTTCAAATTAGATCGACTTCGCAAAGGAAGCTCGTGTAGGTGTTTTTCGATTTCACGTCTTATGTTATCTTCGTGAATATCATCATAGATCATGTTTTCTTTTTCTAACTCATGCAGACGCTTAGCCAAGTGCGATAATATTTTTTTCATCTCTATTTTTTCCCTCGGAGTAAGCTCCTTTAAAGGTAACTCATTTGCCCAGTCCTCAACAAGATCTTTCTTTCTGGAGAGTTCTACTTCAGATCTCATTGATTCATCGTTAGGCATTTCTACACTTCTTAGTGCATTGTACAAATCATTTTCCAGTTGTGCAGTACTTAGAGGCTTAGTGGGATCACTTTTCAAGTATTCATCGGCAAATTGGTTAATCTTATCTTTTATTTTGTCCTTAAACTTTTTGTTTAGAGCTTCATCACCTCCTACATAGTGTAAGTTAATGAAAGCATCAGCTAGATCATCTTTGAATGCTTCAAAAGTCGCTTGTTCGTCATCCGTTGGATTATCAATTTTAGGTGAAATACTCGATATCGTATCACGAAGTTGCTGCTTATAATCTTTTGCAAGACTATTAGCGTCATTTTCTTGATCAAAGAGGATTGGTTCAATACGGTCTATATTATGAGGATCTATAGGCAACACGTTTAATAGTTCTTCGATGTAATCTGAAAGCGCGTCTTCATATAAAGAACTATCATTAGCTGTTTCTGGGTCCATGTCGAGCTCATATATTTGTGCTTTTATTTTGCCATAGATATCCTGTCTAATAGCACCAGCTTCAGCCTTGGTAGTGTATGGTAGTGCCAGATTATCACACCATTTTTGGATTATACTATCCGTTGAAAGTGAAACATTTGCCTTGGCTTTACTGTCTCTTTCTGAAATATAATTAAACATATGTACATCGCTCTAACCATGCATGGTGGTTAGAATTTCATTAATTTTTAAGTCAACCTTATGCGCGTAGACAAGCTGATCGCTTTGATCATTCTTATCTTAGGTTCAAATGCATAATTTTGATAAAGTTCCACAGGCGCCGTGTGTCTTTTTAACAAATTATTGACAAGGTTGCAATGTGATCTTATTGATAAAATCATAAGTGATGGTTAACATTTATTTGTTCAATAAAGAGTGCCAAAGAAACCAGCAGAGGCATTAGGATGCAAAAGAATACAAAAATGATTATTGTATTTATTTGTAAAAAAAAAGAATATTATCACAATGAAAATACTAGGTCAGTTAAAATGAGTTGGCGTCTCACAATAATTTAAACCAAAAGCCGGACTCATCGTTAGTATTTTAAGCTTTACTTGCGGTTTTTACTGCAATTTCATATCCAAAACAAAAATTATATGCATTGCATTTGACACTGTTATTTAGTATGTGAAATAACAGTGTCAAATCAAATCCAAGCAAATCAAACATAGGTATAAATCAAAATTTCGTTATGAAAGTTCCAAAGTTTACACAAAAAATATCTAGCCGATTAATCAATTAAAATATAGGTCCCATGGAAAACCAATCACGTTGAAACATTTGCAAAACTGTACTGGTGGTGTGCTACAAGCTTGAGGTTAGAGCGATGTGTATAGTTGTTTAATGATATTTCAAATAAAACTGATAGTGACAGCTGAATTTCGTCCATATTCAAATAACAAATGTGATAAATTAGTGAAGATTTTGCTGCGGTAAAACAGGATCCATATGCCAAAATGAGGACACAAAGAAGGATTCAACATGAACCCAATAATAAAATTCAACAAATCAACATTATATCTTGATATGTGGTTAAACATCTTAAAGGGCAAACTGCAAAAGTCCTACGTATACTAAAGCCGTCTCAAAAGAGTCAAAAGTATATGTAAATTCTCTAAATAATTCCAAATATAAAATTTCACATTACATGCCCAAAAGTCTAATTCAGAACTTAAATGTCTCATGACAATTAAAAATAGTTATATTTTTTACATATTTTAAAGTCTTACCCGCTGGCTCTGCCAATCGAGGAACAGGAACTTCATTAAGGCTTTCAATCAATTTATAAACATTAGAAATCATGGTTTTTAATGCGGCAGGTTCAACTTTCTTGGTAAGCCTATTAATTATTTGGCGTTTCAGACGTCCTTCCTCATTCGAAGTCGTTACGTTTGGATTAAGCTGTAAATATTTTTGTCTATCTGCTATATCATTAGCCAATGCTTTAATAAATTCATTATCGTTACCCTTTAAATCTACACCAAGGCCATTTATCCAATCTTGTAATTTGTTTTGGAGTTGATTACAATAATTTTGTTTATTTTTCATTTTAGCATTACTTGCATTCTTTGAAAGTTCTTTTCTGGATCTTTTTTCATCTGCGCCGTTCGCTAGCGTGTCTGTGTTATAGCTTGGCCTTTTCGTCCCTTTTTTATCTAGACCTAAAGTTACATTAGATTTTTTTGTACCTTTATTTACCCATGGGCTATCTATGCGTCCTTTCGGGATTAAAGTTCTTCCTCTGGATGTTAAACCTGTTCTTTCAGCTGAACTTTTGTCTACGCCTAAATTAGGTCTTTTTGCATTTCTGGCTAGCGTCCCATCCGGGCTTCTTTGATCTGCATTTCTGCCTCTGCTTGGACTTATCCTCTCATCTTTACTTATATCTTTTCTATCTCTTACTCTCTTTAAAGGAGTTGAAGTTGCCAGTGGCCGACCACTCAAGAAATCTGTATTTTGTTCGTTTGCCAAATCTATGCTTAATTTTTTTATATGTGATAATAATTTGTGGATAAATTTAAACATTGAGTTATCAGAGGCCTTTACTTGTTTCAGTAATGCTATTAAATCCGGTAAAATAGAAGGCGTGCGACTATCCTTACGGCGAAGTATCTCATCTAAAGCATTTTGGAATTCTAATTCAGCTGGGTTTATTTCGCCAGCTCTGGCTTTGGTAGCAATCTTTTGTACTGCAGAAACCTTTCCTAAATCATCTGCGAAATTTGAAAGACCACTTTCCCTCTTTGGGTTGGGATCTAATTCTTGAGTCATAATCTCTGTTGAATTTTTTAATACTTCATCATCACTGGTTGGGCCTTGGGTTAAAGTTTTATGACTCGGATGGTCTTTAGATACTTTTATGCTGTCAGGGTTAATTGGACTTCGAGGTCTTATATCAGACTGTTGTTGATGACCTGGAAGGCCCACTATTCTACCAGGCCCCATATCAGAAGGATATCCTGAATTAAGACTGGTGGGTATCATATGAGAAGTTTTAATCATGCCAGTAGACTGCCTAGGATCCTGGTCACCAGGACTATGCGGTCTTATATGAGTATATTCAGGATATTTCCTACCACTCTCATCTACATTATCCAGATTTACTTTAGGAGGATATTGTGTAATATTAAGTGGACTGCTGGGTCTCACATCACGGCGTTGTTGGTGATCTGCAAGGCCCGCTTTACTACTAGGGCCCACATCAGAAGGATATCCAGGATATTGACTGCCAGACCTCATATCAGAATCAAGATTCATGCTAGGAGCAGTCTCCTCTCTAGAATCATGAAAACCAGGCCTTGTTTCAGAAGTGTATGGTCTAGGATCTAAATTATCTGGTCTCACTGCTGAAGAATACTTCGTAGGATCTTGATATTGACTAGTATCTTGAGTTTCAGGCCTTATTTCAGGAGGATATTGACTATGACCTAGATTACTACGTCTCTTTTTGAAAGGATAATGGTTAGGATCCAATATACCAGATCTCTTTTTAGAAGAATATTTTCTAGGGTCTTGCGTACCAATTCCGAATTCTGGAGGATCTTGACTAGGGTCCTGATCACCAGGTCTAACTTCAGGAGGATACTGACTAGGATCTTGAGTATTAGGCCTTATTTTAGGAGAATATCGACCAGGCTTCAGAACACCTGGTCTCATTTCAGGATGATATTGACTAGGACCCTGACTACCAGGTCTCGCTTCAGGAGAATATTGATCAGATTTCAGAATATCAGGTCTCATTTCAGGAGGATATTGACCAAGATTCAAAACACTTGGTCTCATTTCAGGAGGATAATGACTATGATCTAGATCACCAAATCTCGATTCAGGTCGATATTGACCTGGCTTCAGAAACCCTTGTCTCAATTCAGGAGGATAATGACTAGGATCTAGATCACCAAATCTCGATTCAGGTGGATATTGACCTGGCTTCAGAAACCCTTGTCTCAATTCAGGAGGATAATGACTAGGATCTAGATCACCAAATCTCGATTCAGGTGGATATTGACCTGGCTTCTGAAACCCTTGTCTCAATTCAGGAGGATAATGACTAGGATCTAGATCACCAAATCTCGATTCAGGTGGATATTGACCTGGCTTCAGAAAACCTTGTCTCATTTCAGGAGGATAATGACTAGGATCCTGACCACCAGGTCTCATTTCAGGAGGATATTGACTAGGACCCTGATCACCAAATCTCATTTCAGGAGGACATTGACCAGGCTTTAGAAAACCGGGTCTCATTTCAGGACAATATTGACCAGGATTCAAGACACTTGGTCTCATTTCAGGAGGATATTGACCTGGCTTTAATACTCCTGGGCTCATTTCAGAAGGATATTGACTAGGTTTGAGAACACCTGGTCTCATTTCAGGAGGATATTGAAAGGGATCCAAATCACCAGGTCTCATTTTAGGAGGATATTGACTAGTTAAACCTCTTCTTTCAGTTGAACTTTTGTCTCTGCCTACCATCCCTTCCGGGCTTCTTTCATCTGCATTTCTGCCTCTGCTTGGACTTATCCTCCCATCTTTACCAATATCTTTTCTATATCTTGCTCCTTTTAAAGGAGTTGAAGTTGGCAGTGGCCGACTACTCAAAAAGTCTGTATTTTGTTCGTTTGCCAAATCTACGCTTAATTTTTTTATGTGTGATAATAGTTTGTTACTAAATTTAAACATTGAGCTATCAGAGGCCTTTACTTGTTTCAGTAATGCTATTAAATCCAACAAAATAGAAGGTGTGCGACTGTTCTTACGGCGAAGTATCTCGTCTAAAGCATTTTGGAATTCTAATTCAGCTGGGTTTATTTCGTCAGCTCTGTCATTGGTAGCATTATTTTCTACTACAGAAACATTTCCTAAATCATCTGCGAAACTTGAAAGACTACTTTCTCTCTTTGGGTTGGGTTCCAATTCTTGTGTCATAATCTCTGTTGAATTTTTGAATACTTCATCATCACTAGTTTGGCCTTGGGTAAAAGTTTTATGACTTGGATGGTCTTCAGACACTTTTATGCTGTCAGGGTTAATTGGACTTCTAGGTCTTATATCAGACTGTTTTTGATGACCTGGAAGGCCCATCATTCTACCAGGCCCCATATCAGAAGGATATCCTGAATTACCACTGGTGGGTATCATATGAGAAGTTTTATTCATGCCAGTAGACTGCTTAGGATCCTGATCACCAGGACTATCCGGTGTTATTTGAGAATATTCAGGATATTTACTGTCACTCTCATCTAAATTATCCTGATTTATTTCAGGAGAATATTGTGTAAGATCAACTGGACTGCTGGGTCCCAGATCACGGCGTTGTTGATGGTCTGCAAGCCCCGCTTTACTACTAGGGCCCACATCAGACGGATATTCAGGATTTTGACTGCCGGATCTCATGTCAGAATAAAGATTATTGCCAGGAACAGTCTCCTCTCTAGGGTCTTGAAAACCAGGTCTTGTTATAAAAGTATATTGTCTAGGATCTAAAATATCGTGTCTCACTACAGGAGAATACTTTGAAGAATCTTGATATTGACTAGTATCTTGACTTTCAGGCCTTATTTCAGGAGGATATTGACTAAGATCCAGATCACCAAGTCTCATTTTAGGAGGATATTGACCAGGCTTCAGAACACCTGGTCTCATTTCGGGAGGATAATTACTAGTATACAGATCACCTAGTTTCATTTCAGGAGGATATTGACTAAGATCCAGATCACCAAGTCTCATTTTAGGAGGATATTGACCAGGCTTCAGAACACCTGGTCTCATTTCGGGAGGATAATTACCAGTATACAGATCACCTAGTTTCATTTTAGGAGGATATTGACCAGGCTTCAGAACACCTGGTCTCATTTCGGGAGGATAATTACTAGTATACAGATCACCTAGTTTCATTTCAGGAGGATATTGACTAAGATCCAGATCACCAAGTCTCATTTTAGGAGGATATTGACCAGGCTTTAGAACACCTGGTCTCATTTCGGGAGGATAATTACTAGTATACAGATCACCTAGTTTCATTTCAGGAGGATATTGACTAAGGTCCAGATCACCAAGTCTCATTTTAGGAGGATATTGACCAGGCTTCAGAACACCTGGTCTCATTTCGGGAGGATAATTACTAGTATACAGATCACCTAGTTTCATTTCAGGAGGATATTGACTAAGATTCGGATCACCAAGTCTCATTTCAGGAGGATGTTGACCAGGCTTCAGAACACCTGGTGTCATTTCAAGATCATAATGACTATAATCTTGATCATCAGGTCTTATTTCAGGAGAATATTGACTAGGATCCACATTTCCAATTCTCATTTCGGGAGGAAATTGACCAGCCTTCAGAACACCTGTTCTGATTTCAGGAGGATAATGACTAGGGTCCACATTGCCATGTTTCATTTCAGGAGGATATTGACCAGGCATCATAACACCTGGTCTGATTTCAGGAGGATAATGAATAGGATCCAGATTACCAAGTCTCATTTCAGGAGAATATGGACCAGGCTTCAATACACCTGTTGTCATTTCAGAAGGATAATAATTAGGAAACAGATCACCTAGTTTCATTTCAGGAGGATATTGACTAAGATTCAGATCACCAAGTCTCATTTCAGGAGGATATTGACCAGGCTTCAGAACACCTGGTGTCATTTCAAGACCATAATGACTATAATCTTGATCATCAGGTCTTATTTCAGGAGAATATTGACTAGGATCCACATTTCCAATTCTCATTTGGGGAGGAAATTGACCAGCCTTCAGAACACCTGTTCTGATTTCAGGAGGATAATGACTAGGGTCCACATTGCCAAGTTTCATTTCAGGAGGATATTGACCAGGCTTTATAAAACCTGGTTTCATTTCAGGAGGATAATGACTAGAAACCAGATCAGCAGGTGTAATTTTAGGTGGATAATGACCATCCAGTATTCCTGGTCTCATCTCAAGAGGATATTGACTAGGATCCAGATCACCTAGCCTCATTTCACAAGGATGTTGGCTAGGATCTAACCTACCAGATCTCATATTAGAAGAATATTGTCTAGGACCTTGAGTACCAATTCTCATTTCTGGAGGATATTGACCAGCCTCCAGTATACCTGGTCTGATTTTAGGACGGTATTGACTGGAAACCAGATCACCAGATCTCATTTCAGGAGGATATTGATCAGGCTGTAGATCACCTTGCCTTATTTCAAAAGGATGTTGCCTAGGATCTAACATACCAGATCCCATTTTAGAAGAATATTGCCTAGGATCTTGAGTGCCAATTTTTGTTTCTGCAGAATATTGACCAGGCTCCAGTAAACCTGGTCTCATCTTAGGACGATATTGACTATGCTCTAGATCACTGGATCTCATTTCAGGAGGATATTGACCTGGCTCCGGAACACCAGGTTCTTGAGTAAATTGATTAGGATTCTGAACACCAGATCTCGTTTCAGGTGGATATTGACTAGGATCCAGATTACCAGGTCTCATTTCAGGAGGATATTGACCAGGCTCTAGAACACCTGGTCTCATTCCAAAAAGATGTTGGCTAGGGTCTAATCTACCAGATCTCATTTTAGAAGAATATTGGCTAGAATCTTCAGTACCGATTCTCGTTTCAGGAGGATATTGTCCAGGATCTAGAACACCAGATCTAACTTGAGAAGAATATTGACTAGGGTCTTGAGTAGCAGCCCTTACTTTAGAGGGGTATTGACTATGATCTATGTTAATAGAATTTGTTTTAGAATAATACTGCCTAGGATCTGGGGTACCAATTCTCATTCCAGGAGAAAATCGATTCGGATCCAGATCACCAGGTCTCATTTCAGGAGGATATTGACCAGGCTCCAGAACACCTGGTCTCATTTCAAAAGGATGTTCGATAGGAACTATCTTACCAGATCTCATTTTAGAAGAATATTGTCTAGGATCTTGAGTACCAATTCTCGTTTCAGGAGGATATTGACCTAGATCCAGATCACCAGGTCTAATTTTAGGAGAATATTTACTAGGATCTCGAGTAGCAGGCCTTATTAAAGAGGAATATTGACTGGGATCCTGATCCCGAGGTCTCATTTCAGAAGGATTTTGGCCAGGTATCAGAACTGCTGGTCTCATTTCGGGAGGATATTGACTAGGATCCAGATCACCAGGTCTTTTTTCTGGAGAATATTGACTAGGCTTTAGAACACCTGCTCTCATTTCAGGAAGATATTGACCAGGCTTCAAAACGCCTGATGTCACTTCAAGAGGAAACTGACTAGGAACATGACCAACAGAACTTTCTGGAGGATACTTAGTAGGAACTAAAATAACAGTTTTTTTGGATTTATCTTTTCCAGGACCTTGAGTATCAATCCTCTTTTCTGGAGAATATTGACTAGGATTTATATCACCAAATCTTATGACAGGAGGATTTTGACTAGTAACTTGTGTATCGGATGGATATTGATTAGGATCGAAATCAGTTCCCTTTTTAAAAGAATATTGTCCAGGGTCTTGATTTCCAAGTTTCATTTTTGAAGAATATTTACTTGGATCCTGATCATTAGGTATCATTTCAGGAGGGTATTGCCTAGTATCAAGATTACTAGTTATCTTTTTAGTAGAATGTTGTTTAGGATCTCGGGTATCAATTGGCATTTCTGAAGGATATTGACTGGAATTCAGTTCACCAAGTCTAATTTCAGGTGGATCCTGACCAGTTACTTGAGTATCAGGCCTCATTTTATAATGCAATTGACTAGGATCTAGATTACCAGATCTCGATTTAGAACCAACTATATTATTTTTCATTTCTGATGGATATTGACTAGGAGCCAGATGACCGAGTCCAATTTTAGGAGGGTATTGACCAGCATCTTGGTCATCAGGCATTATTTCAGAGGGATATTGACTAGGATTTATATTACCATATCTCTTTTCAGCAGAATATTGTCTAGGGTCTTGAGTACCAATCCTTAATTCTGGAGAATATTGGCTAGAATCTTGTGTATTAGGCCTTATTTCAGACGATTGACTGGGATCCATATAACCAGATGTCTTTTTAAAACCAATCATATCTTTCATA
This sequence comes from Acleris holmiana, assembly GCA_949316455.1. Taxonomy (NCBI): domain Eukaryota; kingdom Metazoa; phylum Arthropoda; class Insecta; order Lepidoptera; family Tortricidae; genus Acleris; species Acleris holmiana. Next base: position 1,603,311 of record OX438788.1, read on the forward strand.
TCTGAAGGATATCGACTTGAATCCTGATTACCAGATCTAATTTCAGAAGGATATTGGTTAGTATATTCAGTTTCAGGCCTTATTTCAGAAGGATACTGACGAGGGTGTAGAGTCCCAGAACTGTTTTTAGACGAATATTGTCCAGGATATTGAGTACCAAATCTCATTTCTGGAGAATATTGACTAGGATCTTGATCGCCAGGTCTTATTTCAAGAGGATATTGACTAGGATCTAGATTAGCAGATCCCTTTTTGGAATAATAGTGTCTGGAGTCTTGGTTACCAATTCTTATGTCTGGAGGATATTGACTCGGTTCTTGATCAGCAGCTTTTATTTCACGATAATTTTGACTAGTATCTTTCGTATCAGGCCTTATTTCAGAAGGATATTGACTAGGACCTAGATTACCAGATCTCTTTTTAGAAGAATATTGTTGTGGGAATTGAGTAGTTATTCTCATTTCTGGAGAATATAGACTTGGATCTTGATCACCAGGTCTTAGTTCAGGAGGATTATCGCTGGCATCTTGAGTATCAGACCTTGTTTCAGAAGGATCTAGGAGACCAGAGCTCTTTTTAGAAGAATATTGGCTACGGCCTTGAGTACCGATTCTCATTTCTGAAGGATATTGACTAGGGTCTTGATTATCAGGTCTTATTTCAGAAGGATATTGAGAAGGATCTAGATTACCAGGTACCTTTTTGGAATAATATTGTCTGGATTCTTGAGTATCATTTCTCATTTCTTGAGAATATTGACTTGGTTCCTGATCACCAGGTCTTATTCCACGAGAATATTGGCTAGTATCTTTAGTATCAGGCCTTAATTCAGAAGTATATGGACTAGGACCTAGATTAGCAGATCTCTTTTTAAAAGAGTATTGTCTTGGGTCTTGAGTACTAATAATCATTTCGGGAGAATATTGACTAGGATCCTGATCTCCAGATCTTATCCCAGGAGTATATTGGCTCGTATCTTGAGTATCAGGCCTTATTTCAGAAATATATTGACTAGGATCCAGATTACCAGATCTCTTCTTGGAATTATATTGTTCTGAGTCTTGAGCACCAATTTTAATTACCGGAGAATGTTGGCTTAAGTCCTGGTCACGAGTTCTTATTTCAGGAGGATATTTGCTAGTATCTTGCGTATCAGGTCTTATTGCATAAGGATATTGACTAGGGATTTGATCACCAGGTCTCATTTTAGGGGAAAATTGGGTAGGATCTTCAGTGTCAGGCCTTATATAAGAAAGATATTGACTAGGGTCTCGATTCTTTCTAGAAGATAATTGTAGTGAGTCTTGAGTTCCAATAATCATTTCTGGAGAATATTGACTTTGACCCTGTTCACCAGAGCTTATTGTAGGATATTTGCTAGAATCTTGAGTATAGGGTCTTATTTCAGAAGGATATTGACTAGGATCTAGATTACCAGGTCGCGTGCTAGAAGAATATTGTCTAGGGTCTTTAACACCAATTCTCATTTCACGAGGATATTGGCTAGGATCTAGATTACCAGATCTTATTTTCGGAAGAAATTGAGGAAAAGCCTGATCACCCGGTGTCATTTCAAGAGGATGTTGACTACCAGGTGACAAATTACCAGGTGCCTTTTTGGAATAATATTGTCTAGATTCTTGAGTATAATTTCTCATTTCTGGAGAATATTGGTTTGTATCCTGATCACCAGGTTTTATTTCAGGAGGGTATTGCTTAGTATCTCCAGTATCAGGCCTTATTTCCGAAGGATATTCAGTGGGATCTAAATTACCGGGACTCTTTTTTGAAGAATAATTTTTGGGATCTTGAATACCAATTCTCATTTCTGGAGAAATTCGACTTAGATCCTGATCACTAGGTCTTATTTCAAGGGGATGTTGGGTAGCATTTGCAGCATCAGGCCTTATTTCAGAAGGATATTGACTAGTATCTAGATTACCGGATCTTTTACTAGAATGTTGTCTAGCGTCTTGAGTACCAATTCTCATTTCAGGAGGATATTGACTAGAATCTAGATTACCAGGGCTCATTGCAGGCGGAAATTGACTAGGATCTAGATTATCAGGCCTAATTTCAGAAGGATATTCGTTGGTGTCTAAATAACCTGAACTTTTTTTAGAAGAACGTTTTCCGGGGTCTTGAGTTCTAATTCTCATTTTAGGAGGTAATTGACTTGGATTCTGATCACTAGGTCTTATTGCAGGAGGATATGGGCTTGTATCTTTCGTATCAGGCCTTATTTCCGTAGGATATTGACTAGTATCTAGATTATCGGATCTCTTTTCAGAAGAATATTGTCTAACTGGATTCAAATTAAGAGGTGTCATTTTAGAAGAATATTTCCTCGGGTCTTGATTAGCATGTCTCATTTCACGAGAATATTGTCTAGGCTCTTGTTCACCAGGTCTTAATTCAGCTGTGGATTGACTAGGAACTAAATTATCAGGTCTCATTTCTGGAAAACATTGTAGAGTTTCTTGATTATCTGGACCTATTTCAGAATATTGTGTACGATCTTGACCAAGTTTAATTTCAGGAAAATGTTGACTACCATCTTGATTGTCAGGTATAATTTCAGGAGAATATTGTCTCTGCTCTTGAGTACCAGTTCTTATTTTGGTTGTGTTTTGGCTACCAGGTCCCGAAGAAGGTTCAGGTCCAGGTCTGGGGTCTGGAGTACCAATTCCCACTTCTGGAGAATGTTGACTAGGATCCAAACTACCGGGTGTTACTTTAGGAGAATACTGGTTAAGATTTTGAGTACCAGGTCTAATAGGGTCTTGATGAGCATGCCCCATTTCAGTAGAAGGTTCTCCAGCGCTCTGACTGTCAAACGATAACACAGGATGGCTGCCACTCATGTCGGAAGTGTCTTGTGTATCGCCAGAACTTATAATATCTGAAGAATAAAAGTGTAAGGATAGTTAATATCCTTAGGCTGTGTTAATACTTTTGTACATACGTTTTTTTTTAAATTTACAGAGAAGGCACACTAGCACTCAGGCCACCTGTTGGTAGGTGGAATCTGAGACTACAACCCAAAGACCTCAAATGCGTTGCCAACCCTGAGGAATAAGATGGGATGCCTCTATGCTAGTAATTTCACCGGTTGTCTTATCCCCACACCGACACAACAATGCGAAAACTGTTGCTAGGCGGGTGGTGGATAAGATGGTGGTAGCGATCCTGCACAGGGTCCTACCACCACTAAACTACTTCGTACGGTACATTATCTTAAGAAACCTAAAAATCCAAGGGTATGTTTCACTATTTTGATCTATATATACCAGAAAGTTGACAGCGATTTGCCACGTTACTTAACTCCTACACATCGCCCTTATAAACCTTAGCGAAGCCATGCCGTATCACACTGTTTTGCGAGCGTAGCAAAGCGATCAGTGTGCGCGCGCGCTGCGTTTCGTTTAAGCGCTTTACGGTTTGAACCAAACTAAGTGCAATCTTTCAGTCTGGTTGCTTTGACAAATTTAATTTTAAATTCGATTGTATAACTTTTAAAAAATTACAGTAGACAATAAATGTCAAACTAGTTTCAAACTACCAATCAGGCCCATTTTCGATGAAACAATATTGCCTTTAACATGTTATCGTATTAAGGGAATGCAATCTCACGAGATTTTTGACCTAGCCGAGATCTCACGAGATAGCGAGATTTATGATATCTCGCGTAATTAGGTATTTTTACTGAAAACGTTTGCTAATGCTATTAATTCTGTTAATTCTTTAACAATATATAACATAAAAATAAAACATGCGTGTCATTGGCATATTATATCATTAATTAAAAAAAAAAAAACAATTTTCGTCAGTCTTACTTTATATAATCAACTTAAAAATCAGCCTTCTACAACATTATTAATGTTAAGAACAAAAACTCGAAAAAAAAAAAACACCTCGAAATATAACACTATACTAGGTTACATAATATTACTTCTGTCTTAATCTCATACAATGAGCCTCCTGCAGCATTAATATTTTTTAAGGATAAGCATTATTAGAAAGTGTTTTTAAAAAACCGGCCAAGTGCGAGTTGGACTCGCGCACGATGGGTTCCGCACCATTATTTATACAACCACAGTATCTGTATTAAGATCGAGCAAAAAACAGCGAAAAAAACACGTTTGTTGTATAGGGGCCCCCTTAAATATTATTTTTATTTAATCTTAATTATTAATTCTTAAAGTGAATATACAACTTAATATTCTGTGAATATTTTAAGCTGTGAATAACTGCAAAAGATAGACCTTTTGCAGTTATCAATATCGAGCAAAAAACGGCAAAATGACGTTTGTTGTATGGAAGCCCCCCTTTTAATATTTATTTTATTCTGTTTTTAGTATTTGTTGTTATAGCGGAAACAGATAAACATATTTTGTGACATTTTCAACTGTCTAGCTATTACGGTTTATGAGATCAATCTGGTGACAGACAGACAGACAGACAGTGGAGTCTTAATAGGGTCCCGTTTTTACCCTTAGGGTACGTTTTTGAAAGATGATTGAAAAAGACACACCACCTGAAAGACGACTCCTACCGCGCTATGAACGATTGTTGCAATCTCGCGAGATCGTCCAAAAAGTCTATGGGACGATCTCGCAAAATATGGACGAGATCTCGCGAGAGAACGAGATCGCATTCCCTAATCATGTTGTTTTTTGCCGCTATTACTGTCCGAGCTTCGTTAACATGGCAAAAGCAATATTGGCTTAGGATCAACGAAAATTTGTACAAACGATTCCAACCTAGACCGGAAAAACCGGTTTTTTTTTAAATAAACACCGTCTATAAAGAGGAAAAATCTAGTGAAATTTTCTCTATACTGGGTGGTTTTGGGGTCATGATCTGGAATGGCCAAAAGATGTTCAGTATGACCATCTTATTCACTTTTGGCCATTCCAGATCATGACCCCAAAATCACCCAGTATAAACGATATTATGTGGATAGAATGGTCCTTGATCGGTAAAAAAACAACTCTTACCCGGCGCTGCATATCGAGGAATAGGAACTTCATTTATACTGTCCATTAAGTCATAAACATCTAACATCATGATTTCTAAAGTGCCAGGATCCACTTTGTCTCCAAGAGTTTTGTAAATTTTGTACTTCATTATTTCCTCTTCGTCCGAACGTGTTTCGTTTGGATATTGCTGTAGATATTTTTGTCTGTCAATTATTTCATTTGCTAAATCGTTCACAAAACCTTCCTCGTTACCCTCTAAATCTGCATCAAGATCATTCAGCCAATCCATTATTATACTTCGAAGCTCTTGAGTGTAAGCTTCTTCATCTATTTCGTTAGCTTCGCTTTTTTGATCTGGTTCTATTTTACTTCTTAGATCAGAAGAATCATCCGTACCATAGGAAGGTATAGAATCTTGATTAGCAGGGCTTTTTTCAGGTAAATAATCCGTGCCAGGAGATTGATTAGAATCTCGATGACCATGTCTTGTTTCAGATAAATATGGCCTAGGGTCTTGATCAGTAGAAGATTGTGGATCACCAAGTCTCATATAAGGAGGATCTAGAATTTCACATCTTAAATAAGAAGAAGAAATTTGTTTAGAATATTGATAGCAAGGCATCTTATTGGAGGTTACAAAGTTGAACTTTCGATTTCATTCGTTTAGTATGTCCAAAATTGGGTAAGTTAAAAATGCATTTACAGATTTTTCGGTAAAAATTCTGTGGCGAGACAAGATCGTTATAGGATTGACGTAATGCCAGATGGTCGCCTCTAGTTTATGTCAATTGCATACACGTTGACAGTTTTCGAATATCGTTTACGATAGCGTTAAGCATGTTATCTAGGGCCTCTGAAAAGTTCAGTTGGGAAGGGAAATTCGACTTTGCGATAGGTAAAACATCAGATGCTACAAACGTCTAAGCTAACCTAAGGAATGTATCATGGACGGTGGCCACAGCACCCACGGCGACTGTTCTCTGTTCCATTTTTTTTTAAAGTCATAGAGAAGGCAAACTATCTCACAGGGTTGTAATCTCAAGACTGCAATCGTTGCCAACCCTGAGATGGATACCAGCCATTTCACCGGTTGTCCAGTTGTTAGAGTCAGTGTACGCGTCACCACGAATATTGGAATTAATTCAAATCTTTCTGTCTTGACGCCGACACAAAAAAAAAATTGCGCCAATAATAAAAATATTTTAATTAAAAACAAAAAAACATTAGTTCTACTAACGAAAAAATTTCGAAAATGAAAAGCGACTTAAATATAAATAGTTAAAAATAACATATTACACTCAGCGGCATGGAATATAACCCAAAATTATCTTATTCAAATTATAACGTGTATTTTTTATCTTGGAAATTAACTATTTATTAATTAATGATAAAACAAAGCGGGTATTGCCCCCTCTAGCTTTTATCATCGCCATGCAGTGTTAAATTAAAATTTGATGATATTAAATGCTCATGGTTTACTAGGAAATCAAATAAAACTGCTATATTTATTTTAAAAAAAAATGCTTCTATGTGATATACAGACGGATAGACAGACAACATATCGACGGTGGAAATTTCAAATGTCGTAAGGGACATTTTGTCGTAAGTACACTAAATATACCATTGAAGTCAGTATTTTTTTTCTATCTATTTGTTGTATTGAAATTTCGATATGACTTCTAATAAAAAAGTTATGAGTCGGTCAAAGTTTGTCGTAACTTCCTAATATTTAAAACTCTATGTTGTATCGGTCAAATATTTTTGTATAACGTCTTGTTTCATTAAGCGCAATATCGTATATCTCAATATTTTAAATTTCCTATGTTATAAGGCACTAAAAAGAATACATTTTGTCAGATAAATACTGTGTTTTCGGAGGTGTAACACACATTTTCTTCTTATTTTTTTGTTGTAAGGGACACTATTTCCTAAACCACTGTATTTATGGATGTCCAATTAAAAAATTAGGGTAGGCGAAGTTATTTAAAAAGTATGCTTCCAAGAATCATCTTAATGGGATGAGTAGTTTCCAAGTTATGAATTTAAAAAAAGTGGAATTTTATTTTCTGGCTCCCCTGAAAAGTAAGCGTTTGTCCCTTACGACATTTGAAATTTCCACCGTCGATATGTATAATCGAATCAATGGATAAATCTGCAATACAGTTGAACAGAATCCGGATTTGAATAAGTATTTAAAACCGATATTTAGGAAATGCACTTACAGTGTAAACTTTATACACTTAGTCGTACGTGAAAATTTGTCGAAACTATTTTCCTTGTGTTTTATGCGTGTTATGACGATAATTAACTTAAACTATTCAAACGTTTAATTCTATTGATCGCTGTAGAACAAGCCATTTATCGATAGTCGATAGAAACCACGTCCACATCCTTACGCTCGGAAATCCATATAAACATTAATATTCATTTAAGAAATAGAAATTATGCTTGAAAATTAACTTTACCGGTTGTATGTTATGCCCCTAGATTTTGAATTTACGTTAGCATTTTTATTTTGCACATTTTTACGCTAAAATCAGTCATTTTACAATTTACCGGCGACCGAGGCGACGTTTGACGTGCCTTGAGCCGATATGTCCAGTTTGACATTATCGAGGCGTCACGAACCACGCCCCCATACCATATCTCCCTTGTTTCTATGATCTGAGGTAAAGACCTTTACAGTACGAGTTTTCGTAAATTAGCATGCTATCTTAACCACGGAGGTGACTTACATGTCCACGACCATATACAACTATGTCACTGCCGTGGATTTTGTTCTTTTTTGTGAATACTACAGTGGAAATAGCTAGGTTAATACGTGCGACATCATGTAAGATAAGATACCTTTCATACATACACATACATATCTTCACGCCTGTCTCCCAATGGGGTAGGCAGAGACTATGGAACGCCAGGTGCACCGATCCAAACATACAACCTTCGCTTCCTCCACATTCATCAATCTCTTCATGCACGTACGTCGGTTTCGGGTGCTTTTGATTCGGCCCTTATTCAGTACCTCGCGAATCTGATCACTGTACGTCCGTCTAGGACGTCCCCTACTGACATCTCCACTCACTCTCGCTCGCCATATCTCTTTCGTAACTCTTCTTTCATCCATCCTTTCTAAATGACCAAACCATCTTAGCATACCCTTTAAGATACCTTTCATTTGAGACTAATTTCAATCATATCAAACATCATTATTTTTTAGAGTTTTAAGTCCTTTTTTGAGAATAGCAGATAAATAACGTGGACATAAACGCGTTCGAGACAGTTTGCCGCGCGAACAGCAACTTACACTCAGAGCCCCCGTGAAAAATCAATGTTTGCCTTGTCTTTATGGCGGGAAATCGCTCGCCACGTCTTTTGTACACACATGCTCATGCCCGTCTGGTGCTCACAAGCCAGCTCTGCATTCGTTTGTCCATAACATGTTAGCCCACTGCTCTAGAGTCCAGTTTACATGTTGGCGTGCGAATTGAAGTCTCGCTAGATGATGTCTCTCAAGTTCGGGACCCCTGGCGGACCTGCGAGCACGTAAATCACATTCTTCAACTCATTTTCGCACCGTACGCTCACTTACATTCACGCCTCTTGTCGTTTGGAGTCTCTGTCTTAGTTCAACCGCAGTAAGGAAACGATTTCAGAGCACCTCTAAGGATAATGAAGCGGTCGTCGCACCGTACGCCGCCACTGCCGTTTTAATGCGTATTTGACGTTCGAACGCTCTACATTTAATATGGTGGCAACTTGGCGTTGAGAATCCCCCTGCTCGACTAACAAGACCGCTTGAGTAACTTGTGCTGAGTTATTAGAGTAATGCCCCCTATCAAAAGTGTTCCAATAAATCACCAATAACAGTTAATAAACAGACCTAAATTTAACTTACATCTCCAATAGTGTTTGCGTTTTGTAGTGCACATTATATTTTTTTTTGTTAAACAAAAGAACAATCACGGTCAATACATAAACGTTATAGGTGAAAAACTTTAGTAAAGGACCTGTTGTATGTAGTTGTGTATAGATATGGAGCTTACGTCAAATTTCAAATATATCAAACGGTCTATACAGATGTGTTACAACTACATACATCAGGTCCTTTACTCAAGTTTTTCACCTATATTAGTGTTATCACAGCATGAACGTATATTGTTGGATGCATAGTTAAGAGAAAATTCTCTTTTGTTTTTTTTTTATGGCGTTGAGAAGGCTAACGAGCATGTTTGGGTTAATTTCCATGCCGCTGAGTGTATTAGTTCATTAAATCGGTTTAAAATTACTTCCGTTGCTATATATTCATTATACTGCGTTAACCCATGTTCGACCTTACTTTTAAAATCTTAATATTATTTTCCAATCGAAAAAAAGCTATTTGTAAAGTTTGTCAAAAATTTAATCTTTGATATAACCTTTTGTTGTCGACTTAACTTTTTGTTGCAAAGTCATTTTCTGCTTATTAAGACGAACCTAATGAGTCTAAAACGGTGGGTCTACATATAGCGAAGATCCTTTTAACAAATTCCGACTCCATCATCAAACCACCTTGATGTTACCATATTATTGTACTGTCATGGAAATAACGTAGAATACCAAATTTTAGCTCAACCGGTCCCCGGAAAGTGGTCCTTGCAAGATTTGACCCGAACATACATACAAATTCAAACATTGCAAGTTAATAAAACGCTTGAAAAATGACGAATGTCTAAGCAACTGGACGGGCTCCAAAATTGGAATTCAATTGTCTACTGACACAATTTTTTACGACACAGCATTGGTGAAAAAGCCTAGATCTTACCCGCTGGCAGTGACAAATCTGGAACAGGAATCTTTTTTATGCCACCCATTAGCGCAGCAACTCGAGGCATTATCAATCTTATCGTGTCAGGATCCACTTTCTTGTTAAGCATCTTATAAATTTGGTATCTCATATCTTCCAATTCTTCGTCATCCGAAGTCTTTGCGCTTGGATTTATCTGTAGATATTTTTGTTTGTCTAATATTTCGTCAGCTAATCCCCGGGCCAAATTTTGCTCGTTACCTTTTAAATCTATACCCAGGTCATCAATCCATCTTTGAATATTATTATGAACCTCTTTTAAATAATTATATTCATTTTTGCCTTTAGCTTTACCACTAATATTTTCAGATTCTTTGTTGTAAGCTTTATCTGCACCTTTTCGTTGTATGTTTGAGTCAGTCCCTGAGCTTCTACTTCTCATATTATTATCATATCTGACTGAACTCGGAGTCATTCCTTTTCCACTTAGGTTTCTCCTTTCATCCGTGGTTTTGCTTGGGCTCATTGTTCTTTCACGTTGGCTTGCGGTGCCTGTTTGTCTTTCAAGTCTGCCACGTGAAGGCGAACCCGCCCTTTTTACACCTCGGCCTGGACTAACACTCTTTTTTCGACCATCTGCAGTTCTACGGGGACTCGATGTTCTTGAACTTTGTATGCTTTTGTTTGGGCCCGGACTAACACTTCTTTTATCTGTTGCTCTCATTGGACTCTTTGGTCTATCTATGTTTTTGTCCTTGAATGCAAACGGCCTTCTTGCGTCTTTGGTTGGGCTCGTACCGGCTCTTTTTTCATCCGCTTTTCTGTTTCTGCTTGTATCTTCTTTTTCATCAGTATTAAACCTTTTTTGTGTCTTACTCGTACCTCTTTTCTCAGGCGCTGCGCCTGGTCTCCCATCATATGGGTACTCTAATGAGTGGTCATTTGCCAAGTCTTCGCTCAATTCATTTATGCGATCTATTAGATCATCGTGAAAATTACCAGATTGAATACCAGCGTTGTGAAGTTGTTCCAGTAAAGTGAGTAAATCCATTAAAGCAGAAGGTTTGCTATTACCCTGTTTGTTAAGTATGTTGTCCAAAGTTTTTTTATATTCTGATTCTGAGGGAATTCTTTGTCCACCACTAGTATAATTTTCAAGATTTGGCATTATGTTTTTATCACGATATTGTACATTGGTGCTGCTAGGTATCTTTTTATAGCCTGGTTTGCTTGAATTCATGTCTTGAGGTCGTTGACGATCTGGACTGCCGGCTCTACTATCAGATCTCACATCAGAAGCATGCCCAGGGTATTGACTTTCAGGTCTCATATCAGCAGGAAAATGCATTGCAGGTGAATATTGTCTAGGGTCTTGACTACTAGACGGTGTTTCAGAAAAATACTGTCTAGGGTCTGAATAACCAGGTCTTGTTGCGGGAGAACGTTGTCTCGGATCCCCAAGATTTTTTTGGGGAGGATATTGTTTTGAATCTAGATTACCAGGTCTCATTTCAGGAGGATATTGTCTTTGATCTTTATAAGGTTTATTTTGAGAGGAATACTTTCTAGCGTCTTGGGCACCAAGTCTCATTTCAGCAGGGTATTGACTAGGATCTAGATGACCAGGTATCAGGGCAGGAGAATAAAGTCTAGGGTCTTTATAGCTAGGTTGTGTTTTTGAACTATAAGGGACAGGGCCTTGATAATAGGAATATTTACTAGGATCTAGATTACCAGGTCTAATTTCAGGAGAATCTTGTATCTGATCTTGAGCACCAGAACTTATTAGAGGAGAATCTTGAACATGAGTATCAGGTTTTTTTTGTATATGTCCCATTTCAGGAGAATATTGTCTCTGTTCTTGAGTATCAGGTCTCATTTCAGGAGAATATTGTCTCTTTTCTTGAGTATCAGGTCTCATTTCAGGAGAATATTGGCTAGGATCTACAGTGCCAGGTCTTATTTCAGGAGAATATTGACTGGGATCTTGAGTGCCACGTTTTATTTCAGAAGGATATTGATTAGGATCTAGATTACCAGGTTCAGGGGTAGAAGAATAAAGTCTAGGGTCTTTATAACTAGATTGTGTTTCTGAAGTATAAGGGACAGGGCCTTGATAATAGGTATATTGATTAGGATCTAGATTACCCCCAGGTGGAATTTCAGGAGAATCTTGTATCTGGTCTTGAGTACCAGAACTTATAAGAGGAGAATCTTGAACATAATTACCAGGTCTTTTTTGTATAGGATATTGATTAGGATCTAGATTACCGGGTCTAATTTCAGGAGTATACTGTCTCTGTTCTTCAGTATCAGGTCTCATTTCAGGAGAATATTGACTAGTATCTTCAGTATCAGGTCTTATTTCAGAAGGATATTGATAAGGATCTTGATAGCTATGTTGTCCAGGGTTTGGAATTTTACGTATAAATATAGACGTATCATGTTCAGGTCTCGTTCTAGGAGAATAATGGCTGACTAGTGGTTTCCCGGGTTTCATTGCAGATAAATAATGAGGAGGAACTCGAGTTGGAGGTTGTTGAGTATTTTGTGACTGATCTGCCATACCACGTATTTTGGGGGCTTGTTTCCTTAAATTTTGACTGCTAGGTGTTCCATCAGAAACTTGAGTAGTTGAATGTCCAGTTGCTACGCTTGGTCCATTTCTAGATTTTTTGGGAAATTGACTGCTACCTTTTGGATTAAGAGACTGCCCCGGAATCTTTACTTGTTCTGCATTGGAACTAGCTACAATGCTTTGTATCAACTGCCGTTGCTTTTCAGGATCCAAATTAATGTTATTATTCCTTAGCAATGGAGCTAGCCAATTACGAACTATAAAGGAACGCAAAACACTGTCTATTTTTGCAATGTTTCCATCATCACTATTTTGTACAATAAAATCTGAAAGTTTATGAATAAGATCTTTGGCCGCCGTCCTCTTTATATTCTCACTCACTTTATTAAATTCAGGAACTTTATTGAGTGCATCCAATACTAATTGCTCATGAATGTTTCTCAACTCATCGGTCATTACACCAACCGGTTGAATACCTTCTTTGGGTATTTTAAGCATTTCATTAGCGAGTTCATCAGATAGCTCGTCTAATTGACTTCCTTTGGCAGTCCTAGATTTTCCATCACGATATGCTTTATTTCGGTTGAACAAGTCATTGCTGATCTCGTCTATAAATCTTTCTTTATTGTCTTTATCTTTTGGCAACCAAATTGGCATCTCGCGGATGCGTTTTTTTATTTCGTTTAATCCATCCTTATTGAATGCATCATCGTCCATAGCAGCTAAAGTCTCGGTTAGGTTTTGAATATGTTTATCTCGTGTAGCTTTGTCTTCTGGTTTCTCGTTAGCTTGGGTGGGTAATTCATTTAGCCATTCACCAATCACATCACCAAGTTTTTTCCCACTAGAAGATTTTTTTGTTGAATCCTGAGTTTGCCGACTGTTAGGTGTTTTATTAGAAATTTGCTGCCTTAAACCTGGACCGCCACGTATTGTGTCGGGAGATTGACCCAAAAAAATCGATTGTGCGGTTTTTGTACTATCAACAATCTTCTTTATTAACTGTCGTTGCGTTGCAGGATCCATTTTAATATCATTTTGCCTTAGCAATGGAACTAACCAATTACGAGCTATAAAGAAACGCATAACACTTTCTATTTTTTCAACCTTTTCATCATCACTATTTTGTACAAGTGAATCTGAAAGTTTATGAATAAGATCTTTTGCAGCCTTTTTCTTTTTATCCTCACTCACATTATTAAATTCAGGAACTTCATTGAGTGCATCCATCACTAATTGTTCGTGAATTTTTCTCATCTCATCGGTCATCACACCAGCCGGTTGAATACCCTCTTTGGGTATTATCAGTATTTCATTAGCGAGTTCATCATATAGCTCGTCTAATTGACTTCCTTTAGCAGTCCTAGATTTTCCATCACGAAATGCTTTAACTCGGCCAAACAAGTCGTTGCAGATCGCGTCTATAAATCCGTCTTTGCCGTCTTTATCCTTCGGCAACCACATTGGCATCCCGTGGACTTGTTTTTTTATTTCGTTTAATCCTTCCTTATTGAATGTGTCATCGTTCATAGCAGCAAGATTTTTGATTAGGTTTTTAATAATATTATCTCTCGTAGCTTTGTCTTTTGGTTTCTCTTTAGATTGAATAGGTAGTTCGCTTAGCCATTCTTCAATGACGGTTTCAAGTCCTTTCTTCACATACTTCATACATTCGCAAGATGCCGGACTTGATGTCTTTTCTTCCACCGGGACAAGGCATTCACAAATATGTTTATCAACGACACAGTCGCAAACAGTAGCTCCACATGAACAACATGCACCTGCAAACCACTTGCACGGTCCAGAGGAAGGACCCGTACGGCACTCGCACGTTACTTTTTGATCTTCCTTTTTCTTTTCCCTGCCCTGTCGTTGTTGCATAGTGTCTTCGCATTCGCAGATGACTTTCTCCGTCTCGATTTTGAGTTTTGAGAGAGTTTTACTCTGAAAGAAAATATTATTGTTGATAATCTCACTTATAACACAGTATATAAAAAAATGGATTTCTTCTTGATTATTCGAATGGCTTTTGAAAATAGTCAGTTGAAAATTAGCAATGTGAAAAAATAGTTATACTTTTTTTTAACCTTTTCGTCATAATTGAGTTGATACAAAAACCGTCCACACACGCCAGTGACAGCTGAAAACCATAGCTAATTGCAACCTTACGTCACAAATACTCAGGTCTATTTTGCACTGTAATCCTCGACTTGATATGAAGTCATGGCGTGTGGGGCACTAAATGTACTGAGTTTATATCAAGTCAATGGCGGCGAAAAGGTTAACCTTTCGACGCAAAAACACATGACATGTAATAAGTTTGACGTGTAAATCTTTTTTTATTCAATACGAGGCTAACGATTTATTTATTTTATTTATTTTTATTTTAAGGAGAAGGCACACGAGCACTCAGGCCACCTGATGGTAAGTGAAATCTGAGACCCATAGACGTTTGAATTCTCAAGACCATAATCCTAAGACCTCAAATGCGTTGCCAACCCTGAGGACTAAGATGGGATGCCTCGTTGCTAGTAATTTCACCGGTTGTCTTATCCCCACGCCGGAACACAACAATGCGAACACTGTTGCTTGGCGGGTGGTTAATGGATAAGATGGTGGTAGCGATCCGGACGGACCCTGCAGGGTCCTACCACCACTACGAGCAGACAGATCGCCTGATGGTAAGTGAATACTGTCACCCATAGACACCTGCAGCACCAGAGGAGTTACAGGTGCGTTGCCGGCCTTTCAATTGAGAGTACGCTCTTTTCTTGAAGGATTGAAGGTCGTATTAGTCCGGAAATACCGCAGGCGACAGACCATTCCACAGTTTAGTTGTGCGTGGCAGGAAATTCCTAGTAAAACTCACGGTTGTGGACTGCCAACCATCTAAATAGTGGTGGTGGAAGTTCTGTCGCGTAGGACGAAGGCGGAAGGATGTGGCAAGAATTAATCCAAACAGCTCCTCGGAGCACTCCCCGTTATACAAGCGATAGAGAATGCAGAGTGATGCTACATCTCTACGCAGCGCCATAGAGTCATCAGAAGTACGCTGGCAACCGACAATTCGAGTCGCTCTCCTCTGGATGCGGTCCAGAGGGAGAAGCTGGTACTTGTGTCAACGAAGCTTCCAAACAGCTAGATGAACCATTAACACACGATTTTTTATACAGCTACGTCAATTGGATGATTCTTATCTAAATTTAAAGAAATTCGATTGGAATATCAGCGCTGAAACTAGAGATCGGGGAACACTTATAATACCAATTTATTATTTATTCCGAATCAAGTAAAAACTCCTATTGTGGACAGTGCTCTAGTTATGAACAATCCAATATAAGCTTCCGAGATTGATGTACTTTTTGCGTTACAATTAGACTACATACAGACATAACATCACGCCTTCATTCTCAGTGAGGTAGCCAAAGCTACAGAAATACAAACAACTCCAAAAAAGGCTAAGATTTTTACCAGTGTAAGTTCTCCTTTATACAAGTTTTGTTAAAGTTTTGCACCGTTTTTCCCGACAACTGGTTGCGATACATTGCTTAATATCAAAACAATGTATTTAGGGATAATATATAAGCATCGGCGACTCGTGGCATTTAGGTAGCATTTGACGTTTCTGACAGACTAGTGATGTAACAATGTTTTCTGTTCAAGTCGAGCAAAAGAAAGCGATTAAAAAAACAATTTTAATCATTTAATTTATGAACATAATACGACATTCGTAATAGACAATTAATATTTGTTGTAACTCATTACAAAAACCACTTGGTGTAAGAAAATTATCTTTCGACTTCGACTGTTGTGATGGGTAAATAAAGCATTCTTTGATTTCAACTTCTACAGGGTAATTTTTTTATCAACGAGATCTCTTTTACCTTCTCGTGTGGACAAAAAGTTACACTAGAAATGATGACATGGGTTGTCAAGCTGTAGGTATGCGATACACAGTATTGATGTTAGAAATTTGAAATTTCATGTACAGCTTATCAGACAACAAGCCCCTCTCCTACTGATATTCTAAATTTGAAATTTCATTTATTAACTTACTAAACAACACTCCCCTCTCCTCGCACCCCTGCATTAGAGGGTCCATGAATATCGTTAAGTTAGTGGAATCATTGAATCGGCAATATCTCTAATATTTTTTAAGCTAGAGTAAAAATAACACAACGTGTGTTATTGATTAACAATAGCGAAGCAAATATTAAAATTTGTGCACCTATTAAAAAAATACCCTGTATATTTTGTAATATGTTTAATATTTTAACTATAAAATATCCTGGATATTTAGATAAAACAATTTCCAGCTTTTGAGTACCTTTTGGATGCAGTCTCAGTAACGAAAGTGACTTTTCAACTTAGTTTTAGGTATTAATTTATTACTTTATCGTATCTGAAAATACACTTGAAAAACGTGTCTCATCACTAGTGCTTCCCACCACCAGTCCCCGATTTTTAGATATATCATAATTATACTTATTACCAGGATTCCACGTTTGCAGGTGATGCAACTATCCGTGGACTTCTGCCCTTTTAGCCGAAGAGCTGTTAGGGAGAAATAAAATTTATTGATTAGACAACGCGCTGGGCCTAGTTGGTAGTTGGTAGTGACCCTGCTCAAGAAGCTAGCGGTCCTGGGGTAAACTATGGGTAATTATTCGTGTGATAAGTATGTTTATCGTTTCCTAGTACAGTCACGGACTTTAATTGATCAGCCACTTGCCACTGTTCATATTTTAGCCGTGTAATGCAAATCGGGTTCAGTCGGTTTTACTCGTATATCGAGATAAGGAAATTCACACGTCTTCGTATAATAGAAGAACAAAATGACATGCAATATTAACGGTTGGCTAACCTGAGACCCAGATCTACCAACCAGACAACAGAGTGACATCACCCGAAGGCAACCAATTGCATTTCTGTCTAGTTGCTATGGCTATACGTAAACAACAGCTACTATTGGTGATACAACGCCCAATCAGCTATTCCACTGAACACAGTCGATATTAGTCGTTTAATAGGGTTGCTATGACCACGTTTAAACAACACACTATTGGTCCAAACTGAACTCAGTTTTTATTGGTCGTTACCAAAGGATTGCTATGGTAACGTTTCAATAACCCGATTGCATCACACGGCTAAAATATGAGCAGTGGCAAGTGGCTGATCAATTAAAGTCCGTGACTGTACCAACCCATAATATTCTTACGTAGGTACGTGGGAGTACGTAACTGATAGAAATGCACAAACTAACCGATAATTAACAATTATCGCACAATAAACTTCAAATACTTAGATCACGGCGCGCGCGCCTCGTCTTTTATACCCCCAATCCCCGAATGTTCCAGAATGCCTTCTCGAATGATTTCTAGAGGGTTCGATACTGGAACGTTCTACACATTGCGGCCTCGTATTACAATAGCGACGGCCTTGACCTTGAACTCGATTGAACCCGTTAACAATAGGGTCGTCCTTGGTTCGGCATCTCGATTCTAATATATCTACCTTCCTAACCATACCTACTCGTATGTACAGTCGAACTCAAAAGATAACAGCCCAAAAGTTAATAAACAATTGAGTCGTGCAAAACTTTTTATACGTCACATCATCCTTACTAATATTATAAATGTGAAAGCGTGGATGTTTGTTACGCTACGCAAAATCCTCCAAAAGTTGTGATAAATCTCCGAAAGTTGCTGAAAGCAAATGAATTAATATGAAAATGTGCATATGTGCGATATATAGCACGATTCTATACCAGCGTTCAACAAAGTAGGTACTGAAGTAGAAGGACATTATTTAAAAAACAGTTTAACCATATACTTTAGGTAACGATAAGGATCGATCTAAAAAAAATGGTATAAGTAGGTACCAATTACCATGTTTTGTAAATTTGGCTTAGGTCAATTTGTGTGAGATTGTCCCATTTATTTATGCCATAGAGCTAAGGAAACACAGTGGAGGGAGGGTAATTAAGTCAAATAAAATAATAATAAATATTACAAATCGACCTAGTCCCAAACTAAGCTCTAGGCTTGTACTATGGGCACTAGACAACGATAAACTTACTTATATTTCCTAACTAGTTGTTTCCCGCGACCGTGTAGAAGTCGTTTATCGCTATTCCTTGAGAAACCGTAATTTTTTTAGGGATTTTTTTTTCTTATATTCTTTCCCCGGACGCAAACTGTCTACGTACCAAATTTCATCTAAATCGGTTCAGCGGTTTATCCGTGAAAGCGTATCAAACAGACAGAGTTAGAAAATATCCAAGACACAAACAAATACTCGCGCACATCGCACTAATATCTGCCCTTATCGGGATTTGAACCCGGGACCGCTAGCTTCGTAGGCAGGGTCACTACCAACTAGGCTAACACGTCGTCAAAAGAATAACAGTTCAGTATAGTTACATGGTCTCGGACTGCCACCGGAATTCTGAAAAAAAAAAACATGAGTATGAAATACTTACAGCACCTAAAAAAAGAGGATTTGCTGTTTAAAAACAGTGAGCAAAATTCGATTTTGCTGCGAGCGTGAGACAAAGTAACCTTTCACATCACCTATTCGGAAAGGGGACTTCTCTTCCCTGCTACGAGGGATCAAAGTGGCACTTTTCTGTTCAAGGACATTTTGTTACCTGTTAAATTTGCTTCATCAGTTTCATCACTAAGATCTTTTATTTTCCTTAGAGGTGATGTGAAAAGCAGTGTGAGTAGCACGATAGTAAAATTATTTCCACCTTGAATCCCTAAATACGCTAAAGATTCTTTTCGAGAATCCCTTGTGAGGGATTCGGGTCATACACACTCTTAAAAACAAAAGTTGTCTCTCCTGTGGTCAATAGTTAAAAGCTTGTGTGCATATAAGTTATGTTTTTATATGATAGGTCCTAAGCAGTCCTGACGCCATTTATACGGGAATGGCCTTAGCCAGAAAACTAGGCCTTAAAAATCCCGGCGTGTCCACTGACCCATTCAAGTGTTAACGCCCAAGGTGGAAATAATTTTGTTACCTTGTGACACAAATAACTATTTTAATTATTGTTCACAAAGGCGGTCGTGGTGTGGCACGACGCGGGCTGCTGGGGGACCATCCTACACTTCGTTTAATATCACGTTGTCTTTTTTACTTTTAGGTAATATACTCTCGCTGCTGAGGTGAATCGTTTGTGCATTGACTGTAACAGTGTACAGTCGGTAGCAGGAGCGTCGAATAGCTCAAATCATCTACACACGCTCTTCACAATAGAATCGTGTATAGAGATTTTTGAGCTCTTCGCCTGTCCACCTACTTTTACCGCTGACTGTACAAGGAGACACGTGACTTACTGATGGTTTCGAATCGTGGAACTCCCGTCGGTGCTTGTCTAACCTGTCCCACATGCGAGGACAAATGTTGTATGAGGCCTGAAAAACAAAAGCAGTCTTATACTTCTCATCAGCCCAAAGATGGTGTAAGGTAGTTGCACGAGAGTTGAGGTGAATGATTACACACACAGCTACAATTAATGCTGATGGCAAAGATGTGAATGAATGAAATGAGTGAGTGAATGTAAATGTAAATAAAAAAGGGTTAATCATATCAATTACATATATGTTAATAATCGTATTATTGATCTTTGAAGAGTTTTGATAACGAAATAGCAAAGTAATGAAAATATAGGTAATTTTAATAGCTACATAGATATAAATAAGGCAATTTATTACTCATTCTCATTGGTTTCTACGATTAATCTTATATTCATATACCTACATTGCAAAATTGCATTTCCTGATTGTGCAAAAGGTGGATATCACTACATAGTATAAAA
This sequence comes from Acleris holmiana, assembly GCA_949316455.1. NCBI lineage: Eukaryota > Metazoa > Arthropoda > Insecta > Lepidoptera > Tortricidae > Acleris > Acleris holmiana. The sequence goes on from OX438788.1 coordinate 1,623,476, forward strand.
CAAAGTCGCTTTTTCTGTCCCTATATTCCTATGTATGCTTTAACTTTTAAAACTACGCAACGCATTTTGATGCGGTTTTTTTTAGTGATTGAAGAGGAAGGTTTACACGTATAATACTTTAATCCGGAGCGAAGCGAAGGCGGGTCGCTAGTAGAATTATATACAAGTCTTTTTAGATTTGTTGGTATTTCTGTAGCTCTGCCTACCCACTCTGGGAATAAAGGCGTGGTGTTATGTATGTATGTATTTGTCATATACCGACGCATATCTGACCTTCATTTATTCATATAACTCATTTATTTAAATAAAATCAATCATAATAAATAAAAATATAAAACATAAAAAATAAAAAATTTTTATGTTTTGTTTGAAGACGATTGTTCTACATAATTCTCATCAAAATAGTTTTAATAAACTTTTTGGTATTTCTTACAGTTCTCTGTTGAACTTGCTATCGGTACAATATGAGAACAGTAATTTAAAAATCTCGCTGTCATTATATGACAGTGCTGTTATTTGCGTGACCTCAACTCTCGTGGAACTACCTATATCAGAGTAATTAGTCTTATTCTGTATTCGTCACTCATTCTTTATTCGTCTTGTCCGCTATCTGTCCCTATCTTCCTAAGTCCGATTCAGTAACTTGTCACATTCTTAATAAGTTTTATCTTTTTTCGTCACGGTCTTCCTAGGGCTATGTTTTTGTTTGTGTCTCTCGTTTTTAGTTTCATTCCGCTTTATGGTACTTCCCGCCGCATATTTTTGAAATTTCTGGTGATCACTGATCAAATATCTAACGTAACCTAACATATATAAAAAGGCAATGCAACATATATAATAGTCGTATGTAACGGTTTACCCGGTGAAATAACTAGCATAGAGGCATTCCATCCTAGTCCTCAGGGTTGGCAACGCATTTGTGGTCTTAGGATTATAGTCTTGAGAATTCAAATATCTATGGGTCTCAGATCCCACTTACCATCAGGTGGCCTGAGTGCTCGTGTGCCTTCTCTTTAACATAAAAAAACTATTGCAAAATGAAAGTTTGTAAAAATGATATGTTTGTGAAGCGAATTTTAGGTCAAAATTACGGGTTTGTTCCCAATTCTACAGATTTCTATTACAGATTCCTAATTCTACAGATTCTCAATTCTACAGACTCTCAATTCTACAGATTCCCAATTCTACAGATTCTCAATTCTACAGATTCCCAATTCTACAGATTCCCAATTCTACAGATTCCCTATTCTACAGATTCCCAATTCTACAGATTCCGATCTCTACAGATTCCCAATTCTACATATTCCCAACTCTACATACTCATAACCCGGTACATTACCGGAACGTACATAAATAAAGTAGGTATGTTAGGTTAGGTTAGTTTTTATATTAGGCCCGGAGGGCAAAAACAATCCAGAAATAGGAGCTCCGTCGACCCTATAGCATACAGTAATCTGTAGGATTGGGAATCTGTAGAATTGGGAATCTGTAGAATTGGGAATCTGTAGAATTGGGAATCTGTAGAATAGGGAATCTGTAGAGCTGAGAAACTGTAGAATTGGGAATCTGTAGAGCTGAGAATCTGTAGAATTGGGAATCTGTAGAGCTGGTAAAAATCGAAATTACGGACCTCGGTCGTGGTAGCAGTGATGGTAGCATTGGTGTAAAGTCGGTAGTAGTGAGTCGTGGTGGCGGTAAGTGGTGACCGGTGGTAAGACTTACCATGGGCCCTTTCACGGTTCCATACACAGCCCGTAGGGTATCCCTCATGTTATCTCTAGCGGCGTGGCGGTCACCGCTCGCCGTGTCGGGTGGCCGCGGAATGCTGTTGCTCAAGGTGTCTATGGTTTCTCTGGCTCTAGAAAAATGGTGGGGTAGGCAGAACTACAGAAATACCAACAACTCCAAAAAGATTTGTTTATAATTGTGGTACCACATTTTGCACAATCAGATCAGAAGCCTAAGAAGTAGAGCCGGGTTAGAATAGTGCCATTCAATCTTCCCGTGGATGTCGTAAGAGGCGACTAAGGGAAAGGGCTTGTAGCACTGTTAGGCGATGGGCTTGTAACCGTCACTAATACACTGGTAAACATCTTAGCATGATTGTGCAAAATGTGGTTACAGAATCATCAACAAGTCTTTTTAGAGTTGTTGGTGTTTCTTTAGCTCTGCCTACCCCACTCTGGGAATGAAGGCGTGATGGTACGTTGTTTGTGATCATCCTCATCCTACTTAGATATAAGTATATTATGTCTGGCTTCACTGAAAACCAGCGTGGCGACACGTTTCTAAGCATTTTAGCACATTAGCTGAGAGAAGACCGTTTTGATAACTTAATTTTACAAATTTGTACTTTAGTTTAAAATGGCTGCCAAATTACTTGTTATCTTTCCTTATAAAGTTCGGTTACCTGTTATTCCTGCTGCAGCTAGGTCCAGGTGACCTACTCCCTGAGGACTTGAAGGCTTTATGCTTCGTTTTTGCCGGCATCACCACGTATTTTCGATTTCTCTCTTCAGTCTCCTCCTGCTTCCACCGGTTCAGGTTGATGGTCTTGGATGACTCTTTGATACAAATATTGGAATCCCTGGAGTCGGTTAAGTTTCGGAGGCTCTTTGTATGCCTCGACCCTTTGAGAACTGAAATAGTAGATTGTGTCACAAGGGAGCAATATGACATATTTACGACGAGGGCGTACATTGAATCCTGAACGAAGCGAAAGATTCTAAAACAGAATCCTGAGCGTACTGAGGGATTGAAGTTTTAACACCCAAGGTGGAAATAATTTAGCTACTGTATGAGTCTAAACATCGGCGACTCGTGGCATGTAGGTAGCATTTGACGTTTCTGACAGACTAGTGATGGAACAATGTTTTCTGTACAAATCGAGCAAAAGAAATTATTTTAAAAAAACCTTTTCAATCATTTAATATATGTACATATATGACATTCGTTATAGACAATTACTATTTGTTCTAACTTCTTAAAAGTTACCCTGCGTCTTCTATTTGAAAAAATCCACTTATTGTAAGAAAATGTTCTTTCGACTTCGACTGACGTGATGGATAAATAAAGAATTCTTCAGTAATGTTACAGCGTAATTCTGTTGGTGTTCTCTTTGATTTCAATTTCCTTAATTTGTAATTCGTTATTAATATTTTTTATGATAGATATCAAAGTACAATTTCTAGCTTTTGATCACCTTTTGGATGCAGTCTCAGTGATGAAAGTGACTTTTCAACTTATTTTCAAGTATCAATTTGTTACTTTATCTTATCTGAAAAGACTCTTGAAAAACGTGTCTCATCACTAGTGCTACCGCTTGCATACTGCTTTTTACATATAGAGGAAAATAAAAGATTTAATTGATGAAACTAATTTAATTATTATTCTCCCTAAAAGTGCTGAAATTATCAAATTGCCTTGCCTATGTTGCTTATTTTTCAGACCGCACCGACCCTGTGACGGTGACAGATTTCACTAACCATACAATTAACGTTAACCTTAAAACGCCAAATTCATAAACTATATTAAGATCAATCATATTAAAAAAAAACTATAAATTAAAATAACAATTATCTATTAAACCAAAAGTGCAAGAAAGTCCTGAAACAGAAAAGTGCCAATTTGATCCCTCCTAGCAGGGAAGAAAAGTCCCTTTTCCGAATAGATGATGTGATAACAATATTGTCTTTGGAGTAATCGAAGAGGCATTTAATGCCTGTAGTGAAAAAGCCTTTATTAAGAGGCCGTATACGAAATCGAGACGGGCCGAGTTAGGTATTCGACAAGCACACACACAAACGCGGGAGCGACAGGTCGCTTGTGTGCGTGAGTCCGAAGTTATCGAGGCGATAAAAACGGTTTTGATCCTTTGATATTTTATTTTTGTACTTTATTGTTTTGTGCAAATAAGTTTAAATAAATAAATATTTTTCACGTGATTTTTACTCTAGTGGTTTCTTACAACTGTAATAAAAAGTCTGGTAGTATAAAGTAAAGCATTTATTAATTAAAATGAACAAGTTCTGAGTTCCATTGAACGGCATTTTCGAGGGTCGATAATTTCTGGGAGCATGCATTTGAAGTAAAAATCTGCAAGCCGCTTTTTAATTTTTGTTTCCCAGAAATGGTCATCCCTCTTGATGATCGCAGTTTTCAATGGAAAGTCTGGGCTAGTCCACACAGCAAACAAACAAATATCGTTTCTAGTAATATGTAACTGCCCTTGAGCTTGATAATACCAGTTGTGATTCGTGTTCAATTTTATTTGCCCCTTTTTATCAACCTTCCAAATATATTTTTTTTGATCGAATTGCCTCACCCGCGCTAATGCCAACCACTGTTAAAGGGCATTTTATTTCGATGATCCCGTTTTCATAGATACCATCGGGGGTGGCACCTGAAAAAAGTTATTCTTCATCTATGAACAGACCGCATTTTTTAAAGTAATGTTTTCCTGTTTTGCCAGTTGCAAAAGTGCAGTTGCTTCATTAGTTTTTCCGTATAAAATAGCGGGTACATGGTCTAAAGAGTACGAGTATAACATTGATTTAACCAGTGGAGCTGAACTTATTTTTCGTCTTCTTTTGCACACCTTGCCAAAATTTGATGCATTGACCATGCTCCGTCTCAACTCGCGCCATAGTGCACATTGGGCTTGTTGTCGAGTCTCCCTTTCAATAGCTTCTTTGTCAGACAATTGTTGTTTCAGATGATTCACATATTCGATCTGGAAAAGAAGCCATAGATATTACTTGAAAAGTATTTAATTTTTAATGAGACAACCAAAAGACATTGCTGAAAAGAACCTTGGCTGATTCATAGTCATCAGGTGTCATCCCCGGCTTTTGGCATATTTCTCCATAATCTGCATTATCACAATTTTATTATTTATATTATATTATTTTGCTACCACGTAGTTACAAACATTTACAGTGATCAATTAAATATTTTTTAATTTTTGTATGAAAGTAAAATATGATTTTAATAATGAATGACCAAAAGTTGTTATTTTAATAATTTAACCCTGAGAGGTTATTACTATTTTACAAATAACCCTGTATAAAGAGACCTTTTTCAGCCCAACAAACTCAAATGGTTTGAATTTATATTATTTCACAAAACATTACTTTAAAAATATCATTACAATAAATGATTACACTTGCTACGTGGAACGGTAACACACAAACAGAATTACTATCGCATTTATAATACAACAATAATAACAAAACATTTATCTACACTTACTTGATTTATAAAAAAAAAAAACAATGTATTAATATTAACTCGACAAAGTATCAAACACTCACGTCGCGCTATATTCGTGTGCCGGCGCGTCGTGCGTTGCGTGTCGACTCTGTGGGATTTCCGTAGCGACGAGCGATACGTCCACTCGCTGGAAGCGCTCGGCGCGGACTGCTGAGCTGACTTGAGGCTTGCGTCGAGTATTATAATGCAAGATTTAGGTTGTTTTAAAAGATTTTTTATTGACAGTTCTTTTTAATTTATTGAATTTATTTTTCAGCAAATCTTTTTCTGGTTTACTGAAGTTTATTTTGTTTTATTTTTATTTTACGAATGAGAGTTCGAAGTAGCCGAAATCAAAAGCAATTTCTATGCCAATTTTCTCTAAAATTTGGCGGAATAAAACATTTTTTACTCAGTTTTTTAATACCAAAGTGGTAAAAAGTGATTCATTCATTTTTTAGACCACTTTTGTGACAATATATAGTAATTTTTTCATTACATTTAGACCTCAAAACAATTCTTAAATATGTGATATTCTAAACCCCTTGCAGCAAAATTCACAAAACAGTCACCGGTTAAAGGCCGATTAATCAAAATTAAAGTATGAAAATAAAAAATGTAGCTCATACATTTGATAACTATTGAAATGATCTTTCAATTTGTGAATTAAAACTTATAGAAAAACTGTACTGTTACTGAAAAATCACGTCTGTAAAATCACGGAAATCAGCGAAATCGAACAAATTTCGTATACGGCCTCTTAAGGCTCAGTTTCATTAGAATTTATCCCGCATGCTAGTTGTTGCGTTGCATTGCGGCGTAGCAATAGCCCCCGACTCAATAACGTGAATACCAACTCGTCAATGTATTGCTACTAGCATGCGGGCTAACGACCAATGAAACTGAGCCAACCGCGTCACTGGTAGATCACGTGACTTTTCGTATCATTGTGAACTATCAGTGAGGCGATTGGTTTAAAAACAAATCGAATAGAAACGCTAGTTAGCGAACGCATTTTGGCACCGGCCTCGGTGCCTTTACTCACGGTGTTTGCACTTTCGCTTTAGAAACCGCTGGAGGAATTCTACAGATGGGTAGCTCATCGTACTCGGGTATCTTCGGAGGGAGTTCGCGAATGCTTCGTCTCGCTCGGGCGGGGAGCGCGTGGCGTTAGCATATGCTATAGAGAGACAGATGATAATTCTTTTTTTATCCGTGTCGTTGCCGGGTTAGAATAGTGCCACTCCATGTCTTCCCGTGGATGTAGTAAGAGGCGACTATAGGATTATAGGCTTGTAGTACTGTTAGGCGATGGGCTTGCAATCTGTCACTAATACAATGGTAAACATCTTAGCCTGACTGTGCAAAATGTGGTTACAGAATTATCAACAAGTTTTTTTAGAGCTTTTGGTAATTCTGTAGCTCTGCCTACCCCACTCTGGGAATGAAGGCATGACGTTATGTATATATGTATTATTTTTATGGCAATGGGAAGGCACACGAGCACTCAAGTCACCTGATGGTAAGTGGAATCTGAAACCCATATACATTTCAATTCTCAAGACTATAATCTCAAGACTGCAATCCTAAGACCTCAAATGCGTTGTCAACCCTGAGGACTAAGATGGAATGCCTCTACGCTAGTAATTACACCGGTTGTCTTATCCCCACAGGAACACAATGCCAACAGTGCTGCTTGGCAGTAGGTTATTGACATGACATTAATCGTTTCAAATTTGAATGTTTGACTACAGAAATCGGATCGTTAATATATTTGGTTGTTTTATGAAACAAGTAAATGTAACCTTTATGATCATTAAAATATAGTTTAAACTAAATTGTCTTGATTATACCGGGTGTTGCCTGTAACAGGAGCAATAAATTGAGGGATCGTTTGCACACCACAAACGTAACAACATTTATTCTACAACTTTTGAAAATAACTTATTAACTAAATATTAATTAATTTAGATTTTCTAAGCAAGCAATGTATTGCGAAAACTACGAAGTTGCTAGGCTGACTATTGGATGGAGTACATTGAAAATACTATTTAGTTTGTTTGAAAATATCCCAAATAATGTTTTACATATTTTTTTAAGTTGTAGAACAAATGTTGTTACGTTTATAGAGTAGAAGCGATCCCTCAATTTATTGCTCCTATTACAGGCAACACCCGGTATACCACTTATGGCACAAGTTTCAAGCGGTTAACCATTAAATATAGGATTCTACCGGTAACCTTTAGGGAGGGAAGATGGCCGATAGAAAGATGTCCGGCTTTTGATTTTGATTTATTCTGTTTACTTTTTTACTCTACTCACTAGACATTGGCGAAATCACTGCGTATATCGCGGTGGACCGCCATTAATAAAAAAGAAGAAGAAGAAGAACCATTAAATAAAAACATTTGTATCCTTCGTTACCCGACCTCTTTCTCGCCATGCCGTGGTCTGCCTGGTGCTGGGAGAGCATCCTCGCGGGCTGTTCTCCATCGTCCTGCTGCGACTGTAGCTCCTTACCTCGAAATTCCCTCGATCTGTAACGAAACGCGCGCATTTTTACAATAAGAAATACTTACCTCAAGTATTCCTAGGGTCGTATAAAGCTGCGTTGGGATCCTATCATTTTATAATCAACCTTTCACAAATGATTCATTTCACAAACATATCATTTGACAACCCTGTACTTTGTAACGGGGCGCTTTGGCTCCACGTCAACATTAACCTCGTCTTGGGCAACTCTACTACTGGACTGGAGGTTTTTATAGATAGCTCAGGGGGATCAGGAATTAGGGTTTGAATAGTAAACACAATTCAGTATAACATGAAGGCTTTATGCCTGTTTATTCAAGAATAACGTTAGCGGTTAGTGCTCAATTGTTAGTACTTAATTCTAAGTGGGTCGGGGAGCTTCCCGGTGCTCAGACGCTGCGCAACAGCACCGCACCCGGTCAGCAGGACCGCTTCCTAGTGCTCAGGACGCTGGGTAACAGCACCGCACCTAGGTTACGGGGGATGGGATACCTCCCTGTGCTCAAGACGCTGGGTAACAGCACCGCACCAGGTCGGTTGGATTGGATCGCTTCCTAGTGCTCAAGACGCTGGGTAACAGCACCGCACCTAGGTCACGGGATTTAGGATACCTTCCTGTGCTCAAGACGCTGGGTAACAGCACCGCACCAGGTTGGTTGGATCGCTTCCTAGTGCTCAAGACGCTGGGTAACAGCACCGCACCTAGGTCACGGGATTTAGGATACCTTCCTGTGCTCAAGACGCTGGGTAACAGCACCGCACCAGGTTGGTCGGATCGCTTCCTAGTGCTCAAGACGCTGGGTAACAGCACCGCACCTAGGTCACGGGATTTAGGATACCTTCCTGTGCTCAAGACGCTGGGTAACAGCACCGCACCAGGTTGGTCGGATCGCTTCCTAGTGCTCAAGACGCTGGGTAACAGCACCGCACCTGGGTTGCGAGAGGGGAGGAGGGAGGAGGCGAGAGGGAGGCACTACTTAGTGTTCTCAAGCTTCAGGGGCGCCCGGAGACGACCCTTCGACCATCAGAGCACACTACGCAGTGCTGGTTAGTACGGGAGTGCCTCCGCTTATAAAGGCCGTCGGGCGAAGCCGGGGGGTCGCGCGCGCGGGGTGGCGGCCGTACACGGTGCTGTGGTGTCGTGGAGGCGCGCGCGGCGTGTGACGTCAGTGGTGCGTTCGGTGCCCGGCGGCGCTCGTTACAACTTACTAACTTTGTCATTCAGAGCCAGCTCCTTCGACAGTTGTGTAGTCATAGCGTACTACAGTCCTACCAGTAGGACTTACTAGAAACCCTACTGGTAAGACCGTGAACGCTATGACTACACAAGCACAATAACTTAAAAAAACAGTTTTTTAAGTACTTGGGTCTGAATGAGTATAAAACAATATCGTTGGGCCTTAGGAGACTATAGGTTAGGTTAGGTTAGTTTTATAAAAATCCTGAAGCTTTTGTGGTTACAGAAACAACAGTGGGTTGGCAAATGAACATAGATCGTTATCGCGGGAGCAAAAACGAATCTGTTATAGAACACATATAACAGATTGTCTGTTTGCTAATAAAGGAATATTATGCCTACGCATTCTAAACCTCTAAGAAGTTCTTCATATCTTACACGACGTTTTCTCTGGATAGACATAGTTGGTCAAAGAAAATGTAATAATGAGCCAACAATGTGATTTTTTTAAACGGTTTAATTTAGCTTCACCGTGTATATTTGTTTGTTAGTGGCTGTTAGCTTCAAATCTTGCAGTCGATTTAACATATACGTATTGAAACCCCGTGACCATGCAGAATTACGATACCTTCGTTTTTTTAATCCTGCTTAGCTTATATTGATACTAGATGATTCATAAAAGGTTTTAAAACCCGTTTTGCACTTTTTTATTGAGGATGATGATACTCAGTATTTAAATATTTATTCTTTGTATTTTTTAAGGCACCAGTCATACCTTTCCCATAGACACGGGCCACTAGGCGAGTGTCGCACCTGTTATTGCCTACTTGTCATAATACTCATAATCTTTGAGTACTGTCAAATCGTATTTGCTCCCGCGATAACGATGTATGCAAATGAATAAGTTGCGAAACGATGCATTTATCAAAGATTTGTTGGCGAAAAGGCAGATTACCAGCTGCGTTTCCACCAGAGATGTGCGACGTAGTAGCCACAGTTTTAAAAATCATACAGTTGGCCTACGAAGGTACTTGCGCAGAGCAACGGTGGGGGTGTCGCGGGGAAGCGGGCGACGCGGGCCGCCGCCGCCAACTCGCTCAGTTGGCGTTCTTAAATATTCATGGCAGGATTGGCAGGCGCGTACATGTTTTTGAGTGAGTGGAGCGGTATTTATACAATGGTGCGCACCTGTTCCATGTCCGGATGACGTAAATCGTCAAAAATATTAAATAATGATTAAACAAATAAATAAATTCAATAATAGAAACCTTAAAACATCTAAAAGCAAGGTCTCACGTAAACATCTACGCCCTTAAATCTGAAAAATGTTTTCTCTATCAATAATGTTTTCATTTTTTATTTTAAATTAGCTGTTGCCCGCGACTCCGTCCGCTGAGAAAAATAAAACATAGCCTATGACATTTACAAATAACGTGGCTTTCTATTGGTAAAAGAATTTTCCAAATCGGTTCAGTAGATCCAGAGATTAATAATACAATCGCACAAACTCATAAACTTTACCTCTTAACAATATTAGTAGATTTAACAACTCAGGTATCTCTATAACAACTAGGTTTTAATCTAATTAACATCACTTCGGCCCTTCTGGCCCTGAGGGTACGTACTTCGGCCAGTCTCTTGTCTTCGCGCAGGCTCTCTGGAATGCACTTCTGGGGACGTTGGCATGTAACTGCAGTGAGCTAGCTGCAACAGAGAAAGCCGTCAGAACCTGTCAAGTTCCAGGCACTGAAAAGTACAGAGGCCCTAGCCAAGATGCGTTCGTTAACTAGCGTTTCTATTCGTTTGCTGCTACACTGTCACGGGCAGATCACGTGACTTTTTGTATGACGATGATCTATAGTCCATTAGCTTAGATAGTGTCGCAACACCCGCACGCACTTGTGCTTATTGTAATAAAATACGATTTTAATTCGATGTAAACTGCCAAACTCACTTGCGGGTACGCCACTCGCACTCTTTGTTTACGCGGCGGCATCCATACAAAAGGCGGCACGTGCCAAGGCGGCGCAATACAAAGACACACACTATCTAAGCGAATGGACTATACATATAAATATTGCAAGATTTGCAAGTTAATAAACATAGATCGTTATTGCGGGAGCAAAAACAAATCTGTTATAGAATACATAATAATATAACAGATTGTCTGTTTAGTATGAAAGGAATAAGGGCTTGTAGTACTGTTAGGCGATGGGCTTGCAACCTGTCACTAATACACTGGTAAACATCTTAGCCTGATTGTGCAAAATGTGGTTACAGAATTATCAACAAGTTTTTTAGAGTTGTTGGTAATTCTGTAGCTCTGCCTACCCCACTCTGGGAATAAAGGCGTGACTTTATGTATGTATGTATGTATGAAAGGAATATTATGCCTACGCATTCTAAACATCTAAGAAGTTCTTCTTATCTTACACGACGTTTTCTCTGGATTGGCATAGATGGTCAAAGAAATTTTCATAATTAGCCAGCAATGCGTTTTTTTTTAACGGTTTCATTTAGCTTCACCGCGTATATTTGTTTGTTAGTGGCTGTTAGCTTCAAATCTTGCAATCGATTAAACATACACGTAATGAGACCCCGTGACCATGCAGAATTACGATACCTTCGATCTTTAAATCCTGTTGACCTAGAGATGATTCGTAAAAGGTTTTAAAACCAGTTTTTTACTTTTTTAATTGAGGATAATGATACTCAGTATTTAAAATTATCAACTTTGTATTTTTTAAGGCACCTTGTCATACGTTTCCCATAGAGACGCGCCACTATGCGAGTGTCGCTTCTGTTATTGCTTACTTGTCATAATCTTTGAGTACCTACTGTCAAATTGTACTCGGTCCCGCGATAACGATGTATGTTAATAAAAAACTTGTAAGAATACCTGATAGGTGCTGGCATAGCGTTGGTCCCAGATCTGAACGCTGGTGTCGGTCTTGAGATTGGAGTTGGTCGCCACCTTCTTACTTAGGCACTGGACCGGTATACTGTCGGCCGCTTCTGGAAGGTTCCATTAGTGATTTAACAGACTTCAAAAAATGGAGGAGGTTCTATGCTCCGCTTATGCATTTTTACGGTTCCATAGTCCAACTAGGAACCCTTACAGTTTCGCCATGTCCGTCCGTCAGCAGCCTAGCTCAGAGATTCTTAATACTAGAATGCTGCAATTTGGCATGAATATACATATTAGTCACGCCAACAAAGTGGATAAATAGTTATTTGTGCAACAGGGGAGCAAAGTTGTTTTTTGCTGCGAGTGTTGATTCTAGGTTAGAATCCTGAGTGCGGCGAGGGATTCAAAGACACGAGACGCAAATAACTCTGGTCTTGTGTTGCACATACAATTTTTCGCCTTAGCAGCGAGAAAATATAACATTAACAGGGTATCTTGAACATTCATTACGTAGGTTAGGTTAGGTTACATGTTTAAGATACCCTGAAAACATTATGGTTTCAGCAGAAAATATTTCGTTCGTTCGATGAAATGGAATTCGATGCATGATAGATGCCCACCTTATTTCTTAGGATGTGGGTTTAAATTTGCATTGACCATCAAATTGCGCACGCGTCCTTTTTATTTAGAAGGGCAGGTTAAGAGTTCCGTGCTAACTACGGATCATGCCAATAAAAGCAAACGATACGACAAAGTTCGACAGAACAGTTCTGATTGGCTGTTTGACATAGTCACGTGGCTTGTTTTTTATACATATAGTTATCTAACCCTGGGATTCTAAACGTCTCGTTAAAATGTGACGTTTTAAATATAGGAACCCAGGGTTTCTTAACAACACATAACAATACAAATATTCTTTATTGAACCCCACATACAAATACAGCATGTTAAGTAAAATACAGATACAATGTTACTAAGTGAGTCAATAGGCGGTCTTATCGCTAAGTAGGGATTTCTTCCAGACAACCTTACAAAGAAAAGAAACGAAACTATACAAATGTAGTATAACTTACCCATTTGGCGCGACCTCCTCTCGCTCCTGATGATCGTTGCCTTCAGATCCAACTCCTCAGATTTCTTGCTGAGCACCAACACGGCCAGCCCACCTCGTATGTCCTGGACGATGGCTGACAAACTGCCTCCCCCCATTCTTTCCGTTTCTTATTGGGGGAGGGGAATGTGCTGGAACCAAGGAAGGGGAGTTTTACGACACCTGGAGAAGCGGACAACGCAGGCAGGGTTGGGCAGTATTTGAATTACTTGTAATTCAAATTAAAAAATCAAATACAAATACGTTATTGGTATTTGTATTACCTTCTTAAAATGTATTTTGTATTTCGTATTTCAAATACCTGACGGTTAGGTATTTTGTAGTTAGAATTTCAATAATGGCTTCAAAAAACCTTTAACATAAATACAATTAATCCTCATTTAGCGATCTTGCACAAGTCATAATTACCCTATGTTTTCGTTTGTAACATATAAGAGCATTTCTAAAAAAGTTTGTACATTTCATTCACGACCTCAATTTGCAAAAAAAATTGCAGGTTGGTAGAGTGAATGAAGCTGAGCCTAAATAACATAGTCTCCCAAAATGTCCTCATACATTTGTATGAAACTTTCCTTTTTTGTTACTAATTTCTTTGGTTCATGGTAACAAAAAAGGAAAGTTTCATACAAATGTATGAGGACATTTTGGGAGACTATGTTATTTAGGCTTTAGCTTCATTCACTCTACCAACCTGCATTTTTTTTTGCAAATTGAAGTTGTGAATGAAATGTACAAACTTTTTTAGAAATGCTCATAAACAAAGTATTATTGTTCAATTTAAAAATACACCAAGACGAAAAATACAATAAGTATTTGTATTGTATTGTGCAAATCATAAGTAGATATTGTTTCAAAGTATCTATTTGAGTGTGTCAGCTTTTAAGTCGGTTTTTAAATTAAAATGATTAATGGGTTCTTTTCAAAAACATTGTTCAGTCAAGGTCATTAATATGTACACACTTTAGTACCTTGTCTATTTAAAGTCATGTTTAAACTGCCAAATGAAATTGTCACAGCGAATAAAGTGACAAGGTACTAAAGTGTATACATATTTAAGACTTTGACTGTACCTAATTAAGCACTGAAATTAAGAAATTAACTAATGACTATTTTTCGTTACTAACATGTAAAAGTTACCGCTTCTTAATTTCATACATACATAGGTACATATAACATCACGCCTTTAATCCCAGAGTGGGGAAGCAGAGCTACTGAAATACCAACTCTAAAAAGACTTCTTGTTAATTCTGTAACCATATTTTGCACAATAAGGCTAAGATGTTTACTAGTGCATTATTGACAGGTTGCAAGCCCATCGCCTAACAGTACTATAAGCCTTTATTCCCTTAGTCGCCTCTTACGACATCCATGGGAAGACATGAAGTGGCACTATTCTAACCCAGGTACAATTTCTTTTAAAAATCAGCCTAATTGTATTTTTTTCGACGGAATTTCCCCTTTTATAAATATGAATATTATTTTCGATAAATGTAAAACTTGCTATAATAAAAGCTACAAATGCACCTTTTAAAGTTTAACTTTATTATGAACAACGCATGGGTGCAACACCCGGCCAAGGCGTATCGAAAGTCGATAAATGAGAACTCACTAGCGTTATTGAAGAGTGCGCCGAAAATTCCGATCCTGGTGATGATTAAGACGATGGTGATGGTGATAGAGGTGATGATGGTACTTACGGACATCTTGACGAGACGCAGCGAGGAGCAGCACTCATTAGACATGGAGCAGCCCTGCCACGCGTCACTTAAGGGTGCCGGCCTGCAACAAACGTTCATCTTATCTTAAGAATAATAATACATACATACATTGACTAGCATAGTTGGGAGTGACCCTGCCTCCGAAGCCAGCGGTCCTGGGTACAAATCCCAGTAACGGCAGGTATTTGTGTGATGAGCGCGAATGTTTGTTCCTGTGTCTTGGTTGTTTTCTATGTATTTAAGTATGTATTTCTCCATATAAGTATGTTTATCGTTGTCTGGTACCCATAGTGCAAGCCTGGAGCTTAGTTTGGGACTAGGTCAATTTGTGTGAGATTGTCCCCTGATATTTATTATTATTCATAACATCACGCCTTCATTCCCAGAGTGGGGTAGGCAGAGCTACAGAAATACCAACAACTCTTAAGAAACCTGATGATAATTCTGTGTGTATTCTGGGTGGTAGGACCCTGTGCAGGGCCGTCCGGATCGCTACCACCATCTTATCCATTTACCACCCGCCAAGCAACAGTGTTCGCATTGTTTTGTTCCGGTGTGGGGATAAGACAACCGGTGAAATTACTAGCATAGAGGCATTCCATCTTAGTCCTCAGGGTTGGCAACGCATTTGAGGTCTTAGGATTATAGTCTTGAGAATTGAAATGTCTATAGGTCTCACATTCCACTTACCATCAGGTGGCCTGAGTGCTCGTGTGACTTCTCCTTAACATAAAAAAACACACTTTGCACAAGTAGGCTAAGGAATTTTTTACCAGCCTATTAGTGTCAGGTTGCAAGCCCATCGCCTAACAGTACTACAAGCCCTTATTCCCTTAGTCGCCTCTTACGACATCCACGGGAAGACATGGAGGGGCACTATTCTAACCCGGCAACCACACGGTGTTGCCAAAACTAGGGAGGAGCCAAAACTACAAGTAATAAAAACCTAAAAAATTAAAGCACAAAAAGAACTTAAAGTTCATCCCTATTAAACAATTCACGAATTATAACCCCACACAAAGCAAAGCATTATACTCGTATTTATTGACATACATACATACATAACATCACGCCTTCATTCCCAGAGTGGGGTAGGCAGACCTACAGAAATACCAACAACTCTAAAAAGACTTGTTGATAATTCTGTAACCACATTTTGCACAATCAGGCCAAGAAGTTTACTAGTGTATTAGTGACAGGTTGCAAGCCCATCGCCTAACAATACTACAAGCCCTTATTCCCTGAGTTGCCTCTTACGACATCCACGGGAAGACATGGAGTGGCACTATTCTAACCCGGCAACCACACGGGCGTATTTATTGAATTGTTGCTAAAAGAACATATCAGGCGTTACATTGATCTCTAAAGTGTAAAACAATGTCGCTATTCGCGTGTCTGTTTGTCTGTTTACCCGCTAAACTTCTCGACGGATTTAAATGTGAATTTCACTATAATTTGTAGAATTTCTTCCAAGGCTTGTAGTATGGGTATAAACAACAATATAAGTGTATAGAAAACTTTCAAGACCAGAAACCAATACTCGCACTCATCACACTCATTACGTCCTTACAGGAGCTGAAGATTGAATCCAACCCGGAACAGCTAGCTTCGTAGGCTGGGTCATTACATAGACGAGAAAAAAAAATACATGTAGATACAAAAAAAGAAAAAAAAAAAAATACCACGTTGTTGACTAATATTGTCAAAATTACAGCTTTCTAGTACTAAGAGTCTCTGAGCTAGGCTGCGGACGGTCATGACGAAACTGAAAGGGTTCCTAGTTTGACTACGGGACCCTAAAAAGGGTACTAGAACTCAGATTTAACTTCCTTTCGCTGCCCTAATATTGAAATTGGAATGAGTTTCATACATGCGAAGCGTCAAATGGTCGACACACATACACTTACAAGTGCACAAATAATGTCTTACGTAGACCAAAGATCTAGGTTTAATGGCATCACATACCACAGGGAGATTCTTATAAGTGGGAATTTGAATCTAACACGAAGGACATAAAGTTCAATTACCGTTGCTATGAAATTCCGTTTTCAATTAAGAACCAAATAAAAATGAGCTTTATACTTATTAAAAGCAGTATACAGTACTACGAGCCCTTATTCCCTTAGTCGCCTCTTAGGACATCCACGGGAAGACATGGAGTGGCACTATTCTAACCCGGCAACCACACGGGGGTCTGAGCGAATAGTTTGATAGAAAAGTAGTCTTTATTCTTCTTGAAACATGAGTGCTTTTCCTACTAATCAAGTAGATAGGTACGATACGAGGTTGAAAAAGTAAAGGGACGTTGCGTGTTGTTATTCCAAGGCTTTTAGATAAACACTATAACATTTAGAATTCACGTGAAACAATAAAAAGTTACTTACATCATATTTGTAGCAAAATATTGTAATTTTAATAAAAATAACGGTAAAGCAAAGATTAATGATTTAGAATTTCATCATAATTAAAATACACTTCGATATGACAGATTCATCGAATCTGAAAGAAGGATTTTTTCTTCTGGATTGTCAGTTTACAAAGCAGGTTTTTTTAATGAGTTAAATAAATAAATATCGTGGGACAATGTCACACAAATTGACCTAGTCCCAAACTAAGCTCTAGGCTTGTGCTATGGATACAAGACTACAATTAACTTACTTATATAGAGAAATATATACTTAAATACATAGAAAACATCCAAGACTCAGGAACAAATATTCGCGCTCATCACACAAATATTTGCCATTTGATCCCGGGACCGCTAGCTTCGAAGGCGGGGTCACTACCAACTCGACCAACTTGTCGTCGTCCATTTTATTTACACTGTGGCAGAAAACCAGTCAAGTGCAAGTCAGACTCGCGTTCCGAGGGTTCCGTGCTTAAGGCTGAATCCGTGACTCATTTTGTAGTTTGACATTACCATATTGGTATGGTAGAACCATTTTGCTTGACGTGTTATGGTATTGTTTTTAAATCAAGACAACAAAATAAGACAACCGGTGAAATTACTAGCATAGAGGCATTCTATCTTAGTCCTCAGGGTTGGCAACGCATTTGAGGTCTTAGGATTATAGTGTTGAGAATTCAATTGTCTATGGGTCTCAGATTCCACTTACCATCAGGTGGCCTGAGTGCTCGTGTGCCTTCTCCTTAACATAAAAAAATATAGCGACCGCCATTACAGTCAAGTAAATAAGAGCTATCAAAACGTCGACAACACGCAAACACGTCAAAGGCAATTATCATTTAACCGTGTAGAATCTCAGCGTTGGTTAAAAAAGAAAAAAAATACTTTTATTCACTAAACACAACAAGACACACAAAAAGTGAAATCAGTAAAGTAAAAGACAAAGTGGTAGTTAGGTGTGTCTTCGTGGCAGTGAACCGGATACTAGCTCAGCATGATGCTGAGGTGCTAGGCACCTGCAGCGCTGATTTTCAGCCAGCACCGAGTGCGAAAGACGGACGGAACGTTGCACAAAGTAATAAATAAATGAAATTGTAATTAATTACTTACTATTAAACAAATAATTCTAACCAAACCAAACCAAATGTTCAGTACAGCGAAGATCCCGCAGCCTCCATCGGAATCCACCGTCAGACCAAGTCTAAAAGGGCGTCATCAGTCATCACTGAGAGCATTCGCGTGTAACATTCGAGTAGTGTGGACGTCAAGCCGAGCGCTTCTGACATAGTATAAGAACTAAAGACGATAAATAAAAGGCAACATATAGATAGCTGATATGCACAGTCTTATTGGGATTCAGTGTGCCAAAAAGAGACAGTTCTATTTCACTGTTGCCATCGCACACTGTTACATATACAGGGTGTTTTTTTGGTTGAAACTTCCAAAATAGGAGAGAGTATAATTAATGCTGAATCCGAATATCTTATTAAAAATTTAAAACACCTAAGGAGGTCAGAGAAAAATAGCATTTCAATTTTTTCCCATTTTTTTACTTGATTGTGGTTACCATGCGCCGTGTTTACCGAGACTTTAATGACGTAAACACCGTGCACAATGTTATGATTCATCGTTTCCTTTGTACCTACTTGTTACGGGCTTAGGACCGTCAAACAAACAAACACAGTTTAGGTTAAAAAAATGTAGATTATTGTTGTTAAAAATCGTTCTGAAATGGCATTTAACTACAGATAACGGTATGAATTATAAAACCGCAAGAGTTTTCTTTGGCGTATTTAAAAAGGTGAATCAGCACAACTAGCAGAATAAGTAGCAACCATTCACAAAATGCTACCCTTTGAAAATGGAATGGGTGCATTCTTTCACCTCGTAACAAGTTCTAAACTATTGAATGTGCGAGACCAAAACGTCGCCCTGCGTCGCGAGTACTCGCCCGTGGATGTTCTTCGAAGTAATCGAGAATAGCCTGCTTAACATCCACTGCAAGCCCACTTTGGCCTCTTCCTTGAGCATGGCGTGGCGTTTCAAAAGTACCCCACCACCACTCGTAAAGGTTGCTAACGATAGTAGACCTTACAGTGAAGCGCGTAATGGCCTGCCGATTAGGAAATCGTTCAGTCCAAATCCTAACGGTGTCAGCAATGTTTTGACCACTCACAAAGTAAATGTTCACAACATCAAACAATTCACGATTGTCCAGAAGCTGAGCCATTTTTTTTATAAATTAAATGATGTTACACTTTACTTAACAAGCACTCAAACACGGAACTGACGTCGCTTGCGCATAGTTTTGTGAGGGTAGTATCAAACAATAACATCGTGACGATAAGCGGCCTACCCCCTTCGTAGGTACAGAAACGACGAAAAAAAATCATTTTTTTTCTAGCTCAGAAACATGAATATAGTAATCCCTATTGTGGAAGTTGCTGACCAAAAAAACACGCTGTATTATCTACGTTCATGGTGTCCAGTTGGTGTCGTTGGAGATCAGTTTACACGAGTTGACCACACCTTGGTGTGTACGGCTAGTTTTAGCAAGAACTCGTTACTCTTTCCTTTTTAAGTTAGGTGCCTACATTCATATCAAAATTTTCGATGCTGGTAAAGATTTGACGCTTTCGTTTTAAGGCTCCTTCTAAGCCTTTAGTTCTTATTCTATGGCAACTGACGTCCACAACATTTGAATGTTCTGTGGGATGCTCCTTTAGAAAATCCTTAAATGTCCAACACTTTGTAATGCTTGGTGATTCGAAAGCCATTTAGGCGAATAATAATCATTGATAGGTAAATGAAACTAATATTACCCCGTAAAACCTTACTATAAACATGATGATTTTTGTGAGTAAGAATTTGTATCTAGCAACAAGGAAATAAAGATCAAATTCTTTTCAATTTTTAATCAAAGAAAAAAAACCGGCCAAGTGCGAGTCGGACTCGCGCACGAAGGGTTCCGTACCATTATCTATACAACCACGGTGTCTGTATTAAGATAGAGCGTAATACAGCAAAAAACATGTTTGTTGTATGGGAGCCCCCCTTAAATATTAATTTAATTTTAATTCAATTATTTGTTCTTAAAGTGAATATACAACTAAATATTCTGTGAATATTTCAAGTGTCTACCTTTTTCTATTAAACAGACATACAGTTACATTCACATTTACACATACATAACATCAGGCCTTCATTTCCAGAGTGGGTTAGGCACTAGGCGGAGCTACAGAAATACCAACAACTCTTAAAGACTTGTTTACAATTCTGTAACCACATTTTACACTCTCAGGCCATGAGGTTTACCAGTGTATTAGTGACAGGTTGGAAGCCCATCGCCTAACAGTACTACAAGCCCTTATTCCCTTAGTCGCCTCTTACGACATCCACGGGGAGACATGGAGTGGCACTATTCTAACCCGGCAACCACACGAGCAAAACTTATTTATGATTATCTCAATTGGCTTCTTAAAAATGGCGCCGACCATTGACACAATGTGTTGTTGGCCATTTTCTATCCGTTATCAATTCGGGTGACCCACCTTGTTATCTTAACTATGTAATCACTTAACGGTCAAAACATTACGTTGGGACAGCTGTTTCCTGCTAATGTTTGAAATAACCGCCATATTCCAACAACTTGTTTTTTTAAGAAAAATATAAATAGATTGTTCAAGAAGGGACTAAAGTAAGCCATTATGACACGAGATATTTAGACCCGAGCAAAGCGAGGGTGGATGAAGTTCGAATGTCATTATGGCCTTTTAGTCTCGAGTTAAATTATACACTCTACTTTTTATTTCGATTGTGAGATATCATTTTGATATCATCAAGATGGCAAAATGTATCTGGTTGTTTCCCTACACGTAGCTTGGGGTTGTATTTTTCTTTCTCGTCTACCCCATAGTGTGGAGTGTCGTTGGATAGGTCTTTCAAAAATAATTTCGGGCTTGTGAAAACAATGTTTCCATTAAGGGATCGGTTTATGAAATATTAAGCTTTAAAGCGCTAATTTTTGTTCGAGTCAAGTCCTACAGCCAAAACTGCAAATACTAAAAATCTTAAAAGAAAGCGCATATTTATAATGATTTTATTCGGCTCGGTGCTTCAAAAGGAAAAACCAACCAAGAGCATGTCGGACCACGCTCAGTGTAGGGTTCCGAAGCCGTCAAGTACTACAAACATAAAATCACAAGTAATAAATAATTTTGTATTTAAGTCAATTGGTGCCGTGATGATTTTAGTAGGTATAAACACTTTTTCACACCACCTGCTCGACAATGCCAAATTACATATATCTTGGCTTTAGCCGGGGTGTAATGTTGTACTGAATCTCATTATAACTCGCTGGGTTGTAATATTTTCACTTTTCATAGTTCTTATTACAATGGCCTTAAAGTCTAATTTCGTAATAAAAGATCAACTAATACTCGAAGGCCGGGCGCGGCGCCGCCGCCACCGCCGCGTCGAACCTAATTTGAAAATCGAACATTTTCTAAAATCGAGCTGGCCACGGCAAGCTGAATGGAACACATTTGAAATTAAACAAAAGCCGCGAGTATTGTAAGACGCTGCAATAAAATACATTGGTGATAACTGCAAAGTTTTAAATAAATATTGTCTTTCCACAACTGGACTAATGTCTCAGATATCAATTTTCACTTTTAATTTTAATTTACTATAATAAAACGCTGTTTTTAGTAGACTCGCTTTTTTATTGTCTCGCAAAAGGTGAGAAAAGTAGAGTACACTCCTCGGGGATATAGCTGTTTTCGTCTTGGGCGCGCTTGAACCCCTCACTGCGCTCAGGACTCTACTTAATTCCCTCGCTTCGCTCGGGAATTAACTCGTAACACCCTCGCTGCGCTCGGGAGTTAAATCTGGAGTCCTTCGTTACGTTCAGGATTCAATATCGCGCCCGTGACATAAAACTGTGCTTTAACCCCTCGGTGTATAATCTACTATAATCGCCTGTAGGTATCTCAAGAACCAATGATGTCTACTTAGTCGTGATAGTTTACTTAATCGAAAATTTGTTTGCACAGCCTCGTAATATTTTTGAAAGACCTATCCAACGACACCCCACACTATAGGGTAGAAGAGAAAAAAAATAGATCCCCACGTTACGTATAGGGGAGGTACTTAACCTAAAAAAAATATTTTTTACATTTTATTGTACCACTTTGTTGGCGTGACTTAAGTATATGCATATTCATGCCAAATTACAGCTTTCTAGTACTAAGAGTCTCTGCGCTAGGATGCGGACGGACGGACGGACATGGCGAAACTATAAGGATTCCTAGTTTGACTACCGAACCCTAAAAATAATTCTGTTTTCTAAACTAGTTTCGAACCCTTGGCTTCCAAAGTGGCCGGAGCTCCCACAGCACAAGCCTAGAGCTTAGTTTGGGACTAGGTCAATTTGTGAGATTGTCCTCCGATAAAAGAATATACAAACAGTTAACTTAACAATACCGTTAAGCAGTTATGGTCAGCAACATAACTAAGTATATTGGTGCTATATGTCTATAACCGTTAGCGATAACGCGATGTTATATCTTATTTGGGACGAGAGGTCTCTTGACCGGTTGATTCGAGTATTGACGCGGTAGCTTAGTTAGTGACCAAAAACTAGCGGTCCTGGCTTTGAACTCGGTAATGGCAATTGTATGATGAGCGCTAATATACATACATACATAACATCACGCCTTCATTCCCAGAGTGGGGTAGGCAGAGCTACAGAAATACCAACAACTCTAAAAAGACTTGTTTATAATTCTGTAACAACATTTTGCACAATCAGGCCTAGATGTTTACCAGTGTATTCATCACCTAACAGTACTACAAGCCCTTATACCCTTATTAGTCGCCTGTTACGACATCCACGGGAAGATATGGAGGGCACTATTCTAACCCGGCAACCACACGTTAATATTTGTCGTAATACTAATAACTTTGTGGTGGTAGGACCTTGTGCAGGGTCGGTCCGGATCGCTCCACCATCTTATCCATTAACCACCTGCCAAGCAGCAGAGCATTGTTGTGTTCCGGTGTGGGGATAAGACAACCGGTGAAATTACTAGCATAGACCCATTCCATCTTAGTCCTCAGGGTTGGCAACACATTTGCGGTTTTCTGCAGTCTTGTGATAATAGTCTAGAACCCCTGAGAATTCAAATGTCTTCACTTGGCACAGATAAATTGTAGTCTAGAATGGAACGTAGACTTCTTTTTATTTCGGAAAATTGGACAGTTCCCGAGAGAATCTTCGTGAACGGGTTCTGTTTGTGTGGTTCGGTCTGTTCACGTTTGCAAGGACTGGTTTTTCAATTAATTATTCTAGTTACGGCTTTTGATGTAGAGACCTCGTCGTGTTCATGTTCTTAACCTTACATTTGTAATGATTTATATAATAAAATGCTAGTTTTTAATAATTATTATTTATTGTAATGTAACTTACTTTTAAGTATTTTGGTGTTTTATGATTGAAACAAGTCTAACAAAAAGTGAGTTTTTAAAGCCCGGCTGCATGCTTTTATAATTCGTCTATTTTATGGGCTACTATATTGTTTTTGTTTTAATGTAAGTACTCAGTGACACTTGCGATGTTAAGACGATTCTAACGACACCTCGCTTGTTGAAATCGGCCCATCTATCCAGCGTCTACGAGGGAACATAGAGTTGGACACACAGACTGGTCAAACACATAACCCTAATTTGTGGCTTTGTCGCAGTCGCTGGAGTTTCTTGCGGCATATTACCGACGCGTAAAAGAGGCCTCATGTGGCCAAGTTACTGAATAAATATTTTGAATAGCGACAACGACTCCTTGGCCTGATTGTGCAAAATGTGGTCACGGAATTATCAAGTCTTTTAGAGTTGTTTGTATTTCTGTAGCTCTGCCTACCCCGCTCTGGGAATGAAGGCGCGGTGTTATGTATGTATGTATACATAACATAACATCACGCCTTCCACCAACCAACCACTAACCAACCAACTCTAAAAATCCCCCGTGTGGTTGCCGGGTTAGAATAGTGCCACCTTGTCTTCCCGTGGATGTCGTAAGAGGCGACTAAGGGAACAAGGGCTTGTAGTACTGTTAGGCGATGGTCTTGCAACCTGTCACTAATACACTAGTAGCTTCTTGGCCTGATTGTGCAAAATGTGGTTACAGAATTATAAACAAGTCGGTTTAGAGTTGTTGGTATTTCTGTAGCTCTGCCTACCCCACTCTGGGAATGAATACGTGATGTAATGTATGTATGTTTAAGACTTCTAAGCGAACGGAGTCGCGCTCAAGCTACTTCTTCATAACTCCTGATGACGTAATACCTATGAATAACAGTAAATAGATTATAGTAACGTTAAAGTCGTGACAAGCCTCAAACCGACTCGCCTCGACCGACGACCATACAACCATACAAGCTGAGTGCACCTTGGGCTCGACATATTAGGATAAAATATTGCGCGTTCAGAAAGTATCACCTAATGTAGAATGGCTATGCGGACAAGATTGGAAAAAAAACCGGTACAAACTTACAAGAATGTAAAATTGTATTGAGGGACAAACTTTGCTGTTGGAAAACTTGTCTATAAATTCCCTGTATTTTTTTTATCAGTGCACACATTTTAACATATGATTTTGTATCGTTAATATACTACGACAATAAAACGAGTTGGAAAAAAAAATTGTTGTCCATCCGTCCGTCCGTCTGTCTGTCAAAATCAAAACCCTTTATCTCGGGAACGCGTTGAGGTATCGAGCTGAAATTGAAACCATATATTAGCCTACAGTCCCTTAAGGGGGCACCGAGCTTTTTGCGCTCATTAACTTTAGGTATTTTATGCCCTCTGTGTATGTGTGCGTATAGCACACCAGCAAGGAGCGAGCCGGAGCCATGCGCCGGCCGCGCGCCGCGCCTGACGAGCCGTGCGCCGGTCCACTAGGCGCGGAGGTTGCTACCAATGTTTACAAAATAAAAACCGGCCAAGTGCGAGTCGGACTCGCGCACGTAGGGTTCCGTACAACTATACATCTAAATAAATGTTTTTCTTTATTCTTTATTATATTGGAGTTGATTGAATGAAAGGTAAAATGCGGTTTAGGATTTGTAACGTAGATATTAAAAATACATAATATAAAAGTTCTTGTACCTCGTTGTAACTTTGATCGATGTTTTAATAATAGTGTTTTTTTTTTAAATAAGATATTGATAAGTAAACATTATAATTATATTCCAGTTTGACAATAACTCCGCGCACACGAGTGTCAATGACGGCTGCCCTCACGTGGCTGCCCGTTCGGGTAAGCGTAGTCGGGAACCTCCCCGCGCGCGCTCCCGCTACCGATAAAGTCACGCCCCAAGCGAATTGTTGTTTACTTGGGAAACTATTACCGATTTCTTACTCGTATTAGAAAATAATGGTTCACGGTTTATGCATAAGGTTTATGTTCATAAAATTAAATGTTTTTCTTAATTCTTTATTATATTTGAGTTGATTGAATGAAAGGTAAAATGCGGTTTACGATTTATAACGTATTAAAAAAAAACTAATTATTAGATCTCGTTCAAACCAATTTTCGGTGGAAGTTTGCATGGTAATGTACATCATATATTATTTTTACATTTATCATTCCCTTATTTTAGAAGTTACGGGGGGGGGGACACACATTTTTCCACTTTGGAAGCGTCTCTCGCGCAAACTATTCAGTTTAGAAAAAAATTATAATAGAAACCTCAATATCATTTTTGAATACCTATCCATAGATACCCCACACGTATGAGTTTGATGAAAAAAAAATTTTTGAGTTTCAGTTCTAAGTATGGGGAACCCCAAAAATTTATTGTTTTTTTTCTATTTTTGTATGAAAATCTTAATGCGGTTCACCGAATACATCTACTTACCAAGTTTCCACAGTATAGCTCTTATAGTTACGGAAAAAAGTGGCTGTGACATACGGACGGACAGACGGACAGACATGACGAATCTATAAGGGTTCCGTTTTTTGCCATTTGGCTACGGAACCCTAAAAAACATAATCGATTCCGAATACTTTTATTCAAATATTGACTATAAGAAGTTAAAAACTTTTTTCAGTCTAAATTTTTTTTTTAATTTGTTGTTTACTGTCGGTAGGTAAGGTAGGATTGAATTACTTGTATTGTTGAGGTACAGTCACATCACGAGATTGTTGAGCCACTCTAGAACCCACTCACAGATAGATAGATAATTTTTAAATTAATGTCGTTTGTACATCTATGGTGTATTTAGCTAGTGTTAAGTTATTTATAATATTTATTGGGCAAATTGTTCGGCTAAAGAGAATAAATCATAAGTAAAAGCCGTACATCTTCCAATCGGCCATCTTCCCTCTCCGAAGGTTACCGGGAGAACCCTTTCATAGAAAGTTGACGGTAAATTTTGACGTAAATAATTTCTTTTGCGTGACTTGACGCTGTCATTAGGACAGAGTTCTATGGTGGCTCAACAACCCCGTGATTTAATGTAACTGTATATTGAAATGAAATAAAACCTAATTACCTTTATTGACAATATTCTAAGCACAAAATAAAGTGAACTCAATACCTAATGTAAAGTAATAAGAACGGCTAAGTAGGGCAAAAATCCCAGTCATGGACCCTTTCTTCAAGATATTATTTTTAACTGACTTCAAAGAAAAGGAAGTTCTCAGTTTGACCTGTATGTATGTATGTATGTTTGTCCGCGATTATCTCACGTTTGGCTGAACCGTTTTTAATGCGGTTTTCAGAAAAGTATTTGTTTCACATAGGAGAAGGTTTTGGTATTTTAACCGTCTTTAAAAAAAAGGATCTTAGTTTGTACGAATGTTTATCCATGATTATTTCCGCAAAAACTTCAATGTCTGATTCTGATCACTATAAAGTATAAAATTAAATTGATGTTTTAAAAAACTAAAAACTTAAAGCTGCTGTATCAATCACATATTTAGAAGTTCCTACTTAATGTTTGTATGAATATAATGTAATGAATAATGTACGCAGGTATCTTTAGAAAAAAATATTAGGACATAAGAAACAACAATAATCAATATCGGATTTTACTTCACGGCATTATTTTGTCTGTGTGAGTAAGCAATGTCATTGTCTATTTCTCCATCCACTGAAAGACAAGAAATTTGGTCCATTGGCATCCTGTAATAAAACAGAACGTTTTGATTTAACTATAATTTATTTATTAACAGAATATTATTATTATTTATTTATTTATTGACGACACGCTAGCCTAGTTGGGAGTGACCCTGCCTTCAAAGCTAGGGGTCCTGGGTTCAAATCCCGGTAAGGGCAGATATTTGTGTGATGAGCACGAGTATTTGTTCCTGAGTCTTGGATGTTTTCTATGTATTTAAGTATATATTTCTCTATATAAGTAAGTTTATCGTTGTCTAGTACCCATAGTACTAGTAAGAGCTTAGTTTGGGACTAGGTCAATTTGTGTGACATTGTCCCGTGATATTATTATTATTATTATAGTCATGCCAACAAAGTGGTAAAGTGGTAAGAATTAGTTTTTGGATGAAATTTTGTAATCCTCATTCTATAAAAATAATTCGTATTTGGGACTTATAATTCCATTGTGTGGTAAATTTTATAATCGATGTCAACCAATTCATTTACTCTGTAAATTGAAAAAATATAAAGATAATGTGAAAATTCATACTAAATTTATTAAAATGTTTTCCTATACACCTCTTACTATTTTTACGCATACCTCACCGGTTCATTAGGTACCTAACTCTTCGCTTTGTAGCGAAGTGCCAACTGGAACATTAACCCTATAAATAAAAAAATATGAATAATTTTGCAATTTTACTCATTTGTTGAAATATAGTTGTTAGGTACTGAGTATACTTACGGAGTATTCTCTTTGTATTCAGATTTCTGGAGATGTCTTGCTCTAGAAATATTGAAACCATCCCAAGAAGTAACAATATTATATAATTAATTATAGTAAAAAAAACCTCGGGTCGTTCTAAGAAGCTTGTTTTGCCTGTAAATGTGTTTTTTTAGCTAAACTACTTTTATATCTTGGTAAATATTCACCATAGAAGTGTATTTTTTATATACCTACCTACTAATTGAAAGAACTTCGCGTGTTGTTTAAAATTACTTGTGTAAATAAACCAATTTTGGCCCAAAACATCAAGACTACAACTAAACGATTACAAAGTCTTTTTGCCCTTACGCCATTTATGAAGAAACCGTGTTCCAACTATCTTAGACATTTTTTATACGCAAAAGTAAAAAAAAACGTCAAATGATATTAGCGGCAAAAAATATAAAAACCGTTAGGAACATTTAACAAAAAAAGGCCTCATAACAATTTCACATAAACTTGTAATTTCAACTCTATCTAGTAGTGACAAGGTAGTATCTCTAACTACGTAGTTAGTGAGATAGGAGTATATGTAAATAACTTGCTGATTTGCTACAATAAAACTCGGCTGTAATTCTTTGAGAGTTGATGAAAACTGTTTGTGGCTTTTGTTGCGTTGGAATAGAGTTTGATTTAGCTTGGCGTTTTGTTTGACAAAGGCAAAGTTAAGTTCGTTTTGATACTGCATTCCTGTGGTTACCATTTATATAAATTAAAGGATTGCTAGTATATACTTAATGCAGTTTTTTAGCAGAAGATATTTTATTAAGTAGTTGCTTTTTGTGTTTGACCAGGAAAAACATTGTCACACTGGTGCCAAACATACATAAATACATTTAAAAACGCCTGTTTCCCGGAGGGGTAAGCAGAGACGTCCTCTTTCGCTTCTTCCACATTCATATCGAGTCATGCATGCACGTCAGTTTCGGGTACTTTCGGCCCTTTTCCAGTATTTCTGCGGTTTATTTCAAAAAAGTACGCCTAGGGCGGCCCCTTCCGACCCTTCCACTAAGTTTCGCCTTGTACATGTCTTTCGTCATTTTTCTTTCATATATTCTTTCCAAATGATCAAAAAATGGAGTGGATTGTTGCTTTTAACTATTTTATAGTGTGTTGTTTGTGTATGTATTTCATTTATGTGATCTATTTTAGGCACCCCACAGATGATCAATTTAACAATTTAACTGTGCAATCACACTGATTGACCAGACTTTTTGATCGTCTATGGCTATGATTGAAGTTTGTGCAATCATTTTATAAAAGTTTGACAGAGTTGAATTTTCTTTGTGCCATCACGTGTGATTGTGCTGTCTGTAGTAGTGATTGCTCAATTTACCGTTTTATTCTTTCTTCTTTAAGGCTCAGGCACATCAAACGCGTGTCGTGAGCGTCGCGTCGCGACGCGTGGCGTCAGCGTCGCGGCACCCGGCACACTGCAGGCCGGCGCGCCGCGGCGGCAGCTTCACCGCGTGCACGCGTTGCTCATGCTTCGCTGCGGCGTTCGGTGTGACAGGTCGCGCGTCGCGCGCGCGTTAGTTGGCTTCAAGATGTCGAACGACACGGACTCTGATGAAGAATTTCTATTGCTTTTCGCTCTAAGTAGAAAAAAACGAGTTTGGGTACATGATATTAATACCAGACGGGAACAATATGGGGAATATCATCGTCTGTGCAGGGAACTTGAAAGCCACGAAGATCGATTTTTCACGTATTTTAGAATGTCGAGAAATAGTTTTGAAGAATTGCATGAATTATTGCGCCTTGCAATAATAAAAAATGACACAAATTTCAGATCCTCGATAACATCAAGAGAGAGGGTAGCGATTTGTTTACGGTAAGTGTAATTTAATGATTTAATATGTAAACAAAAATGTAGCCAACAACAAATCACGTGCAATTCTAAGTTGTTCCGAATATCTTGTTGTTAGATGTATTAGGTATGTTGTTATAAGGCGTGAGGTAAAATTTTGTTTGCCGCGACGATACCTAGGCGGCGGCGGCGTTGTCAAAGCTTTGAGGTCGCCGCTAGCAGCTAGCTTCGATTCCGTCCAATGACTTATATCTATCTTATTACTTAAAGTCAAATCTGGTTTGAAGTCAGTCCGGAATGGCTTAGCAAGAGGTTTTGATTTGAACTTTGCAACCGGCCCGCGAGCTAATAGGAATATTCCTCGTATAATACCTATTCGTCACAGTGACACAGTAGGTATAAAAAATAAAAAACCCAGTATCGGCGAAAAAATGTCTCCCCGTAAGTCACTTGTGTTGTTCCGTGTAACCATGCCTTAAAATGATTTAAAAAACCGGAGCTCTAGTTTTTCCAGATATGCGGTCAAGGACCTCTATTGTTATGCCACTATGGAACCCTGTCAAACGCTGTCATTAGACAGCGTTAATCATTAATTTTAGCTTTATTTCATGTGGTTTGACGCTGTCATTATGACAGGGTTCCATAGTGGCATAACAATTACAGTCCTTCACTGTACCTACCTACTTACCTGATTATTTGTAAATTATACAATAATTAGGTATTTCGTACCAGCTTGCCTATGACAGGTATTTTATAGGTATAATGCGCGGCATGTAAGTAAAAACTGCGCAGAAGTCGATTTTAGGGTCGCTTCTCACCTCCGCCACCACCTGCGCAGTAGCGGCCATGTTGTTGTTTTTTTTTTTATGTTAAGGAGAAGGCACACTAGCACTCAGGCCACCTGATGGTAAGTGGAATCTGAGACCCATAGACATTTGAATTCTCAAGACTATAATCCCAAGACCTCAAATGCGTTGCCAACCCTGAGGACTAAGATGGAATGCCTCTATGCTAGTAATTTCACCGGTTGTTTTATTCCCACACCGGAACACAATAATGCGAACACTGTTGCTTGGCGGGTGGTTAATGGATAAGATGGTGATAGCGATCCGGACGGACCCTGCACGGGGTCCTACCACCACTAAACTTACGTGCCGTGGATTATATTGTAAGTACTTTTGTTTCAAATGCAGGTGAAATAAATACGTAGGTAGGTAGGTAAATTTAAAATTACTAATAAGTAAAACTTATTGTGTGTAAAAATTACGATAGGTGTTGAGTTAGCAACATCTAGGTATTTAATTGCAAAATTGAAATGATATGGACGGGTTTAAAGTTAAAATTGATGGGATTCGTAAATAAACTCGTGTAATGCCGCGCGGCGGCGCGTGCCGCCAAATACCTACCTACCTTTATAGTCAAAGGAAGCCGCCTTGCACTAAAGTGGCATTGTCAAAAGATTTCATAAATGATTTTTCATAACACTTAGTCATATGAGTCATAGTATTAATAGTTAACGAGTAGGTACTTATGTAAGTAAAATAAATATGGGTCGATTTAAAAAAAAATACATAAGTACCTAGTTAAGGGCTTAATGAAAACAAAATCACGATCGCTTAGGTACTTTATGTTACGAAAGTTATTCATACAAACTACAAGTAGGTACCTATATGGGTAACTTTCGTTACACAAAAGAATCAATTAGGTACTTATGTTTTGTTTAAGTTTTAATTCAAGCCCTTAACTATGTATTTTTTTTTTGAAAACGTGATGCGAGTGTCCCTATCGATCAATATTTATACTTACTTTAGATTTGTGTAATTACAATGATAATATAAATTATACCTATACTTCGTAATCCATCGCGCATTGTAAAAAAATACAACCTCCTTGACGCCGTGCTGACGCGTCGCTGCGGCGACGCGCACGCTACGCCCCACTGTGACGCTAATCATGGCGGCCGCATTTAATACAACTTCGAATACACGCGCGCGCGACGCTGCTGCTTCGCGCGCGCCGCGCGCCGCGCTGCCCGAGTTGTGCGCGGCGACAGCGACGCGTAGCAGTTTGAAGGCGTGCACGCGTTACTTTTTGATGTGACGGGTCAAATTTGATTTGTTGTCTTACAACTTGCGCGTGACGCTTTCGCCGCGCGTCGCTTCTGACACGCGTTAGATGTGCCGGAGCCTTTAATTAAATTATCAGCGCAATTGCAGCAGCCAAATCCTTGTTCATCAGACATCTTTCATAATATCATAATGTAGTTGTTTTTCACGTAACGTTGAGCCTGATAACTCAGTTTTAGTTTAGCCCATAGATCATAATGATTGATGATTGACTCAATCAATTGACACGTGTAGGGGCAGAACCTGTTTCAATCAGATTGTACAAAAATACGTTTGCTCAAACATTTTGTAGGTCTGTGGGGGGTCTTAGGATGCAAAAACCAGTGTTTGTAAAGATAAAACATAACCTTTGACCAGTAATAATAACTATAGAAGAAGAACGAAACATATAGAGGCTTTCGAAATGTGGTGTTATAGACGGATTGTAAAGATCGGTTGGACACAGAAGGTGACTAATCAAGAGGTGCTGCTACGTGTCAACAAGAAGAGATGTCTTTGGGATAATATCCGCCAAGAAAAGGTTACATGTCTTGGCCATGTACATCGGCGCGGCATGGCAGATACAACCTCTTACCATACAACTGATAATGATCACTGGCAAAGGACAAGTAGGCTGCAGGAAGAAATCATGGCTGAGGAATCTCCGGGAGTCAATTGGTGTCACGGGTGCTGCCCATCTGTTTCGCCTCGCGAAAGACAGAGAAAAGTTTTCGGAGCTGACTGCCAACCTTCGCTAGTCGGAAAGGTACATTAAGAAGAAGTAATAATTATTAATATTGCTATCCTAAAGGGTATACGCGAACAGCTCATCTAAGTCTATGTTTAAATAATTTATACATTGGGTGGCTTGGTCACGCGGTTAGCTTAGAAGATGGTAGTAACTGCCTAGGGGTAAATATCTGTGTGTTAAACGCGAGTATTTGTTTCTGAGTCTAGAATATTGTCTATGTACTTATCTTAGTATTGGTATTTGTTAAATCACTTTGTAACGTTTTCTTTGAATTACTTTCCGTGATATTATTGTATGTGGTGTTCAATAAATTTAATGTACTTATATCAAGAAAGTCTTTTTTGTCACTTGTCATGTAAAAAATAATAGAGCTAGGTATAATAGCCCTCAATATAAGTTTCTTTATCATACAATACAAAACCTTAAAATACAAGTCACTTCGTGTGAGATTGTCTGATGATATTTATTTATTTCTCTTGCCTGCCCATTTCCGCGGCACGTTATTCACAATCGACCTAGCGCTCCAAATAAATTGATATCTACAACTTCATACGCTGCTAACTTCACAGTGGTCATTAAAATTTAGTTTTCGAACAACTGCCGAGGCGCCGGCCGCGCGCGGTCAGCCAACCGAATCTTAATTTAAAAACAACGGCCATATTCTAATTATAAAAGTGACAGTTTACGCAAACAATTTCAAAAAGTGACTGTAAAGAGTTTTTATGATTAAAAACTCTTTAGTGAAGTGTTGAGAGCCTTCTATTGTGTTTTAGCGTGATGATTTCGTAAAAAACACAAAATGGAGGACGTTTATACGATCAAAGTTAAGACTAAACCGGATACTAGGAATTTATATCCTTCTGAAAGGCGTTATTCCGCGTCCACTGTGACTGGACTGGCATGGGTGCATTTGGCATTGGCTGCCACTTCCTTTTTATTAGCTTGCCTAGCGTTAATAAATCCACATTCAGAAATAAATAGGCTAACTCTGAACTATACAAACGAACGCTCTGTTAATAAAACAGAGTTGATTTTCAACTTGACGGAATCTATGGAAGCTAATGACACTTCGGAGACTCATCTCGCAAATGACGAGATCAATGATTCGAGCTATATTTTGGTTTTAGCACCAACTTTAATAACTATATTTGCTGCAGCTGCCGGCATTGCTTCTATAATGGCATCTATCAGATGGTACATAGATCGGAATATAACTTGGTTGTTTATTATGTCTGTATTATCAACTCTAGTAGCGCTAATATCATTTACTATGATCATTGTGTGGTTCGTATTGACTTCTGATACAGATTTCTCTGAATTTTACAAAGATAAGGTACCTTTTAAGGAGCACGTGATTGTAAAACACACTGATGTTTTGATTAAAAATGAAACTCACATGCTGATTGCTTTAAACAATGGCAAAGTTGATGAGGAGGATTCGTACGCTTTTACAAAACGGGTGCTATCTATAAATATTATGATTGCCGCCTTCTTGGAGTTGCTATGGTCAATTTTAAGCGTTAAAATATCCTACAAAGGCATGCGAAGAAAATACAAAGATGACACCGAACCACGAAGCAATAGAATATCTGTCGTTACAACCATAAAGGGTAACAACACGAAGAAACTCCCGAGAAACGCTAAAATCCTACCACCAAAACCTGATTTGATAGAGCATTATCCAAGCAGGAAAGTGAAAAGAATATTCTTGGAGCAAAGCGAAGGATTCTATCTCAAAAAGGATGGGAAAAATAAAGAAAACGCGGAAACCAGTTCTGAAATTTATAAAGAAAGAATGATGAACTTCTTGGATAGATGTGCGGAAGGAGAAGCTAATTCAGAAAGGACTCCTAGCGTGCAATCTGAGACTGTTTTAAATACTATACCAGAAGCAACAAGAGCGCAAATAAATCACAATAATGATGCCAAGGACAGAGCTACTCCAGTCAGCTGGGGCGATTCATCAGATCACACGATCTACAACCAAAACAACATAGACTTTGACAAGCTGTTTGTATTTGGCAAAACAAGTGCAAAAGAAAATGAAAATGATAACGATTAATATGTGAAAGTGTTGGAAAATGCGTGGATTGTTTACAATGGTGCAGACATTGTTTATGTATAGAATAATTCACTTGACACGGTCCACGGCTGCGACATTACAATGCAATGTCCAGTCAACAAAGTGTTAACGTTATTGAATTGGGTCGTTTTAAGTTTTGTAGTTGGGTAAATTCTGAGGTCCTAGTGAAAAGAGAGTCGCCTAACTCGTAATAAAAAATGGTTCTGTCAAAAGTTGAATTTTTGGGTTTTGTTGATGACAGTTTATTTTTGCAAAGCCATTTACAGAGGCTCAAGAGGAGTAGGTCACGTGATCTACCAGTGACGTTGGGTTAAAAACAAAACGAATCTAGACGCTAGTGAGTTCCTACTTAAAGTGGACCCGTGTTTGGACTCTTTAGGTGGATCTTGATAATCAGAGGCCAAATTGATTTGTTCCCGATTCGTCATATTCGAAATTGGTCATCTTCCAAACTCGACAATTTCCTAACTGGTCATATTCCTAACTCGTCATATTCCAGATACGTCATCTTCCAAATTCTTCATTGTACAGTCAAATTAATTCACAAACAAGTGCTTACAGGAATAATAAATATTACTAAGGACTTAGGACAGATTGTACTTAGTAGTTATATTTGTACTACGGCTATTAGACAATAATTTAGTAAAGGTCGAGTCCAAAAGAATTGGCAAATAATGGAATGATCATAACATTTGCCACATAGGATTTCTGTAATAATTTGTGCAGGCTGTACATGTATGACGAGTTTGGAAGATGACGAATCTGGAATATGACGAGTAAGGAATATGACCAGTTAGGAAATTGTCGAGTTTGGAATATGACCAATTTGGAATATGACGAATCGGGAACAAATCACCTCTGATTATCAAGATCAACCTAAAGAGTCCAAACACGGGTCCGCTTTAAGTATAGTGGAGAACCAGTCACCAGCTTACGTCTCCATCATCAGACGAGCTCGATGATGCTACATTATTGTACCATCATCGAAGTTACGTAGGCACAGAACTATATCGATATAGTTCTGTGTACGTAGGTGTACTAAATTTCAGCTCAATCGGTCCCCGGGCAGTGGTTTTCAAATTTTCTTTGTAAAGGTGGGTACGAATTAGAGCAGCCTCGGGTTGAGGCATGCATGGCTCACCTATTTTGCTCAAATTGGTACGCGCTCACGCGCTGTGCGCGAGCAGCGGGCGAGCTGCGTGCGGCGAGCCGTCAAAAGTCGGTCATTTGACCGTGCTCAAAGGCGACTCGGTGTGCGTGTCCCGCGTAATTTGGACGTGTATCCGAGCGGGCAGAAAGAAAAGTTCTAACTTGTCTGTGGGCGAGGCGCGTAGAAATTTGATAAAGTTGCTGAGCTTTTTCACCACCGAGGCGATTTCTTCTTCTCTTTGTTAATAATTCGGTGTAGTATCGCGAGCAGCTTTCCGCGCGGGGCGAGCATGCCTCAGGCTGAGCCGCTCAGATTCGTACCCAGCTTTAGATTTGACTCGAAAGTTAGTAAATTCCGTCTTTTAGTACTTTTAATGTGACATGCAATAAACCACTTGAATTTGAATTTGACTTTTCGCTGAAAACGCGGCATCGTTGCCAACGAAACGTGATAGAATAGCATCCTAGTATACAACGACGTTCACCGAACTGGTTAATGGATGATAAGTATTTTACATTAAATTAAATACTATCCTTACTAATATTATAAATGTGAAAGCGTGGATGTTTGTTACGCTTTCACGCAAAAAGTACTTGACGAATCATCATGAAAGTTTGTACACATATTCTGGGAGGTACCTACTAGGAGTAACATTGGATACTTTTTATTAAAAAACTAAGTAAAAATATATTGCAAGTGGGTTAACTAAAAAAAATACAGTCAAGAAATTCAAGTCAAGACCATCAAGTGTCGGAAATACGCTTTTCTTAGTGAACATTACGTTTTTTCGGCACTTGCGATGGAAACATTGGGATTGTGGTCTTCCGACACCAAGAAGTTTGTTAAAGAGGTGTCGGGAAGACTTATTTTGACGGCGGCCGATCCTAGAGCGGGCTCGTTCTTTGCGCAGCGGCTGTCTTTCTGTGCAAAGGGGGAACGCGGCCAGCATTTTAGGGACCATGCCACAAGCGGGTGAACTGCAAGGGTTATTTTATTTATAGGTTATAGACGCTTAATATTTTTTTGAAAAGAAGTTAAATAATCAATAAATTTATCTCGTCCAGAATATGATTAATAAAAAATAAAATAAGGGTACTCCGTGTGGATGCCGGGTTAGAATAGTGCCACTCCATGTCTTCCCGTGGATGTTGTAAGAGGCGACTAAGGGAATAAAGGCTTGTAGTACTGTTAGGCGATGGGCTTGCAACCTATTACTAATACACTGGTAAACTTCTTGGCCTGTTTGTGCAAAATGTGGTTACAGAATTATCAACAAGTTGAGTTGAGTTGTTGGTATTCTGTTGCTCTACCAGTACCACAAATCTCGGGAATAAAGACGTGACGTTATGTTATTATTTTCGTGATATATCGTTTCATCGAATTTCATTTCGTCGAACGCTATTTTCTGCTGAAACCATAATGTTTTCAGGGTATCTAAAACATTAATTACGTAGGTTAGGTTAGATGTTTAAGATACCCTGAAAACGTTATGGTTTCAGCAGAAAATAGCGTTCGATAGGTGTTTCGATGAAATGATACACACCCGTCATACACAGATTTAGGTTAGCGTCTTTCCTGTGGACACGCCGGAAGTTACCGATTTTAAAGCCTAGTTTTCTAGCTAAGCCCATTCCCGCATAAACGGCGTCAGGGCCTCTATTCAACTGCGTTATAACGATATCGTTTTTGACCTGTTTCCGTATTGTCAACGTTTTGATAACTCTTATGT
Source organism: Acleris holmiana (assembly GCA_949316455.1). Lineage (NCBI taxonomy): Eukaryota > Metazoa > Arthropoda > Insecta > Lepidoptera > Tortricidae > Acleris > Acleris holmiana. Next base: position 1,661,133 of record OX438788.1, read on the forward strand.
CATTTACAATAATAGCGACTGTGACATAAACGATTCTTAAACGTGTCAAACACGATATCATTTTAACGCACCTGAATAGAGGCCCAGGACTGCTTTAGACCTATCATATAAAATACCTTAAATGCACACGAACCGACTTCAAAAAAGAAGGGGTTTATACGTTCCACTGTATGTATTGTTTTTAAGAGTGTGTATGACCCAAAAAGGTAAATAATTATTAGTTCACTAGTCTGGTTAATGAATGAATAAACTTTATGTCAAAATAACGATTACATTTTACAAAACATGTATATACTTTAATATCAAGTATCTATATGCTGCTGCTATATATATGCTGTAAACGACGTTCGTAAAGATTAACCTTTTTAGTCTGTGACATTTTATGAAGTAAAAAACTTGGAAAACCTTTTTTTTACGATAAGGAGAAGGCACACGAGCACCCTGCCTTCTCATCATAAGTGGTAACCTGATGGTTAGTGGAATCTGAGACCCGTAGACATTTGGATTCTCAAGACTATAATCATAACACTGCAATCCTAAGACCTCAATCGCGTTGCCAACCCTGAGGATTAAGATGGAATGCCTCTATGCTAGTAATTTCACCGGTTATCTTATCCCCACACCGGAACACAACAATGTGAACACTGTTGCTTGGAGGTAGGTTAATTGATAAAATGGTGGTAGCGATCGGGACTGACCCTGGGTCCTACCACCACTACTAACTTTGTTTGTACGAGTGTTCGACTATTTGGAGTAAGTTAAAAAAACGCGGTACGTAATGCAATTCCATGCATATTTCGCGGCCGCTGCCATTGGTAAAAAACAACTTTTTTTTATTTGACCGAGGCCTGGAACGCAGAAATTCGCGGGATGTTTTTACAACAGTAAGGTTAAAATTTTCGAGCATGAAAGAGAAAACATACATACATACGAATACATCGCATGTTTAGTCAAACAAAGAATTAACTCAAAACCAAATTGAGTTTTAAATAAAACTCTACTAACAGAAATCAGGTTTTAAATTCGAATGTATTTCTATTTCACAATATTTTTTTGTTTGATTAAACGTGCGACATGTATATTATCAAACTCATTACCCGTCTTTCGGCGTCGCAGAGTCGCGTAAAAATACAGTCACTTTCGTACTTAGCCAACTGGAGCATTCCGAAGGAGAAAATAAGCCATTAGAAGACGGTTTCGATTACACTAACTAGGTTAATAATTGTGAGCCTTGCTTAACATACGTGTGTAAGATTTGTATAAGAATGAAGAGGGAATCTTTAAACTCGACTTTTTTAAATTTTTGAATAACCGGAGGTGAGAAGTGAGTCCTATGTTTTTTTTTATGATAAGGCGAAGGCACACGAGCACTCAGGCCACCTGATGGTAAGTGAAATCTGTACCGTGAAATCAGACCCATAGACATTTGAATTCTCAAGAGTGTAATCCTAAGACCTCAAATGCGTTGCCAACCCTGAGGACTAAGATGGAATGGCTCTATGCTAGTAATTTCACCTGTTGTCTTATCCCCACACCGGAACACAGCAATGCGAGCGTTGTTGCGTGACGGGTGGTTAATGGATAAGATGGTGGTAGCAATCCGGACGGACCCTGCAATGCTGGATGGGCTTGCAACCTGTCACTAATACACTAGAAAACATCTTAGCCTGTTTGTGCAAAACGTGGTTACAGAATTGTTAACGAGTATTTTTAGAGTTGTTGGTATTTCTGTAGCTCTGCCTACCCCTCTCTCGGAATGAAGGCGTGTATATTGTATGTATGTATTTTTGTTGAAATATTCTTCCCAAATGATATTTAACCGCATTTGCCTCTTCCATAACATAAAACATCATAATATGTTATTTATCAATGACCTTGACAGTTATGCTTTGTGATCTCTAACGAAACTATTGTTTCAACATGCGTAAATAATGAAACAGTTTTGCAAGCACTTTTATGAATGAGTTTAACTTTTAAATTTGCGTGCGTAGTAACGAGATTAACGCATTCAATGTCGGCCATGCATATAAAGGTTTTCCTAACTTTCACGCAGCATTACATTTTTCATATGATTATGCGTGTCAATTAATGTCGATTGGTTTAAAATTCGCTGGACAGGACGTAATCCAACTTGGGTTTTATTGAATTAATTTCACGAGTAGGTCATGTCATTGAGTATCGAACTGGATAATAATGATATATTGTGTTAATAGCCGTTTCCCGCGTTTTCGTCTGTTTAGAAGTCGTTTATCGCTATTACCGGCCCGCTATTATTGATAATTCTATAACCACATTTTGCACAATCGGGCCAAGAAGTTTACTAGTGTATTAGTGACAGGTTGTAATTGTAATCCCATCGCCTAACAGTACAACAAGCCCTTATTCCCTTAGTCGCCTCTTACGACATCCACGGGAAGACTTGGAGTGGCACTATTCTAACCCGGCAACCACACGGACAATTTACGACATAATTTGAATAATACTAAATATCACTCGCTCAATAAAACAAATGAAATGCAAAACGTGACCAAAAAACTATTACCACAGAGTAAACAATACCGTTTCAATTGCAACTATGCAAATTTCGAAATTCTACGACTAGTGGCGCCCCCATAGCGTAAGTTAGTTTGCGTCAATGACCTGAAATATAATGGGTACCTTTTACTTACGTATTGTGAAAAACATTTGCGAATCGAATTGATTTTATTTAATGTGTTACTGTTGAAATCCTTTTAAGTTCACAATTTTTATGTAGCTTGCTTGCGACATCTTTAATTAGACATGTCTTGTATCTATACATACATATAGTGCCACTTTATGTCTTCCCGTGGATGTTGTAAGAGGCGACTAAGGGAATAGAGGATTGTAGTCCTGTTAACTTAGTGTAACAGTAACAAAGTATCAAATGTCTTGACAGAAACATGTTAACAGCATGAAATCAAGTCTGTTTTATTAAGACGAGGACAAATTTATATAACAATGGCCGTAATTGGTTCGGGTTGCAATCAGATACCTACGTTAAATATGGACGTCGATACGCGAGATTATTACATAAATTATATGTATTTGATATTTCTCTGACCGATCGGATGTTATGGACCGAAACCTTTAAGTATTTGATGTTAATATTTTTTTAACTAGCTGTATGACTAACTAAGCTTAATTTCCGTCATTTTCCTGACAATAGCAAACACAAAAAAAGAATTATCCAATTTGAGGCAGTCGTTCGGAGTTATGCGCGTACGTACAGTCAGCGTCATATTGTACGTAGCAGTCAAGGAAACCACATATTTGGAAACATCCAGAATGCTGATTAACATCGACGCAGCCTGAGTGATCAAATTGTTCAGGTCATCCACAGCGCTCAAATATACCGGAGCACACACAACGGGAAAAACTTGATTACATTGAAGACGCCGCTTGTACCTTTACAACCACATCGCTGCAGCATCCGAAGTACCTAACCAAAAGTACGGATCTCGTGACTAGAAAATGTTTTAATTTATATTGCTTAAGAATATTAGGCTAGTCATGAAAAAATTAAGTTTTCGAACTCGAGGGGGTCATAGCGTTAGCCGCCATCTTGAATTGAAGGGACCAAAATTTGTTCTGTTTTACATAATGCTTCAACAGTTGAATTTATGATGAAAATGTCAATGAGAAGTATAAAGACATTTTTTTGTGTAATTGTATTTTTTTTGTGTACCTACGTCTTATAGATAGATACAAAGTTACAAGAGGGAGAAAATTTTATACTTATTAAAAAAACATCGGTAGGTGAAATTGGCATTATTAATAAGTAAACACTTGGAGGTTATTACTGTGATAATTAAGTAGAAATTATCTACGTGAACTTTAAAAAGGTCAACATTGCTAAATAATCTGGTCCGTGTTTATAAATATTCTTGATATGTCGATGAATACAATTTTAGGAAAATATTTATATTATTATGTAAAACCAGAAGATGGCGTTTCTTTTACATTCCATATGTATCTACGAAACAATTGGGATTTGTATTGTTTTATTTCGCTAGTTAAAAATGCACTTTTGTATTAGGTAAAAACCGGGCAAGAGTGTGTCGGACCATGCTCAGTGTAGGGTTTCGAAGCCGTTAAGTACTTACTACGAACATAAAAATCAACTAGTAATAACAAATTCTCTATTTAAAGTCATTTGATGACACATCTTAGATTGTTTTAGTAGGTAATAAACACTTTAATCGCCTGTATCTCAAGAAACAATGATATCTACTTAGTCGTGATAGTTTTCCTTATAAATTAGTTACATGCGCTTTGATATAATATTTATTTATGTTTTTAGTATTTGTAGTTATGGCAATAGGGGGCGGGACACTAGACTCTAACAAAAATTAGCGTTTTAAAGCTTAATATTTCATAAACGGATTACTTAATCGAAAAATTGTTTTTACAAACCCGTAATATTTTTGTAAGACCTATCCAACGACACCCCACACTATGGGGTAGACGAGAAAAATAAATACATCCCCACGTTACGAGTAGGGGAGGTACCTACAAGATTTTATTTTACGACCTTGTTGTCGTGATTAATATGTATATTCATGCCAAATTACAGCTTTCTAGTACTAAAAGTCTCTGCGCTAGGCTGCGGACGGACAGACATGGCAAGACTATATGGGTTTCTAGTTTGACTACGGAACCCTAAAAATGAACACAAAAATATTGCGGTTATAAAATAATTATTTATTTGACCTTCAAAATAAGACACCGATTAACTTCGGGGAAATCGTGATAAGATTTGACAAATGCTGACGGCTGTGTAATGTCAAATGTCAGAATGAAAATTAATCGACTTGGTTAAAAAACACAAGGTATAATAACGATAAAAAACATAAAACCGGGCAAGAGCATGTCGAACCATGCTCAGTGTAGGCCTCGAGGCTATTAAGTACCTACTACAAAAGAAAAAAACAAGTATTAACTAATTTTCTATGTTAAGTCATTTGGTGCCGTCTTAGATGATTTTAGTATACTGTAATTCTATGGAACTTGCTAACTATGTAAACAAACAATATATTGAAATTGACATCTAATGTCAATTTTAGTATGGCGGCTTGTTTACATAGTTAGCAAGTTCCATAGAATGACACTTTAGGTATAAACACTTTATTCGCCTGTATCTCAAGATCCAATGATGTCTTATTATTCGTGATAGTTTTCCTTTTAAATTCATTATATGCGCTTTCACTTAAGTTTTATTTCAGAATTATATTATGTGTAGTTTTGGAATTAGCGCTTTAAAACTTAATATTTCATATAAACAGATCCCTTGATATGACACAATATTTTTAAATGACCTATCCAACGACACCCCACACTGGAGTAGGCGAGAAAAAAAATACATACCCAAGTTACGTGTAGGGGAGGTACACTGCAAAAATGTTTTTTAAGGTTTTTTTTACCCCTTTGTTGGCATGACTAATATGTATATTCATGCCAAATTACAGCTTTCTAGTACTAAGAGTCTCTGAGCTAGGCTGGGGACGGACGGACGGACATGGCGAAACTATAAGGGTTCCTAGTTTGACTACGGAACCCTAAAAATGTCTTAGCACCAGTAATCCCATTATTTTAATATTTTGCATTTTGTTAGCTCCACATGTTTATTCTCTCAAGTTTAAGTAGATATACATATAATTCCCGTAATTTCTAATATATCTTCTTTTTCGTGCTATCTCCATGTCCTCCATGGACCTACTAATTTTAATTATATGCTTTATCACTCCTGTTAACGTGTATTTCGCCAATGTCGTGTTATTTATAGACACTCCCACGGACTTATTAGAGAAATAAGTCCATGGATATGACACGTGAGGACAATTGTTCGGTGAAAGAGTATTTACTCTTGCGGGCTAAACAGAAGCACATGGGGTTAGCTCCACGCGCTTCTGTCAAGACCATCAAAGATTAGAAGGGTATGTCTAAAGTTTTGCCCAGAAAAGGGTTTATTTTTGAAATATTTTAATGAACGTATAGAGTCTGGCTAACGAAAGCTGTCCCAGAGAAAGAGGGGCAATTTCAAGACACCTGCAGCTTTTAACACTGACTGTACACTGAGTAAACGGAGATGATACTCCAACACTGAAGTAAAAAGATCAGGAAATCAAATACCTAGTATCAACTCCGTTCATTCAGTGTACAGTCAGTGTAAACAGCTGCAGGTTTTTTGAAATTGCCGCCGTTTCTCTGGGACAGCTTTCATTTGCGAGACTCTAAAAATAATCACAGAAAACACAGATTGAAAAACAATACCAGAAAGCAAGTTATTCCTGTACTAAAATATCATTCAAATTGAATGAATTGAATGGTTGCTTTATGGCGAACACTTAACATTGACGCCTTAAGCTGTCAAAGCCTAACGTGAGCGAATGAATGAGGCAGATTCAACCCCGTGAAGACCATGACCTAGTACCATTGCGTCGGTTACTCATATTTGAAGTTTGCTTGTCACATATGAACCAATGACATTCCTTTATTTTTAATTCAATATCAATAATATAAAGGTAAACTATAAAGTGTAATGAAATATATATAAATAAACCTTACACAGTACATCTACGTAGCGTTGCGTTTTTTTTATGTATACATCAAACCATACTATAAATAAAAAATAGTACACTATTTTATGTATTTAACTTGAATGATGAATAGTTGGGTCAAATGGCGCCATCGCACTTTACACATATTTTTTTTAATTATTGAGCTGTTAGCAGGCCAAGGTCCTATCATCGACTCTGCCTTTTGTGTTCTGTGGCCAATTTGTATAATAGTGATTAAAATCACTAGTGTCGACATAGGAGAACTAAAAAGGAGAACTAAGGTTGGCACTAGCGGTTGGCAATAGTTTGTAATTTGCCTTAACGTTATATTTTTTGCAGACATTCGGGTAGTAGAAAAACACAATACACTATAATATAGAGACCATTTTATTGCAATTATTTCGCAATTTGTCTTAAAATAAAACGAGCTAATCGCCGTCTTCTCTAAATTAAACTGTCGTAAGTCGAAATGATAATGTGCCGATTTCAATTTTATGTTTTGTGCATAAAATTCAAATTGGCTTTTATAATATAGTTTTAGGTGATTCGCAAGATTTTGTTCACTATACTGCTGGTTATATTAAAGACATAAAAAGGTTTACCATGCGATTGTTGCATCAGAAAAGGTTAATAACCTCGTCCATTGCACACATGTGCACTCTAGGTACGGTGGCACTGATATTATATCATGTTTCTATAGACAAATGTTAGTGTGTTGTCGTCCGTGTGGTTGTGGTTGTCCGTGTGGTTAGAATAGTGCCACTCCATGTCTTCCCGTGGATGTCGTAAGAGGCGACTAAGGGAATAAGGGCTTGTAGTAAGTACTATTAGGCGATGGGCTTGACACCTGTCACTAATACAAGTAATACACTAGTAAATATCTTAGCCTGTATATGCAAAATGCGGTTACAGAATTATCAAAAAAAATTTAGTAACAAGTATGTAGATAGTACGACGTGACTATCTCAGTGGCTTACGTCAATTACATACAATTTTCAATCGAAACTTTGTCGCTATCGATTGTCGAATGGAACTTGTCTAGCCCCACTTAAGCTTTATCTATGCAATTAATTAAACTGGGCTGGGATTCTACACGGTAATAACGATATCGTATTTGACGTGTTTCCGTATTGTCAACGTTTTGATAACTCTTATTTCATTTACAATAATGGCGACTGTGACATTCAATTAAACTTTACAGAGAAACTGCTCAGTTAAATCGGTCGTCCATACAGTCTATACACGTTTCAGTTCACTGTGCGATAGCAGGCTTTCAATTTTATCTATGCGATTTAACTGTACTGCTAAAACTGACGAAAGACTTTGTTCAGTTTTATCTAATGATATTTCGGTTAGATTTCTGTTTAACTGCAAACTTCTCAGTTTTAAAAGGTTTTCTGTACAGTTAAATCACATGGATAAAACTGAAGGGTTGGTAGCCCGCTTTACGTAGTCCGTTAAGAGCATTGTGAACCATAAATTAAAAAAAAAACCATGGGCTTATTGTTTATATTAATCACAGCATTGCAGAATGACCTAACTTTAGGTAATGAGTAGTCTTAACGTAATCTATAGAAAACAATGCAAATTACAGGATGCAGTACTTAAATGTAGGCAAGTGATGTAAGAAAAACCGGCCAAGTGCGAGTTGGACTCTCGCACGAACGGTTCTGTACCGTGGAAGAAAAGGCAAAAAAAAACGTTTGTTGTATTGCATGGGAGCCACCATATTTCAAGTGCGTTGCCGTTATTAATATCGAGCAAATAAGGCAAAAAAATACGTTTCTTGTATGGGAGCCCCACTTAAATAAATAAATAAATATCACAGGACAATGTCACACAAATTGACCTAGTCCCAAACTAAGGTCTAGGCTTGTACTATGGGTACTAGACAACGATAAACTTACTTATATTGAGAAATAAATACTTAAATACATAGAAAAATATTTCTTTTATTCCGTCTTTAGTATTTGTTGTTACAGCGACAACGGAATTACCCATATAATTAATGAAAATTTCAACTGTATAGCTCTCACGTTTCATGATACAGTCTGGTGACAGACAGAGAGACGGACAGTGGAGTCTTTAGTAATAGGGTTCCGTAGTCAAACTAGGAACCCTTATAGTTTCGCCATGTCCGTCCGTCCGTCCGTCCGTCCGCAGCCTAGCGCAGAGACTGTTAGTACTAGAAAGCTGTAATTTGGTATGAATATGAAAATTGTTCACGCCAACAAAGTGGTACGATAAAATTACGAAAACAATATTTTTTTATGGTAGGTACTTTCCCTGCACGTAACGCGCATAATGTGGGGGATGTATTTTTTTTTCTCGTCTACCCTATAGTGTGGGGTGTCGTTGGATAGGTCTTTTAAAAATATTACGGGTTTTTGAAAACAGTTTTTCGATTAAGTAATCCGTTGAATTTTAAAGGAAAACTATGACGACTAAGTAGACATCATTGGTTCTTGAGATACAGGCGATTAAAGTGTTTATACTTACTAAAATCATCTAAGACGGCACCAATTGACTTTAAATAGAATATTGGTTATTACTTGTTGATTTTTATGTTTGTAGTAGGTAATTAATGGCTTCGGAACCCTACACTGAGCATGGTCCGACGACACTTTGGGTATGGAACCCTAATAATAGCATCAGAAGTAGGTACCTAACTCCTACTTGATCTGTGGTGTCACTTATACTATTACTTATTCTGTGGTGTCAGTGGCAATGTCGGATGAAAATAGAAATATTTTTTCTCAAACATGCTCAGAAAGAACTGATTTTCCGATTGAAACACAACGGTGGTGATTTCACCACCGTTGTGTTTCAATCGGAAAATCAGTTCTTTCCGAGTCTCTTATAGGTGAAGTTTAATCCGGCAAGTTTAAGAAGTCCCATCATCGGAGCGTACAAAACACATTATTATCTGTATGTTGCCTTTTATTTTTTATTCTTCTATAAGTACCTTTAGTTTTTATTCTATGGTTAATCCAAATAAAAACCAGCCAAGTGCGAGTCTTACTCGCGCACGAAGGGTTCCGTGACATCATCTATACAACCACGGTGTCTGTATTAAGATCGAGCAAAAATTACGTTTTTTGTATGGGAGCCCCCCTGAAATATTTATTTTATTTTATATTTAAGTATTTTTTATTATTAAAGTTAAAATACAACTGAGTATTTTGTGAATATTTCAAGTGCCTACCTGTTGCTATTATTGATATCGAGCAAAAAAGGAAAAAAAAACGCGTTTGTTGTATGGGAGCCCCCCTTAAATAATATTTTATTTTATTTTTAGAATTTGTTATTATAGCGGCAACAGAAATACATAATTTATGAAAATTTCAACTGTCTAGCTATCGCGGTTCTTGAGATACAGCCTGGTGACAGACAGACGGACGGACAGACAGCAAATTCTTAGTAATAGGGTCGCGTTTTTACCCTTCTCATACCCGAAGGGCCCTAAGCAAGAACCCTTGCATTTTTAAGAGCCCTAAAAATGCAATACAATTTTGACAAATGGCGTTTTCATTATGCATAGCCAGCTATGGCCTTTTGTTACCGTCCCTAATAATTTAACGTGTGATACGAACTAATGTGAGGAGTGGTGTTCCTGGGGCGTGGTGCTCTAGTAATTAATTACAACTTAAACGCGAACCTGACTTGACATGTCGAAAGATCGCGTGACTGCGTGTCATCGACCTTGGACGAGACAAAATGCATTAAGCTAATGATAGCGATGAAACCGACGTAACTATTAGGTATGTATAAGAATTTATTTCTCTGCAAAAGTACCGAAAATAAGCTGTCTTCAAAAACAAAAAAACCGCCTGCACTACGCTAATGATGGCGATGAAACCGACGTAACTATTAGGTATGTATAAGTATTTATTTCTCTAAACGTGTTGCAAAAATACCGAAAATAAGCTGTCTTCAAAACCAAAAAACCGCCTGCATTACACTAATGATAGCGATGAAACCGACGTAACTATTAGGTGTTCGCGTTCAGCTACGAAGTAGGTAAGCACCAGGGTTCAACTGAAAACCATCGCTGTGGCTCCAGCTGCAGCACATGCTGAGCTGAGTCCTTTTTGACTTCGCACTACAGCGCAACGTCTCTAATTTCGCTACTTGTATAGGTACAAATCAATATCTCCATGTTCTATTCCTTTACCTTTTGGTTTTTTCTGTTGAAACTTATAATTTTGATTGTTGTGTTGCAGTGTGTTTTTGTCAAATAAATGTGCTGAGTTTGAGTTTGTTTGAATTTGTATGTATAAGTATTTGTTACTCTAACCGTGTTGCAACAATACCCAATATCAGGTGTCTTCAAAAACAAAAAACCGCCTGCATTACGCTAATGATAGCGATGAGACCGACGTAACTATTAGGTATGTATACGTATTTATTTCTCTAAACGTGTTACAGAAATACCGAAAGTAATATGTCTTGAAAAACAAAAAAAAAACGCCTTCAAGAACGCAAAGTATAACTTTTCAAATGGTAAATAGATCAGTCAAACGGAAGTCGACTTCTCGAAATCCTTTTTTGAAGACGCTTAAGAAATATACGGGTTGACTTGGCACGGCATTGGAAACGAGTGAATCCTAAGTTAGAATCTTACTAACATATGTTTAAAGCTAGTTATTTAAGTCGTTCACTAACCAATTTTTTTAAAGTGTATTTTTATTTATATTATTTAATTTAATTCAAACTATATTAACTTATATGGATCATAATTGTCTGAAATAAAGGTTTATTGTTTTTTTGTGAACCTCCTTCGTTTTCTAAAGCCGGTTAAAAAAACGGCCAAGTGCGAGTCAGACTCGCGCACGAAGGGTGTCGTACCATTATTTATACAACCACGGTGTCTGTATTAGGATCGAGCAAAAAACGCCAAAAAAACACATTTGTTGTATGGGAGCCTCCCTTAAATATTAATTATTTATTCTTAAAGTGAATGTAAAACTAAATATTCTGTGAATATTTCAAGTGTACTTATGCAAAATGTGGTTACAGAATTATCAACAAGTCTTTTTAGAGCTGTTGGTATTTCTCTAGCTCTGCCTACCCCACTCTGGGAATAAAGGCGTAATGTTATGTAAGTGTCTATCTTTTGCCGTTATTAATTTCGAGCAATAAACTACAAAAAAAACACGTTTGTTGTATGGGAGCCCCCCTTAAATATTTATTTTACTTTGTTTTTAGCATTTGTTGTTATAGCGGCAACAGAAATAGGTACATAATTTGTAAAAATTTCAATTGTCTTACTATCGCGGTTCTTGAGATACAGCCTGGTGACAGACATACGGACGGACAGACAGTGAAGTCTTAGTAATAGGGTCCCGTTTTTACCCTTTAGGTACGGAACCCTAAAAAGAATATTTATCAAAGCCATACCAACCCTAATAAAAGCTGTTATCTCAATCAGTGACTGAGAGGGTGCGATTGCTAAGGTCGACATTATTTTTGGCTGTGTTAAATAATATTTTTTTTTTTTGTATAAGTATGTAATAATAGTAGTAACTTTCAGAACAGTAACATAGTGTAAATTGTAAACAGAGTAAGATTTGTGAATTCATTACTATGGGTAATGAGTAATGGGTTAATGACCTAAGACCTAAATTGTACTGTCTTCATTTCGCCTTTGTACATCCCTATTTGGTTGATTTATATTGTTGTCTAGTAGCAAGTGTTCTAACATTACGGAAACTTCATTTAAAATCGTAGACAACTAATCTATTGAACTGTAAACATACTTGTTTCATGTAATAACACATAATCACATAATTTATACTTACGTTTTCTCCTGCGTGACTGGTTTAACTTCGCTACTTAACGCCAGATGGCGCTAGTATTATGAGTATTATCCAAGGACAGTATTTGACTGTGGATTATACAGGGTGTTAGGTAATGAGTGGATAATCCTTGAACTACGGATAGAGGGCACTTAGGACGTTATGAAAAAGCTAAAATAGGTTTAGTAAAAGTCGCACGGTTTTCGAGATATTTGGACTTTTAATCGGATTTTTTGTCATTTTTCCTTATGTCCATGTTACGAAAAACCCTTAATTTCATGTATTAATTCATATTTTTTTCACTTTTTTCTTGCATGGTTAGAATCACTATGAACTAAGGAAGTTTTTAAAGCTACATGCCAAGTTTTTTTCATGACAACTTTTTGAGTAAACTCACTAAGATACTTTTTCCATACTAAGAAATCCCCGCGTTTGTTTTTCACGTAGTATGGAAAAACCAACTTTGTGCGTTTACTCAAAAAGTTGTAATGAAAAAAAACTGGGCATGTAGCTTTAAAAACTTCCTTAGTTCATAGTGATTCTAACCATGCAAGAAACAACGAAAAAAAAATTGAATTAATACATGATCTTAGGGGTTTTTCGTAACACGGACATATATTTTTTTTTTTTTTATGTTAAGGAGAAGGCACACTAGCACTCAGCGGCCACCTGATGGTAAGTGGAATCTGAGACCCATAGACATTTGAATTCTCAAGACTATAATCCCAAGACCTCAAATGCGTTGCCAACCCTGAGGACTAAGATGGAATGCCTCTATGCTAGTAATTTCACCGGTTGTCTTATCCCCACACCGGAACACAACAATGCGAACACTGTTGCTTGGCGGGTGGTTAATGGATAAGACGGTGGTAGCGATCCGGACGGACCCTGCACGGGGTCCTACCACCACAAAAATAACCAATATAAGGAAAAATGACCAATATCTCGAAAACCGTGCGACTTTTACTAGACCTATTTTAGCTTTTTCATAACGTCCTAAGTGCCCTCTATCCGTAGTTCAAGGATAATCCACTCATTACCTAACACCCTGTATATTATCTGTGGTCGTGGCATAGAATAAGAGCTAAGGAAGGGGAGCTAGAGCCTTAAAACGAAAGCGTCAAATCTAAACCTGTCTCGAAAATTTCAATACAAATGTTCAATAAGTTAAAAAAGAAAAGAGTACAGTACAGTTCTTGCTACAACTAGCCGTATACACCAAGTCCTAATCCTTTGCCACATATATTTTGTTCTGTGTAGCTTCTTACTCATATCACTACATAGTATAAAACAAAGTCGCTTTTTCTGTCCCTATATCCCTATGTATTCTTAAATCTTTAAAACTACGCAACGGATTTTGATGCGGTTTTTTTTAATAGATAGTGATTGAAGAGGAAGGTTTATATGTATAATACTTTAATCCGGAGCGAAGCGAGGGCGGGTCGCTAGTTATATCTGTATTTTATTTATTTATATTCATTTTTTTCATATATATGTTTATTACTTTATATGTATAAATAGTTAGACTAGCATTATTAATAACTTTTAGTGATATTAGTAAGTATTAGGTAAGTAGATATTTCAATGTAAATAGAACATAATTGAGAAAGTTATGTATTATTTTATTATATTCGTAAAAAATATGTAATCATAAACGATAAAAAGTGTATGCTTTAATTTAGTAAGTAAGTAACACAACAGAAAATATGTTTTTTATTTCAGATTAGATTATTTTCTTGTAAAACAACTCAATGTTACTCAATTTATTATAAGCTTGTTACAAAGTAAGCTTTCTAGCTACCGATTTTTATTGACTTATGTCAATTATTGTACACCATAATTATGGTAGATTGTAGTGATGCACACACCAATGTACTTGTCACCTGTATAATATATTATACTTGTTACCTACAGTCATGCAATAAATATATTTTGATTTTGATTTATAATTACTTTAATTGTGGAGAGTACATAATTAATTTAAAAATGTCTACCATAGAAATAAGATAGCACCCGCTAGATAGTAAGTATGCAGTGTGCGGGACGGACGGGAGACCAGCGCTGTAGAGCGAGCCTGCCGGAGCGCGCCTAAAGCAAACGCAGAGTCCTAATCCTTTGCCGCATATATTTTGTTCTGTGTAGCTTCTTACTCATATTATATTATATTCTTTTTAAGTCTGGTTAGTAAGAGCTCCATTGTTTTTTGTGTACTATTTTGTGTGTGGCAATAGATGATTTCTTATTCTTATTCTTAAATTAATTGCACGTATTTCAGGCCACACCCGGTATGTATAAAAATGAATCCCTATTTCCCTTGGTCACGGCATCACGCATATGCGACTGGACCGATTACGCTAATTCTTTTTTTGTTGTTCGTTATCGTCAGGAGAAAGTTCTTATAAAAGAAAAAAATGAATATTCCACTAAGAATGAATATATATTCCGCGAAGCCGCTGACGGGTAGCTAGTTTTAACCCTTTTCTTGGCGATGTATCTTATAAGACACTTTTTTTTTTTTTATGCTTTTAAATTCTGAAAAGTATTGACCTCGCGTTTTTTTTTATTTTGCCAAGAGAAGGGTTAAAATAAAAAACCAAATTAGAAATACAAAAATAATTTTATTTGGTGGCGATTCGAAGGAACATTTCTTGTACAATTATTAACATCAAAATTACTTATTCTAAAAATGCAATCGTATCAAAAATACTTAACAATTCAATGTACTTCAATAATTGTAGCTTAATCCCAAAAGGGTTAAAATTAACTTAACAATCTTAATTATTCAATATTATAATATTAATTAAATCAATACATCGACCTGAAGCCTGAAATAAAGTTATTTCAAATGTTTTTAAGTTATAATAAAGTCTGTCTTATAATCTCTGACATAATAAGTTATATTAGCGGCAAAAATATTAAAAGTAGTATACATATATTGAATATATTATTCTATATTAAAGTGTGGTTGCCGAGATAGAATAGTGCCACTCCATGTCTCCCCGTGGATGTCGTAAGAGGCGACTAAGGGAATAAGGGCTTGTTGTACTGTTAGGCGATGGGCTTGCAACCTGTCACTAATACACTGGTAGTGCAAAATGTGGTGACAGAAAAAAAAACAAGTCTTTTTATTTGTTGGTATTTCTATAGCTCGGCCTACCCCACTCTGGGAATGAAGGCATGATATCACATCGTAATTTTTCAATCATTTAATATTTATCAACCTACACAAACTCACGCGTTTGTTTGCAGTTTTTAATATTTTTGTATTTATAATAAAAAAGAAGACCCGAATACAGTGTATTTAGCCATAGGTAAAAAAAAAATTCAGTACATAGTCAGCTACAGTAGTAACACAAATATAAGTTACAACGATGTACCTGCGCAGAAAGCATATTTTTAGAAGGCGCGAAAACGTTTTGGCCAATTATAAGGCAGTACGTTTGCGCGGGTAAAACTTCGACGGCTATTGGTCAAATATTCGGCAGCCATTGCAGCGACGCCGTCGACCGCCATTTTATTTAGCGTCGCGTCAGTTGTCATTCGTACACAAGCTGAGACGCACGAGCGCTAATCGTCATTTCATATTCTACCTTACGCGTAACACGACAAGGTTTGTATTGAATTGATTTTTACGTTCGTTTATCTTCGGCATTAGTGAGCACCTTTCTGCGTGGACGAAGATTGCCGGCGTAACTTATATTTGTGGTCTTAGTGTACTTCAGTGTATTTAGCCATAGAATAACAAAAAATATTTAGGACATAGTCAGCTACCCGAATATTGTCTCAGAGATTCTATGACAGGCTCTAAACCTATATTAAGGTGGGTACGAATTAGAGCAGTCTCGGGTTGAGGCACGCGCTACTCACCTATTTTGCTCAAATTCGTACGCGCACACGCGCTTTGCGCGAGCAGCCGAGAGTCGGTCTTTTGACCGTGCTCAAAGGCGCCTGTGTGTGCGTCGCGTTAATTGGACGTGTATCCGAGCGTGCCGCGGACAGAACGACAAGTTCTAACTTGTCTGTGGGCGAGGCGCGTACAAATTTGATAAAGTTACTGAGCCGTTTCAAATACTTCTTTTTGTTAATAATTCGGTGAAGAATGATAATAAACGCAGCCGCGGCTGGCATCGTGTCCGATGCCATTTTGAAATGCCGGCTCGCGGCCAGCACGCTGCCTCACCCGCGCATATTTTGTGCAACAATTTGGATCATGCCTCAGGCTGAGCCGCTCAGATTCGTACCCAGCTTTAGCCGACAAGACTGCTTATTAGGACCATTAAATAAAATAAAATAATAAACTTGGTCATATTTCCTTGACACTGTTAAACAAAATCCTCGATAGTTTAATAATTCTGACATCTTTTTCGCATGTTGGTTGAAAAGGACTGTGAAGCGAAAAAATCCATACAAAATGCGATAGCGGTTTTCTACCCTTAAACGTTATCAGATTTTTACAATTTTTGGGTATGTTGTAGACATTATGAAAAATTAGGTATGTATGTACTTGTTTTTTTTTTAAGTAAAAAGCAATAGAGAACACGCATGAAAATCAGAATTGAGTTACATTGATACGATTTAGGAGTAAATTAAAAAAAAAACATAATAAACGCATTACACTAAGTTTTGAACTGTTTATTAAAATTTTATATAGAATCAAAACTTGTTGAAATTTCAAAACTTCTTTTAATGTTTAGATTGTATTTTTAGGCATCCTTATTTTATTTACGTAATATTTTAATGCAACGATATTGGCTTAAACATAGTAATTTACGAAATAAATGCAAATTTGTTTGTAAGGTCCATATATTTTAAACATGGAACCACTGGGCTGGGATTCTACACGGTAATAACGATATCGTATTGGTTTTTTGTTTTGATAACTCTTATGTCATTTACAATAATGGCGACTGTGACATTAACGATTCTAAAACGGTTTACATTCATCTGGCATAACTTTTTTGGCATAATCATCACTTGGCATAATCATCATTTGGCATACAGTCTTTTTTTTCAGAAACCGTATACTTTTCAGGATTGTTATAAAATAAACCTAACCTTACCTAATGGGCTCTATGCAATGCTATTTTAAATAATCCTGAAAAGTATACGGTTTCTGAGAAAAAAGACTGTATGCCAAATGATGATTATGCCAAGTGATGATTATGCCAAAAAAAGTTATGCCAGATGAAGAAATATTAAGACGAATAAATATTTTCTTGGAAAGGAAATCGTAAAAATCGGACAACGTTTAAGGGGAGAAAAACGTTATCGCATTTTGTATTGAAATTATTTGCTTCACAGTCCTCTTAAGACCTCAAATGCAGAACAACAATGCGAATGCTGCTTGGCGGTCGGTTAATGGATAAGACGGTGGGTCCTGCCACCACTGACTTCTTTTGTTACACCTGTTTAAGTTTCTTCTGGTTCTATGTCTAGTTATGTTAACGGTTCCTCAGTGAAGTATGGGTGCTCCAAACAGTCCAGGGCGGTCAGTCTTTTGGCTGGATCGAACACCAACATCCGCTGGAATAAATAACAAGCAAGCTTCAGTAAGCTTCGTCTGGGAGGCGATTTTTGACTATAGAGTGATAGAAGGATGTTGAGAGGAGGGTGAATGCAGGAAATCAGATAAATGGAGCCCTGCACTCCTTTGTGAGCAAAAGGGGCGTTTCACAAAAAGCCCGACTGGCTGTTCACAATGGAGTGTTGGCCCCTACTCTGATGTATGGCAGTGAATGTTGGGAGTGGCAGGATAAGCATGAAAGTCGCATAAATGCAGTAGAAATGCGCTCTTTGCGTAGTATGTGTGGTGTGAAACTGTGTGATAGAGTAAGGAATGAAAACATCAGAGAGAAGTGTGGTCTGAAAGAAGATGTAGCGACTAAAATTGAAAAGGGGCATGCTTCGATGGTTCGGTCATTTAGAAAGGATGGATGAAAAAATATGGACGAAAGAAATGCTAAAGTGATTGGAAGGGTCGGAAGGGGCCGCCCTAGGCGTACTTTTTTTAATCAAATCGGGGAAATACTAAGCACCCGAAACCGACGTGCATGCATCACTCGATGTATAAATGTGGAAGAAGCGAAAGAGCTTTGTCAGGATCGTAGCAGGTGGAAAAAAGTGGTCTCTGCCTGCCCCTCTGGGAAACAGGGGTGATTTATGTATGTATGTATGTATGTAGAGTGATAGAAAACATTAGCACACGAAAATGTCATGGTAATTTTCGCATGAACCCGTTTTTTTTAATTATGTCGTTACTCTATTGGATGAGCGAATGAGCTCTATTGAGATGAACGTAACGATTTTTTAATCAGCATTTCCTGTGTCAATCAAGAAAAAAAAGGAAAAACATGCTAAACACAAAAAGTTATTTCTTGCGATTTGGAGCCGGTTTTTGTTTTATTTCTTTTATTTTATTACATAAAAAACTTACCCTTATAAGGTCCAGGGCGTGAGGTTGGATCCTAGGTAGGATGTCAGCTAGATCCTGGGGAGGGTAGTCCGGGAAGCTGTCCACCACTATGGAGACGTTCTCCGGCCACTCGTGCCGGGGCGGCCGGCCGATCAACCTACAAATCGAGGAGGAAATCAGTATCATTATTAGGCCATGGAGCCTCAACAAGATAAAAACTGTAAAATCGACAAAAACTTCTGGTTGGAACTTGCCAAGTAAAATTCAATGCTGGATTATAGTCATAAAACTCATGAAAAGGCAAAGGTTTCGCATATACCCCATCCTAACCTTAGCCCACCTAGTTCCTAGCTGTTCTAAACCACCTCCCTAAATCACAGTACAATACTTCAACATTTCTCAAACAAGCCAGTTACTAACATGAATTTTTAGTTTTCATTTAACACAAACACTAACACTACCTCGTTGCGAGCTGTACCGAACCTTCTTTAAAAATCTTAGATCAAAACTCCAACATTTCTAGAACAAACCTGTTACAATCATACAGTTTCAATGTGATTTAGATAATATTCAACCCCACCTCGTTGCTACAAGTTCTTGAACGCCCCTTAAAATTTCAGATGCAAACTCCAACATTTCTAGAACAAACCAGTCACCTGAATATGCAGTGCAGCTGATCTGAGTCGGAAGCTCCAGGCAGCAGCGGCGCGCGGGAGTGCAGCTGGGCGAGCACGCAGCCCGCCGACCACACATCCACTCCCGTGTTGTAGGAAACTCCGAGCAGGACTTCGGGCGGACGGTACCAGAGAGTCACGACCTGGAAATCAATTATAATCCAATTGTTTAGGTACTGGTATTTATTGTAGAAACAAATACATTCACCCGTAAGCACGTGTGTTTTGCCGGGTTAGAATAGTGCAATGTCTTCCCGTAGATGTCGTAGAGGCGACTAAGGGAACATTACAAGGGCTTGTTGTGGGCTAACCTAACCTAACCTAACCCACTCTGGGAATGAAGACGTGATGTTATGTATGTAAATACATTCAATTGTAAAATACAAATTACGAAACTAACTATAGATAAAGGCTAAATCACTGTCAGTGCTGATGGTGTCCAGGAGGCTGGCAGCGTTGCCTGTTGATGCACGGTGTCCTACCACCACAAAATACCCTACACAGAGTATGGTCCAACAAGCCGGTTAGAACTAGCGTTTCCCGCGACTCCGTCCGCGTAGAAGTCAACCATCGCTATTTCCACAGGAACCGTCAATTTTTGTGGTAAAAAGTACCCTATGTCCTTCCCCGGGACTCAAAGTATCTCCATACCAAATTTCATCAAAATCTGTTCAGCGGTTTATCCGTGAAAGTGTAAAACACAGACATACAGTCATTTTCACATTTATAATATCAGTATACATTACATGTACTTACAACACTCGTGAGCTTCATATCAGCGTCATAAGTCTTCGCCAGCCCGAAGTCAGCCAGCTTGACTCTCCCCTCTGCAGTGACGAGCAGGTTGTGGGGCTTCAGGTCGCGGTGGACGATGCGGTGGGAGTGGAGGAAGTCCACGCCCGATAGTATGTCGAAGGACATGCTCTGGAAATAGAAAAATCAATTAATTTTAAATGTTTGGAAAACAATGAACCAACTCGAAATTATTAAGGAGTTCCTTTGTCTTTCCATCCCTTTCAATCAAGTACAATTATAACCTATTCTTGGGTTTGAGATTATAATTTGTACTGGAATGACATGTTAGGATTTACTCCTTATTGGAGCACTGTTAAATTAAATTAAATTAAAATTAAACGTTCTGGATCACCAGGACCAGGCAGCTACGGGTCAGAGAAATCTGGTATTTAGCAGCTGGTGCTCATGCCATACGGTACTGCTGGTCCAAGAATAAGGAACATGGGGTTGTTGATGACTTCACCTTGATCCTGGTGTCCTACAGCAGTGGCGCGCGCGAAGGAGTCTAGGTGTTCCTACCAGTACTGCAACACCAGGAACAGCACCAGCTGCTTGCGCTGCTGGGATCTGTGAGTTTAAGTCCTGGTCTCTAGCTGCTGGAGCTCATGGCACAGGGTACTGCTGGTCCAAGAATAAGAAAAATGGGGTTGTTGATGACATGACCCTGGCTCACCCTGATCCTGGTGTCCGGCAGCGGCGGCGCGCGCTTGAGGAAGGAGTCAAGGTCTTGCTGCACGTGCTCGAACACCAGGAACAGCACCAGCTGCTCGCGTTCTAAGGAGTTGCCACCATGGCATACGTCCAGGAGCCTGAAGACAATAAATTAATTCATTATCTTACAGGTCACCCCTGTGGCAAACTGGCAAACCCTTCCTCAAGCCGAAGGGTCGAAAATCCGCATCATGTCAAAAAAATAACTTTTCATGCAAAGGAAACTTTTGGGGAAGACGCCGAGGCCGTGCCATTAGACGACACCCTCAGTCAGTACTATTATTGTGATTTCTAAAAACTCGGCATCCTCTAAAAATATTACTAAACCATAAATAATTCATTGTAGATTAATTACGCCATTTTGTCGTGGAGGGAAGTCTCCACTGTATGGAAGTTTTTTTTTATGAAAGACGTGACTTTTGCTTATGCCATAATGATATAATACAAAGTTCGTTTGTTTTGAATCCAAACATACTGAGACAACTGAGGGGTTTCCATCCTAAAAACCACATGCTTTCGGAACGCCTTTTAGTGTGGGAAAGCGCCGCCTCGTTATCGATTATTAATTATGGCTTTTGACGCAGAGACCTAGTCAGTCGTTTTGTTCTCCTAGCCATTATATTTAATCTAATATTTATTTATTTATTTATTGAAACAAAATCCACAGCTCAATATATAACAATTTAAAAAACGTATTATGTATATAAATCACCAGCCAATTATAGATTTACATTTTATAATTTTTAACTGCTAAATGCTAAATATTATTTGTAAATTTTGTAATAATTATTTTAGTATGTTCTAATTGTAGTAAAACTATTATTGATTTTAAAAAAAGACTAGCTGGACCGTTCTTTATTCAAATTGGAATATCATAGCTACTGTGGGGCGGTACGGAATTCTCAGTGCGCAAGTCCTTGGACTTCACCATTTTTTTATTTATTTAGCATGCTCGCGGGAAATTAATATAAATTTTCTTGTCATTGAACTTCAGTTTTACCCTCACCGCACAATGTTCGGATGCTTATAAGCTCCCAGTTGCTGCAGCAGTGCTATTTCCCGCAGCGTGGACAGTGGGATCCCGTCCTCAGTCAGCGCTACCTTCACTTTCTTCATGGCCACGATTTGACCCCCTTTCAGAAGGTCACGAGCCTTGTACACAGTTCCATAGGCACCTGTGATGGAAATATGGATACTTACATGAAAATGAAAAACGTTTATCCTGGTTAAAATCACACTACAAAACAATGCAATACTATTGTATTGCATTGTTTTGTAGTGTGATTTTAACCAGGATAAACGTTAGTACGTTGCTTCCAGTAGAAAGAACAAGATTTATGCAAGAGTCATATAGAGAGCCAAAATGTAGACGAGTCCCTCTAGTGTACAGGTCCAGAAGTGCACTTTCTACTGAGGAAGCCAGTGCTTTTCTTAACCACAAGTTTTTTTTTTATGTAATAAGTATAAAAAAAACCTTTTTTTATGTAATTAGTCCTACGCATTCATAAGTCGACGAGTTGCGGATAACAGCCCGCCACAAACTATATCCTATAACCTATATGTAATTACATGATACAGGCCATGAATATTTTCATTTTATATTTAGGTTCTGAATGCTGGAGTTAGTGACTTAATTAATAACGTTAGATGTATTTAATACCTATTTATATTTAACTAGCGACCCGCCCTCGCTTCGCTCCTGATTAAAGTATTATACATATAAACCTTCCTCTTCAATCACTTATCTATTCAAAAAAACCGCATCAAAATCCGTTGCGTACTTTTAAAGATTTAAGCATACATAGGGATATAGGGACAGAAAAAGCGACTTTGTTTTATACTATGTAGTGATGCAAGTAGCAAAAATGATTAGTGAATAGAGGCATTTTTTTTGTTTCTTCTGTTTATATGCTATGCTTTCACAGCTTAACTGCTGAACTGATTTGTATGAAATTTATTTTAAAGCTAAGCATAAACCTCGAGGAGGGACAGGGATTTTTAAAATGGATACAATTTCTAAGAGGAGGCACGGGCAACAGGTAATAATAAATAAATGAAAACATCTTCAGGATGTTGTTACGTTACTTCTAAAGTTTATATATTTTTAATTAATGGTTTAAGTAAAACCGGTCTTATCGTCCATAAAATGGCTAAAAATATATCAATGTTTTATTTTTTAGCTTCATACGCGACGCAACGGTTCAAAGATAAACATTAAGTGTTCATTTAACAACATAAATAAAACTCTATTCTCTCTTCTACTATAACATTTTGAATATTTATCACAATAATACGATATACTCAAACGTTACCATACAATACAACAGAACCGTAAAAAAAATATTATGAAGATCCGTAAAATGTAATTAACCCGGCACATGGACTTTACAATAAGTTTAAGGTTATAGTAACATGCTTTTAAAAACTTTAATTGTTATATTACCTGTACCAATAACATTCAATTCTTCATATTTCTTCGCAGACTCAAATAAATCACTGACTTCGTTTATAGAAACAACTGGAGGAGCTTTTGAACTACCACTAGCTGGTGGGTCCGACATTTTATGTTTATGATAATTAAAAGCACAGTTAAAAACCACAAATTGCACTTAACTAAACTAAATCACTCACAGATCACAACTCAATACTCATAATTACTCCTTCTTGGTTTTAGTTTATTGTTTGCACAAGGACACCGCTTTATTTTGCTTGTAAACTAGTTTCAAAGTTGTTTTATTTTCACATCAAGTGTTTCGGTCAAGTCGTTTGGGATGGAAGTTGGGGGCAGTGTTGCCAGGTCCAAACTGAAAAAAACAGTAGACATATGCCCTAAAAAACAGGAGATTTGGAAAAAAAACAGTAGACAAAATTGATTCCATAAAACTCACCTAAATATATGTCTTTCTCATGTTTTTCCTCGGTTTATTCATTTTCTGATTTATAATCTTCATTTTCATTTACTACAAAGGATGAATATTATGTTTTATGTTGTAGGTATTTATTTACTTGGATTTACTCTTATCAAATCACAGCACAAAGCTCATCTTTCGGGTAACAAAAATTTCACACACTGTTTAATTTAACTACCTATTGTAAAATGTTAGCTCCTCGCCCGATTAAAAAAAGGCAAATCGGCTATTATGTATTATTACATTCATACAATAATGAAATATGCTAAGTAAAGTGATAGCACAGGTGATAGTTAAGCAAACAAACTTTAACTTTAGTTTCAGTTTCACTCGGTTAGACTTAGAAAAGTTAGTTAGAGATTCAATTCGAGATTCGACCAACAAACAAACCATAGACCTAGACCACACACAGATTCATTTCACATCGCATCGCTCATTTCGTTTCGTTCAGAAATTGGCATTAGATGACACTCTACGATAGAATTTAAGGCCGCCATACACTCGCATCAAGAACATTGACCAGTTATGAGTAAAATTTTTTTTTACGACAGGAGAATTTCTAAAATCCAGTAGATTTTATGAGAAATACAGTAGAACAGTAGACACACCCCGAATCCAGTAGATCTCCTGTAAAAACAGGAGACCTGGCAACACTGGTTGGGGGGAGGGAATACGAACACCTGTCGTAAAACCCGATAAAATTACAAAGTCGACAGGAATGATAGTTGGACATGTGAAGAGGGTTTTTTTCATTTAGTCGAATATATTTCCGCCGCTGTTTGGGAGTAGGTAGCGCCGTCTAGCGAGCAGTAGCAATATGGGCTGTGCCTTAGTAACTTAAGTTGCTTTATAGTTGCAGTCGTAACTTGTAGATGTCAGCACTAGTTGCATTAACTACAGTAAATATTGAAATAAATTTATTTAGTTTTAGTACGTCTGTTTTGGCATTTCCAAGAATCGTATAAATCAATAAAATTATTCTGAGAATCAAAATCACGAAAAGTTCAGGCAAGTTCATTGCAAATATATGAAAGGAAGAGAAAGTAAAACGTCTGCCTTGAGTATTTCTATTTTCTTTCCCTGAAAAGCAAATAACCAGCTAATTAACCTTAACTATAAAAAACATAATTGCCGGCTAATTATTTACGAACTATAAAAAACAAACAACAACAAAAAGGCTATTTGCCGGGCTCGTCCGGGATTTGAACCCGGGACCTCTCGCACCCGAAGCGAGAATCATACCCCTAGACCAACGAGCCATGTGAAACAGTGACGAATTATATCGTCATTTAACACCAGTGATGACGTATTTCGATTTCAAGAGCTAATCAAAACAAAATCGAAATAAACCGCTCAAATCACTGCTTCATGTCATGTCTAATTAGTAGGTATGTCAAAATACTTTTACTGTAGTGTAAGATAGTCTTAATGTTTTCTGTTAACGTTATAATCAAGATAAGAAAAAATAGAAACTAGGTACCTACCTGCCACCATCATTTATGGTTAAATTTAGGTCATTCATTATTTATATTGTTTTTCTAGCCAGTTTAGGCGTTACGCGTCAATCGTTAATATCGATCGAATACCCTCTAGTTAGAGAACTTACGTTTTCAAAAATAGTGCATAGGTACCTAATGAATAATGATATTTATTTCTTTGTCTATTTCGATTATGAGATGAGAGGTACTAGATACTCTCTTTTATTTTTCTGTTGATAGGTGCAGCATTTTTTAATAATTTTGATTACTTATTTAGGCGTAAGAACTTTAAATTGAACCTAACGCGGTAGACTCAAGACATAAAGCGCTTCAGTAAGATTTTAGAAAGTTGCGCGGGAAAGGCTAAAAAAACTACCGCTACATGACACCCTATATCCGCCTCCCTCTATCCTGTGCAACTTGTATGTTCGTCCCCGCTCTAGCATACGGCACGCTCGAATTCATTTTGAATGAAGTCAGTCGTATGGTGTGTTCGGCGCGCGCATGTTTGAAACATGGCTGACATTCTAACTTGAAAAATAATCAAATTAAATACTTTTTTTGAGTTAACAGTACAATTTTATAAACTATTGTGTGGATGTGGTAAAATTCAATTATTTATTCAAGCTTTTATTACGTTAATAACATTAGTGTTGATACGTGTGTCTGTGAATGTGAAAGTTACAAGAAAACAGTGTGATTTTTTTGCAAGTTCATCCTACTTTTTTATTTGAACAGCTGTGTTTTTTATGACTAATTACACTGAGGTAAGATTTGCTTTATTATAATAATTAGCTATATTTTTGTTTTACCGGGTACTTTTTTTTAATTTTGAACGCTGGATTCCACTAATTTCTGTCAATTAAATCAAAGAACCTAATTAAATGAAAAACACACTTGGCACCTACTGGTTGTAGAATTATCGCCTCTAGTCCCTTGAAATAAAGTTTATGAGGCAATAATAGATAGGGTGCAATCAATATGACAGTTCGCCCATTACTTTGCCATGTTTTAGAATGGGCCCAAATAATAGAAAACAAAAAGGTTAAAAACTGAAAAAGTCGTAATACTGGTGGGTAAGAATTTTAAAAGTTTAGGTTAGTTTCATGATTAACTTGAAAAACTTTTTCACAATCTCTTTAAATGACTAATAGGGTAGTTGGTCATTCACACTCATCAATTTCATCATATTTTATGAGTGAGACACAACGAACGACAAACTAGTAAAATTGGTAACATTTCCATAAAAAAATATCTACAAAATTTAAAAATTTTTACCTGTCCGTTAAATTCATAAATAAGTCAAAACTTTTATTAGAACTTTTTAAAATGCCAAATGCCAACCCTAATCTCCAACCTTTAGTACCAATTTCACCATGCAATGTTACATTTAATCAATGTTAATCGACTGTTAGTTCATACATTTTGACAACTGTTAACGCTCTAATCGTTTGTTAAGTGGTTAACATCGTAGGTATGGTGAAATTAGTACTTTTTAAAGTCCTAAATAAAGGCCATTTAAACAGTTAATTCAAAACAACGGCGTTGAATGTAAGACACCAATTCATTTTACTTTTCCCAACTCTCATACAAGTACGTACAATATTACTGTACATCTATTCATCCGTTTGTCCGCTGTAGTTAACCAACATCACGCCTATTAAGGCGAAGATGTTTATCAACTTAAAAGGAAACATTGGGCAGGTCAGTCCGTGGTAAGTATTTACTTAATGGGATATTAACCGCAAACTTGTTTTTGTTAATAAGAAGCAAATTTTATAACGTGTGATTATTTACACATATCTGTAATACAGAAATTAACAGAACAGTCGGCGTTATAAAATAGCTGCACGCTTTTTTAGTGCTTTGTCACTTTATCGTTGTTTGAACTCCAGCACTATCTGTCATAGGCGTTAATGCGACAAGGTATCAAGGTGTGCAGCTTCTCATAAAGCCAACTGCAAATGAATAGTAAACCCTGACACCTGTCATTCCTTTACAAATAATATAACCTCAATTCCAAGAATGCGTTAGCTGAAGCCCGTGGAGAATCCCTCCAAAACAAAGTTATATTCCGACACCAACCATCTCGACGCATGCGTTATGTCCACTACTCGACATTGGCACAATAAAAAGACCTAGGAGTTTAAGCAAGCAATTAAAAAAAACCCAAGAATAGGTCATAAATTGTACTGTATGTGATAGGATTTCTTACCTGTGCCAGTACCATTATAGTGATGGCCAAGACGAATTTTTGGTCCGCAGATTGTACCACTTAGTCAGTACAATAATGTACATTTCTATCTACTTGTCTTATATCAATTTCAAGTGATATACCTACCTAAAAGTATGGGGGACAATCTTTGTTTATTCTAAAGGCGCATTTTTTATTTTTTCAATTTTCTTCTTTTAAAAAGAAATTTAGAAAGTCATATACAAAATATTATCTACAACAAAACAATGCTTGTATTAGCCTAAAGATATTTTGGTAACCGCACTATTATAGTATACATTTATTTATAACTTCGTAAGATGTTTGTCCTAAATTTAAGACGTTGGTCCGCTAGCTATGTGAGGTCACCCATGCCCTTAAGCGACCGAGCTTCTAAGTCGGTCATTACTAAATTGTAAAAACATCTTGGAATGTAAGTACATACTTATTTATAAACGTAGGAGTATGGGGTAGCTACATTTAAAGGTGGCACTTTACCTGTTATTTGTTAAATTATGTCGTGGCATCTCTTTCATTCGGTATGTCAGATGTAAGGTCAATATTCGGCGAAAATGGCCAAGTGAAAAGATGAGTTTGGTGAGGTGTAGGTCTACCATACAAAATACATCCATCATCAAGAAAGCAAAAAAATCTTAAAAGTATATTTTTTAAAAGCAGGTCTACATTTTAAATATTTCGCATGACACGTTTAATGAAACACAAGTCACAAATAATGTCATAGGCAGTTTTTTTTGTTACATACATACACGCATAACATCACGCCTTTATTCCCAAAGTGGAGTAGGCAGAGCAACAGAAGTATCAACAACTCTAAAAAGACTTCTTAATAGTTCTGTAACCACATTTTGCTTAATCAGGCCAAGATGTTTCCCAGTGTATTAGTGACAGGTTGCAAGCCCATCGCCTAACAGTACTGCAAGCCCTTATTCCCTTAGTCGCCTCTTACGACATCCACGGGAAGACATGGAGTGGCACTATTCCAACCCGGCAACCACACGGTTTTTTTTTTTTGTTAATGTCTTATTTTTATTTTATAGCCAATGCATTATATCTCTCAGTTTATTCTCATATTTACTTCTCATTTGCAGGATTTTATGTAATTTCTGTTGTATTTTCCATTGGAAGCTCTAGTTAAAATTTTGCATGCGTGAGTCACATAGCAAATCCAGGATCAAAATTCGTTCTTTTAAAATCACGAGTTGATCAAACTTTCAAACACGCCTTAAGTTAACGTTCCTAATGGCGGTCACTAGGGCCCGGCATGATGCGTAGACGCCCTTGCCCGTTAGCGTTAAAAACTCGTTGGAATACTTGGGATGTGTTTATTATTACACGTAGGAGTTAGGCTAAATATATGGGAGTTTGCGACGGCAATAATATTTTCTAAAGGGCCGTACAGATGTGTTGATGTTTGAGAAGGAGCTTACAAAAGAAAAAAAATGAAGAATCCACCGGGAAAGTCAGATATTTGCAGGTGGGCGAAGCCGCTGACGGGTCGCTAATAGAAAATAAATACTTAGATACATAGAAAACATACAAGACTAACACACAAATATTTATCCACATCACAAATATTTAACCTAACCGGCTACCGGAACGGATCCCGAATCGATATCTTCGTGCGCATGAGCAAAACAAATTAAAAAAACCGGCCAAGTGCGAGTCTGACTTGCGCACGTTTGGTTCCGTGCTATCATCTATAAAAACGGGAAAAAATCATGTCTGTTATGGGAGCCTAGTTAAATATTTATTTTATTTAAATTTAATAATTTATTTTTAAAGTGAATACCTATACAACTAAATATCCTGTGAATATTTCAAGTGTCTACCTGTTGCCGTTATGATTATCGAGCAATAAAATCACGTTTGTTGTATGGGAGCCCCCCTTAAATATTTATTTTATTCTGTGTTTAGTATTTGTTGTTATAGCGGCAACAGAAATACATCATCTGTAAAAATGTCAACTGTCTAGCAGTCACGGTTCACGAGATACAGCCTGGTGACAGACAGACAGACAGCGGAGTCCTAGTAATAGGGTCCCGTTTTTACCCTTTGGGTGCGGAACCCTAAAAAGATGCGTACCTAAAGATGTCATGATATTATTTTAAGAAATACTAAATAAAAAAATCTAGGTAAGTATTTAACTTTAAAATCAATTTGTGCAGGGATTCAATCTACTCGCGGACCCAGCCTTTGGATTTGATATGATAAAGGGGTTATGATATGAAATCCAAAAAGTGGGCTCAGTCGTAGATTACATCGCTGCACAAATGATTTCAAAGTTAGTAATTTTTCGTCTGTAAGCTTCGAAAATCGCCCTAGTGCTTAGAATTGTCCTAAATTAAGTACGCTGGTCCGCTATAGATAACTATGGTGGGGATGCTCTTCAATTAAACTTTAAAAACATTTTAACAAATATTTATTTATATGGTTGCTTATTTATATAAAAATACTAGCGACCCGCCTCCGCTTCGCTCCGGATTAGAGTATTATACATATAAACCTTCCTCTTCAATCACTCTATCTATTTAAAAAAACCGCATCAAAATTCGTAGTTTTAAAGATTTAAGCATACATAGGGATATAGGGACAGAAAAATCTACTTTGTTTTATACTATGTAGTGATTCCTATCAAATCTTGAAGGTCTATCCAAGTCTTCTTATGACAGCCATGTCCTCTCTATAGGACTAGGTACTCAGTGTTCCTATTTTAATGATCGGGCCATAGGGCGATGTTGAGGTCTTCACACTATCACTATCCGTTTATAATGCAAGCATGCCCTTAAGCGACCGGTCCCCAAGTCGGTCACTAGTGTTCCGGCGATGCGTAGACACCCTAGTCCGTTAACATCATAAAAACATGTTGGAATGTAATATATAAATATACGTATGGTAGGATAGGCCTTCGAGTAGGTCACTCACTCAAAACCAGGCAAGAGCATGTCGGACCGTGCTCAGTGTAGGGTTCCGAAGCCGTTAAGTACTACAAACATTAAAATCAACAAGTAATAACTAATTTTCAGGGGACACTTGAAACAGGGACTTGGTCCTGGGTTGAAATCCTTGTATGGGCAGATATTTGTGTGATGAGCACGATTATTCGTTCCTGAGTCTTGGATATTTTCTATGTATTTCTCTATATAAGTACGTTTATCGTAGTCTAGTACCCTAGTACAAGCCTAGAGCTTAGTTTGGGACTAGGTCAATTTGTGTGAGATTGTCCCGTTACCTTTTTATTATAGATATTTAAGTTAGTTAAGTCAGGGTCCCTGTGAAAAGATTTATACGACTGTTAAAGGAAAAATGACGATGTATAATAATGTATATTTTCAAAAACTAAATTCGTCTGAATATTAGAAAGCCAACGTACCTACGTATTCAAACGTCAAGAGTCTAATTAAGCCTAAATTTAAAAATGTCTACTGCAGTATAAAATACACATACATACATACATAACATCACGCCTTCATTCCCAGAGTGGGGTAGGCAGAGCTACAGAAATACCAACAACTCTAAAAGACTTACTGATATTTCTGTAACCACATTTTGCACTAACAGGCTAAAAGGTTTACTAGTGTATTAGTGACAAGTTGCAAGCCCATCGCCTAACAGTACAACAAGCCCTTATTCCCTTAGTCGCCTCTTACGACATCCACGGGAAGACATGGAGTTGCACTATTCTAACCCGGCAACCACACGGGAAAAGTATACAATTGCAGGAAAACTTTCGTCTAATATGAAAATGTGTGCCGAGTCCGAGTGAGCAAAATCCGACATGCTCTTGTCCGGTTCTTTAATATTACTACGAAACCCTAACAACATGACGACTCCATAACCGTAACATAGGCTGTTAAACGTAGTCAACTCAAAATGGCGCCCGCATTGTAATGTTAAAAGTGAAACTGCGATAACCTGGTCTACTGACTGAACCGAGCCTAGATAGCAAATTACTGCCTGCAACCTAGCATTATCCTTTCCCACGGGTTTATACAAGTTTCTATGCTGATTAAATGTTTTGCTTTATAAATTTTATAATACACAGTTCCAGACTTATTAACAGCTGGTTAATAAAATCAAACCACCGATAGATTAGATTACTTCCTGTTTAAATTTGACACATTTTGTAGGTACGTGGCAACTGTAGTTCGTGTAGTGGTGGTAGGACCCTGTGCAGGGCCCGTCCGGATCGCTATCAGCATCTTATCCATTAACCACCCGCCAAGCAACAGTGTTTGCATTGTTGTGTTCCGGAGAGGGGATAAGACAGGTGAAATTACTAGCATAGAGGCATTCCATCTGAGACCTCAGGGTTGGCAATGCATTTGAGGTCTTAGGATTATAGTCTTGAGGATTCAAATGTCTATGGGTCTCAGATTCCACTTACCATCAGGTGGCCTGAGCGCTCGTGTACCTTCTCCTTAACATAAAAAAACTCATTAGTTATCCTAGGATTGCAGTCTTGTGCTTAGTCTTCAGAATGCATATGGGTAACCACTTACCTTAGTGACCATAGGGGGGATTCTCTCAACACAGCGTTGCGTCGATCTTATAGGTGAAGTTTTATCCGGCAAGTTTAAGAAGTCCCGTCGGAGCGTACAAAACACATTTTAGCGCGCGCCTTCTCAATTAGGCAGCTTTATACGACACTGAACTCGACTCACTGCCTGCTGCCTAATTGAGAAGGCACGCGCTAAAATGTGTTTTGTACGTTCCGACGGGACTTCTTAATCTTGCCGGATAAAACTTCACCTATAAGATCGACGCAGCGCTGTGTTGAGAGAATCGCCACCCAGTAGTTTACTAGCCACTCAAACAAACATTTTATAGCTTTTCTCCCACACACGACACGACACGACGACGACACGTTGGCCTAGTTGGGAGTGACCCTGCCTCCGAAGCCAGCGGTCCTGGGTTCAAATCCCGGTAAGGGAAGATATTTGTGTGATGAGCGCGAATATTGGTTCCTGAGGCTTGGATGTTTCCTATATACAGGGCGTCCCACGGCTATGCCACATGGAAGGAAAGTACCTTGAATATTGTAGATGGAACAGTTTATTGAAAGAAGACATTATTTTAATTTAAAAAACAATTTAAACTGCATTCATAGATATTTAAATAATTACATGGTTGAACCGGGAATCGAACCCGTTACACGAGGTAAATAAGTACCCTGTATTTTTATCATACCTACCGATCGAAAGGCTTCGTCATAAGGATTATTTTTTGTTAAATAACATAGTGTCAGAAATAAAAGGAAGACCATGAATTTTAACATTTGATGTGAAATTTTGTTCAGAAAAATGAAAAGCTGATAGATAGAGAGATAGATAGATTTAGATTTTTTTTTGTAGGGTTATTTCAAAAATGTTGTTTAAAAGAACCAGTATGAAAGTGTCCACGAGCTACAAACAATATCCACCACAGCAAGTTAAAAAAATCGACAGGGAGCGAAATAATCAAAAGAGTGCGACTTTGTACCTATTCAACAGGAAGGGACTCATTTTGAGCATTTGATAAATTGATTAATTTTGTATTAAAAATGTTAAAATTCATGGTCTTCCTTTTATTTCTGACACTATGTTATTTAGCAAAAAATAATCCTTATGATGAAGCCTTTCGATCGGTATGATAAAGCTACAGGGTAATTATTTTTCTCGTGTAACGGGTTCGATTCCCGGTTCAACCATGTAATTATTGAAATATCTATGAATGCAGTTTAAATTGTTTTTTAAATTAAAACAATGTTTTCTTTCAGTAAAATGTTCCATCTACAATATTCAAGGTACTTTCCTTCCATGTGGCATAGCCGGGGGCCGGGGGACGCCCTGTATATTTAAGTATGTATTTCTCTGTTTAAGTATGTTTATCGTTGCCTAGTACCCATAGTACAAGCCTAGAGCTTAGTTTGGGACTAGGTCAATTTGTGTGAGATCGTCCCCTGATGTTTATACAATACAATACAATACAATACAAATACTCTTTATTGAACACCAAAAATAAAAAATAAAAACAGAACATGGAACAGTACATTTAAATCATAGGTATAGGGGTTTATGTATTTATTTATAGCTTTTCTCCCACTTCAAACATACATAGCCTAAATACCAATCTAAAATACGCTTCTAGTACGCCTTACAGACAGACAGTCACATCTAAGGGACCTGTTATACAGCGAGCTATATGTGGGTCACGCGTCGCCACCTGCCTCACCGTTAGCCGTCAATTCTTCCGATTAGCTTCTTCGCCGATAGCCGTTAGCGGATGGCTGTTTTTATAAGTACCGGCTGTTAATGGCTTTTTTTTGTTAAAAAATCCTTAAAACTCAAAAGTAATCTTGTTTTAGCTTACTAATATTATAAAAACCAAGTGCGAGCCGGACTCTGTTCCGAACCATGATCTATAGGTACAACATAATACACTATATTATAAACTTTTTTTAGTTTCACCTGTCCCCGTGTCTGTCTGTAACCATAGGTGTTTGTATTAAGATTTACACCTTACATTGCCTACTTAAAATAAGGATTGTTTTTGCATTTTAATAGTAATACTATTCTGGTAGAAGTAAGTAATACATTTATAAAGTACTAGCGACCCGCCAGCGGCTTCGCCCGCTGCAATTTTTTTTATGTCACTTTGGGGTATGGAAAATAGATGTTGGCCGATTCTCAGACCTACCCGATATGCACACAAAATTTCATAAGAATCGGTCGAGCCGTTAGAGAGGAGTTCAATAACGTACACCGTGACACGAGAATTTTATATATATTAGACTAGCGACCCCAGCGGCTTCGCCCGCTGCATTTTTTTTATGTCACTTTGGGTTATGAAAAATCGATGTTGGCCGATTCTCAGAACTACCCGATATACACACAAAATTTTATTAAAATCGGTCCAGCCGTTTCGGAGGAGTTCAATAACGTAAACCGTGACACGAGAATTTATATATATTCGATTTACCATTATGGGTTTGGTTCGGGGGTTGAATAATTTCTGCCTTCGGATTGAACCCTACCCTAAGTAATATACCTACTCACTGTTGAACATTGTTTTCTCTGTAAGCGAATTATGTAATTCTTTTGAGAAAAATAAATATTTTAACCGTAATATCGAGAAAAAACGGCAAAAAAACACGTTTGGGAACAAATGTTATATTTATTTTATTGTAATTTAATCATTTATTTTTAAAGTGAATAATCAACTAAACTTTCTGTGAGTATTTCAACCTGTTGCCGTTATTAATATCGAGCAAAAAACGGCATAAAAATCACGTTTGTTGTATGGGAGCCCCCCTTAAATATTGATTTTATTTTGTTTTTAGTATTTTTTGTTATAGCGGCAACAGAAATACATCATCTGTGAAAATGTCAACTGTCTATCTATCACGGTTCACGAGATACAGCCTGGTGACGAACAGACAGACAGACAGACAGACAGTGGAGTCTTAGTAATAGGGTCCCGTTTTTACCCTTAGGGTACGGAACCCTAAAAACCTTAAAACTCAAACGTAACCTTGTCTTATCTTACCGCTTATCTTGTCGCTGTTTTCTCGGGAACTGTCCATGTTTGGGATAAAAAGTAGCCCATACGTGCTATTCCCGACTATAATCTATCTCTGTGCCACATTTCATCCAGATCCATTCAGCCGTTCTGGCGTGATTGAGTAACAAACATCCATCCATCCAAACTTTCGTTTTATACTAGTAGTAATTTATAAGTAAGACTAGCTTCCGCCCGCGACTTCGTAAGCGTATAAATCAGTTCCCGAGGGAATAGCGATAAGCTGCGAAGGTATAAGCTGTTTGCATTCCAACAAGACAACCGGTGAAATTACTAGCATAGAGGCATTCCATCTTAGTCCTCAGGGTTGGCAACGCATTTGAAGTCTTAGGATTGTAGTCTTGACAATTCAAATGTATATGGGTCTCAGATTCCACTTACCATCAGGTGGCCTGAGCGCTCGTGTGCCTTCTCCTTAACATAAAAAAAAAAACAATTAAAGAATATTACATGATTGTTATAACAGCAATTAAAGAAAATTTTGCTAGATATGGCATACCTAAAATGGTCATAAGCGACAATGGTACACAGTTCACTAGCAGGGAGTTCCATAGGTTTTCATGTTTTCATGGGGCCTCCGCCTCGGCGGTAGCAATCAACCTGCCGAAGCAACTCTTACCCGCAAAAAAAACTACTTGTTTTTTTTTTTTTTTTTTTTTTTTAATGTTAAGGGCACAAGAGCACTCAGGCCTGATGGTATGTGAAATCTGAGACCCATAGACATTTGAATTCTCAAGATTATAATCCTAAGACCTCAATTGCGCTGCCAACCCTGAGGACTAAGATGGAATGCCTCTATGCTAGTAATTTCACCGGTTGTCTTATCCCCACACCGGAACACAACAATGCGAACACTGTTGCTTGGCGGGTGGTTAATGGATAAGATGGTGGTAGCGATCCGGACGGACCTTGCACAGGGTCCTACCACCACTACAAAAAAAAACTTGGTTATAATATAATCGATTACTTTTAATGTTTAAATTGTAAGAGCTTGTACATAATTGTGTAAATATAATAGATAAAAAAAAAACAATAAAAAATAGCTAAATTTAAAAATAAGCTATAAAAAAATAAACCGGGCAAAAGCATGTCGGACTATGCTCAGTGTAGGGTTCCGAAGCCGTTAAGTACTATAAACATAAAAATCAACGAGTAAAAACAAATTTTCTATTTAAAGTCAATTGGTGCCGTCGTAGATGATTTTAGTAGGTATAAACACTTTAATCGCCTGTATCTCAAGAACTAATGATGTCTACTTAGTCGTGATAGTTTTCCTTTAAAATTCGTTATTATGCTCTTTTATTTAAGTTTTTGCCCGTGTGGTTGCCAGGTTAGAATAGTGCCACTCCATGTCTTCCCGTGGATGTCGTAAGAGGCGACTCAGGGAATAAGGGCTTGTAGTATTGTTAGGCGATGGGCTTGCAACCTGTCACTAATACACTACTAAACTTCTTGGCCTGATTGTGCAAAATGTGGTTGCAGAGTTATCAACAAGTCTTTTTGGAGTTGTTGGTATTTCTGTAGCTCTGCCTACCCCACTCTGGGAATGAAGGCGTGATGTTATGTATGTATGTATGTATTTAAGTTTTTTTTCAGTTTTAGTATTTGTAGTTTGCGCACTTGAGTCTAAAGCTTAATATTTCAGAAACGGATTACTTAATCGAAAAACTCTTTCGACAAACCCATAGTATTTTTAAAAGACCTATCCAACGACACCCCGAAGAGACCCCGTTACATCCCCACGTTACGTGTAGGGGAGGTACCCTAAAAAAATGTTTTTTTACATTTTATTGTACCACTGTTGGCGTGACTTATATGAATATTCACGCCAAATTACAGCTTTCTAGTACTAAGAGTCTCTGCGCTAGGCTGCGGACGGACGGACGGACATGGCGAAATTATAAGGGTTCCTATATATTTTGACTACGGATCCCTAAAAAGACGTATTCTAAAGGTTTTTGTTTATAGTAACATTACATTATGTCACATTAGGTATATTTTGTGGCTGTAAAATAAACATTAATTCTTCCATTGCATGCATTAAGTTTTTAAGGGGAAGGTGTTGTGGGTAGACGAAGTATGTGTACCCTGCGTTCGAATAAAATAAACAGTCGGCATCTTGAGTTCCTTGTTTCATTCACTACAGCTTCCCTGTATTAACACAGGCTTTTGATCCCGGATTAAAAGTTGGCCAGGGAATAACGATAATGGAAATCAACGCCGACGATGTCGTTTATTTTCTATGGTTTTCAATGCAATTGGTTTTCGCGCAAAACGCGACGACACGTTGGCCTAGTTGGTAGTGACCCTGCCTCCGAAGCCAGCGGTCTCGGGTTCAAATCCCGGTAAGGGCAGATATTTGTGTGATGAGCACGAGTATTTGTTCCTAAGTCCTGGATGTTTTCTATGTATTTAAGTATTTATTTCTCTATCTAAGTATGTTTATCGTTGTCTAGTACCCATAGTACAAGCCTGGAGCTTAGTTTGGGACTAGGTCTGTTTGTGTGACATTGTTCTGTGTTTTTTTTCTTTTTTTAATTTGAAAACTATTTAACGCCTTAAAAGCATAACTTTAAAACTCGATTTTAACGACGACATTTTCTTTAAACAGTTATTTAAGTTGCAAAACCTGTAACACTAAAACCAACTAGTTTTTTAATGATAAGAAACCGTTCAGTTCATCGACCTGGCACATCGCTGTTATATAAACATAGATACTCTATATGTAAATATATTGAATATATTTCAACTTTCTACTGACGTAAGATAAAAATCCTACAAATAATCAAGTTGTATAATTTATGTTTATAGTTTGTCATGTAATTTTAATGCGAGTTTTTTTCCTGTTTCAATAATATAGCTTTCTCCTGCAACTTCGTTCGTGTCCCTAGGTTTCTATTCTATGCGGTAAAACCATATCGTTTTGATATGTCATCGTATTATCAACTTTACGATAGCATGTCTTCCCGTGGATGTCTTAAGAGGCGACTAAGGGAATAAGCGCTTGTAGGCTGCGCTAGGTAGGTTGTAGGTTGGTTGGTTGGTTGCTTGCGCTGTTAGGCGATGGGCTTGCAACCTGTCACTAATACACTGGTAAACATCTTAGTCTGATTGTACAAAATGTGGTTACAGAATTATCAACAAGTCTTTTTGCTGTCTTAATGTTATAATTATTTTAACATTTTTATTTTAACAATTGAACTAGGTATGTACCATTTATTGATTTAAATTTTAGTTTTCTTCAATATAAAAATATGACAGGGCCTGTATTCCATGCGGTAAAACGATATTGCGTGTTATCGTATGGCCAACGTTGCGATAGCTCTTATTTACTTCATAGTAATGGCGGCCGAGTTAAACAGGGTATTTTTTTATCAGTGCAAAAATTTTAACATATGATTTTGTATCGTTAATATAATATATTACTAAAACAAGTTTAATTTTTTTTTTGCTGTTGCAAATTATCTCTCTTTTACCTTCTCGTGTGAACTTTGAAGTCACACTAGAAATGATGACATGGGTTGTCAAGCTGTAGGTATGCCATACACTGTATTGATATTCGAAATTTGAAATTTCATGTACAGCTTATCAGATAACAAGCCCCTCTCCTACTGATATTCTAAATTTGAAATTTCATTTATTAATTTACTTAAAAACACTCCCCTATCCTCGCACCCCTGCATTAGACGGTCCATGAATATCGTTAAGTTAGTGGAATCATTGAATCGGCAATATCTCTAATATTTTTTAAGCTAGAGTAAAAACAACACAACATGTGTTATTGACTAACAATAGCGAAACAAACATTAAAATTTGTGCACCTATTAAAAAAATACCCTGTATACACGTCAGAGACAATCATGGTGTTACCCTCTGGAATAGAGGCCGATGATCCTCATAAAATGTTAGAGTCGAAGAAATGTTGGTCAACACTTGTGTAGAAAAGGATGTCGGTCTATGATTCACGTTTAAGATTGAGTGCAGAGATTGCTATGCTGTGACTTCTTTAGATGTTTATTGTTTCAACCTTTCATCACAAGATTCATCTAAGGAGTGAACTGTGAAGCAGAAAAATCCATACAAAATGCGATTCTTAACGTTTACCCTTTAACCGTTGTCCAATTATTATGATGTTTGAATATGTTTTCCTTTCCTAGAAAATATTTATTGGAAAGAAACCAATTAAAGAGCTACAAAATGTATGTGTGGTTGCCGGGTTAGAATAGTGCCACTCCATGTCTTCCCGTGGATGTCGCAAGAGGCGACTGAGGTAATAAGGGCTTGTACTTAGTATTGTTAGGCGATGGGCTTGGAACCTGTCACTAATACACTAACTTCTTGGCCTGATTGTGCAAAATGTGGTTACAGAATTATCAACAAGACTTTTAAGAGTTGTTGGTATTTCTGTAGCTCTGGCTACCCCACTCTGGGAATGAAGGCGTGATGTTATGTATGTATCTAGCTACAAAATGTTTAAGACTCGTGGTAATCGGATTAGATTTAGGGGGTGAGAAACGTTATCGCCCGGAGATATTTGGATTATTATTGACGGCTTTTTAATCATCGCTTCACAGCCCTTTTAAATTACAACAAACAGACATACTTATAGAAAACCATGTTCATTCGCGTTTATGATAGTCGAAATTATAAATCTATACTAATATTATAAATGCGAAAGTAGCTCTGCCTGTCAGCTAGTTAGTTACACTTTCACGGATTAGATGAAATTTGGTATGGAGTTAGTTCGAATCTCACACACAGTGTACTTTTTAACCCGGAAAATTGGAATTGTTTCCAAGGGAATAACGATAAACAAGTGATACTTTTTTTATGTTAAGGAGAAGGCACACGAGCACTCAGGCCACCTGATGGTAAGTGGAATCTGAGACCCATAGACATTTGAATTTTCAACACTATAATCCTAAGACCTCAAATGCGTTGCCAACCCTGAGGACTAAGATGGAATGCCTCTATGCTAGTAATTTCACCGGTTGTCTTATCCCCACACCGGAACACAACCATGCGGACAAGGTTGCTTGGCGGGTGGTTAATGGATAAGATGGTGGTAGCGATCACACAAATATCTGCCCTTACCGGGATTTGAGCCCAGGACCGCTGGCTTCGGAGGCAGGGTCACTCCCAACGAGGCTAGAGCGTCGCCAAAAATATCGTACCTAGTTTAAGCTCTAGACTTTCGCTATAAGTACTAGGCAACGATAAACTTACTTACATATTTAGCGAAATACATACTTAACTACAAACTAAGCCTTCAAGTCTCAGGAACAATATATGTAATACTCGTGCTCGTCACCCAAATAAATCGAACCCAGGACCACTGGCTTCGTTGGCAGGGTCACTACCAACTAGCATAACCGGGTCGTCAAAATTATTAAATAATAATAAAATAAATAATAAATATCACGGGACAATCTCACACAAATTGACTTAGTCCCAAACTAAGCTCTAGGCTTGTACTATGGGTACTAGACAACGACAAACATACTTATATAGAGAAATATATACGAACACATCCAAGACTCAGGAACAAATATTTCAAATGTCGTAAGGGCCAAACGCTTACTTTTCAGGGGAGCCAGAAAACAAAATTCCACTTTTTTTAAATTCATAACTTGGAAACTACTCATCCCATTAAGATGATTCTCGGAAGCATACTTTTTAAATAACTTCGCCTACCCTAATTTTTTAATTGGACATCCATAAATACAGTGGTTTAGGAAATAGTGTCCCTTACAACAAAAAAATAAGAAGAAAATGTGTGTTACACCTCCGAAAACACAGTATTTATCTAACAAAATGTATTCTTTTTAGTGCCTTACAACACAGGAATTTTAAAAATATTGAGATATACGATATTGCGCTTAATGAAACAAAATAAAAAAAAATAAAAATAAATAAATATCAGGGGACAATCACACACAAATTGACCTAGTCCCAAACTAAGCTCTAGGCTTGTACTATGGGTACTAGACAACGATAAACATACTTATATAGAGAAATAAATACTTAAATACATAGAAAACATCCAAGACTCAGGAACAAATATTCGCGCTCATCACACAAATATCTGCCCTTACCGGGATTTGAACCCAGGACCGCTGGCTTCGGAGGCAGGGTCACTCCCAACTAGGCCACCGTGTCGTCAAAAACAAACAAGACGTTATACAAAAATATTTGACCAATACAACATAGTGTTTTAAATATTAGGAAGTTACGACAAACTTTGACCAACTCATAACTTTTTTATTAGAGGTCATATCGAAATTTCTACAACAAATAGATAGAAAAAAAAAATACTGACTTCAATGGTATATTTAGTGTAATTACGACAAAATGTCCCTTACGACATTTGAAATTTCCACCGTCGATGTATAGTAA
Organism: Acleris holmiana; assembly: GCA_949316455.1. Taxonomy (NCBI): domain Eukaryota; kingdom Metazoa; phylum Arthropoda; class Insecta; order Lepidoptera; family Tortricidae; genus Acleris; species Acleris holmiana. Next base: position 1,702,674 of record OX438788.1, read on the forward strand.
AAAACATGATCAGATTAGTGTGAATTTAATTTAGAAAATGTTTTACTGTAGTGTGAAGTCAAATAGGACTCAGCTCAGCATGTGCTGCAGCCGGAGCCATGGCGCTGGCTTTCAGCTGAAACCTGGTGTTTACCTACGTGCTCATCACACAAATATCTGCCCGTATCAGGATGAACCCGAGACCGCTAGCTTCGTAGGCAAGGTCACTACCAACTAGGCCAACGTGTAGTTAAGTTTCATTACTTTCTCTGGGGCATTCAGCTCGGTAAAACGATATAGCCTTTTTAGCTATAGTAACGTTGACCATACGATAAATTGTGAAAAGCAATATGGTTTTTCCACATGGAATTAGTTTTAAAATTAAACATCAACCTACCACTAATATTATGTCATCACGTTTCATTAATCTCTGGTTCAAATTGTAAAAAATAAAGTCGTTATGTCTGTCTGCGTTTACTTCTTCTAAGTTACGCAATAGATTGCATTGCGGTTATACCAACAGTTAGAAAATTTATTCCGGAAGTATATGTACGACATGCTAGCCTAGTTGGTAGTGACGCTGCCTTCGAAGCTAGGGGCCTGGGTTCAAATCCCGGTAAGGGCGAAATTTGTGTGATGAGCACGAGTGTTAGTTCCTGAGTTTTGGATGTTTTCTATGTATTTAAGTATATATTAATATAAGAACTAGTTTTATTATATCACTGTATTTCTTCTACTAAATATGTAACCCTTGCTTTGATGTGTTTGTCGAATAAACGTTTTTCTATTCTATTCTATTCTATTCTATTTCTCTATATAAGTATGTTTATCGTTGTCTAGTACCCATAGTACAAGCTAAGAGCTTAGTTTGGGTCTTCTAGGTAGGTCAATTTGTGTGACATTGTCTCGTGATATTTATTTATTAACCTATTTTGCAATATTGTAATGAACGTAGGTATTATGTAAAAAAACGTTTGAGAAGCTTTAGGAGGCTACAGTGGTATCTCAGCGATCTTGTTTGGTTTAGCCGCGTTGACGATAAATAGAATTTGTTTGGTGGTAGGACCTTATCCATTAACCAACTGCCAAGCAGCATTCGCATTTTTGTGTTCCGGTGAGGGGATAAAACAACCTGTGACATACTAGCATAGAGGCATCCATCTTAGTCCTCTGAGTTGGCAACGCACTGCCATAGAGTCCTGTAGTTTCTCAATAATTTAAGTCCAAACACACACAAATTGACCTAGTCCCAAACTAAGCTCTAGACTTGTACTATGGGTACTAGACAGCGATAAACCTACTTACATAGAAAACATCTAAGACTCAGAAACAAATACTCTCGCTCGTACAAAATATGTTTTGTACGCTCCGACGGGACTTCTTAAACTTGCCGGATAAAACTTCACCTTTTAGATCGACGCAGCGCTGTGTTGAGAGAATCACCCCCAGGAAACGAACCAAGGACTTTGCGCGTCATGTTTTCGTCAAAAAGGGGGGGAATAGGGGGCGTGGTAACAACACACCTGACCCAAAATTGACCCCCAGTTAACTCCGGTTAGTCACCCGGATCCGTGTTGGGTAACACTTACGTGCGCTGGCGCAGCCTGCGTCATTGTTCGCGTTATGAAAGCACGCGGGGAATATAGTGTTGCAATTGCTGCAATGGAGTTGACGTGGAGGTAGTTACGCTGTTCCTTATGTCATCTTGTAAATTTTGTCTCAGGTCTGCCCCACGGCAAATAAATGACCCGCACAATGCCTCCTAATTTACCCAAATACATAACATCACGCCTTCATTCCCAGAGTGGGGTAGGCAGAGCTACAGATATACGAACAACTCTAAAAAAACTTCTTTATAATTCTGCAGCCACATTTTGTACGATCAGGCCAAGAATTTTAGTAGTGTATTAGTGACAGGTTGCAAGCCCATCGCCTAACAGTACCACAAGCCTTTATTCCCTTAGTCGCCTCTTACGACATCCACGGGAAGACATGGAGTGGCGCTATTCTAACCTGGCAACCACACAGGCCTCTTAATCTTGGATTAAATAATGTGTACAGTACCTTCATCTGTAACTAACTATAACTGCACATACATACTTAACATCACGCCTCATTCCCAGAGTGGGGTAGGCAGAGCTACAGAAATACAAACAACGCTAAAAAGACTTGGTTTATAATTCTGTAACCACATTTTGCACGATCAGGCCAAGATGATTACTACACCTGCAAACAATATTAACCAAATAGTATAGGTTTCGAGTATAGAACGACCTTCTCCGAACTGGTTTTTCAATATACCTACAGATTTCGCTATCTGTTAGATAAATTCATATGAAATTAGAAAAGGAAAGCTATAATTTTAACTGTCAGATAATGTTATCAGGAGTTTGAAAAATCAGCCCTAAATTAAATATGTTAATAAATATATTGCCAATGGGTTGTCTAACTTTTTTTTACTTTTTTAACTTATAATAGGTAAAAAGTAAAAAGTATTGAATTCAAACCCTATTTGATTTTGAACAATAATAAAAAAGTGAGCATTATGGTATGTGCACTAGTGCACACTGCCAAATTAAGGCTAGATAAATGAAATGACTTACCAATAAACAAATGACAAAAAGTTTATTCGTTAACCAGAACAGTACAAATTACAAATATCGATTTACCTGTTTAATTGACACCATACATAAAGCGATCGAGTGAACTCACTGACATGAGCTTGAAGACCAAGTTGGAATGCGTCTAACTAGTAATTCACGAGTAGTCTTACACCGGAACAACAACTCTATAACCAAACCGTTCAAAGTATTTGCGAAGCTCATTGAAAAACATTATTGGCCGGCAGCCATACGACCGTAACTGCTTATGTGGGGCGAATGCTTGTTGAATAATAAACACATAACAGTGTGTGTGTTGGACTGGAAGCGGCCGCTGTTTTGGGGCAGGATGTGTGACCTTACTGTCAAGGGAATAGGGTGTGATTTTGGTTTTGCTTGAGGCCACATGTGATGAATTCGGCAGTGCTCCACGATTTGGATTTCAATAGCCATAACGCCTGTGCATACACATACATAACATCACGCCTTCATTCCCAGAGTGGGGTAGGCAGAGCTACAGAAATACCAACCACTCTTATAAGACTTGTTGATTCTGTAACCACATTCTGCACAATCAGGCCAAGATGTTTCCTAGTGTATTAGTGACAGGTTGCAAGCCCATCGCCTAACAGTATTACAAGCCCCTGTTCCCTTCGTCGCCTCTTACGACATCCACGGGAAGACATGGAGTGGCAACCATACGGCAAAAAATAAAGCATTATTATAAATTTTGTGGTTTTAAAGTAATTAGTGGCGGTAGGACCCTGTGCAGGGTCTGTCCGGATCGCTACCACCATCTTATCCATTAACCACCCGCCAAGCAACAGTGTCCGCATGGTTGTGTTCCGGTGTGGGGATAAGACAACCGGTGAAATTACTAGCATAGAGGCATTCTATCGTAGTCCTCAGGGTTGGCAACGCATTTGAGGTCTTAGGATTATAGTGTTGAGAATTCAAATGTCTATGGGTCTCAGATTCCACTTACCATCAGGTGGCCTGAGTGCTCGTGTCCTTAACATAAAAAATTCTCACGTTTTTCACACAGAAACACTTTAAAGCCATCCCTTTTTATTCTTATGTGGATGTGTCAGCATTTGTGGTCTCTAAGGGTGGAATCACATCTATCAGCACTGATTCGCATTTTGTCTAAACAAAAGTCTGTTATTTATGAAGATGCGTACGCATGCGAAAGTGGAATAGATGGGTACGCATACAAAGTAGCTATTTTAATTCCACCTTCGTCGGGGTTAGTATGACACCGCATTTGCGAATTGCGCAAGTGTCTACGGGTCTCGATCAGATCCCGCTTACCATCTGGAGGGCTAGCACAACTGGTCCGCGACTTGTTTGTCGCTCGGATCTCTCTTACTATCTAGTCTGTACTTGTGCTGCCCGTACTGTGGCATGTGTGCTCGTTTGCCTCCAGCTAGCTCTTTCCTGAGAGCGTCGGTGGCCTAGGGGCTTAGGGGTCGACTCGTGATCGTAAGGTACCCAGTTCGAACCCCCGCGGACTCCATGAACCATTGAGTTTTTCTAACTGAAGCACACACAAGCACTATCGTGAGGAAACCTGCACATTCGAAGTGTAAGAGGGTTACTGCACAAAAGATCCTACAGGGGTCGAATGGAAGTGTATCCAAAATAGGCCCATCTGTAAGATAAGACGCTCTTTCCTTCCAGCATGATACGCGTAAACGACGTCTTCGTGCCGTTTCTTTAACACACGCAAGTCGAGCTCAGTGAAGCATGGCTTAGCTGTATTGTTTGAACCAATCCACCAATGTTGGTACGAGGAGGTTGGCCGGCGATAATCCACCGAGTTGCCATATTGCCTTTCGACTCCTAATTCTATTTTTTAGGGTTCCGTTCCCAAAGGGCTTCTTTAATAAGACTCCTCTGTCCGTCTGTCTGTCTGTCACCAGGGGTGATTCTCTCAACACAGCGCTGCGTCGATCTTAAACTTCAGTTTTATCTGGCAAGTTTAAGAAGGGTCACCAGTAGAGTGACTAGATCGAAACATTACCACATCGCAAAATGACCACATCGCTTGTAGCCAACATCTCAAAATGACCGAGTCGTAAAATTACCACATCGCTTGTAGCCTACTTCTCAAAATGACTGAGCCGCAAAATGACCACTTAGCTTTTTTCATTTTATGCCTGTCTTAGCAAAGTCGACGCAGCCCCGCGTGGCGGGGCTGCTATTCTTGGGAAATTTGCCCTTCGGGCATTTGAAGTTACCTAACGAACCTAACCTACCTAGTAACGCAAACGAAGTGGTCATTTTGCGACTCAGACATTTTGAGAAGTAGGCTACAAGCGATGTGGTCATTTTGCGACTCGGACGTTTTGAGAAGTAGGCTACAAGCGATGTGGTCATTTTACGACTCAGACATTTTGAGATGTGGGCTACAAGCGATGGGGTCATTTTGCGAGTCGGTAATTTTGCGACCGAGTCATCTACTAGTGACCTTTTAAGATCGACGCAGCGCTGTGTTGAGAGAATCACCACCCAGATCTCGTGATCCGTGATAGCTAAACAATTGAAATCATCACAGATGTATGTATTTCTGTTGCCGCTATAACACCAAATATTGCAAACAATAAAATAAATGGGGCTCCCATACTGCCCTGCTAAGCCAAATAGCAGTATGTCATATAAGTCTCCTGTAGCAATCAAAACCTTATTACTAACAAGAGAAGATTGAATCTACTTTGGCAATTGAATCTGACATACTGTGTTTTAGCTTAGGAGGGCAGCATACAACATACGTGTTTTTTTTTGCCGTTTTTTGCGTGACTTTATTAACTGCAACGGATAGACGCTTGTTGTATTCACAGAAAACTAAATTATATATTTCCCATGCAACAAGATTTGGTTTAGTTTTGGTTTGATTGTGGAGACAGACACCGGGATAGGTGAAATAAAAAAAGGTTATTATAATTATTTATTCCTTTCTTTTTTGTGCATCCGTGTGGTTTCCGGATTAGAATAGTGCCACTCCATGTCTTCCCGTGGATGTCGTAAGAGGCGACTAAGGGAATAAAGGCTTGTAGTACTGTTAGGCGATGGGCTTGCAACCTGTCACTAATACACTGGTAAACATCTTAGCCTGATTTTGCAAAATGTGGTTATAGAATTATCAACAAGTTTTTTAGAGTTGTAGGTAATTCTGTAGCTCTGCCCACCCCTCTCTGGGAATGAAGGCGTGATGTTATGTATGTATAATAATTATTACAGTATACTCGTAGTGTCTAATGTTGTATAGATAATGGTACGGAACCCTTCGTGCGCAAGTCCGACTCACACTTGGCCGGTTTTTTATTAATGGCTTCACTTCTGTTAAGGTGTACGTCACCGATGATGTTACACGCGAGGACAACTGCTCGGTAAAAGAGCATTTTCTCTCGTGGACTAAACAGAAGCACATGGGGTTAGCTCCACGCGCTTCTGTCTGCGCCTTTGATTTGATATCGTTGTTTTTAACTCCGCCCCCATTACTGTCAAGTAAATAAGAGCTATCGCAACGTTGGCAATACGATAACACGCAATATTGTTTTACCGCGTGGAATACAGGCCCTGTCATATTTTTATATTGAAGTAAACTAAAATTTAAATCAATAAATGGCTCAGGTAATGGTAGGATAAGGTGGTTAATGGTAATGGTCAGTGGTGGTAGGACCCTGTGCAAGGTCCGTCCGGTTCGCTACCACCATCTTATCCATTAACCGCCCGCCAAGCAACAGTGTTCGCATTGTTGTGTTCCGGTGTGTGGATGAAACCGGTGAAATTACTAGCATAGAGGCATTCCATCTTAGTCCTCAGGGTTGGCAACGCATTCGAGGTCTAAGGATTGCAGTCTTAAGATTATAGTCTTGAGAATTCAAATGTCTACGGGTCTCAGATTCCACTTCCCATCAGGTGGCCTGAGTGCTCGTGTGCCTTCTCCTTACCATAAAAATAAAATAAAATACATAGTTCAATTGTTAAAATAAAAATGTTAATTATAACCCATTATCGGAATACTTTCATTAAAGAATGACTCAACCGTCCGTTTACTTAATATAATAAAATTTTGAGTTACGTACAACGAAATGCCATTTATAGCGATAAAGATCATGACTTGGTGGTTTTATAAATTTATAGCTATACCCAAAAAACGCAAACAAGCAGACTGGCCGACATCTCCCTATTTCACCATCGTGACAATGACACGTGACAGGTGACAATTCGGTATAAGTACATTGCAAAGTTAACATGTGGATACATCACATTAAGACGAATGCGAAGCGAACAAAATCCATGACACATGGGGACATTTGACTCTAACAAAAATTAGCGCTTTAAAGCTTAATATTTCATAAACGGATCCCTTGATCGAAAAATTGTTTTAGAAACCCACAATATTTTTGAAAGACCTATCCAACGACACCCAACACTATGGGGTAGATAAAAAAAAGCGGCCAAGTGCGAGTCGGACTCGCCCATGAAGGGTTCCGTAGCAGCAAGTAACATAATATAAAAGTTCGTTGTAGCTTTGATCAATGTTTTTATGACGTATTAAAAAAAAACTACTTACTAGATCTCGTTCAAACCAATTTTCGGTGGAAGTTTGCATGGTAATGTACATCATATATTATTTTTACATTTATCATTCCCTTATTTTAGAAGTTACGGGGGGGGGGACACACATTTTTCCACTTTGGAAGCGTCTCTCGCGCAAACTATTCAGTTTAGAAAAAAATTAAAATAGAAACCTCAATATCATTTTTGAATACCTATCCATAGATACCCCACACGTATGAGTTTGATGAAAAAAAAATTTTTGAGTTTCAGTTCTAAGTATGGGGAACCCCAAAAATTTATTGTTTTTTTTCTATTTTTGTATGAAAATCTTAATGCGGTTCACCGAATACATCTACTTACCAAGTTTCCACAGTATAGCTCTTATAGTTACGGAATAAAGTGGCTGTGACATACGGACGGACAGACGGACAGACATGACGAATCTATAAGGGTTCCGTTTTTTGCCATTTGGCTACGGAACCCTAAAAAAAACATCCCCACGTTACGTGTAGGGGAGGGTACCCTAAAAAAAATATTTTAATTTTATTGTACCACTTTGTTGGCGTTACTAATATGTATATTCATGCCAAATTACAGCTTTCTAGTACTAAGAGTCTCTGCGCTAGGCTGCGGACGGACGGACGGACATGGCGATACTATAAGGGATCCTAGTTTGTCTACGGAACCCTAAAACCTAGGTCTGTATTTCCTTTCCAAGAGAATTGTATTGGGAAGGAAAAAAAAACGGAAACGTACAGACCCAGTTTTTCATGACAAAGCTACAAAATAGGTACTTAAAAATCGTTGAAATAGGATAAGATTTAGGGAGTGATAAACGATATCGCCTAGAGCTAAATTTGTATGGATTATTTTTGACAGCAACGCGATTTAAACATCGCTTCACAATCCTCTTAAAAACGCAAGAAGTTACTTATTTTACAATGGTACCTAATGGTAGGTAATGGTCAGACAAACTGAAGTCAGCGTCCCACAATATTTTTAACCAGAACCAGCATCAGCATAATTATTAAGTCTTATTTTAAAGGAAGACATGAAATAAGATAATTACTAGAGTTATTTACATAAGTATTATTGTTACAGATCAAATGTAAGCGCGAGAATCGGAAGTGACACGCCAGAGATGTAGTGTGGATGGGCCTGAGAAAGTACGACAAGATGGCTGCCGGGGACACAAGATGGCGGACACAATGCCGCGGGGCGGTGTTGTTTGCGATACTATTGCAAGTTGTTAATGGTAAGTTTGATTTTATTTGGCAAACAGTATCTGAATTTACAATTTACTGTAACCATTATAAAGTACCTAATACTAGACAAAATCTAAAAACCGGCCAAGTGCGAGTCGCACTCGCGCATTAATATTCCTCTTCCATTTTTTTTATTTTTTTTATTTTAAGGAGAAGGCACACTATCTCTCAGGCCACCTGGAATCTGAGACCCATAGACATTTGAATTCTCAAGACTATAATCCCAAGACCTCAAATGCGTTGCCAACCCTGAGGACTAAGATGGAATGCCTCTATGCTATTATTATCTAATATTAGACATTAGGTATCATTAACAGACATAGAAGTTTTTGTGGCATGAATAAAATTCCTATACCTATCTTCCCGTGGATGTCGTAAGAGGCGACTAAGGGAATAGAGGCTTGTAGAACTGTTAGGCGATGGGCTTGCAACCTGTCACTAATACACTGGTTAACATCTTAACCTGATTGTGCAAAATGTGGTTACAGTTTAGAGTTGTTGGTATTTCTGTAGCTCTGCCTACCCCACTCTGGGAATGAAGGCGTGATGTTATGTATATATGTTATAAAATTGTCCTGGGGAGTTCCAAACGATGTTAATTTATCGATAAATTGTACTTTATTTCTTATGACAGTTATGACTATGAGATAACGTATAACATGAACATGAAATTTCCATTCACCGTAACTCAAAACTTAAAAGTGGCACCTATAATATTTTTTAAGTTTGAGTCCTTTCCATACATTTTCCAAAAACTGAGTAGGTACGGATTATATAGAGTATACCTACTATTATGCTACACAGTGTCATACAATTTACCTAAATAGGCCTTTTTTGTTTGGTTTCAATTAATTTTGTATGGAAATCGGTCGAAGTTTTTGTGTAAGAAACCCATCGATGGGTAGTGATCAGCATTTTAGTTACTCTCTATTTTATCCTTGAACGATACCTATCTACTATAAAATGTCACATTGAAATAAGTATTTGAAACGCTTATTTGAATTTGCTTGTTGTAGCTCTGGCGTTCCTCGGGGTTGTGGCAGAATAATCAGCGTTTTGCTCACCATGAGCAAAGCTGTACGCTGAGTCATTTCCATTTTGCACTGCTGGAACGCACACATTCTTCTGACAACTTTTTGTGTATATTTAATGTAATTGTGTTGTTTTTATTTACCTTTGTCAATTGTGTGTGTGATTTGTAGTACGCAAATAAACGTTTTATCTATCTATCTATCCATCTATCTTATCGATAATTTTAATATCGGAAGAAAGTCTCTAGTTAATTCGTTCCTGCCACAAAAACTTCTATGTCTGGAAATTAATATTAGACAGACACTATATTACTTAAGTATAACCTTTTTTTTTAGTTTCACCTGTCCCGGTGTACGTTTTTACCCTTTAGGTACGGAACCCTAAAAAGAATCAACTATCTACTAGCGCTCATCACACAAAAATTTGCTCATTGGAATCCCTAAGTAGCTAAATAGTAGGTGTTTGTCCCAACAGTATTATTTAAACAAATATCTGCTCTCGCGCAGCCTCCGATCTCAAGGACGCGCGGTCATTTGCCCAAGATGGCCGCCGAAAATAGTTCTGCCGGCATAACGGTATATTTCGTCAAGTTTGGAAGTGGGTTTATGTTTCATTTGATTTTTAGATGTGTTTGATTGCGAAACGATGCATTTAATTTTGTTAAATGAAGATATTAAAGATTTGTCGCCGAAAAGGCAGAGACAGAAATGTTTTCTATCAATTCACGTATATATTTCTCTATATTAGTAAGTTTATCGTTGTCTAGTACCCATAGTACAAGCCTAGAGCTTAGTTTGGGACTAGGTCAATTTGTGTGACATTGTCCTGTGATTTATTTTTTTAATAATCAAAATCTAAAGGTTTCCGTTGACCTAGAAGTATGAAATTTGACCAGTAATACCGTCTTATACCTTATACAAGTATGACAAAATCGGAGAACTATACATTTGTAATTAAATCATAAAAAATGTATTTATTTAAAGTATGTAATATGTATAAATTTGTAAGCAACCCTCGGTGGGCGAGTCCAACTCGCACTTGCCCGGGTTTTTTTAAGCCTATTTGAGATAAGCATAAAAGAATGTCGTATTTAAGCTACTCGTCAGGCAATCCCCTACTTTCCAAGCCTAGACAATAATGTACTATTACATTATCACCCTTGACCGATTATTATCAAATTCACTGATTAAACGCGTCGATAACCGAACAGTTAAGCAGTTAAAGTAACTGTTGGATAATTAACTGAGCTTTAATGACCGCGTATACCCACCGCCACGGTGTTTGGTTTCTAGCGGTAAACAAAGGTACATACATACGCGTGAACGCATACAAAATTATGGCATAACTTACGGTGGACTCTTAGCCTAGTAGGTTATGGAGCTAGCGGTCGCAGGTTCGATTCTTGTTTAGATAAAATATTTGTGTGATGAGCGCAAGAGTATCTTCTAAATATAAAAACTGTGCAAGCGCATGTCGGAGTCGGACCATGCTCGGTGTAGGGTTCCGAAGCCGTTAAGTACAAACATAAAAAAATCACAAGTAATCACTAATTTTCTATTGAAAGTCAATTGCCGTCGTAGATGATTTTAGTAGGTATAAACACTTTAATCGCCTGTATCTCAAGAACCAATGATGTCTACTTAGTCGTGATAGTTTTCTTTTGAAATTCGTTATATGCGCTTTCATCCAAGATATTTTTCAGATTTTTAGTATTTCTAGTTTTGACTCTGGGAGAATACTTGAGTCTAACAAAAATTAGCACTATAAAGCTTAATATTTCATTAACGGATTACTTAATTAAAAACTGTTTATTCGCCTCTTACGACATCCACGGGAAGACATGGAGTGGCATTATTCTAAACCGGCAAGCACATGTCAAAATAAAATAATAATAAAAAATGCATGTAATGCAAGATGTTTAAGGGGGTCCCATGCAACACCCTGGACATATAAAATTAAAAAAGGTTACAATATAGTGTCTAATGTTGTATAGATAATGGCAAAGAACCGGTTTATTCGGGTTCCGTAGTCAAACTAAGAACCCTTATAGTTTCGCCATGTCCGTCCGTCCGTCCGCAGTCTAGCGCAGACTCTTAGTACTAGAAAGCTGTAATTTGCCATGAATATAGGTACTTATTAATCACAACAACATAGTGGTAAAATAAATAAAAAATTTTTTTTTTTTGGTATACCTCCCCTACACGTAACGTAGGGATGTAATTTTTTTTTTCGTCTATCCTATAGTGTGGGGTGTCGTTGGATAGGTTTTTCAAAAATATTACGGGTTTTTGTAAACAGTTTTACGATGAAGTAATCCGTTTATGAAATAAGTACTTATTATGATTTAAAGTGCAAATTTTTGCACATTTTTTTGTTATAGTCAAGTGTCCACCCCCCTACAGCCAAAACTACAAATACAAAAGCTCTGAAAAATATCTGAAATGAAAGCGCAAATAACAAATTTACCCACTAAGATCATCTAAGAGGGCACCAAATGACTTTAAATAGAAAATTAGTTATTACTTGTTGTTTTTTTATGTTTGTAGTACTTAACGGCTTCGGAACCCTACACTGAGCATGGTCCGACAAGCTCTTGCTCGGTTTTTGTTTTTTACATACATACATACATACATAACATCACGCCTTCATTCCCAGAGTGGGGTAGGCAGAGCTACAGAATACCAACAACTCTAAAAAGACTTGTTGATAATTCTGTAACCACATTTTGCACAATCAGGACAAGAAGTTTACTAGTGTATTAGTGACAGGTTGCAAGCCCATCGCCTAACAGTACTACAAGCCCTTATTCCCTTAGTCGCCTCTTACGACATCCACGGGAAGACATGGAGTGGCACTATTCTAACCCGGCAACCACACGGGGAAAAAAGAAAAAAAAAAAAAAAAAAAAAAAAGATTCAATTTATAAAAGAAACATTATAATAGCTACTTTTTATTTGACACTAGTCTAGGTACTGCGTGTGAGTCCCACAATAAGTAGGGTAGCAGAGATGACTTGGCTGGGCGATGCTGTCAAAACCTGCCAGGTCTGAAGTGATCCACGGATTTCCTCGACGCCGTCGTATGTAGGCCTACCGTTATCGCATTCCGTTGCTGCGCACGCGCACTATTGAGCAAGTTTTACAGCACGTTCGATTTTGTGTATTTGGCTTCACCCATGTCTTCCCGTGGATGTCGTAAGAGGCGACTAAGGGAATAAGGGCTTGTAGTACTGTGAGGCGAATAATAATAATACACTAACCTTCTTGGCCTGATTATCAACAAGTCTTTTTAGAGTTGTTGGTGTTTCTGTAGCTCCGCCTAGTGCATAACCCACTCTGGAAATGAAGGCCTGATGTTATGTATGTATAAATGTGAATGTAACTGTCTGTCTGTTTGATACGATTTTGATGAAATCTGGCATGGAGATAGTTTGAGTCCCGGGAAGGGACATAGGACGGTTCCTGAGGGAATAGTGATCAACGACAGCTGGGTCATTCTACTTTTTAGCGCATAATAATCTTTGGTGAAATTAAAGGCATTTTTAGACATTTTTTTGACGTAAATTTGACTTATATTGAAACTGGAACCACTAAATTTTATAGTTCAAAACAAAACACTTTAAATTTATTGATATTTTAACAGGAAAAGTTGGTAACACAGCGGTAAATACACTTTTTCCATACAAATGGCGGGGACATGCGTGACCACTATGTTACCTACTTTAAAGTTAATTATAGTGACTTTTTAAATGTAGTGATAATTTTAAACGTAAGCCAAGTTGTGTAACTATTTCAATATTAAATTACAAAACCGAGCACTTTAACGTTTTTATAAAAATATTATTTGAAGAGCACTTGTCAAAAAATCGACCTGCGCTTAAAAGTAGAATGACCCAGCTACGCTTCTTGGCTGAATGTTCTTAGCCAACCCACTTGCAATGTATTTTTTACATTTTTGATTCAGTATAAAATACTTTTCATCCATTAACTAGTTCGGTGAAGGTCGATGGATCCGGATCTTAAACTATAACGTATGTGAGGCATTGTGAGGTCACTAAGTGTGATATTGCACTCTGATTATTTTGAAGCCGAGTCCAATCGAAATAACCACCGCCACCGAAACTATACACAAACAATTAATTACATGAAAAGCTAGTTTCTATATTTGTTTGCTCGCAAACACGCGTATTACAAACTAAACTATTTGCCCACTTTCACTCGTCACGACTGCCTTACACTTTCCACGCCATTTTAGCTTTACTCTCGAATGACTTCCGATTCTGATAAACTGATTAGGTATAGTGTTTTTAGGTTCCGTGGCCGATGGGAGCCCAATGGAACCCTGTTAAGTAACCACATATGCTGCCAACCCACACAATAATGAAAAGGGATGGCTTTATGTGCTTCCGCGGCCAAAAAAATACAGAAAAGAAATAAAAAAACATTTTCTCAAACATGCTCGCGAAAAGAACCGTTTTCCCACAAGGACGGAAAGTGCCTCATTTTACTCCTAGGAGTAAAAAAAGAATTGAAAACACTTTCCGTCAATCTCCGTACTTTATTTAAAAATTATCTCTTACATACATACATACATACTATCACGCCTTCATTCCCATAGTGGGGTAGGCAGAGCTACAGAAATACCAACAACTACAAAAAGAGTTGTTGGTAATTCTGTAACCACATTTTGCACAAACAGGCTAAGATGCTTACCAGTGTATTAGTGACAGGTTGTAAGCCCATCGCCCAACCAACAGCACTAGAAGCCCTCATTCCCTTAGTCACCTCTTACGACATCCACGGGAAGACATGGAGTGGCACTATTCTAACCCGGCAACCACACGGGCAAAAATTATCTCTTTTGCCTGCAAAATCAAATTGACCGTGAAAAAAATCCCATACACCCCAATTTAATAAAAGGTGGCGGCGCGCGGTGCGGCGGCGGGCGGCAAGTCATTGTGAATTCCCAATGTTGTCTTGTAGTTTTCAAAAGCAGACTCTCTTTCAATTCATCGTTTTTTTTTACAAATACCTCTACTTATGCAGTTGTATCATCTCCTCGCATTTATTGAGAAAAGCATTATGTATGCCTCGGCGGAAATTTTATTGCCTGACTCGTATTTTCAGGCCTCTCTTGCTCGCCCTGCTACCCACCTCGTCGGGCAATTCCTTATTTTCCGCGCCTAGGCAATAATGTACTATTACAGCCAGAACAATAAAAAAAATGTTTCATCAGAATTAAGAGTCAACCAAAAATATACGAAATAGGTGTCATGTTTGATAAATAAAACTGTCGAAGGTTTTGTTTATAATCGTGTAAGCGAGTTTTAGTTGACTGAAAACCAGTTCCGGTTCTCAATGAGGTAAATAAAATAACATTTGGCAACCTAATAAGTAATCTAGGGTCGGTAAATAGCTAATAAATCGGTTTTTTGTGTAGGTAGTTCGGTTACCTAATGCTTTATTTTCCTGGTCTTTAATTTTAGACGAGAACGCGCAATTTAAGCGTCCGATATGACGAAATTATGCCTTGTCCCGGGTAGATGACCAATGCAAGTTAAAAATCTGCTTATCTATAAGGAAAAATATTTCTGACTGACTTAGATGCCAAACAGCTTAGCTACTTTACGGTCGGTAGATACCTAATAAATCGGTTTTTTTGTGAAGCTAATTCGGTTACCTAATGCTTCATTTTCCTCAAAGAAAACCGGAACTGGTTAGTTTTTAATGGACGAGATGGCGAAATTATGCCTTGTTCCGTGTAGATGACCATTGCAAGTTAAAAATCTGGTTATCTATAAGGAAAAACATTTCTGACTGACCTAGATCCCATACAGTTTTTGTTTCCTCATCGACAGCCGGGCGTATTATGTAAGGAAGAAATGTTTCTTTGCAGCCAACTTGGTGACCAATGTTTTATTTTCCTCATAGAAAATCAGGGCTGGAATTCTACAAGGTAATAACGAAATCGTTTTTGACCTGTTTCCGTATTGTCAACGTTTTGATAACTCTTATGTCATTTACAATAATGGCGACTGTGACATAAACGATTCTTAAACGAGTCAAACACGATATCGTTTTAACGCACCTGAATAGAGGCCCTGTTTCCGTATTGTCAACGTTTTGATAGCTCTTATATGTCATTTACAATAATGGCGACTGTGACATAAACGATTCTTAAACGAGTCAAACACGATATCGTTTTAACGCACCAGAGTAGAGGCCCTGGACTTCTTTGCTATGGACAAAAACGCGACATTTCATTTTATATACTGTATAGTACACAATCGTGGACCCGTTTTACATGTTTATAACTCTTATTAACTTGGCAGTAATGCCGGTCGAATTGAAAACAATACCATAACACGTCAAAAGCAATTGGTTTTAAACCAATCGCGTCAAGATCACGTGACTTTTCGTATCCCGTGATTGCTTTAAAAACAAAACGAATAGAAACGCTAGTTAGCGTACACATCTTGGCTATAGCCAAGACACATTATAAAATAGAGGCCCTATAGGCCCTTCTTTAATCACTTTAATATCACAGGACAATTTCACACAAATTGACCTAGTCCCGAACTAAGCTCTAGGCTTGTACTTTGGGTACTAGACAACGATAAAGACACTTATAGAGAAATACATACTTAAATACATAGAAAACATCCAAGACTCAGGAACAAATATTCGCGCTCATCACACAATTGTCTGCCCTTACCGGGATTTGAACCCAGGACCGCTGGCTTCGGAGGCAGGGTCTCTCCCAACTAAGCCAACATGTCGTCAAAATAACAAAAAAAGAACAAACAAAACTTGACGTTGCAATCGCATAACTAACACACAAAAAAACCAGTTGAATTGATAACCTCCTCTTTTTTTGAAGTCTGTTAAAACAGGGAGGGTCACATATGGGTCATACACACTCTTAAAAACAAAATTTTTCTCTCCTGTGGCCAATAGTTAAGAGCTTGTGTGCATATAAGTTGTGTTTTTATATGATAGGTCTAAAGCAGTCCAGACGCCGTTTTTTTTTTTATGTTAAGGAGATGGCACCCGAGCACTCAGGCCACCTGATGGTAAGTGGAATCTGAGACCCATAGACATTTGAATTCTCAAGACTATAATCCTAAGACCTCAAATGCGTTGCCAACCCTGAGGACTAAGATGGAATGCCTCTATGCTAGTAATTTCACCGGTTGTCATATCCCACACCGGAACACAACAATGCGAACACTATTGCATGACGGGTGGTTAATGGATAAGATGGTGGTAGCGATCCGGACGGACCCTGCACGGGGTCCTACCACCACTAATTTTATGCGGGAATGGGCTCAGCCAGAAAATTAGGCCTTAAAAACGTTAACTTTCGGTGTGTCCACAGGAAAGACGGTAACCTAAATCTGTGTATGATGTAGACTATGATGCTGCCGGTGGTAACATCCTGTGCAGGGTTCTTTCGGATCGATACCGCCATCATTTCCATTAATCTACCGCCAAGCATTCGCATTGTTGTGTTCCGGTGTGGGGATAACAATACCGGTGAAATTACTAGCATAGAGACATTCCATGTTAGTCCTCAGGGTTGACAACGCATTTGAGGTTTCAGGATTGACATAAAAAAAGACTTAGCGACCCATCTCCGCTCGCTTCGGTTTATCTCTTCGATTTTTCTGTAACATCCGTATATAAACCAGTTTTTAGGGTTCTGTAGTCAAACTAGGAACCCTTATAGTTTCGCCGTGTCCGTCCGTCCACAGCCTAGCGCAGAGACACTTAGTACTAGAAAACTGTAATTTTGCATGAATACACACATTAGTCACGGGTGTACGTAGGGTACTTTTTATCCCAAAAAATTGGACGGTTCCTGAAGGAATAGCGATAAACGACTTCTATGAGGTCGGAGCCGGCAACTGACATGATCAAATATCGTCATTTGTGTGGGACTAGTATAGAAGATTATCTTGATAAAGTAGTCGGCAGCGGACCGTGGCGAGATGTATCTAACAGCCGTGACTGACGTTGCATTGCACGACGTCACGCCCAGCGCAGTTTAGTTTTTTTTTGGTAAAGTTGGGTTTCGGAGAAGGCACTGGTGAAAACCGCAGTATTATTAATCCTTCTTTTCGTGATAATGAATCTGTAGCGTGTACGTAAACTACAGTTTTAATTTAAACGTTTTAGAAGAGACCATTTCATTGAGTATTTTTTCCCTTGTTATTTTGCATAGTTACTTGGGAATAAATAAGAATTGAACTCCAAAGACAAAAGGAAAAAAAGCCTAGCCTACTTATCAACAAGTCTTTTTAGAGTTGTTGGTATTTCTGTAGCACTGCTTACCCCACTCTGGGAATGATGGCGTGATGTTATGTGTATGTGTGTATGAACTCCGGAGACAAACAATCAAATAAGTTTTCAAATAAAATCAGCTCGGTGTAAGCTTTTTTTGGTTTCGTTCTTACAATACGTATCTTTTTCTAATATTGATGTTAACTATATAATAGTACAATGCTTTTACAATTAGAAATGTTTTTGTTTTCGCTTTTTAGTTGATATTTTAATAGTTTAATTAATTTTAACATTTTCGTCCATTTTGATTTTCCTGTCGCAATGGTAGCTTTCAAAGTGTTATAATGAGTATATATTTGGAATAGGCTTTCAATTGAGACGTAAGTCAAAAGCATTTTTAAACCCAGCATTTTTTGATAATGTCATCAATGTATATTAGTTACCCTTTATATATATTTTTTCCGCGCTTAGCACAAGTTGTATTTTCTCGTTTGTCGCTCAGTGCATCTCTATCGTTACAGCCTAGATAAAAAGGGAGATCCGAGACTACTACTATCCTCCAGGAAGCTTATTATGGCCGTGTTTATCGCGTGACTCTACTTGGATAAAACATCCATCACTTTCTGACAAGTACAATGCGAAAGTGACGGATGCTTTACCGCGATAAACGCGATCATAATACGAGCCCTTATCGATGTGGACAAACGTGGTTTACACATCTGTCACTTTCTGAGCAGTATGTCAGTGCGAGAGTGACGGAAGCGTTATCTACATTTATCCACATCGATAAAGGCGACTACGCTACGGGCCATGAGTATGATCGAGCCTCGGTGGGAGGATCGATAGTGACTTTAGTGATACGTGGGCCATACACAGATTTAGGTTACCGTCTTTCCTGTGGACACACCGAAACTTAACGTTTTAAAAACCTAATTTTCTGGCTAAACCCATTCCCGCAAAAACGCCGTCAGGACTGCTTTAGACCTATCACATAAAAACAACATATATGCACACAGGCTTTTAACTATTGACCACAGGAGAGACAACTTTTGTTTTTAAGAGTGTGCATGACCAACCAACATCACACCACGCCCGCTTATCTTAAACATGCGCAAAAAGGTTTCTATTTCCAAATTCCATATGTGCAACACGAATTCAGATGTTCGAATCTCAGTGCACATTTATCACTCTAGTTGACACAGAGAAAGCGCGTTGCGCCACGGTGGTGTTGCGTTGTCGCATTATTGTCTTTGTAATCATTTATTATGTATTTTATAACAATGTTATTGGGGACTGAATTATAAACAGTCTGTATTTTTCCCCCGTGTGGTTGCTGGGTTAGAATAGTGCCACTCCATGTCTTCCCGTGGATGTCGTCAGAGGCGACTAAGGGAATAAGGGCTTGTAGTACTGTTAGGCGATGGGCTTGCAACCTGTCACTAATACACTGGTAAACATCTTAGCCTGAATGCAAAAGGTGGTTACAGAATTATCAACAAGTTTAGAGTTATTGGTATTCTGTTCCTGTGGCAATGGGAAGGCACACGAGCACTCAGGCCACCTGATGGTTAGTGGGATCTGAAACCCGTAGACATTTGAATTATCGTGATTATAATCCTAAGACCTCAAATGCGTTGCAAACTAAGACTAATATGGAATGCCTCTATGCTATGGTCTTAACCAATCACGGGAATTTGGGATTCCTGGACCTTTGGACCTTTAGACATCTTTAATTTAGTTAGGTATTGTAAGGACTAAAAATATCATGGGACAATCTCACACAAATTACCTAGCTCCTAAGGTCTAGGCGTGTACTATGGGTACAGTCAAGGACTTCAATTGTTATGTCACTATGGAACCCTGTCACAATGAAAGTGCTATGAAAGAGAAGAATAACTGTATTCGCGAAACAATTGTCGTGTTATTTTTTCATAAGATATGAAGCGTTAAAGTCATAGTTCAGACCTCCTGCAAAAACATAAAAAAATCGACGACAGGAATGACGTCACAGCTGATGTTCCATGTTTATAAAATGGACCATATAAAGAAAATTATTAAAAAATATTTCAGAAGTTACTATGTTTAAGCCAATATCATTGATAAAAATATACGTAAATTAAATGAGGATGCCTAAAATGGCAATCTAAACCCTAAAAGAAGTCATAAAATTTTAACAAGTTTTGATTCTACACATATAAAATCCTAAAGTCAAAATGTAGTGTATTGCGTTTAATATGTTTTGTTTTACATTTTCACCTAAATCGAACTCTCCTAATCCTAATGAAACTCGATTCTGTTTTTCATTTACGAGTATGTTCTCTATTATGGATTAGACAGATCATGGAACATATTTTTATACCACAAAGCTGTTTTAAGCGTTGAGTAACACTCGTTTACAGAAGTATTATAATTATGCACTTTCGATGCCATTTTGATGTCAGCTTTCATATTTTAATTGACGTTTAAATTTCAAGTGTGATGATTCTGGCGTTTTTAGGCAAAAAAGGTGCGTTCGAGTTGTTCTAGACTCTTTGCTAACCGGCTTACTGAGTTCGATAAATTTTGGCAAAGTTGAATACTTTGTGTACAAATAAATAAGTTCTAAGTAGATTCAATTATTTTTAGGGTTCAATACACAGCGCGTGCCAGCGGAAGCCTTACTGAGCCTCCTCAGTCCGTCTGTCCTTCCGTCCACATGTATGTCTATCACTTCATCGAATGTATCATTTCATCGAATTTCGTTTCATCGAATAATGTTTTCTGCGAAACCATAATGTTTTCAAGGTATCTTAAACATCAATTACGTAGGTTACGATAGGTTACATGTTTAAGATACCCTGAAAACATTATGGTTTCAGCAGAAAATAGGGTTCAATGAAATTAAATTCGATGAAATGATACATTTGATGAAAGATGTTTTGACTGCGGACTGTACTGTATCTCACGAACCCTAATAAGACAGTTGTAATTTTCACAGAACTGTATTTTTATTGCAACTAAAATTAAGGGACGAGTAAAGTGGGGCGGGCTTTTTCCAGCATTGGAAATCCTAAAAAGACAATAGTTTTAATTTCATGTTTTTCTTTAATTTCAGGGTACGAAGAAATCCACACCATATCACAACTATCACCAAAATCGAGAGCCGACCACCAACAGGATTTCATACTGCATACGACTCAAACAGAAAACCTAGAATTTAGGATAGAACCTAGCATCAACTACGATGACGTAGAGCAATTAGAACCAGAAAACATAATAAGTGACGAAGAAACTGAGAAGCACTTCATCGCTGCTAGATCTGCAGCACCTGATAGGGAATCTAGATCTATACACTTTGATGAACTCCCGTCATCGAACAACGAAATAGACAACGAATTAGAACTACATAATAAAAGAAAGTATTACGAGATATTACCAACCAAAACAACAGGGTTTAATAAAGACAACGAAGTGGTATTGCCGTCTGATGGTTTTGGTGATAAATTTGAGTTTAAGTTTCCGGGGGAAGCCAGAAGGGCTCCAAAGGCGAGGGCGATGCCTCCTTTGGGGCCCAGGATACGGCCTTCTGCAGTGCAACCGATGTATGCAACAATGACCCCTAATGAAGGCAGGCAGAATACAGAAATACAAAACATCATTACTGGTATAGTCAAGTTACTCAACGGTAATGTGAATGTGCAAGCGAATACTCAGTTACTAAGACCAGGCAGACCTACGAATTCTAGAATTAATGACAGAGGACCGCCTAGAATATCTGATATAACTCCTTTGCGCGATAAACCTATTACTCCACCACCTCATGGTTATCATCCAACTAAAACGCCTCCCCCTTATCCCTTCGATAGACCTCATCATGGTGTCAATTTGCCTGAACAAATTGTCCCACCACTGAGTCCTTATAGACCTGGGTTTAACAGGCCCATACCTCCATGGCAGCGGCCAAGGCCTAGACCACCAACCAGGCCCAGACCAAACCCTGGACTTCCAGTATACAAACCTCCTCCAATGCCTGTTGACATACCAGATTTGGATGACCTTAAGGAAGACGAACCAGAAAATGAGACTAATCATGATAATCATTTGATACATGATGAGAAAGAAAGCGTTCCTTTAGTCAATCTGCCTATCTCTAATACTACCGAAGAAAATGAAAGAGAAGAAAATAAACTTACCACTGCATCTGATACTACTAGTAGTACAACAACGACAACGACGACAACAACTACAGAACAGACAACAACATCAACGACTACAGAAAAACCGGAAACTACAACAGAAAATCACACCACAACTACCACGACCGAAAAGGTTACTACCGAAAAACTAAAACCTACCACAGAAAAGCCAAAAACTACCACAGAAAAACCAAAAACTACCACGCAAAAGCCAAAAACAACTACAGAGAAGGTCAAAACCACTACAGAGAGAGTTAAAGTTGAAAGGAAACCTGAGAAAGATAAGAAAAAAGAGCCATTTAATGCAGACAAAAAAGACAAATACAAGATTGATGAAAAACCTAGCAACAAGACTAAGATTGAGACTATTATAGATATTATAGAGTCATCTATAGAGGAAAATAAATTAGCTTTAGCGTCTATGGCAGCTGCAACTCCTACGGAAGGATTGATAACACACTCTCCAACAATCAGTGGACTAGGAAACTCGGACAGTGTCGTTAAAACATCTTCAATCAATGCACAGCCTTTACCATGTAAGTGTTATATTTCATTTGGTGCTATTACCCAAACGCCGAAAAATGCGACTTTATAATTGTAACATATTCCTAAACTATTTTTCTCAAAATTGAAGCATACTTTCTGTCTCTTCATCAAAGAATTGATTTTTGTAACTGGAAGTGCAAGTTTTCAAAATTGATTTAAGTTTAATTTTCACTATAAAAATATATTTATCATTTTAGTACCCTTAGTACAAGCTTAGAGCTTTTGGAACTGAATTAATTTATGTGACATGGTCCCCTGATATTATATTTCCCACAAAATTGACGATGCAAAGACTTCCACTAAATTTCGAGTTACAATTCTTCACTCATCATGCCAACTGTCAATTTCATTATTCTTGAAAAGTAGTTGTGTTTTACAAGCTTTTATTTAACTTGCACTTTTTGAAAACTTGCAAGTAAATTTTGAACCAGTTCCCGTAATGGATGAGAATGCAATATTATGGTGTCTCAGAGCTGATCTGATGATGGAGTCGGAAGGTGGCGACAGGATCTCAGCTATATATACTTAACGTATAGTCCATTTGCTTAGATAGTGTCGCTACACCCGCACGCATTTATGGTTATTGTAATAAAATACGAATTTAATTCGATGTTAACTGCCAAATTCACTTGCGGGGACGCCGCCGGTCGCATTTTTGTTTACGCGGCGGCATCCATTGACTTAAGCGGCACGTGCCAAGGCGGCGCGATACTAAGGCGATGGTGACACTATCTAAGCGAATGGACTATAATCCCACCGTGTTGGGACTCATTAGTTTGATCTTTATAAGCAGGTAATGACTTTCTTATCAGGGGCTATGTCACACAAATTGACCTAGTAAGCTCTAGGCTTGTACTATGGGTACTAGACAACGATAAACTTACTTACGGTCGGATTTTTATTCCCACAGAAAAAATGAAAACAAAGTTACGTCACTGTCAAAGTGGGGTGAATTTCAACAAGCCTCAAATTATCCTAGTTTTGGTGGTATTTTTTATTTTCTTAGTAGGGTTTACAATTAAACGTTTAAGTGACGTCATTAGTCATTATAAAAACAGTGTTAAAATGGCCTTTTATTATACTAAGTGTTTTTTAAGATATAACGATTTTACTAATTATGTACCACCAAAATTGTTATTATACACCAAAATTACTTTTCTTAGAAAAACTCACGATCAATAATTACATATCGGGCTAATTAAAATATAATCGTTAGGGAATCTTCCTTGTTATTTTTGAAAATCCAAAACGTAAGTTTCTAATATAATAAATAATGATTATTTGTTGTTTAAATAATTTTGGTGGAGACCAGAAATTTTGATAATTTTGGTGTTTCGCAAAAGCCACCAAAATTGTACCACCAAAATTATAAAACTTAACATTTTTTTAAATTAAAAACAAATGTTTTAGTTTAACAAAAACTTAACTCGTTACAGTTAAAAAGACACCATAAACATACTTGAAAAAACTATCACACAACAAAACTTTTTGCGAAATAATGACTTATCTAAGTTATCACGATTAATAAAGTGTATTCCATACCACCAAAATTAGATACTTATATGCTTAGCGGGAAGACGCAGAAAGATGGTACAAATCTTTCACCGTCTATTGCTGGAGTGAAACTGAACGAACAACTGACGCTATATTTGTTTGTTTAATCACGTTTCGTTCGATCATAAAATCAATTTCAATATTCACCACCAAAATTAACTATTTCGCTTGGACAGTTTTATTTACACTGCTCCCAGTTTCCTTTTACTTGCAAATGCAATAATTGATACATTTTAAAATACCTCAACTAATAAGGAATACAGATAACTAAAATATAAGTCTAGTTGAGGCTTAATAAGTTTGTACCACGACATATCAGTATATGCGGGAAGTACAGGACACGACACCAAAATTGATTTTGGATTGAAAATATTTTTTTACTATAAATATAATAAGTTAATAATAATTTTAACTTTGGCTCAATATGGTACTTTGAGTGAGATTATTTATAAAATAAATAGTTTTCCAATACATGTACTTTACACCCCAATTATCACGTCCGCCGCTCAAAAAAAGTGGTTGAGATAATTACCCAGTGACATTTCAGGGGACCTCAAAGTTCGGGCCATCAACAAAAATAATATTAAGTTATCATTTCGCTGGAAGGGTGATATTAAAACTAAATTAGAGAAATAATTAAAATTTAATAGAACAATTAACAAGAGTCACTGGAAAGCGATTACCACGGGAGCACGAATTATGAAGAGAGTGTCTCACATCAATCAAGCGGCCCTCAACTTGTCGACACGGGTGTATCGAGTCAGTGATACCGGTGCAATAAATAAATTCTGCATACGAAAACAGTATTTTCGTTTTAAATTAATGTAACAAAGAGTTTATTTTGAAAATAAAGTGTGTCATTAACAAATTAAATTATTTCATGTTGATTGAAATATATAGTTTTTTTTGTAGTAAGCCAATTTCTTATAAATGTGGAAAGTATAAATATTTTGAATGCTGCAAAAATGTTTTTCGTTGGCGGCAACACCTTTGTTTACATTTATTCTGTGGGAATAAAAATCCGACCTTAGTTAGGGAAACAAATGCAGAAAACATCCAAGGCTCAGGAACAAATAAGTATTCGCGCTCATCACAAAAATATCTGCCAGAAACATTTAAAAATTTGCTTATGGTTTCACTGTTTACTAAGCAGCCTGGGGCGTTTTTCTTTTCTATCGCTCAAAATGTATGGGATGACATTTTCGTGCGTTTCGATAAAGCACGTGGTCGACTGTCATCCCATACATTTTGAGCGATAGAAAAGAAAAACGTTAGTAGCGTTTGCATCTTGGTTAGGGCCCCTTGTTGACTAATACGATTAAGCTCCTATTTCCATCTAATATATTCGTTTTTCTTTACAGCTTCCAAATCCCCATATCGTCCATACGTAGGTCGCCCTGGTATAGTCCTGGACGACACTGACTTCAAGCCCCACGGCAGCCGCATCAGAACTGACGCGCCGGTGGTGACCGCTCCGGCTTATGGTGAGATCTTCGATGTGACCCTCACTGCTATACAAGGCCCTGGGGAGAAGGGGGCATCGGGTAAGTTATTAGGGGATTTAATTTGACCAAAGACAGGGGTGGGAGATGGTCGTTGGACAAGGGCTATAATTATAGTCGTGGCTAAAGCAAGGGAATCAGACAATTGGCATGCCATCACACCTGACCATTCTATCATATTTGTTATTAAATCGAATGATATAAAACTAAATGCTAAAAATTCATATGCTATAAAATCAGTTGCTGTAATAATTAATTTGCTATAGAAACCATTTTCTATAATAATCACTTTAAAAGGTCTAATATTAATAATACATGACAACATAAAATTTAAAATAAAAAGGTGATAAAGGTATGTAGTACTGTTAGGCGATGGGTTTGCAACCTGTCACTAATACACTGATAAACATCTTAACTTACCCCACTCTGGGAGTAAAGTCGTGATGTATGTATGTATTTGAAATATATGTAATTTTAATGTCAAAATTACCTAAAATTCAAAATATTGTCTGTTTCTTTTCTTTGTCTCGTTGAAAACTAACGCTGATTTCCGCTCTATAATGATCATTGATCACGGTGAAAAGTGATAGGAAACGACCCTGATAATTTTTTGTTCATCGCTTTATTGTTCATCCGTCACAAATGTACAAAATGACAAAACATACTACAGGTTAAGAGGATTGTGAAGCGATGCTAAAATCGCGTAGCTGTCAAAAATAATCCATACAAATTTAGCTCCGGGCGATAACGTTTCTCGCTCTCTAAATCTAATCGCGATTTTTAAATTGTTGAAGATATTATGAAAACCTAGGTCTGTACGTTTCCGTTTTTTTCCAATAAATATTTTCTTGAAATGGAAAAAGTACAGACCTAAAAAATCGTAAAAATCAGACGTTTAGGGGCAGAAAAACGTAATCGCATTTTGTATGGTTTTTTTTTGCTTCACAGTCCTCTTAAGGTCTCTTGATTATCTTTAAGAAGTCGATGGAGCGTTTTTTTATGTTAAAGGAAAAGGCACACGAGCACTCAGGCTACCTGGTAAGTGGAATCTGAGATCCATAGACATTTGAATTCTCAAGGCTTTAATCCTAAAACCTCAAATGCGTTGCCAACCCCAAGGACCAAGATGGAATGCCTCTATGCTAATTTCACCGGTTGTCTAATCCCCACACCGGAAGACAACAATTCGAAAACTATAGCTTATATAGCGTGTTCAATTGCCAATTTTTTTCAGTACACATCCAAAACGTGCACCCACTATCCGGCCACGCAGAGCACGACGACATCATAATATCAGCTGTAGGTGAGCAAGGCTTCGTGTCCATCGACGGGAAGAGGACCTACCTAAACCTGTTCGATACGGCAACCAACGTTGATGTTAAGCCTACCAGGGTTCAGAGCATGCCGCATTCAGGTGGGAACCATCTCCTGCCCTTGCTGTTGCCCTAGTCTACACAAGCACCTCATTACAACAGTTTTACTGCCATAAAAGGGACCATGCATTTTTTCATACGCTCTCTGTAAAGTTTAAAAGAGAAGGATAGATAACTGTATTCGCGAAACAATTGTCGTGTTATTATTTCATAAGATATGTAGCTTTTCAAGGTGCTGCAAGAAAACTATACAAAATCAACAACAGGAATGACGTTACAGAGGTTGTTCTGTTTAAGAAGTTTGCATTTATTTAAAAAAAAGGGATGACGATATTTAAATTTGGTAATCATAGTGGTTTGAATTAAGAATACATACGAGTATTATATACATACATACATAACGTCACGCCTTCATTCCCAGAGTGGGTTAGGCAGAATTCAGAATAACAACAACTACAAAGTTGTTGATATTTCTGTAACCACATTTTGCACAATCAAGATATGATGTTTACTAGTGTATTAGTGACAGGTTGCAAGCCCATCGCCTGACAGTACTACAAGCCCTCATTCCCTTAGTCGCCTCTTACGACATCCACGGGAAGACATGGAGTGGCACTATTCTATCCACGGGAAGACATGGAGTGGCACTATTCTAACCCGGCTGATATTGTATTAAACATAATTATATGCAATGGCGCTCCACGGGTTACGTTAATATCATTGAATTAAAATATCACGTAGGTATATAAAATGAGGATGCCGAAAAACAATCTAAACCTTAAAAGCTTTAAATTGTAACAAGTTTTGATCCTAAACAAAATCTTAATAAACGGGTCAAAATTTACGGCCGAACCCTATATTCAAACCGCGGATAGATAAGGCTTACTTCGGGTTGAAATTTTGGGTTGAAGTTTTAGTATGTACAGCGGCTGAGTACAAATCTGAGCGGCTCAGCCTGAGGCATGCTCGCCTCACGCGGCGTGCTGCTCGCGAGCCAAATTGTTGCACATAACTTGCGCGGGTGTGGCAGCGTGCTCGACGCTAGACGAAATTTCAAAATGACGTGACACGATGACAGCCTCGGAATTATTAAAAAAGAAGAAGAATTCGCCTCTGTGGTGGATTGGCTCAGCAACTTTATCAAATTTTTACGCGCCTCGCTCACAGACGAGTTAGAACTTGTCGTTCTGCCCGCGGCACGCTCGGATACACGTCCAAATTACTCGAGGCACGCACACCGAAGCGCCTTTGAGCACGGTCAAAAGACCGACTCTCGGCGGCTCGCCCGCTGCTCGCGCACAGCGTGTGAGCGCGTACGAAGGTGAGCCGTGCGTGCCTCAATGCGAGGCTGCTCTAATCCGTGCCCACCTTAATAAGTTAAACGTGATTGTTCCAGTGAGCCCGCAGCCGCAAGGCCCTGGGGGCCCCACGCTGGGCACGGGCGTGGCGATCCCGGCCGACGACGAGCCCTTCCCCCCCGTCCTCCCCCCGCGGCGCCCCCTGCCGCAGCCGCGCCCACAGCCGCAGCCACAGCCGACTCTGCCGCCGTACAAAAGGCCAAGTCCAGAGGAAACTCTCAGGTATACGTCAGCTTGGAGAAGCTTGTACCCAACAGGAGACTCGAATAAGTTTATAGGTTTTTTTGAAATAAATTCATCATTATAGACCATGTTTCAACAAACCCTTGTGCTTTATACCACGAGTCCACGCAACATAAATTCATAGTATAATTAAAAACCGGGCAAGAGCCTGTCGGACCATGCTCAGTTTAGGGTTCCGAAGCCGTTAAAAACATACAACAAACATAAAAATCAACAAGAAATAACTAATTTACTATTTAAAGTCAATTGGTGCCGTCTTAGAAGATTTTAGTAGATATAAACACTTTAATCGCCTTTATCTCAAGAACCAATGATGTCTACTTAGTCGTGATAGTTTTTCTTATAAATTTATTATATGTGCTTTCATTTAAGTTTTTTTTTTACATTTTTAGTATTTGTAGTTTTGGCTGCCATAACAGGGGGGGGGACACTTGATCGAAAAATTGGTACAAACACACAATATTTTTTAAAGACCTATAAGGATTCAAGGGATGGTGAAATAATAAGGGTTTTTAGTTTGACTACGGAACCCTAAAAACCCTGCAAGAGCATGTCGGATTTTCGGACCATGCTCATAAGTCATATCATATGGTAGGGAGGGGACACTTGACTCTAACAAAAAGTAGCACTTTAAAGCTTAATAATTCACAGACGGATACATTATTCAAAAAAATGATTTTCTAATCCCGCAATACATTGAAAGACCTACCCAACGACACCTGGGGTAGCTACAAAAACCATCTCCACTTTAGGTGTAGGAGAGGTATTGTAAAAAAAGGTTTCAACATTTTGTTTTACCACATTGTCGGCGTAACTAATTACAGCTTTCTAGTACTAAGAGTCTCTGCGCTAGGCTGCGGACGGACAGACAGACGGACATGGCGAAACTATACTGTTTCCTAGTTCCTAGTTAGACTAAGGAACCCTAAAAGTGGGACTCACGCACCGGTGGTTCCGTAACTCCCAACTCAAACTTTGCCGATTTGTATTTATTAAACGTTAAAATACGCATAGACAAAAAATCGTGGAAATTTATTTATTATTTTTATTAATATTACAATAAGTTTAATATTTGACGACCCGCTAGCCTAGTTGGTAGTGACCCTGCCTTCGAAGCTAGAGGTCCTGGGTTCAAATCCCGGTAAGGGCAGATATTTGTGTGATGAGCACGAGTATACATATATTCCTGAGTCTTGGATGTTTTCTATGTATTTAAGTATGTATTTCTTCATATAAGTAAGTTTATTGTTGTCTAGTACCCATACTACAAGCCTAGAGCTTAGTTTGGGACTAGGTCAATTTGTGTGAGATTGTCCTGTGATATTTATTTATTTTATTTATTAATTATTATTTTCAGGATCGACACTTGCATTGTCGGGGTTGACTCTACTTGCGATCTAGCCCAGAACGAAAAATGCAGGACCGAAACTGGTAAACACGAAAGCAATGCATTTGAGCATTTTATTTAATAAAAACCAAATGCATTTAGATTACTTGATTGATTGAAAAATTAATAAATAGTAGATGTTTATAATACTTAAATATGGACCAACTTCATTTATTCACCGAAACATTATTAACGATTTTTACCCCTGATCAACTTCCCCCTGGACATTGCGACAATCTTGCCCCTCGATCGATCTACCCCTGAATATTAATAACTATCTTATTTTCTTCCTTATTGTACTATCAGGTACGTGTGTATCATAACAATTGTTTAATAACTGAAACATTAAACGTCTCAGGGTTGTTGTAAAACAAACCTAACCTAACCTAATGGGTTCTAAACAATGGCCTTTTAATAAATCCAAAAAGTTTACGGTCTCAGAAATAAAATCATTATATATTATGACTATTATATATTGTGATACTATCACATGCCCTTCTTGCCCCCTGATAGCCTTGCCCCTAAACGTTATTGATCATCTTACCCCCAGGTATTTCAAGCTGTCAATGTCGACCGGGATACGCTCGGCGGAAACACGGAGACCCGTGTCGACGGGTTGTTGCGTTTATTCTCAATTTGAGGGTGGATCGGCTGTACGACACAAAGGTAGGGGGCAAAAGTATCAACGTTAGATTTTAAGTATTAAAGGGTGCGCTTAGACATTAGTCAGCGTAACGACGTAACAAAATAGTTATGTTTGACACAACCTCAAATTACAATACGGCAAAAGGACTCGCAGTTACATATCTCCTTAAATATTCAACAATTTTCCCAGAAATTGAATGCACAAGTAAATCATTTTTTAAACAAGGCAAAAACAGTTATTATTAGATGCTTTATAATAAGAATAATTAATATAACACTTTCATATTGTCAATGGAAACAGCAAATAATACTCACCTTATAAATCGTTTTCTTTTTTAGTTTTTTCTTATGCTGTTGCATCGTCGGGCCCAATTGTTATGCCACTATGGAACCCTGTAATAATGACATCGTTAATCATAAATTTTAGCTTTCTTTCATGTGGTTTGACGCTGTCATTATGACAGGGTTTCATAGTGGCATAACAATTAAAGTCCTTGACTGTACTATGTACTAGGTATAAGTGTTAGGAGCAAGCAAAACGTGAAAGTGAGTGCAACTGTTGCCACTTAAATAACGTATGGCAAATTGTTATTTTAAAAATGTACCATTTTAAAAATTTGTGCAAACGAGATTTCATTTTAAAAAGCCTATACAGTTTTATAGTAATCTGTAGACGAGCTTGTAATCCAGACAAAGGTTACATACATACATCACGCCCTAATTCCCAGAGTGGGGTAGGCAGAGCTACAGAAATACCAACAACTCTAAAAGTACTTGTTTATAATTCTGTAACTGGCTAAGATTACCAGTGTATTAGTGACAGGTTGCAAGCCCATCGCCTAACAGTACTACAAGCCCTTATTCCCTTAGTCGCCTCTTACGACATCCACGGGAGGACATGGAGTGGCACTATTCTTACCCGGCAACCACACTGGTGTAAACCACACTAAGATTGGTTTAAGATTTTTATATTTTATTTCTTTTTTCAGATGTCATGGGACGCGAAACTAGCGGACAAACATTCTGAGCTTTATCGACAGTTGAGCTATGAAGCGGTACAAGCTGTGAGTAGAAATTTAAATATATCATAAAAATAATAATCAAGTCGCAACTTGACATGTAAAAGTGCCTGTGCGGCCTACTTGCTAAGTAAAAAAAACGGGTAAATAACGGGACCCTATTACTAAGACTCCGTCTGTCTGTCTGTCTGTCTGTCACCAGGCTGTATCTCATAAACCGTGATAGCTAGACAGTAGAAATTGTCACATATGTTGTATTTCTGTTGCCGCTATAACAAAAAATACTAAACACAGAATAAAATAAATATTAAAGAGGGGCATACAACAAACGTGATTTTTTGCCGTTTTTTGTTCGATAATAATATAACAGGTAGACTCTTGAAATATTCACAGAAAATTTCAGTGTTCAATTAAGGAATCAATCATTAAAGTAAAATTAAATAAATTAAGGGGGCTTCCATACAGCAAACGTGTTTTTTTTGCCTTTTTTTTTCTCGATCTTAATACAGTTACAGACAGACACCGGGATAGGTGAAACCGGACAAAAATAACAATATAGTGTCTGTTCTATAGATAATGGTACGGAACCCTTCGTGCGCAAGACCGACTCGCACTTGGCCGGTTATTGAACTATTTTTTTGCATGGAAAAAGCGACTGAACAAAATTGCAAACTTAACCACCACTAAAGATGGTCCACCATTACCACCATTACCACAAACCTATAAGAAGTCTATGGCGCTTAAAGTAACAAAGACAATTTCTTAAAACTTGCGTAACAAAAATATACGAATATTGTACTGGCTAATGTATTTTGTACTAGATATTTGTAATATTATGGTAAATAAAGATTTTTATAAAGAACAAAGAACTCTCTTCACGCTAGTTTAACTCGCATTTGTCGGTTGACTTTATGGAAAGTAATATTTTGACTATTCCTCAGATTGACTCAGCATTCTCGATGACCCCGTTCTCTGACGACTTCGTGGCCGGTTCGGTCAACTCTGTCCACAGGGAACTTGGAAGCCAAGGCGTCTTCGTCAATTACACAATATTGGTAAGCTTGTTCCTTATTGACGACACGGTGGCCTAGTAAGGAGTGACCCTGCCTCCGAAGCCAGCGGTCCTGGGTTCAAATCCCGGTAAGGGCAGATATTTGTGTGATGAGCGCGAATATTTGTTCCTGAGTCTTGGATGTTTTGTATGTATTTAAGTATGTTTTTCTCTATATAAGTATGTTTATCGTTGCCTAGTACACATAGTACAAGCCTAGAGCTTAGTTTGGGACTAGGTCAGTTTGTGTGAGATTGTCCTCTGATATTTATTTATTTATTTATTTCATTTGAACGGTGTGAGTGTTACTGACGACGTGCTTAGCTTCAGCCTAGTTGGTAGTCGCAAGGTACCTACGAAAAATAAATGTGTAATGAGCAGGAGTATTTGTTCCTGAGTCTTGGATATTTTCTGTGTATTTAAGTATGTATTTCTCTATATAAGTATGTTTATCGTTGTCTAGTACCCATAGTATAAGCCTAGAGCTTAGTTTGGTTACTATTAATTTATTAATATTTATTACAAAACTAAAAATTAGCATTACTATTCGTACTTTCATGGGCGGCCACGAAATCGCCCAAATACGACCCTTCGGCCGGAATCCTTCCTTTAAAAACGTCGAGATGAATTCCCATCTCATCCCATGTAAATTTAATAAATTCCCTTATCCTGCAGATGCAAGAAACAGTAGAAACTCTCCGACCAGCCGTTGCCGCTGAAATACAGAAGCATATCCTCGGCGTGATCCGTCGACGATCTAACAACGTCGGGACTTCCGCTGTGTGGGTCGATAGCCCAGCTGGCAGCGTCGCACCATTGAAAGGTAAGAAAGAATTAATATAAATAAACTGGTCTAGTTTACTAGTGGTAGAGCCTCTCCTGGTGGTAGAGTCTACCGCCAAGCAGCAGAGCATTGTTGTGTTCCACTGTGGGGATAAGACACCCGGTGAAATTACTAGCATAGAGGCATTCAAACTCAAACTCAAACGTTTAATTGTCAAAAATACACTGCAACACAACAATCATAATCATTCCATGTTAATCCTCAGGGTAAGCGATTTATTGAATGCAAAGGTCTATGGGTATAAGTACCCATATCCACCTGATGGTAAGATAGTGGTCTATTTATGAGCTGGTTTGGCTTCTCTCCATGCCAAAAAAGTGAGGTCTAACAAAAAGAGAATCTAACAGATTTTGATCTCATTTATTGGAAAAGTTTTTGCATGATATCTTCAACGCGAAGGTAAAATTTACAATCCCTTTTAGTGTTGAGTTACTCTTACATCAAGCACCTTAAATCTCCAGACTTGGCGCATTATGATAGAGTTTTAAGGAAGTTTAACAAATTAAACTTGGTCGTACAAATTAGAACCTCAACGAAATCTTTTGTTTCAGATCTGGATGAATGTACGTCCCCTGAGTACAACGACTGCCATCGTCTAGCGTATTGTACCAACACCTGGGGAGGGTTCAGGTAATTGCTAGTTAATAAATTACAGTTTCTATTCAGAATTAAGGAAATATTGATCACCATAAAAATGATCTTTGTTGTTAGTTGCGTTACCGAAATCCAATTATTTTGTTGGTAACAACAGTTCTTTGGTGACATATGTCGTGTCGTATCCCACTATTTCACCATAACGACAACTAGGATGACATTTCAGTATACATGGTGCAACTTATAAGAAAATTAGTGATGAATCAGCGTGTTAACTTTGCAATGTATACTGAATTGTCACATGTCACGTGTCATTATCAAGATGGTGAAATAGTGGACAGGAGGTGAAAAACCTGGCATGGAATAGAGAAAAATGGATATTGCTTCACCGACTGCTTTATCGTTAAAAACAATGATCTCTACATTCGTACCATTTTTTATTTACCCCAAAACTTAGGTTTAATTATTTTAGGGATATCGCGATGTCTTCATCATTTGTTAATTTATATTAATTCTTCATCTGGCAACACTATATTTGTCAAACTAATCTTACATGCATATAATATAACACCTTCACTCCTAGAGTGGGGTAGGCAGAGCTACAGAAATACCAACAACTCTAAAAATACTTCTTTATAATTCTGTAACCATATTTTACCCAAACAGACAAAGATGTGCGCCAGTGTATTAGTGACAGGTTGCATATAGTTATAATTAATGAAGTAATTGTAATGTTACATTTGTCCTACAGATGTGAATGCCCCGACACAACGCTCGACGCGCATCAATCGATCACCATGAAAGGCCGCGAGTGCCGCTCTTGTGCAAACAGCCATTGCAGCGATCGAGGGACGTGTAGTTACAGTAATATGAAGCCAGTTTGCTCGTAAGTAATTTATTTTTATTTATTTAATTCAATTAAAAGAAATACATTCATAAATTTTCATCGACAGCGGGCACAAAATACGCAGATGTTATCTGCCTCTGATATCACTAATTTTCATTTATTTCTTCATTTTATTTAGTAACTTAGTACTTCGGGGAACAATCTCTCGAAGAAAAACTAAATCCCAAGCTAATTGAAAGTGTATGTTTGTTAATTTTTCCCTATGAAACGGCCGGACGGATTGGGTGAAATTCGCGACGGAGATAGCTTATAGCCTAAATTAAAAATAGGCTACGTACTATCTAGAAAACTATACTATTCCCGTGGGATGGTTAACGCGGATGAAGACACAGGCAGAAGCTATAGAATATTAAAGTGAATAATGATAAACTTAGGACGAAATTATGAAATAAATCCCTGAGTCAAAAAGCTTTAAAAACAACACTTTTCTTTTAATTGACGTGAAATAAAATTAGGTTATAAATGCGACCCTTAATTCTACAGATAATCAAAGTTGATATAATATCTGATAGTCCAGCCCCCAATTGATCGAGTTGCCCCTAATTGTTGGTGTTGCCCCTCGCAGCTGCTCGTCGGGCTATTACGGAGCAACGTGTGAAGTGGACGGCGAGGTGGTGGGGGTGGCGGTGGGCGCGTCGCTGGCGGCCGCGCTTGTCATCGCGCTCACCCTAGCTGCGTTGCTGAGTTGGAGGTGAGTCTATCACAAGTAAAGCCATTTAAGATAACAGCGTTATAAATGTACTAAGGATTTTTGGTACAATTTTTGATAGCTTTTTTGTAATATGGATGCTTTTGGTAACAATTTGTGCGGTGTGGATGTTTTTGGTGAATGTCTTGACTTAACTTTACATTATCTATGCTACTGAACTGTAGTGTTAAAGTAAATTTTCTAATTTCTTATTACTTTTCTAGTATGTCTGAAGAGATTAATGTTTCATTTTTAGCCGTAAATGGTCCCGTGAACAGAAGGCAGCGGGCATGGGCTCTCCAGTGTTTAACTACATGACAGCCAACACCATCAAAACGCCGCCCGTCGGAGCACCACCTTATCAGGTTTATTATTTACATTTTTTAACACCGACTACGTCTGCGCACTCGTAGAGCTTTTTAGTCAAAAGTTAAATTGCAAAATATACCTTTTTGTGAATAAATAAATAAAATGCTAAATTAACCTTATCTTTAAAAAACATCTTCAAGGTGCCGATGTTTGTAAATATGAACTCAAGAATAAACATGCCATAAAAAAGCTTATCAGGTAAAAGTTTATATAATGTAAAATTTTACAATATAAGACTAAAGTAGGTAGCGACTCTCGAATATATTATGGTATATTTAAACACTCAAGGGGCAAAGTTATCAACTGTAGGTAATTTCACACTAACAACAACGTGAATGCTAGGCGTGGATCTATAGCAAATACTATTAAAAAACAGCATTTTAAACCTATTTATTTTATTTTAGGTGACTTTGGAAGAAAGGATGCGTTGGGCGCAAATAGCAGAAGCGATGGCGCAGTCCAACCACTATGCGGTAAGTTTATCTTATTTTTATTATGAGTAGTTTCTACCAGTGGCATAACTATAGGGTGGCAGTGCTGGCAAAATGCCGACCCGAGAGGGCCCCGGCCCAAGAGGCAGCCGGCTCAGAAATAACAAAAAAAAAATGTAGCTATGGTCTGGGGCCCCATCCAAAGACATTGCCACGGGCCTCAGAAGGTATAGTTACGCCACTGGTTTCTACTGATTATATGTTTATTTTTTGACCTTTCTACTATGAAAAGATCACAGCTTCTTCGCACAAGCCATAAGAAAACCATGGCAAACAATGGGGCAAGCTTAACAGTTTTAAGGGGCAAGCTTATCGCACCAGGGATTTAAACGCCAATGTGCCCTAGCTGCAAAATGTTTAGGTGATGTGTGAAATTGTGTAAAAAATTATCTTATTACTTTTTTAGCCTGAACCAAATCAAATGGCAACACGTCCGTCGTCCGCAATGTTTGGAGGCTACCCCACGTTACCGCCTGTACCCATGCCAAGGTAACTAAAAACTGAATATATAAAATGGTTTAATTATAATTCTCTTTGTTTATACCCAACCTGGGTAAAAAACCATATTACCTTTGATATGTTATCGTATTGTTTTTAAATCGGCCGCCATTAAATATTGTCAAGTACATCAGACCTATTGTAACGTTCACGACGGCAATTTTTTTTTGATGCTTTTTATGTGAAGAATAATTATCATGAGGAAACCAGCCTAATCTAACAGCTGTGTGTAAGAGATGTTACTATACAAAGGATCCTAGAAGGTCGAAGTGTGATTAAAAAGTCCCATCTACATATACAAGATAAAATGTGATAACTCAGCCTTTGCTCTTGAAGTTAAAATTGATTCAGACCACGAACACTAAATTGTATATTTTTATTTGTAAAGGTTGGGTCTCCACTCCGGCCACCACACTGGGACGCTAAACACGATTGCTTCGAGAGCAAACACGTCAGCGTCTCACCATAATTTGTATGGTAAGTATTTCTATGACAAATAAAAAAAAAACGTACGTATGAGTGCTAATAAATAAATAAGAGAGATTTTGTAAAATACCCGTAGTAATTATTAGTAAATTATCTTTGTCTCTCTTCTATTACACAAAACAAAGACAAAGATTATTTACTTATTGGTCGACTGGTAGAGAATGCTATTAAGCATTAGGTCTGCCATGCCATTGGTACTTATATCTGTGCTATAAAGATTAAATAATGAACAACCTTTAACAAATTGTAGGCTTAGACTATGGGTACATAGAAAATACCTAATACTCTGTAAGAAATACGTCAGATTTTGGTTTGTTTTATATATCGCAACGTACCATTTTTTATTTGACTTACAGAATCCTCATTGCGTGAGTTTAACACATGAACGCCTTTTTACTCAACTGCATTAATTATTGATTGCCCACGATTAAGTTGCCTCTGTTCTTCTCTACGATTTTATATTTAACGGGCTTCGCCCCGCTGCAAATTTTTGACTTTCCCGGTGGATTTTCATATTTTTTCTTTCTTAAGAACCTTCTCCTGACGATAACGAGCACAACTAAAAAATAATTAGCGAAATCAGTCCAGCCGTTCTTGCGTGATACCGTGACCAAGGGAAATAGGGATTCATTTTTATATATATAGATTTGTTTCATCTCCTTCAGGTTACACAAATCATATGGCATCAGAGTCAACCAGCTCTGAAGCGTCGAGCCACGTGCAGGAGAGGGCTGACTTGTTGGTACCCCGGCCGAAATCCAGGGCGAGGAGCATGCATGTAAGTATACTTAAATTGTCGATGTGTTTTGAGATAGGAATATAATTTATTTAACGCTGCTGGGAGTGGGCAAAGATGTGAACTTATTAGTTCTGTTTGACACATGAGCTTAAGTTTGAATCGAGCTTGTTTTATTTAAAAATAAGGGTAGAATTAAATAAATAAATATCAGGGGACCATCTCACACAAATTGACCTAGTCCCAAACTAAGCTCTATGCTTGTACTATGGGTACTAGACAACGATAAATATACTTATATAGCGAAATACATAGAAAACATCCAAGATTCAGGAACAAATATTCGCGCTCATCACACATACCTTCCCATACCGGGATTTAAACCCAGGACCGCTGGCTTCGGAGGCAGGATCACTCCCAATGCCACCTAGACCGTGTCGTCACTTTGCCATCGTGTCGTCAATTATTATTATTATTATTATTAATACTCGTCGTTGCTAACTTTTAAATTGAATAGGGAAGTAATGATAAAAACGTCTAAATATTTAAAAAAAACCCACCCAATCTTCAAAACTACGTGATTATGAAGTAATGATGGGAAAGATGAAGATTAAAAAATGCCTCGTTTGGTTTTATTTACATCTTTGGCCATTTATACTGACGCCGAATTCTGAGCATATTGAGAATATTCTTATACATAGGTATACTTATGTATCCTAATAATTATGTATCTTGTTATTTACTTATTATTGACATTATGTAAAAGTGATAATGCAAGTTTTAGTTTGTATGTATGTGTGTAAACACATACAATACAATACAATACAATACAAATACTCTTTATTGAACACCAAAAATAAAAAATAAAAACAGAACATGGAACAGTACATTTAAATCATAGGTATACACATACCTTCCCATACCGGGATTTAAACCCAGGACCGCTGGCTTCGGAGGCAGGATCACTCCCAATGCCACCTAGACCGTGTCGTCACTTTGCCATCGTGTCGTCAATTATTATTATTATTATTATTAATACTCGTCGTTGCTAACTTTTAAATTGAATAGGGAAGTAATGATAAAAACGTCTAAATATTTAAAAAAAACCCACCCAATCTTCAAAACTACGTGATTATGAAGTAATGATGGGAAAGATGAAGATTAAAAAATGCCTCGTTTGGTTTTATTTACATCTTTGGCCATTTATACTGACGCCGAATTCTGAGCATATTGAGAATATTCTTATACATAGGTATACTTATGTATCCTAATAATTATGTATCTTGTTATTTACTTATTATTGACATTATGTAAAAGTGATAATGCAAGTTTTAGTTTGTATGTATGTGTGTAAACACATACAATACAATACAATACAATACAAATACTCTTTATTGAACACCAAAAATAAAAAATAAAAACAGAACATGGAACAGTACATTTAAATCATAGGTATACAACAGGCGGTCTTACCGCTAAATAGCGATCTCTTCCAGACAACCTTGTAAGAGAAGTAACTGAGGACACATATTCATGGCAGGGGGTGTAAACTAATTCGTTTAGAACTCAAACTAAATAACTACACGAAACAATTAAATTATTTCAATTTTGAAATTAGAACTATTTATAAATATACTAAATATAAATACATAAAAACAAACAAACAAAAAGAAAACATACATACATACATACATAGTGCAAACAAAAAGAAAATAAGTTTTAAAATAGACAAAAATATATCAGAGCTATACAAGAGCGAACTTATTCCTTTAAGGGATCTCTTCCAGTTAACCGATAACCATACTAACTAATTATGGAGAAGCTAATAAATTAGTATTATGATATTTTGACGACACATTGGCCTAGTTGGGAGTGACCCTGCCTCTGAAGTCTGAAGCCAGCGGTCCTGGGTCTTGGATGTTTTCTATGTATTTAAGTATGTTTAAGTATGTTTATCATTGTCTAGTACCCATAGTACAAGCCAAGAGCTTAGTTTGGGACTAGGTCAATTTGTGTGAAATTGTCCCCTGATGTTTTTTTTTATTATTTATATATGAATATAATGTCAAAATGTATGTCAAATCTTGTTTAATTACAGAACCAAACGGGCATATACTACGATGTGGATTATGAAAACGCGCCAGAAGCAATATACGGAGCTAAAGGCATCCCTCTCTCTACATACACTGTTAGTAGGGGACCGCCGTTCTACAGATCGTAGTATTTTTAGTATCGTTGGCTCTCTTTAGAAATATCCAGTAAATATTAGTAAAAATTAACATTTTATACGCAGTATCAGTCAACGTGTATGTTTGGTGTTTTTTATAGTACAGAAGTTATAAATGTGCTATTTATTCCGTGTAATATTGAGAAATATGGTATTAAGCGTGCGTAATGAAAATTTTCATTGGTGTCAAACTGTATTGTCTTTTTTTGTTATATCAAAAGTATAACATAAATACTTAAAGCGAGGACACTCATCCACTGAAAACCAGGACTTTTGGCAATTTAAGCGCTTGTTTTAGGTTTTTTATGTTTTTAAGACTGCAAGCAACGATGTTTTTTTTTATTTCGTGTGATTAAAAGTAACAGTCTATTATGAAATACGAGTATTTACAATATATTAAGCAAATACGAATGTAAATATTTATCGAAGTTTAAGGTCTAATTTTAAGAAAATTTACCTTTTTTGAGCCATCGATACAATAGTTTTTCTTTTCAAATTACAACGAAATTAATTATTTAGACTGATTTATTAGGAGAGTTTTAAGTTTTTTATATTTTTTTTATTTTACAATGCACTGTTAGAAGACACACCAATGGTGTTTTTTTTTGTTGTACATATTTTTTAAAGAATTAACATAGTCATTTAAAATTAGGGGTTGCATTTATATTGTATTTATTTTTAAGGCATAGTTTATAAGTTATATATTGATCATATTTAATTAAACTAAAATATAAAACATAATTTCGTTTTATTAACAAAGCCCAAGAAAAAATTTTTTTGTACAAATAATATGGATAAATGTTAGGTACATTGTATTTTGTACAAGTATTTGGTATTGTTTTGTTTTTGGAAAATTGCCAAAATGTTATCA
The DNA here is from genome assembly GCA_949316455.1 of Acleris holmiana. Classification (NCBI taxonomy): domain Eukaryota; kingdom Metazoa; phylum Arthropoda; class Insecta; order Lepidoptera; family Tortricidae; genus Acleris; species Acleris holmiana. Next base: position 1,743,962 of record OX438788.1, read on the forward strand.
CTGATAGTAGTTACCTAAGCTAATAAAGTCGTTTAGAAAGAATTGATTAAGTAAATTTAAGTATCAAATATTTATTCAAGCAAGGTCTAATCAAGTTCAATTGCCAATATTGAATATTATTAATTTTGCCCATAGAATTAGGACAAAAATACGCCTATTTACGAAAAACTCACACTTAAGTACATGTATTCAAGTTAACATCATTTCATTACTTTGACTGTAGGTGTGGCCGATGCGCCGCAACAAGCCCGGGAATAGTTCAGGTTCTTCCGGGTGGCTGGTGCGTCCAGACCACAGGGTGAGATCTGTCAAGACCAACACTACGATCGCTGATCTCCAAATCAGTTGTGTTCGTAGACAGGAGTAAATAAAACGCGCTATTAACGTTCCTATAGCCGCTATAATTCCACTCAATTCTTCCTAGTTTACAATGAGCGCACTTCGTACTAGTTGCGCGCAGGCGTCGTTCGAGAGGCGCGTGGCGCGGTTCAGGGCGAAAAGGTTCTAATCGCAAGGGTTTCGGTTCACCCTTAATGGTAGCTGGGGATACATGTTCTGGTTCTCAGAATCTCCGAAGGCTTATCTAACTCGAAAGCTCACCACTGACTGAGGGAAGTTTTCAGTACTTATACCCCCAGGCTTTACCATAAAGAGAGCCGCTTGCACATGGCACCAATTCACCCTTTTTTACATCTATTATGCGTTACAGATTTTCAATCTTTCGCTCATAATTCATAAGTTTATGGACCGATCTTTTTAAAGAAAGGTGCACATTAGCCCTTAGGGTGCCGCCCGTCTATATACACATGTCCTACCACCGACACATTCCTACTTTTGCGATGCTAGGAATTTCAGTAGCTTCGGGAGGGCCCAATCCTAATTTATTCCTGATTGGAACCCTCCCATGCTTTCAGAGAGTACCCGACCTTCGGGACCAGGGTTAGATATCAGGCCGGGTACCTCGGGGAAAACAATAAAACAAAGAGGAACATCTTCGGTTATTTGGACGAGCGGCAATAAATGTGAAAGTTACATAAAACATTTCCAAACATGAGTCAAAAAACATACTTGAAAGAGACAAAAACAAACTTTGTCAATAAGAATATTACAGGATTCTTATACATAAAACATATTACACAGTATGCTTGCGCTAACAGGAATCTGACAGGATTCTTGCTCACGCCTTTTTGTTTAATGGCGAGCCGTCCGTAACAGTTTAATTAACCACCATTCTACAGTACCTATAGGTACTATATCGTTGAAAGTCATTAATTATTTTAACGATTTATTTGTCATAACTTACACTTAGACAGGGTACAGTTAGCGTCAAAAGCAACTGTTCACTTTTGTACTTTATCGCATTTACACATTAGACAATCTTGTTTGACAATGCTTATGTGACATTAAAGCGACAAGGTACTAATGTGATCAGTTACTTTAACCGAACTTTATAACCACCTTTGGTAAAAAAAATAGTTGTTAACTATTCCTACAGGTACAAAGCAAAATAATACCCTAATAATAGTAACAATAGATTTTTAAATATAATTAAAACACAAAATGTTCTCTGATCATTTATTAAAAAAATCAATCGAAAAAACAGTCCTTAATTATTCTTGGCACTAAGTAAATGCATGCATTTTTTTAAATAAATACAATCATTCAAAAATGCATCGGCTGGATGTATTCATTTTCAGTGGCAAATCTATCAACTACGGGTTGATATGATTACCCCTAAGTTATATTACTAACAACTTGATTCTGAGGTAAGCGACGTTATCCTTATTTTAAAATTGATCACAATTTTCAGATATAATCATCTATGTATTTATTTAGTCTTGTCACATTTTGAAAACGTTCTAAAACATGTTTGTTTCGAAAATTATACCATTTTTTCCTTTATTATAACTTTCCCCATACGTTCATCTTACCCCTTTCAATATAATACAAGCCAGCCGAGGCTTTAAAAACCTAAAGCTTGACAAATTATGGAACAACAATATTTTCAAATGGCAAAACTCCCATACACTTCGAACAGCGTCCTCTAATTTTCCAATTGCCAAGCTATATAGATGTACATTTATTTCTTGAGATGACAGTTGTTTAGAACGTTATAGTTGAACCGGTAGCCGGATTCGTTGACGTCGTCGGTCACCAGGTTGTCACTGTGGAAGTGAACGTACAGAGGCCCTGGGGGGGTAGCTGAAAAATAAAAAATATGTTGAATTTCGTAAAAAAAAGTCTGGTTTATATCGATGAATATTGTGATAAGTGTCAATTCGGTGTTCAGTGCGAAACTTATATGATAAACAGTGACATAGAGACCAGAAATCGTATATCCACAATGCCTTTTCACAGCAATGTTATCAAGTGTAAGTTGCCTGTAACTCTGACCGCGTAGAAAAAATTGAAAATATAGCACACTACTGTTGAAAGAATTTTCAAAATGTGAGTTTATTCGTTACGTTCATACGAAAGTACAAATCTTTCCTCTATATAATATTAGTGTAGAAGTGTAGATATGCGTTGAGGCATGACCTTTGTTTATTTTGAATACTACATATGTCAATACACATTGACAGATTTCTACAGCAGCTAGCTTTTGTAGAATACAACTTGGGTAGGCCCCTGATCTTTGGATCTTCAATGATGGAGAGGCTTATAATAACATATTTGTTTTATGTAACACTTACAAGCAATAATCTGGTTGTTAGCACTACTCCCACAGAACTTGGAACCTCTCAGCCCGTCAGCTGTCTCTGCTTCAGGAATGAAAAGGTAGTCCTCGCTCTGGGCCACCCCCTGGGTGAAGGGGTTGATCTGGCAGTCAGTGTCCAGGTACAGGTTTTCTTCCTGGCGGTAGGCCATGTCGAAGGATGCTGCTGTTAGTCTGGGGAAAGATGGATATTGTTTTAATATTAACGATACTTTTAAAACTTATTTTCGCAAAGGTATTTCGATGTAAGTGTACATTAAATTTTACTCCAATCATATGGATTAATTATAACAGTAAAGTAGAAAAGGTGCCAAAACCATATTATTTAAAGACCTTAAAGTATTCTAAAATACGTGTTTTTTCCATCAAATAGTAAATTTAATAACTACTTATAAACCCTTAATATTCAAAGGAAATTATGTAAGAGCTTTGAACATAACAGTTATTTACAACCAACTCAACGTCCCGAATACTCGTATACTTACAGATTTTATTATAAATGGTACTGTACAATAACTTTGATACTCACTTGATACCACAAACATCAGACGTCCGCTTAAAGCACGTAGCATAAGCGAGGTTAGCGATATAAGGCCCAGCGCCGCGGTTGTAGTTGAAAGATTCGAACGAACCCGAGCGGTCGGGGTAGTATTGCAGACAACCAGGTGGAGCTGAAACGAGACAACATAAGTAATAGATCATTTTAAGGCATGGAGGCAAACGAAAACACGGGCCACCTGATGGAAGGGCGTCTGCTGATTTGCAATTTCAAGATTTCATGCTCATTTGCTTTTTAGAAGGTTAAGATGTTGGTAGCAATGCAAAAGAACCTTGTACAAGGTCCCACCCCCACTAATGAAGGTAATAAAAGTATAGAATGACAAAAAGAGGTTAGAGTTTAGTTGCGACCCCTACAATTTAAAGCTGATCAATGATAAATGACCCAACTTCTTGTAGACTCGTAACTCCCAATCAATATAAGGACGCTGGTCGGGGTAAATTGATCATGTTCCAATTTTATCCAAAACTGTTGCTATGATTATTATCACTTGATTCACCACAATCTTCTACCAGTCACTTCTTAAATTCTTCGCCAAACTATACATATAGTAAGTGGTTTTGTGTGTAAGTCTTACCAACAAGATATTCATCTCTGTCCGCCGAGGATACCAGAGGTGATGATGGAAGCGAGGACGTGATAGCCTGAAGAATTCCGTCGCGGTATTTTCTGGAAGAGTCACGAACAATGATTAAATCTAAATTTATGAAACAATGGCGACCATGGAAACGCAATTTGCTATAGATAAAACTACCGACTGTCCAATTTATCGTATTATTAGAGAGGATATGGTCGATTGATATACTTACCCCAAAGTGTTAAAGCACTCAAGCTGCGTGACCTTAATCTTCCACGTGGCTTGGGGCAAATTAGGCTGAGAGCTGCGGTCAGTGATCTTGATGCTGATGCGAATGAAGCGGCTGTCGGTTGATGCGTTTACCCTAACGTACACTGGGGGCAAAACAAACAATGGGTAAAGTGAACTGGGGGCAAGTTAAACTATTTTCCCCCTAAAGGTTTTATTGCTTTGGGTAATATTGATAGGCATTAGCTAATTTATAAAATGAATAATCTATGAAACATTGGTTTTGGTTATGAAATGATAGGATCCCGTTTCGATTACTGTAGGGGCAAGAGAGAGAGGGGAGAGAGTAGCTCCTGCACATTTTCTTTCTCTCTTCCTCTCATAGCCAGTGCATGAAATATATTTATATTTCAGTCAGTAGTTCGGTTGCGAGTTTGCTAGCGTTTACTTCAGTCGTAGAACACTAGTCTTTTTATATAACAATATTTAAACTATAACTTATATATGTGGCAATAATAAATAAAATATTACTAACTGTGCTGTCCATTATTATCTCCGCAAAGAGGTGGGATGTAGTCCGAGTTGGCTTGAAGGTTTGTTACTTGGAATATATCGTTTTTGCACGCGAAGCCCGGTCTTTGGGTAACATTGTCAACTGTTTCAACCTGGTAATAGAAAATTAAATAAAGCGCCATCTATAGCTCACAACAGTAACAACCAGGGCCCGTATCATGGTCGCCTTTATCGTGGTAGATAAAGCATGCGTCACTCTTGCACTGTGCTTATCAGAAAGTGACGGATGTTTTATCCACGTTTTGTCACGCGATAAACACGGCCATAATAAGCCCCCAGGTATAATATGAGAAAAACGTTTCAGGTACATATCAATAAAAAAGTATTCGTTAATTATTCGACAAATACGTCATCTATTGTCAAGTAGCCAAAACTTACCGTAGTTGGAGGCGCCAGGTTGAACGTCTCAAAGTCGATTCTCATCTGGCAAACGTTGTTATTGTTTATTTCAACATTATAAGAACATTCCAAGCCTGAAGATTCTCTGTTCAACGGCGGATTGATGAAGACAGCCACTTTAGTGTTCGTTCGGACGTCACATGCGTTTACTGTAAACAACGACATCTCTACTAAAAATAATGAACTACTTGCATACTGCTGCTACTTGTTTCACTGATTAAGTTTGTAGTTCTACTACTGCACACTAGAGGGCGCTTGTATAAAAAAGACGCTTATTCTAAAGAAACATCTACTTACGCGCACAACACGTCGCGAAGACTCCACAGAAACCAATGGCCTTGCCACCCTGAGTATTACACTGATTCCTAGACAAACAGACACCTCCGGTAGACCTGTCGGAGCCCAAACATTGTTCTCCATTGCCAACCGTGAAGATACTTCCTGGAGCCTGTCGGATTGCTAAAAAATAACAAAATTATACCTTTATTATAGTATAGTATCTATATCTATGTACACATATATTTTACGCTTTTTTTGCTGAAGGTAGCGACATCTATTAGGAAGAGCACTCACTTCTAGAAATTTCTGACGCCTCACTGCTGAAGGCTACGGCGAACAGCAGAACTAATCTGCTTATTGAAGACAGCGCCATCTTGTGTTGATTAGCTGCAACACAAAACAAAAATTAGTTCCCTTTATTTCCGTCATATTATAGCGCTTTATTAGGATACAAATAAATGGTACATATAATAAACCATCCTATAAATTAAACTAGTTTCGCTTTGGTTTATGTAAGTTTCTGTAAAACCCGCACCTAAAAAAGAATTTGTTATACATAACGTGAACAATTATATAACTGATTGTGAAAACCGCATCAAAATCCGTGGCGTGGTTTAGGAGCTAGCGGATAAACATACAGACAGACGCGGAATGCGACTTTGTTTTATACCTACTAAAAGAAAATACGGTTGAATGTTTAAGCAATTTAAGCCAATTTAAAATTTGTTTCTAAGGTAAAGAAATTGTGAACGACCATACTTTTGCACAATTATTCAAAAACTATAAATACCAGACATAGGAGTTTTTGTGGCAATTAACTTGGGACTTCCTTCTGATAATGAATTTATCGATAACTGTTTCAAATATATATTTCAAAGTGACATATCATAGTAGATAGGTATTAGGTTCACCGGATAAAATAGAAGTTAACTAAAATGCTGATCACTACCCATCGATGTTATTATAATGATAGGTAATATTTAATTTAAGTACCTAATTCATGGGCAAACTTTGGAGGAGGCCTATGCCCAAAGATGGGTACCTCAAATATAAAAATGATTAAAAAAAAATGTTATTATAAATAGAATATTATTATAATGTAATATTTTAATCTTAATGTTTTTTTACTTATGAAAAGGCTTTATTATTATTATTTATTAATTTATGGGCAAACTTTATAGCGATTAAAAAATTGAAATAAATATCAATTTCAACACATACCTAAGATTTTAATATGAACGTGTTTCTTACACAAAAACTTTTTAAAATGCTTTTCAACAAAAGCCTATTAAGGTAAATTGTATGAAATTGTGTAGCATAATAGTAAGTTGCATGTTCATATAATACGTTATCTATATTTATAGTCGTAACTGTCATTAGAAAGTACCATTTATTGATGAATTAATCTCGTTCGGAAGTCCCTAGGGCAATTTTATTCGTGCCAAAAACTTCCACGTCTGCATATTACAGTGATTCTACTTTCTGTGTTTCGGCTAGCTGTCTCTCACTCACTCGCACTAGCATCTGACCGTATATTTGTCACTCGTGTTTCATAGAAAAACGAAGCTTGCCGAGATACATTATGAAAATAGGTTTGTAAGTACGATTTTTAAACCGTTCTATCTAACTGCGCTTTGAAAAGATTTAATATTTTTTGCCAAATTGAGAGGTTGGTTAGGTAGGAACCGCTAAAGATGAATAGGATATCCCTTCTTATGTCAGAGGTTAAAAAGCAATGGATAAAAGTATCAACTCCAAAAAAAACTTTAAAATACAATTATAGAGAACATGCATGAATATCAGAATTGAGTTTCATTGATTCGATTTAGGAGAAAGTGTATAAAAAAACATACAAAACGCACTAAGTTTTGACCCGTTTATTAAGATTTTATATAGATTCAAAAGTTTTTACATACATACATACACATTATATAATAACATCACGCCTTTATTCCCAGAGTGGGGTAGGCAGAGCTACAGAAATACCTACCAACAACTCTAAAAAGAATAGGCTAGTTGACTCTGTTTTAAAGTAGGTCTCAAGTTATTAATTATTGTCGGATTAGATGAAAAAAAATATTCCCATATTTTTTTAGGACCTACAAAACCGCAAAACTTTATTTTAAAAGTTTAGTTTTCGTTAACAGGCGAAAACGCTTACAGCCATATTAGTCTATAGATTATCTGTGCTGTGACGTCATACGGGCCGAAAACAAACATTTGACATTTGACGAGAGCATTTGGCATATAGATAAACAATTTATCATTTTCGAAACCTCTATACTTTTATTAATAAAAACCATGACTGCCACCAGTTTACATGGAAAATATAGTAATTAACGTTATTGTATATTCCGAAAATGCAAGAACACATCAATTACGACCCCAGGGAAATTATGGATTAGAATGCCCAGTGAAATAAATATGCGAAATACATGGCTAAAACTTGCCAAAAAGGATCCTGACTTTATCGACTGAAACAATTTTTGTTTTTTTGCGAAGATCACTTTGATGTTAGTATTTACTTGATAAGTTATTCAGTTTCTGCAGAAACTTTTATCTTCAATAATAATAAGCTCGGCAGAGCAGAAATCTGGATTCAAGGCAAAAAAAATACCGATCATCAATGTGTCGATTCTTGGTAAGTTTGTGCTATCTGCATTCACGAATCCAACATCCATGATTGCTCTTATCAATAAAACTAGAAAGCAGTAACAATAATACACAGATTAGGTTTTTACTAATATTAAAACGACTACGATCATAACACAACCTCAGAGTCCATGAGTCATAAATGTCAATGTCATGTCACAGCACAGAATACTTACAGAATATACCATTGCGAATTTCACTCGTATAAGAACCGACATGAAGTTTGCTTAGAGTCCTATGACGTCACAACAAGTCCGACAGCGTTTTCAGAGTTCAAAATAAAAAATAAATATGAACAATTTTTAAATAAAAAATACGTAGCCATCTTACACTTTTAATATCTGAAATCGATAAATATTGGTTTCTTAAGTCTAATACTACAGAAAATATTAATTTATTAAGCCAAATTTAATATGAGGCAAGTAGCCTATTGTTTAAAATTCTGTAACAACATTTTGCACAAATAGGCTAAGAAGTTTAATAGTGTATTAGTGACAGGTTGCAACCCCATCGCCTAACAATACTACAAGCGCTTATTCCCATAGTCGCCTCTTACGACATCCACGGGAAGAAATGGAGTGGCACTATTCTAACCCGGCAACCACACGGGCTTCCACTAATACTAAAACTTATTTTCCTTCCAAATTCCACGGGGTTTTTGCAGGGGGTCTGAACTATGACTTTTTAAAGCTTCATATCTTATGAAAAAAATACACGACAATTATTTCGCGTATACAGTTAGTTTAGTTTATTTATTTATTCATCAATGTAATAATTACAATATAAATTGCATTAAATGACAAAAAATATGAAATTACATTGTTTTTGATTGTTATTCCTCTCTTTCATAGCACTTTCCAGAGAGAGTAAGAAAAGAAAATGCATTTTCCTTAATCATACAAACATACGATATCAGCGCTTTTTAAACATGTTTTTTATTGATGCCTGTATTATTATTTTTGCATAAACAATAAAACTTTGGTTATGTATACGCATTAATACGACATATCACTCTGATGTAATTTGTGGTACCTATCACTCCATTCTCATTATTTTATTGCATTAATTCATGAATTATCACATTTATCACAGTACAAAATTAAAAATAGTGTGGTCGTTTTACAGATAATAATATAAATTACTTGCTAAGAGAGAAGTGGCAGGAAGTAATTAATAAAAAATAATAAAGATACACTCAAAATAACAAATATCTTAACACTTCAAATGCAATCTACACAACCTGTTCTTTAATTAGCTCGTATCTCGCAGCGGAAAACTCCATTTCGATTTGTTAATATCAAAATAACCTAACAGTTACCTTACTGCCTATAACCCGTTATTTATAAACATTTAAACTACCAACTCTATCCACATACTATAAAACACATATTCTAACACTCAATATCTCAAAACAATTGCGTTTTGCTGATTTTAAACGATTTTCGACTTTAAGGTGATATGTTCAAGGTGGTATGAGTAAGGAGAGTTAACTATTTATTAGGTAAAGGTTATTGGTACAGTAGAGACCGGTTAGGGCAACGAACTTTAACTGCAGTTGCAGAGTTTAAGTTAAACTGATAAGTTTGGCGCAGAGTTTAACTTGACTAAGAGTGGATTCGACCAATCTTGAAGTAATACGCGAATAACTAGTGATAATATCTATTCCATGATGGAAAACGTCAAAACTACTCTCGCGGTCAAATTATACGGGTTAGAGTGCGTTTTTCATACTAAAGAGGCTATCTCGAAGCCTTGGTTCCTCGCCAGGGGGTGCTTTTAGTGACATCTGATGATGGATACCCCGAGCATACAGGACTTCCAGAGTGCCCAGGATAACCAAATGATTGAATCTGCGGCTAACGCCGGCAACGTGCATGTTTTGAAAAACATGCAATAAAATGTAAGGAATTCCAAATGCTGACCCAATCTCTCTCGCTGTGGTGTTAACTGATTGTGCGATCAGATAGGTATTTTAAGAACCTTTAACCTCCTCTATTGAACCTCGGAGTATCCACCATTACACCTCACTCGAAACAACCCCTGGCCAGGAACCAAGGCTTCGAAATATCCTCGTTTGTATGAAAAACGCACTCTGACCCGTATTATTTGACCGCGAGTGTAAGAGACAAAAGGTCGTAAAGAAACATGTTAGAATTCCAACAATGTTCGCGTCTTTGCAAAAACCAATTTGTCCGGCGTCTTTATGTTCATTGTGTCTCTATTTCCTCGTAACTTGTAAACTGCGCATTGTTATGACAACTGAGCAAGTTTTACAGATTTGTTGATAATTTCGCGTGTCATCAAGCGTCAGCTAGGTTATCGTTTAAACAAACTCACTCATCGGCGGGAGTTAAGGGGTAGGTAACTCATCATTTTATCGAATTTCACTTCATCGAATGTATCATTTCATGGCATTTAATTTCATCGAATGCTATTAGGGTACATGGTTACGTTAAATGTTTAAGAAGATACACTGAAAACATTATGGTTACAGCAGAAAAAAATATCTAAAAAGTAAAAAAATATAAGTAGTGGCCCTAAGGGCTGATTGTTTGATAATGCGGGGACCGCTAAGTAAATGAAATAACATAAAATACCCCAGCTACATAGCGGTCCCCGACGTGTCAGTTCAGTTAGTGTCAGTGTTCAGTTAAGCATCTACTTATCAAACAATCAGCCCTTAGGGCCACTACTTATTATTTTTTACTTTTTAGAGGGTTTTTTACAAACTATTTAGTCGGGGGTTTTTAAAATTTTCTAATTTAAATTTAAATTTCACGCTTTTTAAACTTCTCTATCTGAGTGTCTGTTTGTGGCATCGTAGCTCCCAAACGGATGGACGAATTTGGACGCATATTTTTTAAATAGAGCTACATTAATCAGGATGGTTCTTAGCAAGATTTCATGAAAATTGGTTGGGCCGTTTAAGAGATATCAGCTCTGAAAGTAGGTGTCGCCGTTATTTTGGGGGCTTTTAACCCCCTAAAAGCACACACACACACAACACGCACACACACACACACACACGTCAAACTTATAACACCCGTATTTTTGCGTCGCGGGTTAAAAATATCGTTCGATGAAATGAAATTCGATGAAAGGTGTTTCGATAAAATGATAGACACCCGTGTAAAGGTGCTTTTTCACCAGCGAGCTGAGGCGAGATTTCAATTAAGTACTAAAAAGAAATCTCGCGCTGCCCCGTCTCGCTTCGCCGGTGGAAAACAAAAAGCTATATGTAATGTTTTAAAACAACCTAAAAAAACTGTAAAAAATTAAAAAAGTAGCTCTTTTATTGGTAACTGCTGGGTCAGAACCAAAAAGTTGGCCACGCTAACTCACTCAATTAAATTTTCTATGAAACTTTTCCGTTGTGACACGAAAATTAGACATACATTTGTAGGGATAATTTTCGTGTCACAACTGAACTTTTTTCACTTTTGTTCTTTGTATGGTTAACTACGCTTAACTATGGTCCAACTATTTGGTCTTTACCCAACTTATTTATTCGATCATAACTGTAATGATATTTCATGTTGTGCATTAAAACTTATAGAAATTTATAAAATAAATAAATATCACGGGATAATGTCACACAAATTGACCTAGTCCCAAAAAGCTCTAGGCTGGTACCAGACAACGATAAACATACTTATATAGAGAAATGCATACTTAAATACATATAAAACATCCAAGACTCAGGAACAAATACTCGTGCTCATCACACAAATATCTGGCCTTACCGGGATTTGAACCCAGGACCGCTGGCTTCAGAGGCAAGGTCACTCCCAACTAAGCCAACGTGTCGTCAAAGCAGTATTTCAACTGTAAAATCACAAAAGAAGCAAATCCTCTTAATGCCTTGACTTGGCAGTATGCTTCTAGTGATTAAGAAGCGCGCTGCACTGCGTGTTGATTGGTATTTGACAATGCATACAGCCGTATATGCACAAACGTCAGTAGTTGATAAATGCATGAACAAGCGGACACTAAGAGTATTAAGTAGGTAGGTAAAAAAAAAAATGTTCCTATAGTTTACTTTCATGCCTCGCCCAAATTTATTTGTTGACATAATTGCAAGTCTTTTTAAGTTGAAATTAATTTTATATAATGTAACATGACTGACATAACCAACGTTCGTATTTAATATGTAGGATTTCCTTAAAAAATAAGAAGGTATGGGGTAAGATTTTTGAATCTCACCGACGAAAAATTTCTAACTTAAAATCGATTTATGCTGTGATTATATCTATGACCAGGCCTTCCTTTTGGATTTCATATCAAAACGCCTTTATGATATCAAATACAATTTTTCTGGTGAGATTTATGTATGAAATCCGGTGAAACGATATCTTTCCAACTTAATTCAAGCGATCCCTGGGTAAAGCTATTTTATACTTTTAATTTATGTTGTTTATTTACATATCGAGTAAAAGAGGTTTGATTTAACGCTTTATTTTTAACAGAACTATCAAAGGGAATTCAATATTCACTTCTTACTCAAGTGCTGCAACAACTTTCAGAAATTTATTTTTTATTATATTCATACTCTTGATCAAGATAATAATTCAACTTATCGTAAGAATTATAACTTAAAATAATATATCTTAGGAACCTATTTTTAGGGTTCAGTACCTCGAAAGGAAAAAGCTGAACCCTTATAGGATCACTTTGTTGTCCGTCCGTCTGTTTGTCCGTCAAGACCCTTTTTCTCAGGAACGCGTGGAGGTATCAAGCTGGAATTTATATCAAATACTCAGGTGTACTGTCCCTTGGAGCTGTGAAAAAATCAAACTTCTAAGCCAACGCAATCAAAAGATACAGCCGTTTATGCCGAAAATTTTCGACACTCGAAAGGGAATCAAAACGTAAAGGGTACTTCGCGTGAACTCAGATTCTTGAAATTTGGTACGTAGCAACGACTTATAGCACAGATAAAGGAAAAATTGCGAAAACCATATAAGTTTAAATCTCAATTTTTTTTTTGTAATGTAACTAAAAACATCAAAAAAAAACACTGAGATTGCAATCTTTTATGCAGTTGGTAAACTAATCGCGACCTATGTCGATGTATGGAGACAACAGTTTTTCAACGACAAAGTCAAGTTCGTCCCTCAATACAATTTAACACTCTTAAAAGTTTGTACGGAACCGTCGGTGCGCGAGTCCGACTCGCACTTGACCGGCTTATTAAGTTTGTTTTTTGTTATGGTTCGATTAGGTAAGTACTTCATTTTAATTTAACTCAATCTAATGATATTAGTGTTGTCAATATGGTAATTTAAATTAACAGTGATTAACTTAATTATGCATACAATGGACCAGAGCGAAGTCAATCAACCCTTTAAGTTTTTCACTTTAATTCCACATGAAAAGACTTGTTCTCGTATGACAGACATTTCCATTATAAAAAAGTATTTAATGAAAGTTCATACATAGTTTATTTAATTTTTCTCGATGCTTTTCGTAATATTTAAAGAGAGCTTGTATTAAGAAACTATTTTAATAAATTAATATTTTTTTTTGTTTATTAATATTTATTTGCAATGACAAGAAGACTTTTATTTCGGAATATGGCGTTAAAAAATCCTACGATTATTTTTGTTAACTTTATTTTTTATTCCATGTCCACCATTTACTTAATTTTCTAGTGTTTCTCTTTAATAGTCAAAATATTCATTATTCACTCAACCTAACCTCGTGAAACCTCAAGAAAACTTTAAAATTTCTTTCGTTTTGTATTAATTTTATGCTAATTCCAACAATTAAAATATATTATTAATGCAATTCACTTCACACCGTATAATTCAATTATTATCACAATTATTCACTTTAATATAATAATAATAATAATAGAGCTTACGTACGTGCGCGGCGGCGGAGTCCGATGAAGAGCTTTCTTCTGAAGCTCGCAGCGGCTTTTATAACGGACCTTGACTGTGACCCTACGGCGTTTGGATAAATCAAACAGTTTATGTAAAGATCTAAGCATCACCATGGAAATTGATTAAAAAGGGGTTCAAGAAGTTACTTTCCTAACTCATTTAGCTTGACAGTCTAAGTGTGCCGGATTTTAAAGCTGGTCTTTAATAAAACTACTAAACTTAAAACCTATCTTATAAATAAACTAGCGACCCGCCCTCGCTTCGCTCCGGATTAAAGTATTATATATATATAAATCTTCCTCTTCAATCACTCTATCTATTAAAAAAACGGCATCAAAATCCGTTGCGTAGTTTTAAAGATTTAAGCATATATAGGGATATAGGGACAGAAAAAGCGACTTTGTTTTATACTATGTAGTGATGCCGAAGTCGCTGCAGGTTAGATTAGATTAGATTATTTATTGCTCAATGTAATGTTATAGCAGAAGCAGAGGCAGAAGTTTCTACAATAGTCTTAGAAAATAAATATTAAATCATAATTATATACATACATAACATCACGCCTTTATTCCCAGAGTGGGGTAGGCAGAGCTACAGAAATACCAACAACTCTAATAAGACTTGTTGCTTGACGGATTTTAACATATGAGATTCATATCATGGGATAAGACAAGCGGTGAAATTACTAGCATAGAGGCATTCCATCTTAGTCCTCAGGGTTGGCAACGCATTTGAGGTCTTGGGATTATAGTCTTGAGAATTCAAATGTCTATGGGTCTCAGATTCCACTTACCATCAGGTGGCCTGAGTGCTCGTGTGCCTTCTCCTTAACATAAAAAAAAAAGTATATACTTGTATGTCATTGTAATATAACTAGTAATATGCGGAGACTCGTTGTCAGAAATTTATAGTTGTCGTATTATTTCTTACACTTTTGTATTAGTCTACGCCGTGTGGTTGCCGGGTTAGAATAGTGCAACTCCATGTCTTCCCGTGGATGTCGTGAGAGACGACCAAGGGATTAAGGGCTTGTAGTACTGTTAGGCGATGGGCTTGCAACCTGTCACTAATACACTGGTAAACTTCTTGGCCTGATTGTGCAAAATGTGGTTACAGAATTATAAACAGTTGTTGGTATTTCTGTAGCTCTGCCTACCCCAGCCTGGGAATGAAGGCGTGATGTTATGTTTTATGTTGTATTAGTCTGTAAGTCTTCCTAAAATAAATAAATAAAATAATTCAATAATCATAGTACCTACGTCTGAGAAAGTGATACCCCGACAGTAGATAGATCTCACTTTTGTACATAATAGCATTAACATATTTGGGTCATACACATATTTAGGCTACTGTCTTTCCTGTGGACACACCGCAGTTTTTAAGGCCTAATTTTCTGGCTAAGCCCATTCCCGCAAAAACACCTTCACGACTGCTTTAGACCTATCATATAAAAACGTAACTTACATGCACACAAGCTCTTAACTATTGACCACAGGAGAGACAACTTTTGTTTTTACGAGTGTGTATTACCCATTTGACATTCTTCTTCGACATTACCTTCGTGGCTCTAAAGCGACAAAGTGTGAGATCTAATTCAGATGTTGACTGTACAAGTACGAGTAATGTAATAAAACAAATATTTCTTACAACATATTAACTGTTACAACTCTATTTACCCGTTATTTATAACATCGTATCTCCAAATACCGATAAATTTATCACTTTTTCTCGAACGTCAACGTCTTCCATATTTGCTCTTGCGTAAGTCTAATGCCAAGTCAATGGTTCTAGGAGACCGTGCGCAAACACTCCGGTGGGCAAACACGAGGGCAACGCTCTGTTGTTGTTTAGACAACACATTTTGGACCTCAACATGCTAAGAGAATGTGGTAGCTGAGAGATTTTGAAAAACTCTGCTAAACGGGAACTAAATTACGTTACATACATACGTAACATTACGCCTTTATTCCCAGGGGTAGGCAGAGCTAAAGAACTTCCAACAACTCTAAAAAAACTTGTTGATAATTCTGTAACCACATTTTGCACAATCAGGCTAAGATAATTTTCAGTGTATTAGTAACAGGTTACAAGCCCATCGCCTAACACACCCTTATCCCCTTACGACATCCACGGGAAGACATGGAGTGGCACTATTCTAACCTGACAACCACACGGATCTAAGAAGACTTAAGTTAAATATAAGGTACGTTTGGAAATGGTTTGGAGATTTAATCAATTAAAATGCTTAAAATTACACACAAACATGAACCAATTTACTGTTTCACTTTTCTCAATCTCAAGGGTCAGCTGAAAGATATCTCTTAAAGCGATAAGTTCGCCTTTGTACATCTTGTTTTGGGTTTTCTTTAATAGAGTGTTACATACGAGTATAAACCTCCTATTTACCCGTGTGGATGCCGGGTAAAAATAGTGCCACTCCATGTCTTCCTGTGGATGTCGTAAGAGGCGAATAAGAAAATAAGGGCTTGTAGTACTGTTAGGTTATGGGCTTGCAACCTGTCACTAATACACCAGTAAACTCCTTGGCCTGATTGTACTAAATGTGGTTACAGCCTTATCAACAAGTATTTTTAGAGTTGTTAGTATTTTTGTAGCTCTGCCTGCCTAGCCCATTCTGGGAATGAAGGCGTGATGCTGTGTATGTATGTATATAAACCTTTACGAGTTGCAAATCTTACGTGGCAGTGGGAGCACATTGCTCGTAAACAAGGTAAGGCCTTGGAGTGGCGACCACCCACGTACCCAAAGGTCCTCTCTCGTTGTGGATGCATCTTTTGCAAAAGCCTATACCTATCCAGCAGTGGATTTCATTAATTTATTAAAAGAATACACAATGCAAAAAATGAAAAATATGAAAATATTTTATAAACAATAATTTTCCTAGTTGGCTCCTTTTGCCATTAAAAGACAAAGCTTGAAGAGATATCAATTTAACCACATTTAACTACTTGATGTTCACAGTTCCTTTAGGTTCAAATTCAGATTCACCTCGAAATTAAGAGGCATGTTTGTTAAAGAATACTTTAAGGGACGTTAACCTGTAAACCTTCGGGTTCCGTAATCAACAAGCAACCCATATACTCTCGCGGTCAAATAATACGGGTCAGAGTGCGTTTTTCATTCAAACTAGGCTATTTTGAAGCCTTGGTTCCTGGCCAGGGGTTGTTTTGTTTTGAGTGAGGTTAAATGCTCCCGAGGTTCAATAGAGGAAGTCAAAAGTTCTTAAGATACCTAACTGATCGCGCAATCAGTTGACACCACAGCGAGAGAGTTTGGGTCATCATTTGGATTTCCACGTTTTATTGCCATTTTAGATGTTTTTCTGAACATGCCCAATTCCGGCGTTAGCCGCAGATTCAATAAGTTGGGTATCTTAGGCACTCTGGAAGTCCTGTATCGATGCTCGGCTCAGGCTCGTTCGGTCCGTTTCCTAACATGTCTGCTTCTCAAACTGGTCTTCTTCCAAGAAATGACTCTTTCCTATAATGTCAACAAATGGTTTCCTATCATGCTACTGTCCTAGAATGATCGTTTCCTATTATGAACGTTTCGAAAATTGACCTGCTTCCTATAATGTCCGTTCCTTGTGATGTATGCTTCCTATAATGCCCACTGTTTGTGTTCTAAAGCCCGTTTCCTACAATGTCTGCTTTTCACTTTTTTTTTGTCCCTGAATAAATGGAGAAACCTTTCCTCTTTATAATATTAGTACAAATATTTAAAAATTTACACAGGTCTCCTCACTTAAAGTTTGCTCTAAAAATCAATACGAACTGACGCACAGAAGACTGAAACTTTAATAAACTAAACTATTCCGTTTTTGCCATTTTGGCTCCGGAACCTTCCGGAAACAGAATTGAGAATCAGACATTTTGAGAAGTAGACAACATAGGAAACTGACACTGTGGGAAGAAGACAATTTTAGGAAACGGACCGAACGAGCCTGAGCCGCGACAATGTGGGAAGAAGGTTATTTTGAACGGGAAACATTTTAGGAAACAGACATTTTCAAAAGTGGACATCATAGGAAACGGTCAATGTGGGAAGAAGGCCAATTTAGGAAGCAGACATGTTAGGGAACGGACCGAACGAGCCTGAGCCCGATGCTCGGGGTATCCATTATCACATTACACTAAAACCATCCTCTGGCCAAGGAAAAGCCTCCTTAGTATGAAAAAACATTGCTGACCTACACCATCTACCATCCGGTAGCGGAACTGATATCTGGACATATCACAAGCGTAGTTCCGCCACTACCCGCTAGATGGTCCTCAAAGTCTATTAATTATATTTTTTTAAATTTCCGTCTGCCATGTTTAAATTATAATAAAACAAAATAGCCTATAACCATCGCACAAAAAAGTCAAATCGATAGACACCTCATTTGTCAAAATCGGTTCATTAGGAACGGCACTAGAGTGGAACATACATACATACATATATACATACATACATATATACATGCGTGCATTTTGTCAGCTTGCTTTCGACAATTGCATAGATATAGATATACTCGTATGTGGGGCAACTCTGTTGACGCCGATCGTGCATTCGTGGCACAAAAAACATGTATCAGATACCTTTGTGAAGTAGGGAGACGAGAACCATGCAGCATGCAGGCCTCTATTCATAGCCGTTCTGTGTCGTCACCCGCCTCCTTCCATCGTCCATCGTTCGCCTCTATTAATATACTATAATAAATTATTTGTATGTATCCTATTGCTATATTTCCTGTTATCCCGCATTTATTCCCCATTGTATTTTATTCACAAAATAGTTAGGTTATGTGCGCAGCTTAGAGTAGTATCACCCAGCAATGTTCTCAACAATTGTAATATCAGACCAACATGAGATGTCATAATTTATTTTCGTTTATCTTATTCATAATTTCTATTTCAATGTCATTATCTTCTAATTATGTAATTCCCTGTTCGCTGTCTCGCACACGCGGGCGCCTGGATCCACGGAAGATCAGCGTCGTGGCGCTCACGAGCGACTCGACTTCATGCTGCGTGGTATCCATTTTTGCATGCATTTGTGTCCAATTCTTATGTATTGTAGTTTCTTTAGGTTTGTTAATTGTTTGCAAAATAAATGAATTTCTTTCTTCTTTCTTTCTTTCTTTCATACAACTGTCATCCCTGCCTTGCCTGTACAGTCGACTTCATAAATATGTTTACACTTTAGTACCTTGTCTCATTCACTGAGACAGTTATAATTATATGTAATTGTCTACGTGAATGAAAGTGACATAGTACTAAAGTGTAAACATATTTATGACGTCGACTGTACAAGCAAGGCAGAGACATATCTGTATACATATCTGTTTGCTACCGCAGATAAGGAGACAACTAGGCCGCAAAGACGTTATCGATTAGCATTACCAAACAATAAACTAGTACTCAGGAACAAAAGCGCATATAATATGTGTATAAAAGTTTATTATAAAATCCCGCCTGCATTGAAAACATTGTGCCACAGTAAACACAAAATAAAATTATAAGCAATCTTAAGTGACAATTGTATTTATAGCATAAATCAATTCTTAATGTTTTTTTAAATACTGACATGTTATTACATTTAGTTAACTTGACCTGAGATATATTGATAGATATATATTTAATATAATTTTAATTTTATTTTATATTACATCTATTTTTTTATGTATATTTTTATCTATTTTAACTTATAACATTACAATTTCCTCTTTTCAATTTTATATTATTACTAGTGACCCGCCAGCGGCTTCGCCCGCTGCATTTTTTTTATGTCACTTTGGGGTATGAAAAATAGATGTTGGCCGATTCTCAGACCTACCCGATATGCACACCAAATTTCATAAGAATCGGTCGAGCCGTTTCAGAGGAGTTCAATAACGAACACCGTGACACGAGAATTTTATATATTAGATGTTTAATTTAACTTTCACACGCCTGACTCGGCTGAATATATATCTTGGGAAGCTACGTATACCAATTTTAAGATCTGTATTACTTACCATATGTGCTTGTAAATAAACGATTCATTCATTTATTCTTTAATTCATTCATTTATTCATTCATTCAGTCACTCATTCTTTCTTTCATTCATTCATTTATTCATTCATTCGTATGTAATGAATTGACGTAAGCCACCGAGATAGTACCACGTGACTATTATACACGGTGGAATTTAATCGGTGAACAGGAACCCATTTTTCTAATTCAGTAATCGATGGCGGTCACGTTTATGTAGTACTTAAGTGGAACCAAGTTTTTTTTTATCATAACTAATTTTTAAGTTGAAATTAAATTTTAATTAAAATTTATTGTCACCCTACTAATGGTTTAGTCTGAAAAGTTTAATACCTCTTTTCAAACTATCAGCCATAGAAACTTAAAACATAAATGAGCAATAAGCTGTCAATTTGTCATTGTCAAATTCATAACAAATGGCGGCAATCATTTATTGACGTCTGATCTGTCTAGTTTCCCGCCAAAGCCAGCAAGCACTTGACGTATGTACCCTAACGAGTAACTTCCCTTCAATAAAAGTAGGGTGTCCATTTATTCAGCCAGTGTACATTTTACCGATGTTAAGTAAGTGTGATCAATTAGATTGTGAGCTATATTGCACGAGATCTCACGTATTGGTTTCTATGTAGATTGATAATTAAGATTTTTGGATTCCTGATCACCGATTAAATTCCGCCGTGTATAATTTAAATCTCTCTGAAAAGTATTTACTTCTTATATACTTCTTCTTTTTTTCTTCTTCTTTATCTTTCTTTGTCTTTACCTATTGTGTTGTATTAATGAAGAAGTGATTGGGGTTTTTTTTTCAGATTACATAGTTATTTCTGCGGATTTCTTACCACAAAAAACTTGAAAAATAAAAGTCGGGTCCTTATACACGATACGATAAAGTGTCAAATTTCGTAGTAATAAAAAAACTGTTATATTTTATTTACGGCATAACGTTCAAATGAAAATATAGTTTTGATTTGGTATAGACATAACATTCAAATCGAAATAGATTAAATAATACATACTGTGGAACGAACGGTTCGTGAGTCGGATTCGCATTTGACAAGTTTTTTACATTACCGCATTAAAATTAATACATCTTTTGGGAGGTAAGTTGCCACAGATAGACAAACAGATACACATATTAAACGTATACAATACACGGTGACATAAATAATAAATATCGGGGAAAAACTGTTTCGCTCAAAATCGCTCAAAGGTGAACTGGAAGAGATCCCTTGAAGGGATAAGTTCGCTTTAGGTCCCATTTTTGTGTCTCTTTCCTTTTTACTTTGTTACTTTCTGTTTGTGCAATAAATTGTTTACATACTTACATATACAACGTCACACAAATTGACCTAGCCCCAAAATAAGATCAAGGCTTACATACATACATAACATCACGCCTTCATTCCCAGAGAGGGGTAGGCAGAGCTTCAGAAATACCAACAACTCTAAAGACTTACTGATATTTCTGTAACCACATTTTGCACTAACAGGCTAAGAGGTTTACTAGTGTATTAGTGACAGGTTGCAAGCCCATCGCCTAACAATACTACAAGCCTTTATTCCCTTAGCCGCCTCTTACGACATCCACGGGAAGACATGGAGTGGCACTATTCTAACCCGGTAACCACACGGGGGACCAAGGCTTACAGGGTACTACAGAGAACAATAAACATACTCATATAGAGCAATAAATATCGTAAAACGGAGTAAATAGGGACACAACGTAAAATAAGGCATAACTTGTTGCAAATAAGAACAAGATTTTAAATAAAAATAACGTTACGTTCTAGGAAATTATTTCAGCCTTATAATTGATAACATAACATGCTTCATTTTAGATTGTATCCCTATTCACCCCTTAGTGCCTATTCATCCCGTTTTACGGTACATAAATACATAGAAAATATGCAAGATTCTGTAACAAATACTCAACAAATAATTGCCCGAACCCGGGACTGCTTTGTAGGCAGAGTCACTTCACTACCAACGCGGTTAACTACGCAGTCGCAGACATTTGTCATTTGCGATTGTAGTCTTTAAACATAATGACATGCAAATGCCATTTATTTAACACTAATAAAAGCATCATTACCATACATCAGTATTCCGGAAACTCCGCGGTACAAAAAGCTTAGTTTTGAGTACACAGCGGCAAACCAATAGACGGGTAACTGTACTACGATTGGATTACTGGCAACCTGTTTGAGGTAAGCGGCCACGAAACCAGCGGGCAACTAACTTCCTTATTGTATTAACACATTGTTAAGCGACGCTTAAATCACCGGGCGACGGTTTTTATAAAATTTGGTTTTTACGTGTGGTTGCCGGGGTTAGAATAGTGCTACTCCATAGGCCCTAGCCAAGATGCGTTCGCTAACTAGCGATTCGATTCGTTTTAATTTGAAACCAATCGCGGCACTGGTAGATCACGTGACTCGTCGTATGACGCGATCTACGAGTGCCGCGATTGGTTTAAAAACTAAACGAATCGAATCGCTAGTTAGCGAACGCATCTTGGCTAGGGCCTATGGTCTTCCCGTGGATGTCGTCAGAGGCTTAGGGAATATGGGCTTGTAGTAGAGCGATGGGCTTGCAACCTGTCACTAATACACTGGTAAACATGCCTGATTGTGCAAAATGTGGTTACAGAATTAAAAACAATATTTTTTTTAAGTTGTTGGTATTTCTGTAGCTCTGCCTACCCCTCTGGGAATGAAGGCGTGATGTTATGTATGTATAAAGAAATGTACGTGCCCGTTTTTATTTTTTAAATGTTGCTGTTAAATAAATATTTTCTTGCAAAGATTTAATGTAAGTACAGAGCTAGATTGTCATAATACCAATAACAATCAGAAATCGTAAAAATGGGACTAAAAATCAAATTACTCAAAATATTTATTTGCTAAACACAGACTATTTAACATTGTGTTCCGGTGTGGGGAAAAGACAACCGGTGAAATTACTAGCATAGAGGCATTCCATCTTAGTCCTCAGGGTTGGCAACAGATTTGCGGGTTTAGGATTAAAGAAACAAAGTAAATTAAGAATTAAGATTTAGGTATTAGGAGGATTAGGTTTAAGAATTAAGTAATTTGTCTCTCTCTCTCGGTGAGAACCTTTAATTTGCTTTTAATTATCTAATTTAAATTCCATCGTATTTTGTAAGCTGTTGGATCGCCATTAAATCATGAGTAAATAAATAAGGTATATTTAGTGGTGGTAGGGCCCTGTACAGGGTCCGTCCGGATCGCTATCACCATCTTATCCATTAACTACCCGCCAAGCAACAGTGTTCGCATTGTTGTGTTCCGGTGTGGGGATAAGACAACCGATGAAATTACTAGCATAGAGGCATTCCATCGTAGTCCTCAGGGTTGGCAACGCATTTGGTCTTAGGATTATAGTCTTGAGATTTCAAATGTCTATGGGTCTCAGATTCCACTTACCATCAGGTGGCCTGAGTGCTCGTGTGCCTTCTACTAAACATAAAAAAAAAACATTTGTTTTCGCAGTTTAATGAAATACGAGTAATTTCCAATTTCTATACGCCTTGTGCTACTTGGTATTACTTATTGAAAAAGTACGTAGTAATTGTATAATATAAAATACTTTATGTCTACACTTTTTTCTTCATTAACCCTAGCACTACACCATTCTACAAAAGGGTGTCTATCATTTCATCGAAACACCTTTCATCGAATGTATGATTCCATCGAATTTTATTTCATCGATCGCTATTTTCTGCTGAAACCATAATGTTTTCAGGGTATCTTAAACATGAAACCTAACCTAACCTACCTAATTAAGGTCTAATATAATATTTACCCTGAAAACATTAGGGTTTCAGCAGAAAATAGCGTTCGATGAAATGATACATTCGATGAAGTGATGAGTTCCCTTCACCCGCTTCCGCTCACGCTCCGCGTCCCGCTAACTCTGTAACCCCAAATAATTGCTCACTAAGCGAAGTGAGTATATTTTTTTCTAGTTCGTTGCCTCTTTCGACATTATTTGGATTTCAGTTTGAAGGGTTCTGATGCTTGATTCATTAGATAACGTTTCAGTGCCGATCTGTGATTATATGTACAAATCTGACACGATGGGAGCCAATGATTTTATAGTATAGTCAAGCATTTTAATTGTTATGCCACTATAGAACCCTCTCGTAATGACAGCGTCAAACCACATGAAAGAAAGCTAAACTTAATGATTAACGCTGTCATTATGACGGGGTTCCATAGTGGCATAACAACTTAAGTCCTTGATCGTACCATTATTCTGCGCTGCCAGCACAAACGGCAGTATCTCAGACAAAATTCCTGTAGCAATTGCAACCTTAACACCAACAGGATAGGAGTGAATCTTCTTTGGCAATTGAATTTAAGATACTGCTTTTTGGCAGTAATTGTATCAGGTATGCAGTTGATGTCGCCTTGCATTTAGGTTGCATGGAGTGATTATATAATAAGTTTTGATGCAATCACCCTTTCTACATGCAGTGTATGTCTCTATTCATATAGTTACCGAATGGTTTCCATAAGAACGTCATTTAATTAGTTTTCTAATTAAAAACCGGGCAAGAGCATGTCGGACATGCTCAGTGTAGGGTTCCGAAGCCGTTAAGTACTACAAACATGAAAATCAAGAAGTAATAACAAATTTTCTATTTAAAACCAATCGGTGCCGTCTTAGATGATTTCAGTAGATATAAACACTTTAATCGCCTGTATCTCAAGAACCAATGATGTCTACTTAGTCATGATAGTATTCCTTTAAAATTGGTTATATGCTCTTTTATTTATTTTTTCAGATTTTTAGTATGTTAGTTTTGGCTGTAGGGGGGAGGGCTCTAGAGTCTAACAAAAATGACTGTTTGTAACCCGAATAAATAAATAAATACACTTACGCTCGAAAAACATTACCCTCCTTCGAGCAGTCGAGTAAAAATGTAGCGCAAAAAAAGTATCGAAGCGTCGTTTTTTGAGATCCGGTGACGTCACGTCACCTTTTGAGCAGTGGTATGGTTGACCTTTAACTTTTCCTGTTAATTACTATAAACAAAATTTAAAAAAAAAAATTAAGAAATTGATATCCCAGGCACCACCACCACTTATTGCTTGGTCTCCCAAATGAGAAAAAAACTAATCAAAATAAATACATTGAACCGTAACTCAAACCGCACAATGTCTATTTGTCCTAGGTACACTAGGTAGGTCTAGATTAAACCCTAAGTACTAGGAATACAAAAGAGGGCTTCAAGTAGGCATTGAAAGAAAACGCAAGGCTACGAATGCATATTTTAATCCTAAATTATTACCAAGTGAGGAACTGTATAGAGTGGTTATTACCACAATTTCAGTCTGGATCAATTCTATTTTTAAGTTGCATTTTTTTTTCAATCCGAAATATTATCGTGACTTATTTGAACATCAATAAAAGCTCACTTTTTAACTTCACGTGTTTAGGTTCAATCTTGCAAATCAATTTTAAAATTTCACGTCTTCATAATAGACTGAAAATTGTTAACATGTTAGTGTAATATAATATAATGGTATTTATAAGCTGATCTAATGATGGACTCACCACTGAAATACGTCAAACGGGAACTATATAATGTCAAATACATGTTGGTATGGTAGGACCCTGCGCAGGGTCCGTCCGGATCGCTACCACCATCTTATCCATTAACCACCCGCCAAGCAACAGTGTTCGCGATGTTGTGTTCCGATGTGGGGATGAGACAACCATAGTCCTCAGGGTTGCAACGCATTTGAGGTCTTAGGATTGTAGTGTTGAGAATTCAAATGTCTATGGGTCTCAGATTTCTCTATACCATCAGATGGCCTGAGTGCTCGTGTGCCTTCTGCTTAACTTTAAAAATAGTAGCTATTGTTATTATTACTATGATTGCCCGTGTGGTTGCCGGGTTAGAAAAGCGCCACTCCATGTCTTCCCGTGGATGTAAGAGGCGATTAAGGGAATAAGGGCTTGTAGTACTGTTATGCAATGGGCTTGCAACCTGTCACTAATACACTAGTAAACTTCTTGGCATTGTGATAAATGTGGTTACTTTAAATATAAAGAAGTATTTTTAGAACAGTTGTTATTTTTCGTGCTCTGCCTACCCCCCTCCGGGAATGAAGGCGTGTATTAAAAGACAGCCACCCGTGGTTTAAGTGGCTTACTAATAAAAGGACTCAAGTCACACAAAACATACTGTTATTTGAAATCTTAACACTTTATTCTTCCGTTGGAGTATAGAATATACGAATTAAAGTCCCTAGCCTATGTCAAAAATTTGACCCGTTTGTACTTAATAGAGAGCTGAGAGCTATACCAAGATAGAGATCCGTTACTTTGGTCTCGATAAGCAAACGATAACTGTGCGAATAAGTATAGTCGAATGTATTTTTATCAGAAACCTATTTCATGTTTGTAAAGGTAACTCAACAAAAAGAGAGGAATTTGGAAAAATGAGGAACAGCTCTGAGTGGAATGGGGAACATGATCCAACCAATGTTACTTGAAACATATTTCTTATATTGGTAGCTTTTTATAATTTTTCGTCTCTCCTGTACGAAAATAAGGATTTATCGCTCAATAGCGAGATGAAAATCACGTTTCCATTCCTAGGGAAAAAGTGATTTTAAAAATAGGATTGCTTTGACACTTTAAACCCAATTTTTTACTTATTACTAGACAATGGAAAAATAAAATTCATGACCGGTCTAGCGCCGCTTGCATTCATGGCGAACCTTGTGGAAGGCCTATTGTCCAGCAGTGGACATTCTCCGGTTTATATGATACAACACCAAGTCCCATCAAAGTTAATTTTAATACAACGTTGGTATTATCAGCTCTGTATAGATGCGCGCGTCCTCGAAACGCGCGCGCAGCCAGTCGCAATAAGACTGGATTTGTAACATTTGTGAAAGAGTTGCCGCGGGGCGAGCGCTGTGTCAGGGAAACTGGGAAATGGCTGAAGCAAATAAATATCACACCGATATACATACATAACATCACGCCTTCATTCCCAGAGTGGGGTAGGCAGAGCTACAGAAATACCAACAACTCTAAAAAGACTTGTTGATAATTCTGTAACCACGTGTTGCACTATCAGGCTAAGAAGTTTACCAGTGTATTAGTGACAGGTTGCAAGCCCATCGCCTAACAGTACTACAAGCCCTTATTCCCTTAGTCGCCTCTTACGACATCCACGGGAAGACACGGAGTGGCACTATTCTAACCCGGCAACCACACGGGGGAAAAAAATAAATACCAATAGACCTGGGCCTCTATTTTACACTGGAGAACCAACTTTTTGACATGTTGTCGTATCTCAACGTTACGCTCTTATTTACTTGACTGAAATGGCTGCCAAGTTAAAATAATATATTAGTCTCAAAAGCATTTTTTTAATCAATTAAGTATATTGTTTTATGATCAAGTTATTTTAATTTCCTAAAGTTTTCAATGTAACAGTAAAACAGCCAAGCTGTGCTCACGCCTTTTTTCTCATTAAATGAAATAAACGATTTTGAATTCGAATTAGAATTTGAAAATTATTTAACAAAGTTTTTTTTTTGTATGTTAAGGAGAAGCCACTCGAGCACTCAGGCCACCTGATGGTAAGTGGAATCTGAGACCCATAGACATTTGAATTCTCAGGACTATAATCCTAAGACCTCAAATGCGTCTAAGATGGAATGCCTCTATGCTAGTAATTTCACCGGTTGCCTCATCCCCACACCGGAACACAACAATGCGAACACTGTTGCTTGGCGGGTGGTTAATGGATAAGATGGTGGTAGCGATCCGGACGGACCCTGCACAGGGACCTACCATCATTTAAAAAAATAGCTGTGTAGTTTTAGTTTATTTTAGTTTTAATTTTCATTTGTAAGTTGTTACAGATTTCGTCCTTTAGACTAGATTATTATGTCACAAAAAAAACTTAAAAAAAAATAGCTAATGGCGAAAGCTAAAGTCCATGGTCTTTTCTACGTCATAGACTTGAAAATATAAAACGCGGCCACCAGTACAAAGCGGGCGTTGCAAACACTGATATAATAGTAATATTTATTTCTCAGTAAATAATAATAAAACAAATTGAAAAATAATAGTATGCTTTTGAGGCGCTACGACCAAAAAATTCCAGATTTCAAATATATTTTTTACAATTGACTAAACTAAAGCCCAGTCATTTTAGTGTTAACCTGAATCCAAACCCTCGCACTGCCCTGAGCCGGCATTATTGAAACTGACTCCATTCAGCTAACTACTATCTGTGATTGTTCTTTTTAAACATACGTACCTCAGTTTACCTTAAATAGGCAATAATCAAAAACCGGGCAAGAGCATGTCGGACCATGCTCAGTGTAGGGTTCCGAAGCCGTTAAGTACAAACATAAAAATCAACAAGTAATAACTAATTTTCTATTTAAAGTCAATTGGTGCCGTCTTAGATGATTTTAGTAGGTATAAACACTTTAATCGCCTGTATCTCAAGATCCAATGATGTCTGGGCTTTAGTTTAGTCAATTGTAAAAAATATATTTGAAATCTGGATTTTTTTGGTCGTAGCGCCTCAAAAGCATACTATTATTTTTCAATTTGTTTTATTATTATTTACTGAGAAATAAATATTAATATTATATCAGTGTTTGCAACGCCCGCTTTGTACTGGTGGCCGCGTTTTAAATTTTAAAGTCTATGACGTAGAAAAGACCATGGACGTTTTAGCTTTCGCCATTAGCTGTTTTTTTTTAAGTTTTTTTGTGACATAATAATCTAGTCTAATTCGTTATTTGCTCTTTCATATAAGATTTATTTCAAATTTTTAGCATTCGTAATTTTGGCCGTAGGACACTTGACTCTAACAAAAATTAGCGCTTAAATTGTTTTCACAAACCCAGAATATTTTTTAAGAGACCTATCCAACGACACCCCACACTAAGGGGCAGACAAGGAAAAAATAATACATCCCCACGTTACGCGTAGGGGAGGAACCCTAAAAAAAAATGTTTTTTTTCACTTTATTGTACCACTTTGTTGGCATGACTAATATGTATATTCATGCCAAATGACAGCTTTCTAGTACTAAGAGTCTCTGCGCTAGGCTGCGGACGGACGGACGGACGGACGGACGGACATGGCGAAACTATAAGGGTTCCAAACTACAAACGCATTAATTTCCACTAAAAATTACCTCAAATTATCCTTACAAATATAACGATCACAGATTATCTTAACGAAATTAATGTTTTTTAGCGGTATAAACTATTTGGTGGTTTATTATAAAATATTCCAACCATAAATGAGTTTAACTATATTTTTTAAACAATACTTAGTGATTGTTATTATTTATCCACCATCTAACCTCCAGTTTAATTATTTATTACCCATATGTAGGCAGAGCTACATAAATACCAACAACCCTAAAAAGACTTGTTTATAATTCTGTAACCACATTTTGCACAAACAGGCAAATATGTTTACCAGTGTATTAGTGACAGGTTGCAAGCCCATCGCCTAACAGTACTACAAGCCTTCATTCCCTTAGTCGCCTCTTACGACATCCACGGGAAGACATGGAGTGGCACTATTCTAACCCGGCAACCACACGGGGGATTATAATTTAATATACCTTTAAATGTTAAGGAGAAGGCACACGAGCACTCAGGCCACCTGATGGTAAGTGGAATCTGAGACCCATAGACATTTGAATTCTCAAGACTAATCCTAAGACCTCAAATGCGTCGCCAACCCTGAGGACTAAGATGGAATGCCTCTATGCTAGTAATTTCACCGGTTGTCCTTTAATTAAATAATTATTTACTTCACCCAATGATTCTCCTACTTTTGGGCCCGCCAACGACTGAACAACCAAGACACTCAAATATTGATTGTGTGAAATAAATTGTATGAACTAATTCCAATTACCGTAACGCCGTGACGGACTAATTTGTATGAAATTAATGACGTAAATAAATAACGCGGTTGCAAACTTTGGAACAGCTTACCGCCGGGGGCCGGTGGTACAGCTGCAGCTCTAACTGTAGTTTATTTACTTTATTGCACAATAAACAAAGTAAGTACAAAATGGCGGATTACCAGTCAACTATTGGGCTAAACAGAGACAAGTAGAGGTTGGTGCTAATTAGCCTAAAGCTTACTTTGGGACTAGGTCAAGTGTGAGTTTTTATGAAATAATGTTTCACATGATAGGATTAAAAAAAACGTCTCGTGCTCGTAAAGTCCTTCTTTAAGCTGGGCTGGGTATGGGGGACTTGGCAGTACTGCGTTCGACCTTAGTTAAAAATCTCAATGCAGAAAATTAAAAAACAACCGTGGCGGAGAGGGGATTTGTCTCGTTTTGGACTATTAATTAGTGGTTTTCTATGCAAAACTTGTTCTATTACAGAATTTAGTTAAAATGTCGTCAAGTGAAGAGGGAATAATTTTACACATAAACAATGTTTTATTTCCTCGTAATCGAAGTGAAAAGAAGAGTGTAACTCGGTCTTAAAACCCAAGCCTGCCAGCTCGGATAGATACCATCAGTCTTGGATAAAATGGTTTGTTGCCCTTGTTGTGTATTCTACTATTTTTGTGACTTGTCTTTTACGATGCTTATTTGGACTTGTTCTTGACTTGGGCTAATCTTTTTAACCGACAAACAGACTGAGAGACGGTCGGACAGACGGACACCAGTCACCTTATCAACATCATCATCAGTCTACGTCCGTCCACTGCTACTATTTAGCAGCTCAAGCTCGCTACTTAGCTCATCTTGAGTTTTTGTTGTTTCTGACACCTCCCAGCTACGTAAAGTATGTCATCGCCACCTCGCCGCACCTAATAAAAACTACTATGTGTATCAACAAATAACTGAATTATAAAAAGTGACTTCATTATACCAGAAGAAATCATTTTATAAGGCACTAAACTAACTTTTAATATCACACAAAAAACGAATATAGAAATAATAATTTACAATTTGAATTGTACAGGGTAATTTTTTTATCAGTGAACAAATTTTAACATATGATTTTGTATCGTTAATATAATATAATTACGACAATAAAACGAGTTAAAATATGTTTTTTTTGTTGCAAGTTATCTCTCTTTTACGTTCTCGTGTGGACACAAAGTCACACTAGAAATGATGACATGGGTTGTCAAGCTGTAGGTATGCGATACACTGTATTGATATTCGAAATTTGATATTTCATGTACAGCTTATCAGACAACAAGCCCCTCTCCTACTGATATTCTAAATTTGAAATTTCATTTATTAACTTACTTAACAACACTCCCCTCTCCTCGCACCCCTGCATTAGAGGGTCCATGAATATTATTAAGTTAGTGGAATCATTAAATCGGCAATATCTCTAATATTATTTAAGCTAAAGTAAAAATAACACAACATGTGTTATTGATTAACAATAGCGAAGCAAATATTTAAATTTGTGCACCTATAAAAAATACCCTGCATATTACCCTGTAAAGCACTTTATTGCCTTGTCATAATAAACTTCAAACTGAACATCAAACGACAATGACAATGACAACTAGAATGGCAAAGTTCTAAGTATGCTCATCGTTTTTATTGGGTTACTGTAATAAAGACAGTATATTCCAGAAACTAAGTATTATCTTTGCAGCAATTGTCAATCATTATTCATTATTCAATTGTTATCATTATTTAGCCTAGTTGGGAGTACCCTGCCTTCGAAGCTAGGGGTCCTGAGTTCAAATCCCGGTAAGGGCAGATATTTGTTTGATGAGCACGAGTTTTTGTTCCTGAGTCTTGGATGTTTTCTATGTATGTAAGTATATATTTCTCTATATAAGTAAGTTTATCGTTGTCTAGTACCCATAGCACAAGCCTAGAGCTTAGTTTGGGACTAGATCAATTTGTGTGACATTTTCTTTGATTATTTATTTATTTATTGCCAATACGACCTACAGTTTAAACTCCAAGTTAACCGCTCGTTAAACCCCGGTTAAGCGCGTCACACCGGCCTGGATCAGGTGCTTTGTTAATATCGGTGGAGTGACTCGCCCGTTTTTTGCCACCGTAGTATAGTATATATGGTATATTGTCATTATAGTAAACTTGCGAGGTATAAGCCGGGTAATGAAGTGATTTTTAGGGTTCCATACGATATAAAGAGGAGCTGCTTTGGACCAGCAAATGGATTTTCCTTTTAGTCGCCCTGGGGGCCGATTATTGACTTACGAACGCTCGAAAGTTTCAATCGAAAGTGAGCAAGAAATACGAGCGATAGAGACACAAACTTCAAATTAATATCATAGACCGTCGTTTAAGTTACCGTCTTTCCTGTGGACACCCCAGAAGTTAACGTTAGTAAGGCCTAATTTTCTGGCTAAGCCCATTCCCACATAAATCTATCATATAAAAACATAATTTATATGCACACAAGCATTTAACTATTGACCACAGGAAAGACATGAGTAAACTGAAATTCGTATGTTATTGGCATACATAGAAGTCGCGGTGGCAATTACGTCAATTAACTAGGGACTTCCTTCCGATATAAAATTTATCGATAGCTGAATAGTTATTTGGAAGTGACTTTCATATTAGCTATAAAGTTCACCGGATAATTGAAAATTTACTAAAATGTGATGATTAATACCCGTCAATGTTACCTATATAATTTTTAGGAGTATTAAAATTCAAATAAAAATCAACCTTTACAAGTAAATATTTTTTTCGGGTGCGCCAAAGTTATTATTGGAAGTTCGAAAATGTTTCTTATAAAAATTAATTTCCGCATACAATCTTGGCCACAGTATTATGAGTATAAAAAATCGAACTACTGCATATTATGAGTAATACTAGTAGCGCTACAAAATTATAATGAATAATATTCTAAGAAACAATTTTCTAACAAAAAAAAATCTAAATTAAAATTGTATATGAGCCAATATGGACCCATTTTTTCATCGATTTCCATGCAAAGTGAACTGAAACCTAGAAGTGTTTTCATTACATTATTTTCATTCAATCAATTATGAGCCTGTACTGTCATAGGAAAGTACAACTTATCGATAAAATAATATCGTGTGTCCTAAATTTTATTCGTGCCACCGCGACTTCTATGTCTGGTTATTGGACTTGAATTACAATATTTGATTTGGAGAGGATTTATAACACAAAATAGACGCAATATTGTGTTATTAATAAGTTTATTTTAAGGAATACATCGTAAAGTCAGACAAATATGTATTTTTAAGTGAAAAACTTATTAAGCTAAGCCAAGCCTACCTGGTACTTGTATATAGGGCGGTCGTGACGCCGCACAAAAACGTGCCAAATCTTGTGCAGCGATCCATTATATTATCATGCATGTAGTGAAACTCCCGTCTGTCCGTACGTCGAACTATTTCGTTTTTATAAAGTAATAATAAATCACAGGACGGGTCTATATCGAATGGCATACAATTATTAGTCCTATCGTTGTGTCGCATAACATCTTTTGTCCTAATACCGTGTGGCATACACTTTGTTCCGCATATTTTTGATTGTCCTAAATTGTTGCTCCTATTATCGTTTGTCCTAAATATTATTTGTCCTATCGTTTGATGTGGCTAAGATTCAACTGTCGAATGATTGATGTGCATAATTGTAATATTTCTAATATTTAATGTGCTAAAATTGTTTTGACTACATGTCATTAACCTATTTCTGATTATATATAAAAAAATGCTTTATTTACAAACCTAACCTTGTCAAACTTGTTGGTTCTGGCGTTTCGCTCGCTCGTTAGGGTCGCAGTTCTACCTAACACCCCTCCTCGCTTCGCTCGTCGTCGTACCCAACCTAACCGAAATCTGACCTGCCTGAAGGTAGAATACGTAACGATTCTGACTTCACGCCTTCCATAGTTTAGTTTAGGTGCTGTAATTGTAGCCAGCTTAATAATAGGCAAAATAATTATTAGGACAATTCATGTTAGGAATATTATGCTTTAGGTAATTAGACTTTAGAGTTAACAATATTAGGACAAACTTGCTTTAGGACGTTAAATGAGTATGCGCAAAAATTATTAGGACAAACGAGTAGTATGCCATTTAACAGTATGTCTAACATTCTCGGCCAAACATTTTTAGGACAAAAACGTTATGCGATACGACAGGCGCCCCACAGGACACTGTCACACAAATTGACCTAGTCCCAAACTAAGCTCTAGGCTTGTACTATGGGTACTAGATAACGATAAACATACTTAAATAGAGAAATATATACTTAAATACATTGAAAACATCCAAGACTAAGGAACAAATACTCGTGCTCATCACACAAATATTTGCCCTTACCGGGATTTGGACCCAGGACCCCTCGCTTCGAAGGCAGGGTCACTACCAACTAGGCTGAGATTGGCCTGTGATTTATTATTTATTATTATTTCATTTTCTCGTTGAGTAATTAAACTAATACATTGACCGAGGAAACTACCAGCTCTACGGTTAGCTCTACTTTAAATTTATTTACAAACATACATACATAACATCACGCCTTCATTCCCAGAGTGGGGTAGGCAGAGCTACAGAAATACCAACAACTCTAAAAAGACTTGTTGATAATTCTGTAACCACATTTTGCACAATCAGTCCAAGAAGTTTACTAGTGTATTAGTGACAGGTTGCAAGCCCATCGCCTAACAACCCCTTACAAGCCCTTATTCCCTGAGTCGCCTCTTACGACATCCACGGGAAGACATGGAGTGGCACTATTCTAACCCGGCAGCCACACGGGCTAAATTTATTTATATATTTTTATTGGAAAACAACTTAAATTAAAATAAACTTTCCACTTACAATGAAAAACAGAGTTGCTTAGAGAAAACTGAACTAAAGTTAAGTATTTTTTACAGGTACAATTAATTGTTATAATCAACAAAAACAAATAGCTTCAATTTGATTTAATCGTATGCCTGATAAAATTATATACTTTGTTTTTATGCTAATGCTTTTCGAACGTAGTTTTTTTTATGTTAAGGAGAAGGCACACGAGCACTCAGGCCACCTGATGGTAAGTGGAATCTGAGACCCATAGACATTTGAATTCCCAAGACTATAATCCTAAGACCTCAAATGCGTCGCCAACCCTGAGGACTAAGATGGAATGCCTCTATGCTAGTAATTCCAGCGGTTGTCTTATCCCCACACCGGAACACAACAATGCGAACACTGTTGCTTGGCGGGTGGTTAATGGATAAGATGGTGGTAGCGATCCGGACGGACCTTGCACAGGGTCCTACCACCACTAAAATAAATAAGTAGTTAAATGAATTAATATGGTAAATTATATAAACAACTAGCGATCCGCCAGCGGCTTCGCCCGCTGCATTTTTTTTTTTTTTTTTTATGTCACTTTGGGGTATGAAAAATAGTGTTGGCCGATTCTCAGACCTACTCAATACGCTCACAAAATTTCATGAGAATCGGTCAAGCCGTTTCGGAGGAGTATGGGAACGAAAACTGTGACACGAGAATTTTATATATTAGATAATAAATTGACCTATTTGGATTGCTCCAAATTAAAAGTTTAATTATAAAATAACTAGATGATAGGTATATCCCATCTCCCATTGCATTTGGAGCCGGCTAAAAACTGTAGTTAAGAGTTAAGAGTCATTGATGCTCAAATGTACAAACATACTCAATTCGGCATTCACGCTGTATTAGAGTAGGGAGGGCACGGTATAGACATCGACTTTTTTATCGATATGATAAAATATTTCCGACAAACAGAAATTTTGGCCTGAATTTAAAAGGTTTAGAAAGTTTTGTAAGGTTATTTTTGTTAACGATTCAGTCGGCAGGTTTGTATAATTCGGTGCAAAAATAACCTAAAATAAACTATGAGTATTCTGAATAAATTACGTTCGTCGATAAAGATAACATGACTGACAAACTTCTTATAAATAAATAAATAAAATAAAATATGTTAATTTTCAGTTAAATTTGATCCATAGTTGATTAGTAGACAAACAGACCTTAAATACGTAGCTATGTTAGTGTCAACTTTAATAAATAAGTTAAATTAAAAAAAAAATAGCTTGTAAAAATAGTAGAAATGTCAAAAATACCATATTTATTTTTTAGAGACGTGTATTGTTCAATTGTTCACTGACACCTATGAATATGTAGGGTAATTAATAACTTAAACCACACAAATGTTGCTACAGCATGGCCAGTGCTGTTCCAGTACGTTACCAAATACGTTGGCTACTAAGATTTATTTTTAAATAGTTGTAATAATTTAACGATGGTGGATGGTTGACTTCATAGAATATAACTTTGACTTAGTAGGCCATATAGGTCGAGTTGACACTGAAACATCACTATTGAATTCCATATATATCTGGCAACACCATGTGCCAAACTAGTCTGTCTAATTATGATTTTGTATAGGGTTGAATATTAAAAATAGTATTTATAACATAACACATAACATCACGCCGTCATTCCCAGAGTGGGGTAGGCAGAGCTACAGAAATACCAACAACTCTAAAAAGACTTGTTGGTAATTCTGTAACCACATTTTGCACAACCAGGCTCAGATGTTCAACCAGTGTATTAATAGTATTTGTATATCGATAAAATAAATATACCCCATCACTATATTTTTTCAAGCCCTCGACGCATTCACGAAAACTGAATATTTCGTATTTTCGTTGATGCAAACAGTTGCATTCATTTTGAATTAAAAACATATATTTGAAAAGAGCTAATTCTACTGACGATGTTGGAAATATTTGAAAACGCTGTATTTTTCGTGAGTTTTATGTAAAATTAAATTCTAATTAATAATTTATGAATAAATAGAAAGAGTATTCTGTGAAAAGGATTTAGTTTATGCTAGGTGTTTTCAGTTCATCAGTTTACCCGTGAAAGCATAACAAACAGACAGACAGACAGAGTTACTTTTACATTAACTCGCTTACTAATAAACGTTGAATAAGCTTGGAATAGTTATACCATGCTTTGTCCTTATCTGTCGAATTCAAATGTCGCAATGACAGATAAGGACAATCCATTCCAAGCTTTTTCAGACCTCAAATGCGTTGCCAACCCTGAGGACTAAGATGGAATACTCTATGCTAGTAATTTCACCGGTTGTCTTATCCCCACACCGGAACACAACAATGCGAACACTGTTGCTTGGCTGGGTAATGGATGAGAATTCAAATGTCTATGTCCATCAAAGGCCAAGACGCGTACCTAACGCTAGCTAGAGTTTATTTTGTTTTAAACCAAACGTGACAATGATAGGTCACGTGACTCTTCATATCTCGTGATCTACCAGTAACGTGATTGGCCTTCCCCTTGCCAAAAAAATAAAATACCTACCGTGCGGCGGTACGAAACCCTCGGTGCGCGACTTCGACTCTCTTGCCATTTATTATTATTTTTCAAGTACCTATAAGCATGTCTATATGAAAACATTCTCAATATGTGAACTCTTCGCGTGACAATAAACTTCGCGAACTAGAATTAACAACACAGTCTTCCTGCCGCGTACTATGACTTTTTATTTTATATTTTTTGAGAATAACTAACATTCTTAGCAAAGTTCGACGGGAACAAAAATACGTGGAGTCGCTATTGGAATTCGCGATCAAAAATGACAACTTTACCACCATAAAAAAATACCTAGGCACGCATGGTTGAAATTGTTGAAAATATTTGAAACATTTCTAATCTATCTCTGTGCCCATCTAGATACGTTCAGCCGTTCTAGCAAGCATAAAAACATCCAAACTTTCGCATTAATAGTATTAGTAAGATTAATTATTATCTATTCTTTTATTATTCTATTTCTCTCTTATTAAGTATTAAATATTTAAAAAAGTAATAACTAAATAAATAAAAACATTTTACTTTTTCAAGTTAGGCATTAGAGGGTATTTAAATTCTTTTTTTAAGATCTGCGTACGTGTATTAAGTTTTCATATTCAGAAAAAGAAAATGGTGCACTACCGTTTCGCACAAAAACATGTCCCAAAGTCATTCAATTCACAAAAACATAATTTGGGCAAACGCAATTTTTTCCGTATCTGTAAATATTACAGGACCATCGTGTAGGTAAGCCTAGGTTCGGTTAGTTTTATAAAAATCCTAAAACGTTTGGGAAACGTTGTTTGACCAAACATTAGTAAACCTAAAAAAATATTTAAAAATAAAACAGCCTCTCCACAGCTTTTTAATCCAGAAAAATATGCTTCCGCCGCCTTGGAGCGCCTAGGGCTGTACCAATTAGCGACGTCCGGCGCCGGCGCAACTCTATTGTCGACAACCCTGGCTACGTATACAGTTTACGGTTATGTTTTAGCGCGATTATCGTACTGAATATTGCTATAAATACGCATTTTCGTCAACGCATTGGCAGACTTGAGGTTTTACTGGCGGTGGACCTTGTGCAGGGTCCGTCCGGGTCATTACCACTAATGGCTTTCACTCCTTGTTAAGAAGGAGTAAAAACCATTAATTCAGCAAGCTTAAACTATTGTAACAAACGTTGTAAATATTAGAACTTTTAAGGAAAATTTTAACCGATGGGCTTGCAACCTGTCACTAATACCTACACTTAGTAAACTTCTTGGCCTGATTGTGTAAAATGTTGATACAGAATTATAAAAAAAAAAGAAAAGTTGTTGGTATTTCTGTAGCTCTGCCTACTTCAGTCTGGGAATAAAGGCGTGATGTTATGTATGTATGTAACAAACATTGTTTTATTGCCAAGATCAAGACAGGTTGAGGCAATCCACATGTGCGTTACCTCGTTTTGTTTTAGGATCTCTATAGTCATCTTTCTCTTTCATATTTAACCGCTGTCTCGATTATTACAATAAAGAATTGTATAATATAGATATTTTCAAAACGAATAGTTGTAATAAGTTCAAAAATCAAGTGATCCGACACTTTAACTCTTGTCTCGCTTAATTACTTTGCACCCAGACATTATTATATAAGTACCTAAAAAAAAAAAAGTTTATTTTTTATTTTTTATTGTTATTGGGTGTTTACTTA
Organism: Acleris holmiana; assembly: GCA_949316455.1. Taxonomy (NCBI): domain Eukaryota; kingdom Metazoa; phylum Arthropoda; class Insecta; order Lepidoptera; family Tortricidae; genus Acleris; species Acleris holmiana. The sequence continues at coordinate 1,782,933 of OX438788.1, forward strand.
ACACCACCACAGTAGGAAAGTTCACCATTTTCTTTATTATTACTGGTAGTCTAATCTACGATCCTTGTAGTAAGGTTTACTATGTTGTTCTACCACTCTCATGTACAATTAATACATCCTTATTATTTCTCGTTACTTTATCTAAAAACAATATGTCATCTTGCGTTTCATTGTTTACCGCTTCCAATGTACAATGTAATGCAATTATTATATTTAAGTATGGCACTCAAGGTCATTTCATAAATGTATTTTTTGTAATACTTACTTATAAGACTGTATGTTGCCTAAATAAATAAAATAAATAAATAAATTTACCAAGAAAAGAAGTAAAATTCAGCGTTCAGTGCTTTTTTGTCGTCTTAAATAAAGCCAACTATACCTTATTTTAAGTGGTGATAGAACATTGTGCAGGGTCGGTCCGGAGGGCTACCACCATCTTATCCATTAACCACCCGCCAACCAACAGTTGTTGTGTTCCGGTGTGGGGATAAGACAACCGGTGAAATTACTAGCATAGAGGCACTCCATCTTAAACGCATTTGCGGTCTTAGGATTACAATCTTTATATTGTAGTTTATTGAATGCATGGCCTGTGTGCTCGTTTGCCTTTTTCATACTATAAAATATAATACACATAGTATAACATCACGCCTCCATTACCAGAAAAAGACTTGTTTATAATTCAGTAACCACAAAAACATATTAAAACTATTTTAATATTTAAACATGAGCAAAAACAGTTCCAGGTTTTTTTTTGTTGCTACGCGATTTGAATCTCCTTTTACAATCCTCTTCATTTGTGCAACTGGCCGCCTAAATTAAGCCCTCATTCCCTTGGTCGCCTCTTACGACATCCACGGGAAGACATGGAGTGGCACTATTCTAACCCGGCAACCACACGGACAAGAATTTTATAGTTGAAGTATATTTTTTTCTGTATTAGGTATTTTCAATTCATTTATTTTTAACCCCCGACGCAAAAATAAGGGTGTTATAAGTTTGACGTGTAAGTGTGTGTGTGTGTGTGTCTGTCTGTGGCACCGTAGCTCTTAAAAGGATGAACCGAATTGAATGCGGTTTTTTTTTAATGAAAGCAGGTTTTCTTTTTGTCGTTCTTAGACAATTTTTTTTTTATAAAAATCGGTTTAGCCGTTATTGAGATATTGAGCTTTTTGGGGGTTAAAAGTCCCCAAAATAGCGGTGACACCTACTTTCAGAGCTGATATCTCTTAAACGGCCAAACCAATTTTCATGAAATCTTGCTAAGGACCAGTCTGATTAATGTAGCTTTATTTAAAAAAAAACCTGCGTCCAAATCTGTTCATTCGTTTGGGAGTTACGATGCAACAAACATACACTAAGATGGAGATGTTTAAAAAGTGTGTTTTTTTAATTATAAATTTAAACCCCTCGACTAAATAGTCTGTAAAAAAACCTCTTTAAAGTAAAAAATAATAAGCAGTGGCCCTAAGGGCTGATTACTTGATAAGTAGATAGTTAACTGAACACTGACACTAACTAAACTGACACGGCTTGGGACCGCTAAGTAAATAAAATAATATAAAATGCCCCAGCTACTTAGCGGTCCCCGACGTGTCAGTTTAGTTAGTGTCAGTGTTCAGTTAACTATCTACTTATCAAACAATCAGCCCTTAGGGCTACTACTTATATTTTTTTACTTTTTAGAGGTTTTTTTACAGACAATTTAGTCGGGGGTTTTTTAAATTTCTAATTTAATTTTAACGTATGCTCTATCCACTTATAAAGGGAAAATGACCTCTCTAGATCTATACACGTAAGAGGCGCGTATTCGTCATGTTTTACTTCACCATTATTTGGAACTTTATCACCCTCACTCAAATTTCTTTTAAAACATAATCTGGAATTCTGTCTATAATTGTCCATTGTAAAATGATATAAAAGATCATATAGAACGATTAAAATAAAAATTAATAATTAGTTTATTATTAATTAAATATTAACTACTCTAATAAAGTCTTATCCATCATCTTGACGACACACTAGCCTAGTTGGCAGTGACCCTGCCCTAGACGAGCACGAGTATTTGTTCCTGAGTGTTGGATGTTTTCTATGTATTTAAGTATTTATTTATCTATGTAAGTAACTTTATCGTGGTCTAGTACCCATAGTACAAGCCTAGAGCTTAGTTAGGGACTAGGTTAATTTATGTGACATTTATCTCCAAATGTGGACTGTAAGAAGATGTAGTGAATAAGATTGATTAAAAAAAAAAAAAAAAAAAAGCGGCCAAGTGCGAGTCGGACTCGCCCATGAAGGGTTCCGTAGCAGCAAGTGACATAATATAAAAGTTCGTTGTAGCTTTGATCAATGTTTTTATGACTTATTAAAAAAAAAACTACTTACTAGATCTCGTTCAAACCAATTTTCGGTGGAAGTTTGCATGGTAATGTACATCATATATTTTTTTTACTTCTATCATTCTCTTATTTTAGAAGTTACAGGGGGGGGGGACATACATTTCATCACTTTCGAAGTGTCTCTCGCGCAAACTGTTCAGTTTAGAAAAAAAATATGTTAGTAACCTCAATATTATTTTTGAAGACCTATTCATAGATACCCCACACGTATGAGAATGATAAAAAAAAAAATTTTGAGTTTCAGTTCTAAGTATGGGGAACCCCCAAAATTTATGGTTTTTTTTCTATTTTTGTGTGAAAATCTTAATGCGGTTCACAGAATACATCTACTTACCAAGTTTCAACAGTGTAGTTCTTATAGTTTCGGAAAAAAGTGACTGTGACATACGGGCGGACAGACAGACAGACAAGACGAATCTATAAGGGTTCCGTTTTTTGCCATTTGGCTACGGAACCCTAAAAAACACCTAATAGGGTACCTAATAGGTAAGTCGGCTTTTTTGGTGAATATATTGTGGTCGCCGACTTCAGTTGGACTAACCTATTAGGTAGGTGCCTACAATTTTAAAAGAAGTTATTTCTTGCATTTTTGAAGGCGGTTTTAAGTTTTTTTTAACTTTTTAGTGATCATAAATACCCTTTTCCGTACTCCTACTTACTAAATGTAAATGCTAGACTTGTTACTAAAAATACTAAAATCGCTATATGTTTGTCTACAATATTTGAAGAGTTCCCTCAATTCCTCACTGATCCCCTTATTTGGTGACAATGGGACCACCTCGGAAGTATAATCTATCAAACCAAAAAAAATATTTCAAAATCGGTCCTCAATTGACGAAGTAATCGGTGTACATACATAAAAAAGTAAACTTACAATGGTTGTTCCAGCACCTCCTCCTTTTTTAAAGTCGGTTAAAAAGGGCTTTAACCTACCGCCAAGCATTCGCATTGTTTTTCCGACGTGGTGATAAGACAACCGGTGAAATTACTTGCATAGAGGCACTCCATCTTATTCCTCCAGGGTTAGCTTCGGTCATAGTCGTGAACGGGTGCTGATTGTGGGGTCCGGTCTGTTCACGTTTGCAAGGACTTTTCGTTCAGTTAATTATTCTATTTTTGACGTAGAGACGTCGTCGTACTGTTCTCCTACAGTTATTCTCTTTAGTTTGATGTTATTGTTTGAGTGATGGTAGGACCCTGTGCAGGGTTCGTCCGGATCGCTACCACCATATTATTCATTAACCACCCGCCAAGCAACAGAGCATTGTTGTGTTCCGGTGCGGGGATAAGACAACCGGTGAAATTACTAGCATAGAGGCATTCCATCTTAGTGCTCAGGGTTGGCAACGCATTTGAGGTCTTAGGATTATATTCTTGAGAATTCAAATGTCTATGGGTTTCAAATTCCACTTACCATCAGGTGGCCTCAGTGCTCGTGTGCCTTTTCGTTTACATAAAAAATCCTTACATCAGTTATAATTGAGAATCCTCCTCTTTTGACGTTAGTTAAAAAATAGATATATTATGTGTATTGTGTACATTTAGGTTGAAAGGCCTGTGCAGGGTCCGTCCGAATCGCTGCCACCATCTTATCCATTATGCACCCGCCAAGCAACAGTGTTCGCGTTGTTGTGTTCCGGTGTGGGGATAAGACAACCGGTGAAATTACTAGCATAGAGGCATTCCATCCTACTCTCAGGGACGGCAACGCATTTGAGGTCTTAGGAGAATTCAATGGGTCTCTATGGGTCTCAGATTCCACTTACCATCAGGTAGCCTGAGTGCTCGTGTGCCTTCTCCTTAACATAAAAAAACCTTACATCAGTTTTAATTTCATTTGTGTCAGGGTTCATAATTATTGATTACTTTATATTACTGAATATTGACTGAAGACGGTCATGTCCGAAGCGCTAGTAGATCCACTCCATATTACCAAAAATATGGGTATTGTGTACATTAAGGTTGAAAAATAAAACAATGGAAGAACCTGGCCTAGGTATTTAATATTAAAAGACTCAATTTATAAACGCAGTCGAAAGTGCGAAATGCTGTTCCGGAACGCACCCGTAGGCGATGCAGCGCCACAATAAACGATGCAGTTCGTATGCAATTATTACCGATGCATGTTGTTTGACCACAATTTTGAACAATTAATTGCCCAAATCATTGCGTGCCTACACCAAATTTGGATGTTTAAATTGAATATATTGTAACTTTAACCACATCAACATATAAATTTAATTTTTGTTAGATGTTACCTATTTAATAATTTCTATTTAAAGTCATTTGTTGTCTTACATGATTTAGTAGGTATAAACACTTTAATCGCCCGTATCTCAAGAACCAATGATGTCTACTAAGTCGTGATAGTTTTCTTTTAAATTCGTTATATGCGCTTTCATTTAAGATTTTTTACAGATTTTTAGTCTTTGTAGTTTTGGCTGTAGGTGAAGGGGGACAACGAACCCGTCATATTTTTGAAATACCTATCCAATGACTCCACACTAAAGGGTAGACGAGATGAAAAAAATACATCCCCACGTTACGTGTAGGGGAAGTACCCTAAAATATATATTTTTACTTTTTATTGTACCACTTTGTTGGCGTGACTAATATCTATATTCATGCCAAAATGCAGCTGTCTAGTACGAAGGGTCTCTGCGCTAGACGGACGGACGGACATGGCGAAACTATAAGGGTTCCTAGTTTGACTACGGAATCCTAAAAACCCAACTGCTGTTTGTATAATGTCGTCAATATAATGTACCCAGTGACTGTAATACTACTTGTAATTATCTATTCCGTGGTAATACGTAATACGAAAGTAACTCTGGCCTTCTGTTACCGTTTCACGGCTTTGCCGCTGAACCTAGATGTGGATGATGGTAGGAGATAGATTTAACTCCGTGGAAGGACATCGCGGACAACAGTTAGTTGGGTCGTTCTACTTTTTTACCGACAATACATCGTCATGTTTCTATATTTTGAGTTTCTCAACTATTGATAATTATGGTATTAATTTTTAATTTTAAAATACGTTGCGTGAATCTTTATTTGGACTAATTAATGATTATTTCACGGTGACATACTGTAATCGTTTATCAAAGTGTTCAATAATCAAAAGTAAATACTGTTCTAATGGAATTACATTAATTATTATTAAACATCGGCGACTCGTGGCAATTAGGTAGCACTAGTGATGAGACACGTTTTTCAAGCAAATGAATACCTAAAAATAAGTAGAGAAGGTCCTTAATAATTATGTGTGTGTAACCTTCCGTGGTCTCACCTGGTGGTTCCAACGGAAAATCAGCGCTGACAAATGCCAGCATCATGCTGAGTTGGAACCATTTCGTGACTACATTTTTCTGGTGCTTATTTCTCTGTTACTTGTTGATGTTTGTCACGAATAAATGTATTTCTTTCTTTCATTACTGAGGCTGCATCCAAAAGGTAATCAAAAGCTACAAATAGTTTGCAAATGCCTATAGATCTTCTGAGATCAGTAAGGTTAGGTAAAACTATACTGCTATTGGCATGCTATCATATTGTAATCTAGCCGCCATTACTTTCAAGTAATATGGTTTTATCAAGGAGGTTAGAGGCCCTGAGAGCTCGTTTGCCTTCTCTATGCATACATACATATCATCACTCCTTCATTCCCAGAGTGGGGTAGGCAGAGCTACAGATACCAACAAACTCTAAAAAGACTTGTTGATAATTATGTAACTACATTTTGCACAAGTAGGCTAAGATGTTAACCAGTGCTTTAACCACCCGCCAAGCAACAGTGTTCGCATTGTTGTGTTCCGGTGTGGGGATAAGACAACCGGTGAAATTACTAGCATAGAGGCATTCCATCTTAGTCCTCAGGGTTGACAACGCATTTGAGGTCTTAGGATTATACTATTGAGAATTCAAATGTCTATGGGTCTCAGATTCCACATACCATTAGGTGGCCTGAGTGCTCGTGTCCCTTCTCCTTAACATAAAAAAAGTGACGATAAACACACGTATATAAAGAAATCAGGGCCCCGTGTGGTTTCCGGGTTAGAATAGTGCCACTCCATGTCTTTCCGTGGATGTCGTAAGAGGCGATTAAGGGAATAAAGGCTTCTAGTATTGTTAGGCGATGGGCTTGCATACTGTCACTAATACAGTAGTAAACATCTCAGCCTACTTATGCAAAATGTGGTTACAGAATTATTAATGTCTTTTTAGACTTGTTGGTATTTCTATAGCTCTGCCTACCCACTTTGGGATGAAGGCGTGATGTTATGTTTATATGTATAAATTAATTAATTCAATACATAGAAGTGTGTGTGTGTGTGCGATAGGTTTTAAAGCGACCTTCAGTGTTGTACTTCTCTTTCACTCGCTGAAGATGGAAAGCCTCATGGCATAAGAAATCATGTTACTAACGGTTCTGTCAATATGCTGTCCCACAGGTTTGCGCGTTGTGATAGGAACGTCAAGACGATTCTTGTAAAACGTTTTGTTAGACCTTCTATACGTGCAGCCTGTGGACTAACTGTTCCAAGAAGACAATGAATACCCTGTGACTCCAATGTAACGACAGTTTCAGGATGCTGATGTCCCGTTTTTGAGCTTCAGGCATGTTCGCAGAGGCATGGGTCGGAAGCTTTGGCAGCGTGATACGGAAGCGGGCTACGTCGGCGTGGTGTCGCGTAGCAGACACTCCCAACAGCATCCTCCAGCTGGTTTGGGCCTCGTCTGCTTGCTGCTTCTTAGCTCATTCGGACTCCATTCATATGGAGTCCAGAATAAATAAATATATATATATATATATATTTGAATGGAGTAGAGAATAATGCATACATACATACATAACATCACGCCTTCATTCCCAGAGTGGGGTAGGCAGAGCTACAGAATACCAACAACTCGAACTTATTGATAATTCTGTAACCATATTTTGCATAAGTAGGCCAAGCTGTTTACCAGTGTATTAGTGACAGGTTGCAAGCCAATCGCCTAACAGTACTACAAGCCCTTATTCCCCTCTTACGACATCCACGGGGAGACATGGAGTGGCACTATTCTAACCCGGCAACCACACGGGGTAAATATACTGGGTGTTGCCTGTAATAGGAGGAATAAATTGAGGGATCGTTTCTACTGTATAAACGTAGCAACATTTGTTCTACCTACAACTTTTACAAAATATGCAATTTATTATTTGGGATTTTTTCGAACAAACTAAATAGCATTTTCAATGTACTCCATCCAATAGTCTAGTTGACATCTACTGTCAGCCTACAAACTTCGTAGTTTTCGCAATACATTGCTGGCTTGGAAAATCTAAATTCATTCATATTTAGTAAACAACAAGTTATTTTCAAAAGTTGTAGAATAAATGTTGTTACGTTTGTGGTGTGGAAACGATCCCTAAATTTATTGCTCCTATTACAGGCAACACCCGGTATATAATATTATTAATTACTTTTTAATTAAAACGAACGTATAAAATAAAACCCTCCATTGCACCCACTTACATTATATATATTTTCCTCGTGTGGTTGCCGGGTTTGACTAGATCCACTCCATGTCTTCCCGTGGATGTCGTAAGAGGCGACTAAGGGAATAAGGGCTTGTAGTACTGTTAGGCGATGGGCTTGCTACCTGTCACTAATAACTAGTGAACTTCTTGGCCTGATTGTGCAAAACGTGGTTACAGAAATATCAAGAAGTCTTTTTAGAGTTGTTGGTATTTCTGTAGCTCTGCCTACCCCACTCTAGGAATGAGGGCGGGTATGTATGTATGTACGTATAATTAATAATTATTTCATCTTAAACTCAATTGCAAAGACCTCACTTGATCCTTAAAAGTACTTACGTGATTATCGAGTAATCATTGTGAGTTGGTTCGTTTGTTTTTATTACATCGTTACCAAGTTCAGTTGACAGAAACTTAGTAGGTATTTCGATGGGATTGAATTTCAGTAAAACAAAAATGCAGTACCTATTGGGTATGTTTTATTGAAAAACTTTTAACATGTACATTTACACAAGTTATGTGAAACTCTTATAAATAGGAACATACACGTTAAGAGTAGAAACCAGAAGATAATTACATCATTAATCATTAAGTAATTTACAAAAATAAGTTTCTTTGGCATAACAATGAATAAATACTAACGCCTTCGACTACGCTGCAGACTTATTTTTAAGAGTTGTTCTTGCTATACAAGTAGAACCGAAGAAATAAATATCCAATTTGGTGCAGTCGTTCGGAAGTTAAGCACATAGAGACATTTCAACGATTCATTTTTATACATATATATTAAAAATTAGGGAATTAGACAACGATAAACATACTTATATAAAGAATATATTTAAATATATTTAATTTTTTATTTTTTGACGATTTCAATGTAATTTCTTATACTTTGACATAACACGCAATGTATACTGTGACTTACTTTGGAAAATAAATATCAAAAAAAATAATACATAAAAACTTCCAAGGCTCAGGAACATAACATTTGTTCTTACCGGGAATTGATCCTGGTATTAGCTTCATAAGCAGGGTCAATATAACCACGTCATCAGAAATAGGTATACATATAGCTTACTAGCGACCAGCCCTCGCTTCGCTTCGGTTTAATGGTTTTTTCTATAAACCTATCTTAATATACATAAAAATCTTCCGTGAAAAATTATCTAACTGATGGTGAAAACCGCATCAAAATCCGTTGCGTGGTTTAGGGGGAGTTAGCGGATATATTGACAGACGCGGAGGGCGACTTCATTTTATACTATGTACGAGTATTGATGGATTTGTTACAATTTTAAAAACCAGTGACAAAAAAAACGAACAATCACATGTCATTTTGATTTTTAAAAAATAATTATTTTTCATTTCTCATGCTCTAAAATTACACATAAAATACATTTTAACCGCACTCAGACCCAATAAATGATGATTAAGTCGTTTCTTCTGCCCTTCTCAATAAAAGGGACGCACGCGCACGTTGATATGCAATGCAAATTTAACCATAAATCTTAAGAAATAAGCTTACTAATGACTACGCTGGTCTGGTTTAGATCTCGTGGTCCAACTGCGTGGTCCGACATCGATATTAGTTTCATAAATATGAGGTAGGTTTAGGTTATGTTAGTTCTACAGCTAGCACGGAGGGCCAAAACAACCTAGAAATAGGAGCTCCGCCAGCGCGGAGCTCCGTCGACTTTGATAAGTTTGATTTTTAAATAGAAAGATTGGACATTGTAGAACCACGCGGCCGGCTTAGTGACATTATACTGGGTGATTTTGGGGTCGTGATCCGGAATGGCCAAAACTGAATAAGATGGTCACATTTATTATTGATATACCATTTATCCTTATAAGTAATCACCAAGAATTATTGTAATGAACGTTTATTTTATTATGGTTTTAGTCAAAAAAAAAATGTACGTGTTTATTGATTTTATTTAATTTGTCTTTTTATGTATTGTTTCTATTCTAATGTTATAATTAATTAGATTAATTAGTGTAATTGGTGTAATGCCGTTCTAATTAATGAAATAAATAAAAAATAATAAAAAAATACTGAACAACTTTTCCGATGGGACCAACCACGAAATCGCCAAAAAAGCAGCTGTTCCAAACATTAACGGTGAATTAATTGAGAGTTAATGTATGGAACGGCTGGTCATCGGAAAAGTTGTTCAGTATGATCATCTTATTCACTTTTGGCCATTCCGGATCATGACCCCAAAATCACCCAGTATACACAAGTTTGAAAAACGTCTCCGAGTACAGCGGCTAGTCCCTAGGGGCTATACTTTTTCTTATTTCCTTGGGTCGTCCATGCTTGTCGTTCATGCCGGCGATTAGGTCGGTGCAGGTGTAGGTTTGTCGTCATGGAGGGCCAATCTACTCCGCCACCGCCCTCTCCGACGACATGAGGCTGTTTGTGCACAATGGTGTGAGGAAGGCGCTGTTATCCTGTAAGAGTACATTACTGCAGAAACCGAGATAAACGACGTTGCAGGACGATTCCAAGTGTGGTCGAGACGCAGTCAGTCAAGGCCGTCTTGGATGATTTTAGTAGGTATAAACACTTTAGTCATATGTTTCTCAAGAACTAATGATGTCTACTTAGTCGTGATAGTTTTCCTTTATAAAATTGGTTAAATGTTCCTTCATTTAAGTTTTTTTTCAGATTTTTAGTATTTGTACTTTTGGCGGTGGGGGGGTCTTGAGTCTAACAAAAAATAGCGCTTTAAAGCTTAATATTGCATAAACGGATTACTTAAACCCTCGTGTGCTTTAGGCACGGATCCGTGCTCAAAATTTGGGTATCTATTTGTATTTTTTTAAGCTTAATTTTATGGACTATATCGTAATCAGAAGAGACTAGAACTTGGTACTTTTTTGACCTACCGCATACGAGGGGTTAATTGAAAAAATGTATTCACAAACCCATATTATTTTTGAAAGACCTATCCAACGACACCCCACTAGATGTGAAAAAAAAAATCAAAACATCCCCAAGTTACGTGTAGCGGAGGTACCCTTAAAAAATAACATTTTTTTACATTTTATTGTACCACTTTATTGGCGTGACTAATATGCATGTTCATGCCAAATTTCAGCTTTCTAGTACTAAAAGTCTTTGCGCTAGGCTGCGGACGGACGGACGAACGGACATGGCGAAACTATAAGGGTTCCTAGTTTGACTACGGAACCCTAAAAAGGGCACTGCCCGTGGTCCCACTACTTCAACCTACTGCTCTATTCGCCTTCGTCAGAAATAAGTTTTATTCCGCTAAAGTAGGAAGGTTAGGTTCTTTAGGTATCTTCAAATGCCCGAAGGGCAATCCGCCCTGAAATAGGGCTCCGTCGAATAGAGCAGTGGGTTAACACGTTCCCTGTCCGGGTGCCCCCAATGTGGGGCCATGAACCTTTTTTCCAGGAGTCCGTGCTTCCACTATGGGGTCACATCCCCATATTGAATCGACATAAAACTGTCAGTTGGGCTTGTGACATTGTCAGATCGTTTTGTATGGGGACAGTGAACGTGAAAATTAGTGGGACCACGGGTCGCGAACCGTATAAAAATCACAAAAATGAAATCGAACAAACCCAATTTAAATAAATCGGAGTTTAGTATATTATAACATAAAGTAATTATAACGTGTTGGAGTTAATTCTGCAATTCATTTTGTTAATGAATGCATTTTTATTTGCCTGGAAAACAGAACTTTGCTGTTTACTACAGTAAGGTTAACATTTCCGAGCATATTATAGAGCATGTTAATTTTTACTGCTATCCTGGAAACCTGTAATAACTATTATTTGGTAAATATATTAATTTGTTGTTGCGCACCACCGCCTCGGTCTCCGTTTTGGAAAACTTTATCTACCATTTATTAGGTCCCCTAACCAAAAGACAACTGTAGGTATAGTTGCCTTTTTCTCCAGTTCACTAACTTCTTTTAATTTTAGATTTATTTTCTCGAAAAAGTGAAAAGTAATTTGTGGCCTCCACAGTCCCCAGGTTTTTACCTGAGGACATGATACCAAAAATACACCTTATAGTTAGTTCAACAAGGTTGCAATTATAACGTTACTAAAATAGGTAGGTATTGGGTCTTAGGAAGTTAAGGGCTTGTTTCACCATAGGATAAGAACCAAGGTCATAAAAGGAACCATGAAATAAAAGGCAACATACAGATAGCTGATATGCACAGTCTTATTGGAATTCAGTGTGCCAAAAAGAGACAGTTCTTTATCATGGTCGCACACTGTTGCATATATAACCGACCATGGTGTCCAGTTGGTGTCGTTGGAGACCAGTTTACTCGAGTTGGCAACAACTTGGTGTGTTCGGCTAGTTTTAGCAAGAACTGTAAACTCTTTCCTTTTTTAGCTTATTAAACATTCATATTGAAATTTTTGAGACAGGGATAGATCTGACGCTTTCGTTTTAAGGCTCCTTCTATGCCTTTAGTTCTTATTCTATAAGTTTCACACAAAAAGTAAATTCATTCATTCAAATAAAGATAGCCCCTTGTCTATTTTCATGCGTAAGAATGGGAAAAGGCTAAATTTATTTTACAAATATGCTTTACTTAACGATTGTAAATCTAGACTATTTTAGTCCCTTGGTAGACAATATACGCTGACTACGAAATAAAACGTTCGAAATATAGGCAAATATAAACAATGGAATTATTTTATTGTTTTTAAAATTATCAAAACCATCTCAAGCGGGTGTCTATCGTTTCATCGAAACACCTTTCATCGAATGCATCGTTTCATCGAATTGTATTTCATCGAACGCTATTTTCTGCTGAAACTTAATGTTTTCAGGGTATCTTAAACATCTAACCTAACCTGCGTAATTAATGTTTAAGATACCCTGAAAACATTATGGTTTCTGCAGAAAATAGCGTTCGATGAAATTAAATTCGATGAAATGATACATTCGACGAAGTGAAATTCGATGAAGTAATGAGTTACAAGTAACATACAAAATATACATTATTTTTAAATTAAGTTATAAATTTCTAATTTTTTTTTTTTGAAGTTATGAAGATTTTAATGATACTGGTGAATGCCACTTTTAGCTCCCTTAGTTAAAATTATAACTAGCTTCTGCACGCGACTTCGTCGGCATAGTTTTCGAATATCGTTATTTCCTCGGGAACTTTTTAAGTAAAAGTGGGTATTTCTTCCAGCGTTTCAACCGCTTTGACTTCGGTGTCGCATTTTTAACCATTTCCCTGTACGAGTAGGATAACCATTTTCGGTTATTTTCTAGGAGTCCAGGCATTCTTCAAAATAACCGAAAATGGTTATCCTACTCGTACAGGGAAATGGTTAAAAATGTGACACCGAAGTCAAAGCGGTTGAAACGCTGGAAGAAATACCCAAGTGATAAAAATTTGCCTATATGTTAATCCAGGGTATAAGCTATCTCCAGCCTAAATTTCATCTAAATCTGTCCAGCCGTTACAGTCTGAAAGAGTAATAAAAGGATACGCAAACTCGCTTTAGCGGTGGTGGCTGTCCATCTTATCCATTAACCACCCGCCAAGCAGCATTCGCATTGTTGTGTTCCGGTGTGGGGATAAGACAACCGGTGAAATTACTAGTATAGAGGCACTCCATCTTAGTCCTCAGGGTTGGCAACGCATTTGAGGTCTTAGGATTATTGTCTTGAGAATTCAAATGTCTATAGGTCTCAGATTCCACTTACCATCAGGTCCTTAACATATTTTTTTTAAACATAATTATTAGAAGGTTAAATTCCAAAACTTGATATCTATTCCTATATAGGGTGATGGAACCAGTAATGGACAAGGGACCAGTGATGGAAACTTGATCCTTATGTTGCAGAAAACAAGGGCATTCATTTGTTTTGCAACAAGCAATTTATCACCGTATGATGTTTGAATTAAGAGTTAAGTGTCCGTATTATTGGTGCCTGTCGGCTTAAAGTATCCAGGTGTGTGTATTGAATTAAACCATTAGAAAATATTGAAACATCTATATATATATAAATCAATTGCTGTTCGTTTGTCTCGCTAAAACTCGAGAACGGCTGGGCCGATTTGGCTGATTTTGGTTTTAAAATGTTTGTCATAGTCCGGGGAAAGTTGAAAAGGTGCGAAAATAATTGAAATATCCACCGGGAAAGTCAGAGATTTGCAGCGTGGCGAAGCCGCTGGCGGGCCGCTAGTAATAAATAAATTCATATTTTCCAAGTTTTTTCTTAAATTCAACCGCGCTGATTGTGGTATTGTACATAGGAAAAAGTCTTTAAACCAAGACTTCAACACTTTTTTTTAACACATCACAACACTTTTGTATATATGTATGTATGTATGTAAACACTTAATTGTAGAAAAGGAAACCAAAACAATACAATGAGTAATAGTAAAAAAGATGAACTTGTCCCTTTAAGGGATCTTTTCCAGCTAGCCTTTGAGAGATTGAGAAAAGTGAAAGGTTGTGCATCGAGTAAGCAGGTGTACAAATTAATTTAGAACATTAAAAAAAAACTACCCTATGTAAAAAAATATACATTCAAATACCTTCATAAATAGATAAAGAGATATATAATTAACTAGCTGTTGCCCGCGATTCCGTCCGCGTTGGAAAATAAAACATATAGCCAATGTTAATCTGGAATAATGTAGCATTGAAATGGTGCTTTTTTTTTTTAAATCGGCCCTTCGTTTTTGAGTTTATTTGTTAGATACACACATACATACAAATCTTTCCTCTTTATAATATTAGTATAGAAGTAAACATTATACATCAATATACATACTTAAACTTACATAAACTACATATATATCAACATTTGTGTAGTGGATAGTTGATTTACATTATTATATTAATCTAGTTGTTTCGCGACACCGTCCGCGTAGAAGTCGTTTATCGCTATTACCTCAGAAACCGTCAAGTTTTTCGGGATAAAGCGTACCCTTTGTCCTTCCCCGGGACTCAAACTATCTCCATACCAAATTTCATCTAAATCGGTTCAGCGGTTTATCCGTGAAAGCGTAACAAACAGACAGTCAAAGTGAGTTTCACATTTAAAATATTAGTATATAAGTAGAGACAAGGAGGCGAGTGTGTAAGTTAATAAAAAGTAAGATTATAAGTAGGATTAGGAATTTTGGTCGGTACTTCACAATTCATACATAAATTTCTATAAAAAGTAAGCAATTGATACTCTCGCGGTCAAATAATACTGTTCAGAATGCGTTTTCCATTCAAACGAGGCTATTTCGAAGCCTTGGTTCCTTGCCAGGGGTTGTTTTGAGTGAGGTTTAATGGTGGATACTCCGAGGTTCAATAGAGGAGGTCATAAGTTCTTAAGATACCTAACTGATCGCACAATCAGTAACACCACACCAAGAGGGTTTGGGTCAGCATTTGGATTTCCTTACATTTTTCTGAACATGCACAATTCCGGCGTTAGCCGCAGATTCAATCGGTTGGGTATCCTAGGCTCTCTGGAAGTCCTGTATCGATGCTCGGGGTATTCATCATCAGATTTCATTAAAAGCATCACCTGGCGAGGAACCAAGGCTTCAAACTAGCCTCTTTATTGTGAAAAGCGCACTCTGACCCGTATTATTTGACCGCGAGTGTAGTTCATCACGGTACTCCTATAATATAAAACCACACACATATACATTCAATGATTTAAAAATAAATTTAAAGTTCCAACTTCTTTGATCCCTCGGTGATTTAGTAATGAACATGCCCTTATCAGTTCTCCGTCCAGTCGTATAAACACACGGGGCAGGAAGAATGACAAGGGCACGTAACAATACTTTATAATCTTCTTTCTTCTGCGAGAAACTCCATTCTTCACTAAAAATATTGGTTCAGTAGCGCCATCTATCGCCGAGTAGCGGAACTATAGCGCCTATAGTTTAACAGTTGAAAGTGTAGATGGCGTTGTTGTACATATTTCTGCATCTTAAGTGTATAACATATTGGATGTTGTTACTAAGTAAAATGCAGAAAATGATTGGTGTTTTCTTTGTCGATTGATGCGTTCTCCATTGTTCTGGAACAAAGATAAACAATACATGATTATGGGGTTTTATCATCGGTGTTTATTATTGAATCTCAGGAGATGCTAGCAGAACACCAAATCATTTAAACAATAACAAAAAGAAACATCTAGATAACGATTCAAATCAGATGCCATTAAAATTCAATTTGATGCCTTTCGCTGTCATTTTTGGTTGCTTTTCTCTAAATGAAAACACCTAAACCCAACAGTAGATCGAATATTTATTATATATTAATTATCATCAAAACCAAGAAAATAAAAAAATAAACTAAAAACAAAACGTTCATAGTGAAAACAAATCTTTAATCTACACAAAGTGGACCATTCATTTTCTAATAAAGAATAAATCCAACTAATATAAAAAAGAACACTTAAATCCCCGACATTGTTAATTCAACCACGGAGCTGTCGTGTACAGTCGCACGTAATTTATGACTCCTAGCCGCTTGCGGCAGATTTTTCAAACACGCTCTATTGGCTCGACTGTACTGAGGGTTGAAAACTTTATTAGACCTCCAACCAATGTTTTCTCGATATTTGTAAAATGACGGCGATAGGTTTGCATGTCACTAATACACTAGTAAACTTCTTGGCCTGATTGTGTAAAATGGATACAAAACAAGTATTTTTAGAGTTGTTGGTGTTTCTATAGCTCTGCCTACCCCACTCTGAGAATGAAGGCGTGATGTTATATACTAGTATATATGTAATTAAAAATATGCGGACGAAGTCGTGGTCAAAAGCTACACTAAGTCAGAATCCCCAACCTTAACCTAGGCTGAAAATACAAACATTTTGTTAATTTGTCGGTTTGTTCGCCAAACGTTTAGTTTTGCGGCAAACAAACTGACAACGGGACCCTCGTCAAAGTTTCTCATTAGAGCAGCTCAGATGATTAGCTTATTCGTGAGTTAAACTTGCATTAATAATGGCCCGCGAAACGTTTTATTTAAACCTGACAGTTTCGGTGAAAATAATTTGTTGGTTATTATTAATTGAACTACTTTTTACAGTAAAGCCGTGAAGTATTTAAAAGCATTGAAGAATAGTCAATTTAAAATCTACTAGCGACCCGCCCTCGCTTCGCTTCTGATTAAAGTATTATACATATAAACCTTCCTCATCAAACACTGTATCTATTAAAAAACCGCATTAAAATCCGTTGCGTAGTTTTAAAGATTTAAGCATACATAGGGATATAGGGACAGAAAAAGCGACTTTGTTTTATACTATGTAGTGATTAGAGTTCAATAATAGTTATTTGTGCAACAAGAGAGGAAAGTTGGTTTTTGCAGCGAGAGAATCGAAGACACGAGGTGCAAATAAATAAATAATATAATAAATTAAAAAAAAAAAAAAAAACTTCGGTCTCGTATAGCACATACAACTTTTCACCTCATCAGCGAGTACATTAAACCATTAAGTAAAAAAGACAACATGGTAAAAATTAAACGACATGTATATTGGTCCTCTAGCCGCCCCGTGTGCCACACCCATCACGACCTTTTTTAATACTATTGTGAAAAAAAAGTGACTAAAAATTAAAATTAAATTTTGCTTCGAGCGTGAGACGAAGTAACTTTTTAATTAATCTTTTATTGCCTATGTTTTGGTATATATGCAAATTGCAATAGTTGTAAAACTAACGTTATTTTTATTAATATTGTTTGATTTACAAATATACATGTGTTTTTTTACCTCTAGGTAATACGTTCTCGCTGCCGAGGTGAAAAATTGTATGAGACCAAAGTTATTTGCATCCCTTTTCTTTTAACTAAAATCAACACTCAGCAATACCCACTGCTATTCTGTTGTACAAATAACTTAACTTAGTACCAGGGATTGTAAAACCGGTTTTATTTAATATCTGTATTTACATTGTCAAATTATTACCGCTAAAAAATAATACCTATATTCGAATTAGAGGTATTGTTGTCATTGTGCTTTTGTTTTTATCGCTATGTATTCACTATTAACAGTATTAAATACCTGTATTCAATACCGCTATTCATTGTACCTGATAAGTGAGATGTCAATTAGACTTATATGAACTGTAATTTCAGACTTGTCTAAGGCGAGTCTAAGTTTTTTGTAAGAGCACCGAAAACATTTAAATATAAAAATAAACGAGAATATTGACACTGACAGGTATTACTGGTTATGGTTTTTAGGGGTAAAGTATCAAAAAGGGGTATGGTTGTCAATTGTCTAAACCGATAATAAACTTGAATACCGGTATTCATTATACCGCTAATCAGAGCTTTAGCGGTATAAATAGTGAAAGTCAATTATAACCGGTAATACCTCATTTAAAACCGGTAGTCAGAAAACCGGTAACGATCCCTGCTTAGTACTGCGAAGGTTGAAGACCTCCACTTCATCTCTATGGACCCATGTTTAAAAGGGGAACACGGTGTGTTTCTATAGAGACGGCAGATGACTGTCATGAAACTCATAATTAACAGACTTAAGCATAGGTACAGAATCTCGATGTTTGCGTGCATGTTTTTTATACAAATAAGCAACTATGTTAATACAATATGTTATGTTACACGTAACTAGAAAGTTTAATTGAATAGCACCCCGCCACCCCCACAGTACCTTACCGCCTATTTAAGGCCTGTTAAACTAATTGTTTAAAAATAGTAACGAATGGTTAAATCTCAAGGAAATCTGTCAAATATTCGATTGCTTTTTTTCGAATTTAACCATTAGTTAAAGTAATTCAACAAATACAGTATAATTAAACCAAAACCCATACAGAACACGGAAACCGAAACCACAAATCACCCAAAATTGACTCAAGTATCGCCGAAACGGGCGAAAAATTAAAAACTGATTTAGACCAATAATACCCCTTAATAGCTCCTGGGGTCATTTGACCCTTATTAATGACCCTTATGACCCCCTCTGTCGCTGTTTAGTGCCTAATATTATTAATGGCCTCTGTAATGAGCGTAAGGGTTTGTTACGACCCCATTTTTCTCGGTAAATATTTTTTATTACGGTCATATAAAATTTATCTGAACGCCTTGTACCTAAATAATTTGCTTTCGCCAGCCGTTTTTCTTGAGTTTTGCGGCGATTGTGTTGCTTTTGTAACAATCCGTCTTTATTTTGGAAATTCCACATTCAGAAATTGTAAAAAGTTAGTTCCGTTAATCTAGCTCGTGTCTGCATAATTTCGGTGTTCTAAATTATTTTTTAATATTTAATCCCTCGCCGGATCAAATATTTCACGCCTCTTTTTTCACAGTTTAGGATTTGTTCTTCATAAGTAATTTTGTAAGAAGTCAAGGCATACATACATACATAACATCACGCCTTCATTCCCAGAGTGGGGTAGGCAGAGCTACAGAAATACCAACAACTCTAAAAAGATTTGTTTACAATTCTGTAACCACATTTAGCACAATCAGACGAGGAAGTTTACTAGTGTATTAGTGACTAGTCTATGATATTGACTTAAAGAAATGCACTAGAACATATGAGGCAAATAAAGCTGCTAAAATAACGATTAGCGTGTCTTTATTTAGTATCCTTCCCACAAGTTGCCTTAGTTGAAATTGAACTTTTTGCGTCAAGCTGACGACATGACTTTCAACTTATTGGTGAACTTAATCAGAATTGCACCGTTGCCACTTTATAATCGTCGCACGAGCAGCCGACAATTTTGTTTCACGGCATCAATAACATGAATGAATTATATTCCTTATAAGTGTAGGGGTTTGTAAACCTTAATAAATAAATATCCGGGGACAATGTCACACAAATTGACCTTGTCAAGCTCTTGGCTTGTACTATGGGTACTATACAACGATAAACGTACTTATGTAGAGAAATACATTAATTTATAAAACATCCAAGACAAATATTCGCGCTCATCACACAAATAGCTGCCCTTACCGGGACTATAAAGAGTCGTCAAACACTGCATGATATGTTAAGGTAGAAGAAAAAGGTAAAGTGAGAATGTGAGAAATATACAATTAATATAACAATAAAAAAAAATATAGAAGTCAGAATAACCCAAGGCAAACAAGCACACAAACCAACTGACGATTAACTGATTTTGAGGCCTATATTCGTAATCCCAAGATCACAAATGCTTTGCCAACAGTTTGGACTGAACTCTAACGGCCGAACCCTATATTCAAACCGCGGATAGATAAGGCTTACTGCTCATAAACGATTCTGAAACACGTCAACGCGATATTTTTAACGCAGTAGAATAGAGGCCCACTAACCACTATTTGAGTTAAGATTGCCACAATTCGTAAGTCAACACCTCAGCATTATCCAAACCTCTATGGCCACCTCGCAGGTCATCCCAAAGGTCTCTTGACTAACAAATCTTGTTTTCTCAGTCCGTATTCAATTTGCGCATTTGTCGGAACTACCGCAGTCCATTAGAGCCGGATTAACGGTCAATTTGATCGCGGGTTCGGGTCCAGACATAAATCTCCGCGTCCATTTGCCTTCACGGCCGCTTGGACTTGTTTTTTGAGAGTGTTACATGCGTGGTTGGGTACAGATTTAATAAAAACTAGCAGCTGCTGTGTTGCTCTTCGACAATTCGCGAGCTCTCTCAAATCGACAAACCAAACTAAGCTGGCCATTCGTGGTAAGTCCATCGCGTCAGTGGCAAATTTGCTGGTGAATGCCAAATATATGTGATATCAATCAGATGGATCCTGTCTGATACTCTTCTACATCTTGACTATAGCTTAGCAAAATAGTTAGACATGGTGTCAGAATCAACAGCTGTTCACAGCAGCAGCTGATCACATACACAGATACTTTACGCCTGTCTCCCAATGTAGGCAGAGATAATGAAATGCCAGTAGCCCCCGTCCTAACATACCTCTTTTGCTTCCTCTATATTGATCAACCTCTTCATGCAGCTACATCAGTTTAGGGTGCTTTAAAATTAGCCCTTATTCAGTACATCGCAAATTTAGACAGGCATCTAGGGCACTTAACGACTCTACTCTTTCTCGCCATTCCTCTTTCGTAACTGTTCTTTCAATCATTTCTAAATGACCAAAACACCTTAGGATACAATTTCTCATATCTTCTTTTTATTTACACGGTCCTCAGATCACGCTATTTCTTACATCTATCATCCTAACTCCGCACATCAGAGCTCTCATGTCAATTTTGAAGCTGATTCTTAGTTTAAATTTGATCAGGTGCCAATTTTATTCTACTCCCTTTTGTCACACGTATCAATATTTTCGGTAACTCAAATCATAACAGTTGATGCGTTATGAATGATGATTACTCTTTTTACAACTCACCCTTCAATGATGTTTATGAGGCAGTTCGCAAGTCATAATGATTTGTAAAAGACTCGTTTAAGTATAATTTTTAGGGTGTTAAGGAAATTATGAGTAACATGTTAAGTTTGTGGTCCAGTCAATCGCGATGATACAGAAAAATGTGGATGTTCGTTTTCCAACTAAATGTGCAAAGTTTGCATTAAACATCTGTCTAAGATAATGGGCTTTAAAATGCACTGAGTTCAACCCTAATCAACTTTCGAAGCAAACACTGTCGTGTAACTTAACAACAGAATAGGGGCTCTAATTTACTTCGTATTTACCTTTATTGTAATGGTATTGTTCTCAAGTTTATAAGAGCTACTATAACGTTAACAATACGAGTAAAAACTATGTAGAATAAGACCTCAGTATTAAACTAACGACTTCATGACCCGTGCTTTGCGTGCCGGCTGTTATGATTTGCATATTATGCATATTTAGTTTATCTTATTTAGGTTCAATACGAGTATTATCTATTCATCTTGTGTTACTTGTGTATTAAGTAGTTCTGTTATAAAAAGTCTTGATCAAGATGATGATTAATTTATCACCGTATAAAAAAACTCGTCTCGGTTTAAATGCCCATCTCAAGATACGTCATATACGTCAAAGTAAACGTCAAACCATACAAAACTGTCATATTGAAACGGCCATTTAAACCGAGATCAGTTTATTAATACGGGCCTTAGACACGTCATAGAAACCTGTGATTACTGTCGCATCTCGAGACGTGGATCTGACACAAGATCAAGTTTTAATATGGAACTTAATCTTTTACATATTTTGATAAACTCAAAAACTACTGAACCGATTTTGAAGATTATTTTACCAGTAGAATTCTATACGAGTATGATGAATGAGTAACATAGGCTATGCTTTATTTTTCTACGCGGATGGAGTCGCGGGTAGCAGCTAGTCTTTTATATATACCAGGTAAGTTTATCTAAACATATGTAACTCTTTCGTGACTGACAAACAGACAACAAAAAGCCTAAACCGCTGAATCTAGGGACTTAAAATTTGTAGGAACACTCCTTCGGTATTCTAGTGTGCACAAATATTATTTTTAAAAATTGCCTCCCAACGCATACGAAGTCGCAGGCAAAGCTTATTGTAATTAAATATGATAGTAACATTATCATGTAATTAAATCGACTAATTCGTTTATCTCTCATCTCTTCAGTAAAATTATCACCACGGCAACCACCGCCAAAATTATAGTCTACGTCCAAACCTAGCATGAATTTGAACTCCAGCCCATTGACTAAGCAGTCTAGCGACCATTAGACATTACGAAGCTCCGCCCATTTTGCCCATAAACAACTGGCCAGCACTGCAGACGGCAGGTCGATGTGCTTAGCTCGTACCAATAGCTCAAGTTCTGGATTCATTTAACAGATGGCGCTACTTGCTCGTATGATGACTGGCTATCACACAAATCACACTTATATTATAATAATTTGTAACTTCTATAGATACGCGAAAGCGGTTAGACAAATTTGGATGAAATGGGGAAGCGAGATAGATTAGGTATACCCTAATTTATCACAATGGCTATATTTTATTTTGAAAATTACGTTTTTTCCGTAGGAGGGTCAACTTGGACTAAGTCGCCAGCAATATTGGTAGAGCTGTTCTGTTCTTTGCGACGATCACGTACAGTCTATAATCTTATTTTCCCTAATAGGTCGAATTTACATCACGCCTTCATTCACAGAGTAGGTTAGGCTAGGCAGAGTTACAGAAATACCAACAACTATAAAAAGACTTGTTGATAATTCTGTGAGCACATTTTGCACAAGTAGGGTAAGAAAACTTTAAAAAAGTTGAAATAATTAATTGTTTTCATTATTCTATAATTAATGAATTAGTACCATTAATGAATTGATTTTATTATTCATTTTATATACTTACATACATAACATCACGCCTTCACTCCCAGAGTGGGGTAGGCAGAACTACAGAATTACCAACAGCTCCAAAAAAAAAACTTGTTAATTTTGTAATCACATTTTGCACAATCAGGCTAAGATTTTTACCAGTGTATAAGTGACAAGTTGCAAGCCCATCGCCTAACAGTACTACAAGCCCTTATTCCCTTAGTCGCCTCTCACGACATCCACGGGAAGACATAGATTGACACTATTCTAACCCGGCAACCACACGGATTCATTTAATTTCGTTATTAGATAACGAAAAATAACGAATATTTATTAATAAATCGTTACACTTTTATATGTATACATGACACCTGTCAAATAAAATAAATATGTTATTTTTTCTTTACTAGACTTACTTTTGATAACGTTTGCTAACATACGTAAGTTATAGCTTTTACTGACGTCTTTTACCAGACTGGAGGATAATATATACTTGTCATTTTTCGGCTTGAAAGTAAACTGCCATATTATTGTATGTTTATATTGTAAGAATCTTATAAAAGTATGCAAGCCAAAGAGCAAACTCAATTGTAAGTTTTTGCATTATGCCCTTTTGTTGGCGTCTCGAAGTTTTATCGCTTAGTTTGTGAATAAAAATGTTGGCGCAAGATGGCGCTTTTTCACTAGCTTCTGTCCGCGACTACGTTAGGTTAGAAGTTGTTTAAGGCTAATCTCTCAAAAACTGTACAAGTTTTAGGATGAAAAGCATCCTTTCGCAGATTGCGGGTTATAAACTAAACCGGGTAAGGTGTTTTTTTTTTAGATAAGCGGCCATTTGCAAATTTGATGTATGTATTGTGAATGAGATAGACCTATTTAAACATATTATGTTATATCTATATTGATATTATAAAGAGGTAAACTTTGTGAGGTTGTAGGGGGTAATTTCTAGAACTACTGAACCGATTTTGAAAATTCTTTAACCAATAGAAGAAGCACTTTCTTGATAACCTTAACAATTCGTTTCTGCATTGTGTTCAAATTGTAGGTATGTATATATTATGTTTGTATTATACTTATTTATCTATGTATTTTATTTTTATGTTTATGTATTATTGCATGTACTATATATATATATATATATATATATATATATATATATATGTATATATTACCTTATGTCATTAAGAGTATTTGTTTTCGTATTTATTATTAGTGTAATTGTCACAAAAAAAATGTTTTGTTTGTATCCTTCTCAGCACCAACCTTATTTTGTTTTTGTTTGGTCCAATGGTTGCCTGGTAGAGAATGCCTTAAGGCATTAAGTCCGCCATTTGTACCTACTTTGGGTATTGTGCAACAAAGTTTATATAAATAAGACAGGTAAACAACAGGCGGTCCTATCGCTGATTAGCGATCTCTTCCAGATAACCTCTACTCTACACCTAGAACTAGACTTGAGCTAGTGAGATTGTCCTCTGAAATTATTTATGGATTTATTTTATTTACAAACGAAATATTTCATTTTTAAGTTACCCGCGAGTAAAAAATATTTTTCTTAAAAAAAAACAAAAACATTTTTTTCTAGGTTCCCAATAGAGTGAGTTCCTTGTTGCGTATGCTAAGTCAACTTCAAAACTTTAGTGTTCCACATTAAATTAAAAAAAACAAGTTTCCAAACAAATATTTCTACTCTGTCGATTGTTGCCTTTCAAATTAATTTCGATTGGATACAAATCTGTGATCCTTACACAAACCGAAATAAATAAACAAACATTAATAAATCCAGTCCTCTCTATACCAAATTGCGAAGCTTTCTATTGAATCTAGAGCAATTCATCTCCCCTTTGTACCTTTACGTATTTCATCATACAATTCCTAACATAACATCGTTTATTAGACTCCCAAACAAAACCAGTTACCCCCTGTGTGAATATTTAACACACCAGTTTGGCCAGGGATAGCAATTTCATGATACACCGTCCTGGGACCCAGTTATGATGCTCCAAATAAACTATGCATGTCTTTGTATTGATGTTGCGTTGCTTGAAAACAGCGCCACCTAGCGGCGAGTAGCCGAAGCTTAGCTTGTGTTACGGAATGTAGATGGCGCTGCTTGTAAGGAAATTATTTAGTTATTTTGTATTAAATTTATTAATATATTGACATCATTATTCTGATGATTAGCAAGGTCTTTAGCTATTCATATTTATAAACGTGTTGGCGGTTCGATTATTTTCGTGGATTGGAAAACTTACATACATCTCTAACATCAAATGCATTTAAATTAATGTTTTCTGTTTATTTTTATCAAATTCAGACATTGTAAAGTTTAATTACTTACGAACCATTCACTTGTTTTCCCTATAAATCTTGTAACTATTTCGTTCCGGATTTTACGCTCCTAAAATGTATTGAAATAGTGAAGCAGGAATCAAATCTGTATTTAATGCCGCTTCTCTCCGCTACGTGGCGCTGCAAATCTCATCAATGCAATGTTAATACTACTCAAATTACAAGTCAGATTTAAAAGAATTCTCTAAAATGAGAACTCAAATTTCAATGTTGGCTGAACGTACGATTTCCCTCGGCTTTATGTAAAAGATGTAACGGATCCGAACCGTTCCATTTTTAAAACAAAAGCGTTCGTTTTTCAAATGTTTCCGTTGCGAGTTGATCTAGGGTTGTGCAAAACGTTGTTTTAGTACTTTTAGTTTTATTTTTCGCAGCCATTTTGAATTTACCATGGTTATATTTATATCTGAAGGTATATTCGAATGTCGACGTTCTTTTCAGGTTTGAACGCAAATTATAAAAGATTTTAACAATAGGTACTTAAGAAAATTGAAAATGAGAAATCTCCGGAGTGGCAAACGCATAGCGCTAAATACGGAAAAAGTGGGTTTTTTAATCCAATTCAATGGTAATGAATTCTTCCTATAAAGCTAGTTATTTGAAGTTTAAGTAATGTAATGACCAATCTGACAAAACGATTTTTTTTGGCACGCGCGTCATGCGTGGCCAACCCTGAGGACTGAGATGGAATGCCTCTACGCTAAAAATTTCACCGGCCTACCCTCAATAACGGAACACAACAGTGTCAAACACAGGACCTATATTCTAGGTAAAATCTACATTTTATCGTATTGTGTTGAACTCGACCGCCATTACTGTCGATTAAATAAGAGCCATCGTAAGTGGACATTATAACATATCAAAAGCAATATGACTATACTGAGCAGAATAGAGGCCATGGTTAGAAATCACGAATGACTGCATAAAACAAGATGCAGTCGCCTATAAGGTATGGCTCCAATTGACACTTAATTGGCAAGATTTCATATTTCTAAGACTTTAATTTAATCAGTTCTCTGTATACTGTTTAGAAGAAGGAAGACACTAATAGTTTTAAATTTAATTTATTAAGATGGCACAATAAACAAATTACGTTCGTACAGTTTCTATTTAAAAAAAAGTGAAGTATAGACATTGACATTTGACATCGTGTGGTTGCCGGGTTAGAATAGTGCCACTTCATTTCTTCCCGTGGATGTCGTAAGAGGCCACTAAGGGAATAAGGGCTTGTAGTACTGTTAGGCGATGGGCTTGCAGCCTGTCACTAATACACTGGTAAACATCTTAGCCTGACTGTGCAAAATGTGGTTAGAGAATTATCAACAAGTTTTTTAGAGTTGTTGGTAATTCTGTAGCTCTGCCTACCCCATTCTGGGAATGAAGGCGTGACTTTATGTACAAAGAAAAAAGAAGTAGGTATCTATCTGTCAATGTCAAATTAAAATTATGTCAGTTTTTTTTCCTCGTGGAAAAGGCTATGGTATTATATATATTCCGGCGTTAATTCTGTCCCTTGCTTCAATGATCGCATCGAGATAGGAATCAATTGTTCTACATTGCTTATCCACTCTTGGTACCATTGCCTTGTTTTTGAGAACGATCTCGCTAGAACCCGGTGTTCCATACCGCAGCCGCACAAAAGGTACAGCGGTCCCACATAATTACTGTGTGTCCAGCGTAAACACCAGAACACCTGAGTGAGGCAGATTTAGCCGCGGTGGGCTTCCATGGCTCACAAAACGCGGAGCGTCTCTTCATTTATTAGCATACTTCAAAAAAGGAGAAGATTATC
Source organism: Acleris holmiana (assembly GCA_949316455.1). Classification (NCBI taxonomy): domain Eukaryota; kingdom Metazoa; phylum Arthropoda; class Insecta; order Lepidoptera; family Tortricidae; genus Acleris; species Acleris holmiana. The sequence goes on from OX438788.1 coordinate 1,810,254, forward strand.
AATTTGTAAGTTTTTTTGTTGTGTGTTTGTTACGCGTTTTTTTTTTATGATAAGGAGAAGGCGCACGAACACTCAGGCCACCTGATGGTAAGTGGAATCTGAGACCCATAGGCATTTGAATTCTCAAGACTACAATATTAAGACCTCAAATGCGTTGCCAACCCTGAGGACTAAGATGGAATGCCTCTATGCTAGTAATTTCACCGGTCGTCTTATCCCCACACCGGGACACAACAATGCGAACACGGTTGCTTGGCGGGGTGCTGCCTGTAATAGGAGCAATAAATTGAGGGATCGTTTCCACACCACAAACGTAACAACATTATTTATTCTACAACTTTTGAAAATAACTTGTTGTTTACTAAATATGAATGAATTTAGATTTTCCAAGCCAGCAATGTATTGCGAAAACTACGAAGTTTGTAGGCTGACAGTAGATGTCAACTAGACTATTGGATGGAGTACATTGAAAATGCTATTTACTTTGTTCGTAAAAATCCCAAATAATAAATTACATATTTTGTAAAAGTTGTAGAACAAATGTTGCTACGTTTATACAGTAGAAGCGATCCCTCAATTTATTCCTCCTATTACAGGCAACACCCAGTATATGTTAACCGAGGGTACATGCTATCTCTATTCCAAATTTGAAGTTGCAACTTGAAGGAGTAACAGGCTAACATACACACAAATTTTCGCATTGATGACATTAGTAGGATTCCATATTTTAATGAACAGTTCCCAGGGAAATAGCGACAAACGAGCTCCAGACGAAGAGCCATATAAACCTCGCCGAAGTATCAAATTTAAACAGATTTGCTTAGGACAGAAACTTTGTTTATAATTAACCTAACCTAACATACTAACGACCCGCGGTCGGCTCTTTCACCCCCGTGCCGTTCGAAAGGGACGGGCGTTTCGAGGTTTGTTTTTAACAATAGTTATGGTTGTTTGCCAGCGATGGTTATGAAATTTGAAAATTTGCATTAAAATTGATCGGTATGGAAAGCACAGCTTTGCTGGTTTCCTTTTTTAGGGTTTCGTACCCGAAGGGAATCTGACGAGACACTAATACCTACGATGTCCATCCGTCCGTTTGTCCGAATTTTAATTAAACAGCTGTTTCTTTTGAACCGCATTCGATAGCGAGATGATTGCTCGCGACTCTGCCCGCGTAGAAAAATAAAACATAGCTTATGACACTCACACATAACGTGGCTATTGGTAAAAGAATTTTCAAAATCGGTTCAGTAGTTCCAGAAATTACCCCTACAACCTCACAAACTCAAACTTTACCTCTTTATAATATTAGTTTAGTTTGACGGCGAATTCACTAACACCTTTTTAAGAAAGTAACTAGTAAGGTGTTCCCCATACGAGACACGTGGTTTCCACGTATTTTTACATGTGTCATAAAAACAGTAAACTATACAAGCGTTACGTTTGTTGTGATTACAAACCCTGAAAAAAACAATTCATACATACATAATATCACGCCTTAATTTTCAGAGTGGGGTAGACAGAGCTACAGAAATACCAACATCTCTCTAAAAAGACTCCTTGATGACTCTGTTACTACATTTTGCACAATCAGGGCAAGAAGTGTATTAGTGACAGGTTGCAAGCCCATCGCCTAACAGTACTACAAGCCCTTATTCCCTTAGTCGCCTCTTACGACATACACGAGAAGACATGGAGTGGCACTATCCCGGCAAACACATTATCACTACATAGTATAAAACAAAGTCGCTTTTTCTGTCCCTACATCCTTATGTATGCTTAAATCTTTAAAACTAAGCAACGGATTTTGATGCGGTTTTTTTTAATAGATAGAGTGATTGAAGAGGAAGGTTTATATGTATAATACTTTAATCCGGAGCGAAGCGAGGGCGGGTCGCTAGTAATATTATAAATGCGAAATTTCGTATGTGTGTATGTATAGCTTATACCCTACATTAACACAGGCTAGTTATCCTGAAAAATTCAAAAGTTCCCGAGGGAATAACGAGAAGTTAGTATGTGTGTATGTACCTATTAATAGCAGATAACTGTGCTGTTCCGAAGTCGGCGAAACCTTTAGGGGACCATTACAATACAATTTCATGGAGTGATTTGAAAAGATCCAAGTCACGCCGTGGAGATATCTACAGTAGGTCTGCTTCACTCAAGAGAAATGAATTCGGGTCACTTCCTATGGAAATTCAGTACTAAGTGGCTCGATTTCATTGCTTTGCTTTTGAGTGTACAAGTTTCCCGCGACCCCGCGTAGAAGTCGTTCATCGCTATTCCGTAAAGAGCCCAAATTTTTCGGGATATAAAGTACCCTATGTCCTTCTTCACACACCAAATTTATCTAAATCGGTTTAGCGGTTGATCCGTAACATTAGTAAAGATTAGTGGAGTGAAAACTCTTACTTGGTAACTTACCGAAAAATTGCACGAAAAATATTTATCGAAATAACTTTTTTTTTAAGTTAAGTTCATGCTTCAATCTGGACCCTTTTTTACTTTTAAAAAGTAAAATAACTGTCCTACTGTGGCTGTATCTCTCGGTCCCCCGCGGCGCGAAGGGTTGCGAAAATTTTTAATGACACGAAATATCAAATTGGAAAGTTCGTGATATACCCTTCTTGGGATTTTTTATTTTATTCTGGTATTTTTTACGCCGTCATTAAGGAGATAATAACTGTGGCTGCTGTAGGTATGTCTATCGATGTCTAGTACCCATAGTACAAGCCAAGCCTTTTCTGCCGTAATACCAAAGTACCCAGTCGAAGAATTGTATACTCTATTTGTAACCACATTAGGTTTATCTTTAGTTACATTGAAATTGCAACCTTGTAGCATTAACTATAGGGTGCGTTTTGATTTTCGTATTATGTTCTCAAGCGACAAACCCGGGGAGCCGGCAGGCCAGCATTACTATGAACTTCGAGATTCGAACTTCGTCTATTGCTGTCAACTCGTAACTAATTCGCAAGAAAGTGACGGAGTGATCCGAAGTTCAAATTACGGATTCCAAAGTACAGAGAGCTTAGCTTAGGACTAGGTAGGTAAATTAGTATAAATGTGGTTATGTGGAGAGGCAGACGAGCACACAGCCCACAGGCCACCTGACGGTAAGTGGGATCTGGGAACCAATAGACCTTTGCATTCTCAAGACTACAATCTCAGGACTGCAATCATAAGACTCCAATTGTGTTGCTAACTTTGAGGACTAAGATGATGCGATCTGCTGTTTGCTGGTAGGTTAAAGGATAATACGGTGGTACCACCACCAACCACTTCAGTTTTTAAATGCGACTACGCAAAAAAAGTACAGTCGGCCAAAAAAAACTTAAATAATCGACAAAATATTTTTACTCAAATACCAAATTTAATCTTACTCGCATCCATGAGTTGCATCCATTAAGTTTTAATTTCCTCTCCATCAGATACGCGGAGCCACCCCCATCCTATCCCCTTATGCGGGCGCATATGCTACAAATACAGGGGGGATTGTTAAAAGTTACCCCAAAACATGACTATTAATTACAAAAACTGCCGATACTATAGTTGCCGGAAAACTTCTTGAACATAGAGTTTTGTAGTAGCGGAAGGTTGGCGCATATAAATAGAGTTCAATTTACTGTCAGAGGTCACATGTTCAAGAAGTTTGCCGGCAACTGTACCGACCTCATCTTTCTGAGCTCATATCTCTTAAACGGTTCACTAAAGTTTTACCAAATCATTATTTGACAAACTATACAAACTTTTATTTGACAAAGAGATGCTTCCCGCTGCATTGTTTTATTTGTTTTTGTAGTCAAAAGCCTAACATAACCTAACTTATTTTATAAGCCTATGTAACCTTTTTAATATAGGGGAAAGGAAGGTAATACGGACCACTTAAGAGAAAACCAACATGGAAAAAAAATTAACAGCTTTATTCTTATTTGCTTAACATACTATAATTGAGCATTTATTAATGTAACTTATGTTTATTGAACACTTCAATCAAATCACAGATTAAGAGGATATTGGATGATTTCCAAAATCCTCGAATTGGTCCGTTTTGCCTACATGTTAAGGTAAAATGAACCACACGTAAAGGTAAAATGGACCTATGGCACCCTGAAGAAGAAAATCAAAATTTTGTGCACTTACTCAATAGCACACCTTTCAAAAACAAACCTAACATCTTCGTCATCGTCTTCAACGCCGGCACAGCTACAGTGTGCCCATAAAGAACATGCTGGACATTGAACCCAACCCTCTGTTGATTCAGAAAATAAATGTGAACAGTAAAAACATCTAACATCTTCTTCGTCTTCGCTGGATGATGTCCTGGATTTTTTTTTAATTTTAGTGGATTTTTTAGTACATTTTCCTTTTCATTTTTGAGTCTTTGCCATCTTTTTCCCTTCTTTTGTGAGAAAAGATCCTTCTTTGCCTTCTGTGCTCTTTGTTTCTTTTCCTGGTTCTTTGCAATTGTTTCTAATTCTTCCCGATAAGGCGATGACGTTAAAACAACTGTTTTTCCTCGCCTAATATTAGGTCTAGTCCGTTTGGATGTTTTAGGAATAGGCATGATGGATTTTGGGGCGACAAAAAATGACGTAGATGGCTGTGGTTTGTCATTGCTTGATAAAATCCCAGTCTGAGAAACGCCTCGGTCACTAAATGTGGATGATTCTGGTTCATCGGTGTTTATATTTTCGTTGACTTTTGGTGAAAGTGGTTGAGTAACACCGTGGCTGCTTTTTGAAGACGTTTCTTGTTCATCAAAATTTTCGAGCCATATTCTTCCAGCCATTTTCGTTTCATGACTGAAATTGTGTTGTAGTTTATTTTTCTCGGCCAACTCGTAAGCAAGTCGCCTGAGATCCTTTGTGGTTAAGCCAAAAAAGCGGCCCTCCATATCTTTGACATAGGATGCTAGTTCTTTTTCTTGAGCAGTTTTAAATACCTGTTCGTACCGGCCCATTTTCTTCTCAGTAGCTTGAGCTAAGTCTTTGGTTGCTTCAAATTTGGTCAGTCTTCGTATCAAGGTAGTCTTTGGAACATTAAAGGTGGCAGCAGCTTTGTTAAGCCCCATTTTGCGAGTTGATACGTTTTCAATCGCATTTTTCATATCTTCCTCACGCCATGATTGTCGGTTTGACTTTCTTTTATAGTTGTTGACCATCTAAAATAAGAACAACATTTAAATTATCAAATTCCGTAAGACAAATCGCAGATATAAACACTTGAAGGCATAACGGACCACGTGGTCCATTTTGCCCGTTCCGTTTTGCCTTTTTAATAGGCACGTAAACAGAAAATATTTTAAGGTTAAATTGGCGAAGTACCTTGCTTATTTTATCGTTTAAACTAAGTGAAATAAAGAATATATAAAGCGAAAATAGTTTGAAATCGATATTAGTAATGCAATAAAAGTGAAGGCTGATCAAAACTTGCGATTATTACATCAAAATACACAAAAATGAACTAACCTTGATATAACCGCTTGCTGCTGCATGACCGCTCCAAGGACACTGACCGAAACTGAGCGAAAGGCGACTACTAGGTGGACATAAGTTGGCAATAGATGGCGTTACTAGTAATCCAAGTGTGGTCCGTTTTACCCACAGGGTCCGTTATACCTTCCTTTCCCCTACAACGGTTTAAGCACAAACACGTTTTTGCGAAATGAACGTTTGTAAAATGATAAAGTTTGTCAAATGATGATATGGTCAAAGTCACGAAACCTAGCTAAGCACCATCCTGATTAAACTAGCTTTCTTTAAAAAAAACATATCCAAATCGTACTATTCCTTTGGGAGCTACAATGCGTCAGACAGACCCGCAATACAGACTTCTTTGATGGTCATTTGTATTATTACGACTGAAAATCCGTTGCCAACCCTGAGGACTAAGATGGAATCACTCCAGAACCGTGGTCCCACTGCGATGTCCCGCTGGTGGGACGAAACTTTTTCGTGGTCCCACCAAACACACACTTGACCGTTTTTTTAAGCCGGATTGAAGGAACGCCATATGGTAAGAGTGGGTAAATATGGATGGTAAGTGGAAACTGTGACCCATAGACATTCGCATTCACAAGACTGCAAATGCGTTGCCAACCCTGAGGACTAAGATGGAATGCCTCTATGCCAGTAATTTCACCGGTTGTCTTATTCCGACACTGGAACGGCAATGCGAGTGTTACTTGGCGATAGGTTAAAGGTGATGGTGGTAGCGATCCGGACGGCCTGCCCAAGGTCCTACCACTACATGATTTTAACCGAAAAATATCAACCATTTTAACATTTACGGTCCAGCAATTAACTTTATCCCTTCATTTCGCAATTTTAAAACACCAATGTTCGACACTTTTAGCTCATTCATCGATTTCGATCATTAGGTTTTTAAATTAATTGTTACAAAACAAATGAATAAATCTGATCTTCTTTGAATACGAGTCAGCCGTTACCTTGTAATAGAATAACTTTTTCACATTTTTTATATCTATATTTTTGTACTCTATCAAAATCGTTTTGAATCTACCACTTTTTTTAATTTGGCGAAATAAAGGGTTAAAGGAAATCCTAGTTGTACCGCTTCTGTCAAAATACGTTATAGCCGAGCACCGTTCCTATTTTCTTTGGAATGTGAACAAAAACAACGTATTATGCGTTCCTACGGTAGCTATCCCTTGGCTTAACCCACATTTGGATCAATTTACATTCGCTACCCAATACTGGTAATTGAAATCGTTTGTAACTACAACCCGCATCAAAATGGCGTAGGTCAGATACCATATGGTTTTATTTATTTAAGGTAACAACTGCGCTACTTTTAATGATTAACTTAAGAAACGTACAATTAATTACGACAGTAACTTACATTTATTATCGCTGTTCCCTTGGGAACTGACCATTTTTCGGAATATAAAGTAGCCTATGTGCTAATTCAGACTATAATCTATCTTTGTGCCAAATTTCATCCAATTCCGCTCAGCCGTTCTTGCGTAATTGAGTAACAAACACCCATCCAACCTTTCACATTTATAATAATGAATACTACATTTATTAGGATAAGTAGGAATTGTTTGTAAATTAATCAGACAAAAATAATGTTTTTAATATCAATCAAATTAGGAATCTTGTTAAATACAATTTATACAATTTCTTCTACAAGAATCTTGTTGTTTCCTTAGAAACTTTGGATTTGTTACGAGTGATTACGAGTTCATATTCTCTATACAAAATGTCATAAGAAGCGCTTCTGCAGTGTATCTATAAAAGCGAAATATACAGCCACATTTTTGCAAATCTATACTAATGCTATAAACAGGTAAAGTTCGTGAGTTTGTGCGGTTGGGTAATCTCTGGAACTACTGAACCGATTTTGAAAATTCTTTTACCAATAGCCACGTTATTTGTGAGTGTCATCACTACATAGTATAAAACAAAGTCGCTTTTTCTGTCCCTATATCCCTATGTATGCTTAAATCTTTAAAACTACGCAACGGATTTTGATCCGGTTTTTTTTAATAGATAGAGTGATTGAAGAGGAAGGTTTATATGTATAATACTTTAATCCGGAGCGAAGCGAGGGCGGGTCGCTAGTAGACTATGTTTTATTGTTCTACGCGGGCAGTCGCGGGCCACGGCTATCTACCTATAATATAAGTTTAGATTTGCACTAGATAAGATTGTGTAGACGTTTTTAACGTAGAAATGATTGTGTCAATCGTTTCCCACAATAACAGCTATTCCCCCGTTTAATTGTGGGGGTGGGCAAAGGGCACAGTGGGCAAGCTATTTGATTATTGGGCAAACAGACATGTTCGGGTTTAGGACGGATGTATGGTTAATGGAAGAGATAAATAAATACCGGGCAAGAGCATGTCGGACCATGCTCAGTGTAGGGTTCCGAAGCCGTTAAGTACTACAAACATAAAAAATCATCAAGTAATCACTAATTTTCTATTTAAAGTCAATTGGTGCCGTCGTAGATGATTTTAGTAGGTATAAACACTTTAATCGCCTGTATCTCAAGAACCAATGATGTCTACTTAGGTTTCCTTTAAAATTGGTTATATGCTCTTTCATTTAAGTTTTTTTCAGATTTTTAGTATTTGTAGTTTTGGCTGTAATAGTGGGAGGGTAGACGAGAAAAAAAATACATCTCCACGTTATGTGTAGGAGAGGTACACTAAAAAAAATATTCTTTTACTTTGTTATCGTGACTAATATGCACATTCATGCCAAATTGCAGCTTTCTAGTACTAAGTAATAGTCTTTGCACTAGGCTGCGGACGGACGGACGGACATGGCGAAACTATAGGGTTCCTAGTTTGACTACGGAACCCTAAAAAGGGACAATCTTACATAAATTGACCTAGTCCCAAACGAAGCTCTAGGCTTGTACTATGGGTACTAGACAACGATAAAACTTTGCATAGAATATTTGTTTAGGTTTGTGTTTTTTGAGATAGTTGTGTTTGTACTTAACGGCTTCGGAACCCTACATTGAGCATGGTCCGACAAGCTCTTGCTTGGTTTTTAGGGTTCCGTACCCAAAGGGTAAAAACGGGACCCTATTACTAAGACTCAGCTGTCTGTCTGTCACCAGGTCGTATCTCATGAACCGTCATAGCTAGACTAGAAAAAATACTAAAAACATAATCAAATAAATATTTATACACCAAATGTGATTTTTTTGCCGCTTTTTGCTCGATTTTAGTAACGGCCATAGGAAGACGCATAAAAATATTTATAGTTTATTTAGTTGTATGTTCAGTTCAAAAAAAAAAAAAATGGCGGTGGTAGGACCCTGTGCAGGGTCCATCCGGACACTACCACCATCTTATCCATTAACCTACCGCCAAGCAACAGATCATTGTTGTGTTCCGGGGTGGGGATAAGACAACCGGTGAAATTACTAGCATAGAGGCATTCCATTTTAGTCCTCAGGGTTGGCAACGCATTTGAGGTCTTAGGATAGTCTTAAAGAAAGAAAGAAAAAATATTTATTACCTACCACAATACAAAAAAAAACATAATATACAAATAAAATAAAAAGAAAAAAAACAAAAGCAATGTCATGTGGTAAAAGGGTCATTCTACTTTTAAGCGCAGGTAGATTTTTTGACAAGTGCTCTTCAAATAATATTTTTATAAAAACGTTAAAGTGCTCGGTTTTGTAATTTAATATTGAAATAGTTACACAACTTGGCTTACATTTAAAATTATCACTACATTTAAAAAGTCACTATAATTAACTTTAAAGTAGGTAACATAGTGGTCACGCATGTCCCCGCCATTTGTATGGAAAAAGTGTATTTACCGCCGTGTTACCAACTTTTCCTGATAAAATATCAATAAATTTAAAGTGTTTTGTTTTGAACTATTAAATTTAGTTGTTCCAGTTTCAACATAAGTCAAATTTACGTGAAAAAAAGTCTACGGGTCTCAGATTGTACTTACCATCAGCCCCCTATTTCACCATCTTGACAATGACAAGTGACAGGTCGCACTGCCAGATCTACACTGCATCATTTCAAAAAACTTGCCTGTTTTGTTTCAAGTTCAAAGGGAATGTATTAAAGTCGATTTTCAAATACAGTTGTATTTTGAGTTAATGCTGTGTTGATCTGGCAGTGCGAGGTGACAATTCGGTATACAATGCAAAGTTAATAAGCTGATGCATCAGTGGGTTTCATAAGCTGTGCCATGTACATTGAAATGTCACCTGTCACCTGTCATTGTCGTTATGGCGAAATAGGGGGCAGGTGGACTGAGTGCTCGTGCCTTCTCCTTGTAATAAAAAAATAATTAAGGTGGGCTGCGAGCTTCCATACAGAAATGATTTTTTAGCCGTTTTTTATAGATAGTACGGAACCCTCCGTGCCGAGTCCGACTCGCACTTGGCCGGTTTTTAGTATGCGCACGCTCTCAGATGCGTTCGCGGCGTTAACCTCGTAAGACCCGGTATCCTATAGAAAGTACATAATCCAGGCAATTCAATTTAAACCTTATTTCAAGGAGTATAAAGTTCATTTTTATTTGATTAAAAATTGAAAATGTCATTTAAGTGCAAAGTTAATTGAACTTTATTTCCTTGGTGGTAGATTCAAATTCCTACTCACAAAAATCTACCGGATTGTAGTATGGTGGGTCTCAAGAGGTTAAGGTCGCATCCAGTCAGTGTTGATCCTCGGCGACCACACCCGGTGAGGGTGTGATGACCCCCGCCCTGGCGTCAGTGTGACGCGCCCTAAACTATTACAATCTGTTTCACTGTTCACATGTATCTGAATTATACGGGTAAGCCAATTTTGATCACATCTAGCACACATTATTAACAATGATCGGAATAGGTAAGGTAAGTTTAGTATGGATATAGCTTGTAACCCCGGGATTACATTCTCAAAGTGTTAAAGTTTGTGTATAATTCAGAAATGTTATTAAAATATGATTTTAAAGATAATTTTGCTGGCATAGAATATCGCATTGACGAAATATGTAGACACTTGCAATGACAAAAAGCAAAAAGTATTTACAATAACATTACTTTTTTAGATTTTTCGCATGTTCCCATTTAACTTCAGTTAAGGTCATGTCAAGAAAATATTCTTTGAAATAATACGAATCCCGGAATCTGGGGTCTTATCCATATTAAGTATAATGTTTAAGGTCATTCACCCGAAATTGCACTACCTATTCTGATCACTGATGATTAACGACACGTTGGCCTAGTTGGTAGTTACCCTGCCTTCAAAGCTAGCCTGGGTTCGAATCCCGGTAAGGGCAGATATTTGTATGATGAACACGAGTATTCAATTTGTTCCTGAGTCTTGGATGTTTGCCATGTATTTAAGTATATATTTCTCTATATAAGTTTATCGTTGTCCCACTCATAGTACAAGCCTAGAGCGTTATAAGTCATAACAAACGTTATCATAAAATTCGTAGTCATATTTGGCCTGGGAATCGAACCCGAGACCGCTAGATTGTTAGGCAGGGTGAATATTGAAAAAAATACTAGAAAACTAATTAATAATAACTTACCAACACATGATTCCTGTTTCCTATAGTGGCAAAGGAGTGTATTTATTTGACCCTAAAAAATTCGCTTCCCCATTTTTTTTAAGTTAATTGATTTAAAGATGTTGACCTTTATTATAGATTTTTTTTCATCACATTAAGAAGCAAACGAGCTCACAGGCCACCTGATGGTAAGTGGGATCTGTGACCCATACACATTTGCATTCTCAGGACAACAATCCCGAGACCGCTAATGCGTTGCCAACCCTGAGGACTAAGATGGAATGCCTCTATGCTAGTAATTTCACCGGTAGTGTTATCACCACACCGGAGCACAACAATGCTCTGCTGCTTGTCGGGTGGTTAATGGATAAGATGGTGGTAGCGATCCGGACGGACCCTGCACAAGGTCCTACCACCGCTAATAATATATAGGATATAGGTATACAATAATTATAATTAAAGACATTTCTATTATTTACTGATAGAAAACGCCAGCGATTTTTGAATTTAAAAATGATTTAAATAATTTGGAATAGAAATCGACTCCGAGGCGTTTTTTTATTGGCCTAAGCACACTTATATGAATCATGAAATTTCAAACAAATAATTCAAAACGCGTCAGAAATAGGTCGCTATCATTAAAAAAATACGTATCGAAAGAAAAAAACGAAAAACAGAATCAAACAGATACCCAACATTGCAACCACAGTAACTCGATCGCATCTCGCCCGAGGCCGCGAGAGCTCCGATCGAGATCGCACGTGTTCTGTAACAAAAAGAGAGGGGTTATTTTTTGTCCTATTTATACACGAAACGGTGGCAGCTGGCTCTTATTTAAAGGTTTGCGCTTTTAAACGATTAAGTAAAAAAAACCTTTGTTGGTTTTGTGGTTGGTTCATTCAAGATCCACAGATATAAAAGTACATTAAAAAAAAAATATCAGCTGAGCTGATCCAGAATGCAGTTAGCCTAGTAGCTAGTGGTCCCAGGTTCGATTTCAGGTATTTGTATTCAACCTAAATATTACTAAAACTAGGTCATTGCCCGTGGTCTAGGTTATGTTAGTTCTTCAGGGGGCCCGAAGGGCCAAAATACTCCAGAAATAGGAGCTCCGCGTTAGCGGAGCTCCTTCGACTCGGTTACGGTGTGCTTAAATGTCCAGGTGAACTAATTAGGTGGACCACGCCTAAAACTTTTTATTGTTTACTGGCAGTATCACAGACGAAACTCCTGTAGCAAATGCAACCTTATTACCAACATGATATGATTGAATTTGCTTTGGCCTTTGATTTTAAGATACTGCTTATTGGCTTAGGAGTGCGGAACGTACTGCGTTTGTATGTAAACACATACATAAATAACATCATGTTATGTATGATGCAAGTCTAAAAGACTTGTTGATAATTCTGTAACTTCATAGTTAGAATAGTGCCTCTCCATGTCTTTCCGTGGATGTCGTAAGAGGCGACTAAGGGAATAGGGGCTTGTAGTACTGTTAGGCGATGGGCTTGCAACCTGTCACTAAAACATCTTAGCCTGGTTGTGCAAAATGTGGTTACAGGATTACCAACAAGTCTTTAGAGTTGTCGGTATTTCTGTAGCTCTGCCTACCCCACTCTGGGAATGAAGGCGTGATGTTAGGTATACATGTATCGAGATGGTGATGATGAAATGATAGATTGGTACAAATTGCACGATGGTGGAATCCAGCGGCTGATATTAATTGGTAAAGCCGTCTCCTTATATATATTTATTTTAAAATGTACCTTATTAAATCATGCCCATGTTATATTTCAGAATTAAATGTATTGCAACTTTCTTTACGCCATTTCATCATTGAGTTAAAATTTTCTGCAAGTTTAAAGTGAATTTGATAACAGACCTTCGTAAGAACAATATGCCGTTAAACTTTGAATTTCACTAAATCATTCTCAATAAAAAAAAAAACTTCTAATGATCTGGAGAAGTTTCTTCTTCTTCTTTTTTATTAATGGCGGTCCACCGCGATGTACGCAGTGATTTCGCCAATGTCAAGTGAATAGAGTAAATCAGTAAACAGAATAAATCAAAATCAAAAGCCGGACGTCTTTCAATCGGCCATCTTCCCTCCCCGAAGGTTACCGGAATCCTGGAGAAGTTTTAGAAACACGAACAGCTGATTCGAGGTTGTTGCTTGACAGCTGACAGAAGTCAAATGCAAAGACTACAAATTGTATTCTAGGGTTAAGACTGGTAACGCTGTCTTTGTATCTCTTCCTACAATAGTTACGTGCTGCCATCTAGTTCATGTCAACGGCACTAATGTCTAATGTATGCCAACGTCGCAAAAAATAATGTTGCCAGACTATACATCTAATAAGTACTTATAATGTATGTAATAGGAATCATTATTAAGGATATTTTTAAGAACTGTGTCCACAATGTTTGTCATAAATAAATACAATTCGGTATCCAGTTTTCAGGAAACGGACCCAGAAAATTGAATCATAATGCCAATTTCATTCCAAACAACGCCCTCGGTTTATGAACCTATCATATGACCGAAACATTACAATCCCCAAAAAAACCGGAACTAAACCTTAGTTTCGACTATACACACATAAATAAAGAATAATTCTTAACTAAGAAAACCTTGTTAAAAATACAAAACAAAATAATATTAAGTAAACATTTTAGCTATGCCTCAAATAGCCTAGAATTACATCGAAGAAAAAAAATGCCGCGCGGAAAAACAAATCACGATCGTATCGTGGTGCTCTTTAATTAAAACCCTCCAATTTCAAACTCGATATCGAACGAGACACCTTATTCAGAGACAACAAAGTCTACTTCGGCTTTCCGGTTTTCTTGTTCGAAATTTAAATCAACTGTCAACTGCTTTGTAATTTAACGCTTTAAGTTTAAAGTTTAAATGTTGCCAGTGTTTATAATTTAGGTGCTTTGCTTCTCATTAGCAATTTTATTGGCAAAAACTCTGTGGAGTTCATTTTAGGAGTAGAAAAAAATATATAATAGGGGACGTACTTAAATTGACCTAGTCCCAAACTATATGTATGTATAAGCTCTAGGCGTTCGATGGGTACTTGACAATCATAAACATACGTATATAGAGAAATACATACATAAATGGAAACCATCCAAGACTCTAGAAACAACATTACTGACGCATATACAGTTTTTTGCCTTTACCGGGCTTCACAGGGACCGCTAGCTTCGTGTTTGTATCCTTAGCCATATCTACTTATATAAAAACCGGGCAAGAGCATGTCGGACCATGCTCAGTTTAGGGTTCCGAAGCCGTCAAGTACTACAAACATAATAATCAACAAGTAATAAATAACTAACTCTCTATTTAAAGTCATTTGGTGCCGTCTTAGATGATTTTAGTAGGTATAAACACTTTTATCGCCTGTATCTCAAGAACCAATGATGTCTACTTAGCCGTGATAGTTTTCTTTTAAAAATCGTTATAGGGGAGGTAAATTAAACAATATATCTTTTTCAAAATTTTATTCTACTACTTCGTTGGCATGACTAATATGTATATTCATGCCAAATTACAGCTTTCTAGTACTAAGAGTGTCTGAGCTAGGCTGCTAGTTTGACTACGGAACCCCAAAAATTAGAAAATAACCTTGTTTGTTTGTTACGCTTTCATATCTAAATCACTGAAGCACATAAGGATAGTTTTAATCGCGAGAAAGACTTAAAGCAATTTTATCAAGAACAGAGGGAGCAGCGATTAGCGACATCTACGCGTCGTGGCAAAAGCTATTATTTATTGTATCTTTAAGCTTACGCAAACATATGTCAAAGCGAAAGACTAAATAGATGAATATACATAGACATTACTTTTTAAATATAAAATATACTTGTTTTTTTAATAAAATCTTGTATCACATCCAAATCGTGATAAATGACGGGCCCACCGGCATTATGCCAACGTAATGACGTCATTTTACCTTTTATTTACGTCCCGCCATTTTCTTTTATTCCGCGGCTTCAATAGAAGGTAATATTTCGGACATTATTACCTTATTGTGATAAATTTAATATTTTTTTCGGGCAGTTTTTTAAGTGACTCGTATAGTCACGTGTAGACACTGGCCATCGAGAAAGCCACTAATTCCGCGCGTGTTAAAATGAACAAGTCAAATATACTCTACGTAAATTCATTTTTATAAATTAAAATCTAATTGACATCTGTGGTAAAATTAAATACAAAAAACAGCAAGAGAGCTTCAGTCTTCAACAAGGGTAGGTACGGCGTTAGACTTACTAAAGGGGGCATGAGATGTGGTAAGATAGGGGCTCGAAGGTCTTTTTAAAAGCTACTTGCAGTGTATGTAACCTACTAAATTCTCTCTACAAATAATGACCACAAACTAAATTAAAAGTAATAAATGACCGTTTCTTTGCTACATAACAGCCTATCTACAAAAAATCCTGGCCACAAAATACAAAATTAATAAAAGTCGTGGCCACATTTCAAAATAAGAACACGCCTCCTTCATTACTCCTCAACAATTACAAATTAAAAAGTCATAATTCGATCACATTTGAAATAGGAACGCGTCTGCGGCGGACGTCCGCGTCAATTTGCGGCAGGATGCAGCCAATCGCCGTCGTTCCCGCCTGACATGCGCGTTGGGGACAATATGGCGGTTTCGTAACATAACCTAAAAGTTTGAGGGATCCTTATAAAACAGTTTTCATAACTAAATCAGCTTATAATCAATGTTTAATGAACTTTATTCTGCAAAAAGAGTGGAGACGAACCGAAGTCCCTTCTTGATTAGCGCGTATTTTTTTATACCATGGAGAATGAGCACACAGAAGATGATGGTAAGTGGGATGTGTGATCCATAGACATTTGCGTTCTTTAGATGACACTCTTATGACCTCAAATGCGTTGCCAACCCTGAGGACCAAGATGGAATGCCTCTTTGTAATGTCAGCGGTCGTCTTATCCCCACACCGAAGACAAAGCGAAAACTGCTGCTTGGTGATTGGTTTTAAAAGGAAAAAATACTAAATATGTACTTTTCGGATTGGTTATTTGGTCGACTGGTAGAGAACGCCATTAGGCATTAGGTCCGCCATTGTACTTGTTTCTGTACAATAAACATTTAAAAAATGGTAATAACAGAAGTAAAGAACACAACAATAATGCAATTTAATCTTAAGCCAGTGTAATTCAGCAAAGATTTCGTAATATGAAAACAGTTTAATTAATAACTCTTAAAAGGTTATGATCTATCATATCAGCAGTTAACTTGATTTAATGTTCTAGAGATGAATCAGATCTTGTGTAACGGACCACATGCATGCAATCAATTATACTGACATACACATAGATATAACAACTAAACTCTTCAGTTACCTATTTTATTTATAATACTTAGTTGTCATTCCCCGAACGTTCTGCAGTCTCTAATAAAAAAAGTCCTTTCAAAAATAGAATATCGTCACGTCTTTGTAAAGTTCCAAGATTACTTTTAGATTTGAATTTCGAATACAGACTCACACTAGAAAAAAACATCTGAATTGCCCATGAGACATTAAAAATCAGTGCACCAGTAAATTATTCAACAAATTTAAATTCAAAAAGAGAACTGTGACAACTCGATTTTGGATTCAACAAAGCAAATTTACAAAATTTTACATGAAGCCAAACAAATAAAACTCAACCGTGTTTCTTACTACTTAAAGATTAAATAGCATTCTTTGATATTAGTGTAAACAGATAAAGTATTGTAAGGAAAAACGGCGTAAGTAAAAAATATTCAATTTCTATTTTGAAGCTTTCGCGTTTTGCGTTAGGTTTACTATGGAAGAAGTTAATGCGACGCTTAGATCTTATTTGGTCACCTTCGAATCTAAATTTCAAATATGGAACGATGTCGTCACCGATAAACAGGGCAGTATTGTAATCTATTAGGTTCTTTACAATCCCTACATTGTGCGTAAATTTTAAGGTCTTTTTTTCGTCGTCATTTATGAAACACGTGCTCTTGAATAAGTAGTCATGCTATTGAATGGGAGTTTTAAATAAACAAGATAACATTTTTAGGGCGTATGCCATTATCATATTGATAATAAAGTCTCCGGTTCATAGAAAGATGACGTACTTCCCGAATATTATTATAATAAAATATCGTTGCTACATTATTATAGTTAATAGATACGCTCCAAACGCTTCATTACGCTTCATTACGCTCCAAAAATGTGTGTAGCTTATTGACGAAGACGTGTAGTTTTTTTTTACTTTATATGATATCATATTCTTGCAGAAATAAGAATAATTATATCAATAAATAATACATATTGCCCCAAAAACGACTTAGAACGGACCGGTTATAAAACGTTCCTAAAAAAATTAAAACCGTTCTTTACAATAGCAATTTGAATTTCGAACGTTATCGGCGGGGTCAGCGCTTCCTATCGCGTTTATCGTTGTCACTTCCCGTTAGAAGGTTTTTTGCTGTCAGTGACATTTTTCAATTCGATGAATTCGATTTTTCAATTTTTTGTTTTTGTTTTGGCTACTGGAGGATGAATCTAACAGTCACTACGGCAATGTGCAATATGGGTATTAGGAAAAACGTAGTAAAACTCGATATCCATGGCTCTATTCTCTAGAGGTACATTTTGCTAGTGTCGGTTGGAAGCTACTAGTGCTACGATGAAACATGACATGACATTATTAAAAAGCAATAAATTTAATTTGAATTTGAATTTGAAATAGTTTGACAAGTAAAGTGTTGCCAGATAATTATGTATGAAATAAAATAGTGATGAGGAATTGTCGATATTTCAGTGTCGACTCGAGCTCTGTAAGTTATATCACTCTGCTGTCTATCGCTTTCTCACAAATATAATAACGGATGCTAGAGTGTGTTAACTATGTCCGTAACTCCATTACCTTATTTATTTATTTATTTATTTATTTAGTTTATTTGGGACATCAACAGCGATACAGTGAAATATATACTTAAGAAATGGATACATTTGAGTAAGCCAATAACAGATGACCACAAGAAATACAAAAATATAAGTGGAGTTTTCGTGTTATTCGTTTATTGGTATGTTATCGTCAAAAAATCGGGTAAAAGCATGTCGGACCATGCTCAGTGTAGGGTGCTGAAGCCGTTAAGTTCTACAAACATAAAACCCTACAAGTAATAACTAATTTGGTGGCGTCTTAGGAGATTTTAGTAGGTATAAACACTTTAATCTCCTGTATCTCAAGAACCAATGATGCCTACTTAGTCGTAATAGTTTTCTTTTTAAATTGGTAATATGCGCGTTTATTTAAGTTTTTTTCAGATTTTGAGTATTTGTAGTTTTGCCTGTAGAGGGGGACACTTGACTCTAACAAAAATTAGCGCTTTAAAGCTTAATATTTCATAAACAGATCATATTTGATGTACCACTTTGTTGGCGTGACTAATATGTATATTTATGCCAAATTACAGCTTCCTAGTACTAATAGTCTCTGTGCTAGACTGCGGACAGACAGACGGACGGACGGACATGGCGAAACTATAAGGGGAACCCTAGAATATCAGATTCAGTTTGTAAAGTTATGATAAATATCTAGTTAATAAAATATGAATCATCAGTAACGAACAATTACATTAACTATCCCAAGCCGTAAACTTTTTTAATATCGATTAGAACAGCACTATCCATTATGTGGCAACATTCTTCTACAAATTCTACTAAGTAATATTTCCTACCGGAAGTTTTATAAGTTTTTAAAACAATGTACAAGATACCGTCCCTGGGGCATAGACTCATTTCCTCTATAGAAAAGTTTCTAGTTAGTTAATGGTGAAATATAGTAATTGATTTTTTTCTATACTGTACCGGTGGAACTTGATACTTTAGAACTACTTATTGTAACATTATTTAGATTATTTAAGCCAAGTTTTTTTTAAATATAGTTTCATAAAGTTTTATCCAGAAAAGAAAAGTATCAGTCAAAGTTAATATTTCATTCGTAAACACAAAAAATAGTATATGAAATTTAAAAAAAACACCCTCTATCATCGCATTGTCGTGTTCCGGTGTGGGGATAAGACAACCGGTGAAATTACTAGCATAGAGGCATTCTATCGTAGTCCTCAGGGTTGGCAACGCATTTGAGGTCTTGGGATTATAGTCTTGAGAATTCAAATGTCTATGGGTCTCAGATTCCACTTACCATCAGGTGGCCCGAGTGCTCGTGTGCCTTCTACTTAACATAAAAAAAACTTTGCTGGAATGTTTATCATAAAAACGATGAGATTTTTTTCTTGTAAATTTCTTTCTTAGCTCTCCAAAAAACGAATATCACAAAGTAAAATCTTCACAACGCAAAAGAAACTGCTCCTTTTCCGATATCAATATCCTATCAAAGTTTGAACTGACGATATCTCTGGTTGTCACTTTCAGATCGCGAATTGGTTCGGGCGTATCAATCCTTACACTATAGCGATGGTGGAGCTATCTTCAGTCTGCGGCAGGATCTTGATATGAGTAATCGGATTGCTAGTCGATACCATTGTATCGAAATTGAGGATTTTAATAGGACTTTGGAATTAATAGTGGTAAAGCTATCAGTGTAGGCTCTATTCCGAATTGCTTGCCCATCTTGCCAAAGAGTTGATGGCGTAGAGGTCAGATTTTAAACTCCAGTGATTTACAAGTTTTAAACGGTTCTAACTTAAGTACATTACCCGACGGTTTTAGAGGCCTTTTATACGAAACAAACGTAATTAGATCTTAGTGATTATTTAAATGATCTGTTGATATTCTTAAATCAAGTCTATTAACTCTGTGTACCCCATGCATTTTAATCAGTGTAATAAATGCAATATTTTATCAACGTAATTGCAAATTTAAACGATATAATTTATTATTCGAAAATAAGTCACATAACTACAAAATATTGCATTGCACTTATAAAAAGTACTACACAGATAACATTATCGAATTTACTCAATCATCTTATATCAATAACCAAAAAAAATATGTGACAACTTTTGCCGTTCATGTATATGCCATCTCTGTCCTCATATTTAACTAGGAAGTCATCAAACAAATGGCGTAAGTGGTTTGATCTAACTCATGAGCTATTTCTGAGTCATAATTAGAAATACAAGTGACTCTAATGATCAACGAAGTTCTTACAAGGACCAAGACTGGTCCGCCATTTTGTTTGAAACTGTCATTTAAGTCGCAAGCAACATGTCTGTCTGTTTGGAGATTTAAATGTACATAGTTTAATTAAACACGTGGTCCAAATATTTGTCTGATGGGCACTACGGACAAACTAACAGTCCGTCGGCGTAGATTTCTTCACATACTTAAATAAAATAAATAAATCACAGGACAATGTCACACAAATTGATCTAGTCCCGAACTAAGCTCCAGGCTTGTACTATGGGAACTAGACAATGATAAACTTATTTATATAGAGAAAAATATACTTAAATACATAGAAAACATCCAAGATTGAGGAACAGATACTTGTGCTCATCACACAAATATCTGTCCTTACCGGGATTTGAACACAGCACCCCTAGCTTCGAAGGCAGGGTCACTGCCAACTAGGCCATCGTGTCGTCAACTTGGGACTAGAGGTAAAACGTTTGAAACATTTTTAACTCGCCACCGTCAGACTTTCAAATGCCTTATTTTAAAATAACGTTGTAACTAAGTACATCGTTATTTTCGCACTATAACGTTATTAAACTCTGTTTCATAGCGGTATTCATCATAACGTTATACGTCTTTTACTGCACTTAATTTCGCTGGTTCAATACCGTGGTAATCTTGGTCTGATTGTGCAAAATGTTGTTACAGAATTATCAACAAGTCTTTTTAGAGTTACCTAACCTCATACATAGTTAGAATACTGCCTCTCCATGTCTTCCCGTGGATGTCGTAAGAGGCGCCTAAGGGAATAGGGGCTTGTAGTACTGTTAGGCGATGGGCTTGCAACCTGTCACTAAAACATCTTAGCCTGGTTGCGCAAAATGTAGTTACAGGATTACCAACAAGTCTTAAGAGTGGTTGGTATTTCTGTAGCTCCGCTTACCCCACTCTGGGAATGAAGGCATGATGGTGTATATAATACCGCGGTGCCCTTCATTGCCGCCTATCTGCATCGTAAGATTCATAAGAGTCGCCAGCAGCGGCATGACTCTTTGATTTAAGGCATTTAAAGTACCAACAAACTGGTCACTCATAACGATATTATAACGATATTGTCGATTTCGTTGTGATGCTTGATGCTTAAAATTATGAAAAAATATCGGTATATTTAAACGAACTTTTTAACAGTAACGAAATATAGCGTTATGAAAGCTAATTTTTTATAACGTTTGTAGCTCTAGTTAACGTCTAATAACTCTACGGACGAAAGCTGTAACGTAACTAGTAACTACTATGCTTCTATTTTGGCTTCAGAGTGCCGCGGTAACTCATGGGAAGCTTTTCTTTTAGTACAGTATAAACATTAAGGTGATCGAACTCTACTTTCAGTAAATAACTCTGTTCTGAGATTTCTGTCTGTGGCAACACTGGCACGCAATTTTCGAACGATTCGGATGGAACGAAACGCCATTTTTTTAAATACTTTAATTCCAATAAGCGTAATATGTATGTGTTTATGTATGTAAACACTTTATTGTACAAAAAAAATTCAATACATGATTGATAATAAAAGGAGTACAAAGGCAAACTCATCCCTTTAAGGGATCTTATCCCGCTAACCCTATATGATATGAGTAATACAAATGGGAGATTTCATGGCGAACTTTGGAGCGAGGAAAAGTGACCGTTTAAGGTCACTTTTCTTCACTTCAAAGCATTGTTCGCCGTGCAATCTCCAGTGTCCATTATAAGCTTCTTGTTTAAATCTGTTAAATGTTTTTAAGAATAACTTTTACTTGAAAACGGTTTCGGAACGAACATTGTGTTTGGCTCTATGTAAATATGGCTTTGACAGTTCGATTTTGCGGTAAGAGCCTTCTCACGGCAGAATAATTTCGGGGTTTAATCTGTTTAAATTTATTATGGCATTGAAACCGTTAATTAGAAAGGTTATTTGATGATATGGCTATAGACATTTGGAATCTCAAGTCTGCAGTCAGCCAATTAGCAAACCCCACATATTTGAAATTCCTTGTCACCTGTGACTTGATACTAACAAATACAATCATACTATTTTTTTGGGTAACGTCAGTGACAAGCCCAATCTGTTTTCTAAACACAATTGACACCGTATAGCGCCCTTGGGCATTTAACATGTTAATTAAACGTCACATTAACACTGAACAAAACGCAACTGCTATAGCAATAACGAAACGCACAAAAACAAAACACGTTCCATTTCCAAATATTCAAACATGGCGCGTAACGAGCCCAACGGGCAAATAACAATTGACCCCAATTTAAGCTTAATAGCAATTGGTGTATTCAGTATCGCTATAGGATCGAATGCCAACGGTCTGTAGAATCACTTGAGGGTTGCGGTGTTGGTATAGGTAGATTAAAACCCTTGATTTAATGGCGATTCTTTCGAGTTGATATAATATCTCTATCTCTCTCAGCTCAACTGATTTTTATGAAACCTAGCTAAGAACAATTCGAGCAACCATATAAAATAACTTTTCTAAATCTATAACTCATCAACCGGCGAAGTAAGTTTAATAAAGCAGTAACCTTGTAACTTTTAATACAAATGGAAGTCTTTTTTAATCATATTGTTGAAGAGATTGACGCTTGTAATATAAGTTACAAGCTTTTGATAAACGGGCTCTAGGGATGCGCAAAACAGCGCTTTGCAAATGCCATATTACCTCCGTGACATTACAATGTGATATTAATATCACATCACTCAAAACATTACCCGTTGCTAAACATTGCATTTGGACCGATCGACGACTGAGATGTCGCGTATGATGTGATGTTTAGCATGATGCTAGAGAGTTTATTTCGAGTAATATGGCATCACGCGGTCAAGTGATGTCACTTGTGATATTACTCGCATTACTTGCACATGAATGCTTGTAGGTCTATAACAGTAAGGCAAGTAAAGGTCGCCGATTAATAATTCATCAACGACTCGAGAAGAAAATTGTAACAGCGTAACTCCCTTGTATTTTTGACGTCAAAGATATCGATAATAATTTACTAACTCTCAAAAATGTCACATCATTATAAAGCGACAAAACAAAATGGCGGCAATCACTTCCGAAATGTAACCCCATTGTTATCGGAAAAAAACTTTTGTAATATAAATCTTTTGTTAAAAACGGCAGCTGAAGTCATTGTTCCGAGTTTCCTTCGAGTCGGGACTGTGGTTACGCTTTTCATGATACAATGTAAATTGAGTCTAGTTTCTTGGTGCTACGATTGATTTTAGCTTGTTTCGGAACCAACTATAACCGGTAGCTGTATTCTTTCTGCATTTAAATATCAGCTTTATCACCTTGATTTAAAGTTCGCGTAAGTTTTTTAAATAAACAGCTGGTCTTGCTACGGTGTAACTATTGGAATTTTTACTTAATGTAGACATGTTAGGGTTGATATTCGTACGTAGTTTTCTCCTTTATTATTTCCTTGATAATAAAAGAGGTACTACGAGTATAGAATTTGATTTCTCCAGAGATTGGTGGGAAATACAGTTTGCACGAAATATGAACGATATTAATAGTTTTATACCAATAGACAAAAAAATAAGTAATAATAAATAACCAAGACGGTTAAAAACTAACATTGAACCAAGTTACATTTAATGAAATTGTTTTATTAAATATTTAGCTATAAGGAAAATAGGTATTAGATACTAGGTTAGCCCCTTGGCTTTGTCCATGTCGTTATACATTTTATCCCTTGGGAATTTAATCAAATATTTACTAGATAAAAAGTAGAAACTAACCGAGTAACGGTGCAAACAAAGTAAATTCGTGGCACGTGGCTGACATTAGGTAAACATGCTTATTCGTGTATTGTATTGGTTAGGATTTAAATACTAAATGTATTTGACAATTTCGACACTCAATAACTAACACTAAGAGTAAAAAAATAATTAAACAGTAAGTATTTCTGTTAAAAAATACTAACTGGACGTTTTATCAATCACGTCTTTTCACTTAATATCACGCAAGTACATTTACGACCGAAACCATTGAAAAAAATGCACTATATAGACTTACCATAAAAAAAACTTAGAATACTTCACTTAAACACTTAAGGGCACCTCACACTGCCAGCGTGACACACGCGACTCGCAAACTAAACGCACGCGTAAAAGACGTCCGATCAGTCCCACCATGTTAATAGCTCTGCGCTGCTCTCGCACTTGGTTTGACGGGAGGATTTAAATGGCCGCAAGGAAGGGGGTAAGTGACGCATTGATATTTAAGTCGTTAAAAAAATACATAGTTAAAGGCGTAGTGTAAACCAACTGGATCAATTTTTTTTGTTGTTATTCTGTCCCGTAACTCAGGAGACAACATTGATAGTTTTGTAGGAGTTCAATCACATCGGAGTCATAAATTTAGGAAGAAAGACAATAGAGAGATCTCTCTCCAGGCGGGTTCTATGCCTGGGGACCGAAGTCCATTTGGATGAAGTTGGAAGTGGTATATAAGTCAACCGAGTGAAGAAACTTCGTTAGCGCGATGTAGCGCACTGTCAGATTAAGTTGCGCTGTCTGACGCTGGCGGCGCTGGCGAGTTGGTTGCTACAAGTTGTCACTAGATGTCGCTAACGAAAAATGGTTTAATTAAAATATGTTTGAAAGAAAATCTATAGCAAAATGGGCTTGTAATTGTCACAAAAACTGTGTTTTGGTGGATTTATACACTTTAAACTCGTAGCCTAAGAGACCTTTTCCATGGCCACGAGGTGCAAAAAAAGTTTATCGACCCTAATCATAAAAACTATATGGGTAACTCTCGTAACACAAATGAATCAATAAAGTTTTTTTTTAACTAAAGCCCTTAATTATGTAAAAAAATACATTTGCGAGTGTATGTAGAGACGAGTGAGACGACTAATAAAAGATACTTAGCATTAATGCCAGTTATCTTGTGAAATCCTATATCGTCCCTTTACTTTCTCAACCTCTTATCTGACCGAATAGTTTGACAGAAAAGTAGTATTTATTCTTCTCGGAACATGAGTGCATTTCGTACTAATCAATTAGACACGATACGACGTTGAGATAGTAAAGGGACGATATTCGTGCAACGCCTGCTGTGTGAATTCACCTTAATAGGCAGGGCCTCTATTCTATACTCAGAAAAACCATATTGCTTTTGACATGTTATCATATTGTCAACGTTACTCTGGTTCTTATTTACTTGATAGTTGAGTTAAACTAATACGGTTTTAAATGTATTAAAGGCACGCCATATACTAAAATCACTAAAACTCTATAATAATCGATAGCTACAAATTCTCAGTGATTTAATGTACTTACTATTTAACTAGAATTTTAAACACGGAACACGATATTTAAATAGTAAATCAAAATAATATTATAAAACGGGGTCGAAATGAACACACATAAATTTCAAGTTAGACTTTTTCGAAACACTTAATCATTATGTAACACTTTTACTACCTACAGGTTGATCCAAAATGAGTTTAAATTATAATAAAATAGTTTCAATTATAAATAGGTCTATATTAATGTATGGCACGTTTGACAATGCTGTCCTTATCAGTCGTTATCATTGGGCGAAGGCCAATGCTTATCGCTATGAGTTCTAGTTTAGCAAGTTGGTTCCGTAAATAATTAATAAATTAAATAAATATCAGGGGACAATCTCAAACAAAATTACCTAGTCCGAAACTAAGCTTTAGGCTTGTACTATGGGCATTAGACAACGATAAACATACTTAAGTATATAGAGAAATACATACGAGTACTTAAATATATAGAAAACACTGGGAATTTTTTTTTGCGCTCATCACAAAAATATCTGCCCTTACCGGGAATAGAACCCAGGACCGCTAGCTTCGGAGGCAGGGTCACTCCTAACTTGGCTAACGTGTCGTCATATTGAATCTAAATAAGGTTCCTGGACTAGGGCTAGATAAAATACAGCCTACTATATCTGTCACCTTAAAATTAAATTTGGTTTCACAAATAAATGTAACAATAAAATCAATTTTAAATGAAATTTATATTCACAGCTATAGCACTAGCGAAGCACCCTCGATTCGCTTTAGTTTATGTGAGTTTACTGTACCTACATCAACTAAAGTTTATCTATACTAATATTATAAATGTGAAAGTAACTATGTCTGTCTGTTTGTGACGCTTTCACGGATAAACCGCTGAACGGATTTAGATCAAATTTGGCATAGAGATAGTTTGAGTCTCAGGGAAACACACAGGGTACCTAGGTACTTTTTATCCCGAAAAATTTGACGGTTTCTGAGGGAATAGCGATAAACTACTTCTACTCGAGAAACAGCTAGTTATACATAAAAACCTTCTTGAATCACTCTATCTACTAATGAGAACAGCATTAAAATCCGTTGCGTAGTTTGAAAGATTTACTTGTTCATACAGTGGACAGACGGCGGGAAACGACTTTTATAGTAAAGGGTGTTCCAAAATTAAAGCATGCACACTAATACTATGGTAAATCTTGCGTACATTCTGGGACAGCCTATGTATAAAGAAGATATTGTAATGGTTTTTTTTGGTGCCCACGGATCCCTAAAAAACCATCGAACGCCAGATCCTCGTTATAGTCGTTATGTAAACGCATTATCATTAAAATGGAGAAACATTCAATGGTAACAATGTCATTGACTTTATCAGTGTGTTAAGTTTATACTCACTCAATATAATCACACTAATATTATTTTCCGTGTGGTTGCCGGGTTAGAATAGTGCCACTCCATGTCTTCCCGTGGATGTCGTAAGAGGCGACTAAGGGAATAAGGGCTTGTAGTACTGTTAGGCGATGGGCTTGCAACCTGTCACTAATACACTAGTAAACCTCTTAGCCTGTTAGTGCAAAATGTGGTTACAGAAATATCAGTAAGTCTTTGGAGTTGTTGGTATTTCTGTAGCTCTGCCTACCCCACTCTGGGAATGAAGGCGTGATGTTATGTATGTAATATTAAATTATAAATGCGAAGGTTTGGATGGATGGATGTTTGTTACTCAATCTGCCAGAACGGCTGAATGGATCTGGATGAAATTTGGCACAGTCATAGATTATAGTTCGGAATAGGGCATAGGCTACTTTTTATCGCCTTCAGAAGTGCAACAAGTCGCTGCTCGTCATGGGTCCGCTAATTAGGGTTCCGTAGCCAAATGGCAAAAAACGGAACCCTTATAGATTCGTCATGTCTGTCTGTCTGTCCGTCCGTATGTCACAGTCACTTTTTTCCGAAACTATAAGAACTACACTATTGAAACTTGGTAAGTAGATGTATTCTGTGAAACGCATTAAGATTTTCACACAAAAATAGAAAAAAAAAAACAAATTTTGGGGGTTCCCCATACTTAGAACTGAAACTCAATTTTTTTTTTAATCAAACCCATACGTGTGGGGTATCTATGGATAGGTCTTCAAAAATGATATTGAGGTTACTAACATCATTTTTTTCTAAACTGAACAGTTTGCGCGAGAGACACTTCCAAAGTGTTGAAATGTGTGTCCCCCCCCCTGTAACTTCTAAAATAAGAGAATGATAGAACTAAAAAATATATATGATGTACATTACCATGCAAACTTCCACCGAAAATTGGTTTGAACGAGATCTAGTAAGTAGTTTTTTTTAATACGTCATAAAAACATTGATTGAAATAATTTAATTGTTTTTTTTGTAGTTATTTAGTTTGAGTTCTAAACGAATTAGTTTACACCCCCTGCCATGAATTTGTGTCCTCAGTTATTTCTCTTACAAGGTTGTCCGGAAGAGATCGCTATTTAGCGGTAAGACCGCCTGTTGTATACCTATGATTTAAATGTACTGTTCCATGTTCTGCTTTAATTTTTTTAATTTTTGGTGTTCAATAAAGAGTATTTGTATTGTATTGTATTGTATTGATCAAAGCTACAACGAACTTTTATATTATGTTACTTGCTGCTACGGAACTCTTCATGGGCGAGTCCGACTCGCACTTGGCCGCTTTTTTTTTAATTAAATCCCGGCCAAAATTAGGGGACGCAGGTCTACACCTTGTTTCGAACATAAAGGGTGGCTGAATCAGAAGCCTTACTATTCCGTCAATGAATATCTCGATGACATTGACTTATAATTATTAACATTATTTATTAATTTAGCTTTAATGTATGTTTTTTATTTTTCATTGTGTAACTATTGTCATTATTATATCTAAGATTCGTTTGAAAAAAAAAATGTACTTAACCCGAATGACAATACCCCCCATCTAATATGCATCATAAGAATCAACAGCTGCACGATTCTTCGACTAATATTTGTATCATTAGAAGTACAAACAGAGCACAGCGCGAATTTCATCACGTTATTATAACGTTATTTTGGTTATGTTATGATTTTGATGTCGTTCCGATACCAGAAATATAAAAAATATCTACATTTTACCAATAACGTAATATGGGATTATTTTAACGATATTTTTCGTAACGTTATAAAGGTCTGATCACAGCAGCAAGGCCCCACCATAAGCGAATACGAACGAACATATCGTGTGAACAAACACTATGTCAACTATACATTAGCTGACCAAGAATTCCAGCTATAAAACTCTAAATAATAACGTCATGTTTCGCAGAAATGCGTCTCGGATATTATATTACTAAAGCTTTGCTAAGTAACAATGACATTATAATAGGTACGGTCGATGAGGACTACAATAAAAACCAAAGTAATTAGCATTGGCCAGGCAGGCGCCATAGTTTTGTAATTAGCCTAGTAAAGTTCACAAATTCATATCATTTCATTAATAACACCCGCATACATACAAAACATCACGCCTTCATTCCCAGAGTGGGGTAGGCAGAGCTATAGAAATACCAACATCTCTAAAAAGACTTCTTGATTTCAGTAGCCACATTTTGCACAATCAGGCCAGGAAGTTTACCAGTGTATTAATGACAGGTTGCAAGCCCATCGCCTAACATTACTACAAGCCCTTAAATCCACGGAAAGACGTGCAGTGGCACTATTCTAACCCGGGAACCACACGGATAAAATTAAATAGTCTTACACTAACCGGTGGTTGTCCGTGGGAGCATACTTCTATAGTGTGAACTCAGGGACAATCGCCGGGTGGTGTCCCACCACTTTACTAAATTAAAGTTGCCTGAAGGGCAATCCGTGTTGGCTTCGGCCCCATGTACGCCTTCTAAAGGTCCGGGACTCCGATAGTCCCGTGTTAGGTAAAGGCAAAAATCATTTTAGAGCTTGACCTTTTTTTTTTATGTTAACGAGAAGGCACACGAGCACTCAGGCCACCTGATGGTAAGTGAAGTCTGAGACCCATAGACATTTGAATTCTCAAGATTATAATCCTAAGACCTCAAATGCGCTGCCAACCCTGAGGACTAAGATGGAATGCCTCTATGCTAGTAATTTCACCGGTTGTCTTATCCCCACACCGGAACTTAACAATGCGAACACTGTTGCTTGGCAGATGGTTAATGGATAAGATGGTGGTAGCGATCCGGACAGACCCTGCACAGGGTCCTACCACCACTAAACCACCACCACCACCACCACCACCACCACCACCTTTTTTTTTACTTTATATTTACCAAGTTAACTGTATCTGCTGAGCGTAGAAATACACAATTTGTATCAGACATCTCTGCCCCGCACATGCTGAGACCGGGACCCAGTGCCTAAAATAGTTTTTTTTTTTTCACTTAAACTAACATTTTTGTTGCTGTTATTTTCATAACATCGTCACGCCTTCTGTCTTAGAGTGGGGTATGCAGAGCTACAGAAATACCAAAAACTCTAAAAAGGCTTGCTGGTAATTCTGTAACCACATTTTGCACAATCAGGCCAGGAAGTTTACCAGTGTATTAGTGACAGGTTTCAAGCCCATCGCCCAACAGTACAAGCCCTTACATCCACGGGAAGACATGGGGTAACACTATTCCAACCCGACAACCACACGGAAAATTGTTGAGTTATTTTCAATAAAATAAGTCCCATTTCCGAACGACATCTAATAGCGATCCAAAAAACATAATACTATCAGCTCTACTATTTAAAAATTTGATTTAACGATTGACAATCGAAAATAACTTGTTAAGCTAACTGTGTCTCTAAGCACCCTGTATATGTACCGGATTTATTCAGATACGCGAACACTTCCGAAACCCATTTGCGGCTGTATAGGGTAATCCTGCCAATACGAAGTACAAAGGGAGACAATTTCGCAGATTTGGGTCAATTATGTATCAATGTCGAGTGGGACTAAGACCACTGTTGGGCACTGCAAAGAATGGTACAGCTTTCTCCTGTTTTTGTAGATCTTGTATGTTTATCCCCATAAGACGACACGCTAGCCTAGTTGGTAGTGACTCTGCCTTCGAAGCTAGGGGTCCTGGGTTCAAATCCTGGTAAGGACAAATATTTGTGTGATGAGCACGAGTATTTGTTCCTGAGTCTTGGATGTTTTCTATGTATTTAAGTATATATTTCTCTATGTAAGTAAGTTTATCGTTGTCTAGTACCCATAGTACAAGCTTAGAGCTTAATTTGGGACTAGTTCAATTTGTGTGACGTTGTCCTGTGATTTATTTATTTAAGACCTGTAATTGGTCAAATTCGGAAACCGTCGGCGAAAGAAGATGGCCGATTGTAATGTCAGACTTCTACATTTGATTTGTGCTTTGACTGTTGATTTTAAACTGAACAAAAGGAGTTTTTTTCGGAGTATAAATAATTTTCCCCGTGTGGTTGCCGGGTTAGAATAGTGCCACTCCATGTCTTCCCGTGGATGTCGTGAGAGGCAACTAAGGAAACAAAGGCTTGTAGTACTGCTAGGCGATGGGCTTGCAACCTGTCACTAATACACTGGTAAACTTCTTGCAAAATGTGGTTACAGAATGATTAACAATTTTAGAGTTGTTGGGGTTCTGTAGCTCTGCCTACGCCACTCTGGGGATGAATTTTTTTAATTCAGTGCAAGGATGATCTGTGTGCCAACTTTTATTCAAATCCGATCAGCGGTTTATGCGTAATTGAAAGACAAACATATTAACATCGATGCAAACTTATAACTGTATTCGGCACTGTCTGTTTAGATCAAATTTTGTATGGAGATAGCTTGAGTCCCGTAGGAGGATATAGGGTACTTTTTATTCTGAAAAATTGGATGGTTACTCTGGGAATAGCGATAGACGAGCTCTTCGCGGACGCAGTCGCGGGAAACAGATAGTTTTATTGAACTTTGATAATTAAGCTTATCTTATTTTGTGTTTTCTATACAACGTGCTACAAAATAATCCGTAAAAAAGAAATTACGAAAGTAGTGTCAACCCTAGTATACTGTATACCTAAGATACTGA
Organism: Acleris holmiana; assembly: GCA_949316455.1. Taxonomy (NCBI): domain Eukaryota; kingdom Metazoa; phylum Arthropoda; class Insecta; order Lepidoptera; family Tortricidae; genus Acleris; species Acleris holmiana. The sequence goes on from OX438788.1 coordinate 1,841,809, forward strand.
ACTGACGTTATTTAATAAGGGATGACACTACTTTTGTAATTTCTTTTTTACGGATTATTTTGTAACGTGTTGTATATGTTAACTTAATATAATTTAATTTGATTTTGATCAATTTTATGTAATTAAGTACTGTTTTTTGCGTCCAAGATATTCGAAATAAATGTTTTTTCTTAATTTTTATACCTATCCATTTTATTGGTTAATAGACTACACAGGGTGTAAAAATATTTTTTCGGTTTGGTGGTTTGCACAGATAATCAAAACGATGTGTTTTTTGCACAAAGGTATTTATTGTGCATGCCGGATTATTTTATATGATACATTTTATTTGGACGCAATGCATACTGTCTGCAGGAATAGCGGGATACGTTTGAAATCAAAAGTACCTAATATAACTTAGGTACCAGCTCTACAAAGTTAAGACACAAAAGGTCCTCAACCCTCAAGTGGCTTAAGACCAATCGATCAGTCTATTGAAGAGTAAGAACCCTTCGCTTGATGACTTATCGATCCCGGGTTCGAATCCCGAAACAAAAGGTAAATAACGCCGGTAATATATTCATATAAAACCGTTAATAAATAACGCAGTCTATAATAGTACACCCTGGAACAAGCGGCTTTACCGTATTGCTTTCGACATGTTATTGCATTGTTTTGACTATATAATAATACAAGCTGTTGCCCGAAACTCCGTCTGCGTAGAAACATAAAACAAAGCCTATGTTAAACTGTGATAATGTAGCATTCAAACGGTGAAATAATTTATGAAGTCGATCCAGTAGTTTGAATTTATTCGTTACATACATACAAATCTTCCCTCTTTATAATATTATGATATATAGCCTATCGCCTTCCTCGATAAATAGGCTATCTAACACTGAAAGAATTTTTCAAATCGGACCAGTAGTTCCCGAGATAAGCGCGTTCAAGCAACTAAACGAACAAACTCCTTAGCTTTATAATATTAGTATAGATGTCAGAAGCAGGTATGGTTTTATTCAGTAAAATTAGGCCACTTAAAAACACCCTGTACACTCGTAGAGATATACAGTCTTTTTAAGTGATTGCTTTCGTAGAGTTCATTTGCAACACTTATTATATCACTAGCGACCCGCCAGCGGCTTCGCCCGCTGCAATTATTTTTTTTCAGATCACTTAGGGGTATGAAAAATAGATGTTGTCCGATTCTCCACCCTAGCCGATATGCACGCTAAGATTCACGAAAATCGGTCGAGCCGTTTCAGAGGAGTTTAATAACGTACACCGTGACACGAGAATTTTATATATTAGACTAGCGACCCGCCAGCGACTTCGCCCGCTGCAATTTTTTTTTATATCACTTAGAGGTATGAAAAATAGATGTTGACCGATTCTCAGACATACCCGATATACACATAAAATGTTATTAAAATCGGTCCAGCCGTTTCAGAGGAGTTCAATAACGTACACCGAGACACGAGAATTTTATATATTAGACTAGCGACCCGCCAGCGACTTCGCCCGCTGCAATTATTTTTTATATCACTTAGGGGTATGAAAAATAGATGTTGACCGATTCTCAGACATACCCGATATACACACAAAATGTTATTAAAATCGGTCCAGCCGTTACAGAGGAGTTCAATAACGTACACCGTGACACGAGAATTTTATATTTTAGATAGTGAGTATTATGACACTGACGTTCTTGACGAATGATATGGCAGTTCAGAACCTAAGCTAGATACTGGTAAATAGAAAAAAAAACGATTTTGAGAGATTATCTATTTTACATCAACTGCACTGTAATTGCAATAACCACGATCAAGTGCCAATCGTGTTTAAAGTTAATGCCTAATGGCACTCTCCAAACATTAGAAGTAAGTTTATTCTACAATGATTTTTTAAATAATGTAGCATGTTGTTCGAATAGTTCTATCAGGAAGTTTCCTCAGTTTACTAGCTGAAACTGAGGAAAATCAAAGGAATTACAGTTGCGGACCTGTTATAAAATTTTGGTTTCGATTAATTATTCTTAGGAGTTTATTACACATTTTATGTCGATTTCTTATTAGCTGCCACGAATGAACCGAATAGATGAACGAAATGTAAAATAAATACAGGTTTAGAGTTTGGAATGCGAATAACGTTTCAAAGAACGCATCCAAAGAATCATAGGTGACATTGATTTTGTTTGTTTCAACCATCCCAGTTCTAAGACAACGCCCAGAGCGCCCTAAGTTTTGTGACCGGCAGTTTATGGTGACGTCAGACAGACGGACATGGCGAAACTAAGGGTTCCTAGTTTTAATACGGATCCTTAAAAACCTAATTTGAAACGCATGCCTCTACCAAACAACTTTTGCACAACATTTTTACGCGTTCACCTCTGCCTATCTTCCAATGGCCCTAAAATACCTAAACCTACCGCCAATAGCTATGAAATTACACCAACAATAAGCCTATTTGACCAGCCTATATCAACACACGAGGGCAAAAAAAGCTTTCTTACCGCCCTTAGCCGGGAAAGGCGCGATCAATACGATATGGTGACAAGGGACAGGAGTAAAGCGATACACAGACCGTCGGTGAAACTACCGCGAAACTAACAAATTGAATAAGTTGCATAACTGAGAGTTAATGTATGGAACAGCTGGTTTTTTTGGCTATTTCGTGGTTGGTCCCATCGGAAAGGTTGTTCAGTATGACCATCAATTCACTGTTGGCCATTCCGGACCATGACCCCAAAATCACCCAGTAGTATGTGAAATACCTCGTTTATCGCTATTCCCTCAGGAACTGTTTAATTTCTAGAAATAAAAGTATCCTATGTCCTTCCCCAGGACCTTAGTTATCTCCATACCAAATTTCATCTAAATCGGTTCAGTAGTTCCTGAGTCCTTTCCTAGTTCCTAAATCTTGCAAGGAAGATTTGAACCACTTTCCGGGAACTGATTGAGCAGAAATTTAGTATAACTACGTAACTTCGATGACAATACGATAATATGGGACCATCGACCTGGTCTGCAGTTGGGGACAGCTGTTTTGTGGAACATTATCTTGAAAATCACCCGCCTGCGATACAGTTATCTCTTGAAACACATTCAAATCACGCCTTCATTCCCAGAGTGGGGTAGGCAGAGCTACAGAAATACCATCAACTCTTAAAGACTTACCATATTTTGCACAATCAGGCCAAGAAGTTTACTAGTGTATTAGTGACAGGTTGCAAGCCCATCGCCTAACAGAACAACAAGCCCTTATTCCCTTAGTCGCCTCTTACTACATCCACGGGAAGACATGGAGTGGCACTATTCTAACCCGGCCACCACACGGGGTTATCTATTGATTCCCTATTTGAATTCACTTTAAGGTATGACAGGCGTGTTTATTTTCATTGTTTGGTGTCAGATTATGCGTCTGTCAGATTCTTGAAAGTCATAGAGTCATTAAAGGTTTATCCAGAGGTAGTGTCGTAGCAGAAATCTAGCAGTTGACAGAAGATTGGAGTGGTTGGCGATTACTCCACCGACAAGAGCTTGGTTCATAAAGATAGAGTCAAATAGGATTGTACCATGTTTTACAGACACTCATTTCATGGAATGTATCACTTCATAGAAAGCTAATTTCTGCTGTAACCTTACTGTTTTCAGATAAATTTTTGGTGGTCACAGGTCTAAACTAACGTAACTCTTTTTTTTTTTTTGAGAAGGCACACGAGCAATCAGTCCACCTGATGGTAAGTGGAATCTGAGACCTATAGACATTTGAATTCTCAAGACTATAATCCCAAGACCTCAAATGCGTTGCCAACCCTGAGGACTAAGATGGAATGCCTCTATGCTAGTAATTTCACCGGTTGTCTTATCCCCACACCGGAACACAATGCTCTGTTGCTTGGCGGGTGGTTAATGGATAAGATGGTGGTAGCGATCCGGACGAACCCTGCACAGGGTCCTACCACCACTAAACTAACTAACTCATACTTAAGATAAACTGAAAACATTAACGTTTCAGCGGAAATTAGCTTTCAAGTAAATGGAAACTCTGTGAAGTGACACATTATATGAATTTCTGTTAAAAAAGGGGACACCGTCAAATGGCTTATGCCTTGGACTACGCAGAAAGTCATACAGGCGCGGTTGGTAACATCTATTTCCACACTCCCTGAACACATAATGTAATCACGCCCGAGTCTTTATAAACTACAATGAAATTGTATAACAGTGTACCCTCATTATCTAAATAAATGACTAAGGGAATAAGGGCTTGTGGTACTGTTAGGCGATGGGCTTGCAACCTGTCACTAATACAGTGGGTAAACAACTTAGCCTACTTGTGCAAAATGTGGTTACAGAATAATCAACGTCGTTTTAGAGTTGTTATGTATGTATGTATGTATGAAACAGGGCTGAGATTCTAAACGGCAAAAGCTATATTGTGTTTAACTTTGTTAAGTATTTATCATTGTTTTTAGGGTTCTGTAGTCAAACTAGGAACCCTTATAGTTTCGCCATGTCCGTCCGCAACCTAGAGCAGAGAGTCTTAGTACTAGAAAGCTGTAATTTGGCATGAATATACACATTAGTCACGCTAACAAAGTGGTACAATAAAATGTAAAAAAAATTGTTAGGGTATACACTAAATTTCTCCACCTCACGTAACTTGGGATGTATTTTTTTCTCGTCTACCCTATAATGTGGGGTGTCGTTGGATAGGTCCTTCAAAAATGTTGTGGGTTCGTAAAAAAATAATCGTTCAAGTGATCGCTTACGAAATATTAAGCTTTAAAGAGAAAATTTGTTACAAAAAATCAGAAAATAGCTTAAATGAAAGCGCATATAACGAATTTAAAAGGAAAACTATCACGACTAAGACATCATTGGTTCTTGAGATACAGGCGTTTAACTTATACAACGTGTTACAAAATAATCCGTAAAAAATAAATTAGTCAACCCTAGTATACTGTATACCTTAGACACTGAACTGACGTTATTTAATAAGGGTTGACACTACTTTTGTGATTTCTTTTTTACGGATTATTTTGTAACACGTTGTATACCTACTAAAATGAAATTGTGTCCTCAGTTTTTTCTCTTACAAGGTTGTCTGAAGAGATCACTATATAGCGGTAAGACCGCCTGTTGTATACCTATGATTTAAATGTACTGTTCCGTGTTCTGTTTATATTTTTTTTGGTGTTTTATAAAGAGTATTTGTATTGTATTGAATTGTAAAATCATCTAAGACGGCACCAAATGACTTTAAATAGAAAATTAGTTATTAAGTACTTGTTGATTTTTATGTTTGTTACTTAACGGCTTCGGAACCCTACACTGAGCATGGTCCGACACGCTCTTGTTCTGTATTTTTTACTAGCCTCTAAGCTATGTAGCGCTGAAGCCACGAACAAGTTTCCCATACAAGTTGGAGCCAGACTATCTTAAAAGCACTCCTTTGATAAGTTTACTGATAAAACGAAATTAGATTACTTTTCAATGTTTTTTATTGATATTGATTACTTCACATCACACCCTTTATAATAAATTGATAGTATTAAGTGGTTTATCAAAGGTTATTACGAGGTTATACACGCTGTGTAGGGTTCCGAAGCTGTCATACACAAAAGTGCACCAGTAAAAGAGCGTATCTTTATGGCACTTACGTCGTTTTATCGAGAAGCGCAGTTTCGGCAATAACTCAAAAACGGTTCATCCGATCATGTGATCATGTACAGCTTATCAGACAACAAGCCCCTCCTACTGATATTCTAAATTTGAAATTTCATTTATTAACTTACTTAACAATAATCCCCTCTCCTCGCACCCCTGCATTAGAGGGTCCATGAATATCGTTAAGTTAGTGGAATCATTGAATCTGCAATATCTCTAATATTTTTTAAGCTAGAGTGAAAATAACACAACTGTTATTGATTGTTAGCGAAGCCAATATTAAAATTTGTGCACCTATTAAAAAAATACCCTGTATATGTAATAGAGAATAAAGTTTATTATTTATTTCCAATTTATATCCGACTAAAAACAGTCGGTCCCTATAGAAACAGCGATCGAATTTTACGACAAGCAAAATAGATTTTACGTGTTCAGATTATTTTTAATACTCGATTCTATTCACATAAACATGTCCTATACAAATACTGACAAGGTTAAAGCGACAGGGTCCTAAATCTATACACGGAACACTGCGTATGGTACTCTCTCACAATGTACCAGCATCATGTCGAGTAGAGTGACGTACGTTTATAGGGGCCGTGGGATAGTCTCGATTAGAGTGAACGAATTGAAATATTTGGTGAAATTTGAATGAATGAATGAATGCTAATATTTGTTTTCAGAGTGATTATGTTTTTTTATGAACTACCTATAAATGCTAGTGTTTCTTTTATGTTATTTAAAGTTGAACATTTTCGTGATTGTTTTAACAATGTAATGTTTTATTTGTGATTACATATGTTTATTTCATAAATGAACTATGATTAAATAACTGCCTAAAGATAAGGGGATTTGTTAGTTTAAAGTATGTTTGTGTATCTATCTTAGCATCGTAACTCCCAAACGGGTGGACTGATTCTAGACTTAACTAGAGTAATATCTACTTAGCTAGGTTTGACGGAAATCGGTGGTTTAAGAATTATCAACAGGGAACGGAAATTCGAAAAGATATTTACCTAAACTCGAGCGGTCAGACCCAATTTTATTTTTTTAATTCCCACAAGTTCTAAATTAAGTAACTAGGCCTCCACAATACATATTTATTATTCATAATTATAAGCTTATTGCTTTTTTATTTGAAGTTATTACTGCAATTTACGTATGTATAACAACATTAAAACTTATGTTATGTATAAAAATATATTTGTGTATATTTACCTTCTCTTATCGTTTTATGGAATCCCGGAACATATTATTGAAATAATTTAATTAAGAAGCCGCCTCCATGCGTAACTGTGCCGGGTTTTTGCCAACTTTAGGTAAATATCGTGTATTTTTATAGTCGTCTTCTTACTGTAATTATGAGTAGGCTTATGTTGTCTTCTATGCTTTACCATTCAATGAGTGACGCATAATCATTAATTCAGTAATGAATAATTTCAAAGCAGCCGAAGAGAATCATTCGCAACCAATATTGATAAGAACATTTACTATATCACGTGTAGTGTGTACATAACGATATCAATGTAGGTTAGAAAGTAAAACTTAACAAATAAACGTATTTGTCGGTTGATCCATACTTACAATTTGTTGAACAAGAATGTAATTTGGTCGTTTAAAAGAAAAATAAGCCTCCAAATGCACGTATCTATTTAATTATTATTATAACCGTTTTTGTTTTTATAAGTATGGATGAATCTAGTGTTAAAACACATGATATATTATGTCTAAATATAATCTCTATACCAATACACTTCAACATAAATAATCATAATTATTTTTCTTTGTGGTTTTTTTGCCCTGCTTCCTTCCTTAAGTTTCAACACTTTAATTAACAATTCTTTATTGAGGAAGTTAAGCCACCGAGTTCACAATAGTTCAAAAACCTGATAAGATTGTTTTGTGAATTAATAACGTTAATGATAACGAGTTGGTTTTATTTTCGGTTCGTCAACGTTCATTATGAATTTTTAATGTTATTTTATTATTTTAAGAAGTATATTTTAGTACCTTGTCACAGTAATGTATTAAAGTAAGAATGGTTGCAATTTATTGCAACAAAGTACTAAAGTGTACAGTTACTTATGAGTTAGATCGTACCACAGACTGACAGTTTAACTGAAGTTCCGAATTTTAAATTTTACAAAAACTGAGAAAAAAATGTAGGCAGGTATATGACCTCAAGAGAAACTAGTAGTTTATCTTCTAACGATGAACCAATACGCAAACAGTGGACGAGGGACTTTTAGTATCACCTGCTCTATCACCATACGGTTTAATATCACCAGTGACTTAAATTCTCACACAAGAAACAAAATCACCGCATGGCTTTATTTTCATTATACTCAGTGAAAATAAAAACTCATCGCATCAAATATTAAACAGCGAGTTGAAGTTGTCCCGTCACAGCTTGAAAACCACACCCGCTTTACACATCGAGTGATCGAGCTCATTTCTATCCGCTTCCCAACCTAAAACTTAACTATGGCCAACCTAGCTAAAAATAAAACTCACGCGCATCTGTCCCGCACGTGGTGGGTTTTGGACAATACCGTCTGGGGTACGGTGCTGGGAATAATACTCAATGGGCCTAATTGAATTGGGGCTGGGGCAGATGTTTGGTGCGGATTTTGTTTGACCAATTGCAAAGGCTCGCAATTTTTAAGAACCCGTTTTGCTATTTAAATAAAATTGCGAATCTGAGAGCTTGTTTAAATACGGTTAGTGATTATTGCTGTTAGGGGTAGAGCTTTTTTTAACAAAAACTTGTTTTTATATCTATGGAAAGTAAATGTAACGTTGCTTTACAATAATACAACAAAATTTCCGTAATATTTTCCATAAACTATAGATACGAGCAACAAAGCAGGAAACGACTTATCTAAACAGTTATAATATAATGTAATTTCTGTTGTTACCTACCTATAGAAATAGAAGCTTCAATCAATAGCATCTTTCGCCTTAATTTAACTAAAAGTTAAAACCACGTGTGCATCCGCCATTTTATTTATAACCTGAAAAAAACGCGCGAAGATTTTACATCCCCCTGTTAGCGCGCCAAACTGAGACCCGCCCTACATAATCAACGCACACAGTGAAACGCCAGTAACGAGTAATTTGTAGCCCTAATATGAAGTGGCATGGGTGTGCCTCAGATTATAGTTCCTACATACTTCACAGATTAATAAGAGCTATTTGGTAACGACTGTGGGTAGATCTTTCAATAACTGTAGCAGCAAAGTACATAGTCCAAATGGATCATCAGTTAAAATTTCTCGATCATTGCTTAGGTATTTGGCGTTTTATAGAATATGACTAAATGGATGAATGAGATAAAACACTGCTACATAAAAACTAACCATTTTAAAAATCACTGAATCCGAAGATCAAGGGCACTTACACTGTAAAAGTACATGCAAAAGCACAACTCAATGCTAACTTCACCGTGTGTGACGTAATTTTTAATCAACAAAAAAAACATTTTAATCTCATCATAACGACCGCAAATAGTTGAAATGTCTGCTTCAAAGGCAGAACGCGAAATATTCGAGGGTCGCGGGTTGGGGGCTCGAAACTCTTGTATCTACCTATGTAGGTGCCATTTCAAAGCTAAATAGTAATTCAGTGCCAAAGACTCTAAATGGTGCCACAATTGTATGAAAAGTAGAGCTTGGCTTTGGTTATAACAAACAGTTAAGTCTCTTGCAACGTTGCTTAGTTTTACTAGATTTTGCTTTGCACGTGGCTTTTGGTCCGGGATCTGAGTCCTATAGACATTTGAACTTTCAGGACTGCAAGTATGTTGCCATGTTTGAGGACTAACATAGAATGCTTCTATGCTAGTAATTTCACCGGTTGTCTTATGTCCAATTTGCAAATTTTCGTGACACAAACACCAAAAGGTTTCTTAACCAACTGTCACATTAGGTAGCTACTCTACCTAATTACTAAAATGTGCAAGTTGCAGATACTAAAACTGCCATGATGCCTTGTTATGATACCACAGTTATGCGACGCGTGTTCGTACCAAATAGGAACCTGCATATGTACCTACCTATATCTAATATTCAATCTATCAATCATTAATAACTGATAGATTAATATATTAGCCAGATTGTGCAAAACGTGGTTATAGAATTACCAACAAGTTTTTTAGAGTTGTTGGTATTTCTGTAGCATATGTATGTATGTATGTATATGTAATAACTGATCTGCGACTTACTAACCTTTTTTTTACGCTCTGGAAGACATCATCCCAACCTATTTTGACACCTGAACTCCTAAGCAACTGACTGAAGCAGGCCGGATAAACTAAGTAGGTACCTAGTATGTAGGTATACCCTCGTAACGATCGACGCAGGCCTTTTAAAAAGCTCTGGGCGTAATGCGAATACCCTACTGGTATACCTACTTGTTCGTAAAAGACCCCATCAACGTAGCTACCTATTCTACGTTGTGGTAGATAATATAACAACTCTTATCTGTGGTGAAACAACGCCATTGATGTTAAGCGGTTTAATTCGAATGAAATTGTAGGTAGGTACATAATGACTATGTCGACGCAGTTTCTTAATTAAATAGGTACCAATCTTATTAATAAAGGTAGGTAATGTTCATGTAACGCATGTTCTTTTGTATTAATATATTCATACATTCAAAAAAGTTGTGTCTAGTTAGGTACGTCTGTAAGGCTAAATGTTCGACAAAATAATATTGAAAAATCTTTTACCTGAAATAACCATGTGTGTATGGGAGACGTGTTTAACGTACGTTTAAAACTACTCTTGTCACTTAACTTAACACATTTAAACATAGTTTAGTAGATAGCTAGGACATAAATAAAAGATTAGGAAAATATGTCAAAAAAATTGTCCTAAAAACTTCAAGAAATCATTGTGAACCTCTAAAATCGTATGGGTCTTTTATGGTGCATGCTACGAAAAAAATAACGCATTTTTCCTTCTAAGAACCTAACTGAAAGAAAAGTAAATACTTATTAATTATATTTATTATTATCTAATCGATTCGGTAATTGGTATTTTTTACGATTAACTATATGACATAATACAGGAAAATGATAATGAAACAACTCACCAACATTTTCCTCGACGCGTTATTTTCAACGGTTACAGGAACGCACCATGAAAAAACACCCAACTACTTAGGTATCCGCCATTTTTGCGAACTCCAAATACAAATTTAAAAATAGAACGTCGCGCCAAAACTACTAGACACAGACATAGTAGATTATTCGCTCTTCAAATGAACTGTTTAACAAGGTATATTTTTGAAAATATAAACTTCATAGTTTTAATAATACTTTCGCGCTAAATATAAGACCGCGAACTTCGGACGCCGAAATCACACTGAACTGAACTGAATGTGGATGATTGAAAGAGTGAATGACTGGCATAAATACTGAAGGGAGGATATTAGATCCACACTATCAAGCGCTTCCATCGCTTTCAAAAACGATTTCCAACTTTTTATTTCCCTTCGTCAAAAACCTACTTTTGCCGTCAAAAATAACACAATGCAATATTCAAAACACAAGTTTAACATTGTATGTTTTAACATTGTGAAATAGGCTCAAAAATAGACACAATAATGTTGATAAATGGTCTAAAATATCACGCGCTGGAAGCGCTGAAAGATTAAAAATGGCCGAATGGAGCGTGCGATGGGTGCGTATGGGAAGGACCAATAGCGTGCCCGCAACAAGATTGTTCGTAATAGGGCGGTCAGCGGCTTCAAAAGTTTTGTATTTATTTATTTTGTATTATTTTTAAACCAACAAAACAGCGATTGGTTTAAATATGGCGCAAAGTCAATAGATTTATAAGATACTTGCGATAATACATACTGACTACAAATAATTGGTAAGTAGTTAATTAAGAAAAAACTTCACGTTGGTACCAACAGAATGATTATAAAATTTGCTAAACAAAATTTAAGCATATGAGTTATTTAGCTAAGAAATGCTTTTAAGAAAATTTTCAGGGACATCAAACGATGACATTTTACAAGTTGAGGAATTTGTTTCAAGATGTTTTAGTCATAACATAAAAATGAATATTCATTGGAGACAGAATTTATACTACGTTCATTTAATGTATACTTAATCTTTTAAATAAAAATATATCAGTTTTGAGATCTTTAGACGACGCTCTTGTAATTTCAAAATAACTATCACTAATATGAATTAGGTACTAGCTGTTGCCCGCGACTCCGTCCGTGTAGTAAAATAAACAGAGCCCGTAATTTTCGTAGCACTTTTGAGCTGTCATATGGACTTCTCGTTTATCGACTTCCGATATACATGTGTATATCGATAATATAGAACACATTTTAAAATGTGACCTAGCCCTTTCAAAATAGTTCTAGTAATTTTTCATTACCAACATACAAAAATACAAATCTTTCCTCTTCATAGTAGAAGTGTATATAAAACTTAATAGGCTACTTGCCTCATATTAAATTTGGCTTAATAAATTAATATTTTCTGTAGTATTAGACTTAAGAAACCAATATTTATCGATTTCAGATATTAAAAGTGTAAGATGGCTACGTATTTTTTATTTAAAATTGTTCATTTTTATTTTTTAATTTGAACTCTGAAAACGCTGTCGGACTTGTTGTGACGTCATAGGACTTTAAGCAAACTTCATGTCGGTTCTTATACGAGTGAAATTCGCAATGGTACATGACATTGACATTTATGACTCATGGACTTTGAGGTTGTGTTATGATCGTAGTCGTTTTAACATTAGTAAAAACCTAATCTGTGTATTATTGTTACAGCTTTCTAGTTTTATTGATAAGAGCAATCATGGATGTTGGATTCGTGAATGCAGATAGCACAAACTTACCAAGAATCGACACATTGATGGTCGGTAATTTTTTTGCCTTGAATCCAGATTTCTGCTCTGCCGAGCTTATTATTATTGAAGATAAAAGTTTTTGTAGAAACTGAATAACTTATTAAGTAAATACTAACATCAAAGTGATCTTCGCAAAAAAACAAAAATTGTTTCAGTCGATAAAGTCAGGATCCTTTTTAGCAAGTTTTAGCCATGTATTTCGCTTTTTTTTTCACTGGGCATTCTAATCCATAATTTCCCTGGGGTCGTAATTGATGCGTTCTTGCATTCTCGGAATATACAATAACGTTAATTACTATATTTTCCATGTAAACTAGTGGAAGTCATGGTTTTTATTAATAAAAGTATCGAGGTTTCGAAAATGATAAATTGTTTATCTATATGTCAAATGCTCTCGTCAAATGTCAAATGTTTGTTTTCGGCCCGTATGACGTCACAGCACAGATAATCTATAGACTAATATGGCTGTAAGCGTTTTCGCCTGTTAACGAAAACTAAACCTTTAAAATAAAGTTTTGCGGTTTTGTAGGTCCTAAAAAAATATGGGAATATTTTTTTTCATCTAATCGGACAATAATTAATAACTTGAGACCTACTTTAAAACAGAGTCAACTAGCCTATTGTTATTCCACCTTTCATATGGAATTTTGATCCACTGACAGACGAACAATCGAAACGATACAAAAAAACAATTTTAACGTATCTTTATTAAAATGTACAAAAACCAAGTGAAACTCGAGAGAACAAAAAACAACCTAAAAGCCTATACCATAGACATCGCGGGTTAAAAAAACTTTTTCGTTACTCGCAACACTTAAGTGTCTTCTATTGTCAATGGCAAACTTTTGCGAATCCTTTTTTCCTTCGCCGTTAATATCTTTTAACTTTTGCGGTTTAGGCGTTCTTTAAACGTTGGTGAAGTGTTTAAAGTTGCTTCGGTTTTTAGGCAGACATTTTGCGATATAATTGAGATATAAGTACATAAGTACCTACTAGATTTTTCTGTGAAATGTATCTGTGTTGCGCATAGATATTATCAAACCGCGATTAGAATAGTGTTGGCGGTGATAGTTTTGTCATATAAATACGTCAAAGTTCATATGAACTGACAGCTATTCCAAGTGTAAACTCATCGCGGTTTAGTAATATCAAAAGTACCTACAAACGAGGTTAAAATAAATCTACTTACACAAACGAAATGTTAACAAACATTCGATATTTTTGTTTTAAATGTTGTTTTTTTTACTTATGTCTCAATCTTACTTATCCCTCATACTAATATAATGTTTGTTTGTAGCAAAATCACTGAACCGATTTTAATGAAATTTGGTATAAAGATAGCTTTGAAACCCGATGAAGGTATGAGGAACATTTATCCTGAAAATTGGAAAGCTGCCGAGGGAATAAGTTTCGCAAATAGTGAAGATAATGATGATGAGTATTTTGTTTCCGAGTCTTGGATGTTTTCATTGTGTTACGTATGTATTTCTCTATAATTATAAGTAAGTTTATAGTTATCTAATAACATAGTACCTACAAGCCTAAAGCTTAATGAGTAGGTCAATTTGTGTGAGAATGTCCCCTGACATTTAATTACACACACACATAACATCACGCCTTCATTCCCAGAGTGGGGTAGGTAGACCTACAGAAATACAAACTCAAACTCAAACTCAAACTCATAACATTTATTTGACAAATACACACTGCAACACAATATACAAAGTCCAAAAAGAAAACAAGATTAGAGAAAAACGTTGCGCTGTAGTGTGAAGTCAAATAGGACTCAGCTCAGCATGTGCTGCAGCAGGAACCACAGCGCTGGTTTTCAGCTGAACCCCGGTGATTACCTATTCGTAGCTGAACGCGAACGCGTGACGAGAGAACAATACTATGTATAAATAAATATAGCGTATATAATGTATGTGTAAGAAAAATAAATAAATATAGCTACTAACATTGTGATAAACAAAATAACATGTGATGAAAAAGTATAAATTAATAAAAACAAATTACGGCACTATCGCAAATAAGTTGGGACAACTCGGCCACCACCAGTTGGTAAAAGATTTTGGTGTTCTAAAAGGTACTTCCGTAGAATAGTTTTAAAAGAATTTAGGGACCGAGGTTCACGTAAAGGAGGCGGTAAGTTGTTCCAACACTTGGTGGCGGCGTACTTAAAATAACCACGGAAGGCAGCAGAACTGTGCTTGGGTATACGCAAAGGCCAACTAACCGATCGACACGCAGAACCAACAACTCTTTAATAATTCTGTAACCACATTTTGCACAATCAGGCCAAGATTTTTACCAGTGTATTAGTGACATGTTGCAAGCCCGTCGCCTAACAGTACTACAAGCCCTTATTCCCTTGGTCGCCTCGTACGACATCCACTGGAAGACATGAAGTGGCACTATTCTAACCCACCCAACCATACGGGAATTTAATTCGAAGGATATTTAAATAGCTTTAATTTTATTCGTCGTCGGATTAAAATGTTCAACATCACCCTTGTTTTGCTAAAAACTAGCACCGCTAAAGGCGCGCATTACCCTCCATAATTATGAACACTAACCAACGCCACAAAAAATCATTTGCGTTGTTCCGGCGCAGGTTTCAGAGTAATGCGAATACAGTGTTGGCTGGCAAAAGTGAGTCCGTGATTATGCTCTTCAGCTGAGGGTTGCGGTGTTCGAGAGAAGCGGTAGCGACATTTCTATTAGTGGGTACGCTTGGGTGTAAACTTATCATTAACGGCCGCATGCGTTGTCATGTCTCCGTGATTATTATTATAAACATAGCAAACTGTGGTTACAGAATTATAAACAAGTATTTATAGAGTTGTTGTAATGTCAGGCTTTTACATTTGATTTCTGCTTTGACTGTTGACTTTAAACTGAACAAAGAAAAATAATATTTCCGAAGTATAAATAATTTCCCCCGTGTGGTTGCCGGGTTAGAATAGTGCCACTCCATGTCTTCCCGTGGATGTCGTGAGAGGCGACTAAGGGAATAAGCGCTTGTAGTTAGGCGATGGGCTTGCAACCTGTCACTAATACACTGGTAAACATCTTAGCCTACTTGTGCAAAATGAGGTAACAGAATTATCACCAAGTCAAAAGTTGTTGGTATTTCTGTAGTTCTGCCTACCCCACTCTAGGAATGAAGGCGTGATGTTATGTATGTACGTAGTAATTCCAAATTTTGCAGCCACTTTCATCCAAGCTCGTCAATGCTCTCAGTACATCGTCGGTTGGGGCATTAAGATACGAGTATTTCGAAAATATCATGGCTTCAGCAGAAAATAGCGTTCCATGGAATGAAATTCGATAATTGATGGGTTACCATTGGATTAAGTTTGGCAAAACAGACGCTGTTCAAAGAGAAAAATGGGAACATGAACATGATTCTAGCCTCTAGTTTCGTTAACAAGCAGCTCGAAAAAGTAGTCTAGCTAATTCTGTCTAAGGCCCTAGACAATATGCATAACGCTAATGTAAATTATTTTCGAAAACTGTCAAAATGAATGGAGTTAACAAAAAAGCGACCTTAGGGCCACTGGTGTTTGGGTAGTTTGGTATAGAGTGTAATCTGCTACAGGTATAAGCGAGCAGATAGTCGCATCGCTTATCAATTCTATACATT
Source organism: Acleris holmiana (assembly GCA_949316455.1). Classification (NCBI taxonomy): domain Eukaryota; kingdom Metazoa; phylum Arthropoda; class Insecta; order Lepidoptera; family Tortricidae; genus Acleris; species Acleris holmiana. Next base: position 1,857,987 of record OX438788.1, read on the forward strand.
TTAACAGTTTTACAATAGTATCTAATCGGTGTTCTCGTGGCAGAGGGGGTCTCGTGATTGTAAGGTACCGAGCAGTTATTCTTATTTCCACGGTCACCATGTACCAATGAGTTTTTCTAACTTAAGCCCGATGAAGAAAAAAACTTTCGAACAGCTGAGTGTGTAAAAGGGTAATCGCAAAAAACTGGGCAAGTGGGACTCGGACTCGCGCACGAAGGGTTCCGTATTTTTAAAAGACTTTTTGCCGTTATTAATACCGAGCAAAAAACGGCATAAAAATCATGTTTGTTGTATGGGAGCCCCGCTTAAATATTAATTTTATTCTATTTTTAGTATTTGTTGTTATAGCGGCAAGAGAAATACAACATGTACAACAGACAGACAGACGGACAATGGAGTCTTAGTAAGAGTAATAGAGTCCTGTTTTTACTCTTTACGGAACTCTAAAAAGATCCTAAAGGAGTCGAAGTTTTATTTCTATGTTAAGGAGAAGGCACACGAGCACTGAGGCCACCTGGTAAGTGGAATCTGAGACCCATATACATTTGAATTCTCAAGACTATAATCCTAAGACCTAAAATGCGTTGCCAACCCTGAGGACTAATATGGGATGCCTCTATGCTAGTAATTTCACCGGTTGTCTTATCCCCAACACAACAATGCGACCACTGTCGCATGGCGGGTGGTTAATGGATAAGATGGTAGCGATCCGGACGGACCCTGCACCGAAATTGTCTAGGCCCCTTACAAAACGCCATCGCTTATCCGTTACACCACGCCCTCCCGACCTACATGAGCTGACAATGGATATGATCTTGTAACGCAGTGCTTTGTCTCTCCGCTTCATACGGACGGACTAATGTATGTTGGAAAAATAATTGTTACAGCTAATGGGTTTATGTGTCAGTTTGACAACAACTTCAAGAAAGCAAACGAGCACACAGGCCAGATATAAAGTGAGCTAAGACCCTTAGACGTTTGTAATCTCAAGACTGCAATCCCAAGACCGCACCGCTAGCTATCTGTAGACTCCCCAAGCCAATTTATCAACGCACAGACGCTCAAACACGGTTATAACCTCAGATTAACGTTACTTAAGCCAAGCTTCGGACTTGTAATGAAATTCCCTTACCTGTACCCCCCTAGTCCCTACATACCTATATACACGTAGGGTTGCCTTCTGTCTTGTTTCTGTCCAGGTTTAAGAGGCTACGTATGATTTAGTTGATATTGTTCCGCGATCTGGATCCCAATAACCTGTGTCTGTTCTTTGGATATATTGAACTTGATCATATACCTTTTTCGCTTTTTTTGGTTGAATCTTCGAAACCCCTCCGTTTTGGTTTGAGAGTAAGATCAGAGAAATTACTAGGAAAGAGGCATTCTATTCCAATCTTCAGAGCTGTCCAAATATAAATAGGCCTCATTCTCACTCCACTAACCATTAAGAAATAAATAGATAACAACATAGTATAAAACAAAGTCGCTTTTTCTGTCCCTATATCCCTATGTATGCTTAAATCTTTAAAACTACGCAACGGATTTTGATGCGGTTTTTTTAATAGATACAGTGTTTGATGAGGAAGGTTTATATGTATAATACTTTAATCAGGAGCGAAGCGAGGGCGGGTCGCTAGTAAATAAATAAAATCAAGTAGTCTAGTCCATGTTCTCTTACGCACTCATTATATTATTGAACAAACGTTTTAAAAAATATAGATCGGTCTGTCATAGATGTATGCAGTTTGTTTAGTTAATTTATATTAACTTTAGCAATTTTTTTCCATTATTAATTATAAGCCTGTTATTAATATTACTAGTAGAATAGAAGCACGATTCTATTATTATTAACAAATCTTGGCCTCCCGAGTCTCCAGGTTTGTCCCCGTTTGAGGATATAATACCAAACATAAAAGGTACCCTAAGTAAACACTGTTAGCTAAGTAGTAGTAGTTTTTGCATTCCTTATTAAATAATTTCATAAAAAAACGCAATAGTACTTTGTTAAAAGTAGGATTAAACTTAATATTGTTAATTTTAACGCCATAAAAAGCGTTTTTAAATATGACCTCTGGCTTTAAGAGGTATGTAGCAGCCCTACACTTCCCTTTTGTACATACATACATGCATGCATATACATAAGTGTATTCACGTTGCGAGCCGGATGTAGGCAGAACCCTTTTTAAATGATTTTTAGTTATGCTAATTAAAAATGTAGGTTGTGGCTTGTGGTTTTAACGTGGCCATTTTTGTTGGTTTTATAGGTATTATGATAAAATTTTAACAAATTTTCAATTATAAAGAGTAAAATTATTACATGGCTTACAGCTTAAGCGTTATGTTATTTTTACATCATACGTTTTATTAGTTAGTTTGATTGATATGCTCTTTTCCTATATAAATGTAGTACTTGTCTCTCAATCTCTCAATGGTTAGCTGGAAGAGATCCCTTAAAGGGATAAGTAATACCGTCTTTGATCTTGTTTCAATCTACAATGTATTGTTTTTTTCGTACAATTAACCGTTTACATACATAGATAAATTATTGTTGTAAAAATTGTAGCAAAAAAATGTACCAACCTTGTATAAAGCCAAAGTTTGAGAAGCACAGATTATTGTAAAAAAATGTGCATAGACAGAGTTTTCGTACTGAACTAAATCTTTCTTATTTTTGTTTGCATTTTTTAATAGTATCATAAATCTGAAATTTATATTTCACGAAAAAAACCGGCCAAGTGCGAGTCGGACTTCGCACATTGAGGGTCCCGTACCAAAATCTAATTTATCAATACATTGGTATTTGTGGGTGAAATATACCTACGTTCTATTAAACATTATCAACAAATTTCAAGTTGGTAGTCAATGAAAAGTTGAAAAAAACCACGGAACAAAATTAAAAAAAAAACTGACTTTGTTGACTGACATCCTTCGTTTTCCAATATTTTTTTAAACAGTATTTTTTCTACTTCATAAACTACGATACCCCAATCGATGGGGTAGGTTCGTTCCCTTTAGCTGTATGGTAGCCCTTAAAAATATTAAAAAATATGTTTGTAATTTTTTTACAAGGCGCTTAAAATTTATAAATTTGAAAACTGCAGCTTCAACCGTTGAGCTTCAAAATGACAGCAATAGGGATGGACCCTTCGGGCACGAAACCTAAAACCTTCCACAGCTAAAACAAATTTGTCCTATTCCATTTTCAAAACGCAGAAACAATGCGCGCCGTTGTCACACCGTCATAAAAAATCATTGGCATCATAACCCGGTAACGTGGTATCATTTTCATTTAGCCTATTTGGCCGTATGGCTGTCCTTGTCATTACGGTGGGCTGGGGGACAGGGTTGGTGCAAAGCAAGATGGCGAGCGATTTTTGGTGTCTTCAAGAAGCTTATGTATGACACTGGAGATTGTACGGCGAACAACGCCTTGAAGCCAAGGAAATTGCTTGAATGACGTCGCGTATGTTTTTTGTCCCTTTCTTTCATCGTAAAGAAAGGGACAAAAAAGCTACGTCATTCAAGGTCACTTTTCTTCGCTTCAAGGCATTGTTTGCCGTGTAATCTCCACTGTCATACCTATATACGCTTCTTGGGTGTCTTTTATACAGCCATCTTCCCTTCCATCTTATTCTCTCAAGCGTATACCTTCGTTTTTAGAGTTCCGTTTCTGAATGCCGTCAAACCTACGCTGTCTATCTGTCATAGCTTTAAAGAGATATATCTAAGCAGTTTTTTTTGCAGAATACGTGTTATTACTGCGGATTTGCTAATAAATAAAGAAAAATAAACACATGAACAGTTTTTCAACGTATTTTTTTATTTAAAAATACAAAACAAATACTAGAATTTGGTCACGTTAATACGTGATGTTTATAAATCTAATGATGGGCTCGCACTGATTCTATTCAAAATCGAATTCAAAATGGAATCTAAATAATACCTACGGTGGTACGGAACATGCGATGCGCGAGTTTGGCACGAACGGTTTTTTTTTAAAAAAAGGAACAAGTGACCATTATTAAGTCAAAATCGGTGTAAAAAGGTAAGTTGTGCAATTTTATCCGTTATTGTTATACTGTGAAATAGAGCTTAGTTAGGAAATATATCATTTTTTATGAGAGTGTCCCCTGGGATGGGAGCGAGTATTTAACTCGGGGGACGAATCATTTTTATAAGAAGGCACACGAGCACTCAGGCCACCTGATGGTAAGTGAAATCTGAGACCCATAGACGTTACTGAGCTTAAGCTTAAGATCAGAGTCCAGGATTTTCGAAACATCTTTTTTTACACAGTTTTTTTCTGTTAAATAATATTTTATACTATTTAATCTTGTACCATGGCGATGGGCTTGCAACCTGTCACTAATACACTAGTAAACCTCTCAGCCTGTTAGTGCAAAATGTGGTTACAGAAATATCAGTTAGTCTTTAGAGTTGTTGGTACTTCTGTAGCTCTGCCTACCCCACTCTGGGAATGAAGGCGTGATGTTATGTGTGTATGTATGTAATCTTGTACCATGAGCGAGCTTTTATGACGGGATAAGCTCCCGGGGATAATAATTAGTCCCAAGTAAACTTTAAGCTCGTACACGACAATGTCTTACGAGGGTTCCGGCTGACATGAAGTGAAAAGCTTTCCCGCATAAATTCATTATATTTTGCAATTTTGTTCTGTGTTAATTAAATTAAATTGCCAGTTAGAGGTTATTCCTGTGTTTTAGTGGATTTGGTAATAATATTTAAGTAAGTATTTAACCCGAGTGGTTGCCGGAAATAGTGCCACTCCATGTCTACTCGTGGATGTGGTTACAGGCGATTAAGGGAATAAGGGCTTGTAGTACTGTTAGGCGATGGGCTTGCAACCTGTCACTAATGCACTGGTAAACTTCTTGGCCTCATCGTGCAAAATGTGGTTACAGAATTGTAAATAATTATTTTTAGAGTTGTTGGTATTTCTGTAGCTCTGCCTGCCCTACTGTGGAAATGAAGGCGTGATGTTATGAACATACATAGGCAGAGCTACAGAAACACCAACAAATCTAAAAAGACTTGTTGATAATTCTGTAACCACATTTTGCAGAAGTAGGCTAAGATGTTTACCAGTGTATTAGTGACAGGTTGCAAGCCCATCGCCTAACAGCACTACAAGCCCTTATTCCCTTAGTCGCTTCTTACGCCATCCACGGGAAGACATGGAGTGGCACTATTCTAACCCGGCAACCACACGGGCAAATGCAAATGAAGGCGTGATGTTATGTGTGTATGTATTTAACGAATTTTTCGTGAGTCCTAATGTGGCTCGCTAAACCGAACTTAGTCTTGAATATTCTATTGAAAGAGATACAATGGGCCTCTATTCTGGTGTTAAATGAATGAATACCTTTGTCGCATTTTGGTATTGATTTAACTCAGCCGCCAATACTGTTAAAGTAGTCAAAGGCAATATAAAGAAACGTTCCATATGATTTAAAATACACTTAAACTTTTATTGATAAATGATACATTATTTTTAAAAAATCAATGTATTTTACCTAATTGCTTAGGTAACTGGTTAACCAAGTATTACCGTCCGATTTCTTTTATTTATTATAAGTAGTATCCTGTAAATAGCAAGGAATATTAAAAAGATAAAAATCCCAAGAGGGCACTACTGCTGAGTAATTTTCCGTGTACTAAAGTTTGAAAAACACTGGCGCTTTTGCTCCAGTACGATAAATGAATATAGCAATTCACAAACATATAAATAAATATAACGAAACTTCCAAGTTCCAAGATATATCCTCAAATGACCGCCATTCATATAAAGACAAATGTAATATTATGAATGTGAAACTGTTTGTCTGTGTGTCTGTTTGTTATGCTTTCACGGTTAAACCGCTGAACCGATTTTGATAAAATTTGGTATGGAGATAGTTTAAGTCACGAAGAAGGACATAAGGTACTTTTTGTCGCGAAAAATTGAACGGTTCTTGAGGGAATATTAATAAACGACTACGCGAACGGGGTCGCGGGAATCAGTTAAAAAGGTCAAAAATCCCAAGAGGACACCACTTCTGAGTAATTTTCCGTGTATTAAAGTTTGAGAAACACTGGTGCTATTGCCCCAATACGATAAATAAATATAGCAATTCACAAACATATAAAATCTGTAAAGCATCCTATAAAGAAAGTTCCAAGATGTTTCCTCAAATGGCCATCAGTCATGTAAAGACAAATTGATTATAAACGCGCGTTCTATTGACGTTCCCATGATTGATCTTCTATTCAGTCGATTATAAAAATATTTACGTAAAATTTTGGCCTTTGTGTATTTGTGCAAGGATACTTAGCTACCTACTGATTTTTCTATAAAGGATGTTACCGACAATCGCCTGTCCTCATTTTACCATACGTTATCAGTTAGAGTATTGATTGTTAATGTTTTAGTGTTTGAATATACGTCCAAACATTTATTCATGTATTAGTACTAAATAATCTTTCACTTTCTCTATCCAGTGCTTTTTTTAACAGTTTGTTTTTTCATAGAATCGCGTGACAGAGTGGTAATACAAAATTTAGTCTCCTCTGAAAACGGCCACTCTGTCACAGTATATTCTGAAAAACTACCATAAAGAAAAAAACATTATCGCCACCGAAATAATCATTAATTAGTCCAAATAAAAATTCACGAAACGTTATCAATTGTTGAAAAACGCAAAACATAGAAAAATTACGATGTATTGTCGGTAAAAAAGTAGAACGACCCAATTTACTTTTTGTAGCTATTTTTAACTTTAAACTACATTAATTTAAGAAACCGTAAAATTTAGGCCGTTGCGTTTTTGTGCAAGGATACTTAGATACCTACTGATTTATGTATAAAGGGCTTTATCCCAGGCAGTTTAATTGAAGGAGGTTAATTAACTTTTTTTAGCTATTTGTAACTTAAAATTACATTAATATAAATGCGGGCTCTTACTTTATCCTCTTGAGGCCCACTATACTACAATCCAGTACATTTTTGTGAGTAGGAATTTGAATCTACCAGCAAGGAAATAAAGTTCAATTACCTTTGCACTTAAATGACATTTTCAATTTTGAAACAAATAAAAACGAACTTTATGAAACTTGAAATAAGGTTTAAATTGAATTGCCTGCATTATGTTCTTTCTACAGCACACCGGATCTAACGAGGATATTGTGTTACGTGATTTCTCGTCTCTCTGTGGTAAATTCTTCGGTAATCTCCAGTCAGAAATCCCAACAAGACCTTGGTTCTTTATTCGAAGACATATTCCCAGAAAAGTTACAACCGCCATCATCCGTTTGCGCTTGGGCCACATTTGTACCCTGTCTTTTTGGCTAAAATCCGCGTCAGAGATCACTCTCTTTGTGAGTGCGGTTTGGAAGAGGGTACTCTTGAGCATATTTTTTTTTATTGTAACCGTATCATCACTCCCTTGTACGACATTCTCCCTCCTAATATCCCCCGTCCCGTTAACATTAAATTCCTCCTGACACTAGTGAACTCCCCCTTTGTGTATGTTTTGTGTAAATTCATCAAAATTAATAATTTGTACTTGTAACTAGTTAGTCTAACAGTAAATGAATGTGATGTCTTTTCCTTTCTAGAACCTCATCAGAGTCAAGAGTGCAGTCGCAACTTACCGGCTAACTTGCAATCTTACCGCATGTCTTCTCTAACCTTGACGTTGGCAGAATCATCGAGAGTAACGATGGAGCTTATTTTCTAAAAATTGAATTGAATTGAATGATTTAAATTACAAATTTGAATTCAAATTATATCCAAGTATCTTTATACGCCTAAAGCCAACACAATAAAGTTTCTTTTTTTGTAAAACATAGATACCTGTCATCTCGTGGATGGCGTAAGAGGCGACAATGGGATTGTTCCCAAAGTCGCCTCTTACGACATCCACGGGATGACAAGGAGTGGCACTATTCCCGGCAACCACACGGGCTCATTACAGAAACCTTTTTCAGAAAATGATAAAGACACGTGAATAACAAGTTCACAGGTATTAAACACAAAGATAAAATTTAACAAACCGTAAAAGCAAGCCGCAGTATATGCGTCGACACGTTTCCGAGGGTGCGGAAACGCGTAATGGCGGATGCTCAAACAATACTGATTGCGGAATACCTACTTTGTTAACCCTAGTCTGTATACTGTATTATCTTTTATACAACACTATGTGTAGAATTCTGATGCCTAAGAATATATTTTTAGATGCATTTTATTAATTATCAGTTTTCATTATAAAGGAATAAATAAAAATTTCCCGCAACGGTTTATAGAAGGTGGCTAACTGCATAGTACAAAGCATTTTCAATTCAATGATGATATTAATAGAGTATAATGCTTCGACTTAATTGCATCTAGCCGCCTTCTTTCTTATTACGGCAGCTTAGGAGTCGTCATCGTTATTCCCTTGGCAAATGACTTTTAATTTGATGTGATAAAATTGTGTTTTCTAGTTATTGATCACATTGTATACCTACTTTAATAAACATGAAATAAATTAAAACAAACAGGTATCTATAATTTGCCTATTGGTTTGTGAGGACAGCACACATACACGGTGACTTTTAATTAATTACAGAAACCAATTTATCTTACTGCTTGAGCCATATTTAAACCTAACTATGCGTGTGTTAAAATAATTAATTCATTTCTGATTTTTATACTTAATAATAAAGTGATAAAACATTATACCTACACTAATTGTATGGTCACCCTACTTTTTTACATTTCTTACATTTGTCTTATTGCTAAATTTATCACGTAGATTAACCAGGCATAGGGTGACAATAATTTCAATTTATAATTAAATCCTGAAAAAATATTCATAAACATCATGTTTGTTTCACGAACTTCTAATTGAAATGTGATTGCCATCGATATACTATGCAGCAGTTTTCGGATAAAAATTTCGGACTCTTTTGCCGAACTTCAAGTAGTATAATTAGCATTTAGGTAAATAATCTTTTAGACCCACACAATTAAATTTTGTCAGGTAACGTAGGTGTTTTGCTAGTAGTTCTAGTAGAAGTAGTAGTAGAAGTAGTTCTTTTTAAAATTTGTTTTAAATTGTTATTAAATTTGGAAAAAATGCAAGCTCAGTTTAAGTATAAATTGTCAGGAGTTGAGTGGGTGAAAAAAATGATTCACTGTTTTTCAACATTTAGTCATTATTAAAGTGTAAAATCAAACCAGGTACCTACCTGTGTGATTAATAATACTTAAGAATTAAACTCACCTATGTAGTGGTTCTTTCAGTCAGTGCCTGTAAAAAAAAAACATAAGTTGTGGAATAGACAACAAATAATTTGTTCTTAAGAGGCCACATATGCTGCCACGCCCACACAAGAATAAAAACGGGATGGCTTTATGTGCTTCCGCGAGGAGAACGTGAGATGGAGATAGCGCGCCTTGATGGCAGCGTCAAATTTAAATAATTGCTGTAAGTATACTTTAAAACAGAAAAGGTGTCACGTTTTTAAAATAAAACTGTTGAGGATTTGGTTTCTAATCGTGTTATTATATGATATTTATTAGGACAGTGTCTAGCTTTATAACTTACTAGGCTTGAAAGACTAGCCTCGAGTGTATCCCGGGCATAAGTCACTGTAACTCCAACAGATGGCGCCACCGTACTAACTAAATCTTAAAACTACAAAACCATCGCCAACACGAAATACAAAGAGCCAACCGCAACCCCTTATCTAGGTGCTTAAAGTTGGCAGAACTGGAAATATAGAGGAATAAACATCAAAGTGTCATCGAGGCCGGACGGACGAGCCGCGGTCCTGCGGTTCCCGGCTATTAAAAAAATACGGACCGCGTCGGTTTGTTATCTGTACCGGGAATACGGGAATTATTTAGTCTGTGGTTGTTTGACCGTGTTTTATTCAATGTAGGCTTAACATTTTTTAATTGGAATGTGGAATTATTTACATGAAAGTATTATCCTTTGAAAAACCAATTATGAAGTACCTATTTCGCTCTTTTAAACAATATAGTATGGGGGTTCAATTTCAATTAAGACGCTAAGTACCAATTTCACCATACGATGTTAAATTTAGTCAATGTTAATCGACTGTTAGATCAGTTCATACATTTTGACAACTGTTAACGCTCTAATCGTCTGTTATGTGGTAAACACTGTATCGTGAAATTGGTACTAAAGCTTAAAGTGATTGACATAGTAGTGAAGTGGTATTTTTCAGTACCTACTCAACTCTATATGATGTAAGTTACTATGCTCCGTCCCTTACTTCGTACTTAACTTTTCAATGAAAGAATAAGAGGTAACAATGTTAATTAATGAGTAGATTAACTTTATTACAATTTGCCCGTGTGGTTGCCGGGTTAGAATAGTGCCACTCCTTGTCTTCCCGTGGATGTCGTTAGAGGTGACTAAGGGAATAAAGGCTTGTAGTACTGTTAGGCGATGGGCTTGCAACCTGTCACTAATACACTGGTCAACATCTTAGCCTGATTGTACAAAATTTTAGAATTGATGATATTTTTATAGCTCTGCCACTTTATAATTATGTAACTACATTTTGCACAATCAGGCAACAAAACAACTATATTAGTGACAGGTTGCAAGCAGGTTGTAACACGCGAACGCTCTCAGTGGGGAGCGTCCCCACTGAGAGCTCTTTACATGCCATTGCATGTCTCTCATCTCAATTTTTAATATCATTGGAAACGCTACCACTAAAGCAGTTCAGGGCCCTTAGCATAGTCGCCTTTATCGATGTGGATAAACGTGGAATACACATCTGTCACTATCTGACCAGTATAACAGTACTACAAGCCTTTATTCCCTTAGTCGCCTCTTACGACATCCACGGGAAGACATGGAGTGGCACTATTCTAACCCGGCAACCACACGCGCACAAACTTGATTCCGTAGTGTTAAATGTTAATGGAATCAATGTATATTACTATTTAGCGAGGAAATGCTGCCAAAAGATTTTTATGATGTCGAGAAGGCAAACGAGCACGAAGGAACGAGGACTAAGATGGAATGCCTCTATGCTAGTTATTTCACCGGCTGTCTTATCCCAAAACCGGAACTCAACAATGCGAATACTGCTGTTTGGCGGTAGGTTAATGGATAAGGTGGTGGTAGCGATCCGGACGGACCTTGCACAAGGTCCTACCACCCGAAAATACGTGATTTTTTACGCAGTCAATTTTTTTTTTTCAAAAATTAAATTTTGACTAGGCTTTTTAGTTTTAGTTTTAATTTCCTTTTGTAAGTTTTTATCGATTTTGTCCTTTACACTAGATTAGAATATAAATCTGAATTGATATATCTATTTTTAAATATTATGTATAATTTCATATTTATTTGTATACTTGAGTTCGATTCCATTTATTACCTATGTTAGTTTGCGCCGCCTTTCAATTTATTTTTGTTTTATTTTAACTTCTCTTCGCAAGGTTATCTGCAAGAGATCATTTAGCGATAAAAACGCCGAGTGTCGACTCCATTTGTAACATTTCCTATTGTATGTGGAATTCAATGAAGAAAATGTGTATTGTATTGTATTGGAGTCACAGAGATGTGCCACAGTACAATACGAAACACTACATACCCCTGATTCACTGTAACCTATTTGCTACTGAAACAGTAAAAACCATTGTGAACCGGATATAAGCAGTTTAACCGGGCCGGACCAGATAGCCGCCATTTTGGCTATAAAAAATGGACGATCTTGTATACTTGGGTTAACAGGGGTAATATTGGTTTACCCGTTTTATCGTTCTAAACGTCGTGGTTGCCTTGTATTATTATTCAGTCAAACTAGGAACCCTTATAATTTCGCCATGTCCGTCCGTCCGTCCGTCCGCAGCCTAGTGTGAACACTATTAGCACTAGAAAGCTGCAATTTGGCATGAATATGCATGTTAGTCACGCCAACAAAGTGGTACAATAAAAAGTAAACAAATATTTTTTACTTTTTATTGACAACCCACGTTTTTTTTCCGAAACTTTAAATAATTGTGGATTTATTTCGGCCATCGTTTAGAACCCTATAGGTTAGGTTAGGTTAGTTTTATAAAAATCCTGAATTATTTGTAGGCACAGAAAAAATTGGGTTGGCAAATGAATAGGTTGCGAAACGATGCATTTGTCAAAGATTTGTCGGCTAAAAGGCAAAAAACCTTAGAATAGGGATATCGGTGGTCCAAATACGAAGATTGTATAGATTTAGGTATCTCTTTTGTTATAGTCAGACATAGAAGTTTTTGTGGCAGGGACGTCAATTAACTAGGGACTTCGTTCCGATATTATAATTATCGATATTTGTTTCACTTCACATAGTTATTTCAATGTGACATTTCATAGTAGATAAGTAGCGTTCCCGGATAAAATAGAAATTAACTTAAATGCTGATTACTACCCATCGATGGGTTTCTTACACAAAAACTTATTTTAATGCTATTCAATCGATTTCCATACAAAATTAACTGAAACCAAATATCCTTACCTACTCAGTTTTTGGAAAGTTCTCAAACTTAAAAAATATTATAGGTAGATAATTATTTATTTTTATTGTTATGTTCATGCCACCTTTAAGTTTAGAGTTACGGTGTATTGAAATCGCATGTAAATATTATACGTTACGTCATAGTCATAACTGCCATAGGAAAGTACAATTTATCGATAAATTAACATCGTTCGGAAGTCCCTAGGACAATTTTTGTCGTGCCACAAAAACTTCTGTCTGGTTATAGGGTTATTATGCGAGTAAAATAGAGACGGCTGATTTCATTCTAGCCACGCCTAGCTATAAAGAACCATAAATACGTTAATATTGAGCGATAAAAAGGTAGAAATGCTGACGAAGGCTTCTCCTAATCGGATTAGTTCCTCGGCGACAAGGAATTAAAATCAAATTAAAAATATGCTTAAATATAATGCAATTGCTAATTGCGAGTCTTTAATTTGTCCTCGAATTGTTTAATGAAGATAACTATGTCAGCCATTAAGCTTGAATTCGAAGACTTATCTTAGGTAGGTATATGTATAATATAAATAGGTACTCTATATTTTTGTTATATTAAATATATATTATTTTATGAAAGATGTAGACGAATCTAATCGGTTTAAATGACAGCTAAAAAAAATTTAATAAAAAAAATATCTACTCACTCCAAGAATTCTTCAACGAGACATAGAGTTATGAATATTTAAATTGTTTTGTTCTTTATAGTTGTGCCTATCCATGTTCTACTTACATATTAGTGTAGATTTTTGCAATGTTGTCAGAGATAGTTCCTATAGTTTAAGATTTGTTTCTATGTTTATATATCTATAAAAGACTTTTAAAGATTGCCGAGCCCCGGCAGGGTTAGGAACTTGTAATATTTGAAATGAGACATTTCATACACGTTTTGATTTGATTTGCGTTGATAATCATAGTTATAACCATTATTCGGATAAGCTGTTAGTTGGTCAGAAGTTGAGAACACCGTGATTTTTTCATAATTATTTGTCGCGAAACATCAAATCGGTAAACCAACTTGACAATTCCTTAAAACCCTTAAATGGAAGCAATTAAAAATCACAATAAACAGGAATTCCCAACAAACTCGGTGAAAGCCAGTTCGAACCGGTTTAGACTAGTTAGCGACTACTTAGAGTTACGGAAGGGTTAAAAAAGCTGTCGCCAATTAGTGTTGGAAGTTGGCCCCTTGAGGAACCTAATTTGGAAAAAAATTGTAATCCAAGTGCATTTTTTTTGAGGCTTTCACAATAGATTCTAGGAGTTTACGTTTTAATTGAAAGGAACTCGTTCGAATTTTTATTTTAAAAATCAAGGTTTTCTTGCCAGTAGGATTTATTTTTTATTTATACATGCCAATGGAACGATTTTCTGGTTACTTTAATGTTTATTTCGAAGCAGCGTTAATTTTGATTGAGTTTTTTTTTCCATTTAATATACTTATTAAACGAAAACTGAAATGTAAATTATGTACCTAAACAATGTTAATAGCAAAGAGCCACACTTTTAAATTTACAATAAAAAACAAGAACAGCTTTTTACGCAATTCATGTCATAAAGTTTGAGAAGCTTTGTACATGGCCGTTTAAATAACGTTGAATGATGCAATGAGTAATTTCGCTTAAGTCTCCACAGCCCGGCTAGCTCAGTCGGTAGAGCATGAGACTCTTAATCTCAGGGTCGTGGGTTCGAGCCCCACGTTGGGCGAAATCTTTTTGCCTTTTTTTATGATAAGGCAAATAAAATAGTGTATAGATTTCTTTAACATAATATTTCATGAAATAAATTTGCAACAATTTTAATGAATAATTATATTTATTTCAAGTGATTTAATAATGTTATTTATAGATACATTAGTTACATTACACTGTTTGATAACTACATAACTGTTCTAATTTTGAGCAATTGTACTTAGGTATAAATGTTAATTGTGATTTGAATTTGCTATAGTTCGAGTTTTGATCTAGTTAGTTTATGTGAACTAAATTATAATAATCAGTTTCATTGGAAAATAAATTATAGTTATACATTTTATACTATATTTACTATATTTATGCCATTAAACTTTACTAGTGAAATCAGTAGATTAAAACGGTAGGATGTTATCACCCATGTTTATTGGTACAGGGGCGGTCTTTTGTTTTATGTAACGAGTGTGTCGACAATGGTCTTCGTGCATTAAAAATACTATTTTTAATGTAAAAAATTAAAAAAAAAAATTACCTAGTATATAGGCAGTTGTAGAACAAATTAGATTGCATTTCGGCAGTTGTAAATTAAAAGCCCAAAGCTGAAAGGCACCCTGTATAAGAGATAGGTACTGCGTGGAACATAGACCTAGGTAAAAAAATAAACAGTAATTTGAATCGTACGATTATTGAGATAGAGATCAAAACTAAAATTGTAGAATATTAACTCTGCAAACTTATTTCTCTATTTCATTGCTTTTCATGTAAAGAACGGTATTTTCGTCGCTCACATCACCGGGGGCGTAGCTCAGATGGTAGAGCGCTCGCTTAGCATGCGAGAGGTACGGGGATCGATACCCCGCGCCTCCAATCTTTTTGTATTTTTTTAATACAAAATCTTCACTCCCAATACAATGCCTAGTGAAGCAGAAATAATTTTGCAAACAACGTAAGTAAAATCATACTTCTATCTTGGGGTATATTTATTCGACTGTAAACGCGATAAGCACAAAAATTGTGCATTTAAAAACAAAGAAAATGGATTTTTAGAAAAAAAAAAAAATATACAGTGTTTTCCATTTCTAGATCTTTTTTTGCTTTCCATTCATATTACCTGAGTAAATAACAATGTAATTGCAAGTAACGTGCGCGGAACATGAATTCATTCGTTGCCAGTTGTAGTAGCTTACTTCCATCATAGATGGCGCTATAATCAATCAAGTAACAATAGTGAACAACAATTTTTTTCTTTATTACTTTAAGCAATTACTGCTTGCTTACTTATTTTATAAATTCTTTACGTCAGATAAACGCCTAAGAACGTGATTTAAGGGTTTCCTTTATGTTTTATACTTGTAGTTGAACGATAAACCTTCGTTACAATAAATGTATTTCGGGATAACGCACATAGCCGTGTTTACAGTCACGATTACTGTAGTATTGATTAAAGCACATCACTACTATGTGGTAAGCACATCCCTAGCGAGTAAGCTGTCAGATGGAAAACGGTCTTAAGGATTTAATAAAAAGCACATGTCTTAAAGTGAATTGTTTTAATTAAATAACATATAATACATGGCGCAGTCGTTTAGAAGTCGATTTGTTATATTAGATTGAATCATAACGAAAATGGCAGCTTCAAATTATAATCTTCCGAATAAATTGTGCTTATCGGGCGACCTACCGAGTAATTGGAAAAGATTCAAACAAGATTTAGAAATATATCTCGTTGCTGCTGGTTTACACAGTGAAAAAGATTCCAGAAAGGTGGCCATATTACTGAATGTGATCGGAGAAGATGGGTTGCAGATATATAATAATTTTGATTTGAAGAAGGAAGAGGGCAAAGAAATTAGTTTCAAGGAAATAATACAGTTGTTTGAAAACTATTGTGAGCCCAAACAAAATATTCTCTTCTCTAGATTTCTATTTTACTCTCGAAATCAAGAAGAAGGCGAACCGTTTGATGTTTTTTACAAAGATGTAAAAAAACTTTCCCAAAATTGTAAGTTTGCTGATGGTGATAACGCAATTCGAGACAGAGTAATTTTGGGAACCACAGACAAGGTTGAACAAGAAAAGTTATTATGCTTAGGAGATGTAGAACTTGATCAGGCTGTTAAGAGACTCCGTCTCTCAGAGATCTCAAAGTCTCAGACTAAACAAGTGCAAGGTAAAACAACAGTTGTAGAGGTTAATAAAATTAACATAAAGGAATCAACAAGCCAACAGTATGTTAACCAATGCAAATGGTGTGGTGGTAAGCATGAAAGATTACTTAGTAAATGTCCTGCAAGAGGAACAAAATGCACAAAATGCGGGAAATTCAATCATTTTGCCAAGGTATGCCGCACGAAACACCCTGCAGTCACAGAAAAAGACCATGTAAATTCTGCACATGCTATTCCAGAAGAGACATTTGAGCATGCTCTATATTGTGATTCGGTATGTTCTAATATTAATAGTATAAATTGTTGGGATCAAGATTTACGTTTAGAAAATGTAATTAATTGTACATTTAAGCTTGATACTGGTTCTGATGTGAATCTTATTCCTATATCTCTGTTCAATGATATTCTTAAAAAAGTTTCAAACTGTAAACGAAGCAATATTCAATTATGTAAACCCAGAATCATGTTGCAGGCATATAATGGATCAAAGATAAAGACATTTGGTACTGCCTTGTTAGAAGTGAAATTAAAATCAAAAGTGTATCTTTTAGATTTCTTTGTCACAAGTTCGGGTTATCAGCCAACATTGGGAAAAGATTCATGTGTGATGTTAGGTATTATTCAGCGGAAGTTTATAAATAGTGTTGACGGTGAATCCGCTAAGCAAAGTATAGTTAATAAGTATCAAGATGTGTTCTCAGGTTCAGGCCAATTTCCAGTAAAATACAAGATTCTACTAAAAGACAACTCTGTTCCTGTATCTAAACCACCACATAGAGTTCCTTTAAAATTAAAAGATAAATTGAAAATAGAACTAGATAGACTTTGTGAATTAGGTGTAATATCTAAATTGGAGGAGGCTACAGAATGGGTGAACAGGGTTGTGATTGTAGAAAAGGAAGATGGGTCCATTCGTTTGTGTTTAGATCCCAGGGACCTCAATAATTGCATACTTAAAAAATATTATGAAATCCCAACTATTAATGATTTAAAGTCACAAATTGGTGATTCTAAGTTCTTTTCTGTTTTAGATCTAAAAGAATCATTCTGGCAGATTCGTTTGACTGAAGACTCTAGAAAATACTGTACATTCTCAACTATTTATGGGTGTTATTGTTTCAATGTTTTGCCTTTTGGGATGGAAATATCTGCTGAGGTGTTTCAAGAAAACTGTATCGCTTGTTTCAGTGATATAGAAGGTTTGTTTATATACATTGATGATTTCTTGATTCATGCTAATTCCAAAGAGAAACATGATGAGATACTAGAGAAAGTACTTTGTTAACTTGACTGAAACGATGATCATAATTATTGTTAAATGGGTAAAAATAAGATTTTGTATTGCAAAGTTAGTTTAAAATAGTACCGCTACTGAGCGATAGATGTCACTGCAAGATCACTTAGAACCCTGTGCTCTGTGACAGCTCTTAAAAACATAATAATAAACATGTGTCTTTAATTTATCATAAATAATCATAATACCAATCGTGCGAGTCTTGAAAGTTCCTTTCGAAATTTAATTAATTTAATTTTAATTCTTACAATATCTTGCGTGTGAGTGTAGTAACTTTGTATTTTAAATTTCAAAATACGGTTGCGACAGGAATCAACCTTTGAATATTTAACTAATTTTACCTTTTCTTATAAAACCTTGTATTATTGTTACACAAAATGTAGTTTACGATTTATTCCCATAGATGGCGCTCTTATTCCACATTTACAACCTATTATTACCAAATGAGTAGAAAAGCTGTGAAATGTCTGAAAAATATAAATTTCGAGACCCTCTTGATCATTTTCATAATTAAAAAGCAAACAATCAACGTTATAAAGGATCTTAATTAATTCTTCCACTTTGCAGAAAAAATTGCGGCCATTGTTGTATTGTTGTTTTTATCTGTGGCTGACGCAATCTGCCAGTGTCATAGATTTCATGCTCGACTATTATAATCTGAGCTCTACTGTCCTAGATTATAATGTATAATGAAGACCATTCATTCTCTGGTTACGTGAATTGGTTGTATGATGATAAAGTTGTTCTATATTATTTATACAGGTGTCCGAAAAATCGTCAATACGAATTTAGGTGATAGGGCAGCTCATAAGCTATCGATTTAACCCCCATGTATGTTCAGCGATTTTTAGTTTTTTCGGAGATATTGATCATTATAATTTTACCTTATGTCCATGTTAAGAAAATTAAGTTTATTTATTATTTCAATATTATTTCAGTGCTTTCTTACATCGATAGAATCATTATGAACTTAGGATGTTTTAAAGCTACTTGCAAATTTGTTTTTCATGACATTTTTTTGTGTAATTACATAAAGTTTGTTTTTCCATACTAGATGAAAAGGGAACTAGGGTTCACTTAGTATGGAGAAAGTAATTTTGTGCGATTACACAAAAAACAGTAATAAAAAAAAATGGCAAGTAGCTTTAAAAACATCCTAACTTCATAATGATTCTATCGATATATATAGAAAGGATATAAAGGTTTAGAAGTGTTTGTTTTTAGATAGAAAAGGGGTAGATTTTGTGCTTGTTTTGTCAATATTAATATGTAGTTACTAGGTGTCACTTGTTGTAAAAATACAAATTTATTCTACGACAACGATATCGGTTTGTACAACAAATATGATACGACACTGTTTCGCGCTAACTTTAAATTTATTTTTTTATTAAAAAAAAACTAGATAATAAATTAATAATGATAAATTACTAACTGTTAAATAATAATGTATTCAAAATATTAAATAATTTTTGCCGTGTGGTCGCCGGGTTAGAATAGTGCCACTCCATGTTTTCCCGTGAATGTCGTAAGAGGCGACTAAGAGAATAAGGGCTTCTAACCGTTAGGCGATGGGCTTACAACCTGTCACTAATACACTAGTAAACTTCTTGTCTTTTTAGAGTTGTTGGTATTTCTGTAGCTCTACCTACCCCACTCTGGGAATGAAGGCGTGATGTTGTGTATGTATCCAATAAATAAGACTAACATGTGTGTGAAATTATATTTAAATGAAATGCAATGTTTAAACACTAATAGTGTAAACCTCTGTCTGATAGAATGCGGAGAAATTAATATTTAAATATTAATATTTACAAGATTTGTAGAACCCCTAACCATAATCTAAAATAATTTGAATTGATTTGATTTGATAATAAGAATATTAGGCGATAGGCTTGCAGCCTGTCACTAATACACTGCTAAATATCTCAGCCTGATTGTGCAAAATGTGGTTACAGAATTATCAACACTTATTCACCTGGCTCATTGTCTGGATTTTATATGAATGGTATTTCTTCGTATTTAATCGTATGGAAACCTATGCCTTTAGTGAAAGTGTACGCTTAAGACAGGTACCTATTATACCCCTTCCTGACCTTTCAGGGGTGCTTCCCGTGAGACTTGTCTATTGTCGGAACTGGCATTTTGTAAATGTCAAATCGCGAACATCATTAATGGTACGGCAGAACGGTGTATTATAGTTCCAAAGGAACTTAATAACATCTATTTTAATACGAGTAGGTCTCGAGAGTTCAGAAGCGCGTAGAGGTAACCCAATGTGTTTCTCTTTAGTCCACTAGAGAAATTAATCTTTTACCGAACAATAGGGAACATGCATTTATTTATTACGCTCTCTAAGTGCTATGAAAGAGAAGGATAACTATATAACGCGAAACAATTATCGTGTTATTTTTTGTTTTATGGTTAAAATATACCGACCTTATAAAGATTTTTGCATTTATTTCAGAAATTATGTTTCAGCCAACACCATTGAGTTAAAACATGCCGTAAATAAATTGAGGCTGCCAAAAAAAAATTTAAAATTAAAAAGAAGTTTTAAAATGTTAACAAGGTTTGATTCTTAATAAACTCTTAATAAACGGGTCAAAACATAGTGTACCTATTGCGTTTTATATGTTTTTTTTTTACATTTTCTCCTAAATCGTACCAATCAAATCAAATCAAATTTTATTTTTGAAACATAGGTAGTAAGGATGGTACAGTCTTCAAATTATTTATCACTATGTTTAGCCATTAGGCATACAAATGTTCTATGAAATAAGCATGCAACATGCGTTGCTTAAACCATGATATTAAAACTAAATATTGTCCTAGTTGTAATTAAAGCAGGTACTCGTGTATGGAAAAAAATGCCTTTTCCGTTAAAAAATTAAATAAACGACTTTTAAATGTGGTATGCCACATTCTCTTATACATTCCGGTAACTTATTATATAAACTTGGTGCCACACCAAATACACTTTTTGAGACTAAGGCCGTTTTAAACGGAAAAAAATAAATAAATGTACTGTCCTCGCGTGCGATATCCATGGACTTATTTCGAATAAGTGGGAGTTTCCAAAATAACTTGACATTGGCTAAATACACCTTAATAGAACTGAAAGCCATTCATTAGAATCTTTACTTATATGATCAATGAGAAAGTTCTTGCTAGAGTAGGCATATGCTAGCTAGTTGGGTAAAGAAACATCATAATGACGTGATATGTCAACGCACATCATATCATACACCATCAGACCTCTACAGTCATACAATTTATTTATATACATTCGTCCTTTTACTTTCTCAAGCTCTTATCTGATCGAATAGATTAATAGAAAAGTAGTATTTATTCCTCTTGAAACACGAGTGCTTTTCTTATTAATTAATTAGATATGATACGAGGTTGAGTTAGAAAAGGGATGATATTTGTCATGTCAAATGCTTAGGTATTTTGACCTTGTTCTACAAGTAGGTACAATCACCAAGTCTAATAAATAGTAAAACGTCAAACGCCGTGAATGCTAAAATAATAATTTGTTTAAGATAAACAATTTAACTAAATATATTTAGCAACACGTTCGCCAATTCAAAATAATGAGATATAATCGCTAACGACCCCTAAGAAGCAATTCGTTAAAATGACTTAACTACAGTGAATCTATTTTAAACCAATTTTTAATTTAATAACAATGCAAACTCTGTGTAAATCACGACAAGTATTTAAGCTATTCTCCGCTAGATGGCGCTGCATGCCAACCCGAAACTATTCTAGAATAGTTTCCATACCGCCGAGATATTCCACGAAAACTTTGAATTTATGCCAAAATATAGTCGATAGGGCAAAGTTGGCTGGTGGCGGGAGATTAAAGTTTATGTGGGGGCATTGTTTGTCAGCGATTGTGCGGCGAATATTAGTGTAATGCACTTTGAATTGTTATTTGAATACTGTAGTCACTAGTGGTTAATGGTATTACGTAGCTTTTCATGCCTATAAAAATACACGTTAGTAAGCGACAAATTTAAAAACCAAACGCAATGTTCAGTATAAACGACACCTTTTTTTTATTTGATGAATAAAAATGGAATAAAGCCGTATGTCCGCTAACGACATTTTACGCGTCAAATGTCACGTTTCCCGCCAAAAAGCGAGGCGAATGTCAAATGTCAATTCATTTGTGCGCGGTTAATGTGCCGTGGAGTTTAGTAAATAGATTTGGACGATAACGAATGGAAAATTGTTAGCATTTTCAACCCCAAAAAAGATATTTTCACACAATAACTTGTGTAGCTATTTGTGCATGTCAGCCTGTGATTTGGACGAAGATTTTTTTTAAATAAAGCCAGTTTGATAAGGAGGGTTTTGAGCTAGGTTTTATAAAAATCGTTTGTGTTGGTAAGACCTGCATTACACCTGTAACTTATTCCTGTAAAGACGCAACTACGGGTAAGAGTGAGTGAGAAATATCTGCATCTCAGTCTTGCATATAGCTTTGTTTCAAAACTTACAGTAATAACTTACTGGGCCCTGTTTTATAAAGCTAAAAATTAGAAATTACAAGCGGAAGTCTCTTTTTAACTACTTTTGCTAGAAACAGGTATAAAAGCTCGTGGACTTTACTTCTGCAATGTATACAATGATGATTATATACATATATATTA
The DNA here is from genome assembly GCA_949316455.1 of Acleris holmiana. Classification (NCBI taxonomy): domain Eukaryota; kingdom Metazoa; phylum Arthropoda; class Insecta; order Lepidoptera; family Tortricidae; genus Acleris; species Acleris holmiana. The sequence continues at coordinate 1,880,329 of OX438788.1, forward strand.
TATATATTATATTACATAACATCACGCCGTCTTCCCAGAGTGGGGTAGGCAGAGCTACAGAAATACCGACAACTCTAAAACTTACTTTCTATATAATTTAACTAGCGACCCGCCCTCTAATTCGCTCCGGATTAAAGTATTATACATATAAACCTTCCTCTTTAATCACTCTATCTATTAAAAAAAACCGCATCAAAATCCGTTGCGTAGTTTTAAAGATTTAAGCATACATAGCGATATAGAGACAGAAAAAGCGACTTTGTTTTATACTATGTAGTGATATCATTGAATGTATACCGAATTGACACCTGTCACTGTCAATTTTGTGAAATTGTTGGTCACTGGCGCCCACAACCGGAACTTAAATTCAAATTCAAATTCAAAACATTTATTTGGAGTAACATGTCCCGTATTTGTTAGAAAAAAAAAAGAGTCTGTAATCTCAGAGTGTGTCTAATATTATTACAGCAAGGGCTTAAGTTGTTACTTATGAGCCTATTTTAGTGGTGGTAGGACCCTGTGCAGGGTCCGTCCGGATCGCTACCACCATGTTATCCATTAACCACCCGCCAAGCAGCAGTGTTCGTATTGTTGTGTTCCGGTGTGGAACTTCTATGCAGACGGAGCTAGTTTTAAATAAAACAAGACAATTTACTGTTAGTGCCAGTCTATGTTACAGTCGATAATATTTGAGAAAATATTCCGCTACGAATCCGATAAATAATTTTGTCGCTAAGGACAATATTGATTACCTACGTATGTAATATAAAAAACCGGGCAAGAGCATGTCGGACCATGCTCAGTGTAGGGTTCCGAAGCCGTTAAGTACTACAAACATAAAAATCAACAAGTAATAACTAACTTTCTATTTAAAGTCAATTGGTGCCGTCGGAGATGATTTTATTAGGTATAAATACTTTAATCGCCTGTATCTCAAGAATCAATGATGTCTACTTAGTCGTGATAGTTTACATTAAAAATTGGTTATTATTTGCTCTTTCATTTAAGTTTTTTTTCAGATTTTTAGTATTTTAGTTTTGGCTGTAGGGGGGGGGGGGGGGGGGGGGCGACGACACTTGAGTCTAACAAAAATTTGCGCCTTAAAGCTTAATATTTCATAAACGGATTACTTAATTAAAAAACTGTTTTCGAAAACACATAATATTATTGAAAGACCTATCCAACGACACCCCACACTATAGGGTAGACGAGAAAAAAAAAATACATCACCACGTTACGTGTAGGGGAGGAACACTAAAAAAAATTTTTTTTTACTTTTTATTGTACCACTTTGTTGGGGTGACTAATATGCATATTCATGCCACATTACAGCTTTCTACTACTAATAGTCTTTGCACTAGGCTGCCGACGGACGGACGGACATGGCGAAACTATAAGGGTTCCAGTTTGACTACGGAACCCTAAAAACCATTTCGAACTAACAAAAATATCATTTGTTCATTGTTTTTGTTTTAAAATGTATAAAAAACGTTTATTTATGTTGAATTACATCTTGATCTTGACAGTAATCAGTAGATAACATTGATATATTTTTTTCGCTCAAATATTCGGCTCTTGTGCCTGGAGTTGACGAACGTCTACTAGTTTTGAATAACTCGATAGTGACATCTGTTGTCTAGTAGCGGTACTACAATAATTATATTCCGTTGAATTACGTTCAGCCATGGGTTTTTAGGGTTCCGTAGTCAAACTAGGAACCCTTAGTTTCGCCATGTCCGTCCGTCCGTCCATCTGCAGCCTAGCTCAGAGACTCTTAGTACTACAATGCTGTAATTTGGCATGATATTATATTTGCATATTAGTCAAGCCAACTAAATACACATATGGTGGGGATGTATTTTTTTTCTCATCTACCCCATAGTGTGGGGTGTTGTTGGATAGGTCTTTCAAAAACAATTTTATTAAGGGATCCGTTTATGAAATATTAAGCTTTAAAGCACTAATTTTCAAGTCAAGTGTCCCCCCACCTACAGCCAAAACTACAAATACCCCCGTGTGGTTGCCGGGTTACAATAGTGCCACTCCATGTCTTCCCGTGGATGTCGTAAGAGGCGACTAAGGGAATAAGGGCTTGTAGTACTGTTAGGCGATGGGCTTGCAACCTGTCACTAATACACTAGTAAACCTCTTAGCCTTTTAGTGCAAAATGTGGTTACAGAAATATCAGTAAGTCTTTAGAGTTGTTGGTATTTCTGTAGCTCTGCCTACCCCACTCTGGGAATGAAGGCGTCATGTTATGTTATGTATGTATAAAAGCGCATGTAACAAATTTGAAAGGAAAACTATTACGACTAAATCTCATTACATCATTCATCTCATCATCATCATCATCGTCATCTCTCTATGACATCATTGGTTCTTGAGATACAGGCCATTAAAGTGTTTATACCTAAATAATAAATAATGAATTAAATCATCTAAGACGGCACTAAATGACTTTAAATAGATAATTAGTTATTAAGTACTTGTTGATTTTTATGTTTATAGTACTTAATGGCTTCGGAACCCTACACTGAGCATGGTCCGACATGCTCTTGCCCGGTTTTTTTTATCCGGCGAGTTTAAATAGTATTTTAGCGCGTGCCCTCTCAATTCGGCAGCAGCTCTGCGATGTCCAAACAGTAAAATAATCGAAGTAAAAGTTTTGTGCGAAGTTTCAAATTGACAGCCTTTTAGAGACCGAGGTTAAGTGTATTTTTAACTTCTGACGCCAGAGAGGTTTATTTAATTAAGATGTATGTATCTATGTATCAGTTTATACCCTCATAGCTCCTAAACTAAGCGTCCAATTGCGACGCGATTTTATTCAATAGAAAGCTAGTTTAACTGCGGCAGTTTTAAGCTAAGATTGATGAAAATCGGTTGAGCTGTTTAAAAGTTATTAGCTCTGAAAGTTGCGAACGTTCTTATTCACTTTGTAAGTTAAGTGGAAAATACTCTCTTCTCTGCGGTTTCACCTTTCATTCGCTCCTATTGTCCTCCCACTTTTGTACCTTTCCCCCCATTTTCGTACCCCCCTTTTGTATATCCCCCTCTTTAGTAATTTGCTTATTTTGGTTTAGATAAGACAGTTCGTTAAAAGATCACGGTTCAAGCGCCGTTTTGAAAAAGCTGTGTAAGTAAGGAGTTTCCTTTTCAATTTTACTATTTAACTGACTGCCGAATGCGGGTAATGTATGTTTGTATGTACACACAAGACTTTTTGAGATCAGCCAAGCATAGGATCTTAGAAAAGTCACAAAAGTATTTGGGTTTGTATGGCTTTTTGTTATGTCAAAGAGGCCGAACGGATGGCTCGATTTCGACAAACGCGGTGTCTTATGGCCGTATTAATAAACAAGTCTCGGTTTAAATGCCCATCTCAAGATACGTCAAAAATGACAGTTGTCTACGGTTTGACGTTTACTTTGACGTATCTTGAGATGGGCATTTAAACCGAGACTAGTTTATTAATACGGCCATTAGTGTTGCGACTCACGAGTGTCGATAGGAATTTATTACTTATTTATTTTGTCAAAATTGACAACATGAACTTTTTGTTCAATATATATTGCGAAAATAAATAAACAAATTTCTGCTAAGGGCTAAAGAGCTTAAGCGTCACAAGTAGACTTGAAACAAAACGCGGTTGGGTCGTTCTACTTTTTTACCGACTATACATCGTCATTTTTCAATATTTTGCGTTTTTCAACTATTCATAATTATGGTTTTAATTTTTCATTATAAAATACGTTGCGTGAATTTTTATTTGGACTAATTAATGAATATTTCGATGGCGATAATGTTTTTTTCTTTATGGTGGTTTTCAGAATATACTGTGACCGAGTGGCCGTTTTCAGAGGAGACTAGTTTTTGTATTACCACTCTGTCACGCGATTCTATGAAAAACTAACTTATAAAAAAAAACACTGGATAGAGAAAGTGAAAGATTATTTAGTACTATTAGATGACTAAATGTTTGGACGTATATTCAAACACTAAAACATTAATAATCGATACTCTAACTGATAACGTATGGTAAAATGAGGACAGGCAATTGTCGGTAAAAAAGAAGAATGACCCGGTTACAAACAAAATGGCGTCATTCCGACCACTAGTCCGAAGCGGGCGTAGCAAACACTGATAACATTCAATTACTTTTAATACATGTTTAGCGTGTAAGTGACGTATTTTTATTTGACGTAAGGCGTTGAAAAGGTTAAGTTGGTTGTCAGGGTCCCTCTGAAAATCAGCACCGCGACTTGTTTCGGCACAATACTGAGTAGCGGCCCTTTTTAACGCCTTGTTTAATGTGTTATTTTAGTTGTCATTTGTAATGTATTTTTGTAAGCTTTGTTTTTTTATCTAGTCTAAACTTAGCATAGTTTTTTTTTATGGTAAGGAGAAGGCACACGAGCACTCAGGCCACCAGATGGTAAGTTTAATCTGAGACCCATAGACATTCGAATTATCAAGACCATAATCCTAAGACCTCAAATGCGCTGCCAACCCTGAGGACTAAGATGGAATGCCTCTATGCTAGTAATTTCACCGGTATTTCATAGTTTAGGACTAGTGGCAAAACTCTTTTTCGGCTGACTGTACATGATTAAGCACTCCAAAGCCGAAGCGTCTTAGATATACGTATAACATACGAAGCATGAAAAGGATTACGTCCTATAATTTACCCTGAAGCAAACATCATTAGATGAAAAGATGTTTTTCGCCTTGAAATATATTTTTTTTGTTGCCAGAGACAAGAATAACTAGCGTATTCCAAGCGACCCATAATTTCATCGAATTTAATTTCATCGATCGCTATTTTCTACTGAAACTATGATGTTTTTGCCCGTGTGGTTGCGGGGTTAGAATAGTGCCACTCCATGTCATCCCGTGGAAGTCGTAAGAGGCGACTAAGGGAATAAAGGCTTGTAGTACTGTTAGGCGATGGGCTTGCAACCTGTCACTAATACACTAGTAAACTTCTTAGCCTGATTGTACAAAACTGGTATTTCTGTAGCTCTGCCTATCTCACTGTGGGAATGAAGGCGTGATGTTATGTATGTACGTTTTCAGGATTTCTGAAACACCAAAAAATTAAATTATACGGCATGAAATGCCCTTCGATTAAAGGAACATATTAGGTACCCATGGATGTCACATAAGCATTTAAGGACGCTTTCGTTTTTCCCATATAATTACATAAAAATAGTGCTTTTTATTAATCTGTAAAGAATTTTTTGATTGGTGGTCATCGGATTGATCAATTTAGACACGGTTTTTTAGTAGAAGTTATTTATCGCGAGTTAAATGTAGTATATGCCCTTTCTCGGTGTATAATCGGTATCTCCGTACCAAATTTCATCGAAATCGGTTCAGTGGTTTAGTCATGAAAGCGTAATAGTCAAACCTACTTTCGCATTAATAATATTACTAGCTATTGCCCGCGATTTCGTCCGCGTAGATGTAGTTTTTCGCTGCTCCCTCGGGAACTGTATAATTACCCTGAATGAACATTATCCTGTCTTTCTCGGGACTCAAATACTAGTATATCCATATCGACAGACAGACACACTTTTGCATTTATAATAAATACTAGCTTTTTTCCGCTTCAGTCGGCTTAAAGTCGTTTATCGCTATTCCCTCGGGAACTCTCCAATTTTCCGAAGCAAAAAGTACCCTGTATACTTGTCCAGGACGTCAGTTATCTCCATACCAAATTTCATCAAAATCGGTTCAGTGGTTTAGTCACAAAAGCGTAAAGGTCAGACATATTTTCGGATTAGAGAAGCTTCTTTATCGCTACCAACATAGGCTAACAGCATCGTCCTTAAATAAGGGCTAGATTTGTGTGTTTATAATAAAGGGCAACGTACTTAGGAATCGCACTTCATCCCACGCACACTTGCAGTGTGCGTGTGTGAGTGCATAGCGAGGGGACGCGGTAGTGAGGTAACGGCATACGTAGGTACATCGATATTCGATGAATTTCCAATTGAAAGAGTGTTTGTAAAATTAGTTTTTTTTCTTCATTTGTGCGTGACATGCTTCTTTTAGAATTTGATAATATAATATAGGTAACATTCTCAACTAACGACGAAGCAATTTTTTTAGTTTCTACGTTAAATATGCTATCTACTTTGTAATAAAGCAATAATGTTAGGATATAAGTATAGTTATGAATAAGAACTTTTTATAGGATTTGGCAGATGTACTATATGTTGTATATTATTTAAGTAAAGAAACACATATGTCTCTATTTAAATACATTTTTAGTTCAAGCTTTAAGTCGATACACACAATTTTTAAAGTAATAGCTTTTTGTAACTGTAATTTTCTTCACTTAAGTGGAGCAACATTAAAATTTCGAGTTAAAGTGTCATCTAATGATTACGTTGAAATGCCAAGCATCTTAATTTCTATTAGAAATGGTCACGAAATGGAGTCTTCAGCGGCGAACGTTTTAAGGAAGGAAGGGATTTGTAATTTGATTGTCCGTGTCTTAAAATGACTGGTTGAATCTGGACGAAATTATTAAATAGGGTTAATGTTTAGAGTTCATTAGAAGGGGTCAAAATATTAAATTAGTAGTAAAAGCGTTGGAAGTTGGCATTAATTATATTTGTTGAATTTTTTTTAATTTTGAACTCCATTACATGTTTCAATGGCATACTCGTAAAAAATAGCATGTGACAAAGTATCTAATCAAACTGTGTTTTATAATTCATATAAACTCCTAAGTAGAAATAAGTAAAAACAGAAATGAAAATGCACTGTAAACTAAATAGGCACATATTTTAATAAAAGTAAATCTTCCAAACAATTAAATTATAACATTTACATATAGCTCTAAATATTTAACTTATAAAAAGTTTCAACAAAATCATACTGCAGTAAAGTTCATTTAAGCTTTGTGTTTGAATACGTTTTCGTGTGTGTGTATGTGATTGCGTTTGCAAAGCACAAATGTACAAATAGATAGCAATCGCATCTGACATACAATCTTAACCGTCAAATAATTTACTTGTTTAGCCTTATTTTTTTCAAATTTCAGATCGTTATACGCTGCCGCATAATTAAAGCAACTATTAATTAAGGTTAAAAATTAACAAACCATCGATAATTAAAGTGGCCATCACTGGCTCCCGTCTTTGACAATCGAGTTACGTCAGTCCATCATCTCGTGTAATAACCTGAAAATTGACGGCAGACGAATTTCTTGACGTTTTACACTTTGCTAGTGATGGGGGAGTCGATTAGTTAAATGTCATTAGTTGTGATTAATTTGACGTAATTAAGGTTGAGATTGTTTAGGAGATGAAAACGCCGTACGACGTCTTTAAGCATACAACAAGGTAAACGTCGTCGCACAAATGCCAAATTTTGTAGTTTTTAGGGTTCCGGACCCAAAGGGTAAAAACGGGAAACTTATTCTTCAGGGTTGGCAACGCATTTGAGGTCTTAGGATTATATTCTTGAGTATTCAAATGTCTATGGGTCTCAGATTCCACAAAATAAAAATTGTTAATTATCTTTTTCTTATGTGAAAATATATCCATCTTATCCATTAACCTACCGCCAAACAGCAGTGTTCGCATTGTTGTGTACTTGTGTTCCGGTTTGGGGATAAGACAGCCGGTGAAATAACTAGCATAGAGGCATTCCATCTTAGTCCTCAGGGTTGGCAACGCATTTGCAGTCTTGTGAATGCGAATGTCTATGGGTCACAGTTTCCACTTACCATCAGGTGGCCTGTGTGCTCGTTTGCCTTCTCAATGCTTAAAAAAAATTACGTCGTCAAGTTCAAAAGTTAAGTTTGTGTGTTGTCCAGGGAATGCAAATAACCGGTTAATAACAGAATTTTGTATGCAAAAGACGGTTAATAACCGGTTTAACCGGTTGTTTGCATTCCCTAGTGTTGTCATCTGACTATGTAGTCAGTATCATAATTATTTCATGAATCTATACTAATATTATAAAGCTGAATAATTTGTTTGTTTGTTTGCTTAAACGCGCTAATCTCAGGAACTACAGCTCCGATTTGAAAAATTCTTAGTGTTATGTAGCCTTTATCGAGGAGGGAGGCTATATATCATAATATTATAGGTTTTGTATGTATGTAACAAATAAACTCAAACTAGTGAGCTGATTTCAAAATTTATTTCACCATTAGAATGCTACATTATCACAGAGTAACATAGACTATGTTTTATTTTTCAACGCAGTCAATGTCGCGTGCAACAGATAGCATAGCTGCCGCTATCCCCTCAAGAAACGTCAATTTTTTCGCGAATAAAAGTTTCCTATGTCTTTTTTAATATAGTACCTATAGATTATCCGTGTTTGAAATTAAGTTTTATCCATTAACCACCCGCCAAGCAACAGTGTCCGCATTGTTGTTTTCTGGTGTGAAGATAAGATAGCCGGTGAAATTACTAGCATAGAGGCATTCCATCTTAGTCCTCAGGGTTGGCAACGCATTTGAGGTCTTAGGATTATAGTCTTGAGAATTCAAATGTCTCAGACTTCACTTACCATCAGGTGGCCTGAGTGCTCCTGTGCCTTCTCATTATCATAAAAAAAAACAATCCTTTTCAATACTATGAGATTAATTATGTTTCATACATGTATATTTACTAATTATTGTTGTATTAGCTTTTATATACGTATAAATTATTGTTATCTACAGTACCTACACGTTTTCTTTTCATATATTTTTTTTCCTTTGCTTATTATTATATTAACTAAGGTAATAAATCCGCCATTTGTATCCGCCTTTATTGTGTGTAGTTAATCTCGTACAATCAAAATTCCCTTGAGTCAGGTTACGAAACATGTTTTAAAATATAATATACCAAAAGCTCGGATCAATATATATTTATCACAAATCACGACGCTGGAATCGTTCGACTGACAACAGTAGGAGATTGCGAGCTTTCAACTGAACCTTTTCACGGGGACGGTATTGTGTTCTGTGTATTGATATCTTTTGAGTCAAGCTTTTTGCTACTTCTTTGCATATTAATAGAAGATTTTTTACATTAAGTTTGAGGTACTCGAAACTCACAACTTTCAAATAGATAGATTAAAAAAAAACGATTGATATTGCGCTATTTCGTAACGTTCTGTTAAAGCTAAAAAAACTTTCATTTTATATTGCTTTTCTAACTAATACTTACATTTTATTATAAATGCGGAAAGCTTGTTTCTTTTCACGGTTTAACGAAAATAAATTGAAAAAAGAACTGTTTTCGAGGGAATAACAATAAATGCTTGCAAAAGTTAGTAGGAGTATATTAAAATAATAAGACTGATATAAATATTGTTTTCGATAGAATAAACATTTAAAAAATATGGTGTATCCTAATCCGTCAGCGGACGATTCACGCGGACCGTGTCTAATTTTCTGGCAATATCTCGGTCACTCTTCAACTCACAAGTGACAGGACAGGAAAAAGAAACCGTCGCATTTATAATATTTGTGGGGCAAACGTGACAGAACTGGATAAAGAGACTTTGCGCTTAAACATCATTCCGGGTGACCAAAGCTGGTAAATAATACGACATCAGAAAAATGCCACTTTAAAAAAAGAATGCGGAAAGCCTCGTTGGTTGTCTGACTTTGAAACAAGCGGTCTATCTTTAATTTCAGGTACCTAAGTAATAATATATTTTTATTTGTGTATTAATAACAGATATTATTATATAAGTATATATTGTTAGTTTGGGACTAAGTTAATTTGCGTAAAATTATTAATTTATTACTAGCTTTTTCCCGTGTCCGCGTAGAAGTCGTTTATCGCTGCTCCCTCGGGAAATGTACAATTTCCTAGGATAAAACTATCCTATGTCCTTCCCTGGGACTTAAACTGTCTCCGTACCGAATTTCAGCAAGTTTAAGCGTGAAGAGGTAACAGACAGACATATAGTCACTTTCGCATTTTTAATATTTAGTATGGACTGCGAAAGCTTCGCCCGCGACTTTGTACGCGTATAAATTTGTTCCCGAGGGAATAGCGACATGAAAGGTAGCCTATGTGTTAATCCAAGGTATAAGTTGTTTGCATTCCAAATTTCATCAAAATCCGTCCAGTAGTTTTTGCGTGAAGGAGTAACAAACATCCATCCATACTTACAAACTTTCGCGTTTTATAATATTAGTAGGATTTAAAATACGAAAATATAGTTATTTTTTACATAAAATAACCATTCTTATTTAATATATATATCTTGAAAGAAGATATTCAAAAAATCCAGATGATCATAACAAGCATTATAAATCCATTCTGAAATATATCCACATTTTTTAAATAAACTATCGATATGATCCCCGCGTCCCATCACTAGCCGCTCAGACGGTCTCTATCGATCCAGCATCCGGCCGCGTCTTCCAGCCAGCGTTCTATTGACCTGTATATTTTTAGAACCTCACTACCCTTTATGAGGTCGCTAGGGACCCTAGCCTTTTCTACTAGACCTCACACTGGCCTCTACTAAAAAAAGAATGCAAGGCATTAAGGCAAAAACCTCGAGATTATAGCGATATTGGCAACCTCTACTTTATAACCGTATAACTCCTAAATCGCCGAACCGATTTTTATCAAACTTAGCTCAAAATCATTGCAATTAAAATGGCTTTCTTTTTAAAAAAAAAACATGTTCGAATCGGTTAATCCTTTTGGGTGCTACGGTGCCATAGACACAGATACAAGTTTATTACAATTTTTTAACCGATTCAAAGCGCCGACATTACTGTCAATTAAATAGGAGCTGTCAAAACGTTGACACGTCAAGAACAACAAGAGGCCCTAGCAAACATGCGTTTGCTAACTAGCGTTTCTAGTCGTTTGGTTTTTAAACCAATCACGTCACTGGTATATGGTAGATCGCGTGACTTTTCGTATGACGTGATCTACCAGTGACGCGCTTGGTTTAAAAATAAAACGAATAGAAACGCTACTTAGTTAGCGAACGCATTTTAGCTAGGGCCTAAGGTTTCGTAAAGAGACAGCCCTGGGGCTCTATTCCACGTTATAAAACAATATTGCCTTTGACATGTTACCGTATTGTCAACGTTACGATAGCTCTGATTTACTTGAAAGTAATGGCGGCCGAGTTAAAGACAATACGATAACATTTTAAGGGCAATATGGTTTCACCGTAGAGACCTTGTACGCGTAAACAAAAGTTTCTAGTTTGGTATCATCCCTTGGTAGATGTAACAAGTTTTTGCCTAATTTATCTTTGCCTAATTTATCTTTGCCTAACAAAGTTACGTTACGTACGTACCATTTTTATTTCGTTTCTATATTGTTTATAGTTATAATTTGATCGAAACATTATCGCATTTTATAATTTCATTTTTTATTAATTTGTCTATTTTGGCTGACTTTACACGTTACCTTAGGCTTGTTTATGAAAATTTAATCTTTATTTTATTATTGTGTACGAGAATATTCATAAATTCATGAAAGTATCCCTCTTTAAGTGTACTCTGAGTAAACGTGAAGTAATAGATAGGTGCGACGACGAAGGAGCGGGAGAATCGTTAGGTTTATTTGGGACCGTCCAATGCCAGAAGCGATTGCTTGCATAAATAACTTGAAAATGGAGAGATTCCAGAAACAATATTAATCATACTTAGATAAATTGCCTAGTATAAACTAATATTATGATAATTAAAGATTAGACCAACCGAAGTTTTATAATTCAAGTGATTATGAACCACTAAACGATTATTAGGTGAAGTGAATAGTTATGACAAGTTATTTTAGACAAATTGAAAATGGCGAATCTACAGAAAATTGCTTAATGAATCGTTAGACTACCTTCTAATTTATATTTAATTTTATACAAATTTTTTTTTGCCGATATTATAACCCGTTTAAAGAGTTACTAATTTTAAAAGTAAGTAACTTAATTAAATTGTTTAGTTCTTTTGTAAATTTTTGTCTTAAACATTACTGACGATTTTAAAGCCTCTTTATACAAAAATAAGTAAAAATATGTGTTTGTTTTCGCTTTGCAAAGGCATTTGTACATTTTAACTTGAGCAAAGTTTGCTGAATTAAATCTCCGACGAGAACGCTGCGTATTTATTTTAAACCAACGTCCAATCGAACACAAATCCTTATTTCTTACGATGAACACAGCAAAGCGCCAGTGATGTAATATACCGAAAGCAATTTTTAAGAAAAGAAATATCTGCTAGTATTCCATATTCAATATACACCCCTCTACCCATCAATCTCAACGCGGACGATGCAATTTTCATATATAAATATTTTATAAACTTACTATGTCTTCGCAAAAGATACTATTTGAAGAGAATAGATATTACATTTTTATTTTGCGCCTGTAGAAATTTTAATAGCACTGTGCCGCGTAATTGCTCGTTGTTTTATTGCAGGCGCTTAGTTTATAGTAATTGGATTATTAAAAGTGTACCTACTTACTTAATATGTAATTTTTTAATTGTGTCTTTGCTATATTTTTGGATGATTGTCAACTTTTAGTACTTGCTGATTTGAATATTTTTCGTTCGGTAAGATTTTATTATTTATCACGTTTTCTACTTTTTACCCTATTGATATAAGAAACTATCTCAAATGATAAGTTCACCAATACCATTTCCTTTTAATATTTATGTACAATACATCAGCAATATTATTTTATTAAATGTAAAGGATGATAGGCTGATCTTCTATTATGATAATATGAATATCATGGCAGATAATTATTATGTATTAGATGATTTAGCTCGTCAATTCGGGTCACGAAAGGTCAACACACTAATTATGTTAGACCTGGGGAGTGCTGATACCTTGTTCAAACAATAGTATAATAGTTAGGGGTTAAATTAATCTACATTATGCCAATCTCAACGTTATATAGATAGAGTGGTGAGAGATTCGACGTATTCTTTACCTAAAAGCTATGTACCTATACACTACGTCCTCGCACAGTTTCCTCAATTATGGTCAGGTTTACTGGCAGAAATTCCTTAAAGAGATAAGTTCGCCATGGTACATGTTTATTTTAAGTTTATTTACGAACTTACTTACTTGTTTTTTTTTTCTGTCATAAAGTTATATTTTAGTTCCTTCATCATTTTTCCAATCAAACATTGAAATAGAAAATAAGAAACCTCTTGGTATATTTGGTAAAACTTACTATTAATTAATTAATATATTAATTAATAATATCCGTAATAATAACGTTCACTTTTAAAACAAAATCACCTTCCTCTTGAGGCCCACCATACTAGAATCCGGTAGTTTGAGTATTTGAGGATTTGAGATTTTTGTTAGTAGGAATTTGAATCCACCAGCAAGGAAATAAAGTTCAATTAACTTTGCACTTAAATGACATTTTCAATTTTGAAACGAATAAAAATTAGCTTTATAATCCTTGAAATAAGGTTTAAATTGAATTGCCTGGATTATGTACTTTCTATAGGACACCGGGTCTTACAAGGTTAATGTGACGAGAAATCCCCTAAGTCGACTGCAGCATTCCGCTGTCTGTATCTCAATAAACATTACGCCTATGTATCTGTTCTTTGGATATATTCAACTTGATTATATTTCCTCGAGACTGTTAAACGAGAAAACACGATTAGAAACAAAATCCTCGAAATTTTCATTATTCAAACATCACACCTTTTCTGCATATTTATGGTTTAATCTTCTATACCATACGATCTTTAACGATAAGTTTTGATTCAATAGTTGAATAACTATAACTTCTTAATTCTGGTAAACCATTTTTTTTATTAATGTTCTAGTTTTAAAGTAATCAGCAATTATTCAAATTCGACGCTGCCATTAAGGCGCTCGAACTATCTCCATCTCACGTTCTTCGCGCGGTAGCACATAAAGCCGTCTCTTTTCATTGTTGTGTAGGCGTGGCAGCATATGTGGCCTCTCAAATCTGTCAATACTACGAGGAAACTGAAGCGTTTTCTAAACGTTGACACCCCTGGGCCTCTATTCAGGAGCGTTAAAACGATATCGTGTTTGACACGTTTAAGAATCGTTTATGTCACAGTCGCCATTATTGTAAATGACATAAGAGTTATCAAAACGTTGACAATACGGAAACAGGTCAAAAACGATATCGTTATAACGCAGTTGAATAGAGGCCCTGTCTGGCTACCAACTTTAGGTATTGTAGTTACAGCAGGCGGCACCTAAGTGTTAGGGTTGTCACACACGTCATCTCTCTAGAAGATTTTTTTTTGAAGATATTTCCTGAAGAAATAAAACTATATTTTTAGGTAAACCCTACAATTGCTTTCTTTATTACAAGAAAACCAGTCAGAAGTTACAAACCATATTTAGTTGGTGACGCTGAACTTGCTGAACAGCTTTTTTCCAAGAATTATTTTTCCGGAATTTTGGACCAATTTGGATGATCCTGTTTATTATAATTACTACGCGACAGCAGCTTTGAATTCCTAAAGAACGTCATAGAGAGAAAGAAAGGAGGGAAAGACCGAGGAGTTCCTCTAGTAAGTAATTTTGAAAAATTGCGAAGGAAAAGTCTTGGTGTATCAAAATTAGGAACAGTTGTGTTGGATTGAGCGATGGGAATAGGCGAGATGTTGATTACATTCCAATGAATACCCTAAAGTGGAAGCTTGCAGAAGTCTTTAGAAGAACAGGCTGACCCAATAAATCTTGAAGAGGTTCGTGCTGGGTGAGACGCATTAATTTACCCCTAGGGGTAAGAGTGGGACGGAAGGAGTTAGGCAGCCTGGCCCAGAAATGTCTGGAGAGATTTTGTACTAGACCAAAGCTCCATGGTGGAAATGAAACAGAAGAGTGTTCAGAAAATTAAGTAATTGGTAACAGCAGAAACGGTATGAGCTTGCTCTACAGAGGGCTCTCTCGTATTTTACAGAAAGAGAAAAGGAGAGGCTTCAGGAGGACGTTATGGAAGATGGCTGCATAGTTTTGGAAGGTTACATTTTCAAGAAAGTGTGACCAAATGAACTACCATCGCGTATGACTGCTTGAAGCCGATCCTTTTTTTTTTGAAAAATTTAATTTTTTCCCTAAAACTCAAGAGTAAATGAAGTGGTTGCCATTTATTGTCTGTCATCACCACAAATGCCTCTTTTTATGCCAAGATATGCCTAATCCAAGAATATTAGGTGTGTTAGGTGTGGCATTGAAGATTACCTTCTACCTAAAAATTATCGCCCCATCCACCTATAATACCCTGTTGGGCCTGTCCGGATAGCTAATATACAATATTATCTGCTGCCCTGCCGCGACGTGTACCTACGTGTTGTTGAAATTAATAACATAGAAGTTTTCCAACTGTACGGTCTGGCAATGTATTTTCATTCTTGAGAACGCATTTTGCCTATCTGTACCAGCTTACCATCGTGGACCGTATGCTCGTGTGCTTTTTGCTTGCTATCATTCTTTTAACTATCGTTCGACTTAAGAGGTTTCATCATCCTCATGAAGTTCAAGTACGTTATCATGAGACCTGCTAGGATAAACTCTTCCTGTTACAATTTTATCCTCCACACATTACAAATAAAGGCATTTCTAGTCTAAAGTGCTATCTAGGAAAGCATGCTCTTCTGTATCGTCACAGACTTACAAGAGACAGATATCCAGACGACTAACAAGCCGCGGAAATCTTATGCTAGATGACCAAGCGCACAAGAAGTCTCTAGAACAAAGTGGTACCATATGTTGACTTCTACAGAAATGGCTTCTCTCGATTCTGGATCCTGAAGGATCTTTAATATGTGGACCTTTCCCCCACAATGTTTTCTCTTCACTCCAGGAGCAATAGTTACCACAAAAGTCACGGTCAACTTGACTAGAGAAGGTCATCGATATATGGCGGCCATTTGGATCGAAATCTGAAGCATTGCCATCACGAGTCGACACATCGTCACGACGCCACCGAAGCTCAGAAAGTTTAATATTCCCAAGACAAGACCAGAGTTAATTTAACAGAACTGATCCTATTAACGGAGACGGGCAAAGGGAATTATTAAAGGAAACCACCAGACGAGAATATTCTGCCGTTAATTATTTTCACCTCGCAACTCTAACCTAAATGTAGCAACACTCCGCAGCCAAGCGACTTTGGGCCGGATTTCAATAACGCACGGAGCATTTTTAACAAACGAGATGAAGTTATTTTCACTGCATCGATCGGCGTTGAAATTATTTAATATTTAATTTACGAATGCGAAATTTTCGAATTAAAATACGCTTACAACTAGACTTACCTTAGCATCAGCCACAAGCACTGCACGGAAAAAAAACAAAAAGAAAAGCGAAAATAAATTTATTAAAATAAAATATCGGGAGAAAAAAATCGACTCGAATAAAAGCGACGCAACATGCCACCGCTAAGAAACGTACTGGCTCTCTGAAATTTAGTCGCCGAGGGCGTTCTTTTATATCCGCGCGGGGCCGATGCGGGGGGACGGTCGGCCATCTTGGCGTCGCCATGGCAACGAGGAGATGGCCTATTAGGGGGAACAGATTAGTTGTACCGACAGCAGCGGCGAGGGTTAATAATTAATTTTATGATATTGTGGTTTAATAATGATATTCTTAACAGGTTTATGATTGTCATATTTGAGTTTGGTTATTAAGGTGGCACGTTAAAGGTTTCATTTGTTATACGTGGAAATAAGAGGTTATGTATTGTTTTTTTTGTATGAAGTTTTATCTGTCAATTAAAATGAACAGACTGTATACAGAGATCCAGATTTGAAAAATAAAATATATTTTGAAATTGAAACAAAAATCAAGATAAACAAGTGTATGTACACGTGCTTCTTTTAAGTTTGTAGTAAATGTTGTTGAAATCTTAATTGTTGACATTAGTTGAAATTAGATTAAAAAACTATGATTTCAGTTTACGTTTAAAATTGATTTAATTAAACGAATTTTAAAACTTTAACCAAATAATGCCCATGCCGATGTGTTTTTCCACGTTTTTAAATTGGACACGAGATAATTTATGGTTCTAGTTACTGTTTTATTGCTTTACTGCTCTCAAGACATGTTTAAACGTTTCCTAAGTTTTGAGATGAGCAAATAACCAAGAAAATGGGGATAGTTTCCTGTCAGCCACGCTACTTTCAACGCAGCCGGGTAAGCTGCAGTTTTAGTCGTGCTGCGGCCGCGTCTGGTCATGATTAGAGCTCTAGACGAGCTCGAAACATGTCGAGCGATTTCCGACCTTATTATCGTAAGATACCGTTGTTTAATATTTCCCAAGCATGTTATAGCTGCGCTCATTTTGTATCCAAATTTTTATTAGTGTTATGTGGGTAGGTACTATGATAAAATCACGCTTTTTTATATCAAAATTTTGTGTTTAATACTTCACTGAAGTTATTGAACAAAGCAAGTCAACGGGCGGTCCCAATCGCTAACTACCGACCTCCTTCGAGACAAAGAAGAGATGGTTGAAAATATACAAAAATAGGGACTATGCAAACTGAATTAAACCAAATACACAGGTATAAAATATATAGGTACGTAATCTCATTTAAATAATCTTACTATAAATCTTTTATGTGGCTCTAGTGAAAATAATTCAAGTGGTACAAGTGAAAAACCGTGTAACTTTAAATCATAATAATGATAGAGTGTTTCTATTTTCTTAATGCCCCTCGGAGACCTTATCACTACATAGTATAAAACAAAGTCGCTTTTTCTATTCCTATATCCCTATGTATGCTTAAATCTTTAAAACTACGCAACGGATTTTGATGCGGTTTTTTTAATAGATAGAGTGATTGAAGAGGAAGGTTTATATGTATAATACTTTAATCCGGAGCGAAGCGAGGGCGGGTCGCTAGTTTTTTTTATAAAACACGAGTGACACAAACTGTCAGACGCGAGTGCGAGTGAGACAGCAACAGCTAGCCAATGGGCATTCAGGAAATAGACGAAATATCCTATTTCATTTTGAGCTATGTCGACTTCTATCCTTTTTCACTAGGACCACAGATTGTTATACTAAAAAATATTATTAAAGTAATAATCATTTTTTGCAATTTTCATGCGAACCGTACCATCCCTGCGTCCGTTTCAACCCTCCTCACCCCCACACGCTTACACCGTGCACACACACGCAGAACTCCTCAATACATACAAGGGGCACAGAATGCCAACAGTAGCTTTCCTTCTAGCAAGAAAATTTGCACACTATCACAATTACTAAAGGTAACATAGACATATTAGTTTCATAGGAATATTACCGCAATTTGTACTGAAAATGCCGCGTTTAAACGACAAAATTGCGTAAAACAATTTAGATAAAAATGCGTTGTGTTTCTAAGGTTATTTAACACAGTGTGACGCGAAGTTGGAAGTTGGAAAATGGTTTTCATATCTCAGGCATGCAGCATCTATCGATGTATAGCGCTGTCTCGCTTGTGTGTTTACTGTCTCGTATGTTGTTGTCTTTGTCGCCCCGTGCACAGATGAATTTTGTGTGCATGAAAGTTGGTCCAGGTAATTATTTTTAGTGCTATTTAAATAATTTACGGCGAAGGAAAACTTATTTGTATAGGTTTTAATGTATTAAGGTTTTTATGACTATTGTATTACTATTAAGACAGTGAAAAATGGAATTATTTATATTTCATGTCGATGAATGTTTCGTAAAACATTTTTGTACGAAAGTTACCTTGCGAATGAAGAAACCCCCAAGTGAATTGAGTGAGCGTTATGAAGCTATTGCAAATAAGAAAAAAAGTGAAACATTCACTTAGTATTCACTCAGAAAACGTGTATGCATATTTGATGAAAAATTCCCGCGTTAATGTTTCCGCTATACGCCGTTAGATGTCACTAGTGCGACAAAATGTTACTCTATCTAAAAGCTTTATATTAATAATTCTCTATAACGCTGACGATTGTTTATTTGTTATAGAATTCTCAGTATAAGAATAATTAGAATGAAAATGATATTAAATTTGCTTATGTTTAGTTCTGCTACTCGACAATAGATGGCGCCACTAAACACCCAAAAGTAAGAAAATACTTAATAAGGTTTTGTATGTTTCTGGAATAGGTTTTTTTTTCTTTTAACTGGCTGTTTCTCAACTATATGTCTCGCATAGTTTTCATTATTTAACGCGCAATCTCTGAAACCATTTTGTTTTCAGGATAGCTAGACCAGACCGCGTTAAGTATATATTTTGGATATTCCCATATTTGATATCTTACCATATTTTAATTCAATTTGTAACCATGTTAAGAATAGACCGTGTTGCTACGAGATTCATACAATCAGGTAGGTGTATGTATATTTTTATTAAATATAATCCAATCAGATACCATGGTTTTATCTTCTAAGTTTCTAACTTAAAACACTCGGAGTTTATAATAATATGTAGCGTATATTGTAACATTACATTGATAATTAAATAAACTAAACTAAACTAAACGTTTTCCGTTTGACCTTCCAGTTAACCTTAACTTTACTTATAGGATAATCATCATCATCAAAAGATCCGTTTTAACTTAAATTTTGAACAAAGACATTTGCCTTGTGGTTGCCCGGTTAGAATAGTGCCACTCTATGTCTCCCCGTGGATGTCGTAAGAGGCGACTAAGGGAATAAGGCTTGTGGTACTGTGGCGATGGGCTTGCAACCTGCCATGCACGTGTTGACAACACCTTGGTGTGTACGGCTAGTTTTAGCAAGAACTGTACTCTATACTCATTCCTATTTTAACTTATTGAACATACATATTGAAATTTAGACGATGCGACAGGTAAGTGTAGAATTGACTCTTTCGTTCCTGCCTTTTTATGCTTTTAGTTCTTATTCTATGGTAAGAAGCTTCTGTTATTTTAGTTAACAACGTAAAGCCGCGTCCGCTGCGCCGTGTTTTAAATGTTTTTAAGCATCTAACATGTTTTTCGAACAAAAAAGGGGTGTGGCCAAAATGTTTTTTGTTTACAACCACAGAAACATGTTTTCGGTCACGGATGGAGAACATTCCCCATGTTTCTGCGGGGAGGGGGTTATGTTTTTACTTTTAAAAGTTTTGAGTTCGAGTAGAACTGTCAAATAGGGCATTAATTATTAATTATAGGAACTCATCCGTGTGGTTGCCGGGTTAGAATAGTGTCACTCCATGTCTTCCCGTGGATGTCGTAAGAGGCGACTAAGGGAATAAGGGCTTGTAGTACTTTTAGGCGATGGGCTTGCAACCTGTCACTAATACACTGGTAAACATCTTGGCCTGATTAAGCAAAATGTGGTTACAGAACTATCAAGAAGTCTTTTTAGAGTTGTTGGTATTTCTGTAGCTCTGCCTACTCCACTTTGGGAATGAAGGCGTGATGTTATGTATGTGTATGTATGTAGGAACTCATTTTAATACCTTTGAATATAAATAAATATCCTACAATCCTATAAAAGATGAGAAATTGTACTGGGATGACAGCTGTCAAAAGAAAAGTGGAATGTTATGAGAAGCAATTCATTGTTCACTCCAAAGTCACAATGGACACGTGCAGTTGTACCTAAACATGTCTTGTAACATGTTGCTAACAGGTTTTGTTAGTGTTTTGGCGCAGCGAACATGTCTTTAGATAAACTCTTTGGTAGGTAAAGCCTGACAAGATTCTATTTGGCCCTATCACTACTTAGTATAAAACAAAGTCGCTTTCTCCGTCCCTATGTTTTTTTTTTTTTTTTTTTTTTTTATGTTAAGGAGAAGGCACACGAGCACTCAGGCCACCTGATGGTAAGTGAAATCTGAGACCCATAGACATTTGAATTCGCAAGATTATAATCCTAAGACCTCAAATGCGCTGCCAACCCTGAGGACTAAGATGGAATGCCTCTATGCTAGTAATTTCACCGGTTGTCTTATCCCCACACCGGAACACAACAATGCGAACACTGTTGCTTGGCGGATGGTTAATGGATAAGATGGTGGTAGCGATCCCTTTGTATGCTTAAATCTTTAAAAATGTCGAAATGTCTCGAAATCTTTTGAATAAAAAAGGATTTCGAAACATGGAATGCCGGCCGGTGGTTTTACACACGTAAACTAATGTATATTTAAACGTTAAGATAAATAAAATAATAAACTCAAGAAACCCAGCAAGAAGTATACTTTTATTCGGCGTAGCTTAGTTAAAAGTGCGTAAAGTATTACGCTTAGGAATAGGCGCCTACCAGGTTTACAGTACCTACATTACGACCATGAATCGACCCCATTTTTTATGGAATAGGAGGCAACCGAGCAGACAGATCGCCTGATGGTAAGCAATACTGTCACCCATAGACACCTGCAGCACCAGAAAAGTTACAGGTGCGTTGCCGGCCTTTCAAATGAGAGTACGCTATTTTCTTGAAGGTTTTAAGGTCGTATTGGTCCGGAAATACCGCAGGCGACAGACCATTCCACAGTTTACTTACCCCTTAAGCCATTAGTTCACCGACGCTTTCAATTCTTAAGACTAAGTTCGCCTCTAAGCTAGTAATTACCAGTTTCCAATCAGTAGGCTATCGTAAACGTACAGTCAGATTAAAATTACCTTCACAAAGAATGCGTAGGCTACAGAAGTTCGTGAACAATCCAATACAGCTGAAACAAACATACAAACACGTTTAATTTTTATTATCATGCAGGTTGCGAATACGCGGGCGTTATTAAAAAACTTGAGCGGTATGCGCGGAATGGTGAAGCGTGGGACGGTGGGATTGTGGAGGGTTCTGTGGATAGTAAAGAATTGTGTGATTCACTGACGAAAGAACACACGCTGATCCTATTAAAGCTTTGACGACACGCTAGCCTAGTTGGTAGTGACCCTGTCTTCGAGGCTAGGGGTCCTGGGTTCAAATCCCGGTAAGGGCAGATATTTGTGTGATGAGTACGAGTATTTATAGTATATATTTCTCCATAAGTTTATCGTTGTCTAGTACTCACAGTACAAGCTTAGAGCTTAGTGTGGGACTAGGTCAATTTGTGCGACATTGTCCCCTGATATTTATTAATATAACCTTCTAATTCATAAACGCATATTACCGAAAAATATTATAATTATTTTATAATCATTTACAAATTGATGGCAGGCGGTGTAAACTAATTCGTTTAGAACTCAAACTAAACAACTACAAGAAACAAGTAAATTATTTCAATTTTCAAATTAAAAGTTTTCGTACCTAAAAGGTGCCTAAAAATAAGCCGTCGCTCCGTTTTATTTTTAAAGAGCTGCATTTTTTGATCTGTAATATTTATCCGTTTGATTTTTCTACACAATTTGTGTTGTAACGGCGGATTGCCCAAGAAATAATAATATACAATTAAAGTAATACAAGAAACTATTTTTTTCCAACGTTCTGTTTTTGCATTTTCGTAAAATCGGTCTTCCATACAAGCGTCATATTTTATTTTTCATGATTTGGTATGTTTTCTTTCTATTTTTCTAAACCGTTTCGCTATAAAAGGAATATCTTATAACTGTTTGGCTAACCTAGCGTGCCGTCGTGGTTAAAACCCTATAAGCCTCTCTGCCTTATCGCCGACAAATCTTTGACAAATGCATCGTTTCGCAACCTATTCATTTGCCAACCCACATTTGTTTCTGTGACTACAAATGTTACAAGATTTTTTATAAAACTAACCTAACCTAACCTATAGGATTCTACGGGTGATCCTGAAATAAATCCAGAATTATTTACAGTTTCGGAAAAAGCTTTGGTTATGAAATGATAGGATCGCACTCTATAAATCTCTGAGCATAATTTAAATTCATATTCAACAATGGTTCTTGACAATACGGACCCCTAAAAAAAGCAATTAGTACGTACGTTTCCCGAATACCGGCTAAAGCCCATCTCGACGTAAGTAGTTTTACGTTTTACATATTTGTTGTTTTTAGTATTTGAAACATTTCATATACCTATTTAATTTTCATTGCATCGCTCCAATATGTTTTGATAATATTTTTTTTTATGTTAAGGAGAAGGCACACGAGCACTCAGGCCACCTGATGGTAAGTGGAATCTGGGATCCATAGACGTTTGAATTCTCAACACTATAATCCTAAGACCTCAAATGCGTTGCCAACCCTGAGGACTAAGATGGAATGCCTCTATGCTAGTAACTTCACCGGTTGTCTTATCCCCACACCGGAAACAACAATGCGAACACTGTTGCTTGGCGGGTGGTTGATGGATAAGATGGTGGTAGCGATCCGGACGGACCCTGCACAGAGTCCTACCACCAATAAAAACCACACATTTTTTTTGTTTCGTGTTTCACATTGCGCCATACCAAATTACAGAGAAACAGCCAATTTAAAATAACGCAGGTTAACCACAGGCGGTATTATCACTGAGTAGCTTCCAGACAACCTTCTTTATTTATTTATTTATTTATTTATTGCATTACATAAGTATGTCAAGTGCACAACACTAATTAAATACATATGTACCTTGTCAGGCATCGCAATTTAGAGGAGAGGTAGACAGGTAGATAAATTGGTAGACACTTAAAATACATTACCCGGTACATCATCCAGTAGACATGTCGTCTTAGAAGGGATATGGTAGGGTAGGGTAGTCATTTATTTCGTATTGGAAAATACATTATTTAATTTATTTATTTAATCTTTATTCCACAAAAAATACACAATTTGAGTACAAAAGGTGAACTTAATGCCTAATGGCATTCTCTACCAATAGACTTTTGGGCAAATCATACAATTGTTGTGGGCGGTGCAATATTGTAACCACGAATTTAAAAAAAAAAAACATTACAGCATGCATTATTGTACGTCGCATAGTTATAATGAATTCACAATAAGATCGTCAGTGTAAAAAATAAAAATGTAAAAACAACTCACACACACACAACACACACAACACACACACACACACACACACACATATACACACACACACACACCTACACACACTTACAAGCACAACGCAGTACCATAAGAAGTTAGCCACACTCTTGTTTCTTTAATGTATGTCCCCCACTAAATTTCTCCTTAATCAGTTTTTATATAAGAAAATCCCGTAATTGGCCTATGTATAAGCTTTCTGTGTCATACCTATATTTTATCAATATTGTGCTGTGGGTTTATTGAATAAATATAATAAATAAAAATAAACAAATAATGTCAAAGTGTACAAAAGCAAAAAGTCATTAATTGTAAAATGAAGTAAAACACCAAAAAATATAGGTAGCTCAAATGCTAGTCAGAATGTAAAAAATACAATAATGTTTTAAATGTCACAATGCAGAATATAAATTTAATCAACAATATATTATCTAGTCGTCACTATATTCATTGACAAAATATAGTGATTTCGTCAATAACATATTTTTAAGTCGGCGATCAAACTGCGTCCGAAGATTCGTTTTTTACGTCGGCGGGTATCAAATTAAAACATATTACACAGAAGGGGGTGCAGACTAAAAACATAAAAATACGTAGTTAATGTAGACATATAGATAAAATGTAAAAGAAGAAATTGAAAATCAAAAACAAATTTTACATATTGAGTAAATTGGCCTCATGTATTGTTGTAAAGTTCATCTGGTAGTCCGGCTTCTATGCGTTCTTATTCTATGATGACTACTAAAGGTGGGTACGAATTAGAGCAGCCTCGGGTTAAGGCACGCACGGCTCACCTATTTTGCTCAAATAAGTACGCGCTCACGCGCTGTGCGCGAGCAGCGTTCGGCGCGCGGCGAACCGTCGATAGTCGGTCTTTTAACTGTGCTCAAAGACGCCTCGGTGTGCGCACCTCGCAGTTTGTTGGCAAAGACAGCACCCTTTTTTTTTTTTTTCTTTTTTAAATATAAAACACTAATAATACTCGTATTTTATTTTAGATTATTGTTAATAATTCGGTGAATTATGTTACGATAAACGCTGACGCGGCTGTCATCGTGTCCTAAGTCATTTTGAAACGACGGCTCGCGGCCAGCACGCTGCCTCACCCGCCCATGTTTATGTGCAACAATTTGGCTCGCGAGCAGCTCGCCGCGCAGGCTGAGCCGCTCAGATTCGTACCTAGCTCAAGATGGAATGCCTCTATGCTAGTAATTTCACCAGTAACAGTTGTCTTATCCCCACACCGGGACACAATGCGAATGCTGTTTGACGGTATTTTAAAGAAGTTTGGTATAACCCCCTGAACATTACAAAGGATACTTTTTATACCAAAAAAATTGCTAGGCCCCTAGTAGAAATTAACTGCTGTAAATTGATTTAACTTGACACCTTATCCCTTCTAAGGTTGTCTGGAAGAGATCGCTATTCAGCGATAAAACCGCCTGTTGTTTACCTGCAGGATCGTTTAAATTGTGCTGGGTCTCTATTCAACTGCGTTATAACGATATCGTGTTTGACATGTTTTAGAATCGTTTATGTCACAGTCGCCATTATTGTAAATAACATAAGAGTTATCAAAACGTTGACAATACGGACACAGGGCCTCTATTCAACTGCGTTATAACGATATCGTTTTTCACCTGTTTCCGTATTGTCAACGTTTTGTTAACTCTTATGTCATTTACAATAATGGCGACTGTGACATAAACGATTCTTAAACGTGTCAAACACGATATCGTTTTAACGCACCTGAATAGAGGCCCAGGTCAAAGACAATATCGTTATTACCGTATAGAATCCCAGCTCTGTTTCTCTGTAATTTTTTTGTTCGGAAACACGTCAAAGACGATATCGTTATTACCCTTAGAATCCCAGGGCTTCTATTCAACTGCGTTATAACGATATCGTGTTTGACGTGTTTTAGCATCGTTTATGTCACAGTCGCCATTATTATCAACGATGTAAGAGTTATCAAAACGTTGACAATACGGACACAGGGCCTCTATTCAACTGCGTTATAACGATATCGTTTTTCACCTGTTTCCGTATTGTCAATGTTTTGTTAACTCTTATGTCATTTACAATAATGGCGACTGTGACATAAACGATTCTTAAACGTGTCAAACACGATATCGTTTTAACGCACCTGAATAGAGGCCCAGGTCAAAGACAATATCGTTATTACCGTATAGAATCCCAGCTCTGTTTCTCTGTAATTTTTTTGTTCGGAAACACGTCAAAGACGATATCGTTATTACCCTTAGAATCCCAGGGCTTCTATTCAACTGCGTTATAACGATATCGTGTTAGACGTGTTTTAGCATCGTTTATGTCACAGTCGCCATTATTATCAACGATGTAAGAGTTATCAAAACGTTGACAATACGGACACAGGGCCTCTATTCGACTGCGTTATAACGATATCGTTTTTCACCTGTTTCCGTATTGTCAACGTTTTGTTAACTCTTATGTCATTTACAATAATGGCGACTGTGACATAAACGATTCTTAAACGTGTCAAACACGATATCGTTTTAACGCACCTGAATAGAGGCTCAGGTCAAAGACGATATCGTTATTACCGTATAGAATCCCAGCTCTGTTTCTCTGTAATGTTTTTGTTTGGTGGACAATAAAGTGTTTTGTATTGTATAACGATAAACAAACGACGCATGCAAATTTGCGGGTAAAACTTAGCTTTTAATAATCTAAACATTAAAAAACATCTCCCCTAAACGAAGCGCATAACAATACAGTCATCCGGAACCGTGAGCGAGCAAAACGCTGCTCCATTAATCTGGCCGACTGTACCGGTACTGTTATCGTTTTTGAGCGGACTGTACGTTAATGAACATTTTTAAGCATTCCGCGACGTAGCGCCGCTGGGGGTAATGGTTTATTGCTTCTAAAAAAAGTTAAAAAAGTGACAGGTTTTGTTGCCGCCTGTATTGTTTTTGCAAGGTTTTGTTCCTGATTATCAAGGCCAACCTAATGAGCCCAAACACTGGTCAACTTTAAGTATAGCGGAGATCCTGTCATCACCTTCTGACCTCATCATCAGAGCAGCTCAATCGGTCTCCGGGAAGTGGTTCAAATTTTCCTTGCGAGCTTTTACCAAAATATACGTACAAACATTGCAAGTTGATAAAGAACTTGTAAAATATAACGATAATTTTTATAAAACTAACCTAACCTATACATATAGGGTTCTACACGATGTTCCTGAAATAAATCCAGAATTATATACAGTTTCGGAAAAAAACGCGAGTTGTCAAATGATAAGTTTGTGAAATTTATCCTTTGTGAAACTTTGCTTATGAAGTGATAGGAGCCCAGTATGAACGCCTAGGTGCGGTTTTAAACGTGTTGAAATAAAACAAGTGAATAGGTTTTCAAGATGACGCAATCGAGTCATGACCTCTATCAACCTTGTCGCAAAAAGAGGGTGTTATAAGTTATACGGACTGTAGTCAGTCTGTGTGTCTGTCTGCTCTTTTCGTAAATGATTTATTTCACAAACATATCATTTCACAACTCGTGTTTTTTCCGAAACTGTAAATAATTCAGGCTATGATATGATAGGATACCCTTTATGCAGTTGTTGATATTTCTGTAGCTCTGCCTACTCCACTCTGGGAATGAAGGCGTGATGTTATGTATTGTTTTATACGTGTATTATTTTACGTCGTTTGTCAAATATTGTGCATCAAGGGAAGTAAGAAGAGGATAATCAACGAGGGTATTAGGAGGGCTTTTAATGGCTCGAGTTTGTTATCCCCTTACTGCCCGCGATACACGCAATGTTTTCATCACATTTGCAAGAAAATAAAAACCTATTAAAGAAAACAACAATCAAAAATGAATGGCACTCTTCTTCTTCTATTTAATTAATGGCGGTCCACACAATGATTTCGCCAATGTCAAGTGAATAGAGTAAATCAGTAAACAGAATAAATCAAAAGTAAAAGCCGGGAAATTTTCAATCGGCCATCTTCCCTCCCCGAAGGTTACCAGAATTGAATGGCACTCGAATCGCTAAAAGAGATTGTCAACATGACAACCCAACTTTAATCAATATATTCTTCCACAGATAAAGCTAAGAACTGCCATTCGTTTTCAAACTTGACAGGCCATACTGCCAGATTGTATCAATTTTCAATATTAAATTAAATAAAAGTAATCGCAAACGTCTCTGAAATAATTGTAAAATATAAATATAATGCTTTTAAATGTACTGTATAAGTTTTATATACAGTAGAATTGGTTTATGACCAATAAACCTTGGCTGATTTAAAACTCCTTAGTCTGAAATGATGTACTAGAGGGTTCTATATTTTAAAACTAAATCCATTACTCCCTTGGAAGGTAAATAGGCTATAACTGCCCGCCTGCCTGCCTGCCTGCGTGTTATGACACTCTTTCCGAGCATGTAGGATGAAAAATATATTTTCTGTAAATTTATTGTTTTGCCTAGGTAACCACCGCCGTCTGCGCGTGTACCTCATAATGAAGTGCTCATACCCATTTGTCGGCGTCCGACAAATCCGCTAACATTTGAACTGAACGTTTAAAAACATTTTATTTTTAAAGTCTACGCGTTAATGAAACTGAGGAGTTAACGTGCAGTTCGTTTAACTTTTTAAAAGAGTTTAAGCAATTTATAAGCTAAAAAATACAATAATAAAACGGGCGAGAGCATGTCGGACATGCTCAGTGCAGGGTTCCGAAGCTGTTAAGTACTACAAACATAAAAATCAACAATTCATAACTAATTTTCTATTTAAAGTCATTCGGTGCCGGCTTAGATGATTTTAGTAAGTATAAATACTTTAATCGCCTATATTTCAAGTACCAATGATGTCTACTTAGTCGTGATAGTTTTCCTTTAAAATTCGTTGTATGCGTTTTCATTTAGGTTTTTTTTCTGATTTAGTATTTCTAGTTTTGGCTGTTTTGGGGGCGGACACTTGACTCTAACAAAAATTAGCGCTTTAAAGCTTAATATTTCATAAACGAATTCCTTAATCAAAACTTTGTCTGTACAGACCTGTAATATTTTTGAAAGGCCTATCCAACGACACCCCACACTACAGGGTAGACGAGAAAAAAAAATACATCCCCGCGTTACGTGTAGGGAATAAACACAATAAAAAAACAATATTTTACGGATTGCATTACCCATAAACACCCATAAGGGTTACTTACCTATTAATAGGTAACTCATCATTTTATCGAATTTCACTTCAGCATAATTGTATCATTTCAACGAACGCTTTTTTCTGCTGAAAGTAAAATCTTAAAGATTTATTACGTAGGTGAGGTTAGGTTAGATGTTTAAGATACCCTGAAAACATATTTTAAACGAGCGTTCGATGAAATGTAATTCGATGAAATGATACATTCGATGAAAGGTGTTTCGATGAAATGATAGACACCTATATTAGTATATTTACACTTGAGTCAATAAGTGTTTATCGTTATAAATAAAAAGCTAGTGCCTTAATGACTCTAAGTAGGTATCCCTTACATACATACATAACATCACGCCTTCATTCCCAGAGTGGGGTAGGCAGAGCTACAGAACTACCAACATCTCTAAAAAGATTTGTTGGTAAATCTATAACTACATTTTGCACAATCAGCCTGAGATGTTGCAAGCCCATCGCCTAACAGTACTTCAAGCTCTTATAGGTATCCCTTAATTTTCATAATTTCATTTGCCATAATGGTCACTGGCTCCAACCTTCATTTTCGCTAATATCACTGACCATAATTTAATAACCCATTAAAGCATTTTTTCTGAATTCGTAAACCTTTCAGGTAATTTTTACATGTCATCGTAAGAGCCCAATAGGTTAGGCTTGTTTTACTATAAATCTGAATAGTTCACGGTTTCAGAAAAAATGCCTTTGTGGAAAATGAATATTATGCCACATCATCGTTATGGCATATAAAATTATTTCATATGTAATTCGGTCAAACGATAGAGACCCCTCTAAATAACTCTTATTTTCAATGTCAGCGTTCCCTAAACGAAACCAGACCTAAACAGCATTGTTACCGACAAGATACCTATGTCAGTTGGCTGGCATCCAAAAATCTAAGCCTGCGGATGACAGGCCAATTTTCCTGCTTTTCTCATTTAGGTATAGTTTTTCCGCCTGGCTGCCCTATCTGATGATATGTCTCAAACATAAATCTGAAGATATGTAAACCCGTTTACAATATATTTTCTTTATCATGGAAGCCGTTGCCCGCGACTCCGTCCGCGTAGAAATTATTTTTCTCGGGAACTGTTTAGTTTTTCGGGATAAAAAGTAACCTATGTCCTCCCCCGTGACCTTAGCTATCTCCATACCGAATTTCATCGAAATTAGTTTAGCGGCTTAGCCGTGAAAAATTGTCAAACAAACAAAGAAACACACTTTCGCATTTATAATATTTGTGCAGATGAACGCTGATAATAGGTAAGTTAGTCAGCATAGATGTCCTTAGGGTTCGTTTCGACACGTCTAGCCTAGTTGGTGACCCTGCCTACGAAGCTAGCGGTCCTGGGTTTGATTCCCATATGGGCAAATATTTGTGTGATGAGCAGAGATCGGACAAATGGGTTTCATTACTCGCAATAATGTGGACATGACTCCAATTTTAATTAAACTAATTAAGTTATATTAATTTATTTCTTACCTGAACTTTAATCTTGATCCTTTGCAGGATAGTTATAAATAAATAATACAGAAGTGGCCATTGATATTTTATTAATTTAAGTACATAAGTTTGTTCCATTAACATCCGTGGATTGCAAAAGGAGCTTTCGCGTCATAAGTTTATTTTAGTCGTGAAAAGGAATAAAATAACCACGGAAAAAATGTTAAAATACCTCTTTATTTGCTTTTATAAATCTACACAATAACAAATCTATGTATCATTTATTAATTAATTATTACTGCCTTGCAAAGGATGAAGATTATTTTTAGGGTAAGTAATCAATTAATGTAATTTAATTTCTTTAGTTAAAATCTATGGAGTCATGTCCACATTATTGCGAGTAATGACGCCCATTTGTCCGAAATCTGGTGATGGGCACGAGCCAAACTGTTGCACATTAACATGCTCGGGTGAGGCGTGCTGGCCGCGAGCCGTCATTTCACCGAATTATTAACAAAAAGAAGGACAAATCGCCTCGGTGGTGGCAGGCTCAGCAACTTTATTAAATTTGTACGCGCCTCACCCACAGACAAGTTAGAACTTGTCGTTCTGCACGCTCAGATACACATCCAAATTACGCGAGGCACGCACACCGAGGCGCCTTTGAGCACGGTCAAAAGACCAACTCTCGATGGCCCGCCCGCTGCTCGCGCACAGCGCGTACGTATTTGAGCAATATAGGTGAGCCGTGCGTGCCTAAGCCCGAGGCTGCTCTAATTCGTACCTACCTTTAGGGTTTCTTGTTGACTATGGAACCCTAAAAACCCATTTACCTTCATACCTATCATTCAAAATTGGAGTCTAAAACCTTCACAATATAATCTAATGTCAATTTTCGTGTAATGTGCGATATTTCATCCTCAAAGATCACACAACAGATATCTGGGCTAGGATTCTACACGGTAATAACGATATCGTATTTGACGTGTTTCCGTATTGCCAACGTTTTCATAACTCTTATGTCATTTACAATAATGGCGACTGTGACATAAACGATTCTAAAACACGTCAAACACGATATCGTTATAATATAACGCAGTTGAATAGAGGCCCTGGTCAAAAGTACATCCCTTCTAAAAATACACCCCTAAAAGCAATTCACAGGGTGAAGTCCATTAGTCAAACATACTAAAGGTGTCCGTCTCTTTTTAGCTTGTGGACGGACTGTCCGGCAAACACAATAAAATGGAATCGATACCTCAGGCTATCAGCTGCGACACTTTTAAAGGTAACGTTGTAGTCCGAGCGGCCACCGTGTAAATAATACATACATAACATCACGCCTTCATTCCCAGAGTGGGGTAGGCAGAGCTACAGAAGTACCAACTCTAAAAAAACTTGTTGATAATTCTGTAACCACATTTTGCGCAAACAGGCTATGATGTGTACCAGTGTATTAGTGACAGGTTGCAAGCCCATCGCCTAACAGTACTACAAGCCTTTATTCCCTTAGTCGCCTCTTAACCGGACTAATAATTTACTTAAATTATAAAGTGTT
This sequence comes from Acleris holmiana, assembly GCA_949316455.1. Classification (NCBI taxonomy): domain Eukaryota; kingdom Metazoa; phylum Arthropoda; class Insecta; order Lepidoptera; family Tortricidae; genus Acleris; species Acleris holmiana. The sequence goes on from OX438788.1 coordinate 1,912,408, forward strand.
CCATACGAGTATATAGGTAAAAACCTAAGTAAAAGGACCTGCTGCATGGAACTTATCTCAACTTTCAAATATAGAATGTCAAACGTTCTATACAGATGTGTTACAACTAAACACAACAGGGCCTCTATTCAAGTGCGTTATAACGATATCGTTTTTGACCTGTTTCCGTATTGTCAACGTTTTGATAACTCTTATGTCATTTACAATAATGGCGACTGTGACATAAACGATTCTTAAACGTGTCAAACACGATATCGTTTTAACGCACCTGAATAGAGGCTCTGGTCCTTTACTTAAGTTTTTCACGTATACCTTAGTTTAAGGCGACTCAAGATCCCCAGCGATACAGCATCAGGGTCCAGCGAGGTAGAGTATACACGAAGACATATCCGAGCGCGGAACTGCATTACTCTAGAATCAGTTGTATAGAATAAACTGTCTATTCGGTGCAGATCAAGTTTTACTTGCACAACTTATCGAGTCAATCGTCTTAATTATTCATTTATTAATTTTCATCACATATGCCCGAAAAGGGTAACACGCAGGCGTATAGGGCAGTTACCTATAGCCTATTTACCTCCCAAGGGAGTTATGAGTTTAGTTTTAAAATATAGAACCCACTATAGTACGTCATTTCAGACTATGGAGGTTTAAAAACAGCCAAGGTTTATTTCCTAATTTAAAACCAATTTTACTGTACTTATATAAAACTTATACGGTACATTTAACTGTATTATATTTATATTTTACTATTATTTCAGAGACATTTGCAAGTATTTTTATTAAATTGTAGATATATTATTGCCCTATGTGGTTGCCGGATTAGAATAGTGCCACTCCATGTCTTCCCATGGATGTCGTAAGAGGCGACTAAGGAAATAAGGGCTTGTAGTACTGTTAGGCGATGGGCTTGCAACCTGTCACTAATACACTAGTAAACTTCTTGGCCTGATTGTACAAAATGTGTTTACAGAATTATCAACATGTCTTTTTAGAGTTGTTGGTATTTCTGTAGCTCTGCCTACCCCACTCTGGGAATAGAGGCGTGATGTTATGTATGTATGTAATATTTACCAAAAATTCGTACTGAAACAGAAAAGTAAATCAATAGAATCAAAGGACACTTAACAGGTATGTGTTCAGACCCACAGAACTATATCGAGATAGAAGGAAAGAGTTCGTCGATTTATATGAGAACCGAGCGTGTAACATTTTGCGTAGGCACTTTGACGTCACGCGAGTCTTTTAGTGATGTGTACAACATACACAAAATCGTTTCTAATCTGTGGTGTCATCGATCGCAAGTCGCAACGGAAGAGCGTCAGCAATGCCACTAGGGAAAGTATTTTATTTACTTTTCGACGGTTTTTTTCCTTCAAGCGTTAAATTTGTTTGTCTTTTTCTTTTATCATTTGCCTTGCGTTTTTCAATTGATTCATAACTTTTTTCTTGTTTGGTGTATGAATTAAAGTTTCGTCTGATGTGGATGGTTCATTAATATTCTGTAAGTGCAATTGTTGAAATATAATAATGCAAAACTACTAATTATACAAATTTTAAAACAAATTAGTATGTCATCATTTTATAGTAAAATCACTTTTTCCAGCTTTCTTTTCCTTGGCGTGGTCTTGATAGAGTCCTTCTCTAAAGAAGGTGATCCTTTTATCTGTAGCATAAAAAATACTATATCTGTAGCATAAAGCGCGCGTGAGCGCACGCACACACACACACACGCACACACGCGCGCACACACACACACACACACACACACACACACACACACACACACACACACACACGCACGCAAGCACGCACGCACGCACGCACGCACGCACGCACGCACGCACGCACGCACGCTCGCGCGCACGCACGCACGCACACACTCATTGTGACGTATAAATGTAGGTACCTTTTCATTCGGTACTTTGATTGGCCAGTAAAGGTATCTTAAATATACAGAACAAATCCGGCTGTGTTTTGTAGGAAACCAGTTTTATCGACCCGTTGCTTCTATCCATCTATTTTTTATAATAGGATCTTTTGGAAAACTGAAACAAAATTGCAAACTATACTTAATTATTATCCTTTTGGCAAAAATATTTCATTTTGACTACTACTTCATCTAACGGCTACATAATAGTAAAAAAAAGATTTTTGGTACAAGTTTTTGCTGCCGACTGTACTTTTTTTGCAAAATCTTTATCTGCTTATCGAGACAAAACTATTGAGTCCTAACACGGTGGGTCTACGTTAAGAATAGCGGAGATCCTGTCGCCACCTTCCATCATCAGATCATCTCTTAGATACCATAATATTGCATTGTCATTGAATTTACATATATGGTCCAAATTTCAGCCCATTCCGTTAACGGGAAGTGGGTCAAATTTAATTTGCAAGATTTGACCCATACATACATACATACTTACATACGCATATACATACATTGCATGTGAAATAAACGCTTGTAAAAATAATTATCATTTTTTCTGTTTTCAAAATTTATTTTAATCGACTAAGAAATCGGCATTGAAAATCGCCGGGTACAACACTATATCTTACTTTTGACAGAAAAATGAGAAATCAACCTTGAACGCGTCTCGACAAGTGCTCGACAGTTTGGATTGTTTTATTTTCTTTGCTGGTTTTCAATGCATGCCAAGTCTGGCGCGTCAAATTAAAGCCGCAATGGAAAAGTAGCAGTAGACACGGACTCGCCCGTTACTGTTTATATGAAATTAATACTATGCAACAAAATAAATTGGTTTATAAATAATAACGGATATTTTAGGGAAAAGAGTACTTACCTATGAAAAGAAATATCTTGATTCACAGCTCCTACTTTTTTGGTGGTGTTTAAACAGTTTATTATCGAGCAACAGGGCATTTTGTTTTTATATTCGAACGTCACACACGGACAGCGGTCGAGAGCGGACTGAGCATCGCGGCGAGCAATGCAGTCCTCAGAACCTCTTTTCGGCACGCGAGGTACATACACTCTTTCCTTCTATCTCGATATAGTTCTGTGTTCAGACCCATTCCGATCGCGGTTTAGTAATACTGTCAGGTAGCGTTACCGACGGTGACCTCTTGGTCTATGATCGTCTAGCCAGAGTCACAAGTTATTTACTTATACAATTCAACAATTTTACCTAATAGTAGCTATTTAAATATTTCCATATCTGTATTAATAGAGACTTTTTGTTTCTTTTCTATCGAGTAAGTAATGTTATCCTTTCTATTTTCTATCGGCTCTAAATGTATGGAGTTGAAATAAGCAGTCGACGCGATCTGTCAAAAGCCCTAGAAGGGCCATCTAGTCTTGATCTAGGGTGATCGAACCAGTAATGAACAAAGTCCAAGGCACTTGACTCTTATTTTACAGAAGATAAAGGTTATTCATTTGTTTTGCAACAATCAATTGATAACCTTATGATCTTTGAATAAAAAAAAATAAAAAAAAATTAATTATTGATTGTGTTCCGGTGTGGGGATAAGACAACCGGTGAAATTACTAGCATAGAGGCATTCCATCTTAGTCCTCAGGGTTGGCAACGCATTTGAGGTCTTAGGATTATAGTCTTGAGAATTCAAATGTGTATCTCAGATTCCACTTACCATCAGGTGGCCTAAGTGCTCGTGTGCCTTCTCCGTAACATAAAAAAAAAAGAAAAAAAAAGAGTAAAGTGTCCATCACTGGTGCCATCACCCTATAATGCTAAAGACGCGATATCCTGTATTACACTATGGAGTCGCATCTTCCACTGACAGTTTTATGTCTATACTGAATGGACATAAAACTGTCAGTTGGACTTCTGACACTGGCGGCTCTCTGCCTTTTCGCCGACAAATCTTTGACAAATGCATCGTTTCGCAACCTACTCATTTGCCAACCAGCTTTTTTTCGTAACTACAAATATTTCCAAATTTTTATAACGCTAACCTAACCTAACCTATAGAGTTCCACACTATGGTCCTGGAATAAAACCAGAATTATTTACAGTTTCCGAAAAAAACGCGGGTTGTCAAATGATATGTTAGTAAAATCAGTTATTTGTGAAACATCGGTTATAAAATTATAGGATCACATTATTAGATGGTTTTGTATGGGGACAGTGAACATGTTAAATAATTAAAAAACCGAAAAGATACGCCGAATACAAAAAAAAAAGAATCCTCTTCAAAAAAATGAGTTTATTTTTTGGAAATTCCTGAATCTTCCTCAAATTTTGAGGACCCGCGACGTTTAATTAAAAAAAAGAATTACGTTTTTGTATTTTTTTTCGCATAGTTTTTCGTTTTATTTTTATTTTATTGACACAGGAAATGCCCTAGAATTAAAAAACCGTTTATTTCATCTCAAAAGACCTCATATGAGGCAAGATATTTCACTTTGATCCGAGGGTTCACAGCAGTCAATGATTTTTCTCTATAAAAAAATGACGCCATATTTTTTTCAATTTTTTTGTCGGCGATATTGCATCTTGTTTCATCCCTATTCGTTTGTGCACCTTATCCAGGGACACGCTGTATAAATATGATACGGTCGATAACCTTCCATAACAATGCATTGATTTCAATGAGTTTTTATTAAATTGATATTCACCTTTTTTGCTATTTAGAAAATGATTTCGAAAGGTTTATTATACATAGATATTTAGATAAAGCCGTAGCGGTTTAGTATTGAATAAATACATTACATTAAACAGTGAGATGCGGCCGTACAACAAGTCGCTGTGTTAAGACTAGGGACTTAAGACATTTATTAACCACGCTCTATTCTACTCGGGTTAAACTTACATACATACATACATAAATAACATCACGCCTTCATTCCTAGAGTGGGGTAAGCAGAGCTACAGAAATATCAACAGTAAAAAGACCCTTTTATAGGTAGCCACATTTTGCTCAATCAGGGGGTGATTCAACACAGCGCTGCGTCGATCTTAAAGGTGAAAATTTATCTGGCAAATTTAAGAAGTCCCGTTGCTTGGAGCGTATGATATCGACGCAGCGCTGTGTTTAGAGAATCACCCCTCTGCACATAATTAGACGTTAAAACACTCGCCGACGCTCGTTTCATAAAACAAGATTCGTAATTTAAGGCCTCGCAGTATGTATCAGTTGCATACTGTTTGATAACATATAAAGCTGGGTACGAATCTGAGCGGCTCAGCCTGAGGCATGCTCGCCCCGCGCGGCGAGCTGCTCGCGACCCAAATGGTTGCACAAAAACATGCGCGGGTGAGGCAGCGTGCTGTCATTTCAAAATGGCGTCGGACACGATGACAGCCGCGGCTGCGTTTATCATAATTCACCGAATTATTAACAAAAAAGAAATCGGCTCGGTGGTGGAACGGCTCAGCAACTTTATCAAATTTGTACTCGCTTACAAACAAGTTTGAACTTGTCGTTCTGCCCGCGGCACGCTCGGATTCAAACGACACGTCAAAATTACGCGAGGCACGCACACCGGAGCGCCTTTGAGCACGGTCAAAAGACCGACTTTCGGCGGCTCGCTGCGTGAGCGCGTACGAATTTGAGCAAAATAGGTGAGCCGTGCGTGCCTCAACCCGAGGCTGCTCTAATTCGTACCCACCTGTTTCATACGAACGTTATTTTTGTTTTGAATTAATTTGCCCTTACCTCCGTAGCTTGCCAGTTCTAACTTGAGGTGAAACATTGAAAACTCAATTCCCGCTTTCATTGTTTCAGCCGGCTTTGTTCGCGTCTGAACTGATACCAACTATTAACAAGTTTATTTTAACTTACGCTGTCAATAGTTTAATAACTAGGGGTGGAAAATTGTAGTGAATATGAGAAATAATTGAATTTGATTCAACGAATTATCACAACGCTGTTATTAAAAAGCCGGTAACACGTACGAATGTTTTTAAAATAAGTAACGTTTTCGAATCGCTTTTACTTTTCTAAAACGAGTTCAGAGGCCGTATGCGTATGCTAACGATCGTTTCTATTCGTTTTGTTGTTCAACCAATCGCGTCACTGGTCACGTGGCCTTTCGTTTCACGTGGTCTACCAGTGACGCGATTGGTTTAAAAACATTACGAATCGAAACGCTAGTTAGTGAACGTTTCTTGGCTATGGCTTCCGGAAGCCTAGTCGAGATCTATTACGCTAAGTTAGCAATTATCGAAAATCGACAGAATGTATAGGATTTATAGGTCGATTCGAGGCGAGAGAATTAATGATAATATCATACATAGTATTTGTGCTTCACAAAATGGTGACATACGGTTTTTTGTCGAGTTTTTTAGAAAAAATAACATTGTCACCCACGCATCCTATTTCATTTGTTTCAGCCTCCATGTCGCCGATGTCGCCCCTTCGTAGGTGCAAATTAGACCGAATATAGATTTAAAATAGATTAGAAAATTTAATTGTTTTATTTTCTATAAAAATCCGAAAAAAAACAAGTTGTTTGGAAAAAAAAACAAGATTTTTTCCGGACCTTTTTCAACGCTAATCCTGTCTTATAAGTCTATAAATACATTGTAAAAATATTTGTAAAATTTTCGATCATGGTATAAATTTAAATGTGACGTTGACTGGTACAATCGAAGACACTGTTAACTGTACATTTACAATCAAACATAAGCCTTATCGCAACGAATCAAAGTCTATGGGTGGTCAGTTAACAGTGTCTTTGTTCGTACCACATGTTTCGTAGCATTAGATACGAAGTCAGTAATTAAATCCGTAGTCACAATCCGTAAAATCATATAGAAAATAACAATGCGCGAAAGCTAGATCTCACTTTTAAAAATTTATAATTAGAAATTTTTACTTTGTAGTATTAGTTTTAAGCAGTGTTTTGTTACCGTTATATTTATTTTGTTGTTTTTTTGCCATCTAACTCTCACACGGGTCCAGCTGAGAGTCAGCGCTGCGGCTCCGAGCCCCAGCATCACGCCGAGCTGGTGCTCCGTTTCGGCTATTACCTATGTTTTAATTACCTACTTATAATGTTACTATGGTTTTTATTTCCTCAATTGTATGTGTTTCTTTGTTTTTTAACTAGCCGAATAAAGGATTATATTCTATTCTAAAATACATTCATAATATACAGCGTGTAAATTTCATACGGGCATATATTTTAACAACAGTTAATATACACACTAATTAACGTAAAAAAATGTGTAACAGCAACATTAGTTGTGTTTTATTTTTTCTTACTAATTAATTCAGCAAGCAATGTATCAGACGTTGCACCATCTACATAATGGTCATGTTATGACATGACTCATAAATTATTTTGGTTCGCTATATGTTTACTCCGCTAATAAAAGTAAAAAATAAAGATTATTAATGCAGGCGGTTCTCTTGCCTGAGATAGGTACTTATTTTCCACATGTCCTTGCACTTGGATACAGGCAATACATAGACGACCGATGGACGCTCTCACACTTCGTACATTGCTCCTAAGACAAACTTAAAAATTTATCTGCTCTTCAATAATAAAATTTACCAACAAAATATATTTCTCACATGATTTGTATGATCGTTAACTACGTCTGGATAAATTATATGCCCGTATGAAATTTACACGCTGTATTTTAGCTATTTTTTCATTTTTTTTATGTTAAGGAGAAGGCACACGAGCACTCAGGCCACCTGATGGTAAGTGAATCTGAGAACCATAGATATTTGAATTCTCAAGACTACAATCCCAAGACCTCAAATGCGTTGCCAACCCTGAGGACTAAGATGGAATGCCTCCATGCCAGTAACTTCACCGGTTGTCTCATCCCCACACCGGAACACAGCAATGCGAACACTGTTGTTTGGCGGGTGGTTAATGGATAAGAACAACAATGGATAGCTACTAGAAGGAGTAACAAACTAACACACACTTTCGCAGTTATAATATTATATAGTAGGATGATGAGGTAAGCCGAGTTAGTAGTACTTAATGACTCTGCCTACGTAAGCGGTCCTGGAGTCAATACCCGGTTAGGGTAAATAATAATATGTACTATGAAATTCGCATGATAAATATAAAACTTTTCATTTAATAATTACACAAAAGGGCTCTATACGCAGAAGGACTAAACAGGTCCCTTCGAGGGTCCCATTGTGAAATCAAAAACGCAGGAAACGTCGCGTGACAACAATAGTCGAGGGGATACTGTGGGTTTGCGAACTCGACTCGATCTCGTTTACAACCTCGCCCAAAATGAAAGTTTGCCTTTTGTATGTATCTGTACTATTGTCGTTATGAAAGGTAGAGTGCTTAGCTTGGTCCTTTCGCTACTAAACTTTCAATTTAGTGGAGGAAGAACTTTGTAAAGTGTCCGTTCGGATCACCACCACCATCTTACCATTTAACCTGCAGCCGTGTGTGGATTAGGCAACCGTTAAAATTACTAGCTTAGAGGCATTCGATCCTAGTGCTCAGGGTTGCCAACGCATTTACGGTCTTGTGTAGTCTTAAAAAAGTAAACGTCTTTGAGTCCTTCGCGCAGCCAGTGTGACATGTATAAATCCCAAATCACTAGCACAATAGTGAAAATAATTAAAAAGTTACTTTGTCTCACGCATGCAGCAAAATGTTTAAACAGTATGTATTTGGATTTTTCCCAGAACTGCTTAGAAACAAGAACATTTTGGTCTGTTATGGGGCCAGAAAAAATGACACGTGTCATACTATCTGCGCTATTAAATGAGCCTCGAAAAGTGACTAACTTTTACTGTACTGCCTGGCTTTATCCCTCCCACTGGCTAGATTTTGGCAAATTTTGAAAGCTTACTAACTTTTACAAAGGCGTCTTTAAACTCGCTTCAAAATGTCATCGCGAACCAATAGTACCACACCGGCATGAAAACGTCAAACAAAATGGCCGCTGCGGAAACGCGCGCTGTCACCGATACCAACGTAACGAACATGACGTTTGACGGCTTTGTTCATCGTGTGTGTAATTTAAATGTGTTATCATATGAATTTACGAATTCTAGTCAAAGTTTTGTAGGAGATTGGTTGAAGTTATACAAGTAATCATTGGTGCTATTGTCATATAAACGTGATTACAATGCTTGTCATACACTTAAAGGCGCTTTGTCTTGTTACCCTACTGCCGAGGAAGGAGGGTTATTGTTTTTTAGGGTTCCGCACCTCGAAAGGAAAAAGCGGAACCCTTATAGAATCACTTTGTTGTCCGTCCGTCCGTCTGTCGAGACATTTTTAGCCTTTTTTAGCCCTTTAGCCTTTTTTTGAGGTATCAAGCTGAAATATATACCAAATACTCAGGTCTACTGTCCCTTGGAGCTGTGAAAAAATCAAACTTCTAAGCCAAAGCAATCAAAAGATACAGCCGCTTATGCCGCAAATGTTCGAAACTCGCAGGGGAATCAAAACCTAAAGGGTACTTCCAGTCGATCTAGAATCTTGAAATTTGGTATGAAGCAACGTCTTATAGCACAGATAAAGGAAAAATTGCGAATAAAAACACTTGCGATTGCAAACTATTATGCAGTTGGTATACTAATCGTGACCTATGTCGATGTATATCGTCGTCCCTCAATACAATTGAACATTCTTATAAGTTTGAACGGAACCCTCGTTGCGTGAGTCCGACTCGCACTTGACCGGCTTTTTAATTTGTATGTATGTATAAATAAATATCAATAATCTGACACCAATTGACCTGATCCCAAACTAAGCTCTAGGCTTGTACAGTCAAGTTCAAAAGTATGTATACACTTTAGTACCTTGTCTATTTAACGTCATGTCTAAACTGCCATATGAAATTATCCAAGCGATTAAAGTGACAAGGTACTAAAGTGTATACATACTTTTGAACTTGACTGTACTAGACAACGGTATAAATAGGTACTTATACAGAGAAATAAATACTTAAATACATCGTCGGTAATTAGTGGTGGTAGGACCCTGTGCAGGGTCCGTCCGGATCGCTACCACCATCTTATCCATTAACCATCCGCCAAGCAACAGTGTTCGCATTGTTGTGTTCCGGTGTGGGGATAAGACAACCGGTGAAGTTACTAGCATAGAGGCATTCCATCTTAGTCCTTAGGGTTGGCAGCGCATTTGAGGTCTTAGGATTATAATCTTGAGAATTCAAATGTCTATGGGTCTCAGATTTCACTTACGTACCATCAGGTGGCCTAAGTGCTCGTGTGCCTTCTCCTTAACATAAAAAAATAAATAAAAAAAAAACAATTATTGCGTGTACAATTAGTATAAACTCACATCGTAATTTTTGAAAATGTATTGATATTTCTTACACGTCTATTTAACGTCATGTTTAAACTGCCATATGAAATTATCCAAGCGATTAAAGTGACAAGGTACTAAAGTGTATACATACTTTTGAACTTGACTGTACTAGACAACGGTATAAATAGGTACTTATACAGAGAAATAAATACTTAAATACATCGTCGGTAATTAGTGGTGGTAGGACCCTGTGCAGGATCCGTCCGGATCGCTACCACCATCTTATCCATTAACCATCCGCCAAGCAACAGTGTTCGCATTGTTGTGTTCCAGTGTGGGGATAAAACAACCGGTGAAATTACTAGCATAGAGGCATTCCATCTTAGTCCTCAGGGTTGGCAGCGCATTTGAAGTCTTAGGATTATAGTCTTGAGAATTCAAATATGTATGGGTCTCAGATTCCACTTACCATCAGGTGGCCTGAGTGCTCGTGTGCCTTCTTCTTAACATAAAAAAATAAAAAAAAATTGGGCAAGAAGGATGCAAAGCGTGCTCAATGCAAAGCATCGGCAAGATGGTCGGACGTCATCAAGAACGCAGTGGGCGGCGTGCACCGGGAGGCCCACTCAGCAAACAATCGCACAGACTGGCGTAAAGTTACCTGTGGTCGCGATCCTCAGCAGATAGGGACCGAGATAGAATTGAGAAATCATATCCCTTCATTTTTAGGATTCCTTAGTCAAACTAGGAACCCTTAGGGGAAGATGGGGTGGCTTCGTACACTTTTTACTTTAAGAATTGTTAAAAAAAAACTAACCACTGTTTTAAAATGAGATGAATGCTACTGTATCACTCACTTATTTGGCTATAATAATTGTGTATTTCAGTTTGGATACAAAGCAACTGTGCCAAGATATAATCGTTTTCCCAAAAAGTGGGAATCGTACGAATGCACCCCACACGTGGGGTGGCTTCGTACACTATTCGTTTTTCCCCAGGATTCATTGGATTCTCAGCTATCTCACCTGTTTCAGTTACCTTTCTGGCATATCTTACTCACCTGGTTTTGTAATTATAATTATTCTTGATATGCATTTTTTTAACTTACACGGGGTGCATTCGTACACAGTATAAAATTACATACATTTTGACTGTACGAAGGCACCCCAACCAGAACGATCCGAAAAGAAATAAGAAAGAAAAAAAACCGTTAAAGTAATCCCAAAACCATTGTTTACAAATTAATGTCAAGCACCTAATTACAAAGTATACAAAAATATTTTTTCAAATTTGAGTAAACCTTTGTAGAGATGGAAGTATTCAAAGGAGAACCAAAAATTACTTTCGGATCGCTAAAACACATATTAATTATTTCCGGCGAAATCTGCTGCTGCACTGCCATCACTTTTTAAGGGTAGCCTTTGCATATAAGCGGCAGTGACGCATACAAATATGAACGCTTCAGCATGTTGGATAGTCAAGATGTGACCACTGTACGAATGCTCCCTGTGTACGAACCCACCCTATCTTCCCCTATAGTTTCGCCATGTCCGTCCGTCAGTCCGCAGCCTAGCGCAGAGACTGTTAGTACTAGAAAGCTGTAATTTGGCATGAATATGCATATTAGTCACGCCAACAAAGTGGTACAATAAAATGTAAAAAAAATAATTTTAGGGTACCTCCCCTACACGTAACGTTAAGCTTTAAAGCGCTAGTTTTTGTTAGACTCAAGTGTCCCCTCCCCCTGCAGCCAAAACTATAAATACTAAAAATAGGAAAAAAATCTTAAATGAAAGAGCACATAACTTAGATGATTTTAGTAGGTCTAAACACTTTAATCGCCTGTATCTCAAGAACCAATGATGCCTACTAAGTCGTGATAGTTTTCCTTTTAAATTCGTTATATGCGCTTTCATTAAAGATATTTTTCAGATTTTTAGTATGCCAAATTACAGCTTTCTAGTACTAAGAGTCTCTGAGCTAGGCTGCGGACGGACGGACATGGCGAAACTATAAGGGTTCCTAGTTTGACTACGGAACTCGAAAAACGGTCAAGTACCAGTTGGCTTTACACATGAATGCCTGTTGTCCTATCCCCATACCGAAACACAATTATGTAAAAACTCTCCGTTACCTGAGATAGCTTAAGTCCCGGGGAAGGACTTAGGATACTTTTTAACGACGACTTCTACATGGACGGAGTCACGGGCAACAGCCAGTAAGTAATAAAAACGAAATTTCACACAACACTGCACTGTTAGTAGCGAAAATATCCCACAGAGCAGAAGCATTCGAATTTATTTGTCGCCTATTCAACAAGCGTCCATTTCGAAATCCAATAAAAAAACAAATTTCAAGTGTAACGTTCCAAACTCAAATGCTGCCAACACCGCCTAAACCGGAAGCGACGCCGGATGTGTTCGACGCCGCATTTCCGGTCAGTGGGATTCAAATTTCGAACAGATAGCAGCACCGGCGACTTGGCGCGAAACGAGACGAACATTGGTAAATGGAGAGACGTAAATCTATTTCGGTTTTTATTCTAATATGAAGCATGTGTATTACTTTTTAGGTTTAAAATCAATGTTTACGTCATGTTGAATTATGTCTGATTTACTTTGAGTGTAGTTGGTCGATAGGAAATTGAGCTGTTCACTTTTGGAGGTTAATTTTATGAAATTTGAGGTTCATCAAACATGGAAGGTTTGTTAATTACTAAACATGCTCACTATTGTAGCAGGTTAAAGACCCAGAGGGCGTCATTAACCCCATTATACGGAACTCTTATAGGATCACTTCGTTGTCCATCTGTCTGTCTGTCCGTCTGTCAAGGCCCTTTTTCTCGGCAAATTTGGCAATAAGCAATGTCGTGTAGCACAAATCAAGGAAAAAATCATTATATTTGCGATTTCATACTTATTTGCAGTTGTTAAACTAACCGCAACCTATGTCGATATATGGGGACAACAGTTTTTTAACGGCAAAGTTGGGTTTGTTCCTCAATCTAGTTTATCGTCTCGTTAGCGGAAAGAACAAATCTTCGAGACTCCTGTGATGAATGACCGATTTGTATCCTTCAAGTTTGTGCGGAACCCTCGGTGCGTGAATCCGAGCTCAGCTAGAAGTATATTTTTGAATATACTTCTAGTGGAAAGTCTTGCTTCAATATCGTAACCGTATCGTGAACGTTATAGTAGCTCTTACAGTCTTTTCAATAAAAACGACCTCATAACCACAGCAATATTATAATATAATTGAGTAACCTATTATTTTATCGAAAGACCTTTTAACAAACGTGTTATATCATAACGCTTACATTTTGTCATCGAAAAGCATTTCTCGACGCACGAGTAAATTTTTTTGGCAGTCACATTTTTAACTTAACCTAACCTTACTTTTGTAAACAGTGTTTAAGATTTCCTGGAAACATGGTATCAACAGAAAATAGCAATCGATGAAATAATGAGGAAAAGCAAATTATAATGGAGGTCACTGACAGCAATTTTCATGCTAAATAATATTTAAAAAGTAAATTCAGACACGTAAAATCAATTCGTTGTCCATAGAGATAAAATTGGCACCCAACATGGGGCTATCACCCTTTACCCTAACATCTAACTTTGGTACACTTTAGTGGTTGAAGGATCTTGTACAGGGTCCGGCTGACTTACTATTTATACCGTCATACCATTTAACCTGCAGCCAAGCAGCAGTGTTCGAATTGTTGTTGGAATAAGACAACCAGTGAAATTAAAGTCTTAGCATGAATTAAGACGTGTGAATAAGTTAAATTATGCATAACTTTTAAAACACGTTTGGTGTGTGTGAGTAATGTATTTGTATTCGACTTAACGTATTGCGATGAGAAGGTTAATAGGGTCCGGTACAGTGCAGAGATTTCTTAGTAGATAATTAACTTATAAAACAAAACATAAACAAAACGATATCAACAGAAATATAATGAATAATGAGTCAGTATTATGAACTAAGTGTAAACAACGTAAGGTAGTAATAAAGTTCATTTTGAGACAGTCAATAATTTTCTTTATCTTCGTAGTACATCATTTGTTGTGCATCGTGAAGGATTATTTTAGTTTTATTATAATTATGAGGATATATAGTAAGTTTTGCATTCAATATATTGTAAATAAGGAAGGTATTAAAGAAAATACCACAAAATCGCGCGTCAATGACGTTTTCCCAGGGTAGCCCTTAAGATCAGAAGACCACTTTTGAAACACAATTAAAAAGCATCTCTTGAGATATTTCTTTGCTTATTAGGGTTCCGTAGTCAAATTAGGAACCCTTATGGTTTCGCCATGTCCGTCCGTCCGTCCGCAGCCTAGCGCAGAGACTCTTAGTACTAGAAAACAGTAATTTGGCCATATAAGTCACGCCAACAAAGTGGTACAAAAAAATTATAAATAATATTTTTTTTAAGTGTAGCTCCTACACGTATCGTAGGATGTATATTTTTTTTGTCGTCTACCCCATCGTGTGGGGTATCGTTGGATAGGTCTTTTAAAAGTATTCTGGGCTTGTTCAAATAATTTTGCGTTCGTGGGCTCCGTTTTTGTACTAAAAATCTGGAAAAAATCTTAAATGAAAGCGCATATAACGAAATTAAAAGGAAAACTATCACGACTAAGTAGACATCATTGGTTCTTGAGATACACGCGATTAAAGTGTTTATACCTACTAAAATCATCTAATACGGCACCAAATGACATTAAATAGAAAATTAGTTATTATTACTCGTTGATTTCTATGTTTGTAGTACTTAACGGCTTCGGAACCCTACACTGAGCATGGTCCGACATGCTCTTGCCCGGTTTTTTTAGAGTTCCGTGCCCGAAGGGAGCCCAACGGGACCCTATTAACCTTGTCAATGCCCTAAGTCAAATACAAATGCGTATGTATGTATATAAACTTTTATGGACATAAAAAAAACAAAAACTCAAATACAATATTTACAGGATATGAATGTACAAAGACCGGATATGTATGTATTAAAAGTAGTGCAAATTTTAACTTAATTATTTCGAAATAACGTCTCTTTTAAACTGTATTTGTCACTATAAGTGTTGGTGGCGTTATAGGCATGACAACTTTAGTCGTCTTGGCGTTTCCGCGCCTATGCTGTACTGTAACGCGCCTGGCGTTACAATTTACATGGAAGAGTGGCTTAAGCTTTTTTTCCAATGCTTGTTTACCGTCTCTAAGCCATAAAAAACGAGTTTTTTTTGTACAAACATCGTGAGTACCGAGACAATCGCGCATCAATATTGTTCTAAATCATTGATTGTCTTGTCTTCACTACATAAAAACCCCGCAATCATAAAGTGATTTACCTGGGCTGGGATTCTACACGGTAATAACGATATCGTATTTGACCAGGGCTGGGATTCTACAAGGTGATAACGATAATCGTTTTTGACCTGTTTCCGTATTGTCAACGTTTTCATAACTCTTATGTCATTTACAATAATGGCGCCTGTGACATAAACAATTCTACATACATACATACATACTATCACGCCTTCATTCCCAGAGTGGGGTAGGCAGAGCTATGGAATTACCAACAACTACAAAAAGAGTTGGTGGTAATTCTGTAACCACATTTTGCACAAACAGGCTAAGATGTTTACCAGTGTATTAGTGACAGGTTGCAAGCCTATCGCCTAACAGTACCACAAGCCCTTATTCCCTTAGTCGCCTCTTACGACATCCACGGGAAGACATGGAGTGGCACTATTCTAACCCGGCAACTACACGGGAAACGATTAAACGATTCTAAAACACGTCAAACACGATATCGTTATAACGCAGTTGAATAGAGGCCCTGTATTTCCTTTTCTTGTGCAGCATAGGTGTACTTGAACAAGAAAGGCAATTTCTTTAATGTTTGTTAGGTGTAATCTGTGATGCATGTTTGGGTGATTTAAAAATTGGGCGCTTGTTTCCATTGTAGTTCAATAATTTCAATATCTTTTTGAACTGAACTAAATGGGTCATACACAGATTTAGGGTACCGTCTTTCCTGTGGACACATCGAAAGTTAACGTTTTTAAGGCCTAATTTTCTGGCTAAGCCAAACGCAACAACCCCGTCAGGACTGCTTTAGACCTATCATATAAAAACACTTATATGCACACAAGCTCTTAACTATTGACCACAGGAGAGACAACTTTGGTTTTTAAGAGTGTGTATGACCCAAATAACTTACTACTATTGTGAAATGAGATCAAAATATGTTGCTTCTGGAAAAGACAAACAGTTAGTAAATAAGAAAAAACTATTAACTGCAGCTCTATGATTACGTAGTCGCTAAAGAACCTAGTAATTTAAATTTAGATAGGTTCTCTAAGATCTATCTACCGGGTGTGGCCTATAATAGGAGCAATAAATTGAGGGATCGATTCCACACCACAAACGTAACAATATTTGGAAATAACTTACTGTTAACTTAATATTAATTAATTTAGATTTTTCAAGCAAGCAATGTATTGCGCAAAACTACGAAGTTTGTGGGCTGACAGTAGGTGTCAACTAGACTAATGGATGGAGTACATTGAAAATCCTATTTAGTTTGTTCGAAAAAAATCCCAAATAATATATAAATTACATGTTATTTAAAGTAGTAGAACAAATGTTGCTACGTTTATAGAGTAGAAACGATCCCTCAATTTAATGCTCCTATTACAGGCCACACCCGGTATTGACGATATTAAACATTAGTCTTTAGTTTTTGATTTAAAACCACCCCACCTGACCTTATATTATATTAAAGCCTCTTTATTCCTTATCCCTTAAATATTAAAAAGTGTTACTATATTTGTTAGCATGCTAATATTTATGTAAGTTTAGTTTTTTGGTTTGTCTTTGCTAAAGGCCTCCCCAGTTTGGTCCATTATTTTCCGTCCTGTACTTTCTTGGGCCAGAGACTTCCCGCTGTAGATACTATGTCGCCTGCCCATTCACCTTTTACCAATATGCCCTGACCTTAACGATGGTTAATTTCGTTTTACCAGATGCAATATAACGAGCTGAAAAGAATTCGTGACGCGACGGTAGTTCTAAAGGTACCGGTAAGGCTGAGTATTTCGAATTCTTGATGCGATGCAGATCCCACTCCGACGCCACGCGCTGTCCTTGTGTGCGTTAGGCTGCGTCGGTGCGAATGGCCTTTCTTACACTATATGATTTTGAGGTCATGATCCGGAATGGCCAAAAGTGAATAAGATGGTCATACTGAAACTCTCAAATAATTCACCGTTAATGTATGGAACACCTGTTTTTTTTGGCGATTTTGTGGTTGGTCCCATCGTAAAAGTTGTTTAGTATGACCGTCTTATTCACTTTTGGCCATTCCGGATCATGACCCCAAAA
This sequence comes from Acleris holmiana, assembly GCA_949316455.1. Classification (NCBI taxonomy): domain Eukaryota; kingdom Metazoa; phylum Arthropoda; class Insecta; order Lepidoptera; family Tortricidae; genus Acleris; species Acleris holmiana. The sequence goes on from OX438788.1 coordinate 1,929,992, forward strand.
TCACCCAGTATTATATTTAAAAGATAAAAAAACTCCCGAAATAATGGGTACCACTACTTCAATAGAAAACCAATAAAACCCTGCTGCTGCTTTCTGGATACATCTACCGTTCATTAGAGTGATACAGAACTTTATTTGGACCACTATATTAAAACTTCAGCCCATTAGCTTAAACCGTATTGACAGACCGATGGACGGACGGATAGACGGATAACAAAGTCATCTTAGAAGGGTTTCGTTTTTCAGTGTTTATTTACAAAGCCATATTTCGAAACATGTGTTATTAAATAAAACGGCAAATATCGTGTGACACTGCGAACAAGCCTTGATGTCTGAGATACAGCACGATTCCGCCATTTTGCGCGATCGCTCCCGCGCAATGGCCGCCGTCTGTCACTTTGACAGCTGCGATGAGACGTTTTCAATAAACAGTTAATACGAGCGTGCATCGTAGTGCACTTTGTGTTCATGCGTTACGAATAAAGTATGGAATATTAAATTGATTAAATCTGATCTACAGGTTGGTAAAAGGTAAGTTAATTTAACTTTCGTAACTTGAAACCCTCCATATAGTAGCGACATCTTCTTTTAGAGATGTTGACTCTTAAACAGGCAATCTGATTTCTATCAAACCTAGTTAAGAACCACTCCTATAAAACTAGCATTCTGTTATAAAACCGGTTAAGTGCGAGTCGGACTCGCGCACTGTTGGTTCCGTTAAAACTTGTAGGTTTAGAATGGAATTAAAACAGTTTTTTGTGATATATGTAATTACAAATGTAGTTTTCGAACTTTTCCCTTTACTTGTGCTGAAAGACCTCTCTTCTTCCCAAATTTCATGATTCTAGGTCTATGGGAAGTACCCTATAGGTTTTGATTCCCCTCAGAAGTGTTAGAAAATTGCGTTGACATAAAAGCTTGATCTTTTTACTGCTTTCAGAAACTGCAAACAAAATTATTTGCTGCAAAGGACGATGGGTAAAAATGTCCCCACCCACCAACAGTGATGAAACATGTGCCAGTTTATAGATCTTGGCAATATGATGTATTTTTTCTATGGCGACGATCACCATATGTATGGGGTTTTCTTGAAAAATCATAATCTTATCGTATGGAACTATGGAATTTGTTTGAAAATGAACACGTATGTAGATGATTTGCCTTGCCTGGGCCTCTATTCAACTGCGTTATAACGATATCGTTTTTGACCTGTTTCCGTATTGTCAACGTTTTGATAACTCTTATGTCATTTACAATAATGGCGACTGTGACATAAACGATTCTTAAACGTGTCAAACACGATATCGTTTTAACGCACCTGAATAGAGGCCCTGGCCCTTTGTTTTCATTAAAAAAATCCCATTGATTTTGCTACGAAGATAAGTATTTTGTCTTTTATTGGGTCCTAATGAACATATAGACCTGCAGCCCGTTACTGTTGGAGGGGGGGGACGGGGTCCATACAAAATTGCCCATCACCCTTTCAACTTGATACCTCCACTCATTCCTGAGAAAAAGAGTATTGACAAACGCACAGACAGACAGACGGTTGTTTTTTTCCTTTTAGGCACTGAACTCTACAAATACCACGTCCAAATCAGTTCATCCGTTTGGGAGTTACGATGTCATAAACAGGTTCTCTGCCTTTTCGCTGACAAATCTTTGACAAATGCATCGTTTCGCAACCTGTTATTTTGCCATCTGGTTTTTTTTTCTGTAACTACAATTTTTTCTGGATTTTTATAAAACTAACCTAACCTAATGTTACACGATGGTCCTGAAATAAATCCAGAATCATTTACAGTTTCGGAAAAAAAACACGAGTTGTGAAATGATATGTTTGTGAAATATATATTTTATGAAAAGTTAATTATGAAATGATAGGATCCCGATAAACAGACAGACACACAGACGGACTACAATGCGTATAACTTATAACACCCTCTTTTGCGTCAAGGGTGATAGAGGTTATGACGCGATTGCGTTATCTTGAAAACCTATTCACGTGTTTTTTTTTCAACTCGTTTAAAACCGTACCTTTAAGGGGGCACCGAGCTTTTTGCGCTCATTAACTTTAGGTATTTTATGCACTCTGTGTATGTGTGCGTATAGCACACCAGCAAGGAGCGAGCCGGAGCCATGCGCCGGCCGCGCGCCGCGCCTGACGAGCCAGGTTGCTACCAATGTTTACAAAATAAAAAACATAATCGATTCCGAATACTTTTATTAAAATATTGACTATAAGAAGTTAAAAACTTTTTTCAGTCTACATTTTTTTTAAATTTGTTGTTTACTGTCGGTAGGTAAGGTAGGATTGAATTACTTGTATGAGGTACAGTCACATCACGAGATTGTTGAGCCACTCTAGAACCCACTCACAGATAGATAGATAATTTTTAATTAATGTCGTTTGTACATCTAAGGTGTACATTTAGCTAGTGTTAAGTTATTTATAATATTTATTGGGCAAATTGTTCGGCTAAAGAGAATAAATCATAAGTAAAAGCCGTACATCTTCCAATCGGCCATCTTCCCTCTCCGAAGGTTACCGGGAGAACCCTTTCATAGAAAGTTGACGGTAAATTTTGACGTAAATAATTTCTTTTGCGTGACTTGACGCTGTCATTAGGACAGAGTTCTATGGTGGCTCAACAACCCCGTGATTTAATGTGACTGTATATTGAAATGTAATAAAACCTAATTACCTTTATTGACAATATTCTAAGCACAAAATAAAGTGAACTCAATACCTAATGTAAAGTAATAAGAACGGCTGAGTAGGGCAAAAATCCCAGTCATGGACCCTTTCTTCAAGATATTATTTTTAACTGACTTCAAAGAAAAGGAAGTTCTCAGTTTGACCTGTATGTATGTATGTATGTTTGTCCGCGATTATCTCACGTTTGGCTGAACCGTTTTTAATGCGGTTTTCAGAAAAGTATTTGTTTCACATAGGAGAAGGTTTTGGTATTTTAACCGTCTTTAAAAAAAGGATCTTAGTTTGTACGAATGTTTATCCATGATTATTTCCGCAAAAACTTCAATGTCTGATTCTGATCACTATAAAGTATAAAATTAAATTGATGTTTTAAAAAACTAAAAACTTAAAGCTGCTGTATCAATCACATATTTAGAAGTTCCTACTTAATGTTTGTATGTATATAATGTAATGAATAATGTACGCAGGTATCTTTAGAAAAAATATTAGGACATAAGAAACAACAATAATCAATATCGGATTTTACTTCACAGCATTATTTTGTCTGTGTGAGTAAGCAATGTCATTGTCTATTTCTCCATCCACTGAAAGACAAGAAATTTGGTCCATTGGCATCCTGTAATAAAACAGAACGTTTTGATTTAACTATAATTTATTTATTAACAGAATTAGTTTTTGGATGAAATTTTGTAATCCTCATTCTATAAAAATAATTCGTATTTGGGACTTAAAATTCCATTGTGTGGTAAATTTTATAATCGATGTCAACCAATTCATTTACTCTGTAAATTGAAAAAATATAAAGATAATGTGAAAATTCATACTAAATTTATTAAAATGTTTTCCTATACACCTCTTACTATTTTTACGCATACCTCACCGGTTCATTAGGTATCTAACTCTTCGCTTTGTAGCGAAGTGCCAACAACTGGAACATTAACCCTATAAATAAAAAAATATGAATAATTTTGCAATTTTACTCATTTGTTGAAATATAGTTGTTAGGTACTGAGTATACTTACGGAGTATTCTCTTTGTATTCAGATTTCTGGAGATGTCTTGCTCTAGAAATATTGAAACCATCCCAAGAAGTAACAATATTATATAATTAATTTTAGTAAAAAAAACCTCGGGTCGTTCTAAGAAGCTTGTTTTGCCTGTAAATGTGTTTTTTTAGCTAAACTATTTTTATATCTTGGTAAATATTCACCATAGAAGTGTATTTTTTATATACCTACCTACTAATTGAAAGAACTTCGCGTGTTGTTTAAAATTACTTGTGTAAATAAACCAATTTTGGCCCAAAACATCAAGACTACAACTAAACGATTACAAAGTCTTAGTAATACAAATCGATACATCTCGAAAATCAGTCTATGTTGCTACCGATTTATTTTCTCCTCCCTTAGCGTGGCATTTTGACAACTGTCAAATCAGGTTTCTTAGAACTACTCCACTATCAGTAGGTTTACGATTTTGACTAACTTCATTTCTTCACGCAATCGTTTAGCATTGTGCTTTTGCCAACCCCTTCTCTTCCTTTCTTGGTTGTGTTTGTTCCCCATTTAAAATAAAGTGAATAATCACAAAAATCGCGATAAACGCAACCAACCACCAAGCGACACAGCCTCCACGTCCGACGGCCGAAGCCTGACTAATGCGGACATGGGGGAAACGTGACGGCTCTAGCTAAAATGGACGAAACGCGTGCGAATTTAGGTATTTCCTTCATATTAGTACAATAAAAACACATTTTCAAATCTAAAGTGTAGAATATATAGAAGACGTGTAGTTTTGTTGTAAATCCAAAACTGATGATCTTCCGTGAAGTAATTACGCCGTACTAAGTGTTTATTTTGTTATGTAGAGGTATCTTTGGATGTTTTTTCTATCGAGGGAAGTACAAGTAATCGTGTTTCTAAAGTATATGATATATAGAGTGATTCCTTAAATATCTTACATATGAATTGCATAACTAAAGCTTCAGTAAAAACAATGCAGCAGGCGATCAAACGAACGCATTTTTTTCGTAATTACGTATCGTTGCCTCGGCGCACTCTTAAGCGTTCATACCTACTTGATATTTTTTTTATAAAACCCCGCCATTGGTATGACGGAGTTAAATATTTTTAAATAAATGAATATACAACTTAATATTCTGTAATTATCGTCATATCGAGCGATAGAGAAAACACGTTTGTTGTATGGGAGCCACTTAAATATGTATTTTATTCTGTTTCTAGTATTTGTTGTTATAGCGGTTGTTATCTGTGTAAATTTCAACGCTCTATCTAGCTACCATGGATACAGCCTGGTGACAGACAGACAGTGGAGTAATAGGGTCCCGTGTTTACCCCTTGGATACGGAACCCTAAAAGAAAGGGCACGTGATTTTCATCTTTATTTAATTTCATTACAAAATTTTGTTAAAACAACGAACATTGTACGACCCAAATTGAATAAAGATGTCTCCTCGCCTTAGATTGTACAAATATGCAAATTTAATAGTAATTGTTTTCTAAATTTTATTACAAAATGTCCCGAAGAGTTTTTACCATAATCTGAATGGTAAACGAAATCGTAAAATATCTTGGTTGCGACAAATAATTGGTGTTTTATACAGATCCTTGGGCTTTAGGGAAATGAAGGAATAATGTGGACATGACATGCATTTTGATATGGTTTTATAGTTTATCCATTGCTGATTGAAAGCGATATTAATTAAATGATCATGACGAGTCAGCGATAATTTTATATGATATAAATTTGCATGTAGAGGAAGCAAAAGTTGTATGTTTAGACCATTTTTTTTTATGTTAAGGAGAAGGCACACGAGCACTCAGGCCACCTGATGGTAAGTGGAATCTGAGACCCATAGACAATTGAATTCTCAAGACTATAATCCTAAGACCTCAAATGCGTTGCCAACCCTGAGGACTAAGATGGAATGCCTCTATGCTAATATATCATTGACTGGTATAGGTCGGTGCACTTAGCAATCCATAGTCTCGCCTATCCCTTTTGGAGATAGGCGTGAAGGTATGTTTGTGTATGTATAAATTTGCTCTAAAGGGCTTAACTTTTAGGGTTAGTATATTAATGAGGCCCTCTTAGGGAATTTGACAATGTAAAAGTAGCGATTGTGTGGGACAGTGTCGATTTTTTTGACAAAGAAAAGGAAAGGCAGCTGTGAGATATTATAGGGTTATCAATTAATAATCATAATAAATAAAAGACCGAGATACTCGTACTAAAAACACAACGTATTAATAAAAAGGGCACCAATTTTTTTCAACTTTGCCGCCGAAAACATTTTAATTTTAATATTTTTTGGTTTGCACACATCTTTGAAGTAGCGGTAGTAAATTTATTGATAATTTTTGACGTAATCCATATAAAACATCATATTTACCATCACTAGTCCGTACCTATATAAAATAAAAATGAAGATACAATACAATACAATACAAAACACTTTATTGTCCACCAAACAAAAACATTACAGATAAATAGCACAATTTAAGACCCAGGTAAACAACAGACGATCTTATCGCTGATTAGCGATCTCTTCCCGACAACCTTAGAAGGGATAAGGTGTCAAATTAAAACATTTTACACAGTAGGTGGTGCAAATTGCGAATAATAACAAAAAAACTATGCTAGATATAAAACAATACATTTATAAATATACGCTTACCAAACTGATAATATATAATCAAATACATACTAACACAAATGAATACATTATTATGACTTACATAAACAAATATACAGTGTGTTACCGGCATGAGGGCTTTAAATGTAGGTATACGACTTTAGAAAATAACTTAATTTACAGTAAGTTATAGGTGATCAAACTTTCAAACTTTACTAGTAAAATCAGTGAATTAATTTATTTTGTATGAAAAATAAAAATTAAAAATTACCTCATTTTTTTAAGTCGTAGAACAAAGAGTTCCATTTGAGGAGTAGAATCGATACCTACATTTAAAGCCCTCATGCCGGTAACACACTGTATAGTAATAAATAACTACATAAATAAATATCAATACATCCACATCAGGGAAAGAAAAAAAATATGCATGATATCAACTTTTCATTGCATAAACAGAAACACGAAACGTATATACAAAGGCGAACTTATTTTAAGGAATCTCTTCCAGTTAACCTTATCCTTATTTATCCTCTGCTACCGATATTTGTCTCCTATAAAACTAAACTCGTTAAGTCGCACGATTTTTTTATGTTAGGATAAAAAGTGACACTTCCACCGCGTCTTATCCACAACGAGCCATCTTTTTTTAAACCCCTACCACCCGACCGAATACAAATGAACACCCGGCGCTTCGGCGAACAAACAAACGTCATATATTTATGTATATATACTTGTTGCTCCGATATTGTTCAGTTTGTTTTATAAAGGATAACCATGATATAGTATTGTTTGCTGATGATACGTCACTTGTGTTCAAAGTTAAACGACAACAGCAGTTTAATTTCGATGTAAACAATGCTATATCAAAAGTAGTCGATTGGTTTAGTGTTAATAATTTATTACTGAATGAGAAAAAGACGAAATGTATAAAGTTCATGACTACTAATGTGAAAAATAGTCAAACTACTGTAACTATTAAAAATGACAAACTAGACCTAGTTAATGATACAGTGTTTCTTGGTATAACGTTAGACTCCAAGCTCCAATGGGGTCCTCATCTTGCTGGATTGGCGGGTAGACTCAGTTCTGCAGTTTTTGCAGTTAATAAGATTCGGCAATTAATAGACTTAGATACCGCTCGATTAGTTTATTTTAGTTACTTCCATAGTATTATGTCATATGGTATTTTACTGTGGGGTAGTGCTGCTGATGTAAATAGCATCTTTGTTCTACAGAAGAGGGCTATTCGTGCTGTCTACAAGATGGGCCAGAGAGACTCGCTTAGAGATAAGTTTAAAGAAATTAATATATTGACCATGCACAGTCAATACATTTATGAAAACATTATTTATGTTCATAAAAACATCGCTAAATTTAGAAAGAACTGTGACATACATAATGTTAATACCAGAAATAAATATAAGCTCGCAGTGCCCTTCACGCGGCTCCATAAAATAAAAAACTCTTTTATGGGTAAATTGTATTAGGTTCTATAATAAGCTCCCAAGTAATGTTACTGAACTATCAGTAAATAAATTTAAGAGTTACGTTAAGCGTAAACTAATTTCTAAAGCATATTATAGTATTAAAGACTATATTAATGATAACAATGCTTGGGACTGAATTGCTTGTAATAAAATGTTTAGTCCTTACGACAAAAGGTTGCGAACGTCGAAAAAAAAAAAGACATCCGACAGAGTTTCTTACAGGTTCTTCTCTGATCGGTCGCGATTTGAACCTGCAGTCAATTTAGGCTAAGTCGCTACTATGACGTTTCAAAAGAGTTTATTATTTGTAAACCTACTTGAATAAAGATTATTCTGATTCTGATTCTGATTCTTATGTCTGTCTTGAGTTAAGGGAGGATTTAGATCTTGTTTTTACATGCTTTTATTTAACTTGCACTAGGCTGAGATTCTATACGATAAAACCGGGCAAGAGCATGTCGGACCATGCTCAGTGTAAGGTTCCGAAGCCATTAAGTACTACAAACATAAAAATCAACAGGTAATAACAAATTTTCTATTTAAATTCATTTGGTGCCGTCTTAGATGATTTTAGCAGGTATAAACACTTTAATCGCCTGTATCTCAAGGACCAACGATGTCTACTTAGTCGTGATAGTTTTCCTTATAAATTCGTTATATGCGCTTTTATTTGAGATTTTTTCAGATTTTTAGTGTTTGTAGTTTTGGCTTTGGGGGGAGGGGGGGACACTTGACTCTTAAATTAGCGCTTTAAAGCTTAATATTTCATAAACGGATCCCTTGATCGGAAAATAGTTTTAGTGCCCCGTGCAAGTGCTGAGATTCTATACGATAAAACGACATTGCCTTGGACATTTGTTCCTGAGCTTGGATGTTTTCTAAGTATTGAGGTATGTATGTCTCAATATAAGTATGTTTATCGTTGTCTAGTACCCATAGTGCAAGCCTAGAGCTTAGTTTGGGACTAGGTCAATTTGTGTGACATTGTCCCCTGATTCATTAGTTTGATATTGATAAGTGGGTCATTCTTATTATTATTATTAATGTTTTAGTGTTTGAATATACGTCCAAACATTTATTCATCTATTAGTACTAAGTAATCTTTCACTTTCTCTACCCAGTGTTTTTTTTTATAAGTTGGTTTTTCATAGAATAGCGTGACATAGTGGTAATACAAAATTTAGTCTCCTCTGAAACCGGCCACTCTGTCACAGTATATTCTGAAAAACCACCATAAAGAAAAAAACATTATCGCCACCGCAATAATCATTAATTAGTCCAAATAAAAATTCAAAAATTATAACCATAATTATCAATAGTTGAAAAACGCAAAATATAGAAAAATTACGATTTATTGTCGGTATAAAAGTAGAACGACCCAAGTACGTAACGACTGCTCGTCGTCGTAAAGAAGTACTCGTACATTAGGCAACAAAAGCTTACCTCAAAATATATTACGAAACGTCTGTTACTAAATTTCAATTATTTTCGTCACTAAAACTATTCGAAGCGGACTTCAAGCTAAATAATAACAAAACTAATTTTCTACGAATTACTGGAGCCTATAAACTTTTAATATCATTCCATATTCCCTGTTAGTCATAAAACGCGAAAAATTCGCTTAAACTATGAAATGAACTGCGTTTTACATTGCTCAAGCAACTCCGCAGTTTTACTGCCCGTAAAAACTAACTGCACGTTAAATTCACTAAACAGTTGGCATACAGAGTAGTTTTTAATTTTGAAACTGTGATTGTTTAAGACATTTGTAAAGGCAGTCACGTTTTAGGGTTCCATACAGGGAGTCAAAGGGGACCCTATACTAAGACTATACAATGTCCATCCGTCCGTATATCCAATAAAAAAAAAACCTTTTTTAATTTTTCGTAAGAGTTTGTGGTTTTATTTTTCAGAATATGTATTATGACTGATTTCCTTATAACAGTACCATCTTATCCATTAACCACCCGCCAAGCAACAGTGTTCGCATTGTTGTGTTCCGGTGTAAGGATAAGACAGCCGGTAAAATTACTAGCATAGAGGCATTCCATCCTAGTCCTCAGGGTTGGCAACGTATTTGAGGTCTTAGTATTATAGTCTTGAGAATTCTAATGTCTATGGGTCCCGGTTTCCCGGTTTTTAGACTTAGCCTTTTAGTTTTAGTTTAGTTTTACTTTCAGTTTTAATTTTAATTGGTAAGTTTTTATAATTTTTGTCTCGTAGCACTTTAGTATCTCATAAAAGTCATAAATAATCCACTATCTCTAATTTGCAATCTATCGGTGACAATTTCAAGACTGTAAACCCTGAGACTGGGAATGCCTCTATGCCGTTTGTATTATTTCCGCAGAGGAACACAACCCTGTGAACACTTCTATTTGGCAGCAGGATAAAGCAGGCAATATGGTTTTATCGAATAAAATAGAGGCTAAGGCTACGATCGCTTGATATTTCAAGGTACATTGAAAAAACGAATAGGTTGATTTTACCTATATTTAGGGTTGATACAGTTCCTACCCAAAAAAACCGGGCAAGAGCATGCCGGACCATGCTCAGTGTAGGGTTCCGAAGCCGTTAAGTACTACAAACATAAAAATCAACAAGTAATAATTAATTTTCTATTTAAAGTCAATTGTTGCCGTCTTAGATGATTTTAGTAGGTATAAACACTTTAATCGCCTGTATAGTTCTATAAAAATTGTTATATTATGTTCTTTCATATAACATTTTTTTCAGATTTTTAGTATTTGTAGTTCTTAATCGAAAAACTGTTTTCACAAACCCGTAATATTTTTAAAAGAACTATCTAACGACACCCCACACTATAGAGTAGACGAGAAAAAAAAATACATCCCCAAGTTACGTATAGGGGAGGTACCTAAAAAAAAACCATTTATTGTACCACTTTGTTGGCGTGACTAATATGCATATTTATGCCAAATTACGGCTTTCTAGTACTAAGTCTCTGCGCTAGGCTGCGGACGGACGGACATGGCGAAATTATAAGGGTTCCTTCTTTGACTACGGAACCCTAAAAAGGTCCTACAGAAGGTTGCATCAAACTTTTAATTGTGTTATTTTGACGAAGCTCATGGGTAAGACCTGTATGAACCCCAATTATAGGTAAAAATCAACCTTTTCGTTTTTCCAGTGTACATTTACAAAGATTCCGGCATATTCTTAGCAGGCTTACACCAGGCTACAGCGATATAGCCGATCGATCGCTACCTGCAATATCTGAAACATTCATAGCGTAGTCTTGGAGCATTGATTTTTCTCCGACCTGGACCTGGACACGCCTCTCGAGGATCAGCGAAGATACGAGCAGAGTTAGTGAGCTCGTGGATGCGGTAAGTAAATTCTCACTTCAGGGGGGTTAATATGACATAACTATGCAGTTCTGACGTTCAGAACCCGGTTTTTTGTATAATGCTGTGGGCCGAGCACGCTGCCCCGGGAACACTTCTGACATAGGGTCGGGACTTTCATTCGTGTATTACATATTCCAACGTAAGTATAAATAAGTTTAGGGGTGGTGGGACCCTGTGCAGTGTCCGTCCGGATCGCTACCACCATCTTATCCATTAACCACCCGCCAAACAACAGTGTTCGCATTGTTGTGTTCCGCTGTGGGGATAAGACAACCGGTGAAATTACTAGCATAGAGGCATTCCATCTTAGTCCTCAGGGTTGGCAACGCATTTGAGGTCTTAGGATTATAGTCTTGAGAATTCAAATGTCAATGGGTCTCAGATTCCACTTACCATCAGGCGGCCTGAGTGCTCGTGCGCCTTCTCCTTATCATAAAAACAAACCCGAGGAAATAACTGTACGAGGATCTAGTCGTGGGCAAACATCTAATAAAACATAACATAAAACATAAAATCACGCCTTCGTCCCCTGAGTGGGGTAGGCCGAGCTACAGAAATACAAACATCTCTTAAAAGACTTGTTGATAATTCTGTAACCCCGTGTGGTTGCCGGGTTAAAATAGTGCCACTCCATGTCTTCCCGTGGACGTCGTAAGAGGCGACTAAGGGAATAAAGGCTTGTAGTACTTACTGTTAGGCGATGGGCTTGCAACCTGTCAATAATACACTAGTAATCTTCTTGGCCAAGATGTGGTTACAGAATTATCAACAAGTCTAGTAACACAACGATGGAAATACCGAAAATACGTCGCGTAAATTGGGCTGTGTCAAAATTCGCATCTTTAGAATTATAGTGACCTAATCCACATAATGTTGAATTTCGACTTAGGTCTCTATAATACAAAATTTATGGCTCAAAATCGAAAGCTGAAAACATTTGAACTAGGTCACTATAATTCAAACATTCTCAGCTTTCGATTTCGAGTCATAAATTTAGTACTATAGAACCCTAAATCGAAATTCATTTTTTTTGGATTAGGTCACTATAATTCTAAAGATGCAATATGACGTAACATCTTGTTTAATCTGTAATACCACTTAGATTTTTTTTGGAAATAATTCGATATCAGGCTAGCCGTGTTTTGATTTACTGTTTTTGAATCTACCAAAATATCACACCGGAAGTGGCTAGGAAAAAGTTTGTACCCTAAAAAGAGTATATTTATGGTGAAAATTAATTGATTGACATCAGACCTAAAGGACTGAAACTGAAATCCAAAAATAAATGTATAAGGGAACATAAAAATAATTTACACGAAGCGGCTGAATTTTTTCAACGTTGTAATTATTTTCAACTATCCTGTTCATTTTCGGCTGGATTCATAGAGCGTTAAATCGGTATGTTTTTGTGATGCAGGAACCAAAATAAGTTAAAAAAAAATTAAAATTGTTCATTCAGTAACTTAAGCTAGGTTACAGTATCTGTGCTGGTGCCTCTTTTTAAGTATACTAGATACTTGTGCTAAGAGAACACCGTTCTTCCTCATGTAGTGACTTGCAATTTTAGCTTAGGTGCAGGTATAGGTATAACTTAAATATAAATTTAAATTTAAGAGTAATAGGAAACATTTCGTATTAAATAAGGTATGTGTGTGTATGTGTGTGTGTGTGTGCGAGTGCGTGCGTGTGCGTTTATGTAAGTAAATTTTCAATATCAAAATAACTTTTAGTTTTTAACCATTTAGTTAAGATACTTTAACACTTATATGTGGTACAGGAATAAATATCAATGTGCTTATTTATAAGATTATACAGTTTGGCAGATCGTGCTGCTTGTTGTCGCCTTGCAAATACAGATTTCACTGTCAGAGTGTGGATTACTTTAGTCCTTTTCCTACGTGTATTTGTTTTTTCCGGGGTGTATGTGGTTGCCTTGTGTGTTTTTAAAATTAGGTTTAATATATACAATTTCCTTACAGATAACAAGTCAGAGAGTATATAAAGTTCGTTTGTGGGAAATCTGTACGGCTTTAGATACATAACTTTAAGAAGTGCCCTTTGAGCTCTCTCAAGCTCAAGAAACTTGCTCTTTGTTGAACCTCCCCATATAGGGATACAGTATGTGAGGACTGACTGAGCTAGCGATACGTAAACATTATTTAGCATGATCTTCGTCACTACGTGCCTAAGATTTTTAAAAATATAGATGAGTTTGCGAATTCTATTCATAATGTTCTCAATGTGCAAGTGCCAGGTAAGACGCTGGTCAACCAAGTGGATTTTATATGTAAGTATAAGAAAGAAAATTAGTTAATCTAGATATTTTAAAAGTAAATAATACTGATAGCATTTTTGCTCTATTTTAACAAAAGTATAACAATATATATTTTTACTGTCGTCTACCTTATAAAATTACTGTCATACATATCTTGTTGTCTCCGTACAAAGAAATCTTAATTTTTCTGGGTATACGTGACGCAGTAAACGCACCACTGGGGTTAAACGTTGCGTCAGATACTTAACTTCAGTGTGGTCGAACCTTTAGTTGCGTTTCATAAATATACCGCATCAACTCTTTCCAACATCTTACAAAAAACCGACCACGCCCACCGCTAGCTCCGCCCCTTTTCAATGGGCGTGTCCACATAGACAAGATAGCTTATTTACGGAAGTATATAACAGTTAGACGGAAATGATAAACTAGGAAGGAAAATGTACAGTCAGTAGCGAAAGTCGTCCAGGATACAACATCAACATTATTATGTATTTATGGAAAATTTTGATATAGACTTGCCGATTTTTATTTTCTTGGGTAGGTATACTTGGACAGAGAAATAATGTACTTAAATTATATAGAAAACTGAAGATTAATGTCTCACTAGTAACTCTCATTAGCTTATACAAATTGAACCTGGGACTAAGGAATGCAATCCCTACTCGATATTAGTATAGTTTTTATTCTACTGTAAGTGAAGGTTGTGGTTTTATTTTAAATTAATGTTTTGAATTATAGTGTAAGTGACTTTTAAAGTGCGTCCCCTGCCGCACCCATGGTCTCCGGCAGAATATCAGCGCTGCAGCGCAATGCTGCAGCACATGCTGAGCCGGCGCCCTTTCACGGAGATGCCGTGGTATTAAATTATTGTTTAAGATGTTGCACAATTTTATCTCGCTTTTTATAGTTTTGTGTGTGTTTATTTTAGACTTTTTGTGATTTTGTTATATTTTCATGTCCACGGCATACTTATTAAGGTGAATAAAGCTTTTTTCTATTCTATTCTATTCTATTCTATATTGCAAATTCGAGATCCCGCGGGATTAGAAATATCAATCCCGCGGGATCCCGAAATTTTCGGGATTCCGTCTAGTTTAAAAAAAAATGTTAAATTCGGATGACTGAAAAAGCTAATAACTGCTTGTTGGTGAGAGTGAGGTTAACTAAAATAACATATTACTCGAAAGAAAATAAAAACCTTTATTCTTTAATGTTACCAACTAAATAATTATCAGGTTTTAAGGAAATTAACATAGGTAAATTAGGTAATCAAAACAATAAGCATATTTCAAGGGAATTAGGAAGTAGTTACCTACGAGTGATTTTGAAAATGACTCCTTAAAAAACAAGGGGTATTAATAGTGTCATCTGCTAAACGGCTTCTAATGTCCGTTGCAATACCCCGCTGCTGAGAATGCCCTCTCCGCCTCAACACTGGTTGGCAACAGCGTGGCGAAGCAATTATATGCAAACTGCAAAATCGCCCCCTTGTTCCTCCACACTCAAATAAATCCATTTCTTTTTTGATGGTAGACTCTAATTTGTCTAAGCTAGTGGACGTCGATATACATGCACACACATAGCGCCCCGAGTGGACGTGTGTAGCGTCGCTGACCACTGCCGCCCAATCCCGTCAGTCTCGAACGGGATCTCGTCATATGATGCGTCGGGATTGATCCCGAAAAATTACACGAGATCTCGCGAGATCGGGATCCCGCGGGATCGGGATTGCATTCCCTACCTGGGACCGCTAGCTTCGTAGGCAGGGTCACCTGGGTCACTACCAATTAGGCCAGCAACATATAAGGTTAACCCTTTGAACGCCAAGAACACCTAATGCGTCGTGTACTGTCGTGCCTACCACGCCGTCGACGCTTATAGTTGTCACAGATACAGCGACAAATAGACCACAGGTTTTGTGACGTAATGTTGGAATTAGCTGTGGTTTGCAGCTGTCATTGGCGTGTGAGGACCACTTTTGTGTCAAGTCAAGGGCGGCGAAGAGGTTAAAATCAAACGCGGTTATAAACAAAATGTCGTCATTCCGACCTCTAGACCATAGCGCGCGTAGTAAACACTAAATAATAATAATAAAAGAAATGTATGCTTATGAGTAGGTACGAATACAGCGGAGATAGATGACGGTACGTTATACGACCACCAGTGCACAGCGAATTTAACATTGAAATAAATAAAACGAGCAAGTTTATAGTGACAGTAGTGATTTATTATTGTTAATTGTAATCGTAATCCAAACATTTATTGTGCGCGTGTAAGTTGGTGGCGTTATACAAAATATAGGGCTGAAAATAGACATACCAATAACAAAATCTACCGTCATTAAAAAAAAAAAAATAACAATAACAATGCTCAAGTGCTCGGCCTGTGCTAAGTTTATGACGCGCAATGATGGTGCTGTATGTCATAAATGCAGCTGTCATTACCATCCAGCATGCGTGGGATTTTCTGCCACGGCCGCAGTCCCTCGAGAATGGAAGTGCCCGGCGTGCAAAAGGTCTCAACCGAGAGACAACAAAGCCGAAACGCCGGTCAGGGGGCTCTCTACCCAGACCGCCACTACCCTGTCCGTCGCCGCGGACTCCGCCGTAGTCACGGCAGCCACGGACCCAGTGCGCGTGGGCGCGCGAACCTCGCCGGCGCCCTTGCCCGGCGGCGAAGCGAAGGAGGGACAGTCGGCACTAGGTCACGAGATCCGGCTGTTCAGGGAGGAGCTGCAGGTCGTCCGGCAGGAGTTCAGGGAGTTCCGGCAGGAGTTCTTGGACGTAAGGGCTAGCCTTACAGTTTTCACTGAGAGGCTCGAGAGGCTGGATGGGCGCGTCGACACTTTGGAGCGTCAAGTCGCGAATGGCACCGTGTCGGTGGCTCACAAGGCCATGGAGGAAGCCATCGCAACCCTCCAAATGGAGCTGTCCGCAAATTATAGTTAAATTCTTCCTTTTTCTTTTGTTTATTTGTTAATTATGTTTCAGTAAGATGTAAGCATGTAGTTTTGGTATTTATTTTGTCACTTACTACCTATAAGTATTTGTTTAACAGGATTGTTTTTATTTTTTCATTTTCCTTTATTAAGTATATTTATTTATTCGTTTAGCGTACCGTCCGTCTGTCACAAACGGAGCTGGCTGAAAATCAGCGCTGTAGGTGTTGAACACCTCAGCATCATGCTGAGCCAGTGTCCGGTTCTCTGCCGCGAAGACACACTCACTACTCTTTTATTGTTCTTTTGTGTTTTTACTTTTTTCTGTGTGTATGTGTGTAGTGAATAAATGTATTTTTCTTCTTCTTCTTTCTTTTAAGACAAATCTGTATAAACTTTTTTTTTATACACCTAAAAGAAACCTTTTGTCGAATTGTCACACACATACTGAAAAAAAAAATGGTCGGTTGGTGGTGATTGTTGATTCCATACGAGCCTAACAAGACGCTAGATACATCAACAAATAAATATCTCGGGACAATGTCACACAAATTGACCTAGTCCCAAACTGAGCTTTAGGCTTGTACTATGGGTACTAGACAACGATAAACATAGTTAGATAGAGAAATATACAGGTGTCATTACACACAGGCGTCACAGTATGATGCAGGCTTAGCCTAGTTTGGGGTCCGTCAGATGTATCTTTTCATGTATACTCGTGTGTTATAAAAACAAAACAAAACAAACTTAACTTAACTTTATGACTTTACCTTATTTTCCAAAAAAACATACATACATACTATCATGCCTTTATTCCCGGAGTGGGGTAGGCAGAGCTACAGAAATACCAACAACTACAAAAAGAGTTGTTGGCAATTCTGTAATCACATTTTGCACAAACAGGCTAAGTTATTTATTAGTGTATTTTAGTGACAGGTTGCAATGCAAGCCCATCGCCTAACAGTACTAGAAGCCCTCATTCCTTTAGTCGCCTCTTACGACATCCACGGGAAGACATGGAGTGGCACTATTCTAACCCGGCAACCACACGGGGTATTATAATTATAATGCATATTTTCCAAAAAAATATGCAATATAATTACAATTTGTTTCTTATACGGATCGAAATTGTGCAATTAATTTTAGACAAAATGAAAATGAGTATATTAGTTGTCATGCTCATATTTTTTATTAAAACCATATTGATAAAATAGCTTATTATTCCATCACGAATGACGTCATCATGGTTTAGGTAGGTAAAATTTGTATTATCAAAATCCTTTAAAAAACATTAGAATAGTCCCAGCCCAGATATTTCTTTGCTAACTGTATACCGGTACAGTTCTAAAGATACCTGACGCTGTTAGAAACATTGACAACGTGGCAGATTCAATTTAACTTATAACAAGTTATTGTAACTTTAACCAGTGATATTAAGTTATGTGTGTAAATAATTTATTGCGCAAACAGGGCTGAGATTCTACACGGTAATAGCGATATCGTCTGTGACGTATTTCTTAACCTGTCGCGTGGGCACCGAGTGATACTGCGAAATAACTTTTTTAAACCTGAGCAGTCTGTCTCTGACAAAATTTGATTGATTACAGTCGTTGCCCAGTGGGTCGAGCACGCTGCCACGGGACTTAAGTGTGAAATGAAGTCAAACGGGAACTAGTGTCAAATATTATTATGAAATTATTAAAGTGACAGCTATCCGGGGACTAAGTTGCTTAGTAATTGTAATGTATGAAACGGAACGCACATATGTGTTCGTCGGTTTCGTCAGTTTATGTACTGTGTACGTTGTGTGTGCGTAAATAAATTAAACATTTATAACAATTACAGTGTTATCAATAGCCGGAGTGGCTCACAATTATCCAGCGTTGGTCCTGTTTAGTCAGGGCTAATTAGAAGACACTAAAGTAATAAAAGGACTCAAATCAAACAAAGCACACTTTTATTTAAACCTTAGTTCTATATTCTTACGTTGGAATATGGAATAGACGAATTATCCCGACCCTATGGTAAAAATTGACCCGTGGCAGCGTGCTCGGCCCACTGAAATAGTGTTGCTATGGCAACGTAGCAACAACGGCTACTATTGGTGATACGACGCCCATTCAGCTATTCATTTAGTCGTTATGGCTACGTTTCAACTAAACTGGCATTCGAAATTCGAAACTTTATGTAGAATTTTTCTATCCATCCCACTTCTGCATTAGTGGCCATCAACATCGAAGAAAAAGTAACGTTACTTACACAAATTCTTAACTTAGTGGTAGTAGGACCCTGTGCAGGGTCCGTCCGGATCGCTACCACCATCTTATCCATTAACCTACCGCCAAGCAACAGAGCATTGTGTTCCGGACATAAGACAACCGGTGAAAAAAAAAGGTATCTACTGTTGCAAACCAAATATAAAAGTTTGTGCACTGGAAAAAGTACCCTGTATATCTCTTGTTTACAAGCTTTTTATCAACTTGCAATGTTTGTACTTATGTATGTTCGGATCAAATCTCGTAGGAAAGATTTAAAACACTTCCATTGGACCGATTGAGCTGAAATTTGATATACCTACGCACAATGACATTATCGAGCTAATAATATGGCATCATCGAGCTGGTATGATCATGGAGTCGGGAGGTGACAATTTTTGACAGCAACTTTTTCCGCGCGTGTCTATCTACTCCAGTTTTTTCGCCTCAATAAGACGTACAGTACGTCTAAGAATTCCCACCACTCCCGAGGCACCCCAACGCAACCAATAAAAGTCGTTGGCAGCCTTATAAAGTATTAACGTCGCGGTCCGCCCGTAAACATGGGGGCAGGATATGTTGCCAAATTACGGACGTTTGACCTTGTCGAGGCAATTGGGGTTATTTGCGGTGAAAGAAGTTACACCAACAAGAAACAATAACCAACGATAGCTCAAAAAGCATCAAGACAGACACACAGGCGTCAAATTTGTATTTTATAACACCTTTTTTGTCAAGGGTTAACCCTTTGAACGCCAACGACCACTAAAGTGGTCATGAGCTGTCATGCCTACAACGCCATCGACCATTATATAGGTCACAGGTACAGATTAGCCTAGTTGGTAGTGACCCTGCTTCGAAGCTAGGGGTCCTGGGTTCAAATCCCGGTAAGGGCAGATATTTGTGTGATGAGCACGAGTATTTGTTCCTGAGTCTTGGATGTTTTCTATGTATTTAAGTATATATTTCTATATATAAGTATGTTTATCGTTGTCTAGTACCCATAGTACAAGCCTAGAGCTTAGTTTGGGACTAGGTCAATTTGTGTGACAATGTCCTGTGATTTATTTTTAAAAGAGACGTTATTTCGTATGGATTAAGTGAAATATTGCATAACTTTTAATACATGTTTGGCGTGTAAGTGACGCATTTGTCGGCAATTTGACCAAAAGCAAGTTTTTGGTCACATTGCACTTATGTTTTTACTTACTAACAGACTAACAACCTGTTCCGTAGTCAAACTAGGAACCCTTATATAGTTTCGCCATGTCCGTCCGTTCGTCCGTCCGCAGCCTAGCTCAGAGACTCTTAGTACTAGAAAGCTCTAATTTGGCATGAATACACATATTAGTCACACCAAAATAGGGGTAAAATAAAATCTAAATTATTTTTTTCAGTGTACGAGTACCTCCCCTACACGTGAGGATGGTTTTTTTTTCTCGTCTACCCCTTAGTGTGCGGTGATAAGTCTTTCAAAAATATTATGGGTTTGAAAATAGTTTTTCGATTAAGGAATCCATTTGTGAAATAGGTACACCACCCAGTAGTCAGCCAGAGACCTGTAGTCGGCCTTACATGAGAGTGAAGAGTAGAAAATATATCTTTCATACTCCTGCCACTCATACAAAGAATTGGCACAGGCCGACTACAGGATTCTGGCTGAGTACTGGGTGGTTTACTACTAGCTATCCGACGTTCGTCAAGTAGTTTTTGCGTGAAAGCGTAACATACGTCCGCGCTTTCACATTTATAATATTAGTAAGGAGCTTTAAAGCGCTTCAATGCTTATTTTGTTAGACTCAAGTGTCCCCCCCCCCCCCCCTACAGCCAAAACTACAAATACTAAAAATCTGGCAAAACCTAATCAAAGCGCATATAACGAATTTTAAAGGAAAACTATCACGACTAAGTAGATATCATTGGTTCTTGAGATACAGGCGATTAAAGTGTTTATACCTACTAAAATCATCTAAGCCGGCACCAAATGACTTTAAATAGAAAATTAGTTATTACTTGTTGATATTTATGTTTGTAGTTCTTAACGGCTTCGGAACCCTACACTGCGCATGATGACACGCACTTGCCCGGTTATTCGTAAAATATATTTTTAGCCGATGCTATTAACTGATTCATGTCTGTACAGGATGCTTATAAATAATGAGATTTGCTAAATACATGTCCACATCCTAATCCACCATCTTATCCATTAACCACCCGCCAAGCAACAGTGTTCGCACTGTTGTGTTCCGGTGTGGGGATAAGACAACCGGTGAAATTACTAGCACAGAGGCATTTCATCTTAGTCCTCAGTGTTGGTAACGCATATGAGTTCTTAAAATCATAGTCTTGAGAATTCAAATGTCAATGGGTCTCAGATTCCACTTACCATCAGGTGGCCTGAACGCTCGTGTGCCTTCTCCTTAACATAAAAAAAAACCAGGAGAGCCCACAATATACACTCTCTTTTACTTAAAAACTTAATTTAATAAAACTGCACTAAAACTCCCCAAGTCCGAAATGAAAAGGAATAAAATAATAACAAGTAACGAAATAATCTTGTATTTCCGAAGTGAAAGCTGCACATGGGGCGAGCTCGGGGACAAAAGTTTAACGATAAATAAAATGCGATTGTGTTGTTTAAAACACTTTGAGCAGGTTTATTTGATATTTTTGTTGTTGTATTTTCTAGTCGGATCAAACTGGAATTTTATCCAATTTGCTCTTGCTTTTTTTTTTTTAATACGTACATAACATCACGTCTTCATTCCCAGAGCGGGGTAGAGCTACAGAAATACCACCAACTCTAAAAAGACTTTATAATTCTGAAACCACATTTTGCACAATCAGGCTAAGATGTTTACTAGTGTATTAGTGACAGGTTGCAAGCCCATCACCTAACAGTACTACAAGCCCTTATCCCCTTAGTCGCCTCATACGACATCCACGGGAAACCACACGGGTTACTAATAATTATGAAAATTTCAGTGAAAATGTATCAAAAGCATGGTTATTTAAACTTCTAAATAATAAAGATGTAAGAAAACACCAAAATACACAAGAAAATGCCAAACACGCTAAGAATTTAAAATATTAGCGAAGATATTTCAGGCCGTCTTAAGAGAAATTCGCCTCACGTACGCTTCAGTTACAAACATACAACATAGCCTCCGATATATATATCTGACTATACCTGCATCAAATTTAAATATACATCGCGACTGTACGTGCTTACTCATTACCGTTTTCACAGGGTGATGCGAAATGAAAGTGATATTAGATTTAAAAGTTGAAGAAAGACTTCCAGACTTTGCCCGCGTCGAATTAGTGTTGCGGGGGATTTCAATTATATCGTTATTCCCCGAGGATTCGAAAAGTAGCCTATGTGGTAATCCAGGGTATACGTTATTTCGATTCCAAATTCCACCCAAATCCGTTCAGCCTTTGTGGCGTAAAGGTGCAACAAACTGACACACACATACACACAAACTGTGGCATTTATAATATTAGTGAGATGTGTCGATTCGTTTTCTAGTGAAATGTGTTCTTAACTAACCCTTTATCAGAAGCAATTATCCAAATCTTGTTAAACATTTCATCACAATCCCTTGTTACACAATTTAATTAATCGAACTAAGCGCACAAAAACAAATAGCTAATGTTGACAGATAATTACAATTAAAAACTGTGAGACGTTCTCTTAACACGTTAATTTAAAATCCTATAAAACTTACTCAATTTGTAACATTGAATTTTCCATCACACGTTCATGATAAAAACGAAATTGATGAAACCCATTTTAAGATTAACGTGAACTACAACACACTCAGAAATAACAGTGCAAATTGAAATAAAACTAAGATACGTCTTAAATATTTAACGAAACACCCTGTAGTGCTAGAGCGGGGCAGTATCGAAAGTAACCGCGCGGTAAGTGCTGTATTTTGTACGAAATTATAGCACTGCGGCGCGCTAGGGATGTGCCGACTGTTGGTCGATATCGATGGATTACGCAGGAAATATTTTCAAGTGATGACTTAACATGCAGTAGTTTCTAAGATCTTTCGTACAATATTAGACAATTAAGTATATGACTAAGTTAGTATGTAAGTATTTAAACACTTTATTGGTCAAAACACAAAATCAAAAAATTATAACTTCGTGAGACCCAGTGTGGTGCCTTAGGAGGTATGAGGAATGAGTGTAAAGTTCATTTCTATTTGTGTCATATTGCATTCTAGCGCAAACTTAATTGAACCTTATTTCCTTATTAGAAGATTCAAATTCCAGTCACAAAAATCTCCCTGTTTGTAGTAAGAAAGAAAGAAAGAAAGAAAGAAAGACAAACATTTATTCGCAACAATAATATAAAAAAAAGGAAAAGAGAACAGAAAAGTGATCTTTGTCGCGAAACGGTCCCAACTCAGCATGTGCTGGCTGTGAAGCCAACGCTGATCTTCCGTCGGGACCGCTCGGTGTAGGTATGGTGGGCTCTATGAGGTTAATGACATAATAAGGGGTCGTTAGAAATAAACCGCCTTTGCCAAAAGTGTTGAGCACCCATGCGTTTTTCATTTAAAAGTCAAGTTTGAAAAGGTGAATTTAATTATTTTATTATTGAAAATTGCATATATTAGCATTTAGGTTTTTTGGGATTTTGTTTTTTTTTATCAGGTGTAGGTGTTTTTCCTGTGGACACACCGGAAGTTATCGTTTTAAAGCCTAATTTTCTGGCCAAATCCATTCCCGCATGAATGGCGTCAGAACTGCTTTAGACCTATCATATTAAAACATAACTTATATGCACACAAGCTTTTAACTATTGACGACAAGACACTTGTTTTTAAGAGTGAAAAATTAGTCATATTTATTTAATCGTTGTATTTTAAAACGCGACATTTTCTACCTTTAGTTTTCACACGCAAATAGCTACTTCCGAAACTATATCTACTAATGATTTGCCCATGACCGAAATACTTTTTTTTTAATTAATAAATAATACTCTATTTATAACTTACTAGCTGTTGCCCCGTCCGCGTAGAAAAATAAAACATAGCCTATGACACTCACAAATAAATCGAATTTCCAAAATCGGTCCTTAGATCCAGAGATTGCCCCCTACAACCTCACAACCTCACAAACTTTACCTCTTTATAATATTAGCATAGACAAAGGAAAACGTGGGGTGCTAAACACCTTCGTCCAAGGCTGTATATTTCTATCGACCACTCATTATCCCACCCCCGCCCTACTAATAGTCCCAGCAAAGTGCAGTCTCGACATCATAACGTGTATAACATACAACACTAATTACTCTATCGATAATGCGCTCCGGGTACATCACTAGAGCATTACGGCTTGACAAATGTATCGGTGTTTTAAAGCATTTTAAATTTATGTTTTGTTTTGAAAAATAGAATCAGTCTGCTACTGAATATTTTGGAGCGTAATTTGTTAAAAGGTTGACCAGTGAATGATCTTACAATGAGGAGGATAGTGAAGCGTTGCTTAATAATTTGTAGCTCGGGGCTATAACGTTTCTGACCCCCTATACACTATTAGGGAACTGCAAATTATCCTACGTCATTACACATACATACATAAGATCACGCCTTTATTCCCAGAGTGGGGTAGGCAGAGCTACAAAACTATCAACAAATCTAAAAAGACTGGTTTATAATATAATTCTGTAACCACATTTTGCACAATCAGGCTAAGATGTTTACCGTGTGTTAGTGACAAGTTGCAAGGCCATGGCCTAACAGTACTACAAGCCCTTATTCCCTTAGTCGCCACTTATGACATCCACGGGAAGACATGGAGTGGCACTACTCTAACCCGGCAACAGTATACCAATCAAAAGTATAGCTTATATGATATGCAAACGTTAGTTTGACTATTTTTTCCCGTCATAACTTTTGGGTAGGCAGGTATAAACAGGTAAGTCGATATTATTAGTCATTTGCACTGGTCTGGTTAATGAATAAAAATTATGTCAAGTTTATTTACAAAACATGTATACATTTTAATATCACGTAAAATATAGGTACACGTGTGTCAAGAAAAAAAAAAAACTTGACTGAATTTTTTTAGACAAGGTCGCGATATATATATTCTAACAAGATCCTTTCTAGTTCGGATCTTAGACTTTAATAAATAGCTTCCGGATTCGACGACCAATTATCGGTCTGAAACAGTAAAAACCGGGTAAGAGCATGTCGGACCATGTTCAGTGTAGGGTTCCGAAGCCGTTAAGTACTACAAACATAAAAATCAACAAGTAATAACTAATTTTCTATTTAAAGGGGGGAGGGGGGGGGGGGCAAAAACAAAAATTAACAAAAAAATAAATAATTGAGTCTAACAAAAATTAGCGCTTTAGAGCTTAATATTTCATAAACGGATCACTTAATCGAAAAATTGTTTTCGAAGACCCGTAATATTTTTGAAAGACCTATCCATCTACACCCCGCACTATAGGATAGAAGAGAAAACAAAATACATCCCCACGTTACGTGTAGGCGAGGTACCCTAAAAATTTATTTTTCATGATTTTATTTTACCACTTTGTGGGCTTGAGTATATTCATGCCAAATAACAGCTTTCTAGTACTAAGAGTCTCTGCGCTAGGCTGCGGACGGACGGACGGACATGGCGAAACTATAAGGGTTCATAGTTTAACTACGGAAACCTAAAAATGACTTACCATTTTTCCGTGCGTAATAATCAGCTTCCGGATCCGACGACCAATTATTGGCCCGGAACTGTAAAAAGCCCATTCCGGACCGCGGTCATTCTTAAACCTCCCCCATCAGACGTTAGCTAGTTAATATTACAGGGTTTGCCTGCATTTTATTACCGGGCCCAGACGGACTCAAATATTAACCCGAACGCTTTTACGTTATTGCAAGATGCAGTTTATTGCATAGGGACCGGACGGAATGGCGTTATTCTCTAACGGAAATACCTACAGGATTTAGTACATTTTGATACAAGTGCGGAAAGTAAGTATGTCATTTTACACGAGTCCCGAAGTATCTTGGCCCGAGTTGCAAGCGAGGGACAAGACTCGGGACGAGTTAAAATGACAGTTCCGCACGTGTATCAAACGACGTTTTTTAATACATTTGCGAAAAAATATCAATGAAACAAAATAAATCAGTAAATAAAACTATTACAAGAGACAATTTTACTTTTAATTGACACAGACTTTATGAAATGGCAACGGTTGTGACCATTCAGCCAAATAAAAAAAAGTCTAAATTACCTATATTTAAAAATCAAAAAGTATAATTCTCTATTAACCAGCGGTAATGCATAAAGGTGGATTCACATTACGCCGTACTGGGCTGGGCCCGGTTTCGGCATGGTGTAATGTGAAT
Source organism: Acleris holmiana (assembly GCA_949316455.1). Lineage (NCBI taxonomy): Eukaryota > Metazoa > Arthropoda > Insecta > Lepidoptera > Tortricidae > Acleris > Acleris holmiana. The sequence goes on from OX438788.1 coordinate 1,956,071, forward strand.
TCACCTTAATACGCAAAGCTATCTACCTAATCATTCGTAATACTAATTCAGATTCAGCCATCTTGATGAGAGCTGTTTTTTTAATATTACCTAGATACGTTTTATGTGTGTATGTATGTATGTATTTAATTTTAATATTTTAAATTATATTACCCATGTACAGTCTCAATGCAAAATGACGTAATCAAAAAGTGGTTGAACATGCAAACTCTTTATAAGCAGAGAATGCAGAATAGCAGTATTTTAACTGTAAAATCTCAAAAAGAAGCAAAACCACCAAAATTTCGTGTACTTACGGCCTCTTAATTCATCATCACACCCAGTACATTTATTATATTAAGTAAATACATTTAAAGCACGTTTATTTTACATTATAAGAGATTACCTAATAACACAATGGTTGTAGTAATAAAAAACCGGCCAAGTGCGAGTCGTAATCGCGCACCGAGGGTTCCGTACAAACCTGTAGGTACATATATAAGTAAATATCACATGTTTCCTTTATATTCTAATATATAAAATTCTCGTGTCACGGTGTACGTTATTGAACTCCTCTGAAACGGCTCGACCGATTCTTATGAAATTTTGTGTGCATATCGGGTAGGTCTGAGAATCGGACAACATCTATTTATCATACCCCTAAGTGACATGAAAGAAAAAAAAGCAGCGGGCGAAGCCGCTGGCGGGTCGCTAGTGTGCTATAAAAAATTGCTTCATGCCAAATTTCAAGATTCTAAATCGACTGGAAGTAGGTACCCTTTAGGTTTAGATTCCCTTGCGGGTAGTTGTGATTTTGAAAATATGCGGCTTAAATTGCTGTTTCTTTAATTTGCGTTGACATAGAAGTTTGATTTTGTTACAGCTTAAAGGTATTATAGACATGAGTATTTAATATGAATTTCAATTTAAAAAAAAAAAAAAAAATATTATAAAACTAGCGACCCGCCCTCGCTTCGCTCCGGATTAAATTATTATACATATAAACCTTCCTCTTCAATCACTCTATCTATTAAAAAAAACCGCATCAAAATCCGTTGCTTAGTTTTAAAGATTTAAGCTTACATAGGGATATAGGGACAGAAAAAGCGACTTTGTTTTATACTATGTAGTGATGTAACTAAAAATTTACGGTTTTCGCAATTTTTTACTTTATCTCTGCTATGAGACGTTGCTTCGTACCAAATTTCAAGATTTTAGATCGACTGGAAGTACCCTTTAGGTTTTGATTCCCTTGCGAGTTTCGAAAATTTGCGGCATAAGCGGCTGTATCTTTTGATTGCGTTGGCTTAGAAGTTTGATTCCAAGGAACAGTAGACCTGAGTAGGTATTTGATATAAATTTCAGCTTGATACCTCCACGCGTTTCTGAGAAAAAAGGTCTTGCCAGACGGACGGACGGAAGGACAACAAAGTGATCCTATAAGGGTTCCGCTTTTTCCTTTCGAAGTGCGGAACCCTAAAAATGAAATAAACGTACACATACACACTTAATATCACGTCTTTATTCCCAGAGTGGGGTAGGCAGAGCTACAGAAACACCAACAACTGTAAAAAGACTTGTTTACAATTTTGCACAATCAGGCTAAGAAGTTTACTAGTGTATATTAGTGACAGGTTGCAAGCCCGTCGACTAACACTACTACAAGCCCTTATTCCCTTAGTCGCCTCTTACGACATCCACGGGAAGACATGGAGTGGCACTATCCGGCACATGGGGTAAAGTAAATTTGAAAGTGAAATTTAAATAGCCACATATCTTCATCTTCGGATTTGCGATAGTTTAGTGGTGGTAGGACCCTGTGCAGGGTCCGTCCGGATCGCTACCACCATCTTATCCATTAACCTACCGCCAAGCAACAGAGCATTATTGTTCTGATGTGGGGATAAGACAACCAGTGAATTATAGAATATGAACCAAAGGCATAGGAGCGATAAAATAAAAGGCAGCATACAGATAGTTGATATGCACAGTCTTATTGGGATTCAGTGTGCCAAAAACAGACAGCTATAAGCTAACACATCATGGTGGTACACTTTTGCATATATAAATCCACCATGGTGTCCAGTTGGTGTCATTGGTGACCGGTTTACACGAGTTGAGAACATCTTGGTGTGTACCTACGAGTAGTTTTAGCAAGAACTGTACTCTATACTCTGTCCTTTTTTAACTTATTGAACATTCGTATTGAAATTTTCGAGATAGGTATAGAGTTGACGCTTTCGTTTTAGGGCTCTTTAGTTCTTATTCTATGGGTGAAATTACTAGCATAGAGGCATTCCATCTTAGTCCTCAGGGTTGGCAACGCTGGAGTTGTGATTGTAGTCTTGAGAATGTGTGTGGGTGTTACATACTACGCTAGATTGATTTCTAACGACCATAAAAAGTTAAGTTTTGCTAACAAGTGTAACAAAAAACCGGACAAGTGCAAGTCAGACTCACACACAAAGAGTCTCGTACAGTCAGCATCAAAAGTAGCTAAATATAATAACCACCTAGAAGTAGGAGCCTCGCCCTGGGCGGGGCTCCGTCGAAAGTCAGTAGGACAAAAATAGTAGGACCACGAGGAAACGGCCATTTAAATTATACTTCGTTTGATTAATTCGGAGGATCCAAGTGCACCTTAAAGTGTCTTAGAATCCATTATTTGGAACTGACTAGTACGATGGATTCAGGTGGAGGAAAAAGTGTACTAGGATCCATCAATGGAGCCATGCAATGTATCCAAGTGGACGGAGGGCATGAACCAGAGATTCCACTTACCATCATTTGGCCTGTGTTGCCTTATCAATGGCATAAAAAAGACAAATGACGTCGGTGGAAGCGCCTGCAAATTCACCCACCTCTGTAATACTGCGCAAACGACGCTTCACGATATAAATTCAAAATAAAAGCTTCATGAGCGACAAAACCCTTAAAAGCTGTAAACCACGTGACAATAGGTTGCGTGTCAACAAGCTGTTAATGTTTGGATGACGCCCTCGGAGGGGGGTACACTTTAGGGAGTATCAGGGACAGTCCTGTATCACTCTAGTGACAATCTCAAAAAAAAGGTATATTGGCCACATGAGGGCTTTTATACGGGTGTCTATCATTTCATCGAAACACCTTTCATCGAATGTATAATTTCATCGAACGCTATTTTCTGGTGAAACCATAATGTTTTTAGGGTATCTTAAACATCTAACCTAACCTAACCTACGTCATTACTGTTTGATATAGGTACACTGAAAACATGCCCCCGTGTGGATGCCGGGTTAGAATAGTGCCACTCCATGTCTTCTCGTGGATGTCGTAAGAGGTGACTAAGGTAATAAGGCCTTGTAGTTAGATGATGGGCTTGCAACCTGTCACTAATACACTAGTAAACTTCTTGGCCTGAATGTGCAAAATGTGGATATAGAATTATATACAAGTCTTTTTAGATTTGTTGGTATAGGGTTTTCTGTAGCTCTGCCTACCCCGCTCTGGAAATGAAGACGTGATGTTATGAATGTATGAAAACATTAAAATAGCGTTCAATGAAGTGATGAGTTACCCTTTTTTACACGTTGGTAATGCAATGAATCTACTAGCGCTTCGGACAAGACCATCGTTGCGGGGAAGCACCAATATAAACTCCAGCAGAAGGTCAATTTATCAATTAAAAATACAAAAATACTTAAAAGTACCTTACTCGTACAAGGTAATAATGTAATAATTTAAAAAAAATACTACCGCAAATAAAATATTACAAATGTAAGAGGACGAGGTTTCGAGGTTTCGTGATTTTTCCCATCGTGTTACCTACCCACGAGACAGTCCTCATTCAACATGAGAACGGTTGTCACCCCACCAAATGCGATGTAACCTGTTAAGGGTGGCACCCCCACTTCACACCTCATCTACCACATTAGCCATTTGCCAAATTCTATTTGAAATAAAACGATTTTACCGCTTTATGGGAATTGTAAAATATGTGTATGTCTTTTGTTATGTGTTTAAAGTAAACTAGGGATAGAATGTCGCATTAAGAGGCCGAATACTAAATTTTTCCGAATTCGCTGATTTACGTGATTTTACTGTTGAAATACTTTACTTCTACAAATTTTAATGCGCAACAAGATAGATAATTTCGATTTTCAACGAATGTATGAGCTACTTTTTTGTTTTTATTATTTAATTTTGATTAATTGACCTGAAACCTTTTGTGAATATTGCTGTAAGTTTTAGAATATAGCGTATTCACGAATCGTTTTGACGTCTAAGAGGTATGAAAAAATTACAATTAAATGCTGTAAAAGTCGTCTTACAAAAATATATATTTTAAAAATCAAAAAACCGGCTTCAAATACGGAAAAAATAGCTTCTTTTAAAATTGTAGGCACCTACCTAATAGGTTAGTCCCACTGAAGTCGGCTTTTTTGGTGAAAATATAGTGGTCGCGGTTTTTTGTTTTTTAAAACATTTATTTCATTTTATTCTTTTTAGTGATCATAATACGCTGTTCCGTAGTCCCACTTACTAGTTGATATGACACTAAGGGTCTCCCCAAACCTATCGACGCGGATTCGGCGTTAGCTGATCAAAAAACTCTTTATGTCTACGCAATAAGAGCGAAAAGACGTCGTTCGGCTCCGCCGTCGCCGGCCGACGTGAGCCGAGCCGATTCGACGTCTTTTCGCTCTTATTGCGTAGACATAAAGAGTTTTTGATCAGCTAACGCCGAATCCGCGTCGATAGGTTTGGGGAGACCCTAAGTTTCAAGCGCACTGCAAGCAACGCCGCCGGAAAGTCATAGTCATATTTCAACAAGTAAATATTGTTCGTTGTAGTCGCTCAAGCCCTTATTCCCTTAGTCGCCTCTTACGACATCCACGGGAAGATATTCTAATACCCATAATAATATTTACAAAAAATAAAACAATTTATAACAAAAAATAACACAATTTATAAAATAAGTTAACAACCAAAATGTGGGAGCTTTTAATTTTCTTAAAAAAATACAAGAAAAACTGACATGAGTTAGAGTCGATAGTCAATTATTTACTTGATAGTAATGGCGGCGAAGTTAATTTTTTCAACGCTATGTCAAATATCAAACCAAAGCGAATGTCAACTTTGCCTCATAGATACTATGGGGCCCTAGCCAAGATGCAAACGCTCCTAACGTTTTTCTTTTCTAACGCTCAAAATGTATGGGATGACATTCTCGTGCGTTTCGATAAACCACGTGGTCGACTGTCATCCCATACATTTTGAGCGATAGAAAAGAAAAACATTAGGAGCGTTTGCTTCTTGGCTAGGGCCCAAGGGGCCCTATGATGCAAAATTTATGGGATGACAGTTAGTTGACGGTCAGAAAAACGTTAGGAGCTCCTAACTTTTTTCTTTTCTATCGCTCAAAATGTATGGGAGTCGACCACGTGCTTTATCGAAACGCACGAGAATGTCATCCCATACATTTTGAGCGATAGAAAAGAAAAACGTTAGGAGCGTTTGCATCTTGGCTAGGGCCCAGGTCTATTTTGCGCTGTTATCCATGATGGAAATATCGGTCAATGGCGTACAATACGTTTTTAGCCAGTAGAATAGAGAGCCGTAGGAGTACTGCTGCTTCTTTTTGCTCTCAAAATGCCGTTAACAAATACTGTCAATTTTTCAAAAATCACTATTATTCACACTGATGCCAAACATAAATACATACATTAAATCACTCCTGTTTCCCAGAGGGGTAGGCAGAGACGACTTCTTTCCACCTGCAGATCCTGACAAATCTCTATCGCTTCTTCCACATTCATACATCGAGTCATGCATGCACGTCAGTTTCGGGTACTTAAGAATCGGCCCTTTTCCAAAATTTCTCCGATTTTATTCAAAAATTACGCCTAGGGCGGCCTCTTCCGACCCTTCCACGCATCTCATCTCTTTCGTCAATCTTCTTTAATCCATTCTTTCCAAATGACCGAACCAGCAGTAAGCATCTTGACTAATTTTCTACACTCCCGGTGACGACCAAGCCCCTGTATGACGGGAGTAAGAATGCACTTCTGCTAGTGCTTAATTACATATCGACTCTTCTATCATTATCCATATGAAGCGATTTATGAATGATCGTAATTATAAAATACTCCGAGTTAAAGTATTATACATGTACCTCTTGAATCACCCTATCCATCAAACTCCGTTGCGTAGTATTAAAGATCTAAGCGACTTTGTTTTATACTATGTAGTGAAGACCGTCGATTGTATATACTTTTCCTATTACTTGCAAACTTCTTTTAATAATGCTTATCGCAATTATATGCAACTGTTATCTGACATTGACTCAACTCATTATGTCAATCTTTAAAATGACATCAAGACATGTTTAAACTCGTATAACATACTACGAAAATTATAATATATTACTAAAATACAATCAGTTCATTACTATTTTATGTACAATTCTAAATACTATAATATTTTAGAATGACGTAACGCTGATACATAGTACTGATACTTTTTTAACGACATCGATTTATAAATGTGTCGTCGCACTATTGAGATGACATAATTGCTCCCTGGGCTATGGTGACGACTCATCGTTACAATTTACAACATATTTATCAAATTACTCTCCCCATTCTAATTGTACCTCCTAATAATTAGTTCTAACATTAACACTCCTAGCGGTAGTCGCATTTTTAGCTTCGGCTAAAGCTCTATAATAAATATCCTGTAAATTCCTTTTCATCTTATCTTTACCCTTTGCCTCATCATCCTCTGCAATATCATCTTTAACATTCTTACTATATCTTTTACCGCCGTATTTGTATATTTTCCTACTATGACCTTCGTCTTTTTTCCCGAACTGATCCTCATTCTTGTAGCTATCAGTCAATGAGTCAAAAGGTTCTTCGGAGACAGTAGACTTAGTCCGTTTCCTGCCGAAATTCTTGTCAAATTTGTGTATCCTTCTTTTTATGCGTTTGCTCTTCATTGTGTCTTTCGGTAGCTTCCTTCTCCTTCGGATGGGCAAGTCATAATATCTCGCTTGGAACTGTAACACAAGGTCTGATTAAAATGGAAGCGTTCAAAACTTACGGCGAAATTCAAATGTTAAAGTTACTTTAGTCTGACGATGCGTGTACGCAGGGTATCTTTGAATCACCGACTCTCTTCATCGAAAGTGTCGTTTCACCAAATTTCATTTCAAAATATTTACTTATATCGTACCTACGGTGCGACACTGTCACTTTTGCAAAATTTTGAAAATTGAGTTAAGTATGCCATAACGTCGCTTTAAGTACCCTGTCCTTGAAGCAACATAATTAGCTAAAAGTAGCAGTAATCATATCAAACAATCGCCTTTTCTAGATCAGAAAGTATAATAATTTTATACCACACTAAATACTTCTCCTGGAAAAATGCTTTTTGGCATAAGTGCGATATGTATTTTTTCAAAAATAAAATACAGTAATACTGGTACTTAAAAGTAAGCAACATTACAAGATAATTAAGTTATAAAAATATTTTTTATTACTACCCCAAGAAAAGCACTTCAAGTGAGAATAATTCTTATTCTTATTTTTAAATTAAAAATAATGACTAGGAGAACAACACGACGAGGTATCTACGTCAAACGATAACTAGAAAAACCAATGATATTATATTACATATCAACAGGAAGTAGATATGTTACTGCCACGCCAAAGTTGAAGATTCATAAAAGACCCAATTAACCACTCCCGCTCTGTTTACGTCAAACGACTCGACTATAACTATCTCTCTTGTTCTCCTGTTTTCCGCATCTCTCAACATTAATTAGTGAAACAATTGAACATATTGTATGTCTATTTACAAACGCAATTTACTTGGAACGTAACATGGAAAACTTACGCCGTAACCATCAAAAGCAGACAGCTGCTTGTGCAGGAAGTCCAATTGATTCTCCAGATATTCCCTGACGCCACTCATTTTGCTCTGAAAAATGAAAAGTTTCTGTCATTTCAATTTCATTTTTGGAACAATCTCGTATTGCCTTCTGTACTTTTTTTGCAAAATCATTTATTGCTTATGACCAATCTTCAGACAAAACATGTTGGCTCTACTTCCAACCTTACAACTTCATCATTACACCAGCTCGATGATGCCATACTATTATATTGTCATCAAGGTTACATAGGTATACCTAATTTCAGCTCAATCGGTCCCGAAGTGGTACAAATCTTCCTTGCAAGATTTGTCCAGAACATACATAAAAGCATTAAAAGTTAATAAAAAGCTTGAAAAATACCGGTCAAGTGCATGACGAAGACGAAAACGTAGCAATAAAAGCACAGGCGTAGGTTGATGGAACTAGTGGACAAGGACCAAAGACGCGATCTGGGTATCAAGCCAACCGTACCATGTCTTATTATCAGTGATCGGATTTCCCGTTGCAACACGGGGTGAATGGCCCCAAACATTATGCTAATATGGAATCCCGGGATTCCGGGAGTTATGTTGCTGTTGGAGGATAATGATATTGTTTTATTTTTAATGATATCAATTGAAAATACATGTCAACTTCTGAAATAAATGTTTATTAAAAAAATATATATCTTCAACAACAACCTTGGCAGATTAATTACTAATAAGAACATATTTAAAAAAAACGGAAACAACAGCACGACTAAGTACAAAAGTAATAGCATAGGTAGGTAAGTCTTCTTATCAATATGAAAATATTCTATTGGCTGTAAAATGTAAAAAATGCGGCAATTTATGGTTCTCGCTGTATATTTAACCCATAACGCCAAGAACACTTAAAAGCGTCGTGTACAATACATAGTTGTCACAGATACAGTGAAAAATAGATCCAAGTTTTTGTGACGTAAGGTTGAAATTAGCTGTGGTATGCAGCTGTCATTGGCTTGTGAGGACGACTTTTGTATCAAGTCAATGGCAGCGAAAAGGTTAATATTTTGGGCATTTAATAATATATTTATAACATTAATAGAATTTTTTAACCGAACGCGGTCGCGGGATTGGAGTCGCATCCATATTAATATTACGACACGATAACCCGTGAATTGCATCCGAAAGACTCATTATCCTGTAATAGCAACATAAGTCCCGGAATTCCGGGACATGTCCATATTAGCATAATGTTTGAGGCCATTCACCCCGTGTTGCACCGGGAAATCCGATCACTGCTAATGAGTATACCTTATCCTCCTCACTCATCCCATCGTACATCTCGATCAGCTGCTGCAGATCGTGGATGGTCCCCAGGCACTCGGTCCTCACGTCGGGGTACACCTCCACTGATGGACGCTGTAGACCTTCTATATAAAGATTTATATCGTTTTCTAACACCCATATTACAAGACTAAAGCTAAGGTAGTACGTAAATTGGTTTAACATTGTACCAACGGGGCAAGTCCAACAAATCATTAAAGGGCGGACGATGGATGCAATATGGTGACGAAAACATAAGATGGATAACATTTTTATTAAATTTCGAGTAATATTTATGAATAAAATATATGCAGATATTTTTGTCATATCCACATTAAGTTTATTGTTTGACATGATTTTGACGTAATTCGCATCCGTCGTCCGCCCATTACAAATCATATACTTGCTTGAGTGCTAGTGTTTTTTTTCATGAGATATTTTTGGTTTGACGCACTTCCCCCGCTGGTGCACTTGCCCCACCTGACCTTGTTTATCAGGAACTACCTATTTTTCGGGATAAAATTTACCCATGTCCTCCCGCTCAAACTATATATCCATACTGAATTTCATCCAAATCGTTTCAGCGGTTTATCCGTGAAAGCGTAACAAACAGACAGACAGAGTTACTTTCACATTTATAATATTAGTACGCTTAGTATATATACTACGAGTAGATTAACCCCCTTACTAATAAACGAGGAATAAGCTTGGAATATAGTTATGCCATGCTTTGTTCTTATCTGTCGAATTCAAATGTCACAATGACAGATAAGGACAAATGCTTATTCCACGTCATTCCACGTTTATAGGGATAGTATGGAAGTATAGATTATCATCAGAGAGCGGAATTCACATGGTAAAAAATCAAATGCCATAGGGATATAACATTTTGTTTTATCGACTTTTCCAGTTATCAATGTTCGTTATTTTAGTTTTGCTTTTATATTTAAAATGTAAATGTCATTCATAATTCACATTAAGTTATTTTTTTTTCAATAATACGTGAAGCTTTAAGATTGAATTAGTAAATATAGTTTTATTTTTTCTAAAATATATGTCTTTGCTAACGGTAAATAACAAATGAAAATTTAACTAGAAATAAAAATAAATCTAAGACAGAACAATACATAATAATGAAAACCACTTACACCCACATTTACCTAAAAGTATACTCATCCAAAAGACCTACCTATGCTACCAGAAGGCATTGTTAATATTGGTAAATTATTTTGCTTACGTAGAATATATCGATAAGAGGTATAATTGTGTTTCGTAAAAGATATTGTGCTTCATGAACCAGAGGCCCTAGCCAAGATGCTTTCGCTTAATAGCGTTTCTATTCGTTTTGTTTTTAAACAAATCACGTCAAGGTAGATCACGAAAAGTCCCGTGATCTACCAGTGACGCAATTGGTTTAAAAACAAAACGAATAGAAACGCTAGTTAGTGTACACATCTTGGCCTCAGAACTACTTGTCGATAGTCGATAAAATACTACTTTCTGTCCCTATGACATTTTATTTTTTACCATGACAATTACTCTCTCTAATTATGGTGTTCAATGTAAGTAGTAAGTCTGGCGGGGCTGGTTCTCTGCCATTTCGCCGGCAAATCTTTGAGAAATGCATCGTTTCGCAACCTATTCATTTGCCAACCCACTTTTGTCAAAAAAAAAAGTCAGGATACCTCCCTTATGCGTAACGTGGGGATGTATTTTTTTTTTCTCGTCAACCCTAAAGTGTGGGGTGTCGTTGGATAGGTCTTTCAAATATATTACGAGTTTGCAAAACAGTTTTTCGATTAATTAATTGGATTATGAAATAGTAACCTTTAAAGGGCTAATTTTTTATAGTCACAAGTGTCCCTCCCTACAGCCTAAACTACAAATACTAAAGATCTGAAAAAAACTTAAAAATGAAAGAGCATATAACGAATTTTAAAGGAAAACTATCACAACTAAGTAGACATCATTGGTTCTTGAGATACAGGCGATTAAAGTGTTTATACCTATTAAAATCATCTACGACGGCACCAATTGACTTTAAATAGAAAATTAGTTATTACTTGTTGATTTTTATGTTTGTAGTACTTAACGGCTTCGGAACCCTACACTCTCTTGCCCGGGTTTGGTAAGTAGTTAATGTTGTCCAATACTTCCGCATGGAAAATAACTTCAAAAAATACATTAAACAAATACTTAGTTATGCATTGTGGAACCCTAGTCACTAAATTTAGAAATACTGAGGTATTTTTTTGTGACGACATGCTATCTTATTTAGTAGTGATCCTGCCTTCGAAGCTAGGGTTTCTGGATTCAATTCCCGGTAAGGCCAGATATTTGTATGATGATCACGAGTATTTGTTTCTGAGTCTTGGATGTTTTCAACGTATTTAAGTACATATTTCTCTATATAAGTATGTCTATCGTTGTCTAGAACCCATAGTACAAGCCTAGAGCTTAGTTTGGGACTTTGTCAATTTGTGTGACATTGACCTGTGATTTGTTTATTTATTTATAAGAAAAAGTTAATTGGGTTCTCCACACCATACCGTTCACGCCGCCCGAGTTTAGGTAAATATCGTACCGATTTTCAGATCCCTGGTCATGAGGGTACCATCAGCAACACAGTTAACTGACCCATAGAGAACATGCATGAAAATCAGAATTGTGTTTATTAATATGTTATACATTATATGTAGAATCAAAAAATGTTAAAATTTTAAAACTTCTTTTAATGTTTAGATTTTTTTTCGGCATCCTCATTCTATTTACGTAATATTTTAATTCAACGATATTGGCTTAAATAATATTTTCGACTCAAATGCAAATTTCTTTATAAGATCCTTATATTTTAAACACGGAACAACAGCTGCGACGTCATTCCTGTCGTCGATTTTGAATAGAGTGTTTTTGCATCTTCAGAAAAAATCACACGACCATTATTTCGCGTATACATAGGTACAGTTATTCCTCTTCTTCATAGCACTTTCCAGAGAGCGTTAGAAAAAAATATACATGTTCCCTATTGTGAAACTTGTCACCTTACAATAAGGCTCACTAGTGGTCAGCTGAAAGTGATGCTGTTTTGTTCGACCAAGGAACAACTCACCAGAATTTAAAGTGAATGTATTACTCTGGTATACATTCGGCATCCCCTGGAGCGACTCTTCGACGTTCACGCTGGTCAGCCAGACGAGGAAACTTCGAAGATCATCTGGCAGAACTGAAACATTTATGAGTAAGCTTATCGTCGTCGGCGATACTCCAATACCGCGTAACTAACAAATGCAATAAGTTGCAAAATTTACCTTACTGGCTTATTAACTAAGGTGTATTTTCAACCTGATCTTTTTTGTTAGTTACGTGGTATTGAAATATCACCGACGTTGTTACGTTTTATACAAAAAAAAATTTTGGAAATAAAAACGCAAACAACTACATACATAACGTCACGCCTTCATTCCCAAAGCGGGGTAGGCAGAGCTACAAAAACACCAACAACTCTAAAAAGGCTTGTTTATAATTCTGTAACCACATTTTGCACAATCAGGCCAAGAAGTTTACTAGTGTATTAGTGACAGGTTGCAAGCCCATCGCCTAACAGTACTGCAAGCCCTTATTCCCTTAGCCGCCTCTTACGACATCCACGGGAAGACATGGAGTGGCACTATTCTAACCCGGCAACCACACGTTGTCAAACAACGCAAACTATCCTGCCAATTAAATTTAACTGGCGACATTACTGTAATGTACCGAATATGTACCGAATTTAAGAGCTATAGACCGCGCCATGCTAGGAATCTCTCTAATGGACCGCATGCCTAATGTTACGAGAAGGTATGGTCAGGTACGTAGGTAGATTAGGATCGAAGCGCCGAGTCAAGGACATTTCTATTGTTAATGGGTTCAATCGAGTTCAAGGCCAAGGCCGTCGCTATTGTAATACAAAGCTGCAACGAGTAGAACCTTTCATTATCGAACGTCCCCGGCGGGTCAAGGTCCATCGGTCATTCGAGAAGGCATTCTGGAACATTCGGCGATTGGGAGTATAAAAGGTGAGGCGCGCGTGCGGCGATTCCTTCCTTTGGAGAGCGAACTGGGCCTCTATTCTACTGCGTTGTAACGATATCGTGTTTGACGTGTTTAAGAATCGTTTATGTCACAGTCGCCATTATTGTAAATGACATAAGACTTATCAAAACGTTGACAATATGGAAACGCGTCCAAGACGATATCGTTACTACCGTGTAGAATCCCAGCCCAGTGCGAACGAGTGAACCGAGCGATCATCTAAGTTTATTGTGCGATAATTGTTAGTAACGATTAAGTGAGTGTGTGAATAAAGTCTAGCTTTTAATTATCGGTGTGTTCTTGCATTTCTATCAGTTACGTACGTAACACTAATATCGAAATGCGCCGGAGAACCAAGGTCGAAGATGTCGGTAAGCGGATCATGACATGAGACTGAAGTGGTAATGGGTAGGACACTGGGCTAGGGGAGAAGACGGTCGGTGGACCAAAGCGTTGACCAAGTGGTGGCCAAGACAGGGACGCTGATCAGTGGGCAGACCACCAGCCAGCTGGTCGAACGACATCGTCAGATCGGCCGGCAGATAGTGGATTCATGCAGCACGGGATCGTGTTGAGTGGCGCGACAAAAGGGAGGCCTATACCCAGCAGTGGGAAGATACGAGCTGATTTGATTTGATTCAACTGATTATTCGTGGCATCTTTAGTAGTGACCATATAGGTTAGTGTAACCTAGTGAGGTTACACTGACCTATATGGTCACTACTAAAGATGCCACGATTACGGCGACACGGGCGCATCTGATGAAAAACTGATAGCGGTAAAAAGGTTAAAAAAAACTAACCTACACAGGTCCTCTTCTTAACCTGCACGTCCACGAGATCTGACATCATGCCGACTAGCTGCTGCATCAGAGTTTGTGCCTGGGCGGTCTCTGAATGCACTGCGAACAAAGGTAAACCCTTGAGGATGCTGTCATAATATTGGATAGAAATAGAAAAAAAACTGTAAACCAAAAATTAACCTGGGCAGCCCCACTGAATTCGGCTTTTGGTTAAAAATATTGTGGGACGCCGACTTCAGTTGGACTGACGAATTACCCATAATTTTATTAGGTTTAATAAATAAGTTTTTACGGCGGTTTAATTTTTTCGTTAAATATTTATATTTTATATTTTTTTGTGTCCATGATTGTAATACACAACTCAGCATTAAAATCTGTGAATGAACAATAAATCACTCTATTTTTCCAACCAAAGTAGGTATTTTTTTCCAAATTTAAATGGGGCTAACTTTGAACTATCCATTAAAAAAGAAATATGAAAATCGGACTACTCTGTAAAAAGTTATGCGTCATACATTAAAAAAAATGCGCGTTGACTCCGTCGGTTAAAATATACAAAATGTCAGTATTTTGTTCTGCTCATAGCAAAAATAATAAGTATGTTATTAATGTTATACTTTACTTGCCTTGGCTAAGTATAATAATTACTCGGTTGCAATTATTTATTTTATTTTAAAATTATGATATTTATTCAAGCCTTGTCTGAGCAACAGAAATTTATTAGTTATTAGTGAAAACTGCTTTGGCATTTTAATCTTCCGAATTACTTATACATAATGTGCTATTTTTGCCTGTTTGTTTTTTGTTAGAAAAAAAACATATCACATCCTTACCTCCGTAAGCCCCTTGCCCCTTGTACAAAATTTGTATATAATACGGCCTTCGATCAAAAGGAATAAAGTTGAATTTCTTTTGTTTTAATGACTTATAGTCAAATTAGAAAACTAACTTTATTTTCTTTAACGCCTTACGTCAAATACAAATGCGTCACTCTCACACGCCAAACATGTATAAAAATCATGCAAAATTTAACTTAATTCATACGAATTAACGTCTATTTTGAACTGTACCTGTGACAGTTATATAAACGTCGGTGGCGTTGTAGGCACGACGCAAACTAATTACATTGACCAACTTCGTTGTATGGTGGGCCTTTTGAGGTTTATTTAAGATGTACCGGTGCCAGGTTGGATGATTATAAATTGTTTAACATGTGAAACAATTTATAACCATCAATTGACAAAAACAATTGGGAAACAAACTTCAGTGTTGCGATAGTTGTAAAAAACCTACCTTCCATGTTTTTAGTCTTGTGCACGGCTTCTGCAGCTTCTTTGCAGACCATCTGCATCTTAGCGTTCAAGGATTTGAAGGTTTGATTTTCCTGATGATACAATGTACATTACAAAAGAAAAAGACGTAAAGTTGCATTGAGGGAGAAACTCTGACTTTGCCGTTGAAAAGCCTGTTGTCTCTATCTATACATCGACAAATAAATTTGCAATAGCATTTTTTTTGTAATAATTATAATAATAACAGGACAATGTCACACAAATTAACCCAGTCCCAAACTAAGCTCTAGGTTTGTACTATGGGTACTAGACAACGATAAACTTACTTATATAGAGAAATATATACTTAAATACATAGAAAACATCCAAGACTCAGGAACAAACACTCGTGCTCGTCACACAAATATCAGCCCTTACCGGGATTTGAACCCAAGGACCCCTAACTTCGAAGGCAGGGTCACTTCCAACTAGGCTAGAGTTTCGTCAAAGTAAGAACAAATTAACGATATTCGGATTTTTTTCCTTCACTTGTGCATTAAAACCGTCCTTGCCAAAGAACCTCGCAACCCCGCAGCAAACATAGGGAAAAAGTGGTTTCAGTCAAATCTCACGAAATTTTAGTATGACGTTGATTCAAATCTCCTGATTATTTTTTTATAAGGGCACAACTCTCTCAGAAGTATACTTTCAGAAATAATCAATTTATTTATTTTATATATGTTAGCTATTTTACGTAATTCCTCCTCTTTGCACAGTTATGCGGCATGTCGTTCGCAACATAGATAACCGATGAAATGACATGGAAATGACATGTCGACGTGACATAAACATTATAAAGGTCACATTTGTGTCACTTAACTTCACCCTATTCTCTTGACTTGATTTTATCTACACGACAGTCTAACACTAATAATTCTGACCGATGGATTAACTCATCTTTATCTTCGATCGTAATTATAATCACATGAATTAAAATAAATAATAATACACGGGTTTAAACAGGCGGACATAACTGACAGTTGGTGACTGCATGAAGTCAGAACGTCAGTAAATGTCAGTGTGTATCATTCCAATATATCGAGTTTAGAAAACACGTCGCTTAAATAGAAAAAATAAACTTGATTATATCTGAAAGTATACATCTGAGAGAGTTGTGCCCTTATAAAAAAATAATCAGGAGATTTGAATCAACATCATACTAAAATTTCGTGAGATTTGACTGAAACCACTTTTTCCCTATGTTTGCTGCGGGGTACTGTCTTCCCATGTCTATGGGAAGTACCCAATAGGGTTCAATTCCCCTGTAAAGTGTTAGAATGCCTTTGGATTGCGTTCACTTACAAACTTAACGTTCTCATCCTCGTATAGTTGTCTATCTAGTATCAATAGTACAAGCCTTGAGCTTCATTTGAAACTAGGTCAATTTGTGTGAGATTGTCCCCTGATGTTTATTGTATTTTGTAACACACCATCATTCTTAGATTTAGTACAATGTCGCAGTGTTATAAAATGTTTCATAACGTACCATTTATGCACTATTTTGTACCATTACAAACGCAACAAGTCCTAATAGTGTTTGGTTCCACTTACCCCGAATATAGTATCAACGTTTGCCCTCTTAGAAACTTTGTTACGTTTGCCTCTGAAATAACATTAAAAATTGTTATTATTCATACATTTATGTGGATTCTTACCGCCATACTCACTCAGAGTTTTAGACACAGTTAACTGTGTCTAAAACTCTGAGTACTCCCAGTTCCCGTCAACATGAAAAAGAGTTTATTTAAAGTGTGTTATTTTTTTACCAGTCCCCTATTTCACCATCCTGACAAGTGACAGGTGACATTTTAGTGTACATGACGCAGCTTATGTGAAACCATGAGATGTATCAGCGTGGAAACTTTGCAATATATACCGAATTGTCAACTGTTACATAGAGATGGTGTTATAGGGGGTAGGTCGTCAAAAACGTTAAATATAAGGGGCTTTTTTAATACGTGATATTCCGACATTTTCCTAAATACTTTCCTTCTCAGCAGTGGTCTCCTCTTGGCTGGTAGAATATTGACGTGTAAAAGTGTCCATGCGGCCTACTTGCTGAATATACATCTTTTTTAGGGAGGGATAGGTTCAGTTTTGTTTTTTTGAACCTGACAGAACCTTTTTAATGAATTTTGTCAACTTTAAAATATTGCTAAACCTGTCAGAATCTCTTGAAAGACCTACAAACGCCAGGATGTCTTTCCAGAAAATTACAGAACAGCAAACAACGCTCCGTCGATGAGGCATTTCTTACCCATCAGGCGATTCTGGCGTCATCATTTTCCCATACGAATGCCGCATGCGATCACCAATCTTCTTGAACTTGACGCCAAGCCAGTTGCCTGATTTTGTCATTATATCTTTAGATTTATCAGTAGGCTTCTCTCTTATAGCGTTTTCTAATGGATCCTTCACGCCATACTCTTCGTCATACATGTCACTCCAGAATATCTGATTACTGTTATCATCTACACTTCTTTTGACCACTGTTTTGTCTTCAGCTACTGCGATCGTAAGATTGTTATCTTCTGTAGACACATTGACCTTATAAGTTTTTGTTGTCGCATTTAAATATTTATCTGCAACTAAAACTTACAGGTTATAAAAAGAAACTTATTTGAAATGATCAGGGGGCCTAACATGGTCGTGTTTATCTATGTCGATAAACGTGGATATAACGCACAGTTAGTCCAACAGTGACACTACGCCAAAAAGGAATTTATTCAAAAGTTAATTCTTTTAAAACACAATAATGTCACTGTTCAAATATATAATTTTGTCATTCTTGGATTTAACGTGCGATAAGATCTGTCACTTTCTAACCAGTATGTCACTGCGAGAGTGACGGAAGCGTTTTCCACGTTTATCCACATCGATAAACACGACCATGTTACGCCTCCAGCAAAGGTTAGAATTCTAGTGGCACATTTAATTTTTGTCATTCAATAACCGATTACAATACTTGTTATTATTATCTTTTTCTTATTTATAGCAAGACATTTGGTACCGCTGTGTTATTAAATTCTCTAAAACCTGTGAATATGCATAAAAAATCCACGTAAATAAAAATCCATCTTTTTATTTTCTTTGTTTGTTTATGTTAAGGAGAAGGCGCACTCAGGCCGCCTGATGGTAAGTGGAATCTGAGACCCATAGACATTTGAATTCTCAAGATTATAACCCCAAGACCTCAAATGCGTTGCCCTGAGGACTACGATGAAATGCCTCTATGCTAGTAAATTCACCGATTGTCTTATCCTCACACCGGAATACAACAATGCGAACACTGTTGCTTGGCGGGTGGTTAATGGATAAGATGGTGGTAGCGATCCGGACGGACCCCGCACAGGGCCCTACTACCACTAAATGCACTTGTGTTGCATTTAAATATAACTATTACAGTTTTATTATTTATTAGTAGTATGTGTGGTGTGAAACTGTGTGATAGAGTAAGGAATGAAAACATCAGAGAGAAGTGTGGTCTGAAAGAAGATGTAGTGACTAAAATTGAAAAGGGCATGCTTCGATGGTTCGGTCATTTGGAAAGGATGGATGAAAAAAGTTTGACAAAAGAAATTTACAGTGCTAAAGTGAGTGGAAGGGTCGGAAGGGGGCGCCCTAGGCGTACTTTTTTGAATCAAATCGGGGAAATACTGGAAAAGGGCCGAATCTTAAGTACCCGAAACCGACGTGCATGCATGACTCGATGTATGAATGTGGAAGAAGCGAAAGAGCTTTGTCAGGATCGTAGCAGGTGGAAAGAAGTGGTCTCTGCCTACCCCTCTGGGAAACAGGCGTGATTTATGTATGTATGTATGTATGTATTACAGTTTTTATATTACTTAATTTGCTGTGAAGGTGAATGACAATCAGTCACAGGCAATGAAAGACGTTTTTTATTTTATCTTCGCTTATTTTTAATGTCGATACAGATTGACTAAAAATGTTGACATCTACGTAATTAATGATTACATTTGCATTGATTACGAAAACTAACTAATTTGAATCAGCTTATTTGCACACGCTACCCTGCTATCACAAAAGGCAGTATTTCAAATTCAATGGCCAAAGCAGATTCATTCCTATCCTGTTGGTAATAAGGTTGTATTTTCTAAAGGAGTTTTGTCTGATATACTGCCTTTTGTGTTAGCAGGGCAGAGCGTGACTTGGATTTTATGTCAACGGCACTAAATGTACGGGGGTCTATTTATGACTTATGACTGCTATATTGTACACTTAGGCATCTATGTCGTTTACGTTTACACGTTGGACCTCTAAAATATCTACAATGTCTTTTGTCTCGAAATAAAAAATTCATACCATTAATTCTGTAATTTGGCCAGAAAAGGGCACTTTTACACGTCGGTAATCTACTAGCGCTTGGGACAAGAGTGACAAGACCATCATTGCGGAGATGAAGCGCCGCATGAAACTCAAGCAGAACATTTTTTCAATCATAAAGCACGATAAACTCAAAAGTAAGTTACATTACAAGTTACAAGGTATCTACCTACTTAATAAGGTAATAAATAATAATTAGTAAAACAAGCACCATTAAAATCATTACAAATATAAGGTTAACATCAAACTTAAAGTAATGACTAGAGGAGAACAACGAGACGACGTCTCTACTGACATGTTATATGGGGCGGTCTATCGTCCTACACTATTAAAACGTAATATCTAGAATATCAGTGACATTAAATTTGAACCTTAATACTATGACGATACCGTTTGTTTTTCGATATGAATGTTGTAGTGGCACGTGCTAACTCGGTAGCTAGCGGTTTTGTGATAATAGAGACTATGGCCTTTGTTTGCAAGATTAAGGCTCGAAGCGAACAAATCACCTGAGAAGATTCATACTATATCATTATTTAAATTAAAATGAACAATACCTGTTACTCCTATCGGCTTGACATCATTCTGTATTTCTTCGTTATGTTCACTAACGTCAGCCACTTCAGTCATATTATCTATTTTTTCTTCATTGACAGACATAAGAACTCTTGATTTATAACCAAAATTTGCAGTAACATTCGGAGTTTTGGTATTTAGTATCGGAGAGGAAAATTTGCTTGTTGTAGACATATCAAGCCGCTTGAACGGCAATGGTTCAGTTAATTTGAGATTAATTTCGTTTTGTTGGAATGTGCTGAAAACATTGATATTTTAAACGAACTTACGAGTATTAGCAGTTACCAAATGTTTCGTTTGTCCGAATTTTCGTTACTGGATTGTTTATAACACAAGACGAAACTAACATGTTAAAACATTTTGAAACCTTAATGGATTTAGAAACCAATGTTTAACTCATGAATTTTCGAGCAAACGTAACAGTGGGTTAACAAAACTTCAGAATTGTGATAGAATATCCTAATCAGCTTCGCTTGTAACTAACTAACTAAAAAACAAACAGAGCTCGGAAAAGTGGGCTGTTTTGAGGATTTTCATAACATGAACGTTACCTGTCAGTTAATGGTCAACCTATGTGTAATTTAATCATATTCTATTAAACGAGAAATATATTATATATAATTTATCATCACGTTCTCGAAACGGCCCCATGTCTTTTGTTGGAAATTGCATTGAAAATCGATCTGTCGATCTTCGGGAAAATTTGGTTCCGCCGAGTTCCGTGGTGTTTGACATATAAATAAATAAAATACAATAAATATCACAGGACAATGTCACATAAATTGACCTAGTCCCAACGATAAACTTACATATACATATAGATCAATATATACTTAAATACATAGAATGAGTGGTCTCAAAACACGAGTGTGGTTTTATAATTAGATCACACGAGTATTTTAAGGCCTAATTATGTACAGTTGCATACATTATTTTATCTACACAGATATTATAAGTACTCTAAGATGGGTTCAGAATCCGAAGGCAAATGACCTGTATGGCTAAATGTTAATTTCAATTGATACTAAAATTGGAGCCTATTTAATTTGAGTTGGTTTTGTAATGTTTGAAATTTGAAACTCACAACTTTGTCAAAGGGCAATTAATTGTGGAACGACATGATTATCGAAAACATTATAGAGGGAAAGATTGGTGGAAAGAGAGACAGAGGAAAACCAATGAGAAGCTTCAAGGACCAAATTAAGGAGAAGGTGCACGTCATGTCGTATAGAGAGGTGAAGAAGCTGGCAGAGAAAAGAGAAGATTGAAAATTACTCCACCGACAAGAGCAGGGCTCTTAAATGAAAACAAGAGAAGGACTTTATCATAGATATCGTTATAAGAACATTATGTTACAGCCGCCAGCACACCCACCAACGCGATTACACCACCGCGATAGCAAATTTTAACGTTGTAATGCTCCTTATTGCCAACGGGTTCTGAACACGTAATAGAAACACATAATTACCTATTTTCATTCCTGCTTGCTTTCCCATTGACGTTCAGATTATTTAGCATTTGAAATAAATCGCCCATAAAATTTGAAAACTTATGTGTTTCGGTTTTATTACTTACTACATTATTAATGTAATTTGCATTGTCATTCATGCAATAGTCAACATTCTTAGTATTAATAGAATCAATATCATACGAATTAGATGGTAGCTTTTCATTATCATCTGTACGAGAAAACACGTATCCAATCGTTGCTCCACCTGCTTGAATAGGCTTTGTAGAAGCAGAAATCATATTTTTAATATCATTATGATAAAATTTCGCTGTTTTAATTTCGTCTTCCGTATAATCTATAACAGCAACGTTGTCTATTTCATCGTCGTTTGCATCATCAATAACCGATTTAATCGATCTTTTGTAACTATTACCAAAGGGATTCCAGCTGTCATTGTGAAAGGTAGGAAAATCTGTAGGAAAGTTTATTACTTTATCTGAAGTCAATACTTTGGGAGGTTCGTAATATTCGGAATTTGTTATGAATGGCGTCATAGGTGCTTTTTTATTACTATCTATCTTCAGATGATTTTCCAAATGGAACAATTTCCGTCCCGGTTTTGTACGTGTCTTCCTTTTTTTTGTTATTTCGAAACGACTCCCTTCGCCGTGCCGTTTGTCAGGTGAACAAGCTGTTGGCAATCCAAGCAAAACAAATAAGTTGGCAGTGACCCTAAAGAGGCTGATAGACTTTAGCATTCACTCGAGCGTTCTAGGCTCGGAACCGGAAAAATACCGGTTTATTTCGGTTTTGCTCCGAACTTTTCTACGGAACGCGAACGTTTTCAGAACTAAATTTTAACCTTAATTAACCGGTTTAATCCACGAGTGGTGAGTCGAAAAACGAAAAGTTTTGTACTGAGTAAAAACACTAAGCGCCTCTTGTTAATCGTGCATAACGTAAGTCTAGACAAACCGGTTTTTTTAGCTCTAAACCAGTTAATTTAAAAATAACTCTATAAAAAGGTTCCTCAAATAATCGGTACGGTTTATGCGAACGGAATGAAAATAGTTTGCATCAAATACATACTTAATAACGGTTTGAAAATTAAACCGGTATCCGAGCCCTGTTCTAGCGATCTATCAGAACCAAGGGTTAATTATTGTGTCTTTAAATTAGTAAACCCGGCCCGTGTGGTTGCCGGGTTAGAATAGTGCCACTCCATGTCTTCCCGCGGATGTCGTCAGAGGCGACTAAGGGAATAAGGGCTTTTAGTACTGTTAGGCGATGGGCTTGCAACCTGTGACTAATACACTAGTAAACATCTTAGCCTGTTTATGCAAAATGTGGTTACAGGATTACCAACAAGTTCTTTTAGAGTTGTTGGTAGTTCTGTAGCTCTGCCTACCCCACCCTGGGAATGGAGGCGTGATGTTATGTATGTATGTATGTAAATTAGTAAATTATCTTTGCGTAGTACTCTTGGCACTAGACTCGAGCTTAGTTAGCGACTTATGGCCGGTTCCTCTATTTAAACCATGGTCAGACTATATACTATACCAGCATCCTCTGTCAATAGCGAGTACGACACATAGGGGTAAGGAAGGACCAAAAAGTTGGGCACGCAAACTCACGCAACAAAATTTTGTATGAAACTTTTCCGTTGTAGCCTCCTAAGGCCTCTCGTACCAAAAATTGTACATAATACGTTCATTAGAAAATAGACCTTTTGCAAAGAAAATAAAATAGGTGTTCCTTTGTTTTTATGAGGTACAATCAAACTAGAAAATTGACTCTATTGCATTTGTAATAGGTTCATATTCCATTGGCAAATTTCGTTGTATAACCCTAAGACCCACTTAGGAGGGTAGGACGAAAATTACCCATACAATAGTAAGGATATTTTTTGTCGCACAACGGAACTTTTTCCGACTTCGTAGTTTGTACAGTTAACCGCGCTTATCTATGGTCCAACTTTTTGGTTCTCACCCATAGCTGTGGATACCATTTTCGCAGCAGTGCTTTATAAAGAACATCTTGCAACACTATGTGAAAACATGTGAAATTTAAGCGAAATAAATATGTTTCATCTATCTCTTTGTTTCGTGTGTGAGAAATGTAATATACCCGTGATTCGAATATTGCGAACGGACATAAATTAAACACAACGTACCGCGGCAGTCGTTGTTACCCAGGGTGATATCGATGCTTTTGCTAGATTCATCGGCTCCATTCATGCTGGAATCCTAGAAGTTGACCTCAAAGAGGTTGCATGCCTTACTGGCATTAACACCGTAACTAAATCGAAATCACCTATGCGAACGCCGCGGAGTTCCGTGCAGGTGACAGCTCAAACCTTCATCATCCGCTATCTATATCCGCTATATTGTACAGTCACGGACTTTAATTGATCAGCCACTTGCCACTGCTCATATTTTAGCCGTGTAATGCAATCGGGCTATTGAAACGTTACCATAGCAATCCTTTGGTAACGACCAATAAAAACTGAGTTCAGTTTGGACCAATAGTAGCTGTTGTTTAAACGTGGTCATAGCAACCCTATTAAACGACCAATAACGACTGTGGTCAGTAGAATAGCTGATTGGGCGTTGTATCACCAATAGTAGCTGTTGTTTACGTGTAGCCATAGCAACTAGACAGACATGCAATTGGCTGCCTTTGGGTGATGTCACTCTGTTGTCTGGTTGGTAGATCTGGGTCTCAGGTTAGCCAACCGTTAATATTGCATGTCATTTTGTTCTTCTATTATACGAAGACGTGTGAATTTCCTTATCGCGATATACGCGTAAAACCGACTGAACCCGATTTGCATTACACGGCTAAAATATGAACAGTGGCAAGTGGCTGATCAATTAAAGTCCGTGACTGTATATCAGCATTTGAGCAACTACTTCTTTACATTGTTAACTTGTAACTTGTAAATTTATCCGTCATAATGTTAAGGGTGAGTCCAATACCCGAATTACACACAGTGTTCGAGAAACACTTTTAACCAAATGATAAAATAACTTGGCATAACTATCACTTGGTAATTAAAATGTACTATTACGTGTTTTGTTTTTTGAAATGTTCAATAAAGACTATGTGTTGTGTATTGTATTGTATCACTATCCATACCTATTCTACATTTTGCAGCATATTATTTCTAACATATTTTTAAATGCCATAACAATCCTACAGAATACTTTTATTACCATGTAATGTTTTTTTATATCAGCAGCGATTCCAACAGAAACAAAACCGTGCCAAAAGAGTAGGTTAGGTTGGAACTGCGAGCCCAAAAGACACAAAACTGAGTCAGAAAAGTAGAAGGCAGCTAAACATTCTGCAAAATATTTATCTGCAAAATGCTGACAATATGCCAAAGTGTGATTCTGTATAGGAAAATAACGCGAAGTGATTGTATGGTGAAAACTATGCGAACGGTAATTCTGCCTTAATATGTTAAGCAATACAAAAATAGACCACAAACATCTACAACAGATTAATAGTAAATGTTATAGTTGTGGTTGCGTGTGGCCCCGTGTGGTTGCCGGGTTAGAATAGTGCCACTCCATATCTTCCCGTGGATGTCGTAAGAGGCGACTAAGGGAATAAGGTCTTGTAGTACTGTTAGGCGATGGGCTTGCAACCTGTCACTAATACACTAGTAAACCTCTTAGCCTGTTAGTGCAAAATGTGGTTACAGAAATATCAGTAAGTCTTTAGAGTTGTTGGTATTTCTGAAGCTCTGCCTACCCCACTCTGGGAATGAAGGCGTGATGTTATGTATGTATGTATGTTATAGTTGTAAACGCACCTCACCTGTTTTAGACTTTTTACGTCTCCTCAACGCAGTCGCCGACAATCCAACCTTATTATCCAAATGCTTAGTGTTAGTCTCATGTCTTATCTCCTTCTTGTTCTCAAGAACACCATAATCACTGTAAGCCTGCGCCATTTTCACTAATTTATCATATTTGTTGGCGACGTAATCTTCCACGTACTCAGTGTCGCTAAGGTCTTTGGCATTATCACTAACACTGCCTTTGTTTATGTGTAAATTCGCCAAAACTGAATTTTTAATGATTGTGTTGAGTTCATCGGGATAGAGAGGCATGGGTCCTTTCCAATTGGGATTATTTATGTCCGGTAGATGTTGTTTTAGATCGAGTCCTCTCATATCAAGCTCTGTGTTCTGTAACTGTAAATTTTGCATTAAATTTAATCGCTAAATGTAAATATCAGAATCTAAAATCTAAATGTCAAATGTAAATCTTGTGTGTGTGTGTGTGTGTGTGTGTGTGTGTGTGTGTGTGTGTGTGTGTGTGTATGTGTGTATGTGTGTGTGTGCGCGTGTGTGTGTGCATGTATCTATTACATTACTGAAGAAGAGATTCCTATGTTCTGGGACTAATAAAATCGCTCTAAACTCTGATGTGGAAAGACGCACCTCAGTTCTTTTGTTTATATCCTTGTCATCCCCATTCTTATCTGCGTCCTCGACCGTCTCCGTGTCCTCGATGTCTTCCCCCCCTTCAAGCTGCAGCAACCTTCTCAGGTTCGGCCCTTGGATGTGATCATCAACCGACTGTCGGACGGGTGAAATTCTGTAAATAATATTATAAATATTTGATTAACCTTTTCAACGCCTTGCGTCAAATACGAATGCGTCTTTCACACGCCAAACATGTATAAAAGTAATGCAAATATATAAATATTATAATTTAACTTCGTCCATACGGAAAAACGTATTTTTAAAACTGTACCTATAACAAGTATAAGTGTCGGTGGCGTTATAGAGACGACAGCTCATGACTCCTATCGGCGTCGTTGGCGTTCAAAAGGTTAAGGACAACATAATGGTCCAAACAAGATTAGTATTTATTCACTCGAATATTAGTTCATTAATAATGAATACATAAGAGTGATTTATGGCCGTATTAATAAACTCGTCTCGGTTTAAATGCCAATCTCAAGATACGTCAAAGTAAACGTCAAACCGTAGACAACTGTCATTTTTGACGTATCTTGAGACGGGCATTTAAACCGAGATCAGTTTATTAATACGGGCCTAAGTCCTCTAATCCCAAAACATAGGACAATCTAGTTTGCTAGCATGATAGCTTAGGATGCTGTTACTACTCCAAATATGCAATTTACACAGAAAAAAGGGCTAACCATTAATAATTGGCTAGGGGCAAGTTCTAGGGATTTGATATCGATAAAAAAGATGTCGATGTAATTAAATACTGGTTATGACACCATGAAAAAAGTAAACAGTCTTATAAAAGGTCAGGAAATTTCAATAACCAACATAAATGAGAAGTTGGCTTTGAGTCATTATAAATATTTAAAGAATGCCCCGTTGACCACTGTGGTCGTTGATAGAACGTTTAGCAGTTTAAAGTGGATATTTTCACTAGACGGCAATCATGAATAGCATCGAATATGGAAAAAAATATTGAATGTATATCATGAAAACAATTTAAAATAAACATATAAATAAGTACACATTTTAATTTGTTTCTTTTTTTATTTAAAAATGAAAATAAGTAATACCTATTCATTTATGTCGCGTAACATTTAGATTTTGGCAGTAACATCGATATATTTTTTATAATATTTTGCTACATCACTTTTGTATAGATGCCCTGAGATATCCCAGGTCAGGAAATCATAAATATAATTAATAGTATATTTTTAATTGCATGCACAGGGCACACATATGGTAAGTGGAATCTGTATGGGTAAGGACCAAAAACTTGGCCACGCTGACTCACTCAATTAAATTTTCCATGAAACTTTTCCGTTTTGACACGAAAATTAGCCATGCATTCTCAAGACTACAATCTTAAAAATGCGTTGCGACCATGAAGACTAAGATGGAATGTCTCTATGCTAGCAATTTCATCAGATGCTTGGCGGTAGGTTTAAGCATAATTTGGTGGTAGCGATCCGAACGCATCCTGCACAAGGTCCTAGTACCACCAAAACTATATAATAAACTGGCGTCCCGCCCTGGTCTAGCTCCGATTTAAATAAATAAAAAAAAGCGGCCAAGTGCGAGTCGGACTCGCCCATGAAGGGTTCCGTAGCAGCAAGTAACATAATATAAAAGTTCGTTGTAGCTTTGATCAATGTTTTTATGACGTATTAAAAAAAAACTACTTACTAGATCTCGTTCAAACCAATTTTCGATGGAAGTTTATGTACATCATATATTTTTTTTAATTCTATCATTCTCTTACTTTAGAAGTTTAGGACACACATTTCAACACTTTGGAAGTGTCTCTCGCGCAAACTGTTCAGTTTAGAAAAAAATGATGTTTGTAACCTCAATATCATTTTTGAAGACCTATCCATAGATACCCCACGCGTATGGGTTTGATGAAAAAAAAATGTTGAATTTCAGTTTTAAGTATGGGGAGCCCCCAATTTTTTTTTTCTTTTTTTGTGTGAAAATCTTAATGCGGTTCACAGAATACATCTACTTACCAAGTTTCAACAGTGTGGTTCTTATAGTTTCGGAAAAAAGTGACTGTGACATACGGACGGACAGACAGACAGACATGACGAATCTATAAGGGTTCCGTTTTTTGCCATTTGGCTACGGAACCCTAAAAATAGCCTATGTCCTATCCATCCGGAATCCATCATACCAGTTCCGTCTGTCGGCGGTTTAGCTCAGAGACTCTTGGGACTATCCAACCATTCATCACATCACGCCTTCATTCCCAGAGCGGGATAGGCAGAGCTGCAGAAATACCACATTTTGCACAATCAGGCTAAGATGTTTACCAGTGTATTAGTGACAGGTTGCAAGCCCATCGCCTAACAGTACTACAAGCCCTCCCCTTAGTCGCCTCTTACGACATCCACGAAAGACATGCAATGGCACTATTCTAACTCGGCAGCCACACGGGGGAACTACAAAGCTGTAATTTAGTAGTTGTAAAATACAACAATTGAGATCACGGATGTCTATGAAACCTACGAAAACACAAACAACACAAAATAAAATAATAAAACAATTCACTATTATTTGTAGCAAATTAAATCGGCCTTAAAAAACGTATACGCGGAGTGAGAAAGTAAAGATAAAATATAAATAAATAAGTATCAGGGGACAATCGTATACGTAACATACTTAAATAGAGAAATAAATACTTAAATACATAGAAAACATCCAAGACTCTGGACCGGGATTTGAACCCAGGACAGCTGGCTTCGGAGGCAGGGTCATTCCCAACTAGGCCAACGTGTCGTCAACAACAATGCTTCCCTTTTTTCGTATTATTTCCTCGTGTCTCGTCTAGGTAATTCTTTATCTACAGTTAGTTGCATCGCCATTTATTACAAGCTTTTATTTAACTCGCACTGTTCGTATGAACTCGTAAGTATGCAAGTTGTCCGTTAAAATTTGCAATCCATTTTCCAGTCACTTGCCGTTATCCGATTGAGCTGAAATTTCGCATACTTGTGTAAACCCGATGACAACGCAATAATATGGCACTATCGAGCTGGTCTGATGATAGTGATGATGGAGACGGAAGGTTGCCACAGGAACTCCTAAATTACACATGATAAACCCGTGGTGTTATGGCTAGTGAATCGTGTTGACAAGCAGATGGTGACTATGGAAAAAAAATCAGTTTGCAACAAAAGCTTGTCTCAAAAATGAGTTTTTTTGGTTAGGTTACTTATATTGATGTACTTACAAAATGGTCGATATGCTCAGGGCTCCGTTAAAACCGTGCGGAGTTGTTTCTTCCGTATTAATCTGTCAAACATTCATTAATTTCAAAACATTTCCGTGACTAACAGACAAACCGCTGAACCCAGGACTTGAAATTTGGGGGGAAAATACTTTTGAGCACGCCTATTTTACGCTGGAAAAATGCTCTCACGCGTACCACCTGCGCCAGGGTTATGTGAGACTAACCAACCGAGGGCGGCCAAAATATCCACTTAAATAAGAAAGAAAGAAAGTAAGAAAATACATTTATTCACACAAAAACGACAAGGTTTAACGGAACTTTCTGTGCCGTTGCGTCAATAAGGGACCCACTCAACACGATGCCACGATGCCGAGGCAAGTCAGGGCCCTTTACCACGGACGGACGTTAGTGTAGCAGACAAAGAACAAGTAAACAGTAACAAACAAGAGTAGGTATAGGTATATAAAATAAAATTATAGCATTTAATTATCCGCTTAAAAGGATTCATATTGGGTTGCATACGCATTGTTATACATAATGTTACGCATAACTAGAAAACTTCACTATTATTAGCACATACATACATAACATCTAGCCCTCATTCCCAGAGTGGGGTAGGCAGAGCTACAGAAGTACCGACAACTCTAAAAAGACTTGTTGATAATTCTGTAACCACATTTTGCACAATTAGGCCAAGTAGTTAACTATTGTATTAGTGACAGGTTGCAAGCCCATCGCCTAACAGTACTACAAGCCCTTATTCCCTTAGTCGCCTCTTACGACATCCACGGGAAGACATGGAGTGGCGCTATTCTAAGCCGGCAACCACACGTTTTACAATAAATAAAAAAATATTTAAATATTAAATATTTATTTATTATGTATGAAACAGAAAATAACCTATTTTCATATTATTTCAATATGTCATAACTAAAGCAAATAAAAAAAAATCTCGATGTTACAATACAATACAAATACTCTTTATTGAACACCAAAAAAATAAAATAAAAACAGAACACGGAACAGTGCCTACATTTAAATCATAGGTATACAACAGGCGGTATTACCGCTAAATAGCGATCTCTTCCAGACAACCTTGTAAGAGAAATAACTGAGGACACAAATTCATGGCAGGCGGTGTAAACTAATTCGTTTAGAACTCAAACTAAGTAACTACAAGAAACAAATAAATTATTGAAATTTTGAATTTAAAACTATTTATACATAAAGTAAATAATTTAATAAATACATACTAAATACATATAATTATATTTATACAT
The DNA here is from genome assembly GCA_949316455.1 of Acleris holmiana. NCBI lineage: Eukaryota > Metazoa > Arthropoda > Insecta > Lepidoptera > Tortricidae > Acleris > Acleris holmiana. The sequence goes on from OX438788.1 coordinate 1,986,826, forward strand.
CTTAATTATGTGTGTGTGGTGTTAATGTTTTACCAAGCCCTCGCTGTCTCCAAGCGTGATCACATCCTCGCGCGTCGAAGTCCGCCGCCACGGAGCGATCGCATTGACCAAGTCCAATCGCTTCAGCTGTTCCTGTCACAGTGACAATCGTGAGTCAAACGCGTCCAGAAGCAGAAAGAAATACAATTTGCTTCGATGATAAAATTCAATCCAGAGCTGGGATTCTACACGGCAGTAACGTTTCCGTTGTCAACGTTTTGATAACTCTTATGTCATTTACAATAATGGCGACTGTGAAACAAACGATTCTAAAACACGTCAAACACGATATCGTTAAACGCATTAGAATAAAGGCCCCTGAGCTGGAATTCTACAAGGTAATAACGATATCGTTTTTGACCTGTTTCCGTATTGTCAACGTTTTGATAACTCTTATGTCATTTACAATAAAGGCGACTGTGACATAAACGATTATAAAACACACTAAACACGATATCGTTATAAGTAATAACGCATTAGAATAGGGGCCCCTGTCCGCGTGTGTTGGTCTATGGCAATGTACTTCCAAGCTGTAGAAATTTGGACATGTTTTAGTTAGAATGTTAGACCATCGATGGTCTTCCGGTATCCATCGGGGAGGGAAGATGATCTATTGAAAGATTTCCGACTTTTGCTTTTGATTTATTCTGTTTACGGTTTTACTCTACTCACTTGACATTGACGAAATCACTGCGGAATATCGCGGTGGACCGCCATTAATAAAAAAACAAGAAAAAATAATAAGTAATACCATCAAATTGGCGGTATACATTAGTGAGCATACTATCCTGTCATTTTAAGAGGAAACGTTTCACATATGGGTTTCAGATTCCACTTACCATCAGGTGGCCTGAGTGCTCGTGTGCCTTCTCCTTATCATAAAAAAAAAACTTATTCATTTCATAAGTAACATATCATTCGACAGCTTAAGCCGATAGTCTAAATATTTCAGGACCATCGTGTTCCCTATTGCTAAGGTTAGGTTAGTTAATTAAAATCCTGAAATATTTGGTTTCATAAAAACTCCGTTTGCCAAATGATTTTAATAAAATGCATCGGAGGGGCGATTTTTGACTATCGAGCGTTTGAAAGTTTCACTCGTAAGTGAGCAAAGGCATAATCATGACGTATTTTCGTAGGCTAGTATTTTCTAGCACTCGACTTTAATTTCCAGCATTTGAAAGTCAAAAATCGCCTCACAGTTTGTACGAGACCACTGCTATATTTAATTGTGCTGTTTCTCTGTAATGTTTTTGTGTGTACAATTAAAATGGTTTTTATTGTGTGCTGATTCAATTTGTTATTAACAGTACATTACCTTATATTTAGATTTCTTTAGTTTCTTCTTGTTACGCTGGTGTTTCTCGAATTCGTTGTCATTGACCGGCGTTACTAATTCTTGCTCTTCACTGTTTGTTCGATTATGTTGCTGGACTGTGGTCTTTTGTTTAATTTTCTTTGAAATTTGAGCTTTGAAGTAGTGCAACGTAAATGGAACATCAGGTGCATTTTTATCTATCAATCTGCAAAAATCAAAGATATCTATTCCGAATTTGTCTGCCGATTTTTCTTCAACATCACTAATCAGCTAGCATCTCTTGCTTTCAATTGTAAACTGATTACAATATAAAAGCAAGATGGGCTAAAGCAGAGCAGATTTAAGTATTAAAAATTACGCACTTCCTCGTGGGGCCCGGTGTGCCATAAGAGGTACATAATCAAGGCAAGTATATTCTAATAAGTATAAAGCTCAATTTCAGTTGTTTCCAACTTAAAAATGGCATTTACTAGCAAAGGTGTACTTTATTGCATTGCAGGTAGATTCAAATTCCCATTTAGAAAAATATCCCTGTTTATAAGTACGGTGGGCCTCTAACGAGGATAAACCAACAAAGGATAGTTCTGAATTAAAACAATAATGGTACGGATTAGGTGGTGATGATGGTTTGAAACAAAACGAAAAATGCGACGCTGCCAGCATACATTTTGATGATGATGATAAAAAAAAATATGCCATGTTGCCAGAACACATTTTGATAATGATAATGTTTTAGCTCAAAACGAAACATGCAGCGTTGCCAAAACTCCTTTTGATGATGATGATCTTTTGACACAAAATGAAAAATGCGACTTTGCCAGCGTAACTTTTGATGTTGATCGTTTGATACAAAACGAACAATGCGACGGTAAATGTTAAATAAAAAAAACTCAAAATGCAACATTGCTAGCACACTTTTTGATGATGACGACGATGCATCAATTAAAACGTTGCCAGCAACCCGTAAGTGGATGATGATAAATCAACAAAACACTAAAATGCAACATTGTCAGCACACCTTTTTGATGATGATTCAAAACAAATAGTAGATTGTACAACAAGGGCATAAAACAAACCACTTTATCCCAGATTTATGGTATCCATCCGAGCCGCTAGGGACTCTGCTTTTCACTTCGATTACGAGGAAATAAAACAGTAATAATGTAAAAAACTTATTCTTGGATTTAGGCGGCAATGTCTGTTCAACAAGTTCTTTTGCATTTGTAACCATTAGTGTGTTAGATGTGATAATTATTTCCTCTTCACTTCACAACATTTTAACAAAATTCCGTAACAAAACAAATTTTGCGAAGAAAACAACTAATTCATCGTCCAAAACGAGACAACAACCTCTTCCCGCCACTGTATTTCTTTTTTTCAATTTTCTGCATGAAACTTTTAACTTAGGTCGAACGGTATAATGCCAAGTGATACGTTGATATTGTATGTTTTTTGTTAATAACGCTTGTTTTGAATAGTTTAAAATTTAGTTTGTGTTAGATGCAACAGTGAACTCAAATAAATTAAAGTAAATGTATTTAAATAACAAGTTTTTTTAGTGCAGTCACCTCGTCTCAGAGAGACGACTTTAGGGCTTAATTGTCTTAGTCTAGAGACGACAACACTTTATGCACTAGTGCATAAAATGCGATTTTATGCAGCCTATACCCAGCATAAAGATGGACTTTACGAGCATGAGAAGTGAAAACGTAACATGTGACGCGGCTAGCAGGTTCCTTTTGAAGATGATGAATGATCATGAATCAATAAAAAGCGCAAAATGCCACGTTGCCATCATTAAAGAAATTTCAAAACTGAAGTAAAAAAAAAAAAAAAAAAAAGTGGTTAAGTATACTTGTTTAATAGCTCGTCAAGCTTCTCCGAGTTCTTGGAGTACGTGTGGGGGAAGGGGTCCTGCGTCGTGGACTCCTCCACCTTCCGGTTCTTGGAAACCATGCCCCACAGTCTGGACTTAAATGGCATCGCTTTCTTCTTCCTATCCTGGAGGAGAACGTCTGCTGGGCCATCATCCCACTCTACTTGCCGTTTGGCCTGTAAATTAAACCGTTTCACTTCATCTCCTCCAAAAGGCAGATTTAAGGAGAGTAAGAGGGATAGCTATTGTCGACTCGTTTGGCGTAAACAGAGCGAGAGTTGTTAATTGGGTCTTTTATGAATCCTCAACTTGGGCGCGGCAGTAACATTATCTTACATGCATACATAACATCACGCCTTCATTCCCAGAGGTAGGCAGAGCTACAGAAATACCATCAACTCCAAAAAAGACTTGGTGATAATTCTGTAACCATATTTTGCACAATTAGGCCAAGAAGTTTACTAGTGTAGTGACGGGTTGCAAGCCCACCGCCTAATACTACAAGCCCTGATTCTCTTAGTCGCCTCTTACGACATCCACGGGAAAACATGGAGTGGCACTATTCTAACCCGGCAACCACACGTGAGTAACATTATCTTCTTTCTGTTTATATGTAATATCATTAGGAGTGATGTTATACTGAGCATCTATTCTACTGGGGTAAAACCATATTCCCTTTGGCGTGATTTGGTATTCATTATTCCCTGTGCGGGTTCCGTCCGGATCACTACCACCATCTTATCCATTAACCATCCGCCAAGCAACAGTGTTCGCATTGTTGTGTTCCAGTGTGGGGATAAGACAACCGGTGAAATTACTAGCATAGAGGCATTCCATCTTAGTCCTCAGGGTTGGCAGCGCATTTGTGGTCTTAGGATTATAATCTTGAGAATTCAAATGTCTATGGGTCTCAGATTTCACCTACCACCAGGTGGCCTGAGTGCTCGTGTGCCTTCTCCTTAAAATAAAGAAAAAAAAATGTATATAGGAAGTCGATAGACGAGAAGTCCCTATGACAGCTAAAAAGTGCTACAAAAATTCTGGGCTCTGGTTACTACGGCCCAAGATTATTCAACGCTGTTCGTACCTTCTGCGTGGTCTCCACTGCAACAGCTGGTGGAAAGTATACATTCAGATTCCGAAACATACTCGTATCCAGCTCAATCGGGACGCCATTGCGTTTCTTCGGCCGGCTGTTGAGATATTGTAAAGACCTCTTCGGCCGAAAGTTCTCTCCCAGCATATCTTCACCATCGACCGTCATTAGGGTCTTTGTGTTGCGAATGGTCTTCTTCAGTTTGGATATTTCTAAGTCTGTCTTGATTAGTTTCTGGTAGAAGTCTGTAAATGATGTAGATATACATACATACATAAATCACGCCTGTTTCCCAGAGGGGTAGGCAGAGACCACTTCTTTCCGCCTGCTACGATCCTGACAAATCTCTTTCGCTTCTTCCATCATACATCGAGTCATGCATGCACTTTAGTTTCGGGTACTTAATATTGGGCCCTTTTCCAGTATTTCTCCGATTTGTTTAAAAAAAGTACGCCTAGGGCGGCCCCTTCCGACCGATATGTAGTTTTTAAACAATCATAAGTTGTTTCATAGAACATATCGCTTCGCAGAATTTTCATTACATAGAAAGCTAATTTCTGCTGACACTTTAATGTTTTCAGATTATCTTAAGCCTGGGTTACGTAGGTTAGGTCAGGCTAGACCTGCGACCAAAAAAAAAACTGAAAACAATGAGGTTTCAGCAGAAATTAGCTTTTGTATAAAATGAACATTCTGCGAAGAGATACGTTCTATGAAGCAATCTTCTATAAAATAGTGTACAACCCAAAAGATGTCTAATCTAATCAAAATAGTATATTTAGTCCTTCAAATTTAAATTGAATAATTATTTTTTGAAAATCTGTGTAAACGTAGATAAAACGTCGGCTTAATAGGACCATTATGTTTTGCCGTTTGGCGTAGAAATCCTTATAAACTAAATAAATATACATTTTAACGACACCATATTTTTTTTGGATTTTTCATATCATCATTTAATAAATAAATAAATAAATCGCAGGACAATTTTACACAAATTGAACTAGTCCCAAACTAAGCTCTAGGCTTGTACTATGGGTACTAGACAACGATAAACTTACTTACATAGAGAAATATATACTTAAATACATAGAAAGCATCCAAGACTCAGGAACAAATACTCGTGCTCGTCACACAAATATCAGCCCTTACCGGGATTTGAATCCAGGACCCCTAGCTTTGAAGGCAGTCACTACCAACTAGGCCAGCGTGTCGATTTAAATATTCTTTTTTGGAATAAAAAGCCTCATTTACTTAAAAAAGGTATTTAAGAACCTTTTTTAAATAAAATAAAATCAAAATTATTTATTTCCTTACATCAAGCTTTAATTTTAGTCAAAGCTTTAATTTTATTTTTCGTATAGCTTTTCAATTTTACACCTAGAAACCCTCCTCACCAAGAACTGCTTTACTTCTGATCCCTTCCCTTAGCTTTATTTATCCGGTTTTTCAGTTTTAAGACCTGGAAACCCTACTCACCATGAACTTCTGAACCCTTTCCCAAGCTTGATGTCCAGTTTTTCAGTTTTACTCCTTGAAACCCTAGTCATCAAGAACGGCTCTACTTCTGACCCCTTCCCTAAGCTATATTTGTCCGGTTTTTCACTTTTAATACTTTGAAACCTACTCACTATGAACAGCTCTACTTCTGTACCCTTACCCAAGTTTTTTGTCCAGCTTTTCAGTTTTAAGACCTGGAAACTGTACTCAGTACTCACCACAAACTGCTCTACTTCTGTACCCTTCCCTAAGCCTGTTGTCCAGCTTTTCATTTTACAGACCTGGAAACCCCACTCACCACGAATTGCTCTACTTTTGTACCCTTCCATAAGCTTTTCTGTCCAGCTTTTCAATTGTACACCTAGAAACACTACTCACCATGAAATGCTCTACTTTTGTACCCTCTCCCAAGCTTCCTTGTCCAGCTCATCAGTTTTAAGACCTGGAAACCCTACTCACCACGAACAGCTCTACTCCTGTAGCCTTCCCCAAGCTTGTTGGAGTCAATGATGCTGGATAGCTCCGAGTTTATCCTCCCACGGCTTTGGACATTCTGGGGACAAGCATACACGATACATAATTATATTCATTAATCATTTGCGTGATGTGATTTGAGATAATTTGAGATCAAGATTTTGGATCAAAGAATCAGTAAATATCGTCTATTTCGGTCAGCCTCCGTCACAGGATGCCATTTAAAATAGACTTCTTCATATTCTACGCTTGCAATGACCTGTGTTCTCGTTCTGTTCATTATTAATTAGATCAGTTTTTTTTAAATTAAAAACACACACGTTAATACAAATGAAATATTACAAGTATATTGTTATTTATTTATTTTTATATTATGTAACTGGTAAACATCTTAGCCTCCTTATCGTAAAATAAAGTTCACCATGGAGTTAGAAAAAGACGGGTCTCTCCCCTTCTTAGATGTACTGGTGAGGAGGAATCCTGATAACACCTTAAGTCGTACTGTGTATAGAAAACCAGTTCATACTGATAGGTATTTGAATGGTGAATCTCACCACCATCCCTGTCAACTAGCTACTATAGGCAAATCTTTGTTTCAGAGAGCTCAAAGAATATGTGACGACCAGCACTTGCCTGCTGAGTTGGAGCATGCCAGGCGCGCACTTCGTGCTAACGGGTTGAAGATACCGCGGATCAACCAACGGGCCCGTGGAAAAATCCCGACGGTATATTATTAAAATCTAAAATCGACGTCATGGTTCCTAAGAACAGATCTCGCTATCTATAAACATATGATATGATATGGATTGTACACTCGGTATATATAAATATACTAGCGACCCGCCACCGGCTTCGCCCGCTGCAATCTTTTACTTTCATGTGTTTTAGGGGTAAGATTTTTTTTTATTTATGTTGGCCGATTCTCAGACCTACCCGATATGCACAAAAAATTTCATAAGAATCGGTCGAGCCGTTTCGGAGCAGTATGAGAACGAACATTGTGAGAAGAGATTTTTATATATTAGACCTAGCGACCTGTCAGCGGCTTCGCTCGCTGCAATTTTTTTTTTGTTTCTTTCTTTTCACTTAGGGGTATGAAAAATAGATAGTAGCCGATTCTCAGACCTACTGAATATGCATATAAATTTTATAAAAATCGGTCGAGCCGTTTCGGAGGAGTATGATAACTAACACTGTGACACGAGAATTTTATATATTAGATAATATACGCTAGAATCTCGGCACCTCGGCAAAATCGCAAACAAAATCCTAAACCAGTTACCACGTGCTCAATAACCTTAAATCACTAACTATTAACCCTCTTCACTGTTTAAAAATTAACAAATACTTGCGGCGGCCATTTTGCAATAAACAAGACGCAGGTGGGCGGCTGTGTAACGCGGAGGCTTTATTTGGTTGAAGCGTTTACTAATATTTGGGTCAATTTAGAAACAGTGGTTTCAAATAAATACATACATAAATAACATAACGCCTTCATTCCCAGAGCCGGGTAGGCAGAGCTACAGAATTACGCACAACTCTAAAAAGACTTGTTGAAAATTCTGTATCTACATTTTGCACAATCAGGCCAAGAATTTACTAGTGTATTAGTGACAGGTTGCAAGCCTATCGCCTAACAGTACTGCAAGCCGTTATTCCCTTAGTCGCCTCTTACGACATCTACGGAAAGATATGGAGTGGCACTATTCTAACCAGCCAACCACACGCGGGTCAAAAGTTTAAAAGGAGAATGCCCATATAATGCCTGGAATGTACAGAGATAATCTATATGCCGAAAAACATGTTATAATTAAATATAAATATACTCATTAAATTGAAGTCTTTTAATGATGGGAGTATTATGTACATTTTTTATAGACTTTTACTTGAACATTCACTCATGTTTACTCGTATCTGTAATATTATAAATGGCGTGAGACGTCACTTCCATATAAATAACACTATGAAATCGATTGTCATCGCCGCCGCCCGCTGTCGTCCAGTCCGTGGACTTACGCCTTCATCGCACTCACCCTAAACCAGTCATGAAACCACTATTTTCATGTACCTTACCTATGTATACCTACTTTGTTTGTAAACATACTAAACGTCTTTATTCGTTTTGAACGAGTTTGAGATAAAAATTGTCTTTGTCTATTTGTATAAAAATAACAGCGTTTCACCGACTTTTTGAGTAATCACTGAAAGTGTTTTCGGAACTTACAATTTCGTAGCATATTTTGGTGTATAATTGGTTCTTGTACACCTCAGGCATTTTTTTGTAGGAGAGATGGGCATTCCCCTTTAAAGTTTCAGAAAAAGAACTATTGTATATTGACCTATGACCCATTATGTATTCTGAGCTTTATATTTTATGATAAGGACCCCTACCAGCGCTTCCTAAGAAACCACTGCTGTAAAGAACCGCCGCGAGAAACTCAACAGTATTCTTTAGAAGTAAAAGTTGGTATCACTATTCGCTAGGAAACTAATGAACTTTCTGGGATAAAAACTATCCTATATCCTTCTCCGGGACTCAAACGATCCCCATACCAAATTTGATATAAAACTGTTCAGCGATAGATGCGTGAAAGTGTAACAAACAGAGTTACTTTCTCATTTATAATATTAGTATGGATGTGGTAATTTACCACGAAGCCTTTCCTTATTAGGGTTCCGTACCAGAACGGTGAAAACCTGTCCCTATTTATTACTAAGCCTCCACTGTCTGTCTGTCTGTCTGTTACCGAGCTAAGCTGCGACCACACCGCTGCTTAAAATACGGCGACGGTACGGAATCGCAGTGTCGCGTCGTATTAGTACCATTTTTGAAGCATTGGTGTGGAGAGCGTCAAAAACGGTCCGGATACGACGCGTCACTGCGATTCCGTACCGTCGCCGTATTTTAAGCATTAGTGTGAGGGCATGCGTCAAAAACGGTCCGTATACAACGCGTCACTGCGATTCCGTACCGTCACCGTATTTTAAGCATTGGTGTGGAGGGCATGCGTCAAAAACGGTCCGGATACGACGCGTCACTGCGATTCCGTACCGTCACCGTATTTTAAGCATTGGTGTGCAGGGCATGCGTCAAAAACGGTCCGGATACGACGCGTCACTGCGATTCCGTACCGTCACCGTATTTTAAGCATTGGTGTGCAGGGCATGCGTCAAAAACGGTCCGGATACGACGCGTCACTGCGATTCCGTACCGTCACCGTATTTTAAGCCCAATTGTGGGCGTAACTTTATGCTACTCACGAGTCGCAATATTAGACAGTTGAACATTCAGAGTGTGTATTTCAAACCAAGTCCGATCGACCTTGGTCGGTTTCTTACAATAAAAATAATGTAAATATCGAGCAAGAGCTTTATGTAATCTTTATGGAATTTAAGAAGATTTGTGCTTCCGCGAAATCCTTGTATTTTTCGAATAAAATTTGTAACTCTGACAACAAGGTTAAAACCGTCTGGAATGTTATTAACACTGAAACTGGTAGAACTAGAATTAGAGACCCTCACCTGCAAGTTGATGGTACTCTAGTAAGCTCGGACCTTGATGTAAGAATTCGAGCGTTTTTTTACGAACATACCTTTGGATACCACTAAATCTTTACTGTCATCTCCTGATAAGGCTGATACGTTACTAAGATCAAATGTGAAGGAGTGCACAAATGTCTTTAAATTTTATCACGTCACACCAAACGTTATAATCAAAACATTTAGATCTCTTAATCTCAAAAAGACTGAAGATCTTTGGGGTCTCTCTGTTACAGTACTACACGCCATTTTAGACTCGACTGCACCTTACCTAGCTACTATGTTTAATAAGTGTGTCGATATTGGAGTATTTCCTGATTTGATGAAACACAGTAAGGTCATACCTTTGTTTAAGTCAGGGACATCATCAGACCCCACAAATTTTAGACCTATTTCGATACTACCAGCACTAAGTAAAGTCTTTGAAAAATTTATTCTAAATCAATTATTATCACACTTTAATCAAAATAAGCTACTTCACGGCAGTCAATTCGGATTTACCAAGGGACGATCAACAACTGACGCCGGTTCCATTTTGGTGAAACATATCTTTGATGCCTGGGAAAAATCAATGGATGTAATTGGAGTTTTTTGTGATTTGTCCAAGGCATTTGATTGTGTTGATCATGTAACGTTAGTGCGGAAGTTAAGCTACTATGGTATCAAAAACAGTGCACTTGATCTTATTACATCTTACCTTGCTCACAGAACTCAGCGGGTAGACATTAACAGGACACAATCTTCAGGGTCATCTGTTGCTATGGGAGTGCCTCAAGGCTCTATTTTGGGTCCGTTCTTATTTTTAATCTATATCAACGACCTCCCATATGTATTGCACGATAAACATGAAATAGTTTTGTTTGCTGACGATACTTCACTTATGTTCAAAACGGATAGGAAACAGGATAATTTTAATGACATCAATGACGCGTTGTCTACAATTGTTGACTGGTTTACAGCCAACAACTTACTTTTAAATGCCAAAAAAACGAAGTGCGTAAAATTTTCCTTATCGAACGTGAAGAGAGTGAATGCGGCTAGTATTAGACTGAAGGATGAGACACTGGAATTCGAAGATAGAACAGTATTTCTTGGTATCACTCTAGACTCAAAACTGCAGTGGAGTGCGCATATATCCACACTTGCAGGTAAGCTAAGTTCGGCGGCTTATGCGGTAAAGCGAATCCGACAACTTACTAACGTCGAGACGGCGAGACTAGTATACTATAGTTATTTCCATAGTGTTATGAGTTACGGAATTTTGCTGTGGGGAAGAGCGGCAGATATCAAGACCATTTTTGTGTTACAGAAGCGGGCTGTACGAGCCATTTATCAATTGGGGTCTCGTATTTCACTCAGGGATAAATTTAAAGAAATTAATATTCTTACAGTCGCGTCTCAGTATATCTTCGAGAATATCATGTATGTACGTAAACACATACATGAGTTTAGGCATAACCGCGACGTTCACAATTTAAATACTAGAAATAGGGATAAGCTTGCTCTTCCAGGGCACCGTCTCCGTAAGGTAGGCACTTCGTTTGCGGGGAACTGTATACGTTTTTACAACAAGATACCATCTGATATCGTCAATATGCCGTTCAATGAATTTAAATCTCACATCAAGCGCTGCTTGTTGGGTAGGGCATATTATACTGTAAACGACTTCATTGGTGACCGAGATGTATTTAAGTAGTATCTATCATGTAAGCTATTATTAAAGTAAGATCATTTCGTAAGCTAAGCATATTTATAATATTTGTATTTTAAACACGCCCTTAAGCAAGCTGTGTATTCAAACACTACTTTTTATGTTTACTATCATGTATTTGTCCTTTATCTTTATTAGTTCTTGTACGTACGTGACGCTTTTATGAGAACACACTGTGATGTTTCTCGCCGGACAGCTGTTTCACGCAAAATTACTTCTATGTTGTCCGGCAGCTTGAGCAAGTCATGCTCGCTTAAAGGTCTTTGCTTACGGCGGCGTCGTTGATCGGGTCGCCACTTTCCCGAACACATGGTTGAGAGAGGCGATGGCTGAGATACGCGTCATACTCGTGAACGGGTGCTGTTTGTGGGGTCCGGTCTGTTCACGTTTGCAAGGACTGGTTCTTCAGTTTATTATTCTAGATATGGCTTTTGACGTAGAGACCTCGTCGTGTTGTTCTCCTAGACTTATTATTTTTAGTTTAATGTTATTAGCCTTACATTTGTATTGATTTTATTTGTTCAAGCTTTAATCATTATTATTTATTACTTTATTAAGTACTTGTAATGTAACTTACTTTTAAGTATTTCTGTACTTTTGTTTGAAAAAATGACATTCTGCTGGAGTTTCTTGGCGCTTCTTCTCCGCAATGATGGTCTTATCTGAAGCGCTAGTAAATTCACTTCATATTACCGACGTGTAAAAGAGCCCCATGGGGGCCTATTTACTGAATAAACATTTTGATTTTGATTTTTGATTTTGTATGTATGTAAATAGTTTCATTTACAAAAGAAAAACAAAAATAATACAATTCATAAAGAAGAAGAGGCAAGAGCATGTCGAACCGTTCAATGATACTTACCACTCGATGTTATAATGTAAAAACAAATACTTTTGCTTTGTTGTTTGGGGAAATGCAACAAATATACAACTAGTATTGTATTATTGCCTCAACAAGAGTGTATTCAAGCAATATAAAAAAAAACAAAAACAACAAAATTGACGATAGGAATGAAGACACAGCTGTTGTTCCAAGTTTAAAATATACGGACCTCGTAAAGAAATTTGCATTAGTTTTAGATATTACTTTGTTGAAGCGAGAATCATTGAATTAAAATATTACGTAAATGGAATGAGGATACCAAGAAGAACAATATTTTAACAAGTTTTGATTCTATGTAAAATCTTAGTAAATGGGTCAAAATGGTGTTTTGCGTTTTATTATGTTTTTTAATCATTTTCTCCTAAATCAATCACACCAGTTTGCCCACCCTTTCGCAGAACCGTACTTGGAGCTAATTCACCTATTGCGCGTCTTTGTAAGTTGTTGAATGCCTGCAGTAGCCATGTGGACGTTTATGCTGACTCACTGCCCAGATTCTGTCAGGAGTTGAATGTTTTAGTTTTGTCAGAGAGCTTTGTTCACATTATAATTGTTTGAAAATGTTTTTTATATGGTCTAACCTAATTATGATTGCATAAATAGCTTCTGCATGCGCGTGTACCTCACCCGCATGTGACCTCTTTTTTAAGTTAATTGGCTTGTAGTGTTTACCTATAATTAGTTGTGCAATTAACTCTATTTTAATGTAATATACTGTCAAAATTGTATTGTAACAACTGTTGGTGAATCATAATAAAAAAATCGTATCAATGAAACACAATTCCTATTAATAATAACACTGTTAGAGTAATACCACTGGTAGATGGAGTACGCTGTGGTACTAAGGTGACATAACTTTAAAAGCCGCCATTTTATTTTGCAGCCAACTTTCTTAAAATGGCGGTAGATTACAAACTCCAACCGTTTTTTGAATATTTAATTAATAGACTGTTTGAAATATGCCTAATTACCTGGCAACTGAACGGTCTTAAATAGAAACCTAAGGGCTTGAGGCACTTAAAGCCTTATTAATAAACTAGTCTTGGTTGAGATGCTCATCTCTAGATGATAGAAATATACATACACACATGACATCATTCATTCCCAGAGTGGGGTAGGCAGAGCTACAGAAATACCAACAACTCTAAAAAGACTTGTTGATAATTCTGTAACCACATTTTGCATAATCAGGCCAAGACGTTTACAAGTGTATTAGTGACAGGTTGCAAGCCCTTATTCCCTTAGTCTCCTCTTACAACATCCACGGGAAGACATGGAGTGGCACTATTCTAACCCGGCAACCACACGTGGCACACATATATCACTCTAATAGGGCAGTTTATGAGTCTTGGATGTTTTCTATGTATTTAAGTATTTATTTCTCAATTGTATTTGTACATTGTCTAGTACCCATCATAGTACACACGAAGACACAGTTAACTGACCACCCATAGACTTTAATACGTTGCGATAAGGTTTATGTTCGATTGTAAATGTACAGTTAACAGTGTCTTCGACTGTACAAGCATGGACTCGATTTGTATGGATTTTTAAGTGTTTTTTCACTATTCACGGACAATAGTGATGGTGGTTTAGTGGTGGTAGGACCCTGTGCAGGGTCCGTCCGGATCGCTACTACCATCTTATCCATTAACCTACCGCCAAACAGCAGTGTTCGCATTATTGTGTTCCGGTGTGGGGATAAGACAGCCGGTGAAATTACTAGCACAGAGGCATTCCATCTTAGCCCTCAGGCTTGGCAACGCATTTGAGGTCTTAGGATTGCAGTCTTAAGAAAATAGTCTTGAGAATTCAAATGTCTATGGGTCTCAGATTCCACTTACCATCAGGTGGCCTGAGTGCTCGTGTGCCTTTTCGTTATTATAAAAAAAAAATAAGAAGAGATTTGTCAGGATCGTAGCAGGTGGAAAGAAGTGGTCTCTGCCTACCCCTCTGGGAAACAGGTGTGATTTATGTATGTATGTGTATAATAATTAAGAAACAAAAAAGTATCACAGGACAGTGTCACACGAATTCACCTAGTCCCAAACTAAGCTCTAGGCTTGTACTATGGGTACTAGACAACGATAAACATACTTATATAGAGAAATAGATACTTAAATACATGGAAAACATCCAAAACTCAGAAAATCGTGCTCATCACACAAATACATATCTGAATTTGAACCCGGGACCGCTAGCTTCGTAGGCAGGTTCACTATCAAGTTGATAGTGAATAGTATCAACTAGGCCAACGTGTCTTCGAATAAGTATTTCTTTTTATAAGCCACACACACACACATCAAGCCACCATACGCACCCACCAAATGAACAAAAACAACAAATTCTAAACTCTCCCAACAGAAACAAGTCAAATTTATTATTTTCTCATATTTTGCTAAGGTCATCGGCTTAATAACGGAAAATCGGTTAGAATCGACGCGGCCCGAAACTTTAGGCGTTAAACGGTTCAAAGTTAACAAACATACACGAGTGTTGCGACGTCTTATGTTAAGGGGAAGCTGGTGTTATGTATTCGAAATTTTCTATTGTGGTTTCTCGGCACTTTGCAAAATGTTTATTTACACTCGCGTTCAAATAATACGGGTCAGACGAGGCTATATCGAAGCCTTGGTTCCTGGCCAGGGGTTGTTTTGAGTGAGGTTGAATGGTGGGTACTCCGAGGTTCAATAGAGGTCAAAAGTTCTTAAGATGCCTAACTGATCGCACAATCAGTTAACACCACAGCGATAGAGCATTTTAGATGTTCTGAACATGCACAATAGAAAACATGCATGCAAATCATAATTGAGTTTCATTGAACCGATTTAAAAGAAAATGAAAAAATAAACCATTTAAAACGCAATACACTAAGTTTTGAATCGTTTATTAACATTTTATATACAATCAATATTATATATATTTATATTTATATATTTTTTTTTTACCGTGTGGTTGCCGGGTTAGAATAGTGCCACTCCATGTCTTCCCGTGGATGTCGTAAGAGGCGACTAAGGGAATAACGGCTTGTAGTACTGTTAGGCGATGGGCGTGCAACCTGTCACTAATTCACTAGTAAACCTCTTAGCCTGTTAGTGCAAAATGTGGTTACAGAAATATCGGTAAGTCTTTAGAGTTGTTGGTATTTCTGTAGCTCTACCTACCCCACTCTGGGAATGAAGGCGTGATGTTATGTATGTATGTATGTATATACAATCAAATCTTGTTAAAATTTTAAATATCTTTTAATTTTTACAATAGAATACAATACAAATATATTCTTTAATGAACAACATGAAAGTGTTTAGATTGTTTTTCTCTGCATCCTCATTTTATTTACGTATTATTTAGTATTTTACTAAATAAATGCAAATTTCTTTATAACGCCCTTATATTTTAAACATGGAACAACAGCTGTGACGTCATTCCTGTCGTCCATTTTGTAGTGTTTTTGCACGGGGTCTGAACTATGACTTTTTAAAGCTTCATATCTTATGAAAAACTTACACGACAATTATTTCGCGCATACAGTTATTCCTCTCTTCGATAGCAATCTCCAGAGAACGTAAGAAAAATAAATGCATGTTCCCTATTCCGGCGCTAACCGGAGTTTCAATCAGTTGGGTATCCTAGGCACTCTGGAAGTCCTGCATCGATGCTCGGGGTATCTATCATCAGATTTCACTAAAAGCGTCCCCTGGCGAGAAAAAAACCCTTAAAGAGCTCCCATACATGCACTTAATATTTATCTGATTTTCGAATTCATTATTAACTAGCGACCCGCCCTCGCTTCGCTCCGGATTAAAGTATTATACATATAAACCTTCCTTTTCAATCACTCTATCTATTAAAAAAAACCGCATCAAAATATTTTTTTCCCTCTTTCTTCCTATTTTCTTTTTATTTAATTTATTTCCATTAAATAATCAAACATTTAACCCTCCCCTTAACTCTGCCCAAAGTTATTTGTCCATTAGGAACATGTGACGAACGTGAGCTTCCAAATTAATTTCCTTCGCGCTCGCACACACCCTATTAGAGCGAGAGGGAATATGAAATACTAGACGATTAAACGGTTAAAGTCGAAGGTGTATTAGATTATGTGCAAGTATAGGGTTAAGATTGAGTTCAATTATGTTAAATACTTTAAAACTGTTGAAATAAAGTTTAAATTGCAATACAGCTTTTTTTAAAGCAGTTAACCAATTTTTTCTTTTATAGATATTAGAATGTGTTACCAGCGAATGTAAGATATAGTATTTTCCACTTTCGTGTTATAATAGAGAGCTTTTTAGTCGAGTACCGTGTTTAGGCCACGAAGCTTGCTGAGTGGCCTAAGTGAGATTAAAAGGTTGATTATGACACTATAATGAACAATACTTTTTGTACGAGTTCATTAAAATTAATAATTTAAATCATTAATACGAGTACCTATATAAGAAAACTAAATATCGTCAGTACTATATTGTCTAGTTCTAGTTGCCATATTAGTTATTTCTTGAGGAGTTAAAGATGTTTCGTCACTGTCACTACTAATTTTCTTAGTTTATATTTTAACTTTTTAAGCTTAAGGTCTGATTTTTATTTCCACGGAAATAACGTAAACTTCTTAGCTTTGATAAGAAAAGTTATCACACCACCGGCGCCCGTAATGTTGCAGTACTGTGCCAAGCTAAAAATACTAGTCAATCACAAAGCGTAGTTTTTTTTTTGCCCTGGATACAGCAGCAAGTTTAAGTAGATTTTTGATAGATGACGCGATGCTGCTACGTTCCAAAACGTTATACATTGGCAGTTTTGCACCGCAACGAGTCTCCTTAAACAAGGCCACATATTATTTAAATACGAAGTTCTATTTTCAATTTTTTTTCGGTTGTCTAGAGCGTATCGAAATAGTTATTTCGGTTGTTTCGGAAGTAACATAGACTATTCAACGATGAAAAGAGTGACGTTACAGTATTCTCTATGAAATCTTAATACACAGATTTTGATCGACGAATACAAAAAAGTATATTTTGTCTGTTTGTCCGTATTTTACAAACTTTATATTAACTTGCAATGTTCGTATGTATTTATGTTCGGGTCAAATTTTGCGAGAAAGATTTAAACCATTTCCCATGGACCGATTGAGCTGAAACTTGGTATACCTACGTAACCTCGATGACAACACAATAATATGGCATCATCGAGCTGGTCTGATGCCGGAGTCGGGAGGTGGCGACAGGATCTCCGCTATACTTAACGTAGACCCACCGAGTTTGGACTCATTAGGTTAGTCTTGATAAACAGTAAATGACTTTGCAAAGATAAATATACAGTCGGCAACAAAAGTTTGTCCCAAAAATTACATTTTTGAAGGCAAGTTTTTTAAGGTCTGTTACTTTTTTCTACTATACTTTCAGAGTAATTAATAATGTTATAAAAAAAACGTCTAGATCTCAATTGCACAATTTTACGAAAAAATGTGGTTTATTATTTTTTAAATTGTAAAGTTTAAAAAAAGTAAAAGTAACTAGTATAAGAAAAGAAATACGAGAAAAATAGGACATATACAAAAAACTAAATGAATAAAAAATCATACCTACTATAGGAGGAAAAAATACCAATAAATAAGAATACCGCGAAAAGTAGAAAAAAAACAATTTTAAATAAAATAAATAAATATCAGGGGACAATCTCACACAAATTGACCTAGTCCCAAACATGCTCTAGGCTTGTACTATGGGTACGAGACAACGATAAACATACTTAAATAGAGAAATACATACTTAAATATATATAGAAAACATCCAAGACTCGGGAACAGATATTTGCGCTCATCACACAAATATCTGCTCTTACCGGGATTTGAACCCAGGACCGCTGGCTTCGGAGGCAGGTACTAGTACCCGTAGTACAAACCTAGAGCTTGGTTTGGGTCTAGGTAAAATTGTGTCAAATTATCCCCTGATAGTTATTTATATTTGTTTATTTAATTTTAACTTGTGTACCTACCCGTAATACCTTTTTGATTCTACTGGGTGATTTTGGGATCATGATCCGGAATGCTCAAAAGTGAATAAGATGGTCATACTGAACAACTTTTCCAATGGGACCAACCACGATAACGCCAAAAAAAAAACAGCTGTTCCATACATTAACTCTCTCACCGATAATGTATGGAACAGCTGTTTTCGTGGTTGGCCCCATCGGAAAGGTTGTTCAGTATGACCATCTTATTCACTTTCGGCCATTCCGGATCATGACCCCAAAATCACCCAGTATATAAAAAAGTAAACCGTTATTATTCACGGTCAAATAATACGCAAAAACAAATTTTCAGCGTTCCATATTTGAACTCGCGAAACCCTTGTAGGTACCAACTTGTCCGTTTTTTCAACCCTCCCCCTGCGTTGCGTTGTGATATTTATTAACCCGTTCTGCGCCTTAATTGAGTTTGAGACGTTGGTACTGTATTACTGTCGTAACTTTAATAGATTTATAATCGTTTTAAATTTGTCGGTAAACGGTTAAACTCGTTTGGTTTATGTAAAAAATGTGTGATAAAAATATAATTATAACAAGGAACATCAAATCAAATAAGTAAATTTATTTTGAATAAGATTTTAATCCATTAAAGCGCATGGCTGTACCAATGCACGTCAATTAAGAAGGTTTTGTTAAAATTATGATAATAACACGCAAAATAAAACTTAACCAGGAACCGTAACCGGTATTTTGACCATCGGTCAAAATGCAGTATTACCGGTTATCACTGCATTTCAATTATTACAAACTATATTACCGGTTTTAGAAAAATCTATTGAATCGGTTTAATCCATTGTAAATATAAATACTTGTAAAGTGTCATCCATCATCTTTAATCAAATATTATCTGTCATTTTACTATTGAACGTATATGTAATTTAAATTATTTAGGCTTCGCACACCGGCATTGCATTTTTTTTTCAGTAATGTAATAAAAAAAAAACTCAACAGTAACAACTGAAATCGTGTCTCAGTCATAAAAATTAAACAATACGTAATAATATGTAACCCCATTTTAATACCTGTAATATTTTGACATCTTTATAACCGGTATTGAATAAAACCGGAAATCCAGTTTACAATCGCAACTAATTGTTCCGATTTCCCAATTGCGTTACCACACCACGAAATTCATTTCTCAAGAAGTCTGTTATTACCGCACATTCCCTAAGCCCCTGTTTTATATATATAAACACAAAGAGCCGTCCGTCTGTCCAGAACAATGGGCCTGCGGCGGCGCCAGATTAAAAACTGTTGCATTAGCAGAGATGAAAAACTGCAGTTTGTCTGTGTGTTGTTGTTAGTATGTAGATGACGGTGACGGTCAACTAGCCCTGTACACACACATACACACAATGTATTATTGCACACACACTAGATTAATTATAATTTATAATTAATAAGGTCACCGAATAATGATGAAGTCATTACGCTAAATTATTTATGGGATACCTGGAAGATCGAGCATCGCTGGGGTTAAAATCTAATTTTCCCGAAAATAAATACATAGAACCTAACCTAACCCGTGTGGTTGCCGGTTTAGAATAGTGCCACTCTATGTCTTCCCGTGGATGTCGTAAGCGGCGACTAAGGGAATAAGGGCTTGTAGTACTGTTAGGCGATGGGCTTGCAAGCTTGCAACCTGTCACTAATACACTAGTAAACTTCTGGGCCTGATTGTGCAAAATGTGGTTACAAAATTATAAATAAGTCTTTTTAGAGTTGTTGGAATTTTTGTAGCTCTGCCTACCCCACTCTGGGAATGAAGGCGTGATCTTATGTATGTATGTATGAGTAGGTAAATACATACACTCAGTAGTCTATCTCACAAAGTCCAACTAAGCTCTAGGCTTGTACTAGGGAAAAAAAAACATGGAAAATTTAATTTCTTGAGTTAGCGCGCCCTACTTTTTGGTCTTTGCCGATTCATCTTATTTATCATATCGGATTCACAGACGAGGACTTAAAGTTTGTTCGGAACCCTCGGTGCGCGAGTTCGACTCGCGCTTGACCGTTTTTTTCCCCTATTATAATAAATAATATCAGAGGACAATCTCACACAAGTTGACCTCGTCCCAAACTAAGCTCTAGGCTTGTACTATGGGTACTAGACAACGATAAACTTACTTATATAGAGAAATACATACTTAAACACATAGAAAACATCCAAGACTCAGGAACAAATACTCGCACACAGCTCACCAAACTCCGGTATTCCTAGCTTCTTAAATAGCTTTCGGCAGGCCATCGCACAGCTGACTGTATATTTGCCATACGTTTTTCATTTAAAAAAAAAAAGTCAAGTAAAGTATAGTAAAGTAATGATTTATTTTAAACTAGCGACCCGCCCTCGCTTCGCTCTGGATTAAAGTGTTATACATATAAACCTTCCTCTTCAATCACTCTATCTATTAAAAAAAAACCGCATCAAAATCCGTTGCGTTGTTTTAAAGATTTAAGCATACATAGGGATACAGGGACAGAAAAAGCGACTTTGTTTTATACTATGTAGTGAAGGTACCTACAGTATTCTTATAAGTAGTATTCGGCGGACCCCAAACTAGGCTGTGTCTGTATCTTGGGCGCCCGGTGAGTGAGGTTATGCGCATGATCAAATTTAGAAGGATTGGACATATCGAGTATCGCGCACCGAGAGTTCCGTACTAACTAATAACTATACCCCTGGATTTTTGTCCCAATGACGTCACAATAGGGTAGTTTGGGGAGCAAATGGAACGGTGTTAATTAATAAGGTAACTAGTCTATTGGTGTTCTACGGAATTAAATATTTATAATCAGGCATTCACGATATTTTATATCTTAGGTCAAAACTTAATTATGTTGTAAGGTTAAAACTGATTAATTGATAAATATAATTTTAATATGTTTAATTATGTTCCACTGTTCCATTTACTGGATGGAACGGTTATTTAATACGAAAAACTGCCGGATTTAATTGTAATAACTAAGTAGGTATTCACGATAAAAATTACCTATTCAATTGATCAACGTTATCTTTCAATTACTGCAATCCATACATTTGTACGTACATTAAAGTGGCTTTTTTTTCCGTCGCCCACTTTTTGTCTGTCAAAAGCCAGTTTAACGTACAAATGTATGGTTTGAAGTTATATACCAAAAGATAATTTTGATCAATTGACTAGATAATTTTTGTCGTCAATGCCTAGTTATTTAAATTTATCAGGTTAAAAACCGTATTTATTTTTTATTAATTAACACCGTTCCATTTACTCCCCAAACTACCCTATTGTGACGTCATGGCGACAAAAATCCGGGGTCTAGTAATAACATTGTCAAATGGTATTGAGGGACAATTTTGACTTTGCCGTTGAAAATCTGTTGTCTCGACACAGGTCGCGATGAGTTTACCAACTGCAAATAAGTGTGCAATCGCTTTATGTGATGGAGCAAGAGCAACATATCAGCGATTTTCGGATTTGTTCCTTGACTTGTGTAAGACCTTCCTTCTTGCCCAACTTCAGGATTCTAGGTCTATGCATAAGAAGTATCTTATAATTGATTCCCTTATGAGAGTGTGGAAATATACGTTTTCCTACTCATGTACTTTTATCTGTCATTTATATAGTCACGAACACTAATATAAGAATATAGATAATATGTCCGCAGAACATTTCGTAGAAAACTCTATCTAGTCTATTCCCCTTAACAGAACTTGTGCTTTTTTGGCCAAAACGACATGCCTAGCTGCCAAAGCTTACACCTAGGTTAATTTGACCAATCAAAATACTTCACCAAATTAATCCACCAATCACAATAAACATTGACTGTCAATCGGAACGTTAGGTTCTTTTTGGTATGTAAACTCTTTTACTAATTTAACTCTTTAAAAACATGGTATCAACCAACCAGAATGCAGCTATATTAAAATCGACCAATCAGGTAAAAGAACTCATTTCTCAAATTATTAGGTGTTTTTTAGTCCCTATTTCACAAGTTAAATCGATTGTGCAACTTTTTTTAAAATATAAAACCTGGTAAGTGCACATCAATTTAAAAACAGTGTTAACCATAGACACATATTTTGTCCTTTTCGAATGTTTCCCGCTCGTTTGTTTTTCTCTGCTTCGTTCGTTCGTATTCACCTAGGTATATTAATAAAAAATTGTTAATTTAATTTTGCATTTTATTTGAAACCTAGTCGTAGAAAAAGTATTGTATGCAACGGTGTATAACTAAGTCAAAAAATACTCGTGGCGTCTTGCTTTACGATGTTCGCCTGCGGCTCACATGCTATTTTAGCGGCATAAACGGCCGTGTCTTTTTTTTACGGTGACTTAAAAGTTTGACAGTTTCACAGCTTCAAAGGACTGTAGACTTGACTTTATGGTTTTGATTTCAACTCGACATCTCTACGCGTTTCCGAGTTACATGGTATTGACAGATTGAGGATGGACTGACGGACAATAAAGTGATCCTACAATGGTTAAATTTTTAGGGTTTTGTAAAAAAAATGGCCACCATTTTGAACTTCGCAGTTCTTGAACGAATTGCCTTCAAAATCGAGAAGTATAAAATGATTTCCAATGATGTAATTTAGTCTGAATTTCGAGTAAAGTAATTCAGATTACTTAAGTACTTCATTACCGAGGAATCAAGATTACAGTAGTGGTTTTCAACACCGATTCCAAAATAATCGATTACAAACGTAATCATAGTAAATTATTACAGTAACTTTGATTACCCAAGTAATTGATTACTGAGGAATCATGATTACTGTAATGTAATCGTGTAATTAACTACAAATATAATTGATTACGCCCAACTTTGAACCTAGTTAAGGTAAAATTAAGAATTTTCAGTTTTTTTACGAACATTTGCTATACATTTATATGGTTAATTTCGTCACAAAATGACAAAAGTTAACGATTCTTAATTTCCTTAACTATAAGTAGAGAACACTTTATTTTGAAAATGCTCAGAAACAAGCGAAGCTTATAAGCAGAGCCCAGAATTTTCGTAGCAATTTTTAAGTGTTATAGAGACTTCTCGTTTATCGACTTCCGATATACATTATAGAACACAACACAACATATCAATGAAGATTAAAAGTAGAGGTAAACAACTGGCGGTCTTATCGCTAAAGAGCGATCTCTTTTACATAACTTTTGAGTGGCTGAAAATGTTAAATAGAGATTTGCAATGAAAAGTTAATAGTTAAAAATTCTACATAATTCGGTTCAGTTCAGTGTTTTAACATTTATCAGTTTCATGTTCAAAGTCAGTTTTAGTGCTAACAAGTGTTTCATCATTAGTTTATCTATAAAAGAAATAGATAGTCATAATTTTATCTTGTCTCGAAGAGATCGCTCATTTGCGATAAGACCGCATGTTGTTTACTTCTACTCGTAATCATATTTAAAACATGTATTCTGTATTTATCGATATACTCATGTATAAACGAGAAGTCCCTATGACAGCTCAAAAGTGCTACGAAAATTCTGGGCTCTGCTAATAAATCCTATCACAATTCCGAAGGTTTATTTTACCTACAACTATGTAAGTATTCAAATATAAATGAACTCTGTCCTTCCAAATGCAGCAATGACACCAGGAGACCAGACTATCATTACGAGGCACAAAGAGGCGGGCGAGTTAAAAAAAGACCCATTCACGGTTCAAGCTACATTCGGAGGCCGAACGGGACAATCTGGCGTAGACCGAGAGACAGCAGCCAGGGAATGGTGCTGATTAATAATGCATAGTTTAGTTAGTTTAGTTTATTTATTTATCAATGTAATGTTACAATATAAATAAATATCAGGGGACAATCTCACACAAATTGACTTAGTCCCAAACTAAGCTCTAGGCTTGTACTATGGGTACTAGATAACGATAAACATACTTATATAGAGAAATAAATACTTAAATACATAGAAAACATCCAAGACTCAGGAACAAATATTCGCGCTCATCACACAAATATCTGCCCTTACCGGGATTTGAACCCAGGACCGCTGGTTTCGGAGGCAGGGTCACTCCCAACTAGGCCACCGTGTAGTCAATATAGATTGCATATTACAGTTATTTTCACCGCAGCATCTCAAAAAAGGTGGTTGACCTGTTTAAAGACAGTCAGCAAAGTTTGATTTGGCTGCGAGCGTGAGACAAAGTGACTTTTTAATTTTTTTTCACAATACAAAGGTGGTCGTGGCGCGGCGCGCGGGCGGCTGGAGGATGTGTTTTTTTTTGGGTTCCGTAGTATAAAACAGGGACGCTTAGTACGAGAAAGCTGTAAATTGGCATGAATATACATATTAGTCGTGCCAACAAAGTGGTAAAATAAAATCTTGGAAAATATTTTTTTTTTACGGTACCTCCCCTACACGTAACATGGGGATGTATTATTTTGTTTCTCGTTATCCCCTTAGTGTGAGGTGTCGTTGGATAGGTCTTTCAAACTTATTACAGGTTTGTTAAAACAGTTTTTCGATCAAACAATCCGTTTATGAAATATTAAGCTTTAAAGCGCTAATTTTTGTTAGACTCACCTGCCAAAAAACCAAAAAAAAAATAAATGAAAGAACATATACGAATTTTACAGGAAATCTATCACGACTAAGTAGACATCATTGGTTCTTGAGATACAGGCGATTAAAGTGTTTATACCTACTAAAATCATCTAAGACGGCACCTTATTGACTTTAAATAGAAAATTAGTTATTACTTGTTGATTTTTGTTTGTAGAATTTAACGGCTTCGGAACCCTACACTGAGCATGGTCCGACATGCTCTTGCCCGGTTTTTTTTATTTAGTATTTGTTTTTTGTAATCAAGTCTATATCATAAAATGTCAATGGATAGTTTAGGGCCGCGTTTCCACCAGAACTGTCCAATGGGAGAGCTGCGCAGAGCGAGGCGAGGAATCCTATTGGTGGATATTTTCTTGGCACACTGCTTCGCTAGCTCGCACAGGGCTGGGATTCTACACGGTATTAACGATATCGTCTTTGACGTGTCTCCGTATTGTCAACGTTTTGATAACTCTTATGTCATTTACAATAACGGCGACTATGACATAATCGATTCTAAAACACGTCAAATGCGACATCGTTATAACGCAGTAGAATAGAGGCCCTGCTCTGGTGGAAACGCAGCCTAAATCTATTATTGTAAGGTTGTTAAATTCGTCGGTGATACTGCAATATCGCGTAACTAATAAATTAAATAAGCTGCAAAATACAC
Organism: Acleris holmiana; assembly: GCA_949316455.1. Classification (NCBI taxonomy): domain Eukaryota; kingdom Metazoa; phylum Arthropoda; class Insecta; order Lepidoptera; family Tortricidae; genus Acleris; species Acleris holmiana. Next base: position 2,012,511 of record OX438788.1, read on the forward strand.
CTTAGCAAGTAAGTCAGCAAGGTACATTTCGCAACTAATGAATTTATTAGACGCGATATTGCAGTATCACCGACGATATCATGTTTTTGTCGCACATAAATTGTTCTCTTGTATAATAACACTTGTTTGTAAGGGTTTGATATAATTTATGAATAAAAATGAATTTTTTGAGGTCTTTTTCATGTTAAGGAGAAGGCACACGAGTACTCAGGCCACCTGATGGTAAGTGGAGTCTGAGACCCATAGACATTTGAATTGTCAAGACTATAATCCTAAGACCTCAAATGCGTCGCCAACCCTGAGGACTAAGATGGAATGCCTCTATGCTAGTAATTTCACCGGTTGTCTTATCCCCACACCGGAACACAACAATGCGAACACTGTTGCTTGGCGGGTGGTATAAGATGGTGGTAGCGATCCGGACGGACCCTGCACGGGGTCCTACCACCACTCCACTCCTTCTTGCAAAGATGTCGGTATTTTTATTACTTAATGTTTTTAATTATAATTATTGATACCAAAATATTTAAGCACAGATATTCGATCATTTTTCGCGTACAAATGAGTCAAGTTGACGATACGTTGGCCTAGTTAGTATTAGTGTATTAGTGACAGGTTGCAAGCCCATCGCCTAACAGTACTACAAGCCCTTATTCCCTTAGTCGCCTCTTACGACATCCACGGGAAGACATGGAGTGGCACTATTCTAACCCGGCAACCATACGGGGTAAATTGTTCAAAGCCTTTTCTAGGCATACTACTATAACATTAATATTTCGTTAAATATTAAAAGCATCACAGTTAAAAAGCTCGCTCTTACACTACAACATTATGAAGCAGGTCCTGCCAGACAAGCTTTTATTTGCCATTTGGAGCTTTTAAAATACTTGTTGATATTATTCGTGACCTCTGAAAGCACCTTTTAACCGATTGCTAGCGAGGATTTTTATTGTATTTTGTTTGTTTACAAATATTGCTGTCTCAAGACCTATTCTACATACAGGGTGTCCCAAAAATCGACGTTAAACCGGAAATAAGTGATAGGGCAGCTCATAAGCTATCGATTTAACCCCCATGTGTGTTCAGCGATTCTTAGTACTTTCGGAGTTATTGATCATTTTTATCGGAATAATTGTAATTTTTACTTATGTCCATGTTACGAAAAACCCTTAAGTTCAAGCATTATTTCAAGATTTTTTCAGTCGGTTTTTACATCGATAGAATCATTATAAACTTACATACATACATAACGTCACGCCTTCATTCCCAGAGTGGGGTAGGCAGAGCTACAGAATACCAACAACTCTAAACTTGTTGAAAATTCTGTAACCACATTTTGCATAGTCAGGCTAAGATGTTCACCAGTGTATTAGTGACAGGTTGCAAGCCCATCGCCTAACAGTACTACAAGCCCTTATTCCCTTAGTCGCCTCTCACGACATCCACGGGAAGACATGGAGTGGCACTATTCTAACCCGGCAACCACACGGGGTAAACTTAGCATGTTTAAAAAGCTACTTGCCAAATTTTTTTTCACGGCTACTTATTGTGTAAGGGAATTAGAGTTCACTTAGTATGGAGAAAGTAACTTTAACGCAATAATTGGCAAACCAAAACAGGAAGAGAACTTCATAACAGGAAAAAATGGTTCAGGAACAAGAAATAAAAGAGGACACCGGCTCATACTATTCGCCACTGAAAATAAGTTAACGATAGCAAACACCTTATTTAATAAAAAAGAACAACACAGATGGACATGGATATCCCCGGACCAAACAACCAAAAATGAAATAGACTACATCCTAACTACAAAACCAAGGATGATAAGTAACTACGAGGTCTTAAATACAACATACCCATCAGACCATCGACTGCTACGTACAACAGTGATACTATCTAAGCAGAAAAAAATAAGAAGAAACTTCCGAAACCCTCTACCACAAGCATTTAAAACTGAAGAAGAAAGCACTGAATATAAAAAGAACTTACAAAAAAATCTCGAAGAAACAATGCAATCAAATAGACAAGACACAGTGCCAGACTACTATGATAAGTTAAAAAAATGTATTATATCCAGTGTGCCCCACCCTACAAAGAGGATCAACGAAGAAAAACCGTCCATAATATCAGATGAAACAAAAAACTTGATAAAATATCGACATGATCTGCAAAACAAAAAGCCCCTTACTAGAGAAGAAAAAACAGAACTTAAAATGCTATATAAACAGGTAAACATAAAAATTAGGCATGAATATTATCAACATAGAATAACAATATTGGAAAAACACCTGGTTACAACAGGAAGCACAAAAAGAGCATATAAAGAGCTAAATAAAGGGAAAAAATGGATATCAAAATTAAAATCAAACTCTAAATTTAAAGAAAATAGACAAGACATACAGGAAATTGCAACCAAATTCTATCAAGACCTATATAAAAAAAGAACATCCGCTTCCCTTGAAAACCACCAAATAACAGACGAAATAGAACAACACAAAGAAGTTGAAAACTTTGATGAAATAGAAATTTTACAGCTTATACAAAAATTAAAAACAAGTAAAAGCCCCGGACCGGATGGTATAACCAACGACCTACTGAAAGCTGGCTACCCTTATATACTCACACCCCTAACGATACTATTTAACAAAATTTTACACGGAAAAAGAGTACCACGTGATTGGACTGAATCAAACATAACGATTATCTACAAAAAGGGAGATCCGACTGATATTACAAATTATCGTCCAGTCTCTATAAACTATTTTCAGCAGGCCTTCAGTCAAGGATATCACCGAAAGTGGAAGCCTTCCTAGGAGTAGAGCAGGCGGGCTTTAGAAAAGGCTACAGTACCACCGACCATCTGCAAGTAGTAGAACAGCTTATAGAAAAATACACAGAATTTAGAAAACCACTTTACCTTGCATTTATTGATTATCAAAAGGCGTTTGACTCAATAGAACATTTAGCAAACTGGAAATCCCTAACAGCAGCAAAAGTCCACCCTACGTACATAACTGTAATAAAGAATATTTACGAAAATTGCAAGAGTAGAGACAGACTCGAAAGTACCGGACCTGAAATCAAAATAGAAAGAGGAGTAAGGCAGGGGGACCCACTGTCTCCAACGTTATTTGTAACAGTACTAGAGCACATAATGAGAGCTTTACAATGGAAAGGTAGAGGCATAACTATGTCAACAAAAAATCTGACACATCTCTGCTTTGCAGACGATATAGTGCTCATTTCTGATACGGCATGCAATCTGCAATTTATGCTAACATCTCTAAATACAGTTAGCAAGGAGATAGGTCTTGAAATCAGTCTACAAAAAACAAAGTTGATGACTAACTACAACGAAACACCGATTTTTATAGAAGATACCGTAATAGAGTACGTTGAAAACTTCGTGTATTTAGGTAAAGAACTATCTTTCAACCCATCAAACAACTTAGAGGAGATCGACAGAAGAATAAAGAAAACCTGGAATAAATTTTGGAGCATGAAAGAAATTCTAAAAAGCCGACTTCCCCTTAAGCTGAAAAAGATAGTGATAGACTCATGCCTGCTCCCAACCATGACATACGGCAGCCAAACCTGGAAATACACGCAGACAGCGAAGCATAAGATCAGGACATGTCAAAGAGCTATAGAGCGGAACATCATGAAAATAAAACTGAAAGAAAAGATACGGCATAGCGATATTAGAGCGAAAACTAAAATAATTGATGCTTTGGAATATAGTCTCAAGTCAAAATGGAAATGGGCGGGCCATGCAGCAAGGATGCACGCGGAGAGGTGGACAAAAATCGCCACGATCTGGACGGGCCCAAGTGGCAAAAGAAGAGTTGGCAGACCCAACACAAGATGGTCAGATGACCTCCATAAAATAGACGCCGACTGGCCCAACGCGGCAAAAAACAGAGAAAGATGGCAAGAGCTGGAGGAGGCCTTTACCCGAGAGGGGTCCAACCCAATTTAGTTTTTATAAGGAATGTAATTTTTTATTCATCTTTAATTTATTACTTTTGGTGTTGGAATAAATGGGCTTTTTATTATTTTATTATTATATAACTTTGTGCGATTACACAAAAAGTTGTCATGAAAAAAATATTGGCAAGTAGCTGAAGCGTAAGAAACTACTGGAAAAATCTTGAAATAATGCTTGAACTCAAGGGTTTATCGTAACCTGGACATAAGGAAAAAATACAATAATTCCGATTAAAATGATTAATAACTCCGAAAGTACTAAAAATCTCTGAACACACATGGGGGTTAAATCGATAGCTTATGAGCTGCCCTATCACCTATTTCCGGCTTAACGTGTGTATTTGGGCAATTCTTTGGCGTTTCAACCGCCCGTCATTGTTGTCTTCAATATATTGACCAAAATAATGATAACTACGAGCAAATTTTGATGTAACTAGAAGCAGTACCAGGGATACTTTATAATTCTTGTAAATTAATGAAAAAGTGTTAATTATATCTGAAATTATATGCAAAGACAACAATGATGGCGGTTAAAACGCCGAAGAAACACCCATTTTACTCTTATGTCATCTAAGTGAAATGGTCCTTTGGCGAAAAGGGAATTTTGAGAGTGACCCGAACAGATGTATAGACAAACACGAATACACATTATAGCGACATAAGGTAATGTGTAAAAGAGCCCTGATGAGGTCAATTTACTAAATAAATAACTTTAAGGCCACATATGATGCCACACCCACGCAAGAAAACTGGCCAAGTGCAAGTCAGACCCGCGCACGAAGGGTTCCGTACGACTATCTGTACAACATTAGACACTAGGGTGATCGAACCAGTAATGAACAAGTTCCAATGACGGACACTTGACTCTTATTTTACAGAAGATAAAGGTTAGGCACTTGACTTTATCAAAAATTAGCGCTTTAAAGCTTCATATTTCATAAACAGATAACTTAATCGAAAAATGTTCTTTCCACAATTTTTGAAAGACCTATCCAACGACACTTCATACTATGGAGTAGACGAGGAAAAAAATTACATCCCCCACGTAACTATAAGGGTTTGACTACGGAACCCTAAAAAACGGTTTTCTACTGTTTGACCGAATTACATATGCAATAATTTCGTTTGCCCGAATTTCATATGAAATAATGAACAATCATGTGCCATAAAGGCATTTTATCTGAAACGGTGAACGGTTTGTAATAAAACAAACCTAACCTAACCTATACGATGGCATATAAAAATTACCTGAAAGGTTTACGAATTCAGGAAAAATGTGTTTATGGCAAATGAAAGTATGGTATCTGATATTAGGGAAAATGAAGGTTATAGCCAGTGACCATTATGGCAAATGAAATTATGAAAAATGAATTGATAAAAAAAAGCAATAGCAAGAGGATAACATTCCGTTTTGTGACTGGACATAAGAAGCCATGTTGGTGTTTGTGTAAGATTGTACCTGATATTTTTTAATTAAATACTTTAGATATTATAACATGTACGTCCATGTACCTCCACATCAACAACAGCGTCTTCCCAATCGCAGGTTGGCTCACATAAATCGCGCGTCTCTAATGGGGAGTAAGTCGCCACAAATCACTTAAGGCCCCACGAGACGCGTATAAATAAAACTCTCGTAAGCCGGTATGATTTGTCGGTCGGGCCCTTAATATGTACAGGGTGATTATTATTGTGTGAAAGGAAAAGTTTCATGTTATGAGTCAGTCATCACGTCCTAAGTGATTGTGATGACGATAATAACATATGAAAATATCTTTTTAAAATTGAAATTAGTCACGTGTTATGTTCAACATTCTCAATGGATTTGGAAGTTCAGCTAATCAGCTATCAAAGCGTAGGAAACACTGTTCAACTTATTTATAATTTATACTTAAACAATTTTAGCTCAGTTACACACTGAGTTTTTTTGATCAATAATTTTCTGATTTCTTGTTTCGAGAAAACGTACATTGCAGGTGGGGAAATTGTATGTCATCAGGTATGACTTAACACTCAAACCTAGTCTACCAAATCACCAATCTACTACAGAACAACTCATACCCTGTATTCATAAGCAGACGCCGGAATTTTCGTGGCGATTTTGAGCTGTCATACTGATTTCTCATTTATCGACTTTCATTTTCAGGCTGTTAGTAACTTTTCCTAAAGCAAAATATGGAAAATAATATGCTGATATTTTTTTTATATAAATACCCTAAGAAACACTTACCTAACTAACACAATATTTGAATATGAAATTGAAGAAGCTGCAGTGGCTTAGATATTTCTAGCCGTATATGTGAACTGATTGGGTAATTATAAAATATTCTTTCCAAGTCACTTTTATATTTCATTGCATATGCGAATTTCAAATTTTTACTTAGCCAAGGATATCTGGAAGAGATCGCTTTTTAGCATTAAGAACTCTTGTTGTTTACCTCTACTTTTAATATTGATATCTGGGCCTCTATTCTACTGCGTTATAACGATATCGCATTTGACGTGTTTTAGAATCGTTTATGTCACTGTCGCCATTATTGTAAATGACATAAGAGTAGTGTAGAATCCCAGCCCTGTATTATATTACATCGATACATACATCATTATGTGTAATGGAAGTCGATAAAAAGTCATTAGAGTTATTGATGTGTGCCACGATAATTCCGACCTCTGTTCATAAGATATATTGTACATTACTTTTCCGAACACCCTTTAGACGTTGAGTTAAGGAACCAATTGACTCCCTTTACCTTACAAAACAATATATTAATATTTATATGTTAAGAAGGGCTCCTTGCATTATCTTCAACAGAGCCCCTAAAACACCAAACTAAAGTAGACGTTATGACACTCCGTTTAAGGTTTACTTTTATTTGAAAAGTTCCCGAGACGAAGTCGATTTTGTCCCCAATGCGCATGAAATATTAAATTTAAAAGTTATGGCGTCTTTGGAGGACTGAATAATATTTTACCATAAGTATAGGAAAAAGGATTATTGATATTTATACGAGATTACGGCTTGTTGGGAATTCGATTTAATTACTACATGTAATTTGTAGTCGGCCGCCCTAACCAAGTCACATCTAGTCGTGTTTTTTTTTAAATGTTTTCAGTGAGGTTGTTATCGCTAATCAGCGATAAGACCGCCTGTTGTTTACCTGGGTCTTCTAAATTGTGAAAATTCTGTGTAATGTTTTTGTTTGGTGGACAATAAAGTGTTTTGTATTGTATTGTATTGTTGTATAAACTCTTTGCTAAGTTACTTGACAAAATTAGCTACTCATAAAACATCAAACTATTTTTTTTTTTAATAATTATTCTGTTTTCCATAGTAATTACGGTCCACCGGCCCCAATCCACATTGTAAGCCCTTTCACCAAAATTATAATATTTCAAACATCACAAAACATCAGTCGCCTCGAACCACCCCTTTACACAGCGGCAAACGTCCAGACTATCACTTCATTACAAGCGCGGTAGGAAAAAAACCACTTTGTCGCCGCTCGGTCCTTTTAATACATCACAGGACAAAGGGGTAGATATCATAACAATAAGGGACGGAAACAAGGGTGGCTAGGGCTTGATACAGCTCGGAGTCCCGGTGCGGAATGACAAAAAACAACACCCTGTTGTTAGACGGTGTGATTGAATTTTGAAAGAAAGAAAAAATTTTTGAAATAAAATTGTTTGTACTGAGCGTGAAATTTAACCTTTTGAACGCCAACGACACCTAAAGTAGTCACGAGCTGTCGTGCTACAATGCCATCGACACAGAGACGTTACGTGTTATTAAGTTAAATTTTGCATAACTTTAAATACGTGTTTGGCGTTTGGTTAAAGGTTAATTAATATTGATGAAATTATATACTCAAAATACGCACAAAAACCTAAAAGCTTATTACTAATACATACATCACGTTTTCATTCCCAGAGTGTGGTAGGCAGAGCTACAGAAATACCAACAACTCTAGTAATAATAATATTAATAATAATAATAACATCACAGGACAATCTCATACAAATTGACCTAGTCCCAAACTAAGCTCTAGGCTTGTACTATGGGTACTAGACAACGATAAACTTGCTTGTATAGAGAAATAAATACTTAAATACATAGAAAACATCCAAGACTCAGGTACAAATACTCGTGCTCATCACAGAAATATCTGCCCTTACCGGGATTTGAACCCAGGACCCCTAGCTTCGCAGGCAGGGTCACTACCAACGAGGGCTAGGTTGTCTGAAAAGACTTGTAACCACATTTTCCACAATCAGGCCAAGAAGTTTACTAGTGTATTAGTGACAGGTTGCAAGCCCATCGCCCAACAATACTACAAGCCCTTATTCCCTTAGTCGCCTCTTACGACATCCAGACCAAATAAACTCGGCTTTTAATTGTATTTCAATCAAAATGTCCCGCTAACTGGTAAATTAAAAAAACCGGCCAAGTGCGAGTCGGACTCGCGCACGAAGGGTTCCGAAAAAACGACAGAACCTTGTCTGCTGTATAAGAGCCCTTAAATATTTGTTTTATTTTAATTTAGTTTATTTTTAAAGTTAATACAAAACTAAATATTCTTATCCGTGTGGTTGCCGGGTTAGAATAGTGCCACTCCATGTCTTCCCGTGGATGTCGTAAGAGGCGACTAAGGGAATAAGGGCTTGTAGTACTGTTAGGCGATGGGCTTGCAACCTATCACTAATACACCGGTAAACATCTTAGCCTGACTATGCAAAATGTGGTTACAGAATTATCAACAAGTTTAGAGTTGTTGGTATTCTGTAGCTCTGCCTACCCCACTCTGGGAATAAAGGCGTGACGTTATGTAAATATGTATGTAAATATTCTGTGAATATTTCAAACGTCTACCTGTGGCCGTTATCAAAACAAAAAAACAAATTACTTGAAGTATTGAAGCCCCACTTAATTATATATTTTATTATGTTTTTAGTATTTGTTGTTATAGCGGCAACAGAAATACATCATCTGTAAAAATGTCAACTGTCTAGCTGTCACGGTTCATGAGATACAGCCTGGTGACAGACAGACAGACAGACAGTGGAGTCTTAGGGCCGTATTAATAAACTGATCTCGACGGTAACGCTCGTCTCAAGATGCGTCAAAAATTACAGTTTTCTGTGAATTGACGTTTATTTTGAGATATCTCGGGCGTCTCGATCAAGATGAGTTTCTTAACACGTTCACAGACAGTACGTCGAGAGACGTACACTAAGACCCTCGTGATATAGCACTACGGCTGTGGCCGGTGTTTATAATTGCACCAATAGCGGAACTCCGTCTACGGCCGGCTATTTCCCATAGCATTTATAGAAAGCACGGACACCTGTGCCGGTTTAGGCTTTAACACAAGCCGCTAGTGCAACCTGAACCTCATGTACAGCCCTTAAAGGGGAACGACGCGTGTTGTGACACAACGGCTGTGGACGAGCTTCCACATTCGGTAACATTATTTGTTATTGTACGAAATTACATACATCGCACTGCTAGATCAAAACAGCATCAACTCAAAATGAAACTGTATTTTAAAATCAACTTTAATACCAATGTGTTTGGACTTGAAACAAATCTAACAGTTTTTTTGAGTTGATACTGTTTTGATCTAGCAGTGCGACATATTTTCCGTGATACGCTGGCACAATGTTTGACACAACGTTAAATGTGACAGTTCGTCCATTGCCGTAGAAAATTTTGTATGAGATTAATTAATTAATTAATAAATTTATTGCACAAAAACAAGTTCAAATGGCGGACCTAATGCCTAATGGCATTCTCTACCAGTCGACCAAATAACCAATCAGAAATTTACATAATTCAGTCGTTTTTGTTTAATTTGTGCCATATCTTGCAATTGTGAGAATGGTGCAGTGTCCGTGACCGCGTTAATACGGCCATTGGTAACAGGGTCCCGTTATAACGCTTTGGGTACGGAACCCTAAAAACCGAATCTAGTCCCCTTTTGTTTTCTGCTTCTGCGCCTCCTACAAGAAGTCTACAAAAGCCGATGATTACTGCAACTCGGTAATTATAGGCTTTTACACGACACCTTGGATGCCATTCTCAAAGACTTGATTTGAACAGCACTGGCGTCTAGGGTTTTTATGAAACACCCAGATAAATCAACAAAGGTATTTCACCAATCTTCAAATAAAAAACAACCCTCCCACAGACATACATACAAATAGATCGGACATGTTTATCCCACGCTTTGGGATTCAATCCTTCCTGCGCGAGGGGGCGCTGCCGTGGTACCAATGTGCGATGCCGTCGAGTGAGAATCTTGCGAGTTTTATCAAGGGTTCTTTATGCACATTTAAAGAGGACACCTCATCTAATTCCAAGGGCCAGTTCCACATCATCACATGCCAACATCGGCGGCAACGTCGCAATCAAAAGACTTAATGCACTTTAGTAATCACATGTACTTTTGTTATGTGTAATCTTTGAACTGTTTTTTCCGTTTAGGTTCACTTTGTCCACATTCTCATATTGTCAACTTCCTAGTTCGTCAACAGACCCATTTCGTCCACAATCAATTCCCAACTCGTCCACTTCCTATTTTGTCAACATTTCCATCTCGTCCATTTTCCCATTTCGTTCACATTCCCACTTCATCAACATTCCCAAATAGTCAACATTCCCATTTCATCCATATCGTACCATAGAGCTGGTCTGATGATGGAGTGACGCGAGACATCAATGATGGCTTAAACAAGTATAGTCAGCAAAAAACGTATTTATTTTACTACTTATTCATGGTAACTTATATTATGTCAACAGGAAAATACAGGGTCAATTCGGTTGTATTTTTTTCGGGTACATGGACGACTGGGAAATGTAGACGAAATGAGAATGCGGACGATTAGGGAATGTGGACGAAATGGGAATTTGGACGAAGTGGGAAAAGGACGAAATGGGAATATGGATGAAATGGGAATGTTGACGAAGTGGGATTGTGGACGAAGTAGGAATGTGAACGAAATGGGAATGTGGACAAAGTGAAACGTTTTTTTCTTGTGATCGTCGAATACATGTTTCTATTTCTATTCTATCTCTATGTAAACTACATGAAAATGACAATATCTTCAAAACTGAGCCGAATTTGAATGGGGTTCAGATAACATTTTTTGCTCCAATGACGTATGGAATGCGTGGTTAAAATCTTTCGGGTTTCTCGGGCCCACGGTGAATATAAAAACATCTCGAACGCCCCCTCACTACACCAACTCATAGTCCTTTTGGCAACTAAGGCCTATAAGTAAAAATGAATAGGTGTAAAAATTACTAGAAAGAAAACTGGAGAGAAGGATTTATTGACTAAGTATAAAAATGCTTACATTCAAATACGTAATTATTTTAAATTAGGTAGTGTCGACAAATTTCCGCTTCCGCGTAGCTCCTATTTCCGGGTAGTTTGGCCCTCCGGGCCTGCTGCAAATCTGACATAACCTAAACCTACCTACGTATTTAAATGTCGACATTTGTATGCGTAGTCAATAAATACTTCTCTCCAATTTTCTTTCTAGTCATTTTTATACGTAGTATTTTTCTCTTATAGTCGCCAAAAGGCTCTTAGTAACACCGCAAGGCGACAGATTGATAAAAATTACTCCCAAAACATTATGGTCCCACGAAAATATAGCTTGACTTATATTCGTCTACTGGGGGCTATACATCTGCCGTGCCGAAGGTTTATAGCGTAAGCTATAAAACATAGTTTGGAGTTATAGAGTTGGCGGTCTTGCGTTGTTTTTAGTTTCATAAAAGGTATAGTAAGTTATGTTTTTATGAAGGAAGAGGCACTTAACGTGGTTTGTGGCGGGGCTCGGATACCGGTTAAATTTTCAAACTTTAACCGGTTTTTTTGGAGAAACTTTTATATAAAGTTCTCTTCGAGTTAAGCGGTTTTTTAAGTAAAAACCCGGTTAATAAAGACGCACGTCTATCGACATGAACATGCACCGCTTAGTGTTATTATTCAGTTCAAAACTTTTGGTTTCTCGACTCGCCGCTTGTGGAATAAACCGGTTACTTAAATTTAAAATAATGTCCTTCGGAGCAAAACCGAAATAAACCGGTACTAACCGGTTTTTATTAAACCGGTTCCGAGCCCTGGTTTGTGGACTCTGAGGCCCATAGACTAGCAATATCAAGCTTTATAATAGGTTGCCAACAAAGGCATACCGTGTGTCCCTGGATAAGGTGCACAATCGAATAGGGATGAAACTAGATGCAATTTCAAAGACAAAAAATATTAAACAAAAATTAGCAGCATTTATTTTTTCAAAATCCTTGATTGCTGCCAACCATATTGGAACAAAGTGAAATATCTCGCCGTATGAGCTCTATTAAAATGAAATAAGTAAACAGTTTTTTTAACCCTAGAGTATTTCCTGAGTATATCAAATAAGAAAAAAAATGCAAACCACAAAAAAAAAAAAAAAAGACTACATCACGCTCATCAAAAATGTCGTGTTTGCATTATACACGTAATTCTTTTTTTTTTGAAGGTATAAGAGTTAATAAATAGATACATACATTACATCACGCCTGTTTTCCAGAGAAGTAGGCAGAGACCACTTCTTTAAGATATTAAATAATTATTAATAATATGAGGTAAAATAGGCATATTTTTTAGTATTTTTCAGGAATTATCAGGTATTTCCAAAAATTAAACACAGGCAACACAGTGTTTGACATATTTTTTTTATATTTTTATTTATTTAATTGGCACATTATATGCTCTAGGATTAAAAAACCGTTTATTTCATCTCAATAGAGCTCATATGAGGCGGGATATTTCATTTTGTTCCGATAGGGTTGGCACAACCAATGATTTTGTTACAAAAAAAACGCCAATATATTTTTAATAGGTATTTCTTTTGTCTTTGAAATTGCATCTAGTTCCATCCCTATTCATTTGTGCACTTTATCCAGGGACACACTGTATGTCTTTATTTATACTTTAATTTAGGTCTTTTATAATCAGGGCTCGGACAAGTCATCGCAAAACAATCGCAAGACGGCAATAGAACAAGATCAATAGAATCGCATTATGTACAATATTATTTAATTATATTTTTCAATTACATTTTTTTCCTATTATAGGATTCATCAGGTATTTCCCACGGGCACCACAAATACTTTTTGAAAAATGCCCTGAAGCGTGAATTATTGAGTTGATTCCATGGAATATTAACAGAAATTAGGGACATCAACAAATCGATGCAAAAAGTTTCATAAGAAATTTCTGACGGAGCTGTCTTCAATTTGTGATTTTTTTGACCTAATATGTTTATCAATATTATCTTTTTTTAACTGTTTAATACGAATGTCACATGCTATACATAATATTTCCTTGACATTTTCCTGATAACGGAGCTCGGGGTAGTCCTTAATCCACTTATTAATTGTATTTATTTGCACCATATTTAAAATATTTAGAAGTAACCATAATTAAGCAAATAAGGTCAAATGTTAAATTATAAATTACGATAATAATTATATCAGCTTTAGATAATAATAATCTTAAGTCGCGACTCTATAATAGTCTTGTCCCATGTCCATATCAGTTTCTGCGATGACTTGTCCGAGCCCTGTTTATAATATTTTAATCATCAGGTATTTACAAAAATTAAACACAGACAACACAGTGTTTGGCATAATATTTCTTTTTTTATTTATTTAATTGACACATTATATGCTTTAGGATTAAAAAACCGTTTATTTCAACTCAATAGAGATCAAATGAGGCGGGATATTTCACTTTGTAGCGTTGGCACAATCAATGAATTTGTTATAAAAAACGCCAATATAGTTCTATTTAGCTACTTCCATCCCTATTCGTCTGTGCACCTTATCCAGGGTCACACTGTATGCCTTTATTTATACTTTAATTTAAGTGTTTTATTATATTTTAATTTAAGTTAAAACTTAACTAGACTTACTTACCTCTCCATCAGCACGGGTGTCACTGAGTTCTGAAAAATAATTATTTACGTTAAGCAACCATTAGTACATTGTAGCAAAAAGTGGACGATTTACGGACAAGTCATGTAAAGGGCCGAAGCGTTGGTTGAGTCGATAAATTGCACTTTCTGCCGAGGTAGAAATAGTGCTTTTCTCAACTACCGCGAGGAAATAAAACATAATAATATAACATAATTGTTTACTTAATGTATGGACTATAACGACATGTAGAGATGTATAAAAATGTCTAACAGTACTACAAGCCCTCATTCCCTTAGTCGCCTCTTACGACATCCACGGGAAGACATGGAGTGGCACTATTCTAACCCGGCAACCACACGGGGGAAATATACAGGATGGAAAAAACGAACGCGAAATTATTGTACACATTATCGATTTGTGATAAATTTTCTCCAAATCCAATCCATAAAAGCAGCAATTATTGTTTTTAAAAATAAAAGTTAGTGCCCCGTGTGGTTGTCGGGTTAGAATAGTGCCACTCCATGTCTTCCCGTGGATGTCTTAAGAGGCGACTGAGGGAATAGTAGATAGGCGATGGGCTTGCAACCTGTCATTAATACACTAGTAAACTTGCCTTTGTTCCTCGCAGATAACCAAGTTAGCTAACCAGCAGCCAAGAAGGAAGAAATTTTCTTCCCAGATAACTGGTTTTTTAACGGGAAGGATTTTCTCCTATAAGATAACCAGCTCAACAACCTCCCATTCTAGACCTCTTCAAATATTTATAATATTCACTCCGACTATTACCGACGTGTGCCCTGATGTGGCCTATTTACTGAATAAATGACTCGAATAACTTAATACGGAGTCCCGGGGAAGAATAAAGGATACTTTTTATCACGAAAAATAGGACAGTTCCAGAAGGAATAGCGATAAACGGCTTCTACGCGGACGGAATCGCGGGCAAAAGCTAGTTTATACTTTATATCCATACAATCTTTGTCAATGTTTTCTTTCGGCAAACGTGCGAGCCCAGCACAAAGGCTTACATGACGTCACGTGACTTTTATACCAAGAGTGGCTTTTTTATATAAACTTTTACTAAAATGGTAAAAGCAACCTTTCAGTTCAATGTCGGGAAAACATTTTTTTATGGCATTTCTTGGTGCAACTTCAAAGTCGAAGGTACATTTTTGCTTCCAGTCAGGGATTTCGCATTTAATTAGTTCAAATAAACGCTCGACATAAGTATCTATATTCATAACTTCATAAGTAAAGAGTTTTCAACTAGAGCCGGAAAATCGTGTAAAATATATTTCGATTGTATGGATATAAAGTATAAACTAGCTTTTGCCCGCGATTCCGTCCGCGTAGAAGCCGTTTATCGCTATTCCTTCTGGAACTGTCCTATTTTTTGTGATAAAAAGTATCCTTTATTCTTCCCCGGGACTCCGTATTAAGTTATTCGAGTCATTTATTCAGTAAATAGGCCACATCAGGGCACACGTCGGTAATAGTCGGAGTGAATATTATAAATATTTGAAGAGGTCTAGAATGGGAGGTTGTTGAGCTGGTTATCTTATAGGAAAAAATCCTTCCCGTTAAAAAAACAGTTATCTGGGAAGAAATTTTCATTCTTCGTAAACTACCAGGTCTGAGCTGGTTATTGTGCAGGAAGAAATCATTCCCGTTAAAAAAACATTTTTCTGGCAAGAAAATTTCTTCCTTCTTGGCTGCTGGTTAGCTAACTTGGTTATCTGCGAGGAACAAAGGTAAACTTCTTGGCCTGATTTTGCAAAATGTGGTTACAGAATTATCAACAAGTCTTTTTAGAGTTGTTAACACTCTGGGAATGAAGGCGTGATGTTATGTATGTATGTAAGCAAAATAATGACCTGGGCTATTGAGTTCCGCCATTAACCTGGCTTTGTTCGCGTCCCAGATAGACCTGAAACAATAAATACCGGTTATTAAATAGATCATACTTAGATAGATTTATGCGGTGGTCAAGTGCAGGGTCTGATCGGATCGCTACCACCATCTTATCCTTTAACCTACCGTCAAGCAGCATTCGCATTGTTGTTCCGGTGTGGGGATAAGACAACCGGTGAAATTACTAGCATAGAGGCATTCCATCTTAGTCCTCAGGGTTGGTAGTACTTGGCTGGGTATTAAATTCTATGATTCCATAGAAAATATATGAGGGAAAATGTAAGTGGCCTGTTTTTAGGGTTCCGTAGTCAAACTAGGAACCCTTATAGTTTCGCCATGTCCGTCCGACCGTCCGTGCTAAGCCTGGCGCAGAGACTCTTAGTACTAGAGAGCTGTAATTTGGCATGAATATACATATTAAGTAGTCACGCGAACAATGCCTCCCCTACACGTAGGATGGAGTGTAGGATGTCGTTGGATAGGTCTTTATGTATTGGATTTAGGTAACAAAACGGACAATTCCCATACATCTTTTCCCATAAATCGGAAGAAAAAATTAAAGGTGTGCTAATTTTTTTTAAACTCCTCAAATAAACCTTATTAAAACAAGGAGTGGAAGCCGTTTATTCAGAAAAAACGGCTATGTCAAACTACCTACAGATTTATTTATTTATTTATTTCAAGGGAAACAAACAGCAGTAATATTACATAACAATAGAATCAGAATCAGAATAATCTTTATTCAAGTAGGTTTACAAATAACAAACTCTTTTTTGAAACGTCATAGTTGCGACTTAGCCTAAATTGACTGCAGGTTCAAATCGCGACCGATCAGAGAAGAGCCTGTAAGAAACTCTGTCGGATGTCTTTTTTTTTCGACGTTCGCAACCTTTTGTCGTAAGGACTAAACATTTTATTACAAGCAATTCAGTCCCAAGCATTGTTATCATTAATATAGTCTTTAATACTATAATATGCTTTAGAAATTAGTTTAAGCTTAACGTAACTCTTAAATTTATTTACTGATAGTTCAGTAACATTACTTGGGAGCTTATTATAGAACCTAATGCAATTACCCATAAAAGAGTTTTTTATTTTATGGAGCCGCGTGAAGGGCACTGCGAGCTTATGTTTATTTCTGGTATTAACATTATGTATGTCACAGTTCTTTCTAAATTTAGCGATGTTTTTATGAACATACATAATGTTTTCATAAATGTATTGACTGTGCATGGTCAATATATTAATTTCTTTAAACTTATCTCTAAGCTAGTCTCTCTGGCCCATCTTGTAGACAGCACGAATAACCCTCTTCTGCAGAACAAAGATGCTATTTACATCAGCAGCACTACCCCACAGCATATAAGAATAACATTGCATTTATCCATAGCCAACGTAACAAGTGCTTTTGTATCTTTTTAGTTGAAAATATACATGTATGTACAGATTAAAAAACAACTCACCCATCTTCCATCCTTTTTCGTACATAACTATATTCACTTCTTCTATCTCTCTTCTCACCCTCAGGCAAGCTGGTACTCTCTTCTTCATGCTGTAGATCCTCTGCACTCTTTATATTTTCAAAGCATGATTTTGGCACGGATGTCATGACACAGAATATGGCCACGCCTCCCGAAATAGCCAAGATGGCGGCTATGCAAAGCAGGACACAGGACCGTTGTGACGTCAGGAGCTTTGTCAAACTGTCAAGAAACACTGTATATCCTACACTATTTTAACTTTTTCAACGGATTGACGGATATTTCCGTCATGATTGACAGTGCAAAATATACCTGAGTATCTATGACGTATAGTTGACATTCGCTCTGGTTTTGTTTTTAACATAGTTAACAAGGGTGGTCCACGTTTGAAGCGGATAAAATCAAAGTGCAGTTAAAAGTCACGGCACCCGCTAATTTGGTTATTTATGTTTCAATACGAATCTAGGTGAACTTTAATTTCTCTCAGTAAAGGATAAAGCGGTGCTCAACGACGGATTACGAATATTTAAAATTCGATGTTTTCGGAAATTAGTTACTGAACATTTTCGTATAATTAAACGTTTCGTAAAAAAAATATTATATTTAATTTAGAAAAAACTTCGAAATACTAGTTTTTTTAATGTAAGAAAGTTATTCATTTTACCACTTTTGCACTCACTAATACTTAAACTCTTAATTCTAGTGTAATGTTTCAAAATGCTTTTAAGGCTTTTTATTCAAAAGTCCTCTTTAAGTTTGGCGAAATATTTTTACTCTAAGAAAAATAAAATTGATAATTTTGTATGAAAATCAAAATTATCATAAATTTGAATGCCATTTGAGCACAGTTTTGCACGTAAACTAGAAAGCTATATTTTGGGTACCTCTATAAGGGGTGCCCTGGTCAAAAAACAACAAAAAAGATTTTTAGACCACCCTACTTAACCTTATCGACGCTATGTCAAAAACAAAAGTCGGCAGTCGCTCGCCAATGACAGCTAAACACCAGACCTAATGTCAATCTTACCGCATAGACACTAGGTCCATTTAACCATGTCCTGTCAACCATGACGTATATATACGTCAATGGCGCTGAAAGGTTAAACGAGCAACATATTTGTACAGTTGACTACAAAGAGATGTATCCACTTCACCTTATTGCATTTAGGCCTTAGATGGGATGATGGCCGGGCTAGTAACCTACGGCTCAACCAAGGGGAACAGGGCGGAGTGACCGGGAGACTGATCGACCGCCCGCCTGCTCCGGCCGGGCGTCCCCACCCATCATCAACATCACAATACAATACAATACATATATTCTTTATTGAACACCACATATACAGCATGAAAATTAAAATACAAATAAAAAGTTACTAAGTGAGTCAATGTGCAGTCTTATCGCTAAGGAGCGATCTCTTCCAGACAACCTTACAAAGAAGAGAAGTTATAAAGAAACAGAAATAAATTGGTAGGCGGTGCAAACTAAACTAACAAAAGAAAGAAATATATTAAAAAAATAAAAACAAGTAATAATAAAAATAACACCAAACATTCAAACGACATAAACGTGTAATATAAATAAAAAAAATCATATAAAAAGATAAATAGATAAATAAAAAATATACATAAATAAATATATAATACTGCGAAAAGGAAGGAAGCTCGCTAAGGGAGAGCTGACAGGTGCGCTTTCAGAGATTTTTAAAAATAGGAAGCGTTTTCGCGCGTCTTAATTCTAAGGGAAGAGAGTTCCACAACCTAATAGCCTGTAAAGTAAATGAGCCAGCATAACATTTGGAAGAAGAAAAAGGTACAGTTAAGATGAAATTTTGGGAACAACGAACACAAGTGAAGTAACTAAAACGCTCTTTGAGATAGCTGGGGTTGGCTGGAAAGAAGAGAATGCCGTAGAGAAGATGAAGAATATGATAGTCCGGCGAAGACGGATAGGGAACCACTTGAGCTGAGAACGAAAATTAGAGACATGGTCATACTTGCGTAATCCAAATATGAACCGAATACATAGATTTTGTACACGCTCAAGCTTGTTAAGTTGCTCCTCGGTAAGATCAAGATAGCACACATCCGCATAATCTAGGATAGGGAGAAGTAATATTTGAGCGAGCGCAATTTTAGTCCCTTCGGAGCAAAATGTACGCAGGGCGTACAAAACGCAAAACGTACGTGTGATGTAGTGTCACATTTTGCGTATGTACGTTTTGTACGTTCTGCGTATTTCACATTATGCGTTGTGTACATTTTGCGTATTGTGCATTTTGCCATTGGTTACTTTTTGCGTGTAGTGTGCATTTTGCGTTTTGTGCATTTTGCTCCGAAGGGATTTTAGTCACCATCACCATCATGCATTTAGGCCGGTATTAGACCTGTAAGTAATTCCTGTAAGTTTTGAGACTTATCTATGTGTAAAAGCGAGTGGCAAATACCTGCATCTCAGTTTTCTTATAGCTTTCTTTCAAAACTTAGAGAAATAACTACAGGTGTAATGCCGGCCTTAGTCTAAGCTAAGATTCGACACAAAAAAATTAAACCCTCATCTGTTATTTATTAGTGATAAGAAATAAATGACAGATAATATTCACATTGACACATTGCAAATAGGTTGGCTAATTAATTTGACATGCATACATACATAACATCACGCCTTCATTCCCAAAGTGGAGTAGGCAGAGCTACAGAATTACCAACAACTCTAAAAAGACTTGTTGGTAATTCTATATCCACATTTTGCACAACCAGTGTATAATTAGTGACAGGTTGCAAGCCCATCGCCTAACAGTACTACAAGCCCTTATTCCCTTAGTCGCCTCTTACGACATCCACGGGAAGACATGGAGTGGCACTATTCTAACCCGGCAACCACTCGGGCTCAAATTCAAGGTCACTTTTCTTTCCTTCAAAACATTGTTCGCCGTGCAATCTCCAGTGTCATAAATAGTCATATCATAATACAAGCTTCTTGGTTTATTCTCTTCTTTTCTTAAGTAGGTATTGTATTTTTTTAAATAACCAATGAGGGACATATTATAAATAAATTCAATTACATACACATACACATACACATACATAACGTCACGCCTTCATTCCCAGAGTGGGGTAGGCAGAGCTACAGAATACCAACAACTATAAACTTGTTGATATTTCTGTAACCACATTTTGCACAATCAGGCTAAGATGTTTAATAGTGTATTAGTGATAGGTTGCAAGCCCATCGCCTAACAATAAATAATAATTCAATTAATAGCAAGTGATAGCATTATATGGCGGTAGAAGTCCGGTGCCCGAGTGACCGGTTATTTTTTATAGAGTGCTAGGGAGAGACACTCACGCGCATGAGACGCAAGAGTCTTCTGCATTCTTCTCTGTTTCAGGCTCACCCTGGTGACAGACAAACAAACTTTGAAAACATTTTATTCCGACTTTACGTAGCTATTTTTTTATCATGACAAAAAAGGCGAACCGAAAAGAACATAATGGTAAGTAATATAGATCTTAAATATCGATAGTGAAAGGTAAAAGTACTTAAGCGACACTATTCATTATGGACGTTAACCTAAAGCGCCACTATTGAGTATGGAGGTTAACCTTACGCGCCACTATTGAGTATGGAGGTTAACCTTACGCGCCACTATTGAGTATCGAGGTTAAGCTTAAGCGCCACTATGGCGCTTAAAAATACAGTGAAGCAAAAAAAACCCATACAAAATGCCATACCGTTTTTTAATCCCTTACACGTCCAATTTTTTAAATTTTTGAATATGTTGTAGATATTACAAGGGAAATATACACATACGTTTTCATAATATCTACAACATATTAAAAAAATGTGGAAATCGGATTAGATTTAGGGGGTGAGAAACGTTATCGCTCGGAGCTAAGTTTGTATGTATTATTTTTGACAGCTACGCGATGTAGGCATCGCCTCACAATCCTCTCAAGCTAAAGCGCTTTTGTTCTCCCAATCGGAGCCGAGGTTTTTGGCGACAGCCGCGCGGTACCTGGAGTCGACGGCCACCCTCAGCACTGTACGAGTATGTGGGTGATGTGCCCAATGCTGGTGGTGACACAAGGCCTTAGACTATGTACTTGTATATTGCTAATTTTAATTCTAATTATTTTATATTATTAATGTAACTATTTTTCAATTTTAATTTGTGTTATCTTTAAACTGTATTATTGTAACCTATAACTTATATGTGTGGCATGACTATTAATATAAGTTGGTTAATAAACAAATAAATAAATAAAGTATGGCGCTTAAGCCTTTCCACTGTCGATATGGTAGCTTCCTAAGATATATTCAGCCGAGTCAGGATGTGAAAACTAAAGTAAACGTAGAAATATGAAAACTTTATCTTTAGTTAAAATGGATTAAAATTAAAAAAAAAACCGGGCAAGCGCATGCGATACAATGCTCAGTGTTGGGTTCCGAAACCGTTACAACGTACCCAAAAATCCAACAGCTTTCAAGTTTTTATTTAAAGTTATTTGGTGGTCTTAGATGATTTATCAGATTTCGATTCAGTTTGCTCATTTGCGCAAGCTGCCATATTAACTTTTTATATCGATTGTCAATATTTTTTCTTAAAACTTTAGCTCTCTTAAACCGCCAACATTTGTAACTTATTAATTGTATAAAATACATACATAACATCACGCCGTCATTCCCAGAGTGGGGTAGGCAGAGCTACAGAAATACCAACAACCAGGGACCAGCCCGCTATCCCATTCAAGGGGTTTCGAATGGGTTTTTATAAGGGTTTTACTTAGAAAAGCCGTATCGCTTAAAAGCCGTTCGATTTGCTTTTTAAAACACGCTATCCCATTCAAGGGGTTTTATAAGCGTTTTACTTAGAAAAGCCGTATCGCTTAAAAGCCGTATCGCTTTAAAGCCGTTCGATTTGCTTTTGAAACCCGCTATCCCATTCAAGGGGTTTCGAATGGGGTTTATATGTCTTTTACTTAGAAAAGCCGTTCGATATGCTTTTTAAAGCGCTATTTATAAGGGTTATCTGTGCTTTAGCTATTAAGGTTCCCCTTATAGTAAATGGTTAGTTTAACAAATAACTTAGTCATATATTTCGTTCCAAGAGGTTATTCTTTTAGTGGGGTATTCTATTGAGAGGTTAGTCTTTCAAAGGGTGGGCGGGTCCCTGCCAACAACTCTAAAAATACTTTTTGATAGTTCTGTAACCACATTTTGCACAAAGGTATAAAATATGTTCTTTAAAATTAGGTATTCCACATTGCTAGGTATATCTACTATTGTAAAAATATATTTTATTTAACTTCACATGGCCGACGGAGTAAATTTTCAAAAGGCATAGCAACGTAAAATCAAAGATTTAAGAAATAAAAACACCCTAATTTTAAAGAAAATATTATATCTATACTAATATTATAAAGAGGAAAGATTTGTTTGTTTGTTTGCTTCGAGGCTCCGAAATTACTGGACCGATTTGAAAAATTCTTTTACCATTAGAAGCCGACATTATCCCTGATGAACATAGGCTACTTTTTATCCAGTGATTCAAGAGGAAGGTTTATATATAATACTTTAACCCAAAGCGAAGCGAGGGCGCGTCGCTAGCTTTATAATAAAACTACGTATCTTGGTGGTAATGTGGCGTATTTTTTAATACAATTACAATTTTAAGAAAACAATCTCAATCAGACTATTGATAATAAACGTTAATATTTCGTGGCAGATTGCGCGGAAACGTGGTATCGCTTTTGTATGTATAAAGGGTTGGTAGTTAATTTATCAGGGGTCATTTTACTCCCTAAGCATCCTGAACAAATTTCTGAAGCAATGGCTTAGGTTCCTGCTCACGCACTCTATTCTTATGACTGGACTACAATAAAAAGTGATCTTACCCAAGCCCACCAGCTGTCTCTTTTCTCTCCGTGAAACTGAAAATAAACGACATAATTTTCATTTAATACGATCCCTCAGGTTAAAGGCTAAAATGGTGGTAGCGGGTTCCCCTTTACACATAATCACGATTAACAGTTTCAACGGCAGTCAAATAAAGTCAATGTGCCTCAATACAATTTTACATTATTATAAGTAGACCCTGGATTTTTGTGGCAATAACGTCACAATAGGGTAGTTTGGGGAGTAAATGGAATGGTGTTAATTAATACAATTTGTTAATTAATAATAATAACTATTATACCTGAATAATTTTTATTAACTATGCATTCACGACAAAAAAAAAATATAACCGCAAGTCATTCATTAATTCTGCACAAAGGAGGACGAAAAATATATGAAAATTTAAGATATGTATTAAATAAAAAAAGGATTTGCCACTTTGCGTAACATTAACAATCTTAACGCAGGTCCAGAAATACAAATTAATCCAAGCAACCGGACCTTTCTTTTTTGAAGTGGGTCTATTCTGCTAGAAGACATAGCCTAACAGCTAGTCATTTAGATCAACTTTTGATCTGTTACGGAGAGTCAGTTAACGAAAGGACAACGTTGATAACTTTATCGACTTATAGGTAATATATATCGTGGATGCCTGATAACGAAATTTTAATTCCGTAGAACACCAATAGAATAGGTTGGCGTATTAATTGACACCGTTCCATTTACTCCCCAAATTACCCTATGGTTTTTTTTAATTTTTCAAAGTCAAGTTAGGAAATGCGTCAGCACGTAGATTGTTTATTTTTATGAAATGACAGAGAGTCGCCCACGGGCCGTAATGCTGCAGTTGATAAAAAAGTATTATTTCATTAAGCTACATAATATATCTCAAATGAAATCCCCCTGCAGTAGGCGAGACCAACTTGCACCTGACCGGCTTTTTAGTTTACATTTTGTTTCTTTTTTTATGTGTTATTTAAAGAGTTATTTCTTTAACTTAGACTATAATGTTTGACTGTGGCAAAAGGGTCTGAGCTTGGTAAAGTTATTGTTACAAAATTGTCTGTTATTGCAATAACAGTATTTATATAACTTGCAACATATGTACAGTTGTTTTATCTCACGAATGAGGGTTGGTGATACTCGTAGTTGTAACACGTATAGACACGCACACTACAGTGTCGCTTAGTGACGACAGGCACAGTCAGCGTCGTATGTACGTAGCAGTCAAGATCACCATAGTTAGAAACATCCAGAATGCTCATTAACATCGACGCAGCCAAGTGGTCAAATTGTCAGAGCTCAAATATACTGAAGCACACACAACGGAAAATACTTGATTACATTGAAGACAGTGCTCGTACCGTTGCAACCACACCGCCGCTGGTAGCTTAGCATCCAAACTAACCAAAAGTATGTCAACAAATAGTTATGCTAAAAAAATAATATGGGAAACAACGCTTACAATGCTTTGAGACTTCAGTGGATTGTTGGAGGGCCTCTGTTGATTGATAACCTTGTGATGCCTTTCGGAGGCGGTGGACTCAGCTGATTGCTGAAAAAAAATGCTCTCATTTACAAGGCGGACTTGCGCATGCGCATCGAAGGTTCCGTACCGCCGCACAGGTATTAGAGATTTCGTTATAGATTTCACAGCATTATTATTTTATTATTTTAGTGGTGGTAGGACCCTGTGCAGGGTCCGTCCGGATCGCTACCACCATCTTGTCCATTAACCACCCGCCAAGCAACAGTGTTCGCATTGTTGTGTTCCGGTGTGGGGATAAGACAACTGGTGAAATTACTAGCATAGAGGCATTCCATCTTAGTCCTCAGGGTTGGCAACGCATTTGAGGTCTTGGGATTATAGTCTTGAGAATTCAAATGTCTATGGGTCTCAGATTCCACTTACCATCAGGTGGCCTGAGTGCTCGTGTGCCTTCTCCTTAACATAAAAATAAATAAAAAATAAATATTTATTTAATTAATACAAACACCTTTAAAGGAATGTTAAATCATAAACATTTAAAGTTTCTGTTAAAGCTCCTGATGCCGACTGTACTTTTTTTTTTAAGTTATTTACTGCTTATCAAGACAACCTAACGAGTTCCAACTTGGTGGGTCTACGTTCAGTTTAGCGGAGATCCTGTCGCCCTCATCACACCAGGGGCCCTAGCCAAGATGCAAACGCTCCTAACGTTTTTCTTTTCTATCGCTCAAAATGTATGGGATGACATTCTCGTGCGTTTCGATAAAGCACGTGGTCGACTGTCATCCCATACATTTTGAGCGATAGAAAATAAAAACGTTAGGAGCGTTTGCATCTTGGCTAGGGCCCCAGCTCGATGGTGCCATTTTATTGTGTTGTCATCGAGGTTACGTAGGTATACCAAATTTCAGCTCAATCGGTTTGCGGGAAGCGGTTCAAACCTTCCTAGAAAGATTCCACCCGGACAAACATAGATTGCAAGTTAATATGAACCTTGTAAAATTGATTATTGCCTCCTCGAATGACCGATGACCTTGACCCGCCGACGTTCTAGTAAGTTTGTTACTGAAAAATTCTACACATTGTGGCCTTGTATCTTGTGTTTTGTGTTGTAGGTCCTAATTCTCTATCATAGAACAGTTGGTTTTAAAGGTAGCTTCAAGTTCTCGGCATCGAAGATTTGGAATGATCTCCCGCTTCCTTGACGAATAAAATGTTCCAGTGAACTTTTAAATTCAAATTGCATGTTTGACTCTTTAACAAACAGATAAGCTTAGAGGCTAAATTAAAAAAAAATATTCAATGGTGTTTTATCACGGTCTTCCGCTGTTTCTACATGTTTTATAATAAACCTTTTTTATTACTTTTTATCATTGAAACCTAGACACTAAGTATTTGCTTAAATTGTAAAGCTATCTAAACAGTCTGTTCTGCCTGCTAAATTGTGTTTATTCTAAACTGCGTGCGGACAAGGGCAGACTGAAAATCATCGCTGCAAAGTCTCGAGCACTCGCCGGCGCTCACGCACATGCTGAGTCTGTGCCTTTTATCACACCGTTTGTTAATTTATTACAAAAAAATCGTTTTGTACTTTTTTTGATATTTAACAATAAATACTTGTAATTCTTATTCTTACAAATGCCAAGGCCTTGGCCTTGAACTCAATTGACCTCGTTAACATTCGCGACGTCCTTGGCTCGACGTCTCGTTTCTAACCTAACCTAACCTACTCGTAACACCGCTTTCACTCGAATGCGAGAAGTTTTAGTGAAAGAGGAGGAGCTAGCAAAATCAAAGTCAACTTACTACGTCTTTAGGTTTAGATCCAAATAACCTTTTCTTCTTCGGTTTCTGTTTCAAAAGATTCGCTTTTTCAGAATTACTGTAACATAAAAAAGGTACAGTCACCCAGTGAAAATGTCTCTTATGTTCTTGTCCGGGTAACTTTCTTTTTCCTTTACTTGTGCTGTATGACCTTTCTTGTCAAATTTTATGATTCTAGGTCGATGGTAAGTACCCTACATAGGTGGTAGTGGTGGTAGGACCCTGTGCAGGGTCCGTCCGGATCGCTACCACCATCTTATCCATTACCCAACCGCCAAGCAATTGTTGTGTTCCGGTGTGGGGATAAGACGACTGGTGAAATTACTAGCATAGAGGCATTCGATCTTCGTCCTCAGGGTTGGCAAAATGGCAACGCATTTGAGGTCTTAGGATTATAGACTTGACAATTCAAATGTCTATGGGTCTCAGATTCCACTTACCATCAGGTGGCCTGAGTGCTCGTGCGCCTTCTCCTAAACATGAAAAAATAAATAAAAAAAAAGGTTTTGATTCCCTAAGCAGTGTTAGGAAATAAGGCTTAAATGGTCGTATCTTTGGAGTAAATTGACTTAGAAGCTTGATATTTTTACAGTTTCTAGGGACCACAGATTCGAGTACTTGATGTTAATTTCAACTTGACACCTCCATGCGCTCCTGAGAAAAAGCTTCTTGACAGACAGACGGACAACATAGTGATCCTATAAGTGTTCCGGTTTTCTTTTGAGGTATGGAACCCTAAAAATACGTCATGACTTGCGATATTATATGACCTAAAACACTTTATGACTAAAATTAATTAGGGCAGACAATACTGCCCTAGCGATATCGGCAATCAGTAACATTTTTGTCAAAAAAATCGTGGCAATGACCTCTACAAGATGGTTTGACCCTGACAAAAAACCGGGCAAGAGCATGTCGGACCATGCTCAGAGTAGGGTTCCGAAGCCGTTAAGTACTACAAACATGAAAATCAACAAGTAATCACTAATTTTCTATTTAAAGTCAATTGGTTCCGTCGTAGATGATTTTAGTAGGTATAAACACTTTAATCGCCTGTATCTCAAGAACCAATGATGTCTACTTAGTTGTGAGTTTTCCTTTAAAATTGGTTATATGCTCATTTATTTAAGTTTTTTTTCTGATTTTTAGTATTTGTAGCTTTGGCTGTAGGGGGGGATCATAAACGGAACATTTCGATTACTTAATCGAAAAACTGTTTTTACAAACCCGTAATATGTTTGAAAGACCTATCTAACAACGAGAAAAAAACATCCCCGCGTTATGTGTAGGGGAGGTAAATTAAAAAAAAAAACTATTTATTGTACCACTTTCTCGGCGTGACTAATATGCATATTCATGCCAAATTGCAGCTTTCTAGTACAAATAGTCTTTGCGCTAGGACGGACGGACATGACGAAACTATAAGGGTTCCTAGTTTGACAAGGGCACCCTAAAAATTATGCAAAGTGTAATTATTGCCGATATCGCTAGCGGGACTTTTAATTTTTTTTACATAGTTAAGGGCTATAATTAAAACACAACTAAATTGAGTCCTTGCGTAACGAGAGTTACCCGTGTAGTTTGTTTGTTCGTCACACAAAGAACGCGATCGTGATTTTGTTTCCACTCAGCCTTTAACTAGCTACTATAATATTTGGTTATTTATTGCACAATATTACAATAGTGTACAAAAGGCGGACTTATTGCTACAAGCGTCCTCAGTCTGAAAGTAGGTAGGTGAAATAAAAATACCATATTGTCCCTTAAATCTGTTTTTTTAAGTATTAATTGGCTTTACTATTCTGCAATAAAAAAAATGACTCGTGTATGACATGGATGACAAAATTGATGTGATCCTGTTTTACTCACGCATTCTCCGACAGCTGCATAATTTCCTTGAACACCTTGATGACTGGTGATTGCGTTTCCTGATCGGCTTTCTTGTTAACATGACTGGAAATATTTTAAAACCGTTATTATGTACTTGACGCAAAACCTTTTCATTTCGGTTCCGTTCGCATAAACCGGTTTAAATAACCGGTTTCAAGCTAAAAGAACCGGTTAATCCAGACGCAAGTCACGCATCATAAACAAGCTCCGCTTAGTGTTTTTATTCAGTCCAAACTTTTGGTTTTCTCGACTCGCCGTTCGAGGAATAAACCGGTTAATTAAGGTTAAAATAAAGTTCTCAAAACCAACCGGTATTTTAAAAACCGGTTCCGAGCCCTGCTTAAGACATCATTAATATCAAAATTAGAAGAAAGAAAAATACATTTACAAAACACAAGTTTTTTTTAAGTTATGTAGATGGCACACGAGCACTCAGGCCACCTGAAGGTAAGTGGAATCTGAGACCCATAGACATTTGAATTCTCAAGACTATAAAACTAAGAGCTCAAATGCGTTGCCAACCCTGAGGACTAAGATGGAATGCCTCTGTGGCTAGTAATTTCACCGGTTGTCTATCCCCACACTGGTACATAACAATGCGAACAGTGTTGCTTGGCGGGTGGTTAATGGATAAGATAGTGGTAGCGTTCCGGACGGACCCTGCACAGGGTCCTACCACCACTAATAGTTAAAACAGTAAAGTAAAAGACATATTGGTAGTAAGGTGTGTCTTCGCGGCAGTGAACCGGATACTGGCTCAGGATATTGCTGAGGAGATAGGCACCTGCAGCGCTGATGTTCAGCCAGCACCGAGTGTAAAAGACGGACGGAACATTGCACATTTTTTTTTTTTTTATGTCGTCGAGAAGGTAAACGAGCACACAAGCCACCTGATGTTAAGTGGAAACTGTGACCCATAGATATTCGCTTTCACAAGACTGCAATCCTAAGACTGCAAATGCGTTGCCAACCCTGAGGGCTGAGATGGAATGCCTCTATGCTAGTTATTTCACCGGTTGTCTTATCCCCAAACCGGAACACAACAATGCGGACACTGCTGTTTGGCGGTAGGTTAATGGATAAGATGGTGGTAGCGTTCCGGACAGACCCTGCACAAGGTCCTACCACCCGCGAAATTACTTACTCTTAAACGAATACTTATAACCAGGGATTGGAAAACCGGTATTATTGTCATTCCGCTTTTGTTTTATCGCTATGTACTATGTATACACTATTTACAGTATTAAATACCTGTATTCAATACCGCTATTCATTGCGCTTGATAAGTAAGATGTCAATTAGACTATTAATTGTAATTTCAGACAAGTCTAAGACGTGTATGAGTTTTGTGTAATAACACCGTAAACATTTACAGAAACAAATAAACGAGTATATTGACACTGACACGTTTACTGGTTATGGTTTTTAGGGTTAAAGTATCAAAAAGAGTTCTCAATCGGCTAAATCGATAATACACTTGAATACCGGTGTTCGTTATACCGCTATCGATATAAATAGCGAAATGCAATTATAACCGGTTAACCCTTATTTAAAACCGGTAGTCAGAATACCGGAAACGATCCCTGCTTATAATCAGACAATAAAATACAAACCTTACATAAACATGTTTTAAATGGTAAAAGGCGCTGACTTAGGTAGTATACAGCATTGACAATTTAAAAAACAGAACTACATTTAAAAAAAAGTGTTGTATAGGAAATTTAGAGCGTCAACAAATAACCCTTAAGTTTACACTTGAAGGACTGCAGGTTTAAGCAATGACTCTTTTAAATATGTTTTAAGTGAAAATATAGTTTAATATCCTGAAAAGTAATTACATCGAATTTAAGAATAAATAATTCTTCTCCCGTGTGGTTGCTGGGTTCGAATAGTGCCACTCAAGTCTCCCCGTGGATGTCGTAAGAGGCGACTAAGGGAATAAGGGCTTGTAGAACTGTTAGGCGATGGGCTTGCAACTAGTGTTGATAGGGACTCAAGTCTCTGAAGTCTAAAATGCAAGAACTCGACCCATATTTATAAGACTGTGAGCTTAAAAGACTTCCAAGTCTTTTGAGTTGTGAGTCGAGTTCTTGTTTGAGTTTTATTAAGTCCTGTAGTTACGACTCAAGCTTTAGAAAGATTCAAGCCATCGTATCTTTTTAAAGTCTTATTTCAACTTTAGGTGTGCTTTAAGACTCGAGTCCTATAATGACGACTTGCTTTTGAAGTTAGTTGGCTTGCTATGGTTTCTATCAAAATATGTCATGTTTGTGTTTGATGGGTATGTACTTTTCTGAAGTGGTTTGAATGCACAAACGAAGTATATGATATCTGTAAAATTTAGGTACCTTTCAGAAATGTTTTAGTATAATTTAAATATTCTCTATAAAGAGTCAAGTTGGGAAAAGGCAACCCAAGTGGCTGAGTGACAGTAAATAACTGGCTATCAATAATAACGCCATTAAAATATTAATAACTACTTTTACTCGCGTCTCTGTCCACGTATATTTTGTTTATGGTGATTATTTCAGGAATTGTGTAATTTTCCAAAATACAAACTCTACTATGTATACAAAATTCTAAAAAAGCTGTTACTACCTCTATTATTATAATATTTATAACACTAGCTATCCGCCCACGACTTCCTCCGCGTGTAATAGGTTTTCCCGTACAAACTTTCATCCCAAATTTCATCTATTCAAAGGGTTGATTCTTGGAATAAAAATTACTCTGTGTTCATCCCCGGGTCTCAAACTATCTCTGTACTTACCAAATTTCATTTCAATCGGTTTAATGGTTTCAGCGTGAAATGAACAGACAGATAGGCAGAGACATATAGTTACTTCCGGATTTATGTGTTGTAACTACGCTGTTAAGAAAATACTGAAATAAGTCCCCTCGATCTAAGGGTGTTGGTATTCTTTTAGAAACGAATAGTACAATGACTACAGATGCCATAAGAGAACCAAGGAAGCTCATGCAACATTAATCATCCTAGAATTCTAAATTTACAAACTTGCTGGCGTCATCTAGTTGAATTTAAAAGTTACATTTCATTTTGGCTTCATTTCGTCATCAGTTCTTTAAGCCGTGAATGCCTAAGGCCAGTATTTCAATTCATTATGAAAACCATACAAACAGACAGCATTAAAATCAAAAGAAAGATATACCTAAGTAGGTACTGATTACTATAATACTACTTTACTCAGTACCTATATTCCGTAATCTCATAATCTCAAGTGTTCTTACAATTATAAGTCCAAATGAGTTCTAATCATGACTCAGTTGTTTTAAAGGCCTTAAGAGTAAACAAAACACTCGAGCCTCTGTAGAGGACTCGAGTCTCTATATAAAACTACAGAAGACTTAAGTCCCCTTAATTTCAAAAGAACTTGAGCTTCGATTCGATGACTAGAGTCTAAAAAACTAAGTCGAGTCCTACAAATGAAGACTCCAAGGACTCGAGTCTTTATCAACACCACTTGCAACCTGTCACTAATACACTGGTACACATCTTAGCCTGTCAGAGCAAAATGTGGTTACAGAATGATCAAGAAGTCTTTAAGTTGTTGGTATTTCTGTAGCTCTGCCTTCACTGAAAGCGTGGTGTTATGTGTTTGTGTAATTAATTTAAATTTTCACATTCATGCATGAATTTTTATCAGCTGCATAAGCTACATTAAATTTGTACACCTAAAGGCGTGGGTACGAATTAGAGCAGCCTCGGGTCGAGGCACGCACGGCTCACCTATTTTGCTCAAATTCGTACGCACTCACGCGCTGTGTGCGAGTAGCGGGCGAGCGGCGCTCCACGAGCCGTCGAGAGTCGGTCTTTTGACCGTTTTCAAAGGCGCCTCGGCGTGCGTGCCTTGCGTTACTTGGACGTGTATCTGAGCGTGCCGCGGGCAGAATCACAAGTTCTAACTTGTCTGTGGGCGAGGCGCGTACAAATTTGATAAAGTTGCTGAGCCGTTCCACCACCGAGGCGATTTCTTCTTCTTTTTGTTAATAATTCGGTGAATTATGAATATTATGATAAACGCAGCCGCGGCTGTCATTGTGTCAGACGCCATTTTGAAATGTCGGCTCGCGTCAAGTACGCTGCCTCACCCCCGCATGTTTATGTGCAACCATTTGGCTCGCGAGCTGCTCGCTGTGCGGGGCGAACATGCCTCAGGCTGAGCCGCTCAGATTCGTACCCAGCTTAAGGTTAAACATAGTGATACGATGTACATTATGTTTTGACAAATAAATTTATTTCATGTTATTCATGATGTTTATATCGTTATGATGAATATCGCTATGAGTCCGAGTTTTATTTGACCTGAATATTTTGGACGTTATTCCGTCTTGGCTACAGATAAACCATTATTCTGCAATTCTTGATGTAATTCAAATACTCACGTTTTCTTCTTTACGCCCATTATATATAAATCACATTTATAAAAACTGTTGTTTCAATAGGATCAAAAATAGTACATTTGACGTCCACTCTCTCAGCAAAGTCTATGGAGATTTAAGCAAGTTGTGTCATTAATCAGTAAAAAGTTTGCGGTGCATACATAGTGCTTCTTCTTTTTTTTTTCTTTTTTTTAATTAATGGCGGTCCACACAGTGATTTCGCCAATGTCAAGTGAATAGAGTAAATCAGTAAACAGAATAAATCAAAAGTAAAAGCCGGGCATTTTTCCTTCGGCCATCTTCCCTCCCCGAAGGTTACCGGAATCCACATAGTACTTATCTGACGTATGAATTATTAAATACAAGCAATTGTCTGGCGGGATGACTTGGACGCTTTTCAGAAGGATTGGCCGAATATTGCCACAGAGAGAGAGGTGTGGAAATCAAGGGAGGAGGCCTTTGCCCAGCAGTGGGACACTATGTTAGGCTAATAATAATATAATAATAATTGCCTGCGACTCTGTCCGCAAAGAAAAATAAACAAAGCCTATGTTACTCAGTGATAATATAGAATTGTAATGGTGAAAGATTTTTTTTAAATCGGTCCTGTAGTTTTTGAATCTATTCGTTACAAACATATCATATACAAATCGTTCCTTTTTATAATATTAGCGTAGTTAGTGTTCGAGTAGTGTAAGGCCCTTGGAATTGGTACAAATCGCCTTGCACTCAATTTGGGAGTGAACAAGACTATCAAAAAACCGGGCAAGAGCATGTCGGACCATGCTCAGTGTAGGGTTCCGAGGCCGTTAAGTACTACAAACATAAAAATCAACAAGCAATAACGAATTTTCTATTTAAAGTCAATTGGTGCCGTCTAAGGTGATTTTAATAGGTATAAACACTTTAATCGCCTGTATCTCAAGAACCAATGATGTCTAATTAGTCGTGATAGTTTTCCTTTCAAATTCGTTATATGTTCGTTCATTTAAGTTATTTTCAGATTTTTAGTATTTGACAACAGATTACTTAATGGAAAACCTGTTTTTACAAACCCGTAATATTTTTGAAAGACCTATCCAACGACCCCCCACAATAAAGGGCAGACGAGAAAAAAATACATCCCTACGTTACGTGTAGAAGAGGTAGGTACCGTAAAAAAAAATATTTTGTTACATTTTATTGTACAACTTTGTTGGCGTGACTAATATGTATATTCATGCCAAATTACAGCTTTCTAGTACTAACAGTCTATGCGCTAGGCTGCGGACGGACGGACGGACATGGCGAAACTATAAGGGTTCCTAGTTTGATTACGGAACCCTAAAAAGCAATGTATAAAACTCATAGATATAGTATATAAATTATAGATTTGACATCGAGCGACATGTACACACAACTTGGCTGGTTTACATTTGGCACACTTGTTGTTTACAGTTCGAAGTATGCAATATAATCCGACTGTGAAAAAATGCCCGGTCGGTGATAGAAATAAAACATGGAAGTCTTTTTTTTCCCTCTTACAGGAATCGCAATAAGACTATCTTTCTCTGAAAAAGCGTGTCAGGGCTACACCATAATAATTATCCTTACTAATATTATAAATGTGAAAGCGTGGATGTTTGTTACGCTTTCACGCAAAAACTACTTGACGAATCATCATGAAACTTTGTACACATATTCTGGGAGGTACTAGAAGTACATTAGTACTTACATACATACATAACATCACGCCTTCATTCCCAGAGTGGGGTAGGCAGAGCTACAGAAATACCAACAACTCCAAAAAACTTGTTTATAATTCTGTAACCACATTTACCACAATCAGGCCAAGAAGTTTACCAGTGTATTAGTGACTGGTTGCAAGCCCATCGCCTAACAGTAATACAAGCCCTTATTCCCTTAGTCGCCTCTTACGACATCCCCGGGAAGACATGAAGTGGCACCATTCTAACCCGGCAACCACAAATATTGCGTTAATTATTAGAGAATTACCTAAAAACTTCCCGTGGGCCCCGTGTGGTTGCCGGGTTAGAATAGTGCCACTCCATGTCTTCCCGTGGATGTCGTGAGAGGCGACTGGGGGAATAAGGGCTTGTAGTGCTGTTGGGCGATGGGCTTGCAACCTGTCACTAATACCCTGGTAGGCTTCTTGGCCTGATTGTGCAAAATGTGGTTACAGAATTATCAACAAGTCTTTTTGGAGTTGTTGATATTTCTGTGGCTCTGCCTACCCCACTCTCGGAATAAAGGCGTGATGTTATGTATGTATGTACCTAAAAACCGGTCTATAGAACCAGCCGTATCTTAAATCCCTAAACGCAGCCTTAACATCTCAGAGAACGTAAGTTAACCTTTCAATAATAATTTATGTCCCACCGTAAACCATTTACAGATGAAATACATAACTTTCTTTTAGGCTTGAACTCAGCCTCAAATAAAGTACTAGTAAAACATAAAACATGTGTAATAAAAGGGAGGGGCGAATCGCATTTAAATTTATGGGTTCCGTAACGTTTCATGACGGGGAGGGTTCTGTTCCACTTTGTTTGACCCCTCTTGTTTTTGAAACCTTATTCTGTAGATGTTCACTTGGAGGGACTAGGTGCCTAGGCTTGTACAATCAAAGTCATAAATATGTTTACACTTTAGTACCGTGTCACTTTGATTCAGTAAGACAATTTCATTTTCAAGGTACTAAAGTGCTAACATATTTATGACTTCAACTGAATACTAGGCAATGATCATCATACTTAAAAAATGGTGTTCCATTGTTTCATGGACACTCATTTCATAGAACGTATCACTTCACAGAATTTTCATTTCAGTGAAAGCTGATTTCTGCTGAAACCTTATAGTTTTCAGATCATCTTAAGTATGGATTACGTATGTTAGGTTAGGTTAGAAATGTAACCACCAAAAAATAATCTGATAACAATAAGGTTTCAGCAGAAATTAGCGGGAATCAGCGAGTGACTAATAAGTGTAATTGTTACTAACCAAATATGTTTTTCTTTTCACTAGCCTGAATTAGTGCCACACTGCTGGGTAAAAGCCTCGAGAGAGAGATGGCGAGAAGACTTGGACGCATTGCTCAACAACTGGACGGAAGTGGCATCAAATAGGAACCCTTGAAGATTAAAGGGATTTGAACTGAGTGGAAGGGTCGGATGAGCACCCGAAACCGACGAATATGCATGACTCGATGTATGAATGTGGAAGAAGCGAAAGAGATTTGTCAGGATCGTAGCATGTGGAAAGAAGTGGTCTCTGCCTACCTCTCTTTGAAACAGGCGTGATACATCACGGAAGAATGGATGAAAGAAGACTGACGAAACAGATATACAGCGAAAGTGAGTTGAAGGGTCGGAAGGGGTCGCCCTAGGCGTAATTTTTGA
The DNA here is from genome assembly GCA_949316455.1 of Acleris holmiana. Taxonomy (NCBI): domain Eukaryota; kingdom Metazoa; phylum Arthropoda; class Insecta; order Lepidoptera; family Tortricidae; genus Acleris; species Acleris holmiana. Next base: position 2,048,758 of record OX438788.1, read on the forward strand.
ATCAAATAGGAGATATACCGGAAAAAGGCCAAATCTTAGGTACCCGAAACCGACATGCATGCATGACTCGATGTATGAATGTGGAAGAAGCGAGAGAGATTTGTCAGGATCGTAGCAGGGCATAACACGCTGCCGCGAAACTTAGTGTCAAATGAACTCAAACGGGAACTAGTGTCAAATATTTTATGAAATTATTAAAAAAGACGAATTAAAGTCCCTAGCCTATGTCAAAATCATATTCCGTGGCAGCGTGTTAGGCCTACAGTGGGCCGAGCACGCAGCCACGAGACAATTCTTGACATAGGGTCGGGACTTTAATTCGTCTATTCCATATTCCAACGTAAGATTCAAGGTTTAAAAAAAAGTGTGTTTTGGGTGAGTCCTTTTATTACTAAGCAACTAAATCCCCGGGTCACTGTCATTTTAACAATTTCATAATAATATTTGACACTAGTTCCCGTTAGACGTCATTTGACACTAAGTCCCGTGGCAGCGTGCTCGGCCCACAGGTGGAAAGTAGTGGTCTCTGTCTACCTCTGGAATAAAGGCGTGATTTAGTGTATGTGTATTTATAATCAATACAGCACGGAACCCTAAAAAAAGAAGTAGTATCACTCAGCAGAATTGCGTGTATTCCCGGTTATGGGACGAACGGCTATAAAGGATATTTGATGGGATACGTGGGATATAATTGCTCGCAGGATCCCCTGGAGCCTAGGGGCCGAGAGGTGTAACGTATTAGTAAAAATAAAACGATGTTTATTGAAGAGGGCTTTGAACTTCTCCGCGTGATCGAATTGGCGCTAGACAAGTTGCATTCGACAATCGTTAGCGATTATGTTTCGATTGAAAAATGTATGTAATTGACAGCCACCGAGTGACCCACGTGACTATCTCAGTGGCATACGTCAATTCCATACATTTTTCAATCGAAACAGTCTAATTCAACTGGTCTAGCCCCACAGGAACGAGATCTCTATACTCTCATATTAGACGACACGCTAGCCTAGTTGGTAGTGACTCTGCCTTCGAAGCTAGGGGTCCTGGGTTCAAATCCCGGTAAGGGTAGATATTTGTGTGATGAGCACGAGTATTTGTTCCTGAGTCTTGGATGTTTTCTATATATTTAAGTATATATTTCTATATATAAGTAAGTTTATCGTTGTCTAGTACCCATAGTACAAGCCTAGAGCTTAGTTTGGGTCTAGGTCAATTTGTGTAACATTGTCCTGTGATCCTGTCCCCCGTGTGGTGGCCGGGTTAGAATAGTGCCACTCCATGTCTTCCCGTGGATGTCGTAAGAGGCGACTTAGGGAATAAGGGCTTGTAGTACTGTTAGGCGATGGGCTTGCAACCTGTCACTAATACACTAGTGAACTTCTTGGCCTGATTGTGCAATATGTGGTTACATAATTTTCAACAAGTCTTTTTAGAGTTGTTGGTGTTTTTGTAGCTCTGTCTACCCCATTCTGGGAATGAAGGCGTGATGCTATGTATGTATGTATATATGTCCTGTGATTTATTTATTGCACAAACGGAAAATAATAAAGTAAGAGGTACCTATGTAACAAGGCGAACTTATCCCTTCAAGGGATCTCTTCCAGATAACCTTTGAGCGGTTGATAGAGAAATATATAACAGCGGATGGCTAAACGTATCTTGTAGATGATCAACATAAAAATAGCAAAAAAAAACCAAATAGAAATGAGCGGTTCAGTGGTTTAGCCGTGAAAGCATTTGTTATGCTTACACTCCGTCCGAGTAGAACTCGTTTATCGCTATTGCCTCGGAAAATGTCCAATTTTCCGGAATGAAAAGCATCCTATGTCCTTCCCTGGCACCTCAGTTATCGCCGTACCAAATTGCATCGATATCGGACAAACAAACTTCCGCGTTTACAATGTTAATATTGATAGTAGGTATTGTAAGCCTAGTAGACGCCTATTCCTAAGCGTAATACTTTACGCACTTTCAACTAAGCTACGCAGAATAAGTAGTGTTTCTTGTATTTATTCTTTTATTTATTTCAACGATTAAATATACATTAGTTCACATGTGAATGCCAACGCGGTCCGTTGGAGACTCTGGAGCGTCCCCCTGAAAACAACCGGCGGGCATTCCATATTTCGAAATCTTTTTTATTCAAAAGATTTAGAGACATTTCGACATAGCAAAATAGAAAAAAGAAAACAATGAAAGGAGTATGTACTGCTACATCCTTCTTTCATTACAGTATATAGTGGATGGATGCAAGTTTTCGTAGTCTAGTACAGCCAAGGGCATATATATACGTTCCCAAAACGTCAAAAATATTATATGCACCTTTATGCCACTTGCAAGAAGGTCCATGTACTTGACGCGATGGCTGTATAGATATTAATGCCCATCACTGTACACATAGTACATACATTCAGTAGCTTAGTTGGTCTAACTCTAGATATTTTGGGATTTTCATCGAATTTCATTTCATCGAACGCTATTTTTTACTGAAATCATAAAAAACAACATGAATAGCTAACCTAACCTAACCTACGTAATAAATGTTTAAGATAGCCTGAAAACATTATGGATTTAGCAGAAAATAGCGTTCGATGAAATGAAATTCGATGAAGTGATGAGTTACCGATATTTTGACTTGTATTGAAAAAAAACTTGGCCAATTTCGATGTTGTCACAGCATTGACCCTAGCAAACATAATAAAATTAGAGCGGGCCGTAAACAGGGATCGAACCTGCCCCCCGGCGACGCATGTTGTTTATGTCTGCTGTCACTCACATATTAGCTCGTAGGGTTGCCGCAAAAACATTTTTATAAATAAAACTATTAAAAATGCACATGTGGGCCTAAAGGTGGGTAGCCTCGGGTTGAGGCACCCACGGCTCACTTATTTTGCTCAAATTCGTACGCACTCACGCGCTGTGCGTGAGCAGCGGGCGAGCGGCGCGCGGCGAGACGCCGAGAGTCGGTCTTTTGACAAGTTCTATCTTGTCTGTGGGCGAGGCGCGTACAAATTTGATAAAGTTGCTGAGCCGTTCCACCACCACCGAGGCGATTTCTTCTTCTTTTTGTTAATAATTCGGTGAATTATGATAAACGCAGCCGCGACTGTCATCGTGTCCGCCGCCATTTTGAAATGACGGCTCGCGTCAAGCATGCTGCCTCACTCGCGCATGTTTATGTGCATTTTTATGTTTGTGGTACTTAACGGCTTCGGAACCCTACATTGAGCACGGTCCGACATGCTCTTGCCCGGTTTTGTTTACTGTTATGACTGTTACTTTTCCTAAAGAAATGATATAGAAAATGGAAAAATTAAGTCTTCTATTTTGGCAGCCCTGGTCCAAGATGATATTCCCCGCACCTCCGCAGTTTAACCTCTTTCTTTATTTATCAGGGCACATCTACATTCCCGGCGAGTGCGGGTTCAGTTCCTGGCCGTGTTATAAACCACACGGCTTTATAGGCACGCGGCATTGTTTTTGGCTAATTAAATATTTATAGAAATGTTTTTGGGGTTAGAAAACAGTTTGGGAGAGTTGTAGAATGGACGGGATAGATGGACCAGTTTTACAAGCTTTTTGACGAGTTAGCCTTGTTGGTAGTGAACTAGGGACCTTGGTAACGACGCTGGTGGTCCTGGGTTCAGTTCCGATAAATGTGCGAGTACTTTTACCTCTAATCAGCATGTTCGCATGTTTTCCGCGGTAGGTTAGGGGTTTACTAATGTGTTGCAGAATTTTTACAGTCATATTTTGGTACTGCATAATGTTACCGGCAGAAATATATTTTCACATAATTTTTCACCTTTCGCATTAGAATAGTGCCACTCCATATCTTCCCGTGGATGTGGTAAGAGGCGACTAAGGGAATAAGGGCTTGAGTACTGTTGGGCGATGGGCTTGCAACCTGTCACTAATACACTGGTAAACATCTTAGCCTGATTGTGCCAAATAACAGAATTTGGACCCCCTTGCAGTCTTAATATTGTGGTCTTGAGAATGCAAGTGTTTATGGGTCTTAGATCCCACTTACCATCAGGTGGCATGTGTGTTAGTTTGCCGTCTCTATGCCATAAAATGATAAAAATATCTAATGAAAAACTACAATGCGACTTATTGCATTCACTGCCGACAATGCATATGAGCGTTCACCTGACTTTCAACCAGTGCCTTATAGGGCTCAAAAAACACAACTATGCGTAAAGGTGATATAAGTAGATGTGTTTCAAAACTTACAGCAATAACTTACAAGTGATTTCTGCCTTAGACTCATATGTGCGTTATTTAATTAAGTAAGCTCTATTTTGAACAAAAGATCCGGCGAAAATTCGTCAAAAAAATGTCGGAAGTGAATGCGTTATTTTTTTAATGCTGCATTCTGCTCGGTTGAGCATGCAAAATTATATCTTTACTTGCACATTATCTCTCGCCTTTCCAACAAACTAAAGAAATATTCGTAATTCTAAGCTTTAATTTGTTAACAGTTTTAATATTTAAAAATTCACTCACAGAGTAGACACATAGTTCAACAGCGAAATAAAGTTTTCTTTTAAAAAAAAATAAAGGTCAGTCTTTTATGTCCCTAGCAAGCTTATTGAGTATTTTCAGGCACATGAAGTAGGGCGCAACGTTTGTTTGAGGCGACATTTGGGCGTGAACAGTAAGTTCCGCTGCCTTAACTGTCAATGTCATCCTTAAAGCTAACCTCTCCACCTGTTAATTCTTCCCTAAAGCCAACAGCTAGTTAAACCGTAATCCCCCATTACCCCATCGATCCGATTCAATTATGGGGCTCGGGTGCCGCGAGCCCACAGCCCATCCGTGGGCTCATTGGATTGTGACACGCTCGTAAACTGGCTGGTTTACCAAAGGTCGGGGTGTTACCCTATTTGTGGTTCAAATCGGGGGATCGGGCGGGTCACGCGGGTTTTTTTTTTTTTTTTTTATATTTTACTAGCTGTTGCCCGCGACTCCGTCCGCGTAGAAATCCTTTATCGATTTTCCCTCGGTAACTGTCCAATATTCTACCAAATCCGGACAGTTAAAACAACTATCTGTCATAATCTTCTTAATCTTTTAAGTTGGAGAAAAACATCGCGAGGAAATTTCCACGTTTAAACAGCTGAATCATAGCATACCTAATTACAAAAGCTCATCTCCGGCCTTTTCGAAGAGTCGGTTACCTATATTGCTGCTAGGGTTGCGTTGATTTGCGGCCCTGACTATACCGGCTTGGTGCGTCCTGTTGAGTTTGCTTGTGGGGGCTCGCGGCGCGTACAGTCGAGGCACGCACACATGCAAGCTGTTGTACTGTGATTGTATAAAACAAACAGGCTCCAAGAGTCTCCTAAAGAATAAATAATAGGTGTACTTTTTTCCCTTCAGTTTATGCCTCGGGCCACGACGACACTTCGGCTATCGATGGGTAATGCGGCAGAGTGAGACAAGACATTTTACGATTGTACTATTTTTTTACGGGTGTAGTACGTTCAGTCTAAATTGGCTAGCGTAAAAATGACAAGTGTAAAAAATATTTTTTGTTAATGTTATTTTGTTCGTGCAGTAAATAAAAAAAAAGAAAATAAATATGAGAGGCGAATTGATAAAGTGGGATAGAGAAGGTAAATCACCTGATAGTAAGTGGAATCCAAGACCCATAGGTCAAGACTACCTACAATCTTAAGACAGCTAAAGCGTTGCCAACCCTAAGGACTTAGAAAGATTGCTATGTCCACTGCTGGTTGGCGTTAATTTAAAGGAAAAGTCGATAATGCGAGAGTAGTGTTTTTTTCTGTACTTTTGTGACAGAAATGACAGTTTAATTTGACATTTTATTATTTTGACGTGTCTATAATTATAAAACACAAATAATTTACCGCTATTCCCTCGGGAATAGGTTAAAAGGTGATCCGAGCCATCATATAAATTTTTATTAAATTCAAAATATTCAGTTGTTTCGCTGAGAAAGCGTTACAAACAAACAGTTGCTTTCGCATCTATTATATTATATACCTATAGAAACCTTTAAAAGGAACATTTAATTTGTTTTTTTTTAGTTACATTTGCTGAGAGAAGATCTGAAGAAAGCGAAGATCCTAAATGGGTCCGTTTAGGATCTTTTGTGCATTTACCCTCTTACACACAAAGCTGTTTGAGTTGCAGGTTTCCTCACGATGTTTTTCCTTAACCATAATCGGGTAATGTACTTAAGTCAGAAAAACTGATTGGTACATGGTGACCACGAGGGTTCGAACTCGCTACCTCACGATCACGAGTCGCCCCCTAAGCCCCTCGGCCACCGACGCTCTCTCAAAAAGTATTAACATCTTTTGTTCAAAAAAACCATCGATGTGGATAAACGTAGATAACGGATCTCTGCTGTTTGTTCAAATTAATTTTCGTCAAATGTTTCAGTTGGGCGAACGCTTTCTTTTCCAAAATTGAAAATATTTCAGGATTTTTATAAAACTAACCTAACCTAACCATTAGGTTGGTCCTGAAATAAATCATGAAATATTGTCACCCATATACTTTTTTATGTTAAGTAAAAGACACACGAGCGTTCAGGCCATTTGAATTACCCTGAGGACTAAGATGGAATGCCTCTATGCTAGTAATTTCACCGGTTGTCACAACACAACAATGCGAACACTGTTGCTTGGCGGATGATTAATGGATAAGATGGTGGTAGCGATCCGAACGGAAACGAAACATTTGACGAAAAATAATTTGGCCACACGGCAATACACGGTGGATAACTCATCTGTCACACTCTCACTGACATACTGGCCAGAAAGTGACAGATGTGTTATCCACGTTAATCCATATCGATAAAGAAGACCACGCGACGCGCCCAGGGGCAGTACTAGATAGATCTTGAAGTTTCCGACATATTCCAACGTCCACAAGCCAAGTCTCCCCAACAGCATCACCCTCAAATCTCACCTAATACCCCGCTGAGCACCGCCACATCCTCAACTCTAAACCCGGTACAACCCACTTAATATATGTGACGATGCCTCATCCCAATAAACTACGGATGTAAAGATTCGGAAAAACATCAAAGGTTATCCTAATATAAATTAAATTTGGAATGAGATCCGTAGAACCGAGGGGCTCTAGGCCTCTATTCAGGGCCTCTATTCAACTGCGTTATAACGATATCGTGTTTGACACGTTTAAGAATCGTTTATGTCACAGGCGCCATTATTGTAAATGACATAAGAGTTATCAAAACGTTGACAATACGGAAACACGTCAAATACGATATCGTTATTACCGTGGCGAATCCCAGCCCTGAGGCCCTAGCCAAGATGCGTACGCTAATTGGCGATTAGATTCGTTTTGTTTTTAAACCAATTACGACACTGGTAGATCACGTCTTTCGAAAAATCGCGTGATCTACCAGTGATGCGATTGGTTTAAAACCAAACGAATCGAATCGCTGTTAGCGAATCCATCTTGGCTAGGGGCTCTGGTGGTTGAGAATACGGAAACAGGTCAAAGACGATATCGTTATTACCGTGTAAAATCACAGCCCATGGCCTCTAATTCAGGTGCGTTAAAACGATATCGTGTTTGACACGTTTAAGAATCGTTTATGTCACAGTCGCCATTATTGTAAACGACATAAGAGTTATCAAAACGTTGACAATACGGAGACAGGTCAAAAACGATATCGTTATTACCTTGTAAAATTCTAGCTCTGTAATGTTAGACTCGGTGTAACCGTGTTGCTTTTGACATGTTATCATGTTATCAACAATACGATAGCTCTTATTTACTTGACAGTAATGGCGGCGGACTTAAAAACAATGGCATTTTGTAGGGTTCCGTAGTCAAACTAGGAACCCCTACAGTTTCGCCATGGCCGTCCGTTCGTCCGTCCGTCCGCAGCCTAGCGCAGAGACTCTTAGTACTAGAAACCTGTAATTTGGCATGAATATGCATATTAGTCACGCCGACACTTTGACCGAGGCAAGTACAATTTATTCTTGTGTCTAGTGGATCTTGTGAAAACTTCAGCATGAGTAGCAAACATAATTGGTTTTTTTCTAGCAAACAATGCAATCTGTTTTATATACATGCATGGCAGAGGTAGTACTCCCATGGCTTGGAATAGTGGCTTACATGGAGTTAAAATTGAGTGTTGCATACAGCTCTTATACACCTCTTTTGGGCTATAAAAGCTTTTTTGAGTCATTTTTGTTAATAGGCGGTTGTAGTTATTGTTTGTGTCATCCATTGTCAGATATCGCCAAACAAATGTATAAATTGGCTGCAGTAGGCTTAAGGAGAAGATAAGATAGTTAATCTAAAAAAAATAGAGCGACATGGTCACAACAGTGACCCAGCTCTTCAAAGAAATAAAAACAAAACATTAGTTAATAAGATAACAGTGTATTCTAACCAATATGGGTCGTGTTACTCGAAATAAATGATTTGGTTTTAATTTGAATTGGAAAGATCACGGTTTTTAACAGACTTCAAGAAAGGAGGATCTTATACGTTCCATATACGTATCGACGCTTGAAAGGCGAAATGGGATAAGCGACATTTTTTGTAATATTAAGTTACATATATCGTTCAAATCAGCAGATTTTTCTGATTTGAACGATATATGTAACTCGATTTTTTTTTTATCACAAAAAATGTCGCTTATCCCATTTCGCCTTTCAAGCGTCGGTATCTTTTTTTATGTATGTCCACCGATTTTGAAAATTCTTTTTTGGTTTGATAGAGTATACTTCCGAGGTGGTCCCATTGTCACCAAAACTGAATCTGATGAGGGGATCACTGAGGAATTGAAGAAACACCTCAAATATAGGCAAACATATATGGTGGTAGGACCCTGTGCAGGGTCCGTCCGGATCGCTACCACCATCTTATCCATTAACCACCCGCCAAGGAACAGTGTTCGCATTGTTGTGTTCCGGGATAAGACAACCGGTGAAATTACTAGCATAGAGGCAGCATCTTAGTCCTCAGGGTTGGCAACGCATTTGAGGAATGGGATTATAGTCTTGTGAATTCAAATGTCTATGGACGACACGCTAGCCTAGTTGGGAGTGACCCTGCCTTCGAAGCTAGGGGTCCTGGGTTCAAATCCCGGTAAGGGCAAATATTTGTGTGATGAGCACGAGTATTTGTTCCTGAGTCTTGGATGTTTTCTATGTATTTAAGTATATATTTCTCTATATAAGTAAGTTTATCGTTGTCTAGTACCCATAGCACAAGCCTATTTAGGGCTTAATTTGGGACTAGGTCAATTTGTGTGACATTGTCCCGTGATATTATTATTATTATTATTATTATTATGGATCTCAGATTCCACTTACCATCAGGTGGCCTGAGTGCTCGGGTGCCTTCTCCTTAACATAAAAAAAAAAAATAGCGATTTTTTAGTAACAAGTTTTTGCACTCAGGGTGGCGATAAGATATCTCGATTAAGATAGTTGAGCGACTACAACGAAGAATATTTATTTTACGTAGGTATGATTATGACTTCCCCGCGGCGTTGCTTGAAATAACTTAAAGTTTCATATCAACTAAAAAGTGGGACTACGTAACAGCGTAGGGATCCCCTTGGATCGCATAATGTGTTTTAGACTAATATTTTTTCGCATAATTGTTTTCGTATAATTTGTATTGGCATAATTGTATTGTGTGTTTGCCCGTGTGGTTGCCGGGTTAGAATAGTGCCACTCCATGTCTTCCCGTGGATGTCGTAAGAGGCGACTAAGGGAATAAGGGCTTGTAGTATTTTTAGGCGACGGGCTTGCGACCTGTCACTAATACACTAGTAGGAAAACTTCTTGGCCTGATTGTGCAAAATGTGGTTACAGAATTATCAACAAGTCTTTTTAGAGTAGTTGGTATTTCTGTAGCTCTGCCTACCCCACTCTGGGAATGAAGGCGTGATGTTATGTATGTATGTACTGTCGCATAATAATACTTTAGCATACTCCTTTTTTAGCATATTAGGCTATTAGAATAATTTAAGTTGGACTAATTTGTATTTGACTACTACACATTATGCATATTATTGTTTGGGCTAATAATTATTAGATACTTAAGGTTAAATTAGGTCACGTTAGGTACATTAGGTTAGGTTTGGTTAGTATGATATCCATTTTGTTGCCAATTAATTATTATGACTTTTTGCAATCATGCTATTTGACGTTAGTCTTGATGACAATTATGCTTACTGTATTTATGCTTTTTAATGTTATGCGTAATAATATGTGCGTAAAGATGATTATGCACATCATTATTTCGGCTAAAAGCAATTATGCGTAACACTATTATTACAAATAATTTTATGCCATCCAATAGAGAACCAGCAGCGTATTATGATCACTGAAAAGTATAAAATAAATGTATTTTAAAGAAAAAAACCACAATATTTTCAAGAAAAAAAGCCGATTTCAGTTGGACTAACCTATAAGGTAGGTATCCTACAATTTTTAAAGACATTATTTTTTGCGTTTTTGAAGGCGGTTTTTTTGTTTTTTTAAAACATTTATTGTACCGTGTAGCCTTAAAGCCTTTGACAGATTACTGCAACAGTTGAAAAGTGACATTAAAACGATGAAGTGCTAAAGGGCGTAGCTACTTTCAACGCTTACCGTACCTATGTTCGTTTCACATTCCAAAAACATCTCGTCATCCGGCGAAGGGTGTTCAAATCTATCCCTAGAGCCTTGATCTAATTGTACTGAGCCTTGGCTGGCTCACTTTATGCAAAAGATAACCAGGACTTGACTTGGATTTTATTCCTAATGGAAGCAAGTCCTAATGGGTATACTTGCAAATTATTACTTATACAACATATTTCCTTTAGTTAGAACATTATGGTTTCAGCAGAAAATAGCGTTCGATGAAATGATACATTTCATACCCGACTGAACTGATCTGCATGAAATTTGGCACCGAGATAGATTATAGTCTGGGATTGGACATAAGCTTCCTATTTGTCCTTAAATATTGGAAAGTTCCTGAGGGAATAGCGATAAACTACTTCTCAGAGGACGAAGTCGCGGGAAACAACTAAATAAATAAATAAATAAATAAATAAATAAATAAATAAATAAATAAATAAATAAATAAATAAATAAAAAAAAAAAAAAAAAAAAAAAAAAAAATAGATAAATGTAAAATTTTGGATGGACGATTGTTACTATAGAACGGCTGAACGGATTGAACGTAAGCCTCCTTTTTCTCCTGAAAAATTGTACAGTTCCTGAGGGATAGCGATGAACGACTTCTTCACGGAATGACGTTGCGCGCAAAAACTGGTAGTTAAATATACCTACCCGTAACAAAAAATGTTGAAGTCACCAATTCAGGGCCTCTATTCTAATTGGTTATAGCAGAGTATGCTTTTGACACGTTATCGCATCCTCAACAATACGATATGTTAAAAACAAAATGAAAACTTATCGAAATTTATATGATTTAACTTCTTAAATTATAGGGTTTTTTTATGTTAAGGAGAAGGCACACGAGCACTCAGGCCACCTGATGGTAAGTGGAATCTGAGACCCATATAAGTTTGAATTCTCAAGACTATAATCCTAAGACCTCAAATGCGATGCCAACCCTGAGGACTAAGATGGAATGCCTCTATGCTAGTATACTCCATTTCATATACCATGGCCCGATGCACTTGAGACGGTCATTTCATTCAGTCAATTTCACCGGTTGTGTTATACCCACACCGGAACACAACAATGCGAACACTGTTGCTTGGCGGGTGGTTATTTATTTATTTATTTATTTATTTATTAATCCATGGAAAACCAACAGCTTTACAAAAGAAATTAGAAACTAGAATAACAAAACATAGCCAATTACAGGTTCTCACATATAGCAATTAAGTAATATGAAAAAGAATAAGCCTAAGTTAAACGTTTAAACAGTGAGAGAGAGAGAGAAAAATACAATTAATTAATAACAACTACTACCTACAGGCCACCAAATTTTACTGTACGCAATAACCATGCCAACCAGCACCTGCACGCACACCCGAAAAATTTATCATATATGAAGATTGTTCACAAAATATTGAATTAATTTATTCTTTATAGAATTAATACTACTTGCAAAAATGTCAAAATCAATATTCCTTAACACACTATTCAAACTACGACCAGCTCTGCACAAAAAACTATTTTTCCTATAATTAGTAGAAGCTAGGGAAACTGAAATAGGACGAAAATACCGCACACTCCTAGTGGGAATATTAAAAGAAACTCTGCCCAATAAATCAGGACAATCCACATTGCCGTTAACTATATTCAATAGATACACTATATCGGCAACCTCTCGGCGCTTTACAAGCGGTAAAAGATGGTGGTGCTTACACAATTTAAAGTAGTCAGCGGAACTATACTTACATTTTAATTTATAGCATAGAAATTTGAGAAATTTTGTCTGCAAACGTTCGATCCTATCTATATAAACTTGATATTGGGGATTCCAGATCTGAGATGCATATTCCAACCTGCTCCTCACGTAAGCACAATATAGGACTTTCACGGTCTTAGGATGTGAAAAACAAGCTGAACTACGCATAATAAAACCAAGAGACTTAGCAGCTTTAGACACGATCTCGTTAATATGATCATTAAAAACAAGTTTAGAATCATGAACAACCCCCAAATCACGCATGCTCGATACTTTTTGAAGAATGCTACCTTTCAATGAATAACTAGAAGATATGGGATTAATTTTACGTGAAAAAGTTAAATAAACACATTTTGAAGGATTGAGGTCCAACTTATTGAGATGACAGTAAAAATCAAGCCGGCGCAGATCGGATTGTAAGGCAACAGCATCCTCCGGTGACGCAATTTCGGCAAAAATCTTCATATCATCTGCAAAACAAAGTACCCTAGCAAACCGGAAACAACATTTAATATCATTAACAAAAACATTGAAAAGGAGTGGTCCCAACAACGACCCCTGGGGAACTCCACTGGGAATAGTCACCCAGCTTGACATATAATTGTTAATGACAACTGACTGACATCGGTTTACTATGTAGGACGCGAACCACCTCAAGAGGTCACCCCTGATTCCAACTAAATAAAGCTTACCTAATAATAAGTTATGGTCAATCCGATCAAATGCTTTACTGTAATCAGTATAGATAACATCTACCTGACGACCTTCATCCATTGCCTGAGATACAGTATCGTTTAACACAGCCAGATTAGATACTGTTGACCTACGTTTCACAAAACCGTGTTGGGCAGGATCCAAGGAATTTTTCAACGCTGAGGAAACCTGCATGTGGACTACCTTTTCCATAACTTTGGCTAGAATGCATAGTTTGGAAATAGGCCTATAATTAGTCACATCTGTCTTCGGTCCCTTCTTCAAAACCGGCGTGACGAAGGCTAATTTCCAAACCATAGGCACTGCACATTCGGCAAATGAACGACGAAACAACAATACAATTGGCTTGGTAAGAGCTTCAGCGCAGTTAATATAATATAAAGCAGGTACCTGATCTGGACCCGCAGATTTGCCAGGATCTAAATTCAATAAAAGTTTGGTGATCACAACAGGATCAACAGAGATACTGGCAACATCACTGGTTGGGTCGACATCATTCCGAAAGATATCCTGATTACGTACACTGGTACTGATAGCTGACGTTAAAAAACTTGTTTGAAAATAATCAGAAAAAACATTGCAGATGTCCATACCCGTATTTGCTATAACATCCTTAAACTGCACACTACTAGGAACACCATAGGATTTAGAACGAGATTTAATAAAAGACCAGAACTGTTTGGGATTTTTAGCTATATTAGCTTCAACCATCTCGATATATTTAAGAAAGCACTGTTTTTCCAAACACCTAACCCTATTCCTCTGAAATTCGAAAGAAACAAAATCACACTTGTTACCATATATTTTAAATTTGCGATGGTATTTATGCTTTTCTTTAATAGCCTTCTTAAGCGAAGATGAATACCAAACGGGGAATGTGCTCAACGTAGTAAGCTTATGCGGGACATGTTTATCTCTCAACACAATGAATTTAGCATAGAAAAAATCGACACACTGATCCAACGTACGACTTGAAAACTCAAGGTCCCAATCTGTATTAAAGAGGTCCAAATTAATTAATTTATAATTAGCTTTATTATAAAAATATTTCATACTTGACGCCAATTTTAAAGAAGCATGCGAGACAAACGAAACGGTTACAACTAAAGCTTCATGATAAGGGTCAATAGGTACAAGCGGAGTCTGACACCGCACAACCGCTACTTCATCACTACAGAGCACCAGGTCCAATATCTTGCCAAATTTATTAGTCACACCATTATATTGACATAAATCGAGATAATTCAACTCGTCGACCAGGCTACATTCATCCGCTGAAGCGTAATTGGTGGGTATTAGGTGGCGGTAAGCAGGTGTCCAGACAATGTTGCTTAAATTAAAGTCACCAACAATTAGGTATTTATCGTCTGAATTAGAATTATTGAGCACCACCTCACCCAACCGACACAGAAAGTTAGAAAGCTGATCGGAAAAAGAATAACCTTGACCTTGTTTACATAAGTATATAACACATAAATGCAACTTAATCGTAGCGTTGAGAGTGTTTTTTAAGATCAAAGTAAGCCACAGATCTTCCGCTGAGGATTGGTAGGCAGTTTGCGGAACGATAGCCAACTCCTTACGTGTAGCAATAATGACACCACCCCCGCGACACTGCCCGGTCAATGCTAGGTCCCGATCCCGCCGCCAAACAACATACCTATCATCAAAAAGTTCCGCGTCCGCGATACCGTCAACAAGCCACGTCTCCGTCAGCAAAACAATGTCATAGGACGCTAAAAGAATATTGCGATAAAAGTCTAATGTTTTAGAACGAAGTCCTCTAACATTCTGATAATAAATAGAAAGCGACCCGTTATCATTATTAGCCATTACTATAATAAAAACCTAAATTCAACAATAGCAGCAAAACAAAAAATAAATTTCTAGAACAAACTAAATAAGCATAGATTGGGACTTTATAGATAGGTGCGATGATTATGTGCGAAACGTTTAGTAAGAAAAGGCAGACATAGAATAAATCGACTTGAAATTTAAATTCAATAATCTCCATATACGACATAATAAGTGCGGTTAATGGATAAGATGGTGGTAGTGATCCGGACGGACCCTGCACAGGGCCCTACCACCACTATTTGGGTTATTTGCTCTTGGCGTCATCTTGCATGAAGCGGTCCATACGCTTGCTTTTAAATTCCATTTAGCGGTAACGCGAACGGAGGCGTTGCGAATATAAATCTATACGATGTAGTTGGTTTTAAACTGCGGAAACAATTGAAATACAATAAAATAACCGGGCAAGAGCATGTCGGACCATGCTCAGAGTACGGTTCCGAAGCCGTTAAGTACTACAAACATAAAAATCAACAAGTAATCACTAATTTTGTATTTACAGTCAAGTGGTGCCGTCGTAGATGATTTTAGTAGGTATAAACACTTTAATCGCCTGTATCTCAAGAACCAATGATGTCTACTTAGTCGTGATAGTTTTCCTTTAAAAATGGTTATATGTTATTTTATTTAAGATTTTTTTATCGCTTTAAAGCTTAATATTTCATAAACGGATTACTTATTCGAAAAACTGTTTTTGAAAGAGCTATCTAACGACATCCCCCACGTTACGTGTAGGGGAGGTACAATATTTTTTTTTTTTTTTTTACATTTTATTGTACCACTTTGTTGTCGCGACTAATATCCATAATTCATGCCAAATTACAGCTTTCTAGTACTAAGAGTCTCTGCGCTAGGCTGCGAACGGACGGACATGGCGAAACTATAAGAGTTCCTAGTTTGACTACGGAACCCTAAAAATCGTTTATACTTGTTGTTTTTTGAGATAGTAATAACGGCTTCGGAACTCTACCCTGAGCATGGTCCGACATGCTCTTGCCCGGTTCCCAGACATTAAAACAAAACCGAAACAATAACCCCAATATTGTAATGAGGCGTCTGTCGGCGACTGGCTCGGGAATCATAATTCCTTTGTTTGTCAAGCTTGTTCACATTTCGTGGATTTAGTTCATAATCGGTTAAGATTATGTACTTTATAATCCATGCAGCTTGTTTCCTTGTTATTATTATAATATAACAAAGGTGTGCGTTTATTTCTGTCTGAACGGTATGGTTGGTTGGTCGATGTCAACATTTTAAAACCCCTGATATAATTAATAAATAGTACTTACATACATACTATCGCGCCTTAATTCCCAGAGTGGGGTAGGCAGAGCTACAGAAATACAAACAACTCTAAAAAGACATGTTAATAATTCTGTAACCACATTTTGCACACGTAGGCTGAGATGTTTACTAGTGTATTAGTGATAGGTTGCAAGCCCATCGCCAAACAATATTAGAAGCCTTTATTCCCTTAGTCGCCTCTTACGACATCCACGGGAAGACATGGAGTGGCACTAATTGTTTACGTGCAATAAAGAGTTTTACAATTATATACAACCTAAAATTCCGTCAACGCGTAATACAATTGTCCTGCGTATAACTTCTACCGCTGCATCAAACTTTTAATAAAATAATGAGTTTCCAACGCTCAGAGAAAACTGTACAGTGTACACAAATATTAATCCACATAAAACTGGATAATCCTCAATAGGATTATGGCGACAATGGCTCAGTTATCCGAGCGCAGCCGAGTGTACCGAGATTTGTATTCAACCGGCGCCGAGAGCGGCGGAACATGCATCTGACTACAAGTTTTATAAGTCCTAAGAATAAGAAAATAGATGCCGCTTTCCTGGCTTTCTGTAAAAATAATATGAAGTAGCTTTTGCGTGGCTCTTTATTTAATATTATCTTTATTTTTTATTCCATGTGGTTGCCGGGTTAGAATAGTGCCACTCTATGTCTTCCCGTGGATGTCGTAAGAGGCGACTCAGGGAATAAAGGCTTGTAGTACTGTTAGGCGATGGGCTTGCAACCTGTCACTAATACACTAGTAGACATCTTAGCCTACTTGTGCAAAATGTGGTTACAGAATTATCAGCAAGTCTTTTTAGAGTTGTTGGTATTTCTGTAGCTCTGCCTACCCCACTCTGGGAATGAGGGCGTGAAGTTATGTATGTATAAAATAAATATAAATATCAGGGAACAATCTCCCACAAATTGACCTAGTCCCAAACTAAGCTCAAATCCCGGTAATGGCAGATATTTGTGTGATGAGCGCGAATATTTGTTCCTGAGTCTTGGATGTTATCTATGTATTCCTCTAACTAAGTATGTTTATCGTTGTCTAGTACCCATAGTACAAGCCTAAAGCTTAGTTTGGGACGAGGTCAATTTGTGTGAGATTGTCCCGTGATATTTATTTTTATTTATAGGTAGGTTAGGGGTTCCTAATTACCAGAGCCCGGAATTTTCGTAGCAATTTTTATGTGTCATAGGAACTTCTCGTTTATCTTCTTGCGATATACATAATTTTATCGATACATTATAGAAAACAACACAACATATCAATGAAGATTAAACGTAAAGGTAAACAACAGGCAGTTCTTTGAGTGGCTGAAAATGTTAAATAGAGATTTGGAATGAAAAGTTAATAATTAACAATTCTACATTTAATCAGTTCAGTTCAGTGTTTTAACATTTAACAATTTCATATTCAAAGTCAGTTTTAGTGCTAACAAGTGTTTCATGAGTAGTTTATCTATAAAATAAATAGATAGTCATAATTTTATCTTGTGTCGAAGAGATCGCTCATTCGCGATAAGACTGCATGTTGTTCACTTCTACTCGTAATCATATTTAAAAAAATGTATTCTGTATTTATCGATATACACATGTATATCGGAAGTCAATAAACGAGAAGTCCCTATGACAGCTCAAAAGTGCTACGAAAATTCCGGGCTCTGCTGATTACCTACGCATTATATTTTTATTTTAATATATTTATATGCTGCACCTTTTCCTAAAATTCTTTTAATCAGAAAATTATCTAAAATAAATTCTTTAGTTGCTGGTATTTTTGTAGCTCTGACTACCCCACTCTGGAAATGAAGGCGTGGTGTTATGTATGTACTCGTATCTAAAATAACTTTTAAAAAACGTCTTTAAGAATGTGTTTTTCAAAATACCTTTTAAACAGTTCCTGTGATCTATTTTTCGACTGATAGGGAATAATTGTTGTTCACAGTTGAAAATGTGTTAATATTAATTAAGTTCAATAATGCCTGTCTATCCGCTAAATAAGTTAGTAATTTAGTAAACTGGATTAAGGTAATATTTTTATCTAACATATTTTATTTATTTTTATATTGTACTCGTTGTTTTTTTTTATTTTGTTGTGTTCTGGAGTGGGGATAAGACAACCGGTGAAATTACTAGCATAAAGGCATTCCATCTTAGTGCTCAGGGTTGGCAACGCATTAAAAGTCTTAGGATTATAGTCTTAAGAATTCAAACGTCTATGGGTCTCAGATTTCACATACCATCAGGTGGTCTGAGTGCTCGTGTGCCTTCTCATTAACATAAAAAATCTGTTTTAGGTCATGTATTAGGCAAATTTGTATTTTCATTCTGTACCTTAATTGCAGCTGTTTTTTTCCAATAAATAATAAATAAATCCAAAAAACTGTTATTAGTCTCGGCACTAAACCCAGGATCGTGCCCGGTAGTGAGAAACAAAATAAAATTGCAATTCATTCATGGAATGGGTGGAATTTAGTCGCCTTATAAAAGTTTTTCTTTACATACGAGTAAACTAAACGATAAGCCACCCATTTAAATCATCTTCCATCGAGTGTGAAATATACTCTTTTGTAAAGAGACGGTTTTGTTTGGGGGGGATTTTATATCGTAAATTACATACATACATAACGTCACGCCTTCATTCCCAGAGTGGGGTAGGCAGAGCTACAGAATTAACAACAACTCTAAAAAACTTGTTGATAATTCTGTAACCACATTTTGCACAATCAGGCTAAGATGTTTACCAGTGTATTAGTGACAGGTTGCAAGCCCATCGCCTAACAGTACTACAAGCCCTTATTCCCTTAGTCGCCTCTTACGACATCCAGGGGAAGACATGGAGTGGCACTATTCTAACCCGGCAACCACACGGAAAATTAAATCGTAAATTAATACTTCAGTAGACATATTTCGACAACTAAGCATAGATTTTAAACTAAGTTACTGTTTTTTTTTAATATGGCAGTGTAAGATTGTGTTATTTAATTTTTAATAATGTGTAAAAGTGTCAACCAGCATCTATGAATGATGTTTTTTTTTAATTAGTACAATTAAATAACTGAATTTTAAGAAGAGTTAGATTAAAAAAGAAAAATGTAAATATTAATTGAACATATTATGCCGTGGTGTTGCCGGGTTAGAATAGTGCCACTCCATGTCTTCCCGTGGATGTCGTAAGAGGCGACTCAGGGAATAAGGGCTTGTAGTACTGTTAGGCGATGGGCTTGCAACCTGTCACTAATACACTGGTAAACATCTTAGCCTGATTGTGCAAAATGTGGTTACAGAATTATCAACAAGTATTTTAGAGTTAGTATTTCTGTAGCTCTGCCTACCCCACTCTGGGAATGAAGGCGTGATTTTATGTATGTACACAAGTAACAACTTAAGTAAGTAAGTAACTCGGTCACAACTTAGTTATTCAAGATGCGTTTTACAACCTCAGATGAAAACTAATCTTTAGTCTAAGAATTTAACCTAAACTGTCAAAATGAGTCAATATAATTACAATTGAATTATAAGTGGGTTTATATAATCACTCTTTATGTTTTTTTTTACATATCTACGCTTAAAAGGAGAAATGGGTTAAGCGACATTTTTTGTGATATTGAGTTACATAGGTATATATCGTTCAAATCAGCAGATTTTTCTGCCATTCACAAAAAATGTCGCTTATCCCATTTCGCCTTTCAAGCGTCGATATGTTTTTATTTTAATCATAATAAAGAACTAATCTATAAAACGGATGTTTATATAATTCTGTAATTTCAGCCGAAAAGAAAGTTAGCCAAAAATATATGAGATCAAACAACACGTTTACAACAAACAATTTTACGTGTTTCAAAGGGATACTATTTAATAAAATTAATCCTATACATTATATTAGTCTGTGCACCATTTAACCGTACAATTCTGTCTATTTTGTCGTTTTTCCTTGCCGTCTAAACTTTTCATAATTTGGTTACTAACGCCATCTGTTGTTGAGTAGCAAAATTAAAATCTTATTTCACTTTTAATCATTCTTTTAAATAGCATATTTATTTTGAAAATAGCAAACGATTCTTTTCTTCTCACATCAATTATATTTTATAAAATAGCTAGACCTAACTAAGCAGTGCTGATAGCTAGATTATTCTCCTTTTTGCGTAAAAGTAAGACAGGTGCTGACATCTAGTAAGAGTAATATACAACTTGTAGCTTGCTTTCTATCTAGACATATCTGTGCTGAATGCGTCGAGAGGTTTCATTTTAGTTTAGCTTTTTGTCTCTAGATGGCGCGGCATAACCAAACAACTACAGTTAAAAACAATACCAATAATCTAAAAAATACTTCTTCTACGGTCAATAGTGTGAAAGTAATACTGTCTGTCCGTTTGTTACGCTTTCACGGCAAACCGCTAAACCGATATCGATAAAATTTGGTATGGAGATAGCTTGAACTCCAAAGAAGCACATAATTATCGGACTTTTTCCCGCGAGTTAGGTAACGACACCACCAGAACTCGACAAAGGCCCAATGTTTGACACTGACTCTTATTCGAAGAAGATAAGAGTTATTCTATCTTTTACAACAATCAATTTATAACCCTATGATCTTTGAATTAAAAGCTTCCGTCGATTACTGGTGCACAGGGACCGGCCCGCTAAGGGGTTTCGAATCGTTTTTTATAAGGGTTTTACTTCGAAAAGCTGTTCGATATGCTTTTTAAAGCGCTATTTATAAGGGTTATCTGTGCTTTAGCTGCTAAGGTTTCCCTTATATTTATTTGTTAGATTA
This sequence comes from Acleris holmiana, assembly GCA_949316455.1. Lineage (NCBI taxonomy): Eukaryota > Metazoa > Arthropoda > Insecta > Lepidoptera > Tortricidae > Acleris > Acleris holmiana. Next base: position 2,069,816 of record OX438788.1, read on the forward strand.
ACAATTAACTTAGTCATATATTTCGTTACAAGAGGCTATTCTTTTAGTGGGGTATTCTATTGAGAGGTTAGCCTTTCAAAAGCTTTTATCGGTGAATGGGTGGGCGGGTTACTGCTTTAAATACTGTATCGTTTAATGATTGTAAAATCCGTTCCGATCCGGTACGATGCGAGCCGTTTGGTGGAAATCATCATTTAGTATAGCAGTCTTGAATGCAAATGTCTATGGGTCATTTCGTTTCATTTCAAATAATGCGGGTGGGCGGGTCCCTGCTGGTGCATGTCAGCTAAAAGTGTCAAACATTGATGCTTTTATCTTAACGACTAACTTCTACGCCGACGGAGTCGCGAGCAACATCTTATACCGCCCAATGAAACGGATTCTAATACATTTTGGTAGGTTTGATGTAAAATTTATAGTCGTTTTAGGGAGCGACCAAACCGAAACTTAACGGTGCGTAAATTACGGTCCGTCAAAATTGACGCCATGTAATAAGTATGACCCATTCTTTTGTTTACACAACGTCACCTCAACAACGTCAACGTCGATTGTTTTTTGTAGTTATATAGTTGGAGTTCTAAACGAATTAGTTTACACCGCCTGCCATGAATTTGTGTCCTCAGTTATTTCTATTACAAGGTTGTCTGGAAGAGATCGCTATTTAGCGGTAAGACCGCCTGTTGTATACCTATGATTCAAATGTACTGTTCCGTGTTCTGTTTTTATTTTTTATTTTTTGGTGTTCAATTAAGAGTATTTGTATTGTATTGTTGTATTGTTACTGTATTTTGCGCGTCGGTGTGGTCGCTCCTTTAACCGTTTTTAAAGACATTATTGAGAACTATTACTTATTTAATTACTATCTTTTGCCTATATCGTTGATCGCTGTTCCCTTGGTATTTTTCTCTGTACCTAAATCCTAATCGATCGGTTTAACAACAACATACAAACACTTCCCCATATGAGGAAAAGCATGAACGTGTGCAGTACAGTCGCCGGTAATATTATAAACGACTTCAACGACGACCAAGTTGCGGGCAACAGCCATTTATTTTATAAATTATCTGTATATCTACAAAGTATATTGATTGATTCGTCCGCATACGTTTCAATCATCATTATTCCCTCGTGAATGAGTAACACACTAACATAAAAACACACACACACACACACACACACACACACACACACACACACACACACACACACACACAAACACACAAACACACACACAAACAAACACACACACACACACAAACTTTCGCATTTATAATATTAGTGGGATTTGTAACATGGGAAATAAAAACGCAAAGTCGCGGGCGGAAGCTAGTTGACTATATTACATACATACAGGGTGTTAGGTATTGAGTGGATAATCCTTGAACTACGGATAGAGGGCACTTAGGACGTTATGAAAAAGCTAAAATAGGTCTAGTAAAAGTCGCACGGTTTTCGAGATATTGGTCATTTTAATCGGATTTTTTGTCATTTTTCCTTATGTCCGTGTTACGAAAAACCCCTAAGTTCATGTATTAATTCTTTTTTTTTTCGTTGTTTCTTGCATGGTTAGAATCACTATGAACTAAGGAAGTTTTTAAAGTTACATGCACAGTTTTTTTTCATGACAACTTTTTGAGTAAACGCACAAAGTTTGTTTTTCCATACTACGTGAAAAACAAACGCGGGGATTTCTTAGTATGGAAAAAGTAACTGTGAGTTTACTTAGGTAGACATCATTGGTTCTTGAGATAAAAGCGATTAAAATGTTTATACCTACTGAAATCATCTAAGACGGCACCAAATGACTTTTATTTAAAATAGAACAGCAGTTACGTTTCCTCATGAATGAATTCACAAAATCCTCGCAAACATTACACAAATTCAATACACGTCAGTCACGTACAAGACCGCGTAATAAGAATTTAAAACAACTTACGATATCTTACTCGAAACTCGAAAGAAATCATCTCCTACTAAAACCAGCCACTCATACGACCTGTTTCTTCTAAGCTTAATAAATAGTATACTACTTTTGCTCAACGTTTGCTTCATTCTAAAACGTTGTAAGAGATATTACGTTTATGTCATCGGTGAATGGAGTATGTTTTTATTTTGGTGAATAACTTTAAAAGTACTGAACGGATTTTTGAAATTCTTTGACTATTATGTAGCTTATTTTATCACGTATAAGATGAGATAGTTTTTATTTTAGAAAATTCTAATACTTTCCTGGAAAAATGGCCAAAACGCGCGCCAGCTATGAACCTCAACAATTCTTTAAAGAAGGATAAGCTACTAAGTAAGAATCAGGATGTAGCGCTCTCGTTTAAAAATGGTATACCACTTTTCAAGCATAATCACCTTAGTACCATAATGTCGTATGTCTGGGTAAAGACACGTTAATTTTATCCTTTTCGACTGTATGTTCATAGTTTCGAAAGTGGGACCCGACTTTCGTTGCGAAAAGGAATTTAACTTGTTTTCTCGCGATCTTTTTGCAATATTTAATGTTGGACAAGCGTAACGGATAGGCATTTTGACTAACGCAATGGCGTCGTGAAAACTGTGTTTAAAAATATCCTGTTTATTACAATACGAATTCAGCCCGCGACTTCGTCCGCGTGGAATGATTTTTGCGAAACTTTAACCGTTTACGCAGCGCACGCAGCGGAAGCTCTCTAAAGGAAGAAAAAACCCCCGATTTTGAAAAATATTGGCCTTAGCGTGATGACATACAGGGTAATTTATTTATCAGTGCCCAAATTGTAACATATGATTTTGTATCGTTAATATAATATCCACCGGCACCACAGGGGATGTGGTGCCGGGTTAGAATAGTGCCACTCCATATCTTCCCTTGGTTGTCGTAAGAGGCGACTAAGGGCTTGTAGTACTGTTAGGCGATGGGCTTGCAACCTGTCACTAATACGCTAGTAAACTTCTTGGCCTGATTGTGCAAAATGTGGATATAGAATTATCAACAAGTCTTTTTAGATTTGTTGGTGTTTCTGTAGCTCTGCCTACCCCACTCTGGGAATGAAGGCGTGATATTATGTATGTATGTGTAATATAATATATTACGGCAATAAAACGAGTTAAAAAAAAAATGTTGCAAATTATCTCTCTTTTACCTTCTCGTGTGGACACAAAGTCACACTAGAAATGATGACATGGGTTGTCAAGCTGTAGGTATGCAATACACTGTATTGATATTCGAAATTTGAAATTTCATGTACAGCTTATGTGTTATTGATTAACAATAGCGAAGCAAATATAAAAATTTGTGCACCTATTAAAAAAATACCCTGTATAAAACAATGTTTACCTTTAACTTTCGTGTAGTTGACTCAACAATTTACTCACTCATAATTCAATTGTTGTTAAATTACGTCATAGGTAGGCAATATCCTATAAATTGTGTATTTATTTGTATAACAAAAAACCGCTCCTCGATTTCAAAATAATACCACATAATACTTTACTCTGCCTTCGAAGCTAGAGGGGTCCTGGGTCCAAATCCCGGTAAGGGCAGATATATTTTGTGTAATGAATGAGCACGAGTATTTGTTCCTGAGTCTTGGATGTTTTCTATGTATTTAAGTATATATTTCTCTATATAAGTAAGTTTATCGTTGTCTAGTACCTACCCATAGTACAAGCCTAGAGCTTATTTTGAGATTAGGTTAATTTGTGTGACATTGTCCTGTGATTTATATATTACATAGTTTATTAAAAAACACAATAGTAGTAATGGAGGCGCCCTCTGTTACGGTATAACTTTGAACTCGGTCGCTACTACTGTCAAGTTAAGAAGAGCTATCGAAACGTCGACAATATGGAAACAAGTCATAGCAATAAGGTTTTACCGAGCAGAAATTACAGTCTAGCGGTCCCGTGTTCAAATCCGGTAAGGGCAGATATTTGTGTGATAAGCGTGAGTATTGGTTCCTGAGTCTTTGATGTTTTACATTTATATATTGTTTATTATTTATTATTATTAGCCCGTGTGGTTACCGGGTCTGAATAGTGCTACTCCATGTCTTCTCGTGGATGTCGTAAGAGGCGACTAAGGGCAACTAACACTTATGATTTAATTACGTATTTAAATATATTGGGTGTTATATGTAATTGCCTAGTGTACGAATCAGAATCAGAATCAGAATAATCTTTATTCAAGTAGGTTTACAAATAATAAACTCTTTTGAAACGTCATAGTAGCGACTTAGCCTAAATTGACTGCAGGTTCAAATCGCGACCGATCAGAGAAGAACATGTAAGAAACTCTGTCGGATGTCTTTTTTTTTCGACATTCGCAACATTTTGTCGTAAGGACTAAACATTTTATTACAAGCAATTCAGTCCCACATAGAGCGTCGTGAAAAAACACTTGAGTGGAATTTGCTTGTTAGCAATTGTCACTCAAGTGTTTGGAGTAAGTACTTCTAAGCTTTTTTAAATTTAAGCTGATGTGGCTCGTGTCGAATGTCTTCGGGCAAGGTATTTAGAAGGTACGGAAGTCGTTTAGCTAGCATTCTATCTCCAAAATAGTTGTTTACACGAGGTATTTCATACTTACCCGCAGACACCGATCTAGTGCTCTATAAGTATTGGACTATTCTCCTGACTGCCATGGTTGTTTACTGCTAGTTGATATTTATGTTTCAAATTAACTGGAAGGATTTTACAAAGGAGACCATTCACGTTTCATACAAGTTTGAGCCCAAGACCAAAAGCGCCGGCCAACGGATAAAAATATTTCTTCTTTTATCATTATATGACATCAAAACTCTAGAACCATCATTCGTTGGTGTTATAGAAGTTCGAAAATCCTGAATTTTCATCCTTACTAATATAAATGTGAAAGTGTGGATGTTTGTTACGCTTTCACGCAAAAAGTACTTAACTAATCATCATGAAACTTTATACACATATTCTGGGAGGTACTAGAAGTAACATAGGATACTTTTACAAAAAAAATTAACACTTTCAAAAAAAAAAAAAGTCAAGAAAAAAATGGAGCGGGCGCAGCCGCTGGCGGGTCGCTGGTACAAAATAAAATGTGTGTATTTATTAACCCTTTGGCGATGTATATTAGGTATACACTATCAAAAGTGGATGTCTTTTGACTGAACGATGATGATACCTGCTCCTATGATATTGATCTTGGGTCAAGGTATTTTCTATGTTCAGAGTGAAGCCCCAAGCAGTAAAAAAATATATATTTGTTAGTTGACACTTTTGATTTTGTATGAAAAGTCTGGATTTTGGAACTTCTGTAACACCAACAAATGATGGTTCTAGTTTACATGTCATATAATGAAACGCCCTGGGCCTCTATTCAACTGCGTTATAACGATATCGTGTTCGACGTGTTTTAGAATCGTGTATGTCACAGTCGCCATTATTGTAAATGACATAAGAGTTATCAAAACGTTGACAATACGGAAACACGTCAAGTACGATATCGTTTTTACCGTGTAGAATCTCGGCCCAGAGCGATGCTCCGTACAGATTTAAAAAAAAAACGTTCGTCGGCACTTTTGATTTTGGGCCCAGAATGAATGGTCTCCTTGAAATATTTTTTTTTATATATCTCTATTTGTATAAGTTTACGATAGCTCTTATTAACTCACCAGTAATGGCCGAGTTAAAAACTATACAATGACGCGTCCAATGCAATATTGTTTTACGGAGTAGTATAGAGACCAAGACTGTCAGCTTCCAAGATATGGTAATATCGTATGTTTGCTATCACAAAGATATCGCTTCTTAACAGTATATCAGATCCTTATCATGAGAGCAACGATCGATCAGAATCAAAAATGTAGTGTAGCTAAATACCTAATACAATCTTTCTTCTACGTATCGAAACTTTTTTTTATTTCATACTAGCGACCCGCCCTCGCTTCGCTCCGGATTAAAGTATTATACATATAAACCTTCCTCTTCAATCACTCTATCTATTAAAACAAACCGCATCAAAATCCGTTGCGTAGTTTTAAAGATTTAAGCATACAAAGGGACAGACAGCGGGAAGCGACTTTGTTTTATATTAGTAGTGATAGTTTAGCATCGTCATGGGTAGGTATAGATATTAATATTATTTTATATATTACTTTGAAGTTTCGAAGTTTTTTATATATTTTTTAACATACTAGATTCATGATTAAATATTATGTTTCATTCTATTATCAGCTCGGTGAAGGTCGACCTAAATGGTTCGGATCTTAGACTATGACACGGTCCCGATTATAGTACGGTCAAGGGCTTTAATTGTTACAACCCTGTCAAGACAGTGTTAATCATTAATGTTAGCTTTCTTTTATGTGGTTTGACGCTGTCATTATGACAAGGTTCCATAGTGGCATAACAATTAAAGTCCGGCACTGTACAAACTCTAAAGAAAAACAACAAATGCTAAAAACTGGTCAAGGGTGAGTCGGGCAGTACAGAACCCTCGCTACGCGAGTCCGACTACTTACGTAACCTGTTCTTAGGGTTCCGCACCTAAAGGGTAAAACGGAATCCTTGCGAACTCCGCTGTCCGTCCGTCCGTTTGTCTGTCCGTCTTGTCACCAGGCTGTATGACAGTTGAAATTATCACAGATGATGTATTTCTGTTGCCGCTATAACAACAAATACAAAAAAACAGAAGAAAATATAATATTTTTCCCCTTACAACAAACGTGATTTTGCTCGTTTTTCTTCAATATTAATAACGGCAACAAGAAGACGCTTGAAATACTCACAGAATATTAAAAAGAAATATAATATATTACCACAATAAGGAGTTCGAAAAAAAAACATTTTTTTGTTGCAAATTAACTCTCTTTTTTCTTCTCGTGTGGACACAAAGTCACACTGGAAATGATGACATGGGTTGTCAAGCTGTAGGAATGCGATACACTGTATTGATATTCGAAATTTGAAATTTCATGTACAGCTTATCAGACAACAAGCCCCTCTCCTACTGATATTCTAAATTTGAAATTTCATTTATTAACTTAACAACACTCCCCTCTCCTCGCACCCCTGCATTAGAGGGTCCATGAATATCGTTAAGTTAGTGGAATCATTGAATCGGCAATATCTCTAATATTTTTTAATCTAGAGTAAAAATAACACAACATGTGTTATTGATTAACAATAGCGAAGCAAATATTAAAATTTGTGCACCTATTAAAAAAATACCCTGTATTTAAGGGGGCTTCCGTACAATAAATATGATTTTATAGATAATGGTACGGAACCCTACGTGCGCGAGTCCGACTTGGCCGGTTTTATCTAAGAAAAGACTGCACGCGAAAACAAGCCCGTAATTTACAGTGATAACAAGGTAAGTATTTAGCTTTAAATTAGGCCTGATAAGAGTGATAAGCCTTCCTGATTGATAACATAAAATCAATAAACAACGTTATATTGCTTATATCTTTATAGCATGATCGATGTAGACCCCCTAGGGAATAACAGATTGGGATAGTAAAAAGGCGTAGATTTTAAGAGCCAAGCTTGAAATAAAGAAAGAAATGTGATTAATTGGATAATTTTATTCATTTTTAATTCACTATTGTATTGTACCTATATTTGCACGCTTGCTTGCAAAATACGTTGGACATTTTGTTTTAGGGTTCCAAAGTCAAACTAGGAACCCTTAGATAGATAGATAGATAAAACGTTTATTTGCGTACTACAAATCACACACACAATTGACAAAGGTAATTAAAAACAACACAACTACATTAAAAATACACAAAAAGTTGCCACAAGAATGTGTGCGTTGCAGCAGTGCAAAAAGGAAATGGCTCAGCGTATAGCTTTGCTCATGATGAGCAAAACGCTGATATTCTGCCACAACCCCGAGGAACGACAGAGCTACAACAAGCAAATTTATAGACTAAAAGAACAAGATAATAATATTTCAAAAAACATACCGTCATGCCTTGACGTGCTTGTGCGTGCATTTACGTGTGATACGTGTAAGTGTGCGTGTGTGTTAGTTTGCAACATTGTGCAAGTGTTCTATGTGCGGTGAGTTTAATAATCCTTCAAGAGTACTAAACAGCAAAATCCGATACCGAGTAACCGCGAGGTATACCGTTTGTTTCTGTAGTAGTAGATCCCTAAAATGTTTTTTAAACGAGTACTTTGATGTAAAAATCGCTTATAGTATCGCCATGTCCGTCCGTCCGTCCGCAGCCTAGCTCAGAGACTCTTAGTACTAGAAAGCTATAATTTGGCATGAATACACAAATTATGTCGCGCTCAACACACAGATATTTGCCCATTCCAGATTGAACCCAGCTCTGGTTGCTTCAAAAGCAGGGTCAGTAACTAGATAAACCACGTCGGCAGATTACTTTCAGCAATTGACTTTGAACTAACTTGCTAAATATAATTTATCAATTAAAAATGCAAGTGAACAAAATCAGTTAAGGTATCTTGGGGTAGTAATTATCTCTCCCTTAGCGAGCTTCCTTCCTTTTCGCTTAATATTATAAGTATCATAATTTCGATCACAATTTTATGAATAATACTCTATCTATGTATTATATTATACAGGGTGTTAGGTAATGAGTGGATAATCCTTGAACTACGGATAGAGGGCACTTAGGGCGTTATGAAAAAGCTAAAATAGGTCTAGTAAAAGTCGCACGGTTTTCGAGATATTTGGACTTTTAATCGGATTTTTTGGCATTTCTCCTTATGTCCGTGTTACGAAAAACCCCTAAGTTCATGTATTAATACAATTTTTTTTCGTTGTTTCTTGCATGGTTAGAATCACTATGAACTAAGGAAGTTTTTAAAGCTACATGCCCAATTTTTTTTCATGACAACTTTTTGAGTAAACTCACAAAGTTTGTTTTTGCATACTACGTGAAAAACAAACGCGGGGATTTCTTAGTATGGAAAAAGGAGTTTAAAAACTCATTTCTTATTCTATCCATTCGCGTAACACCACACATCCCCCTTAGCATTCTCATCTCAGCTGCATGCAATTGCCTTTCATTCATAGAACATAGAACAAACAAGTACAGAAATACAAGTCTTAAATAATTAAAAGTAGTTTATGAATAATTCAGAGTTTTATTCACACATATAAATACCTCTTTACACAACACTTAATAGGCAGGTCATCTAGCAGCTCATCTAACACCTGCGGGATCCCGCAAATACCGAGATCCCGCGGGATCGTAAATCATCGGTCCCGCAAATACCGAGATCACAAAAAAACATGCGGGATTGGATGCCCTAGTCGGTGGCCTAATGGCTTTGGGGGTCGTCTCGTGATCGTAAGGTAGCGAGGTCGAGCCCCCGCGGTCACCATGTACATGAGATTTTCTAACTTAAGTACATTACCCGATGCTCTTACTGTATTTTAGGATTCTAGGTCTACGGGAAGTACCCTAATTTTGATTCCCTGTGGCCCGCTTCAAGAAGCTACAAGTTACAAATTACAAGCGGAACTCTCTTTTTCGCAAAAGGAGTTATACTTCCCAGTTTTCTCAAAACTACTTAATTAACTGTTTGTCTGTATGTTTGTTTGTTACTCTTTCATGGCTAAACCGCTGAACCGATTTAATTATTATTTGGTATGGAGATAGCTTAAGTCCCGGGGAAAGACAATGAGTAATTTTTGTTCCATAAAATTGTACAGTTCCCTCGGAAATATCGATAAAGGACTTCTCAACGGACGTACTCGCAGCCAACAGCCATATACAGATAATAATAAAAGAAACTCCATGAATATTTGCCACAATCCAGCACAAACCAGATATTTAGTTATCTAAATAAATATTTGTTAAGTTTATTTATGTTCATAGATATTAATTAGACGCACTACGTTATCTAAGAAGTACGTTATAATAACAACTTGTTTGGAGAAATGACTGGTTACTGATAAAGACATAGTTGTTATGAAAAAATGTGCATTTTGTGATAGATGCAACTTACTTTGCAGTGTTATAGTTCATTTTAGCATGATACTGAATGAAATAAAGGTATTTTATTGAGCAGGTTACACGCAACTCACGCAACATAATGGTTATACAAAAACAATGGTTTAAAACTTTAGGGTTCCGTAGTCAAACTAGGAACCCTTATAGTTTCGCCGTCCGTCTGCAGCCTAGCGCAGAGATTCTTAGTACTAGAAAGCTGTAATTTGGCATGAATATACGGCTCTATATCAGGAACCATAAAGAAAATAACTAACTGGAAAACAGGTCCTTGCAAGCGTGAACAGACCGGACCCCACAGACAGCCCCCCGTTCACGAGTATGACGCGTATCTCAGCCATCGCCTCCCTCAACCATGAGTTCGAGAAATGTAATGAAGGAAACAGGTGGGTGTCATGTACAGATGTATTGATAAATTGTTTTCCTTCGTATTTTCACGGAAACCTGCGAACGTGTCTTGCCATTTCAGTCGGTCACACACAGTACATTTTGTACTGTTACCGATTTAATCTATTTACTTTTATTTATTTTAATACACGTTAATACACAACGCCAGCCCGCGGGCGACTCTCTCGTTATTTTAATACACGTTGATACACCACGCCAGCCCGCGGGCGACTCTCTCGTTATTTTAATACACTTTGATACACCACGCCAGCCCGCGGGCGACTCTCGTTATTTTAATACACGTTGATACACAACGCCAGCCCGCGGGCGATTCTCTCGTTATTCTAATACACGTTGATACACCACGCCAGCCCGCGGGCGACTCTCTCGTTATTTTAATACACGTGGATACACCACGCCAGCCCGCGGGCGACTCTCGTTATTTTAATACACGTTGATACACAACGCCAGCCCGCGGGCGACTCTCGTTATTTTAATACACGTTGATACACCACGGCCGCCCGCGGGCGACTCTCTCGTTATTCTAATACACGTTGATACACAACGCCAACCCGCGGGCGACTCTCTCGTTATTTTTCTACAAACAAACGAGCGGCGCTCCATCGAATTTCCTAACTTGAATTTAAACAATTAAAAGCAAATGCAACACCTAGCATGCAATAAGACAACTATAATAGGCTTAGCTATAGTAACTATAACCTTATTAAGCCCTTGTGGTTGCCGGGTTAGAATAGTGCCACTCCATGTCTTCCCGTGGATGTCGTAAGAGGCGACGAAGGGCTTGTAGTACTGTTAGGCGATGGGCTTGCAACCTGTCACTAATACACTGGTAAACATCTTAGCGTAATTAATCAACAAGTCTTTTTAGAATTGTTGATATTTCTGTAGCTCTGCCTACCCCACTCTGGGAATGAAGGCGTGATGTTATGTATGTATATAACCTTATTGCTTTACAATAGCGACCCGATCAACGACGCCACCAAGCCTTGCAAGCATGACATGCTCATGCTGTCACAAATAATAAAGTAGCAGATCTATACAATGCAATGTTTTGAATGCGTCATCTCCTATCCCACTATATAACTTTACTTACCATGACGCAACCGTAACGTCATTGTGTGGTCAGGCGAGCCGTCGTGAAGTCAAACCATAACTCGATAAACAAATAAATGAATCGACACATCAAACAAACATCGATACCGTCCCCTCACTATCTTAGTACTTAGTAGTACTTACCGTTCACCATAGGCGTTTGCTTCCGTTAATAGAAAACTCGTTTTATGCACTTTAAGACCGTTCGGAGCCGAGATATCCCCAAGGCGTCAGGTTAGTATGGTGACAGGATCTTTGGCCGTGAATGCTACGCTCTCTAGAAACCTTCAATTACTTGCTAAGCATACTTTTTAATGTCCAGCGTTGTTAAGTAATGCTGTTATGCAGCCTAACATTAGTGCAGTAGTTGAGCGAATATTAAAAAAAAAACAGAGGTCAATCAATCAATCAATCTTACACAAATTGAATTTGTTCCTAATCCCAAACTATTTCTACATCTAAGTTCTGCTTTTTTAAGGCATTGAGAAGGCAAACGAGCACACAGGCCACCTGATGGTAAGTGGAAACTGTGACCCACAGACATTCGCATTCACAAGACTGCAGTCCTAAGACTGCAAATTCGTTGCCAACGGCTGTCTTATCCCCAAATTGGAACACAACAATGCGAACACTACTGTTTGGCGGTAGGTTAATGAGTAGAATAAAACCATATTACTATTGACATTTTATCAAATTATCTATCTCTCCCTATCTTGCTCTCCCTCTTCCCAACTGGACTATTTTTTATAGCGTAAAAAACCACTGTTCCTTTGTATATCTAAATCTTAGCTCAATCAGAAAATGTACTTGCACACACACACAAACACACGCACACACACCCACACGCACTCACACACACACACATACACACACACACGCGCGCGCGCGCACGCACTGCACGCACGCACTGCACGCACACACACACACACACACTCGTCTCGTCTCGTCTGGCCCTACTGAAAATCAGCGTCACATTATCACCATGTCTTGTGACACAAGCTGAGTAGAGACCATTTTGGACACCATTGTAAATAGTTAGTTGTAAGTTATTGTTATTACTGTTTTTATATTTGAAATTTTCACTGTTTAATACAAACTGCCATATCGTCGTCTTACTTACTCAAACTCGTATCTGCATATTTTTTTTGCTGTTGGTAAACTTATTGCCTGTAAGTAATACTGAATGAAAATGTAATTACCAACAGCAAAAAAAATATGCTGATACGAGTTTGAGTAAGTAAGACGACGATATGTCATTTTATGTAAATGTGTGTCCAAATAAATCATTCTTATTCTTATTCTTATAAATTGTTTTATTTATGTATGTTTTATTCGATAATCAACAGCGATTACAAGGTGTTTCATACAATAGTAGAGATATCAACAAACACAGCCAATTACAAATTTTCACACAGAATATTACCAACGCTAGGTTAACTCGGCCGCCATTACTGTCATAGTAAAAAAGATCTGTTATAACGTTGACAATACGATGTCATATCAAAAGCAATATGGGTTTGCCGAGTGGAATAGAGGCCCAGGTGTAGTTTCATACGTTGTTTTGTTGTGATATACATACTTACAGGGCCTCTATTCTACAAGGTAATAACGATATCGTTTTTGACCTGTTTCCGTATTGTCAACGTTTTGATAACTCTTATGTCATTTACAATAATGGCAACTGTGACATAAACGATTCTTAAACGTGTCAAACACGATATCGTTTTAACGCACCTGAATAGAGGCCCAGATATAGTGCATACGTGATCGTATTTACTCGTAAGTTTATTTTCATCTTGTTTTCTCAATTAGATTATCGATGGATGCTAAAGCAAGATAAACAAGATGTTTTTTACAATAATATGCGTAGAGAAATAAATACATAGGTACATAGAAAACAACCAAGTCTTATGGATAAACACTCGTGGTCATTCCCACAATTTTTGCTTTTATCGTATTCAATACCAACCCCACGCTTTTGTTTTGTCAAAAGATCAAATTCGCATTTAGAATACATGACGATTTGTAATTCATAATGTCACCCCTAGACGTAAATTCCATCTAAAGTAATCCTCGATCCACCAATTCGTAATGAGAACTTGTACATAGGTACTTTCATGGTAAATGCTTAAGATGCATAAAGAAGTGCTTCCCGCCAAGCCACCGCAGTTTAAAAAACGAATCGTAAAACTGTACTAATACTGGTATCAATACCGAATGGAGATGTAAACAAACGGTTTCCAAATTCAAAACATCACTCCGGACAACAATGCGAACCATTAGACATCCTAAACAGCCACAAACGACCGTTTTCAAATAAAAAATAATCGTAACCGTGAGTGTCATGACCGTATTCGCGAGCATACATAATACTTAAGTGAAACTGAATAGCAACAGTCACTGCTTTAAGATAAAAAAAATCAAAACGTCAGAGTGCGCGCGAAAACATTCACTCGATAACCGAGAGCGCGGGAAGACGGACATTTTGTTTTAAACGGCGGAGGAGTTATAAAGTGCCAGTGATTTAGTGTTTTTGGATTTGAAAAAGTAAGTGTCTATGCTTTTACTTTTTTTATGCGGTTTATGGCGAAAGATGCGTTTGAGTAGGATTATGTTATATTTTTATAGTGGTTTGAGAATTGTTTTTTTTTTTGTTATACCGATAGGCAAAAGTTGCTTTATGCAAAGTGAAATATTAGACGTGGGCATTAAATTAGTCCATTTAAGATTAGATAAGTATAAAAAAATTGCGAGTATAAATAAATGCCAGGGGAAAATAGAGCTCTACAGAGCATTGGGATAATGTTAGTTTGTATGCAATGATAAACATACTTACATACACTCAAAGATGTCCATTAAATTGAATGCTTTTTAAATGACGTGTTGTCTAAATTCTATAGCAAAGAAAGTGACAGCAGCAACTTTAATCACACTTTAAAAATAATTGACGTCTTTGAATACGGCGGCAGTTAAATCGTTTACAGATAGAGAAAATGACTAGGTACCACAAATACATAGAAAACATCCGCGACTTAGAAGAACCAATTGCCATGCATGCATGTCTTATAAACATTTACCATTAGTACCATTACCAAGGATTAAACACGAAACCTTTTAGTTCGTAAGCACCACCAACTAGAATAACCACGTCGTAAATTTTTGCGATATTCGTTACCAATTATGATTCGTTTTTAATAAATAAATCTGATGTTAAGTGGCGTCTAAGACCCATATAAATTTGCATCTCAAGATTGCTATCATAGGAATGTAATGAATGAAATGTCTCTAATGGGAGTATTTGCAACATTTTATCTGTCTGTACCCACCTGTCATCGCTTTAGACCGGAACGGGTAAAACTCAGCCCTTAGTAAGGGCAAAATACATGCTTTGATTTTAGAAAAATACAAATTACAAAACACTATCACGCAAGTATTTAAAATACGAAATACAAAATATATTTGAAATATAAAATACAAATATACAGTGTATTAGCTATTTTTATTTGAAATACAAAATACAAATTACAAAATGCTATTAAGAATAAATCCGTTAAAGAATGGAAACCACAATTGACCTGGGCCTCTATTCAACTGCGTTATAACGATATCGTGTTTGACGTGTTTTAGAATCGTTTATGTCACAGTCGCCATTATTGTAAATGACATATGAGTTATGAAAACGTTGACAATATGGAAACACGTCAAATACGATATCGTGATTACCGTGTAGAATCCCAACCCTGATTATTGACATTGACAATTTGACGTACAGTAACAGGGCTGGGATTCTACGCGGTAATAACCTAATAACGATATCGTATTTGAAGTGTTTCTGTATTGTCGACGTTTTGATAACTCTTATGTCACTTACAACAGTGGCGGCCGAGTCTTAAACGATTCCAAAACACGTCAAACGCGATATGGTTATAGCACAGTAGAATAGTGGCCCTGTGGGTCTAACACGCTGCCACAGAAACTAGTGTCAAATAAAGTCAAACGGGAACTGTCAAAATTATTATAAAATTATTAAAATTAAAGTGGAATTCCGGTAACCTTCGGGGAGGGAAGATGGCCGATTGAAAAATGCCCGGCTTTTACTTTTGATTTATTCTGTTTACTGATTTACTCTCTATTCACTAGACATTGGCGAAATCACTGTGTGGACCGCCATTAATTAAAAAAGAAGAAGAAAATTAAAGTGACAGTCACCCGAGGTTTAAGTTGCTTAGTAATAAAAGGACTCAACTTACACAAAATACACTTTTATTTTAAACATTAAATCTTTATGCTTACGGTGGAATATGGAATACGAATTAAAGTCCCGAGCCTATGTCAAAATCTTGTCCCACAGGCTCCGCTTACTTTAGGTGTCAAGCTACAATATGTCGGCTTGTATAACAGGGGGTGACTTTTGTAAGGGCCAGGGGCGGGCAGTAGTTAAATTACTTGTAATTAAAATACAAATACGTATTTGGTATTTCAATTACTTGCTTAAAATGTATTTTGTAATTCGTATTTCAAATGTCTGATGCCGAGATATTTTGTTTAATATTTCAAGTTACTATTTCAAATACTTATAAATGGCTTCAAAATTAATTTTAACATAAATATATTTAACATTCATCAAGCGATTCGATTTCTATTCTATTCTATTCTATTCTATTAAGCGATGTTATTAATGGGTGCGTACTGAAGAAAATAACGACCGCTAAATATGTCGATCTTAGTTTTCAACCCTGCACGTGGGCCTCTATTCTACTGCGTTATAACGATATCGAGTATAACGTATTTTAGAATCGTTTAAGACTCGGCCGCCATTATTGTAAACATAAGAGTTATCAAAACGTCGACAATAAGGAAACTATCTAGTTATACTCGATATCGTTATAACTTTACTAGGTTTTTATCCTCCTGGATCCCGACTTTTTTGTCATAAAAACTTGAAAACCGAGAGTCCTTCATAAAGTACTACTTGAGTCCTGAACATTCCGCCGCTTGATTTAAGAATTGTTACCGTTTTCGCTAGAACAAAGTTGATTTTAGCATAATTATTATGTATTTTATAAAGTACATTCGGTTTTTTTGGATAAGTTTCGGATTTTAGTGGTGGTAGGACCCTGTGCAGGGTCCGTCCGGATAGCTACCACAATCTTATCCATTAACCTGCCGCCAAGCAACAATGTTCGCATTGTTGTGTTCCGGTGTGGGGATAAGACAACCGCTGAAATTACTAGCAGAGAGGCATTCCATCTTAGTCCTCAGGGTTGGCAACGCATTTGAGGTCTTAGGATTATAGTCTTGAGAATTCAAATGTCTATGGGTCTCAGATTCCACTTACCATCAGGTGGCCTGAGTGCTGATGTGCCTTCTCCTTAACATAAAACAAAAGAAAAAAAAAAGTTTATTTGCATAGTGTCAGGACTTAAAGTGAGCGTCCATTTAGTTCTTTATAAAGGATGCGGAATCCAGGAGGATATACTACTGGATAAAATCTATGGAAATAGTAAGAACTTCATACCTACATCTGGAAGGTGCACTGTACCAATAACGCGCAGAAAGTAATGTACAAAAACTTAATGCGACCCTTTCTACGAAAGGTGACCATAACTTTAATTGCAATTTACGGACAAATTAGTTTTACAAGCTGGTAGGGCACTAAAACGGGCAATATTTTGTATATTATTTATAAAAAAGACCTATTAGGACTTATTAGGTTGTTATTTATAAGTAGATAATGACTGCAAAAAAGTACAGTCGGCAACAAAAGGCTGTCCCAAAGATATTTTTTTTGACAGAAGTTTATTAAAAGATAAAGCTAGTTTAATCGGAATGCTTCTTAGCTAGGTTTCATAAAAATCGGTTCGGCCGTTTAAGAGATATGATGACAGCTTTAAACGTTAGTCTAGTTGGTAGTGACCCTCCTTACGAAGCTAGCGGTCCCGGGTTCAAATCCCGGTAAGGGTAGATATGTATTAGTGTGATGAGCGCGAGTACTTGTTCCTGAGTGTTGGTTTTTTTTAAGTATATCTCTAATATATTAAATTCTCGTGTCACAGTGTTTGTAACAAAACTCCACCGAAACGGCTTGACCGATTCTTATGAAATTTCGTGTGTATATTCTACTGAATATACACACGACCTACTGGTCTAAGATAAGACGTAAACTATTTTTCATCCTCCTACCACCACCCTCCCTTTTAAAGATTTTAGAACTTTAGTATGTTTTTATATACCTACATAGGCGATCAACGTTTGCTGGGTCGGCTATATATCTATACTTAAAATTACAAAAGTGAAAGTAACCCTGTCTGTTTGTAACGCTTTCAAGTATAAACCCCTGAATTGATTTAGACGAAAATTGGTATACCTAGAGATAGTTTGAGTTCCGGGGAGAGACATAGGGTGCTTTTTATCCCGAAAAACTGGACGGTTCCTGAGGGAATAGTGATAATCGACTTCTACGCGGCCGGCGTCGCGGGAAACAACTAGTTACTCTATATAAGTAAGTTTATCATTGTCTAGTACCCATAGTACAAGCCTAGAGCTCAGTAAGGGACAGGTCAAATTGTGTTATTTTATGTTAAGGAGAAGGCACACGAGCACTTAGGCCACCTGATAGTATGTGGAATCTGAGACCCATAGACATTTGAAGTCTTAAGACTATAATCCTAAGACCTCAAAAGCCTTGCCAACCCTGAGGACTAAGATGGAATGCCTCTATGCTAGTAATTTCGCCGGCTGTCTTGTCCCCACGCCGGAACACAGCAATGCGAACACTGTTGCTTGGCGGGTGGTCAATGGATAAGATGGTGGTAGCGATCCAGACGGACTTGCACAGGGTCCTACCACCACTAAACTTGTGTGAGATTGACCCGTGTTTTTTTTTTATTTTATGTCATGAAAACTGTCATTTTATAAAATGACAGTTTTCATCCCATGACCCATCTTGAGACGGCCATCTTAGCCAAGATCAGTTAATTGGCACTTAAGTTACTTAATGAGTATATTAATCCGATCCTAAGACAGCAAATGCGTTGCCGACTCTAGGTAAATTCCTGTGATATTTACTAATTTACCAACAAACTTACATAACATCACGCCTTCGTTCCCAGAGTGGGGTAGGCAGAGCTACAGAACTACCAACAACTCTAAAGAATGGTTTATAATTTTATAACCACATTTCGCACAATCAGGCCAAGAAGTTTACCAGTGTATTAGTAACAAGTTGCTAGCCCATCGCCTAACAGTACTACAAACCCTCCCCTTAGTCGCCTCTTACGACATCCACGGGAAGACATGGAGTGGCGCTGTTCTAACCCGGCAACCACACACACGGGCGTATTTATGTATTTGAAAGTAGGAGCCTGATTATGTTGGGGCTTATCTATTGGATATTTTACGATGTAAACATGTTGTTGAAAATGAAGTAGATGTTATAAGCAAATGACATGTTATTTTGTCGGATAAGTGAGTCAGCTTATCGTCGGGTACTCAGCTGACTGAGAAAGCAAGATAAAAAGTGTTCCGACCAAAACGACGTATGTTTCACTTCTGTACCTAACAAACTAGAGTCAAAAGAAGTAGGTACAAACTAAAAAAAAACACTCGCCTAGCAACATTGTTCGCATTGTTGTGTTCCGGTGTGGGGATTAAACAACCGGTGAAATTACTAGCATAGAGGCATTCCATCTTAGTCCTCGGGGTTGGCAACGCATTTGAGGTCTTAGGATTAAAGCCTTGAGAATTCAAATATCTATGGGTCTCAGATTCCACTTACCATCAAGTGGCCTGAGTGCTCGTGTGCCTTCTCATTTAACATGAAAAAAAATATAAAAAAGTGACTCGGTGGCAGGATATTACAATACTTTTATCGTGTTTTCTAATAAACTAAAGTATTATCTTAAAATCTAAAAGTGCTTTATTGTTGTACAAATGAATACGCAATACATAGCATACATGACACAGTTTAATAACCTTTAACCTTCGTGTAATCAACTTAACGGAAAAAGGTGGCCACTTTTTTTCGTTAAGTTGCTCACTCATAGTTCAATTGTTATATCATATTCTCTATAAATTGAGTTCATTTGTACAACAGTAAAGCGCTCGTAGATTTTAAGATAATACTTTAGCTTATTCGAAAACACAATAAACGAATTGAGGGCGCCACTGGACGCTCGGCGCCCTCGGTGCTCTGGAAAAATCTTACTTGAGAGAAATAGGTTTGTCTCAAGCTTCAATTTTGTTATTGAATATTATCAGTGTAGGCTTTGGACTAGTGCTTGGAATGACGTAGTTTTGTTTGTAACCACATTTTGTTTTCTAAGTAGCGCCAGCTGTGACGTAGAAGAAACTTGTTTATTTATTTTCGCAGTAAATAGTTAGCAAAAAGTAACAAAAATAGTCTTAAAGAAGTTCCTGTAATTCGAAGCGTATTATGATTCGAGTAGGTATTAACAAGTCTAACCTAACCTAACCTACATAATTAATGTTTAAAATATCCTGAAAACATCATTTTTTCAGCAGAAAATTGCGTTCAATGAAATGATACAATCAATTGAGTGAAATTGTGGGTTACCTTATTTATAACTGAACCTTATTGTAAAGCGAATACGAGCTACCATTGTGTTAACGATATGATTACCGAAGCAAGATGGAATAGTAACGCCTATGTTCTATGGAATTATAGACCTCTACATTTCCGTGTCGTTGCCGGGTTAGAATAGTGCCACTCCATGTCTTCCCGTGGATGTCGTAAGAGGCGACTCAGGGAATAAGGGCTTGTAGTATTGTTAGGCGATGGGCTTGCAACCTGTCACTAATACACTAGTAAACTTCTTGGCCTGATTGTGCAAAATGTGGTTACAGAATTATCAACAAGTCTTTTTAGAGTTGTTGGTGTTTCTGTAGCTCTGCCTACCCCACTCTGGGAATGAAGGCGTGACGTTATGTATGTATGTATATTTCCCATTAGTCGCTTAAGTGTTTGAAATACAAATATCTCTACTACATGTAACTTTTATGTACATGTCAAAGTAAATAAGAAAAAGAAAACGAGTTCGCTACACTAATACGCTTAAGAAACAAAATAAAGGAGAAACTTACTCAACTAACTTGGGGTTCCGTAGTCAAATGGCAAAAACGGAACCATAATTTAGTTGAATCTGTCACCTTTTACGAAGGGACTATAATCTTTTTATTTTTTAAACGACACGCACTTGCGTGGTTTTTTTAGACATGTATAATGGGTACACTACATAATCCCAAAGAGTAATAATTCCGAATTGATAAAAATTCCGAATTTTCATAATTCCGAATACAATTTTATTATTGAAGACTTTATTTTTTGATATCGCTTATAATCAAACCTAACCTAACCTACATACCTATATCAACTAAATTATATCAACAAAACTGCCTGTTAGAAATTGTTTCTCGAACAAGAATGAAGTGTATACACACACACTATGTGTACACATATGTGAGAAATCTTATCAGTAAGGTGTTCCATAACAGTGAATTTTCTAAGAACATTGCGTAAGACAAGTTATTCCGTTGTTTATGCGAAGCGAGATCGAGGGGTTACTATGACTCTTTCTCTAAGCGTAAATTGAACAGCATATCGACGTCATGGTAACCCTCCTGGGTTTATTTTTCTTCTTTTAATGTACATAACATTTATAAATAGACTACTACCTCGCCAAACTGACAGTGCAGATTTTAGACGAGACCACGCTTATGTTGCACTTAAATTGCTATGCACCTAATGAAAAAAATTATAATTAACTAGTGAAAACCTTTAGGGAAATCTTGCCCTAAGGCAGTCTATCTAGCAACATCTTTTCAGTGTATTATACTCTCTTAACCACTCAATTTCATTACCTACATATTTTAACGTACATACATACATTAAACCACGCCTGTTTTCCAGAGGCGTAGGCAGAAACCACTTCCTTCCACCTGCTACGATCCTGACAAATATTTTTCGCTTCTTCCACATTCATACATCGAGTCATGCATGCATGTCGGTTTCGGGTAGGTACTTAAGATTCGCCCCTTCCAGTATTTCTCTGATTTGATTCAAAAAATTATGCCTAGCGCGGCCTCTTCCGAACTTCTTACTCACTTTTGCACTGAATATCTCTTTCGTCAATCTTCTTTCATCCACCCTTTCCAAAAAACCGAACTATCGAAGCATGCCCTTTTCAATCTTAGTCACTACATCTTCTTTCAGTCCACACGTCTCTCTGATCTTTTCATTCCTTACTCTATCAATCTTAGTCACTACATCTTCTTTCAGTCCACACGTCTCTCTGATCTTTTCATTCTTTACTCTATCAATCTTAGTCACTACATCTTCTTTCAGTCCACACGTCTCTCTGATCTTTTCATTCTTTACTCTATCAATCTTAGTCACTACATCTTCTTTCAGTCCACACGTCTCTCTGATCTTTTCATTCTTTACTCTATCAATCTTAGTCACTACATCTTCTTTCAGTCCACACGTCTCTCTGATCTTTTCATTCTTTACTGTATCAATCTTAGTCACTACATCTTCTTTCAGTCCACACGTCTCTCTGATCTTTTCATTCTTTACTGTATCAATCTTAGTCACTACATCTTCTTTCAGTCCACACGTCTCTCTGATCTTTTCATTCCTTACTCTATCAAACTTGATCATATCACACACGGCAGTCAGGTGAATAGTCCAATACTTATAGTCCTTATAGAGCAGAAGCATGGCACTAGATCGGTGTCTGCGGGTAAGTATGAAGTACCTCGTGTAAACAACTATTTTGGAGATAGAATGCTAGCTAAACGACTTCCGTACCTTCTAAATACCTTGCCCGAAGACATTCGACACGAGCCACATAGGCTTAAATTTAAAAAAGCTTTGAAAAAGTACTTACTCCAAACACTTTAGTGACATTTGCTTAAAAGCAAATGCCGCTCAAGTGTTTTAGTACAACGCTTCATTTGAATACATTATGCAATTACATATAACACCTAATATATTTAAATACGTAGAAATCATAAGTGTTAAATATTGTGATAGATAGATAGTATTTATAGAGACTCGCACCTGCAGACAAACTGTTAAAACAGTTTTGCAGGGAAATGCAATAGATTGTGTTCTATCCCATTGTTTAGTAATAATAAATAATTAAAAAAACCGGGCAAGACCATGCTCAGTGTAGGGTTCTGAAGCCGTTAAGTACTACAAACATAAAAATGAACAAGTAATAACTAGTTTTCTATTTAAAGTCAATTGGTGACGTCTTAGATGATTTTACTGGCTATAAACACTTTAATCGCCTGTATCTCAAGAACCAATGATCTCTACTTAGTCGTGAGTTTAAGATTTTTTTCAGATTTTGGTATGTGTAGCTTTGGCTGTAGGGTGGTAAAAAATAGAGCTTTAAAGCTTAATATTTCATAAACGGATCACTTGATCGAAAAATACTTTTCACAAACCTACGATGTTTTTGAAAGACCTATCCAACGACACCCCACACTACGGGGGGACGTTACGTGTAGGGGAGGTACCCTAAAAAAAACGTTACGTTTTCTTGGACCACTTTGTTTGCGTGACTAATATGTATATTCATGCCAAATTACACCTTTCTAATACTAAGAGTCTCTTCGCTAGGCTGCGGACGGACGGATGGACGGACAAGGCGAAAGTATAAGGGTTCCTAGTTTGACTACGGAACCCTAAAAATCAATAAAAAGGTTTCATACCACACTTACCACGTATTTTTGGGATCAGAAATGTATTTGTTCTTCTCCCATAACAGTTTTTAGCATAGTTTATGGCCGTGTTTATCGCGTGACTAATCGTGGACCAAACATCCGTCACCTTCTGACAAGTCTGCCCTCCTAAGATAATAAGCAGTATCTCTAATTCAAAAGCCAAAGGAAATTCAATCCTATCCCGTTGTTAATAAGGTTACATTTGCTATAGGAGTTTTGTCTGAGATACAACCATTTGTGTTAACAGGGTGAGAGTGACGGATGCTTTATCTGCCGCGATAAACGCGACCGCAGTACGGGCCCAGCACGCTTAGCACAAGTCGTATTTTCTCGCTTGTCGCTCAGTGCATCTCTATCGTTACAGACTAGATAGAAAGGGAGATCCGAGCGACAAACAATTCGCGGACAACTTGTGCTAGCTCTCCAGGTATGGGAGACTGGTATCAATTGCTTATTGTCTCCAAGTTTTGTACAGTAGAATTATTTTGAGTTTACCACTGAGAGATGGATTGCCCTTATTTAATTTTCAGCTTTAATATCATACAAATAAAATAGGTTTTACTAAATCGGTAAACGTGGGTAACAGTAATTGCTTTATTAGTATGAAATAAAGTTGAAAATAAAATGACGGCAAACTCTCTGTCACTGGTAAACTTACAGTAATCGTACAGGGCCTCTATTCAGGTGCGTTAAAACGCTATCGTGTTTGACACGTTTAAGAATCGTTTATGTCACAGTCGCCATTATTGTAAATGACATAAGGGTTATCAAAACGTTGACCATACGGAAACAGGTCAAAAACGATATCGTTATAACGCAGTTGAATAGAGGCCCTGGGCCTCTATTCAGGGCCTCTATTCAGGTGCGTTAAAACGATATCGTGTTTGACATGTCTAAGAATCGTTTATGTCACAGTTGCCATTATTGTAAATGACATAAGAGTTATCAAAACGTTGAAAATACGGAAACAGTTCAAAAACGATATCGTTATTACCTTGTAGAATTCCAGCCCAGGTGCGTTAACGATATCGTGTTTGACACGTTTAAGAATCGTTTATGTCACAGTCGCCATTATTGTAAATGACATAAGAGTTATCAAAACGTTGACAATACGGAAACAGGTCAAAAACGATATCGTTATAACACAGTTGAATAGAGGCCCTGGGCCTGACCGACGTTACTTAACTTTTTTTAAATAGAAACTGGAATAACGTAATTTGTCTATTGCGTTGTAGATTTGGAGTTACGTAATAAGTACATGTTAATAAATGAATAATAACTTAACTATTAATCCTTGTTCTGCCTTGCGGTTGCCGGGTTAGAATAGTGACACTCCAAGTCTTCCCGTGGATGTCGTAAGAGGCGACTAAGGGAATAAGGGCTTGTAGTACTGTTAGGCGATAGACTTGCAACCTGTCACTAATACAATAGTAAACATCTTAGCCTGTTTGTGCAAAATGTGGTTACAGAATTATCAACATGTCTTTTTAGAGTTGTTGGTGTTTCTGTAGCTCTGCCTACCCCACTCTGAGAATGAAGGCGTGATGTTTGTATTTACGAATGTCCTAGGGGCAATTTAAAACTATTGGTGTCTTTCTTTTTCCAAACAGTATACAGAGAGAAATATGAAGTCTTGTCGATTGTACCGTACCCAAAGAAAAAGTTGTAAATTTTATCGACTTGTATAGAAGTATGAGATAGAATGATCTGTCGAGTTCACCGGATAGGTCTGTATTTAAGAGATTAAAACGGACAAACACATCATATTGTTATTATTATCTCGTCGAGGGGAAAGGTTAAAACAGATAATGATTTACGTACATTTCATGAAGAGACAAACAAATTTGAAGAATTATATCTTATTCTGTGAATCTTAACATTCAGTTTCCTTAATATTTTACTGATATAACGTTAGTATATTTAGGGTAACGTACTGACGTGACTTTAAAAGACTTCGCTTCAAATCAAATCAAGTCAAATCAAAATATTGATTATACCGTTATGGGTTCTACAGAGGAAGTTATAAATATTAATAGTTCTCCATATTCTACCTAATAAAGGCGTACAAAATTATCAGTCTTAGGTCTAATAAAATTCTAGTTTTCATTTTTTTTTTGTATGTTAAGGAGAAGGCACCCGAGCACTCCACCCACCACCACCTGATGGTAGGTGGAATCTGAGACCCATAGACATTTGAATTCTCAAGACTATAATCCTAAGACCTCAAATGCGTTGCCAACCCTGAGGACTAAGATGGAATGCCTCATGCTAGTAATTTCACCGGTTGTCTCATCCCCACACCGGAACACAACAATGCGAACACTGTTTCTTGGCGGATGGTTAATGGATAAGATGTTAATATGCATGTTAAAGGCTTAATTTATTTGAAATTAGCCAATAATACATATATTATACAATTTCTGATACACTTTTTTTTACTAGCCAATGTGCTGCGTGCTGATACATAAGCTGCGCAATGTACACTGAAATGTCATCTGTCACCTGTCATTGTCGTGTTGGTGAAATAGGGGGCAGGTCAGGGCCTGTTTACAAAACGATAAAACCATGCCTTTGACGTGTTTTTGTATTGTTTTTGACTCGGCTGCCATTACTGTCAATTAAATAAGAGTCATCAAAACGTTGACATTACGGAAACGGTTTACATTCATCTGGCATAACTTTTTTGTGTTTGACCTTAAAGTATGTATTTATGTAAACACTTTATTGTACTAAAAACAGAAATTCAAATACAATGTTCACAGAATAGGGACGTACAAAGGCGAACTTATCCCATTTTGTACGTATGTCCGACTCTATGTTCTCCCATAGAGGCTGGATAGATGGGCTGATTTCAAGCGAGGTGTCGCAACGCAAGTGGCACAAGGTACTTACATAAAAAAAAAAAACAATATGGTGAAATTAAAAATATAGACAACACTATCAAAATGTATTTTTCCTGCTCCTGTACTTTAATCTGTCATTTATATAGTCACGAACACTAATATAAGAATATAGATAATATGTTCGCAGAACATTCCGTAGAAAAGTCTATCTAGTCTATTCCCCTTAACAGCCTAGCTGCCAAAGCTTACACCTAGGTTAATTTGACCAATGAAAATACTTCTCCAAATTAATCCACCAATCACAATACACATTGACTGTCAATCGGAACGTTAGGTTCTATTTGGTATGTAAACTCTTTTACTAATTTAACTCTTTAAAAAAAAACATGGTATCAATCAACCAGAATGCAGCTATATTAAACATCGACGAATCAGGTAAAAGAATTCATTTCTCAAATCATTAGGTGTTAAAATACTCGTGGCGTCTTGCTTTACGATGTTCGCCTGCGGCTCACATCGTAACCACACCACTCGTAAATTTAGGACATTTGTCAAAGTGACTTTAGACTTTAGATGACTTACACAAGGTTCTTTTTTGAAGTAGTAAAATTTGACGTGGGCCTCAGGAGGATATACATACAACCATCACTGTAAAACAATTATTCCAAAGTGGCTTCAAGGAAAAACATATAATGAAACTGAGCGACTATTAGTTTATAACTAAAAATTGGCTCACAATCACTCCCACATACACACACATGCACACACTTTCACACACACACTTACACGCACGCATGCACCCACACACACACACACGCGCACACACACACACACACACACATACACCCAAGTTAATAACATGGTAAATTTAAATTTATTAAGCTAAGTATAATTTATGTCGATTGTAGGAAGAGCGAGGTGTCTCAGGTGTCCCAACACAGGCTTTGTAAGCCTAAAGGGAGGCCTCATCAACTGTAAATCTACGAACTTGCTAAATAGTAATAAATACATTTTGTTTTTTTTTTTTTTTTTTTTTTAACTGTTGCATAAACTACTATAATCGATGTCTTGACATAATGGTACCTATGAGCCATAATTGTTTTATAGAATACCTATATAATTTATCTTTTTATCTTTTGTTGTTAATATAGCAACGTCTTAGCAACAGCCGTTATCGAAGTTCAATAATATTTTGCATTGTTTTTCGTTCTTTTTATCAATTTTGGCACCTGTCTTACGATAAAGATAAAATACATTAAAACCGGTACTACTTACATACATAACATCACGCCTACATTCCCAGAGTGGGGTAGGCAGAGCTACAGAAATACCAACAACTCTAAAAAGACTTGTCGATAATTTTGTAACCACATTTTGTACATTCAGGCCAAGAAGTTTACCAGTCTATTAGTGACAGGTTGCAAGCCCATCGCCTAATAGTACAAGCCCTTATTCCCCTCTTACGACATCCACGGGGAGACATGGAGTGGCACTATTCTAACCCGGCAACCACACGGGGCACTACTACTTATTATTAAAATACTAGCGGCCCGCGAGTGACTTCACTCCGCTACAAATTGTCTTTCCTGTGGTCAATAGTTAAAGGATTGTGTGCATATAAGTTTTTTTATATGATAGGTCTAAAGCAGCCCTAACGCCGTTTATGCGGGAATGGGCTTAGCCAAAAAATTAGGCCTTAAAAACGTTAACTTCCGGCGTGTCCACAGGAAGGACGCTAACCAAAACCTGTATATGACCCAACGGACAAGTAACTTATAAATTTATAATATTTAATGCATAGATTTGTTTCAGACTATTAATAAGCCATGGACCTGGAAAATGCAAACTGCAAGCGTCGAGTGTCGGAGTGCACCGACATCGCGGACATGGAGGTGTGTCCCATCGAACGACCAATCAAGATCGACCAGTAAGTTTACACCATGAGTTTACAATGTACTTACTAGCGACTCGTATGCTCAATCCCTCTCACTCTATTACAATACTATGAGGGACAGAACATAGTCACTGTAAACATGATGAGGATTCCGAACAATCTTACACAAATTATGAGGTTATACAGGGCGTCCCACGGCTATGCCACATGGAAGGAAAGTACCTTGAATATTGTAGATGGAACATTTTACTGAAAGAAGACATTATTTTAATTAAAAAAACAATTTAAACTGCATTCATAGATATTTAAATAATTACATGCTTGAACCGGGAATCGAACTCGTTACACGAGAAAAATAATTACCCTGTAGCTTTATCATACCGATCGAAAGGCTTTATCATCAGGATTATTTTTTGTTAAATAACATAGTGTCAGAAATAAAAGGAAGACCATGAATTTTACCATTTACCAGCAAACTTCTTGGCCTGCTTGTGCAAAATGTGGTTACAGAATTATAAGCAAGTCTTTTTAGTGTTGTTAGAATTTCTGTAGCTCTGCCTATTCACTCTGGGAATGAAGGCGTGATTATGTATGTAAGTATGTACACATTTTTCGCATGTGTTGGTTGAATTTTCAAAACAGTACGACCTGATTTCTGCATTTCTGATTAAATAGATGAGTGTTTACAAGTTCATACACTCATACATACATTCGGCTAACAAGTACAGCCCAGCCAATGTAGCCCTTCTAGCGATTAATTCCTCTACTGAACATAAAAATATTTCCCTTTTAGTGAGATCACTGGCCTGGACAAGCTAGTCGAGGAGCTGCACGCCATCTTCTCCCATGACCACGTGAACGTGCAGTGCGTCCAAAAGCTGATGTTGGGGTACAGGAGCGATCCCAAGGACTGGAGGAGGTTCGCCAAGTTCGACCGCTATCGGTAAGTGATTTTACGGGGCTTAAATCTGGTACGGACGACTTTTCGCACCTTCAGTAGAACAAGGACACAACGTACAATGAGACTAAAGGGAAAATTGTGCCCTTGTTCGGTAGAACAAAGGCACAATCTACAATGTGACTAAAGAGGAAAGTGCGTTTTGGTGTAGACTGTAATGTTTAATTTAGCTGTAGGATTTTGTATTAGTAGGTTGGGAATTGAAAGAAACAAAGATAGAATATTCAGGGTGGTTTATTTGGCTCCGCCCTTGATAAAATTTATAATGGATGTAAGTTCGTATATTTATTATATGTGTTTTAGAGTATCTTGCCAAAAAATTATAGATTAAACAATTCCTTTTTATATAGAGTAGAAATTAGAGTTAGTAAATCTGAAATGGACTCAGCTGATATAAGCAGTGCGGTTTCGCTTCGGTAGGCGGAGTTGAAATTCAAGCTTCACCGGCGTAGAAAGCTGACCGTGAATAAGCTATAGCCCGTGCAATGGCCGTGTCCGTAGTAAGTTCCTCCTTAAAAAAAAGAAATGTATACATTACAAGACGCGTTGTCTTGTAATGTAAGTATACATTTCTTTTTGATTCATGCAAGTAGATAATACAGATTGCCTTCGTTAAAAAGGGACGAACAAGTACCACCCGACTTCTCAACATCACAGATCATCATCACTCTCCTGCCCTTATCCCAACTTATTTGGGGTCGGCGCAACATGTCTTTTTCTTCCATACTTCTCTATTAGTCGCCATCTCGGTAGTCACTCCCTTTCTAGCCATATCATCTTTCGCACAGTCCATCCATCGTTTCTTTGGTCTTCCCCTTCTCGTACAGGCATCCACATTCATACTTAAGACTTTCCTGACGATATTTTCCTCATCCCTCCGCCTCACATGCCCATATCACGACAACCAATTTCCACACAACTTTTCAGTCACCAGTGTCACTTTCAGACTTCCTCTTATATACTCATTTCTTATTCTATCCATTCGCGTAACACCACACATCCCCCTTAGCATTCTCATCTCAGCTGAATGCAATTGCCTTTCATTCATTCCTTTCAACATCGCAGATATAACAATCAAATATTATTTCATTATTTATCAGTGATCGTTGTCAACAGAGTCTAATATCCTTGATGTGATGCGATAGTGCGATTGTTTATGGTTTGCCGAAACATTGTGTTATGAATCAATGCTCATGCCAATTTTAGAATTCCTTTATAGATAAAATAGCGACACATCTTACAGAGCCTGCCCTAGCCAAAATGCTTTCGCTAACTAGCGTTTCGTTTTTAAACCAATCGCGTCACTGGTAGATCTCGTCATATGAAAAGTCACGTGACGCGATTGGTTTAAAAACCAAACGAATAGAGCTAGTTATCAAACGCATCTTGGCAGGGCCTCTGGGCATTTTTCTTCTCGGATATATTATTATTGCCTAGGCCTGGAAGGTAAGGGATTGCCTAATGAGGTGTTTAGGGGGTGGTGTTTACATACATAAAATCACGCCTTCATTTCCATAGTGGGGTCGGCAGAGCTACAGAAATACCAACAACTCTAAAAAGACTTGTTGATAATTCTGTTACCACATTTTGCACAATTAGGCTAAGAAAATTACTAGTGTATTAATGACAAGTTGCAAGCCCATCGCCTAACAGTACTACAACTACAAGCCTTAATTCCTTTAGTCGCCTCTTACGACATCCACGGGAAGACATGGAGTGGCGCTATTCTAACCCAGATGACATGACATTATGACATGTCATATTGTTTTTAATTCGGCCGCTGTATGGGTTATACATAGATTTAGGTTACTGTCTTTCCTGTGGACACACAGAAAGTAATTTTTTTTAAGGCCTAATTTTCTACCTAAGCCTATTTCCGCAAAAACGCCGTCAGGACTGCTTTAGACCTATCATATAAAAACAACTTATATGAACATAAGCTCTTAACTATTGACCACAGGAGAGGCAACTTTTGTTTTTAAGAGTGTGTATGACCCATAAGTACTATCAAATAAATAAGGATTATGATAACATTAAACAATACGATAACGTAGTAAAGAGCAATATTGGTGTGCCGAGTAGAAAAGAGGTGTTATCTAAAGTTTAAACCTAAACCAGGCCTCCAATAGATAAGATACTTAGAAGTGCTTCTGTACCTATATCTTATCTGTGCAAAAACGAAAGACAATAATTTTGTTTTGACAAAAATTATCTAGAGGTGTATGACGACACGTTAGCCTTGTTTTTAGCTAGCGTTCCGGGTATCGGCAGATATTTGTGTAATGAGCACGAGTATTTGTTCCTGAGTCTTGGATGTTTTCTATGTAGTTTAAGTATGTATTTTTCTATATAAGCATGTTTATCGTTGTCTAGTACCCATAGTACAAGCCTAGAGCTATATTAGGGACTAGGACAAAATGTGTGAGATTGTCCCGTGATATTTATTTATTTATAAAACGTATTTGTTAGTCTACT
This sequence comes from Acleris holmiana, assembly GCA_949316455.1. NCBI lineage: Eukaryota > Metazoa > Arthropoda > Insecta > Lepidoptera > Tortricidae > Acleris > Acleris holmiana. The sequence continues at coordinate 2,101,190 of OX438788.1, forward strand.
CTGTGGCATCGTAGCTCCCAAATGGATGGACGGATATGGGTGGGTTTTAGGGTTCCGTAGTCAAAAGGAACCCTTATGGTTTCACCATGTCCTTCTGTCCACCCACGGTTTAACTCGGAGATTATTCATACGACAAAGTAGTAATTTGATTTACGCCAATAAAGTTGTAAAATAATAACAAAAAGAAAAATGTGGCTAAAACTCGGCCGTAATTATTGTCAAGTAAATAAGAGCTATTATAACGTTGACAAGACTAACATGTCAAAAGCAATATTGTTTTCCCGTGTTGAGAATAGAGCTACAGGGCCTCTATTCAATTGCGTTATAACGATATCGTTTTTGACCTGTTTCCGTATTGTCAACGTATTGATAACTCTTCTCTGTCATTTACAATAATGGCGACTGTGACATAAACGATTCTTAAACGTGTCAAACACGATATCGTTTTAACGCACCTGAATAGAAGCCCTGTTCAGCTGTAGGCCCTTGACAGTCCGAAACCTGTGAAGAAATTAACTTTAAAAGAGACTGATAGTCTACCATTGTGTTTTAATGCATTCGCGGCTTTCACGAAACACAGTTAAAATTAAAAAATATATTAAATGGCTTCCTTCGTCAACGTCGCAAGATTAGATTACTTTTATCGTTTATAATATTCTGTACGATGCACTTTCCCGTGAGTACCTAAAATATCTCTTTATATATTTGGGTCCCACCCACGTTATAGCTACGATTCCCTGAAAATCTCTCATTTTCTATCCCTCTTCACTGCACTGGCTCATGTCCAGCTCTTTCGCCCTTCAGGCAGCATGACTTTGGAACGAATTTTCCCTTAAAATCAAACAAGCTCCAAAGAAGTTTTCCTTTAAAAGAATGTTCGCGAATTTTTTAACGGGTATAATTGGCATCATCTTGATTTTATGATTGCCTTATCTGTATTATTGGTTATCTCCATATTACTTATATAAAATAAATTTATACTATACATGTATGTATTATTTTATGTGCAATGATATGTATTTATATACTTATTAATATGTAAGTATATGTGTATAGACTTTCTGCTTTGCCAAAAGGTTAACTAGTAGGAATACCTTACGTAATCAAGTTCGCCTTTTGTATAATTATTCTAATGTGCAATAGAGATTAAAGTAATTTATAAAAAATAATTACATACATACACACTATCACGCCTTCATTCCCAGAGTGGAGTAGGCAGAGCTACAGAAATACCAACAACTACAAAAAAGTTGTTGATAATTCTGTAACTACATTTTGCACAAACAGGCTAAGATGTTTACCGGTGTATTAGTGACAAGCCCATCGCCTAGCAGTACTACAAGCCATTACTCCCTTAGTCGCCTCTTACGACATCCACGGGAAGACCAGGGGGTCTAACATGGTCGTGTTTATCGATGTGGATTAACGTGGATCTGTCACTTTCTGACCAGTATGTCAGTTCGAGTGACGGAATCGGAATTTATCCACATCGACAAACACGACCATGTTAGGCCCCATGGAGTGGCACTGTTCTAAACCGGCAACCAAGCGGGCAAAAAAAATATTAAAGGCGATAATTATAATTTAACTTGTTTATGGGTTATTAATAAATTGAAAATCTCCACTTCTTCCTCAGCTACACGCGGAACTTGGTAGACGCTGGTAACGGAGCCTTCAACATCATGATCCTCTGCTGGGGAGCTGGACACGCATCCCCGATCCACGACCACGCTGACTCCCACTGTTTCATGAAGATGCTGTCTGGAAGTCTAGAGGAAGTCAGGTAAGCGAGGGTTTGGAGTAGGTCTTGATGGACCATAACGTAGTTGTTGTGGCTGTTATCCACAACTCCACGACTATTTATTTATTAAATATTTATTGCACAAAAGAATACACTTAATGAGAACCTATCATTTAAGTTTCACAAATGATTCATTTCACAAACGGGTCACATATTTAGGTTACCGTCTTTCCTGTGGACACACCGAAAGTTAACGTTTTTAAGGCCTAATTTTCTGGCTAATCCCGTTCCCGCAAAAACACCGTCAAGACTGCTTTAGACCTATCATATAAAAACATAACTTATATGCACACAAGCTTTTAACTGTTGACCACAGGAGAGACAACTTTTGTTTTTAAGAGTGTGTATGACCCAAACATATCATTCGACAACCCGTGTTTTTTCCCGAAACTGTAAATAATTCTGGATTTATTTCAGGACCAACGTGTAGAAACCTATAGGTTAGGTTAGGTTACATACATACATAAAATCACGCCTTCATTCCCTGAGTGGGGTAGGCAGAGCTACAGAAATACAAACATCTCTAAAAAGACTTGTTGACAATTCTGTAACCACATTTTGCACAAACAGGCTAAGATGTGTACCAGTGTATTAGGGACAGGTTGCAAGCCCATCGCCAAACAGTACTACAAGCCTTTATTTCCTAAGTCACCTCTTCAGACATCCACGGGAAGACATGGAGTGGCACTATTCTAACCCGGCAACCACACGGATCCGGGAGTTGGATTATACAAAATCGATAAAAGAGCCAGTAGGAGCGAGTTCTATGATGTGCATTTTAAGTTTTAATTTAAAACTTCCGACTATCAAATTTGATAATTTTCTAACCATAAAATCAATCTCTTTCTCTCTCTGCTATCCTAGTACTCCTCCGTGGAGCTTAGGCGTAATAATACTTCTCTCCAGACTCTGGAGTCCAGAGTCTCCAGGGCTTGTGCTTTCTTGGCCAGGTCACCTAACTCCTTCCCGGTTTACTAGCTTCCAACGTGATCAACCTCATAAAAATAATAGAGGTTATTGGTAAACCGTTCATAATATCTTTATGACTTCTTATCAAGACGAAACCAGTTAGAAGGTTAAACACTATTTGTTTATAGTGAGGAATATTGTGCCACAGGTCAGCATTGGAGATAAGAGTGTTTGTAGTCACACCGAATAACTTTAAACATTTACAGGTCAGTAATAAAAGGGATATAGGCGTCTAGAATTTTCTTCCTGTATTCATCATCCATAAACTGTCCACTAGAAAGAACCTGTCCCAGAGAATCTCGACGACGTTCGGGTTTTTTTTATGTTAAGGAGAAGGCACACGAGCACTCAGGCCACCTGATGGTAAGTGGAATCTGAGACCCGTAGACATTTCCCAAGCCTATAATCCTAAGACCTCAAATGCGTTGCCAACCCTGAGGACTACGATGGAATGCCTCTAAGCTAGTAATTTCACCGGTTGTCTTATCCCCACACCGGAATACAACAATGCGCACATTGTTACTTGGGGTTTTTAGGGTTCCGTACTCAAAGGGTAAAAACAGGACCCTATTACTAAGACTCCACTGTCCGTCTGTCTGTATTTCACCAGGCTGTGTCTCATGAACCGTGATAGCTAACAGTTTAAATTTACATAAATGATGTTTTTCTCTTGTGGCTATAAAAACAAATACAACCGGTGACATTACTAGCATAGAGGCATTCCATCGTAGTCCTCAGGGTTGGCAACGCATTTGAGGTCTTAGGATTATAGTCTTGAGAATTCAAATGTCTATAGGTCTCAGATTCCACTTACCATCAGGTGGCCAGAGTGCTCGTGTGCCTTCTCCTAAACATAAAAAAAAAACAATAAAATAACAGGCGATTAAAATGTTTATACCTACTTACATCATCTAAGACGGCACCAAATGACTCCCTCTGCAACTGAGGTGACTTTTTTAGAAACATTCTACTGAGATGGAGTATGTCAGACGTCATTTTTGATAAAACATAGAAAAAATACTAATGGGTCAATGAAAAGTATTGTTTATTTAGTGTATAGCATGATTATTTAATTTTTATGTGGAATTTATAACAAGCATGTATATGGGCTTCTAAATAAAAAAAATGACATTAACTTGAACAAGGTAAAAAATCTGGAGTTTTTAACATAGGTTAGTTTATAATGCCCCGAGTCTTTAGGAGAGGTTGCTGAGCGATACAGACCTATTTCACGCTATAAAGCGATTTTTTTTTGGGGGTGTCTGAAAGACGTCACGTCAGTCGCAGAGGGTTTAAATAGAAAATTAGTTATTACATGTTGATTTTTATGTTTGTCTTAACGGTTTCGGAATCCTATACTGAGCATGGTTCGACATGCTAATGCCCGGTTTTACATTACATCATTGGGCCCCAGAAACACTTTCGCAAACAACCGGTATTCCAACCCCAAAAGGGGCAAAATTACTTTAATTACCACTTTTGATTTATATTGTGAAGCGATTCTTCTAAAAAAACGTTTAATTTATAGCTATGATAAGTAGTTTTCCGTTTCTTGCGTTTATATACCTACACGATAGTGATATGAGGTAGCAAGCGGTCAACGCTCAGAGAATGGTCGAGACAAAAGACATTGAAATCGTTTAATCAACAATAACAGTCACTTGATTTATCCTGTGACTTCATCTTTTGATTACCACTTCGACGGTGGAAATTTCAAATGTCGTAAGGGACATTTTGTCGTAAGTACACTAAATATACCATTGAAGTCAGTATTTTTTTTCTATCTATTTGTTGTATTGAAATTTCGATATGACTTCTAATAAAAAAGTTATGAGTTGGTCAAAGTTTGTCGTAACTTCCTAATATTTAAAACACTATGTTGTATCGGTCAAATATTTTTGTATAACGTCTTGTTTCATTAAGCGCAATATCGTATATCTCAATATTTTTAAAATTCCTATGTTGTAAGGCACTAAAAAGAATACATTTTGTCAGATAAATACTGTGTTTTCGGAGGTGTAACACACATTTTCTTCTTATTTTTTTGTTGTAAGGGACACTATTTCCTAAACCACTGTATTTATGGATGTCCAATTAAAAAATTAGGGTAGGCGAAGTTATTTAAAAAGTATGCTTCCAAGAATCATCTTAATGGGATGAGTAGTTTCCAAGTTATGAATTTAAAAAAGTGGAATTTTGTTTTCTGGCTCCCCTGAAAAGTAAGCGTTTGTCCCTTACGACATTTGAAATTTCCACCGTCTTGTTATAGGGTTTCCCGCCTTTTCTATTCTAAAAAGTGGGTTACGGCATCTATCGGGGGTCAGTGGTTTCCTCTTGGGAAGCACTGGTAGAATTTTCATGTGTAAAAGGGTGAATCAACTTTTAAGGTACTCCCCAATTTTCGACATGTCTCACTATGTCACCTTAATTTGGTAGAATGCAATATTTTTTTTGATATGGTCAATATATTGAATAAATCAGACAATTAAACTTACTTTCTAGCTGACAATTTTAAAAATTCTTCTATGATTTACACAAATATATCGGGTAACGCAGGGGACGACGTTGTCCCCGGGTTTTGTATGAAAAACGTGCATTTTCCACTGCGTTACCATGTTTTTACAAAATTATAGAATTGGTTTATGATTATGAATAGTGAAATCCGAAAATCTGAGTATCTAATCTTAACATGTGTAAACCATTATCAATCTCACATATTCTAGTAAGTTTTTATTAGCGTGTAGAAAAGGAGGACTTTAAAAGTTAATTCACCCAAAAGTGCCTGGTAGATCACGTCATACGAAAAGTCACGTGATCTTCCAGTCACACGAGTGGTTTAAAAACCAAACGAACTTGGCTCTGAACTTAACTTTTATCTTAGTCTTTTTATTTTTTATCTGTAGCACGAACCCATAAACACTGAATTTCCGTACGTTATTCTACGTAGACTTCCTCCATTCGTAAAACTAAAGAAGGCGGTTGACTGCAATGTCGAAGTATTCTTCACTCTATTAGTAACCACTTCACTACATAGTATAAAACAAAGTCGATTGCCGCTGTCTGTCCCTATGTATACTTAGATCTTTAAAACTACGCAACGGATTTTGATTCCGTTTTTAGGGTTCCGTAGCCAAATGGCAAAAAACGGAACCCTTATAGATTCGTCATGTCTGTCCGTCTGTCCGTCCGTATGTCACAGCCACTTTATTCCGTAACTATAAGAGCTATACTGTGGAAACTTGGTAAGTAGATGTATTCGGTGAACCGCATTAAGATTTTCATACAAAAATAGAAAAAAAACAATAAATTTTTGGGGTTCCCCATACTTAGAACTGAAACTCAAAAATTTTTTTTTCATCAAACTCATACGTGTGGGGTATCTATGGATAGGTATTCAAAAATGATATTGAGGTTTCTATTATAATTTTTTTCTAAACTGAATAGTTTGCGCGAGAGACGCTTCCAAAGTGGAAAAATGTGTGTCCCCCCCCCCGTAACTTCTAAAATAAGGGAATGATAAATGTAAAAATAATATATGATGTACATTACCATGCAAACTTCCACCGAAAATTGGTTTGAACAAGATCTAGTAAGTAGTTTTTTTTTAATACGTCATAAAAACATTGATCAAAGCTACAACGAACTTTTATATTATGTTACTTGCTGCTACGGAACCCTTCATGGGCGAGTCCGACTCGCACTTGGCCGCTTTTTTTTAATAGATAGAGTGATTCAAGAGGAAGGTTTATAAGTATAATACTTTAACCCGGAGCGAAGCGAGGGCGGGTCGCTAGTTAAGTATAAAATGCACCATACTCGTAAGACCGTTTTATGTGGTGGTAGGACCCTGTGCAGGGTCCGTCCGGATCGCTACCACCATCTTATCCATTAACCACCCGCCAAGCAGCAGAGCATTGTGTTCCGGTGTGAGGATAAGACAGCCGGTGAAATTACTAGCATAGACGCATTCCATCTTAGTCCTCAGGGTTGGCAACGCATTTGAGGTCTTGGGATTATAGTCTTGAGAATTCAAATGTCTATGGGTCTCAGATTCCACTTACCATCAGGTGGCCTGAGTGCTCGTGTGCCTTCTCCTTAACATAAAAAAATAAAAATAAAAGACTATATTAGTCACATTCTATTTGCAACCTTGTCGCATTTACTATGTTTGGTATTACGCGACAAACCTGGAGACTCGGGTGGCCATTTCTTTTTAGGGTTCCGTAGCCAAATGGGAAAAAACGGAACCCTTATAGATTTGTCATGTCTGTCTGTCTGTCCGTCCGTAATCCGTATGTCACAGTCACTTTTATCCGAAACTATAAGAACTACCTACACTGTTGAAACTTGGTAAGTAGATGTATTCTGTGAACCGTATTAAGATTTTCACAAAAAAATAGAAAAAAAAACATAAATTTTGGGGGTTCCCCATACTTAGAACTGAAACTCAAAAAAATATTTTCATCAAACCCATACGTGTGGGGATAGGTCTTCAAAAATAATATTGAGGTTACTAATATCATTTTTTTCTAAACTGAACAGTTTGCGCGAGAGACACTTCCAAAGTGTTGAAATGTGTGTGTCCCCCCCTGTAACTTCTAAAATAAGAGAATAATAGAACTAAAAAAAATATATGATGAACATTACCATGCAAACTTCCACCGAAAATTGGTTTGACGAGATCTAGTAAGTAGTTTTTTTTTAATACGTCATAAAAACATTGATCAAAGATACAACGAACTTTTATATTATGTTACTTGCTGCTACGGAACCCTTCATGGGCGAGTCCGACTCGCACTTAGCCGCTTTTTATTAAATCAAATCGTCGGTGGTGAAATGCGTCTTAACATAAGGTGCAAAATACACCTTAACAAGTGAGATAGTAAGGTATATTTTACAACTTATTGAATTTGTTAGATAAGAGATATTGCAGTATCACCGACGAAATGTAACATAGCATAAACCCTGCGAGGTTTTTCTATACATCTGGAGAAGCAGGCAGTTAGGCGACGACTTTGGCATCACGTCACGAATATTTGTTCCTGTGTTGGATGTTTCGTATGTTACAAAATAATCCGAAAAAAAGAAATTACAAAAGTAATGTCAACCCTCATTAAATAACGTCAGTTCAGTAGGTATACAGTATACTAGGGTTGACACTATTTTCGTAATTTCTTTTTTACGGATTATTTTGTAACATGTTGTATAAGTATGTTTATCGTTGTCTAGTACCCATAGTGGGTACGAGCCTAGAGCTTAGTTTGGGACTAGGTCAATTTGTGTGAGATCGTCCACTGACTTTTTTATGTCAAAATTGAACATACAGAGAATGCTACTAGTATTGTAAATGTGAAAGTTTGGATGGATGTTTGTTACTCAATCACGTCAGAACGGCTGAACAGATCCAGATAAAATTTTGGCACAGAGATAGAGTTTAGTCTGTAACAGGACATGAGGCTACTTTTTATCCAGAATAATTCTTAGTTCCTGTGGCAATAGCGAAAAATGACTTTCACGCGGACGGAGTCACGGGATACAGCTGGTTTCAAATTAAAAAATCTGTTGTAAAATTGTGATCCATAAAAGAGGTTAAAAAGGGATCTGGTTACATTGTACAAAATTCTAAACAAGCACATCGATATCTTTAGCAAAGTTATGTAGTTTAGTTTAGTTCCCAGATGTAGACCGAGAGCACAAAAAACACCTTTCTGACCAACTGGCTCACTTGTACAGGAGTTTTCTTCCTTGAACCGGTTGATGAGGTCCACAACGAAATAAATCAAAATGGCGTCGACATCGGGCCGGACTCACTGGGGAGTGATTCTCTCAGTACAGCGCTACGTCGATCTCAAAGGCGAAGTTTTATCCGCCAAATTTAACAAGTCCCGTCGGAGCGTACAGAACACATTTTAGCGCATGCCTTCTCAATTAGACAGCAGGCAGGTGAGTCGAATTCAGTGTCGTGTAAAGCTGCCTAATTAAGAAGGCACGCGCTTAAATGTGGTTTGTACGCTCCGGCGGGACTTCTTAAACTTGGCGGATAAAACTTCGCCTTTGAGATCGACGCAGCGCTGCTGTGTTGAGTTGAGAGAATCACACATTCAGGAATCCGGTTATTCGAGTAATTATAAATCATTTTAATAATCAGTAACAATTATACTCATAATTTGTCATATTAATATTTATATCTTGGTCTTTAGTATTTTTTACCCGTGTGGTTGCCGGGTTAGAATAGTGCCACTCTATTGTCTTCCTGTGGATGTCGTAAGAGGCGACTAAGGGAGTAAGGGCTTGTAGTACTGTTAGGCGATAGGCTTGCACCCTGTCACTAATAATACACTGGTAAATATTTTAAGCCTGATTGTGCAAAATGTGGTTACACGGTATTTCTGTAGCACTTCGTACCCTACTCTGGGAATGAAGGCGTGAGGCGTGTATGTATTTTAATCTGTTTATTAATTACTGTAAGTAACTTTTTCCATAAGCGCCGTATGCTTCTGTAAAGGTTATATTGCACGTAGGATAAGTAAAAATTTTTAAATTTCATAAGTGTTTTGTGTAATTATTGTTCAAACATCGAATAAATAAAAAATAAAGACAGACAGGCATATTCTCAACACGCTAACTTATGATAAAGCAAATACCTAGTAGTTCACATAAATTTTGGCATTAACTTCGAACTGACTGACACTTCAATTTTATTTATTGGTATTGTTAGTATTTTACAGATAAGGCATGTCATCAATAATATTTACGCAAGTAAAGTTACTGATGCAAATCGAAAGAGCCATTGCGAATATAGATAAGAAGTAATTAAGTTAATATTAATGTCATAGTGACAAGATAGTTGAAAACTGTCCTCGCTAGTTTGATATTATTAAACCTTACCACCTCAGCACCTCAAATGGCAGGATTCGCTGTTTAAAGACAGTAAGCAATAAACAAATCTATCATAAACAGAACTAGTTAAGACAAATCCAACGAGCCCAAACTCGATGGGTTTACTAAAAGGCAGTCCAGGGTTACGTCTCCTATCTTCGAGCCCTAACAGCAGACCAGCTCAGTGGTTCCAGAAGACATTAGTGTTTCAAGTGTCAGATCCCACATATGCTTGCAAGAAAATTGAGCGTGTAACATTCCTATCACACCTAACAAACGACCTGATGACCTTGAAGACTTGAACCGATTTCCACCAAACATAGCTAAGAACACTCTCGACTGATATACCTTTCAAACAAAAAAAAACCGCATTAAAATCGGATCATCCGTTTGGGAGCTACGATGCCACAGACAGACACATACACATTTACACACACACACACAGACACGTCAAACTTATAACACCCCTCGTTTTTTGCGTCGGGGGTTAAAAATTAATAGTTTATAGTTTCGCCATGTCCGTCTGCCTTCTGTCCGCGGTTGAACTCAGACACTCTTGGTACTATAAAGCAACTTGGCATAGTGATTCATTTAAATTATGTATGTATGTAAACACTTTATTGTACAAAAGAAAAACCAAAACAATACAATGAATAAAAATAAAAATATGTACAAAGGCGAACTTATCCCTTTAAGGGATCTCTTCCAGCTAACCCTTGAGAGATTGAGAAAAGTGAAAGGTTGTGCATCGAGTAAACAGGTGTGCAAATTTATTTAGAGCACCCAAAAAACAAAAACTAACCAAAAAGACCATAAAAATAAAAAAGAACCGTAGAAAAAACCAAACTAATAGGGGAGAGCGGGGCTGAAAGTGCCGATTTTCATAAAACACAAAATTGACCTCAGAAAATAGTGTATATGTTGTGTGGCTTACACACACATTTAAATAATGGTTATTGGAGTTTCTGAATAGTGATATTGTTTTGTGCATCGTTAAACAGTTTTCAAATAAAATCATTTTTTATGAGATCGATCGGAACGGAACAACTAATCCCACTATGGGGCTGGTTGCTCCATCCTTTTGAAATACAAACTTATCCTTAAAAAAATAAATCTCAGTTCACACACGCTAAAGGAGTATTTTGTAGTTCGTCAAAATATGTTTTTATTTTGTGTGGACTATCAACTCATTTAACAAAAAATCAAAGGCAAAAGGGTATTATTTTGGGGGGTTCGTTGTTCCGTTGATGTAGTTTTTTTTTTTTCATAACTACTATTATACCATAATGGAAGCAACTTAAACGGCTCCTGCAACGGCATAATTTCATAACGTTTCGCGTCAAACATCATACAAATTGCTCCGTTTTTTACTTGCATTTCTATTATCATCAGAACAACTTACCCCCGGCACTTTCAGCCCCGCTCTCCCTTACATTCAAATACTTACATAAATAGATAGAAAGATATGTAATTAATTATACATCAATAAACATACTTAAACTTACAAATACTAAAAATCTATAACATTATACCAAAGGAACATATATAACCAAAACTTAAAGGAAACTATCACGACGTAGACATCATTGGTTCTAGAGATACAAGCGATTAAAGTGTTTATACCTACTAAAATCATCTTAGACGGCACCAATTGACTTTAAATAGAAAATTAGTTATTACTTGTTGATTTTTATGTTTGTAGTAGTTAACGGCTTCGGAACCCTAGACTGAGCATGGTCCGACATGCTCTTGCCCGGTTTTTTTATTCCTGAAATTATTTAGTCATTAACTACTTACATACATAACATCACGCCTAAGAAGACTTGTTTATAATTCGGTGACCACATTTTGCACAATGAGGCCAAGAAGTTTATTACTGTATTAGCGACCCGCCCTCCCTTCGCTCCGAGTTACAACTCTATCTATTAAAAAAGCTGCATTAAAATCCGTTGCGTAGAAAACTACGCAACGGAATCGCTACGCTACGCTAAGGATCTAAGCAAACATAGGGACAGAAAGGGGGAGCGACTTTGTTTTATAATAATGTAGTGATGATTAGTGACAGGTTGCAAGCCCATCGCCTAACAGTACTACAAGCCCTTATTCCCTTAATCCCCTACGACATCCACGGGAAGAAATATAGTGGCACTATTCTAACCGATACTGAATACATACAGGGCTGGGGTTCTACGCGGTAATAACGATATCGTATTTAACGTGTTTCCGTATTGTCCACGTCTTGTTAACTCTTATGTAATTTACAATAATGGCGACTGTGACATAAACGATTCTAAAACACGTCAAACGCGATATCGTTATAACGTAGTATAATAGAGGCCCAGTAGGTACGGTCAAACTCATAAGTAGCTTTACATTTTAGTACCTTGTCGCAGCTATTGTATGTACTAAATTCAAACCACTCTCATTTTAATACCGACTGCGACAAAGTACTAAAATGTACGGCAACTTTTGAGTTCGACTGTACTTACATTGCGTAGATTAAATGATTATGGAACCATTAAGAAACCCGTCGGCTTATATACCGAATTGTCACCTATCGCATGTCACTCAAATTAATGAAATTAATTTGCACGGGGCTCTATTGCACTCGTTAAAACAAGACATGTTACCGTATTAACAACGTTACAATACCTAACTCTTATTTACTTAAGCCTCAGGAATTCTGACCCCGCGCGGCAAGCTGCTCGCGAGCCAAAATGTTGCACATAAACAGGCGCGGGTGAGGCAGCGACACGACACGATGACAGCCGCGGCTGCGTTAATCATAATTCACCGAAATGTTAACAAAAAGAAGAAGTCGCCTCGGTGGTAGGACGACTCAGCAACTTTATCAAAGTACGTGCCTTTCCCACGGACAAGTTACAACTTGTCGTTCTGGTCGCGGCACGCTCAAATACTCGTCCAAATTACGCGAGGCACGCACACTGAGGCGCCTTTGAGCATGGTCAAAAAACAGCGCGTGAGCGCGTACGAATTTAAGCAAAATAGGTGAGCCGTGCGTGCCTCAACCCGAGGCTGCTCTAATTCTTACCCACCTTAACAGTGATGGCAGCAGTTATGGTAGCACTAAGGACCTAGCCAACTCTAATATATAAAAATATACAAGCTAAAGGAATAGCGATAAAAAAAAAATTGCGAGCCGGAAATGAATGAGTAAGTAAATCTACTTAGCAAAGTTCATAGTGTTATAGTTTATGGTAATAAAATTAACCTATCCATATTAATTATAGCGCCATTAGTAGGTATCAATGAGATTAATCGGTAATAATTACAGTAATTATGGATGTATAATTATCATTACAATAATCTTTACATCGGTTATGAATACTTATGAAGATATAAAGTGTGAATTCCACACCTTAATATTTAAATAGGTACATTACAGAATTGAGCTAAGCGGGTATCTTTATTTTCAAATTGAAACAATCGGTTTTGATTATCTAGAGGTTCCACTCATCAAGATCTTTTAGCCGTGAACGTAAACCAAATGGACAAACTTAATTAGTAAAGATATCAGGGTCATACTCAGATTTAGGTTACCATCTTTCCTGTGGACCCACCGAAAGTTAACGTTTTTAAGGCCGAAATTTCTGGCTAAGCCTGCAAAAACGCCGTCAGGACTGCTTTAGACCTATCATATAAAAACAAAACTTATATGCACACAAGCTGTTAACTATTGACCACACGAGAGACAACTTTTGTTTTTAAGAGTGTGTATGAGCGATCAACGATCCCCTCGTCATAAAGTTTTGCGACGGTCTCCGCGACAGTTGCTATATATTTCTTTCAGGAATACGAATGTATTTTGTGTCCATAAGACACTTTAGACATTTTGTGAGCGCATTGTGATGTTTCTCGCCGGACAGCCACTGTAGTAATCCTTATTTTTTGTCCGGCAGCATGAGCATGTCATGGTCACGGTACGGCGGCGTTGTTGGTCGAGTTGTCGAAAAGAGATTCGAATTCGTGACGTATGAATAAAATGCTGCTCAATACCAGGGCTCGGATACCGCTTAAATTTACAAACCGTTATCATGTCTTTTATATAAAAATATAATTTAATTAACCGGTTTCGAGCTAAAACCGGTTAATCCAGACGCACGTCACGCGTTATAAATAAGCAAAATCAAAATCAAAATCAAAATCAAAATGTTTATTCAGTAAATAGGCCCCCATGGGGCTCTTTTACACGTCGGTAATATGAAGTGAATTTACTAGCGCTTCAGATAAGACCATCATTGCGGAGAAGAAGCGCCAAGAAACTCCAGCAGAAGGTCATTTTTTCAAACAAAAGTACAGAAATACTTAAAAGTAAGTTACATTACAAGTACTTAATAAAGTAATAAATAATAATGATTAAAGCTTGAACAAATAAAATCAATACAAATGTAAGGCTAATAACATTAAACTAAAAATAATAAGTCTAGGACAACAACACGACGAGGTCTCTACGTCAAAAGCCATATCTAGAATAATAAACTGAAGAACCAGTCCTTGCAAACGTGAACAGACCGGACCCCACAAACAGCACCCGCACCGTTTAGTACCTATTTTTATTCAATGCAAAACATTTGCGTTGTAGACTAGCCGCTCGTGGACTAAACCGGTTAATTAGGGTAATAATAAAGTTCTTAAAACGTTCGCGGTTCTTATAAAAGTTCGGAGCAAAACCGAAACTAACCGGTATTAATCGGTATTTTTAGAACCGGTTACGAGCCCTGTTCAATACCGTTATTATTAAAAAAACCTTAAGAAAACTGTTTACAATTTCCAGATACGATTGGCCGGAGAACGTGCAGCCGGAAGTTTTGAAAAAACTCAAACACAAGAACCGACGCTGCGACAAAATGGTGGACAAACAAAATGGCTGCCACTGCAAGGATGTCTCCCGTTGTGAAGGTTGTGATGTTCAAGACATGAAAGAAATCGGCCGGACTAGATTGGAGCTAAATGACGTTTGCTATATTAATGGTAAGGCATTGTTAACTGTATTTTCTTTGCGGAAGGTTTACTTTTAATTGCTAGTGTGTATGATATACGACCTTTATTACTTAGTCAAATGGGACAATGGTGTATTGAAACGGCATTGTTTTGAGATTTGATGTAGAACAAGAACAAGAGAATATAATATAATGTTCTTTTCACTTCTCACGCTCTCGCCTTTCGCTCTAAAATGACCCATAATAGCATACAGCATACATAGGTATCAGCGGACAAGATGCATTGAATCCCTAGGGACTAAAGTGTAATTTTACTTCCTAGGGATTAAAGTGCTTATTCTTTTTAATTTCTTCATTAGTAATAACCTTGGAAAACAACACACAGCCACATACGTGCCACCATTTGATGTTGCCCTTAGGAGTGCGCTCTTAGGTCAATTGTAATTTGTGAAAATAAATACGCAATATATACTGCCCTGCTAAGCCAAAATGCAGTATCTCTGATTCAAAGGCCAAAGCATATTCAATCCTAAGCCGTTCGTAATAAGGTTACATTTGCTAAAGGAGTTTTTTCTGACATACTGCCTTTTATGTTAGCAGGGCAGTATAGCTTACATGACAGTTTAATAACCTTTAACCTTCGTGTAGTGAAAAAGGTGGCCACTTTTTTCCGTTAAGTTGCTCACTCATAGTTCAATTGTTGTTGGGTTATGTCACATTCTCTAAAAAATATGTATTTTTCTCCTGTACTTTTATCTGTCATTTATATACTCACGAACACTAATATAAGAATATAGATAATATGTCCGCAGAACATTCCGTAGAAAAGTCTATCTAGTCTATTCCCCTTAACAGCACTTGTGCTTTTTTGAGCCAAAACGACATGCCTAGCTGCCAAAGCTTACACCTAGGTTAATTTGACCAATCAAAATACTTCACCAAATTAATCCACCAATCACAATACACATTGACTGTCAATCGGAACGTTAGGTTCTTTTTGGTATGTAAACTCTTTAACTAATTTAACTCTTTAAAAAAAAACATGGTATTAAGTTTAGTATCAAACAACCAGAATGCAGCTATATTAAAATCGACCAATCAGGTAAAAGAATTCATTTCTCATATCATTAGGTATTTTTTAGTCCCTATTTCACAAGTTAAATCGATTGTGCAACTTTTTTTTATATATAAAACCTAGCAAGTGCTCATCAATTTAAAAACAAAGTTAACCATAGACACATATTTTGTCGTTTTCGAATATTTCCCGCTCGTTTGTTGTTCTGTGCTTCGTTCGTTCGTATTCTAACGTAGGTATATTAAAGAGTAAAAATCGCGTATTTTGTTAATTTAATTTTGCATTTTATTTGAAACCTAGTCGTAGAAAAAGTATTGTATGCAGCGGTGTATAACTAAGTCAAAAAATACTCGTGGCGTCTTGCTTTACGATAACCACACCACTCGTCTTTTTCGACCTCTCTTATACAACTGTTGCATAAACTACTATTAACAGTCTCAAGGAAATACGATCAAGTTTAATATATCCAAAGCGCAGACACATAATGTAGTGGTTATTCAGATCCAGATGATGGAACACTACCGACTTTATCAGTGCGGCCTCACAAATTGTTATGTTACAAGGGAAAAACCCCATTATCTAAAAGTCAATTTGACGTACTAACTCGTGATAAATTATTTGTTGACTTAACGTTTTAAGACATTACAATAATTTATAGAATCAATAAATATCTGTATCCGTGATATCTTGGTAATTATTATTTATTCAACAATAAAGCAGTGTTTTTGCTGCGAGTGTTGATTTTGAATCCTGATAAAGCGAAGGATTCTAGGTTAGGATCGTGAGAGGTACAAAGACATGAGATGCAAATAACTCTGGTACAAACAACTGTTCACCTCAGCAGCTACATAATATGGTTCTCTGCCGTGTTCTGTTCCGTTCTCTTTGACAAATGCATCATTTCACAACCTATTCATTTGCCAACCCGCTTTTTTTCTGTTACTACAAATATTTCAGGAGTTTTTTAAACTAACCTAACCTTAACCTATAGGGTTCAACACGATCATCCAAAAATAATTAAAGAATCATTTACAGTTTCGGAAAAAAACGCGGGTTGTCAAATGATGTTTGTGAAACGTTGGTTATAAAAAGATAGGATAAAAAAAAACATGGTTAAAATTAAAATAAATGTGTATTGGTCCCCCCGCACCCCAAGTGCCACACCAAGACCTCTTAAAAAAAAACTTTGCCTCATGCTCGCAGCAAAATCAAACTTCGATTTACTTTTAAAAAAAAATAAGTGATAATACTTACTAACACTAAAAATTAAGGGCGTCTGGCTTTTTTACCCAAATGTCCGATAAAACTAGCTGGTCCGCCCGGCTTTTCGGTCTTAAGACCCAGCAACCCTATTTATTGTTACGCACGTGGGGGTAGGTAACTGATAGAAATGCACGAACACACCGATAATTAAGAGCTAGACTTTATTAACACATTTACTTAATTGTCATAAAAATTATCGCACAATAAACATCGACTACTTAGATGATCGCTCTGGTCGCTCTAGTTCGCACTGTTCGCTCTGCAAGGACCTTTTATACACCCAATCGCCGAATGTTCCAGAATGCCTTCTCGAATGACCGATGATGTTCGATAATGGAAGCTTCTACTCGTTGCGGCTGCATTGCAATAGCAACGGCCTTGGCCTTGAACTCGATTGAACCCGTTAACAATAGAGGTGTCCTTGAGCCGGCGCGTCGATTCTAATCTTCCTACCTAACCATACCTACTCGGACCACTATGTACACGTTAGTTTATGTGTAGACGCGCTAGGCCTGCACCGCGTGGAGAACCCGTCGCACGCGGACGCGGCGGCGTCGCTGCACGTGTACTGCCCGCCCTTCGACCGCTGCCGCGTGTTCGACGCGCGCACCGGCCAGCCCACCTCCGTCGCCACCACCTTCTGGTCCATCAACGGCAAGAAAGTCAAACGGGTAACTTACCACCTAAACTATAATCTGTGCACTGTAGGGTGGTGCCTGTGACACCACTATATTGTAATTTTAATTACTAAAAATATTAATATCACACAGGACAATGTCACACAAATTGACCTATACTATCCGCAAAACTATCTGGCCGATCAGGTCATAAATCTCTTTCACACCTGCACGGCTTATGGAGCGGGCCGAGCAGCAATAGGGCAGGTAGCGTTACGCATAAAAAGGAATGGCGATAAAGTAATGAAACAAAGAATATAAATTACGTAGTGTATTATATTTAAAAAGAAAAAAAAAAGTGTTAAAAAAGAGTGCTGTCTTCGCCAAGAACTGCTTTGCAGTTTGTTGGCGAAGACAGCACTCTATTAGAAGGTTAAAAATTGATTGTTGCAAAACAAATGAATAACCTTTATTGTCTGTAAAATAAGAGTCAAGTGTCCATCATTGGACCTTGTCCATTACTGGTTCGATCTCCCTGTGTGTTTAAATGAGTTGTTATAGAGACCGTGCATAACATTTCGAAAAATACCAATATCATAACGCTATATTTCGTTATGTTACATCGAAACGAAATCAAAACCAGAATAACGTTATAATAACGTTATTAATTTGCACGGCAGCTGATGATGCATGTTACGTGGGCGGCAATGAATGCCATGTCGACCTTGTACGAACCCGTGAAGTTAAGTGCAGTAATAGTTTTAACGGTTCAATATCGTTATACCAAATATTATTCTACTAAGAGCGAGCGAGCGGCTTCGCCCGCTGCTTTTTTTTCCTTTTTTTTTTTGTAAAAAAATTTTTTTTTAGTAAAAAGTATCCTATGTTACTTCTAGTAATTCCCAGAATATGTCATCTTGAGAATTATAGTGACCTAATTCAAACATTGTCGGCTTTCGATTTCGAGTCTTAAATTTAGTATTATAGAGACCTAAGTTGAAATTCAAAATATGTGGATTAGGTCACTATAATTCTAAAGATGCGATTATTGTGTAAGTAGAAAGTTTCATGGTGATTCGTCAAGTAGTTTTTGCGTGAAAGCGTAACAAACATCCACGCTTTCACATTTACAGTGTGTTACCGGCATGAGGGCTTTAAATGTAGGTATCGGTTCTACTCCTCAAATGGAACTCCTTTTGTTCTACGACTTTAAAAAATGAGGTAATTTTTATTTTTTATTTTTCATACAAAATAAATTAATTGACTGATTTTACTGTAAAGTTTGAAAGTTTGATCACCTATAACTTACTGTAAATTAAGTTATTTTCTAAGTCGTAGAACAAAAGATGTAGCATTTGAGGAGTAGAATCGATACCTACATTTAAAGCCCTCATGCCGGTAACACACTGTAATATTAGTAAGGATACATCGATATTAAGTATATCTTTATGATAAATGCCGCTTTGGATCTGAGTTTTCTAACGAAGCCTCTAAATAGTAACTAATTTTAAAATCGTAAAATAAAATCTTGAAATATTTTTTTTTGTGTACTTCCCCTACACGTAACGTGGGGATGTATTTTTTTTCTCGTCTGCCCCATGAATATTATGTCAAATTACAGCTTTCTAGTACTAAGAGTCTCTGAGCTAGGCTGCGGACGGACGGACGGACGTGGCGAAACTATAAGGATTCCTAGTTTAACTACCTACGGAATCCTATAATGGACGTCAAAATGTATATTTAGTTTACTTGTAGCTATTCGTGTGCCTAATAAAGTGATCCTAATTAAGCCGACGTTACACCTATATTTACACCTATGTCTTACAAATAAAAATGTTTGAATTAGAATTTTAAAATAAACATGTTTTTTTTTCAGATCATGGAAGCCATCGAATGTGCGGACAGCCAAAATTAAAAGAAATAGGGGATCACTTAAAAGGGGCCAAATACTGTATATTCATGTATATTTTTATATACCTAAGTCTAATAAGAATAATTTTAAGACACTATTTATTTTTCTATAGCTTAAACGTCAGTATTTAAGAAAAAATGCTCAAGGTTTGGCTAAAAAATCATGCTATTCATTATTTTGTAATTATTATAAGTCCTTTTGTAACTATTTTAGCATTGTTATTACCATGGTTACAGTCATTCCGGATACCAGTCATCGCGTTTAGTGAACACTTGACATCCTAATTTATATTAAACGGTTAGACATATTTTAATAATAATTGAAATGACGTAAATTTAAAATTACATTAATTTGATAATGTGTTAAAAAATATTTTCTTAAGAAACCGTTTTAAAAAGACTATTAATATTCATCGACTTGTTATTGGTTACCATGGTTACACTTAATATGGCGACGGCAACCCTTAAGTAATTTAAATACTTAAAGATAATTGCACTTGAATTTACTAAGTAAAGCCTGTGTACGTTTGTGCCTTATTTTTGTATAAATGTAAAATTATTACGACAACTTACTTTTAAGTAATATAGTACAAATGATATATTTACTCGCGTTAAAAAGTACGTTTTAGATTAACTTAATATAAGTAATTGGGATAAAATATACTCGTACACTTATTTAAATGAACTCGGTTGTAGACAGCCTGATGGGTCATACACACTCTTACAATAAAAAGTTGTCTCTCCTGTGGTCAATAGTTAAGAGCTTGTGTGCATATAAGTTATGTTTTTATATGATAGGTCTAAAGCAGTCATGACGGCGTTTTTGCGGGAATGGGCTTAGCCAGAAAATTAGGCCTTAAAAACGTTAACTTTCGGTGTGTCCACAGGAAATACGGTAAATCTGTGTATGACCCGGATATACTCGTAAAATATTCTAGTTTTGTCACAGTCGCAATGGGTGCTATATAAATTAACTGGATTTTTTTAAAGTTGTTCCGATAATAGTCATGCTTACAGAGATTTGACTCAAAAGCATTGCCAAGATTAAAAAGTTATAAATACTCAACTATTGAACTATTGACTATTGTTTTTCTTTTCCCGTGTGGTTGCCAGGTTAGAATAGTGCCACTCCATGTCTTCCCGTAGATGTCGTAAGAGGCGACTAAGGGAATAAGGGCTTGTAGTACTGTTAGGCGATGGGCTTGCAACCTGTCACTGGTAAAGATCTTAGCCGGATTGTGCAAAATGTGGTTACAGAATTATCAACAAGTTTTTTAGAGTTGTTGGTAATTCTGTAGCTCTGCCTACCCCACTCTGGGAATAAAGGCGTGACTTTAAATATGTGTATGTTTAAATACTCAAATATTGAATCAAAAATCAACCAAAAACATGAGAAGAAGGTGCTATGTTTGTAAATAAAACTGTCGTGGGTTTGGTTTCTAATCGTGTTTTCACGTTTAACAGTCTCAAGGAAACATGATCAAGTTTAATATATCCAAAGAACAGACACAGGCGTTATGTTTATTGAGATCCAGATACTACCTACTTTATCATAGTTATGTGGCTTTTGATGACAAGGTTGCTCAAGTTTATTGTTAATAGTTTTACTGTTTACATCAATCCTATAATAAACGTGCTTAGAATTGTATTTTTTATTAATATGTACACATCGCATCTTTAGAATTAAAGTGACCTAATACACATATTTTGATTTTTGACTTAGGTCTCTATAATACTAAATTTATGACTCGAAATCGAAAGCTGAAAATGTTTGAATTGGGTCACTAAAATTCTAAATGTGCGACATATGCTACTCATCGTCTGTTATCTTGGTCGCATTTATCGCGGTGGAGAAAGCATTCGTCACTCTCACACTGTTCCTAGTGTTCCTGTCAGATGGTGACGGATGTTTTATCCAATTTAGTCGCGCGATAAACACGGCCATAAAAAGCCTCACAATTCGACAAACTATATATCAATCGATACGGTTTCTGTTAATATAATGTAAGTACTTAGTTAAAATTAGATTGGTTTTGTAAATCATGATTCCATTGACTATGTACATATAGAAGTAATTAATAATTATGTTTACTGTATATGGTGCTATTTATGAAATTAATAAACACAATGCGTAATTAAAAGCGTTTTAATTTATTTAATTAAAAGTATATAAAACGAATCGACAAATTTCACAATTAATTGCATGTACTTTTGGCACTTGGTACGACTATTACCAAAATGTAAATTTTAAATACATATAAAATATATTATAATTTGTCATTTGTTTCCATTTTGCATAGCCGGATTCTATTTCTTTCCTGTCAAATATAACTTTCTGATGGTGGAGTCTACCTTATCCCGAGGTAGGAACAGCTTCAAACCGTCTTGTTCTGACGTACTCTGGACGTCGTCGAGCACGCAGCCCGCATTGTAAATAAAGTCACAAGTCTGGGTATTCACATTGAAATGTAGACCTTCAGTGCACGTGGCTAAGACAGCGGTTTCACCGTCGCAACGCCAGAACTTATCGCAATCGTACTCATGGGCCCAAGCAGGGATATTGCAAGATGATTTGCATTTGTCAGATGGCAGGTCGACTTCGGTTTCAGTACTGGTTTCGGGCTCCGTACTGTTTCCGGTTTCAGTACTGGTTTCAGGTTCGGTACTGTTCCCATTCTCGTTGCTTTCTGCGTTTTCGCAGCCGGCGTTTTGTGGCCAGTCGCAGACCTGTAGTGGTATAAGATATTGGTTATTTACGGGTTTTACATATAAAAAAACCGCATCCGAATCGGCTCATCCGTTTAAGAGCTCACACACACACTTACACGTCAAACTTATAAGACCCCTTTTTTGCGTCGGGGGTTAAAAAGACAGTTACACCGTAACGACGTCTTTTAAGTAGAGTGGATTGAGTTAAGCTAAAAAACGGACAAATGCGAGTTAAATTCACGTGGAAATGGTTCCGTAAGTTTTGCGAAATTTACCATACTACCATAGGATACTAGGATTTGTGTAATCTAAACAAACTATTATAACCTGTAGTTTATCAAAATTTTAAGCAACTTTAAAACTGTTTAAATTAAAATTAAAATGTGGTCAAGATCCGTATAAAAAAGCCCTTTCATTTGATACGTTAGGTACATGGTAGGTACGGTTTGTTTCAGTTTTTTTAATTTTCTTATTTACTCTTAAAAAAGTGACCCTAATTTACAATTCATTAATTCACGTTACACGTCCGTGTTTGGATCACAGATATTTACATATATACAAATTTCAACTTAATCGGTCCAGTCGATCCGGAAGAAATTCCCTGGGACAGACGAACAGACAGACACATAAGTAATCAAATGAAAAACAAAAACTATTGTAGGCCAAATAAATATAAATATCAAGAGACAATGTCACACAAATTGACCTAGTCCCAAACTAAGCTCTTGGCTTGTACTATGGGTACCTACTAGACAACGATAAACTTACTTATATATAGAAATATATACTTAAATACATAAAAAACATCCAAGACTCAGGAATAAATACTCGTGCTCATCACACAAATATCTGCCCTTACCGGGATTTGAACCCGACCTCCGGCTTCAGGGGCAGGGTCACTCCCAACTAGGCCAACGTGTCGTCAAATCTCTATAATAAACTACCCGAAGAAATAAAATAATAATACCGACAACAATGTTGCATTTAATAAAATTGAAAATTAGCTTATACTGTACACTGTGTACTGTGGACTTATATTTGTGACCCACCTTAGATACAAAGTCAATCTGACATTCTACAGCAGTATTTTTTTTTTATGGTTTTTAAATTAACGTCCTTGACCGGGGTTTTATACACTGAATATCTATTATAACTTTTAAAATGAAAATTGAAATTTTTACTTATACGTAATCTTAATTCGATAAATTTATGTAATCTCTTAACGTGTAGGTATTTTTTTTTTGAGCGTGAGTAAGAGTAATCCTATAGGTTCGGTTTTTTCATACGGACGTACGGAACCCTAAAAATCGCCCCCCAGCTGGAAGAAATAGGGGGTAGCGGGAAACTATTATATACAGCTAGTTCAACAGTGACACTATGCAAAATATAATAATTTGTCTACGCTTCACCGCTCCCACCAATGCGGTGGCACCACGACGGCCAGGCCTCTACCACTCAGCCACCATTGGCTGCCGACCCCGGTGACGACACCGATGACGACACCGCTGCGGCTCGGACACGACGCATCGGCACCGGCCACGTCCCACTCTGCTGCCATCTAAGCCATCCGCAAGACCCTCACAATTTATAAAGCTCCTTAAAGCTCGTTACATTTTATTTTACGCATTAGATTAAAAAAAAAGGATTGTTAAATATTATTAAAATAAGTATTAGCAACCCTGAGGTTTTATTAACTTCCAGTGTCCTCTGAGACATAAATTAATTAATTAATAATCACAGGAGAATGTCACACAAATTGACCTAGTCCCAAACTAAGCTCTAGGCTTGTACTAGACAACGATAAACTTACATACATAGAGAAATATATACATAAATACACAGAAAATATGAATTTATACAAAAGTTAATTCTTTTTAAACGCGGTAATGTCTTATTCAGATTTGTTCTTGATTCGTCATATTCCAAATTGGTCAAATTCCAAACTCGACCATTTCCTAACTGGTCATATTCCTAACTCGTCATCTTCCAAACTCTGCATTGTACAGTCAAATTAAATCGCGAACACGTGCTTACATATAATTATATATTATTCTAAGTAATAATAAGTATTATTTAGATTGTACTTAGTAGTTATACTTTGTACTACGGCTATTGGACAATAATTTACTTAAGGCGGAGTCCAAAAGAATGGTGTGACGAGTTTGAAAGATGACCAATTTGAAATATGACGAATCAAGAACAAATCATTATTCAAATATAAGTTTCTGTAACTCAGTGTCACTATTGGATTTAACGTGCGTACTTTTTTTTTTTTTTTTATTAAATTAGACACACCAACAGTAGCACAAACAAATACAAATACAAAAGATACAGACAAAATAGTCCTGTTTGTGCACCAATTACAGGTGTGCAACAGCATTAGCACAGTCGGGGATCAATAAATCTAAAAACTAAGCATTTATCACATTAAAGAAAAATTACAAAAAAATAATTGAATTAACAAATTTGAAGATTAAAAAAGCACAAGCTACGATAAAACTAGTAAAGCACGTCTTACAGCGTTGAGAGAATCGTAGTATATATCAAGCTGGTGAACACTAGCCAAGGAGTTGTATTGGGTTTGAAACCGGAAAACTGGCAAACACTTACCCAAATTAGTTCTCGCGTGATAGGGGCGAAAATATGTTAGGCGACACGGTCGTGCGTTTGGTTTGGGAACGGCAAAATTAAATAAGTGCAGCAAGGACGGCTCCTGGATCACACCATGTATAATTTTGTGCAGTAGGGCAATGTCCAGGTAGGTCCGCCTTTGCCGCAAGGTGTTGAACTTGAAGAAGCGAAGTCTACTGTCGTAGGTTGCTCGCTTAGAAATGCCCCTGCCCTTACTCTTGAAAACAAGATATCTTGTAAAAGAGCGCTGTATCTTTTCCAAGCGATCAGAGTGCACTTGATAATATGGGTTCCAAACCTGGCAACAATATTCTAGGCGCGAACGTACAAGCGAGTTAAAAAGCGTTGTTAACGATTGAATTCGCTGAAAATGCTTGCCCAATCTTTTAATAAAACCAAGCATTTTGTTACTCTCACTGATGATTGAATCGATATGGGTTATAAAGTTAAGTTTAGAATCCAAATATACTCCAAGATCTCTAACAGAGTTAACTTCACGAAGGGCGATGTCGTCTAACATATAATTGGTCATTAATGGCAACTGTTTTCTCGTGAATCTTATGAAGAGGCATTTATTAGCATTGAGACTCATATGATTAGCAGAACACCAGCTTTTCACATTGTTCAAATCTTCTTGCAAATATCTTGCGTCTGCTGCCGAGTGAATCTCTTTATACATTTTGAGGTCATCTGCGTACATTAAACACTTGCTATGCCTAATTGTCATCAATAAGTCGTTGATAAATATCACAAAAAGTAGCGGTCCTAAATTGGAACCCTGGGGAACTCCCGAAGTGGCCACATAAGGTTCGGAAGAATAACCATCCTTTACAATTCTCTGGATTCTCTGTGAGAGGTACGACCTTAACCAGCCCCAAATGATACCAGTGATGTTGAATTGGTTATGTAGTTTATGCAACAAAATGCCATGGTCCACTTTGTCAAAGGCGCTGCTGAAGTCAGTGTATATGGAGTCGACTTGGCAGCCAGCGTCAACAGACTTTCCTACATCATTAACGTAGCAGAGCAAGTTTGTAGTAGTTGACTTTGATGAAATAAACCCATGTTGCAGTGGGGAGATTTTTTCCTTGACATGCCAAGCCAACTGTTTACATATGAGACTCTCAAACACTTTGGCAAAAACAGATAATAAAGATATAGGTCTATAATTGGTAATTAGCGTCTTATCGCCCTTCTTATGGATAGGTACTACGATAGACTCTTTCCAGGTTGAAGGGAAGTAGGATAACCTAAGAGATTTATTGAATATTAAAGACAAGGGATGTGTTAGAAATTTGTCGCATATTTTTACAAAAAAAGGGGGTATTCCATCCGGACCTGCCCCTTTACTGTCATCTAAAGATTTAAGTGCCAAAGCTATGGAGGATTCAGATACATGAAAAGAGCTGAAGGTACCGTGGCTAGTCAACAGGGAATTGCTAGTAGGGGCCGCAGTCAAAGGATCAGAGTTAAGGAAAGTGGAAGAAAAGTGTGCCGCGAAAAGGTTACAAATATCAGTGTTGTTAGAAGCAGTTATATTGTTTAGGGTCATAGTCGATGGAAAACTGGACTTGCAATTTCTCGAGTGTTTTACAAATGACCAAAACTTTTTGGGGTTGCACTTAAGACTATCTTCTACTGATGACAAGTATTTCCTGTAGTCTAGTTTGATTTTTCTTTTAACTCTGTACCGTACAAGTTTAAATTCTAAAAGGTCACGAGGATTATTACCGTTTTTGTGCCTAAGTCGCAATTTATGCTTTTCTTTTGTCATATTAATGAGTGCAGTACTGTACCAAAGTGGATAAGCGAAATTACGTGGCTTAGATTTAGGCACTGTGTCCGCAATAATTCCATTAAGAGTATCGTAAAAGGCTTTGACCATATCGTCGACAGAATCGAGCGAAGAAAATGTAGAGATCCAGTCAATAATGCGCAGTTTTTCCTTAACAATATCGTAATCTGCCTTACTAAAATTATAAGCGCCAAACTGTTTAGGCTTCAACGATCTCTCAGAGTTGTGGTGTGGGATAGAAATAGTAATATCAAGTGGCGGATGGTGACCATCTAATCTACTTAGAGCTTCTGGTGACCGGGTGACGTCTGGACCCAAGAAATTTGACAGTACAAGGTCCAAGATTTTAGAGTGATCATTTGAAACATAATTTAATTGGTACATACCATTGAGCGACATGAAATCAAAAAGGGCGTGAGCCGTGCTCAAATTGCAGCTGGAAGGGTTCGCAAAACAACTATTGGTATCGCATTTCCACTCAATTGCTCCCAGATTAAAATCACCAATAATAATTGTTTTGTCATCGCTATCCAATCTGTCACTCAAATTATCAAAATAAGCACTGTAAGTTTGAGCACTGGAGCCAGGAGACAAGTAGACCGCACCAATTTTTAGTTTTGACTTCGAATTTTCATTCTGAACCGATACCCACAAATCTTCACCTTCACCCTCCCAGGAAAAGAGTCTCGTAGAAGACAGTTGGTTAGAAACGGCAATGAAAACGCCACCGCCGTCTTTCTTGGAGGATATATTCAGCTGCCTATCTCGACGATGCACGCAATATCTATAATCCAGAAGTTCAGAGTCGTTGATGCCTTCATGTAACCATGTCTCGGTAGCAACTATGATGTCGTAATTAGCGGTTAAGGAAGCCAGTCTTAAATCCTGTAATTTGGTCCGGAGACCTCTCATATTCTGATAATAAATATTGAATTTTATAAATAAATCTTACGGTCTGTGTCTGCAAAAACTGTTAGGCCATTTTTTTCACATCAGATGCCTCTTTGATTTGAATACTAGAGCTTTCTTCATTTCGACGTACGAAGATCCGACCATTGCGTATCCAAACGAATTTATACGACTTTTCACGAGCAGTAGACCTAACCAGTGCGTGAAGAGACTTCAAGGCTGGTGACAGGTGCTCAGAAACGAAGACAGGAGCTTTTGTGCTACCAATCCCAAGAAGACTCGTGTTAAGTTTTTCTTTGAGGGGGTTCTTCTTATTGAAATTCGACACTGCCGCAATAAGCTGGTCCCTCTGCGATGAAGAGCGCAATTTAGCGATTACTGATCTAGGTCTTGGGTTAGATGGGTTTATTTTCGCGACTCTCTTGCACATTTGAATATCAGATTCCTGCAGCGGGCATGCGACCACCTTAGCCACTTGAAGCACTGTGTTAGTCAAGTTTTCGTTCGAGAATTCAGGCAAGCACGAAATTTCGACATTGCATTCACGAGAATGTTGTTCCATCAAATTAAGTCTAGCAGCCAAGTCCGAAATAATTGATTTTAGTTCACTGTTTTCCTTTTTCAGTGAGTGCGCCTCTTTACTAAAAGACAAAACTTGTGAATGAAGTTCGTCGTATTTCTCATTTATGAAGGTAATATTGCGAAGAATTTCGTCATTAGAAGCCTTTATCTGTCCGACCTCACTCGCTACGATCGCTCGGAGATTCGCTGTCAATTTAGTTTCTAATGATTCATACCAAGCTGGTAGCTCCGTTGATATGGTGCAAACAGCAGGTCCTGGAGCACTAGATGAACCCTCAGAGGTACAAAGCGGTTTATTTTTAGTTCTAAGTGTAACATTGACGTCGTCCGTTTTTCGGTTACCACTCGAGTCCCGACAAGGTGTATTAGAGTTGTCGCCTTTGGGCTTGGAACAAGAACAGGCTGGACAAATCCATGACTTTAAAGCTTCCGAAGTCATCTTTTTATACTTAGCTTCAGTAAAACCAACACATGCATACTTGTATTCGCGATGACAGTTCTTCTTGGAGCATTTTAGGCTGTCATCCACAGACATTGCATCGGCACAGCACTCGCAGCGTTTTCTTACAGGCTCAGCATTACGCG
Organism: Acleris holmiana; assembly: GCA_949316455.1. Taxonomy (NCBI): domain Eukaryota; kingdom Metazoa; phylum Arthropoda; class Insecta; order Lepidoptera; family Tortricidae; genus Acleris; species Acleris holmiana. Next base: position 2,129,877 of record OX438788.1, read on the forward strand.
TTGTTGACATCTTGGAAGTTGTCCGATGGCCGGTACCACGAGACGCGTATAGTTATTGCCAGTGCATGCAAGTGTATTGCACACAACGATAGAAACCGACTTATCGCTAAGCGATCGGTGTCGTGGTACACAGGCGCGAGCGATAAGACACTCGTCGGTCGGTACTTATTATTCGAAATGAATAAACACTTATAACTTCACTAACACTTAATTGATTTTTGCACAGCTTGGTTCTACGTGTAGGTTGTTGAAAACACAATATATTAATGTAAAATACAGAACAAAAAATGAACTTTTTACTATTAAATAGATTAAAATGAACAGAGCAAGCGTAAGAGGTGTTTATCGTCCCGAGCGTAGGGTAGTATTTGCTGTTGACTGTACCTAATTTATAGTTTTCAATACAAACCTGTAAGACAGGGTTGAAATGCGTCCCAGGCCCGCACTCCCTCTCCACCTTCTCTCCATGCACGCAGTAGTAGAACTTGCCGCATTCACTCTCATGCGGCAACAGCTGATGCACGTCAAAGTCAGCTGGGCATCCGTTCTCTAGCACTCCGTTCTCGTCGCCGCCATTTTCCGTGCTCTCGTTACCGTGTTCTCCACTGTTTCCGTTGCTGCTGTCATTGGTGCAGTTTACGTTAGCGGGCCAGTCGCACACCTAAACAAAATAGTACATTATTGCCTAGGTGCGGAAAGTAAGGGAATGCCTGACGAGGTGGTTAGCAGCAATAGCGAGGCCTGCAAAAATATGAGTCAGGCAATCCCATTTCCGCCGCATTTAGTCTAAATAGGCTGAGGACCCAGGTTGGCCGAAGCAAAGATTGGTGGGTACTCAAGTAGCGCAGACGCTAGCTGTGAATGTGGAGAACCCTTGCAAACCATGTTACACCTCACAAACTGTCCCGCGTGCCCGACCACCTGCTCGCGTGAGGACTTACTTGTCAGTAACCAGAGGGCTACCACGGTAGCCGCTTTCTGGGCAAGTAAGATTTAGCCCGAGTTCTTGCCGACACGAAAGAAGAAGATTTCCGCCGAGGCGTGTATAAAGCTTTTCTTGATAAACGCGAGGAAATAATACATAATTATAATTATTTGTAAAAAAAACGATGAATTGTGAGAGAATCTCCTTTTGAAAACTACAAGACAGTATTGCTGCAGCGCGCCGCCACCTTTTATTAAATTGGGTGTATGGGATTTTTTTCATGGTCAATTTGATTTTACAGGCAATAGAGATCATTTTTAAATAAAATGTGGACATGGACAGAAAGTGTTTTCATATGGATTTTTTACTCCTATAGGCACTTTCCGTCCTTGTGTTTCAACCGGAAAACGGTTCTTTCGGAGCATGTTTGAGAAAAATGTTTTCGTCACACTTACTCGGAAAGGGTGTTATTACACACCGGCGTATAAAGCAGTTATGGCCGATTTATCTCCCACGGGAGTTATGGATTTTTATAACTCCCGAGGGAGTAATGAGTTTAGTTTTTAAATGTAGAAGCCACTATCGTATGGCATTTCAGACTATGAAGGTTAAAACAGCCAAGCTTTATTTCCTACTTTCAATACTGGTCTAAAAACCATTTTTACAGTATATAAAACCTTTACTGTAATTGTAACTGCGTTATAACTATATTTTACCATTATTTCAGAGACATTTGCAATAAGTTTTATTAAAGAACAATGGGTAAAAATGTATGGAACGTTGTTCCAGCCCCAATGGACATCCTTAATAATATTATAAATGTGAAAGCGTGGATGTTTGTTACGCTTTCACGCAAAAAACTACTTGACGAATCGTCTTGAAACTTTGTACACATATTCTGGGAGGTACTAGAAGTAACATAGGATACTTTTTATAAAAACGATAAAAAAATTACAACAAAAAAAATAAAAATTGACAAGAAAAAAAATTGCAGCGGGCGAAGCCGCTGGCGGATCGCTAGTACTGTATATGTCAATGGAAAGATATTTTTATGTAGAGCTAAGATAACCAGAGCGCTAATTTCCATTTGCTGTATTCGTATGACCTATTCAACGACGCCACCATTATTGGTATTAAGCGGGTACAAAAATACCTATTGACCATTAATTTGAACATCGGTACTATCTGGCAGTATGGCCTGTCGAGTCTGAAAACGAATGACAGTTATCTGTGGAACACAATATTGAAAAAAGTTGAGCTGTCATGTTGACCATCTGTTAGCAACTCGAGTGCCATCCATTTTTTTTAATTGTTGTTTAATAGTCCTCTCATTAAACATTTAGTTAATTTCATTTATATAAATAGAATTAAATTGTATTAAATAATGTAATTTCCGTTTTGTATTTCTACTTACGTTAGCTAAACTTACTTTATTTTATTTATCCCTTCAAAACTATTAACTTTCTTTGTAAACGTGTCTTCCTTAAACCTGACATTGGCGAAATCATAGTGGCAACACAAATGAAAAGCCAGAAAGCAAAATTCTATCTCTATCTTGATTGTTGGTTTCTTTAATAGTCTATTTTAATCTATTTCCTTGCAAAAGTGATGAAAAGCATTGTGTGTATCACGGGCAGTCAGGGGATAAACTCGATTCATTCTAATACACTCGTTAGTTATCCCTTCCATACTTCCTTTAATGCATAATGTACAGTCAAAGTCATAAATGGGCGTTTTCCAAAAAAAGTATCTAGAGGGTAATTTTTTTATCAGTGCACATATTTTAACATATGATTTTGTATCGTTAATATATATTACGACAGTAAAACGAGTTCAAAGTAAACTTTTTTTTTGTTGCAAATTATCTCTCTCTTACCTTCTCGTGTGGACACAAAGTCACACTAGAAATGATGACATGGGTTGTCAAGCTGTAGGTATGCGATACACTGTATTGATATTCGAAATTTGAAATTTCATGTACAGTTTATCAGACAACAAGCCCCTCTCCTACTGATATTCTAAATTTGAAATTTCATTTATTAACTTACTTAACAACACTCCCCTCTCCTCGCACCCCTGCATTAGAAAGTCCATGATATCGTTAAGTTAGTGGAATCATTGAATCGGCAATATCTCCAATATTTTTAAGCTAGAGTAAAAATAACACAACATGTGTTATTGATTAACAATAGCGAAGCAAATATTAAAATTTGTGCACCTATTAAAAAATTACCCTGCATAGTTCAGGGCAAAAGTTAACAACGGTAATTTTTCCATTGTGACACGAAAACTAGCCATATATTTATATACTGCCCTCATAAGCCAACAGGCGGTATTTGAAAGTAAATAAGTTTAGCAGATTCAAACCTTATCTGTTAGTAATATGGTTCAACTTGCTACAGGGGTTTTGTCTGAGATGCCACTATTTCTCTTAAAGCAGTAATAGTTACTAATAGTAGTATGTGTGGTGTGAAACTGTGTGATAGAGTAAGGAATGAAAACATCAGAGAGAAGTGTGGTCTGAAAGAAGATGTAGTGACTAAAATTGAAAAGGGCATGCTTCGATGGTTCGGTCATTTGGAAAGGATGGATGAAAAAAGATTGACGAAAGAAATTTACAGTGCTAAAGTGAGTGGAAGGGTCGGAAGGGGGCGCCCTAGGCGTACTTTTTTGAATCAAATCGGGGAAATACTGGAAAAGGGCCGAATCTTAAGTACCCGAAACCGACGTGCATGCATGACTCGATTAATGAATGTGGAAGAAGCGAAAGAGCTTTGTCAGGATCGTAGCAGGTGGAAAGAAGTGGTCTCTGCCTACCCCTCTGGGAAACAGGCGTGATTTATGTATGTAGTTACTTTTCGTGACGTAGTGGACAAGTTACCGTTGTTAATTTGAGTCCTTAACTATTGTTTTTTTTGGAAAACGCCCAAATTTAGGGACGAAAATTTTATTTTAGTAGTTTGTCACATGAATGAAAGAGATGAGACAATTTTATATTATTATTATTATTATTATTATTATTATTTATGACTTCGACTTATTTATTTATCTTCTTTACCCTGGTGAGGCCCACTATACTACAAACAGGGAGATTTTTGTTAGTGGGAACTTAAATCTAATTGCAAGTGAATGAAGTTCAGTTACCTTTGATCTTAAATGCCATTTTCATATTTGAAACAAATAAAAATTAACTTTATGGTAAAAAGAATATAGTTTAAACTAAATTACCTCGATGTCGCTCCTATGAAACCCCGGTGTCATAAGTCAATCATTATGTATAAAACAAGGGTAAGTACCTATTATTTTATCGAAAAACCTATCACCAAACTTTCATAACGCAGAATTTTCATTTCATCGTAGGCTATTCTCGCCGCATGACATGACAATTCAAATGTTTATGGGTGTCAGATTCCACTTACCATCAGGTGGCCGATGATGGTAAGTCGAATCTGAGACCCATAGACATTAAAATTCTCAAGACTATAATCCCAAGACCTCAAATGCGTTGCCAACCCTGAGGACTAAGATGGAATGCCTCTATGCTAGTAATTTCACCGGTTGTCTATCTTGGCCTGATTCTGCAAACTGTACTTACAGAATTAAATTACCAACAAGTCTTTTTGAAGTTGTTGGTATTTCTGTAGCTCTGCCTACCCTGGCCTGCCTACTCTGGGAATGAAGGCGTGATGTTATGTATGTATGTCTATCCCCACACCGGTACATAACAATGCGAACAGTGTTGCTTGGCGAGTGGTTAATGGATAAGATGGTGGTTTGGTGGTAGCGATCCGGACGGACCCTGTACAGGGTCCTACCACCACAAAACAACACTAACTAACTAACTAGCTTAACAAGGAATACCTGTAAAGCTGGATTAAAGAAGAGTCCACCGCTGCATTCTCTCTCCACCTTGTCTCCAAACACGCAGTAATAGAATTTGCCGCAGTCGCTCTCATGAGGCAGTAAATGATGAATATCAAAGTCAGCGGGACATCCATTCGGCAGTAATTCTACTTCAGTCTCGTTGCCATTCTCATTACTGCTTCCACCGTCAACTTCTGTTGTGGTGTTCCCTTCTTCGGTTTCTCCGCTGTTTCCACTGTCGACTTCTGTTGTGGTGTTCCCTTCTTCGGTTTCTCCGCTGTTTCCACTGTCGACTTCTGTTGTGGTGTTCCCTTCTTCGGTTTCTCCGCTGTTTCCACTGTCGACTTCTGTTGTGGTGTTCCCTTCTTCGGTTTCTCCGCTGTTTCCACCGTCGACTTCTGTTGTGGTGTTCCCTTCTTCGGTTTCTCCGCTGTTTCCACTGTCGACTTCTGTTGTGGTGTTCCCTTCTTCGGTTTCTCCGCTGTTTCCACCGTCGACTTCTGTTGTGGTATTCCCTTCTTCGGTTTCTCCGCTGTTTCCGTTGCCTCCTTCGGTGCTAGCGTCAGTTTCACCACTGCCGACGGCACAGCCTGCATTTTGGGGCCAGTCACAAACCTAAAAAAAGGCAATTGTTAGTCAATGTTTATAATTTCATGTTACGAGTTTATTGTCAAACCCGTTCTTATATATATTACATAATATTGTTAATTTGTTTTTAGCCGTACTACAATCGAGTAGTCCCGTTACTTAGTAAGAAGGTCTGTTGAGTCACCAAATCAATTCTCCAAAGTGAAAAGCGAAAGTTTGCCATACAAACACTAGAGTTAGGTCAACAAAGTCGAACAAATTGTTTAAAAGAAAAAGTTTTGTGTCATTCTCATCTTGCGTTTGTTTATTTACCCTATTTATTATATGAATATGTTTATTTGTATTTCACTGCTATTTTATCTTTATCTACTGTTCTATTTCTCTCTCAATCGCTCAAAGGTCAACTACAAGGGATCCCTTAAAGGGATAAGTTCGCCTTTGCGTATACCTTTTGTTTGTATGTATGTATGTACCTGAAGAACTGGGTTGAAATGCGTCCCAGGCCCGCACTCCCTCTCCACCTTCTCCCCATGCACGCAGTAGTAGAACTTGCCGCATTCGCTCTCATGAGGCAGGAGCTGATGGATATCGAAGTCAGAAGGGCAGCCGTTCTCTAGCACACCGCTGCCATTTTCATCGCTACCGTTGTTTCCACCGCTTCCGTCTTCTGTACTGTCTCCGTTTCCATTGCCGCTTTCAGTACTGGTGGCTTCTTCACTTCCCTCATTGGCACAGCCTGCGTTTTGTGGCCAATCACAGACCTGTAACATTTTAAATTTATACTAGCTGTACTCCACTTCTTCCCGTGGATGTCGTAAGAGGCGACTAAGGGTATAGGGGCTTGTAGTACTGTTAGGCGATGGGCTTACAACCTAACACTAATACACTGGTAAACTTCTTAGCCTGATTGTGCAAATGGTTACAATATTATCAACAAGTTTTTTTTTGAGTTGTTGTTAATTCTGTAGCTCTGCCTTCCCCACTCTGGGAATGAAGCCGTGAAGTTGAGTTTGTGAGTGTGTAAATTAAAGTAGTTATAGACTATGGCTACGATACAGGTACTTATTTTAACTAGAGAGCTAACTTAAAAGATACAGCCGATACAGATATATGAGTAAGATAGTTGACATCACCCCGTGTGGTTGCCGGGTTACAATAGTGCCACTCCATGTTTTCCCGTGGATGTCATAAGAGACGACTAAAATAATAAGGGCTTGTAGGTAGTACTGTTAGGCGATGGGCTTGAGGCTTCACTTTTTTTAAGACCTGGGTAGGTAATATTATCACGTCGTCGGGAGGCGTAAGGCGATAGTTTTGACAGGCTTTGTTAGATCATTGTTTTCTATACAAACCTGCAAGACCGGGTTGAAATGCGTTCCAGGTCCACACTCCCTCTCCACTTTCTCTCCAAATACGCAGTAGTAGAACTTAGCGCATTCACTCTCGTGCGGCAACAGCTGATGCACGTCAAAGTCAGCTGGGCATCCGTTCTCTAGCACACCGCTACCATTTTCTTCACTGTTTACGTCTTCTGCACTGTTTCCGTCTTCTGCACTGTTTCTGTCTTCTGCACTGTTTCCGTTGTCTCCGCTGCCGTTATCATTTTCGTTGCTGGTCCCTTCGTTGCTTCCTGCGTTTGCGCAGCCTGCGTTTTGTGGCCAGTCACAGACCTGTAATGTTTAATGTTTTAAATGAGTATTTTTATATTACGTTGTCTTCGAAGCTAGAGGAGCCGGGTTCAAATCTCGATGAGAGCAGATATTTGTGTGATGAGCACGAGTATTTGTTCCTGAGTCTTGGATGTTTTCTATATATCGTTGTCTAGTACCTATATTACAAGCCTAGAGCTTAGTTTGGGCCTAGGTTTATTTTTATTTGTGTAAGATTGCCCCCCGATATTTATTTTAATTTTATCTGGCGTGGAGATATATTTTAAACGAGCACTCAGGCCACCTGATGGTAAGTGGGATCTGTGACACATAGACTTTTATATTCTGAAGACTATAATGTAACGACTGCAATCCTAAGGCCGCAAACGTCCTGAGCATCAGCTACGACAGCGATTTAGCCCATATATTTTAGCGATAGTTAGTTTAGTTATTTAAGTTAATTGAATTAGTTTTGTTTTAATATTACGTAGTTTTCTTTCTTTTTGTTCTAATGTAGGTAATCTATATAATAAAAATGAATCACTGAATGTGTTTCTAAGCGTAAATCTCGAGAGCAGCTGAACCGATTTCATTAATTATTTTTTTATTGTTTTTGTAACTGTCAGTGAAGGTTCTTATGAAAGAAAAAAAACTGAAAAATCCACCGGGAAAGTCAGAAATTTGCAGCGGGGTGAAGCCGCTGGCGGGCCGCTTGTGTTACATAAATTATTTAAGAATTAAGAATATCGATTAACATCTAAAGTCGATACATGAGTATAGTCACTATATCCGTTTAAAAACATAGCATAAGAACTAAAAAAAATAGAAGGAGCATTAAAACGAAAGCGTCAAATCTATGACTGTCTCGAAAATTTCAATATTGTTCAAAGTTAAAAAAGGTAGGGGGGCTAGTTTTAGCAAGAACTCAATAATAGCAGTAAGCTTTCATATTTGAAGGATAATGTAAGGACGAAAATTTTACTATTGTTAAAAAGTCTAGTTAGGAGTGACCATGTTTTTTTTTCAGTGTCTAGGTATAATATTTTGAGGTAACGACTAACAATTTAGATTTAGAAAAAAATAAACTTCCGGAAGTAAAGTGTCGTTGGTATAATATCTAAAGTGGCGAGTCATCAGGTACATCATCATCAATTATCATAATGAAGTAGTTTCTACTGCAAGTAATCAAAAACATGGAGCACTTGAACTGAAGAGCTTTTTATCGTGCCGAATCGTTTTATTCATAGCTGGGTCATACACACTCTTAAAAACAAAAGTTGTCTCTCCTGTGGTCAATAGTTAAGAACTTGTGTGTATATAAGTTATGTTTTTATATAATAGGTCTAAAGCAGTCGTGACGGCGTTTATGCGGGAATGGGCTTTGCCAGAAAATTAGGCCTTAAAAACGTTAACTTTCGGTGTGTCCACAGGAAAGACGGTAACATAAATCTGTGTATGACCCAGCTGACGTGTGGTTGCCGGGTTAGAATAGTGGCACTTCAGGTCTTCCTGTGGATGTCGTAAGAGGCGACTAAGGGAATCAGGGCTTGTAGTACTGTTAGGCGTCGGGCTCACTCGGAAATCGTTATCTTACTTACTCATACTCGTATCTGTTTTTTTTTTGCTGTTGGTAAACTCATTGCCTCTAAGTATTACTGAATGAAAATGATATTACCAACAGCAAAATAAATATGCAGATACGAGTTTGAGTAAGTAACACGACGAAATACAGTCGCTGGGAGCGGGTTCCACCCTTTTGCAGAAGGTACGGGAGGTATAGAGGATGTTGCAAAGCGCTTCGTTCGAAAAGGCGCTAGCGTTGATGAAACGGAAATTATCAAAATATCCACTTACCTGAAGAACAGGGTTGAAATGTGTTCCAGGTCCACACTCCCTCTCCTCTGTCTCTCCATGAACACAATAATAGAACTTGGTGCAGTCACTCTCATGGGGTAACAGCTGATGCACGTCAAAATCAGCTGGGCATCCATTTGGCAGCAACTCTACTTCCGTAACATCATTTTCTCCACTACCTCCACTGCCTTCACTGTCGATTTCTCCGCTGTTTCCGATGTCGATTTCGCCGCTGTCTCCGTTCCCTTCAGTAGTTTCGTTGTCGGTCTCCGCGCTGTTTCTATTTTCGTTGCTTCCGCCGGAAATAGCACAGCCTGCGTTTTCGGGCCAGTCGCATGCCTAAATTAAAAAAAAACACTAATGGTCAATACATAAAAAGTTGCAAGTACGTAATTAAAGAAATAACAGGAATACTGAATTCGCTTAGGATTTTTGTAGATTATGATAAATCTAGTATTTATAAATAATCATTATGTTCACTAGTTATTATAGTTGAAGAAATAATAGAAAGGGAAGGTCCTAATCTAAGCTAAAGTTCTTTTTTAAGGCAATCAAGCATACGCGCCCCGTGACCTGATGGTAAGTGGGATAAAAAAAACAACCCTAAAGACAGATAGAATTTCTCTATGCTGATATCATAAAAAGTATTTAGTTTGCTAACTGTACATTGTAAACAAAGTTTATTACTGAGTAAACACGGTGGGCCTACGTTAAGTATTGCGGAGATCCTGTCTCCACCTTCCAACTCCATCATCAGACCAGCTCAATGGTGCCATATTGTATTTCCATCGAAGTTACGTAGGTATACCCAGTTTCAACTCAATCGCTCCCTGGGAAGTGGTTCAAATATTCCTTGCAAGATTTGAACCAGACATACATATTATATTATACATACTTACACAAATGATAAAAGATGTTTATTCAGAAAGTAGGCCGCACGGGCACTTTTACACGTCAAGATTCTACCAGCGCTTCCCAAGAGGAGACCACTGCTGAGAAGAAACGACGCAAGAAACTCAACAGTCAGTATTTTTTTTAATATTTCTTATGAAATGATAGAACTTAACCTAGCATTATGTAAAACAATTAATGTAATATAAAAATATCATGTGTAGAAAATTAATTATTACGTAAGTGAGTTTAAGGTCTCTTAGCAGAGTAAATATGTATAATACGAAGAATACAGGGTGGGAACGAGTAACCCGCCAAATTTTAACCATCGATTCTAGAGCCTATTTGGAGTATATAATGTGGTAAAACATGAAGTCCAATAAAGCATAATTTCCAAGATTTTTATTATTTAAAAAACAATTCCATAGTTAATCTAATTTGAACTCTGTCACCTTAACCTAAAGCATTATTTACTAGAAAGATTCATTTATTTACTAGAATAGTTCTAATTTCAAAATTGAAATAATTTAATTGTTTCTTGTAGTTATTTAGTTTGAGTTCTAAACGAATTAGTTTACACCGCCTGCCATGAATTTGTGTCCTCAGTTATTTCTCTTACAAGGTTGTCTGGAAGAGATCGCTATTTAGCGGTAAGACCGCCTGTTGTATACCTATGATTTAAATGTACTGTTCCATGTTCTGCTTTAATTTTAATTTTATTTTTTAATTTTTGGTGTTCAATAAAGAGTATTTGTATTGTATTGTATTCATGTTGTAAATAGCAATATCATCAACGTACAACATAAATTAATTTAATCAATTTCTTAGTAAATAATGCTTTAGGTTAAGGTAACAGAGTTCAAATTAAATTAACTATGGAGTTGTTTTTTAAATAATAAAAATCTCGGAAATTATGCTTTACTTATTGGACTTCATGTTATACCACATTATATACTCCAAATAGGCTCTAGAATCGATGGTTAAAATTTGGCGGGTTACTCGTTCCCACCCTGTATAAGACTGAGAAAGTTTGTACAAAACTATGCAAAAAACTACTATGTTAGAACAAATAAATTACTGATCCCAAATATATGTAATGAAATTTAGGGGATTATTACTAGAGTGCGACACACGTTTGTGCGAAGTATCATTTGTGCGAGGCACGATTATGCGATGTACGATTGTGCGACACTTCATTTGTGCGGAGTATCACTAGTGCAAAGTACGATTATGCGATGTACGATTACGCGACACTTCATTTGTGCGGAGTAACATTTGTGCGAAGTATGATTATACGATGTACGACTTTGCGATACTTCATTTGTGCGAAGTATCATTCGTGTGAAGTATGATTATGCGACGTACAACTGTGCGACACTTCACGTATGCGGAGTATCAGTTGTGCTGAATGTGCGTAAGATTTGACGATTGTGCGACGCTACTTTAATGTTTCATATTCCAATGTGAAACACCTAATTAGTACCTTTATACAAATATACTTGTAAAAGAAGTGCCTGTTTATAGCATTTAGATTTAAGATCGGATAGGGGATCGGATACTACGTATACCGTTTTGAAATATCCTCTTGCCTACACAGTTCTTTTTGGACAGTGTCGAATTTCATAATCACGGCTTCTCTTCTACTTGGTTAAACAATATTGCTTTTATCTTATTGTAATATTTTTAAAACGGCCGCCATTATTCTGTCAAGTAAATAATATAACTTTGTCGATACGATAGTAAAATTATGACAAAAACAATATGCTTTTACCGAGAAGAAAAGAGGCCGTGGGCCTTGTTTCTACTTTGTCTTAATTTTTTTTTTATTTGTCGTACACTGTAACGTCGCACATAGGTAATGTCGTACAATAGTATTGCCGCACAGTGACATGTCACACACTGCAACGTCGAACAAACGAACTGTCGTACAATTTTATTGTCGCACAGTGACATGTCACACAATATTACTTCGCACTTATGTATTGTCGTTCATTTGTACTGTCGCACAGTGATACGTCGCACACTATCAATTCGCACAACTGCACAGTCGTTCATTAGAAGTGTTGCACAATAGTATTTCGCACACTCGTGGTCGCACTCCAGTAGTAATCCCGAAATTTAGTGGTTAAGAAAGGAAAACAGTTTGTAAAAATACACTAAAAATTATGTTTGCTGGATAGACTGCCTTAGGACAAGCTTTCCCAAAAGTTTTACTGTAGTTTTTTTTTCTGTTGGTGCATAGTAATTTAAGTGAAACATGAGCGCGAACTCGCCATTAAACTGCACTGTCAGTTTGGCGAGTCTAATTATAAATGTTGGGTATTTTTTTTAAATATTTTTTTTATAGTGGCATACATTGCTTGTAAAAATGAATTATTTTGTTTATTTACCTGAAGAGTCGGGTTAAAGTGAGTATTAGCTCCGCACTCTCTCTCCACTTTCTGTCCATGCACACAATAATAAAACTTCGTGCAATCACTCTCGTGCGGCAACAGCTGATGAACGTCAAAGTTAGCTGGGCATCCGTTCTCGAGGACGTCGTTTTCTTCACTGTCTCCGGTGCTGTTGTCTCCGTTTCCGTTGTTGTCTTCGTTGCTGTAGCTGGCGTTGTCTTCGTTACTCGTGTTGCTGGAGTTTGCGCAGTCGACGTTTTGTGGCCAATCGCATACCTGTCAATAAACCATATTGAGTGAAGACCCGCCAAGCAATAGTGTTCGCATTGTTGTGTTCCACTGTGGGGATAAGACAACCGGTGAAATTACTAGCATAGAGGCATTCCACCTTAGTCCTTAGGGTTGGCAACGCATTTGAGGTCTTAGGATTATAGTATTGAGAATTCAAATTTCTATGGGTCTCAGATTCCACTTACCATCAGGTGGCCTGAGTGTACTGTGTCTTTTTTTAAACGTTACATGTTCTAGGTGTTAAAAACACAAACAATTTGACGACACGTTCGTTGGCCTAGTTGGGAGTGACCCTCCGAAGCCAGCGGTCCTGGGTTCAAATCCCGGTAAGGGCAGATATTTGTGTGATGAGCGCGAATATTTGTTCCTGTGTCTTGGATGTTTTCTATGTATTTAAGTATGTATTTCTCTATATAAGTATGTTTATCGTTGTCTAGTACCCATAGTACAAGCCTAGAGCTTAGTTTGGGACTAGGTCAACTTGTGTGAGATTGTCCCGTGATATTTTTTATTTATTTATTTATTTAATTAGTTGGTTCTTGGGTGTGCGTATGAGAAATTAAATAAAATGCCAGAGCGTTACGTAGTGCAGACTTAACATAACGTCGGTGAAACTGCATTACCGCGAAAGTAGCAAATTCAATAAGTTGCAAAATGTGCCTTACTGACTAACTTGTTAAGGAATATTTTGCAACTTATTCAATTTGTTACTTACGAGGTATTGCAGAAAAAAGAGGTTGCCATATCAACCATTTTAAAAACTATGGCATTAAAAGGGACAACTATACAGTGTGTTACCGGCATGAGGGCTTTAAATGTAGGTATCGATTCTACTCCTCAAATGGAACTCCTTTTGTTCTACGACTTTAAAAAATGAGGTAATTTTTATTTTTTATTTTTCATACCAAATAAATTAATTCACTGATTTTACTAGTACTTAGTAAAGTTTGAAAGTTTGATCACCTATAACTTACTGTAAATTAAGTTATTTTCTAAGTCGTAGAACAAAAGATGTAGCATTTGAGTAGTAGAATCGATACCTACATTTAAAGCCCTCATGCCGGTAACACACTGTATAACTGCTGTCTCTCTTTTCTTTCTTAGAATTGGACAGGTTTCAACATGTTTACTTCACGGCCTTTTTTAATAGTATTGAGAAAACTAAGCACACTGGATCTAAGTTCACCTGTATGTTATATTTTTGTCTTTTTTATCATTGTTATCTCTTTTGTTTGTACAATAAAGTACATGCATACAGATATGAACAATCTTAAGACTACAATTTTAAGACGCAAATATAACCTTCCTTAAAACTGGTAGTAGCGATCTGGACGCACCCTGCACAAAGTCCGACCACCACTAAATAAATTAACATCAGAGGACAATCTCACACAAATTGACCTAGTCCCAAACTAAGCTCTAGGCTTGTACTATGGGTACTAGACAACGATAAATTTCTTATAACATGCATACATAATATCACGCCTTCATTCCCAGAGTGGGAAAGGCAGAGCTAAAGAAATATCAACAACTCTAAAAAGACTTGTTCATAATTCTGTAACCACATTTTGCATAATCAAGCTAAGATCTTTACCAGTGTAGTGACAGTTTGCAAGCCCATCGCCTAACAGAACAAACAGCAACACTCTGAACTGTTGGACATTGATGGACCTTATTACAAGAGGCATAAGGTCTACCGATGGACAGTTAACAATGTTGGCGATGGTACTAGACTAAATACAAGCCCTTATTCCCTTAGTCGCCTCTTACGACATCCACGGGAAGACATGGAGTGGCACTATTCTAAACCGGCATCCACACTCGTGCTTATCGCATAAACATTTAATTTTGCCCTTTCCGGGTGTGGATGGAACTCAAGGTCAAAGTCGGTATATTGGTAGGTTTTAGCTTTTATAAGAATGTGGAGATAGTACTAAATTTATCTGGATCGCATAAATATCTTATCATTTAATTATAAAACCCTTATAAAGCTTCTATTTCTTAGAAAGGATTTCAAATAAGCACTTATATGATTAACAACCTTTGTAATGTTATAACGATTGCAATAACAATAACCTTGCATCGAATCGTTCAACGATATCCGAACATTCGCTAATCCGAATTATCTTCAAGGAAATTGTTGTTTGTGATAGCGTTAATCGGGTGAGGTGTCATTAATCCAATTAATTGATTGATGTGTGGAATTATTCAAATTTCAATTTGTACCTAACTTAGGTAATAACTGTTATTGTTACTGATTTATATTGATAGGTTCTTGTGTATTTCTCATGAGTATATAAGCAGTATGATTGAAAAATTTAATTAGCATAATAGGTGATTTGGTGTAAACTGTCAGCTGCATATGTACAGGGTAATTTTTTTACCAGTGCACAAATTGTAACATATGATTTTGTATCATTAATGTAATATATTACGACAGTAAAACGAGTTAAAAAATTTTTTTTTTGTTGCAAATTATCTCTCTTTTACCTTCTCGTGTGGACACAAAGTCACACTAGAAATGATGACATGGGTTGTCAAGCTGTAGGTATGCAATACACTGTATTGATATTCGAAATTTGAAATTTCATGTACAGCTTATCAGACAACAAGCCCCTCTCCTACTGATATCCTAAATTTGAAATTTCATTTATTAACTTACTTAACAACACTCCCCTCTCCTCGCACCCCTGCATTAGAGGGTCCATGAATATCGTTAAGTTAGTGGAATCATTGAATCGGCAATATCTCTAATATTTTTTAAGCTAGAGTAAAAATAACACAACATGTGTTATTGATTAACAATAGCGAAGCAAATATTAAATTTTGTGCACCTATTAAAAAATTACCTTGTAATATAATCATTCATCTACAGAAGGAGCGTCCCCACTTAGAGCATTCGCGTGTAATATTCTAGTAGTGTGGACATTGAACAGAGCGTTACTGGGCGTTTCCCAAAAAAACTACCTATAGTTAAGGACAAAAGTTAACAACGGTAATTTTTCCATTACGTCACGAAAATTAGTCATATATTTACATACTGCCCTCATAAGCCAACAGGCGGTATTTCTAATTAAATAAGCATAGCAGATTCAAACCTCACCTGTTAGTAATATGGTTGAACTTGCTGCGGGAGTTTTGTCTATTTCTCGTAAAGCAGTAATACTTCATTTTCGTGACGTAATGGAAGAATTACCGTTGTTAATTTTAGTCCTTAACTATAGGTACTTTTTTTGGAAAACGCCCTACTGACGTCAACACCACTCGAATACTCGTATTCGACGACGAATGCTCTCAGTGGGGACGCTCCTACTCGTATATGTAATTTCAGCTGAAAGACGTCTACTGCTGGTCTTTTTTAGGGTTCCTTAGTCAACAAGAAACCGTTACAGTTTACTTCCTATATTTACAAATTCAAAAATTGATATCATTTAAGTTATGGCCCTTAAGCCCCTCTTTCACCACCGTGACAATGACAGGTGACAGTTACACTTAAAACATTGTGACTGTTTGATGCCTGAATAAAAATACATACATACATAACATCACGCCTTCATTCCCAGAGTGGGGTAGGCAGAGCTACAGAAACACCAACAACTCTAAAAATACTTGTTTATAGGTAACCACAATTTGTACAATCAGGCCAAGAAGTTTACTAGTGTATTAGTGACAGGTTGCAAGCCCATCGCCTAACAGTACAACAAGCCCTTATTTCCTTAGTCGTCTCTTACGACATCGACGGAAAGACATGGAGCGGCACTATACTAACCCGACAATACTTGTGAAATAGAAATAAAAATTACAAAAGTCAAGAAAGGCGCCTTTTCAATAGATAACTTTATAAATTAATAATCATAAGTTTTCTTATCGGAAACTGGTAGTTATGGTGTCATGAACAATTGTGATCGAAAATGACAATAGTGGGACTACTTCAATGTGACAAGTTCCGTTGAGATAACAAATCTCAACACACGACGGTGCACCAATTGATTGAAGTCCAGTGGCACTTGTTATTAAGTATTGTTAAGTATCCTTACTAATTATTATATATCAAACAAAATACGGAAATAGAACAAGATGCAATGGAGTCGTCATGTGTTCGACTATTATTATCTAAAGAGGATTGTTTTGAAATTAGCATTTAACTTGGTTTAATTGCATTTCCGCTATAGCTTTGTCACGTGACGTTCCCGTAGCAATTTATGACAGCTAAAATTTGCAAAAATATCGTCGTTATTTCTAAATATTTCAAGAATAATTACTTGTCAATTTTAAAAAACATTCTGCTCCAGATAATGAAATATCAGATGTTGATGGTTTATGTCCAACTCAACCCTAAGAAACTTAATTTAAACGTCTACATATATATGCGGTGTGGTGTGGTTGCCGGGTTAGAATAGTGCCACTCCGTGTCTTCCCGTGAATGTCGTAAGAGGCGACTAAGGGAGTAAAGGCTTGTAGTACTGTTAGGCGATGGGCTTGCAACCTGCCACTAATACACTAGTAAACATACCTACTTGTGCAAACTGTGGTGACAGAATTGTTAACGGGTCTTTTTAGAATTGTTGGTATTTCTGTAGCTCTGCCTATCCTACTCTGGGAATGAAGGCGTGATGTTATGTGTGTACCACTGACCCGATGTAGATTTAATGTGGAGATAGTTGTATGTATTTCGAAAAATTTGACGATTCCTGAATAGCGATAAACGACTTCTACGATAGCCTTCAATTAAATCCATGTAGGTAATATGTATTTAAAAAACCGGGCAGGAGCATGTCGGACCATGCGCAGTGTAGGGTTCCGGAGCCATTATTACTACAAACATAAAAATCAACAAGTAATAACTCATTTTCTATTAAAAGTGTAGTTTTGGCTGGGGCAGGGGGGACACTTGAGTCTAACAAAAATTAGCGCTTTAAAGCTTAATATTTCATAAACGGATTACTTAATCAAAAAACTGTGTTCACAAACCCGTAATATTTTTTAAAGACCTATCCAACGACATCTCACCCTATAGGGTAGAGTAAAAAAAAAACATTCTCACGTTACGTGTAAGGGAAGTACCTACACTAAAAAATGTTTTTTTACATTTTATTGTACCACTTTGTTGGCGTGACTAATAATTCCGGGGAAGGACTTAGATAACTTATATCCCAGATTTTTTTAGTTCCTGAGGGAATAGCGTTAAAATACACTCTCAAGGGAATCAAAATTTATAGGGTACTGCCCATAGATCTAGAATCCTGAAATTTGGCAAGAAGAAAGGTCAGCACAAGTAAAGGAGAACATTTGAAAACTGTTAATTTGCTGACTCATCAGGGCTGGGATTCTACACGGTAATAACGATAACGTCTTTGACGTGTTTCCGTATTGTCAACCTTTTCATAACTCTTATGTCAATTACAATAATGGCGACTGTGACATTATCGTTACACAATAGAATAGAGGCCCAGCTCATGACAAAAAAATCGGTTATCTGCAGTTGGTAAACTAATCGCGACCTAATATGTCGATGTATGGAGACAACAGTTTTTCAACGGCAAAGTCAAGTTTATCCCTCAATACAATTTATCATTCTTATACACACGACACGTTGGCCTAGTTGGTAGTGACCCTGCCTGCGGAGCTAGCAGTCCTGGGTTCAAATCCCGTTAAGGGCAGATATTTGTGTGATGAGCACGAGTCTTGTATTTAAGTATATATTTCTCTATATAAATATGTTTATCCTTGTCTAGGACCCATAGTAGCATTGAGCTTAGTTTGGGACTAGGTCAATTTGTGTGACATTGTCCCGTGTATTTATTTAAGTTTGTATGGAACCCTCGGTGCGCGAGTCCAGCTCGAACTTACTGGCTTTTTTTAGGAGTAAGAACCTATTCTATTGTAACCGACACAATAATTTAACTGTTCTGTAATCATACCTGTAACTCTGCATTGAAGAGAGTGCCTTCTCCGCACTGCCTTTCCACCGTTTCTCCGAGCACGCAGTAGTAGAACTTGCTGCAGTCACTCTCATGCTGTAGCAGTTTGTGCGTGTCGAAGTCAGCTGGGCACCCGTTCGGGAGCAGTTCCGAGGAGCCATCATCGATGTCTGGGTCGCCACTGCCTTCTTCCAGGTCCTCGGAAGAGACCACGTCGACACAGTCGACGTTCGCGGGCCAGTCGCAAACCTAAAGGAAGACCAGACATTTGGAAACCGGAACACAACTCCCCAGTATTAAAAATGTTAAATTTCACGCTCTGGGGAGCGATTTTTAAAGCTCTCCGACGAAAATTGAAATCAATTTGTGCGGCTACTTAATCTACGAGCGGGATGGGCAGCTTATGGATTTGATATCATTACGCCTTACGGCCGAACCTTATATTCAAACCACGGACAGACGGTAAAATTTGACACATTTTGTATGGGCAGATGTCAAATTTCAACCCGAAGTAAGCCTTATCTATACTGGCACAAGCCCTGTGGCTGCCATTGAAAGAGAAGAAGAGAAGAAGAAGCCTTATCTATCCGCGGTTTGAATATAGGGTTCGGCCGTTAATAATTATCAAATCCAAAAGGCTCGTAGATTAAATCGCTGCGATAATTGATTTCAAGTTAGCTATTTTCCTTCGGTGAGCTTCAAAAATTGCCCCCGCTCGCGTCCAGCCGTGACTCCATGTTATTATTTTAAACCTACCTGTAAAGTTGGGTTGAAGTGTGTACCAGAAGCACATTCTCGTACGACTTTCTCTCCAAATACACAATAGTAGAACTTATTGCATTTCGTTTCATGAGCCAATAAAAGATGCACTTCAAAGTCCGCTGGGCATCCATTGGGCAGGAGCTCGAGGTCAGGTTTCTCAGTAGACTCGGTGGGTGCCTCAGTGGGGGCCTCGGTAGCCTCAGTGGGTTCTGTAGGAGCTTCGGTTGTGGTTGTTGGGGGCTCAGTAGGAACTTCGGTTGTGGTTGTTGGGGGCTCGGTGGGAGGCTCAGTAGGAGCTTCAGTTGTGGTTGTTGGGGGCTCGGTGGGAGGGTCAGTGGGTGCCTCTGTAGCCTCAGTGGGTGGTTCCGTGGGAGGTTCAGTAGGAGCTTCGGTTGTGGTTGTTGGGGGCTCTGTGGGAGGCTCAGTAGGAGCTTCAGTTGTGGTTGTTGGGGGCTCTGTGGGAGGCTCAGTAGGAGCTTCAGTTGTGGTTGTTGGGGGCTCTGTGGGAGGTTCAGTGGGAGCTTCAGTTGTGGTTGTTGGGGGCTCAGTGGGAGGATCAGTGGGTGCCTCTGTAGCCTCAGTGGGTGGGTCTGTGGGAGGCTCAGTAGGAGCTTCGGTTGTGGTTGTTGGGGGCTCAGTGGGAGGCTCAGTAGGAGATTCGGTTGTGGTTGTTGGGGGCTCGGTGGGAGGGTCAGTGGGTGCCTCTGTAGCTTCAGTGGGAGGGTCAGTGGGGGCCTCAGTAGCCTCAGTGGGTGGGTCTGTGGGAGGCTCAGTAGGAGCTTCGGTTGTGGTTGTTGGGGGCTCAGTGGGAGGGTCAGTGGGTGCCTCTGTAGCCTCAGTGGGTGGATCTGTGGGAGGTTCTGTAGGAGCTTCGGTTGTGGTTGTTGGGGGCTCAGTGGGAGGCTCAGTAGGAGGCTCAGTAGGAGCTTCGGTTGTGGTTGTTGGGGGCTCAGTGGGAGGATCAGTGGGGGCCTCAGTAGCCTCAGTGGGTGGTTCTGTGGGAGGTTCAGTAGGAGCTTCGGGTGTGGTTGTTGGGGGCTCAGTGGGAGGATCAGTGGGTGCCTCTGTAGCCTCAGTGGGCGGGTCTGTGGGAGGCTCAGTAGGAGCTTCGGTTGTGGTTGTTGGAGGCTCAGTGGGAGGGTCAGTGGGTGCCTCTGTAGCCTCAGTGGGTGGCTCTGTGGGAGGTTCAGTAGGAGCTTCGGTTGTGGTTGTTGGGGGCTCAGTGGGAGGCTCAGTAGGAGCTTCGGTTGTGGTTGTTGGGGGCTCAGTGGGAGGGTCAGTGGGTGCCTCTGTAGCCTCAGTGGGTGGATCTGTGGGAGGTTCTGTAGGAGCTTCGGTTGTGGTTGTTGGGGGCTCAGTGGGAGGCTCAGTAGGAGGCTCTGTAGGAGCTTCGGTTGTGGTTGTTGGGGGCTCAGTGGGAGGATCAGTGGGGGCCTCAGTAGCCTCAGTGGGTGGTTCTGTAGGAGGTTCAGTAGGAGCTTCGGGTGTGGTTGTTGGGGGCTCAGTGGGAGGCTCAGTGGGTGCCTCTGTAGCCTCAGTGGGTGGGTCTGTGGGAGGCTCAGTAGGAGCTTCGGTTGTGGTTGTTGGAGGCTCAGTGGGAGAGTCAGTGGGTGCCTCTGTAGCCTCAGTGGGTGGCTCTGTGGGAGGTTCAGTAGGAGCTTCGGTTGTGGTTGTTGGGGGCTCAGTGGGTGCCTCTGTAGCCTCAGTGGGTTCTTCAGTTGTCGGCTCAGTGGGTGCCTCAGTAGGAGCCTCAGTTACCTCGGTCGAGGGCGGTGGCGTACCAGGCAGGTTGCAACCAGCTTGGCTTGGATGGACGCACACCTAGAAAAAGACTTGTTAATGAGGTCAAAATAACCTTAAATTAAGCATGTATAAGGTGAGGTGGGAGGACGCTACGTTCGCTTTAGTTCAGTGATTTAATATTATCGAATATACATCGACACTAGTATACTTCTAGTTCTATGCTTATATCCAATCCAATCTGTTTAATTGTGGAATGGGTTTTCCACATGCTGTACAATTTACCTACATCTGTCGCTGCATTGAAGGGAAGGTTAAAGAACTAAATCAACAAGATGTTGATCCTAAATCCTAAATTGTGTAATGTTTTTATTTGGTGGACAATAAAGTGTTTTGTATTGTATTGTATTGTATTGTATTGTATCCTTAGCTCTGTTTTGTTTTCATTGCTGTTTACGTATGTGGAAGTATATATTACTATATTGACGACGCGTTGGACTAGTAAGTAGTGATCCTGTCTACGAAGCTAGCGGTCCCGGGTTCAAATCCCGATAAGGGCAGATATTTGTGTGATGAGCACGAGTAATTTGCTCCTGAGTCTTGGATGTTTTCTATGTATTTAAGTATATATTTCTCTACATATTTAAGTATATTTATCGTTGTCTACCTCTAGTACCCATACAAGCCTAGAGCTTAGTTTGGGACTAGGTAAATTTTATGACATTGTACTGTGATATTTATTTATTTACTTATCTATGTATGCATGTACTTAATAAAGCAGATCTTTTTCTAATTTTTGGACGTATGTACATTGTTATTGTGTTAAAATAATATCATTGTCCTTAATTATTCTATTCCAATATTAACTTGTTTTGTCTAGTCTTTACTAATCGGAATAAAACTTACAAAAAGGTCTGGATACATACTCGCTGAAACATTACCTAGACCAAACCAGTTTATCCTAAAGTATACTGATTCATATTACGAGTAGGCTCAACCGGTTCAGCCTAGGTTTAACAAGTTTCTCCTATCGGCCATAGGACGGACCAGTTAATCCTATTGCATAAAGGATGAACTGATTTGGCCTAAAAACTAGTTGGTCCTAAAATTGGGTTTGGCCGGTAACGTATACGTACAATGTGTGATGTATGTATGTATGTAAACACTTTATTGTACAGAATAAAACAGAAACAATACAATGAAGATACCAGGAAATAATGTACAAAGGCGAACTTATCCCTTTAAGGGATCTCTTCCAGCTAACCCTTGAGAGATTGAGAAAAGGGAAAGGTTGTGCATCGAGTAGGCAAGTTTACAAATTTCTTTAGGATCAGATCATACAAATAAGTCCTAACTATAAACATAAAACTAACTACATTCAAATACTTACATAAATATGCTAGACACAGAAATATATATTAATAAATCAATATACATACTTAAACTTACATAAACTACATTTATGTAAAGGACAGTTGATACAATATTTAACTTAGGAGCTAGGGTCAAGCCAATACTTCATCAATTTGCCCTTTAAGGAGTCAACTGATGTATATTGGACGAGAAAATATTGCGTGGCTTCCCGAATCAAATATCTACTGGAGCATCAACACTAACCTGCAGCTGATAAGAGAATTCAGTTCCTGGACTGCAGTCCCTAGCTGTTTCCCATTTCTTCCCATATTCGCAGTAGTAGAACTTGGTGCAGTCATATTCATGAGCCAGGAGGTGGTGTCCCTGCTCGGGGCACAGGTCGTTGGGTATGAAGAGGCCTTGAGGCTCGACTACATGCCTGCCCTGCGTCAGGGCGAGGGTCGAGATGAGGAGGAGCTTTCCTGGAACAGGACTTGGGATTAATGATCAGATGGCGGATCAGTGAAGGTCAAAGCTACCGAAGCTTCCACAGATCTTGTGGCGCTTCTTCTCAGCAGTGGTCCTCTTGAGAAACGCTGGTAGAATTTTGGCTAAATAAACAACTTTTATCTTCTTTTATCTTTTAGATGAGTGACGTATTGACCTACTAAATTCTCGTGAGGGAAGGCACAGTTTAATTATTACTTCGTCTTCAAACAAAAGTATATCGCGCGGCTTGCATGTCTGCGTGCCTCAACTGTACGCGCCGAGAGCCAGCACAACCAAACTCAACAAGACGGACCGAGCCGGTTTAGTCGGGGCCGCGCCGTCGCCGCGTAAGGTTGCGTGGGTAGTATCAAGTAAACCCAAGCAGCAATAGATAACAGAAACTTGTGTTTGGGTATCAGGGAGTGAAACACATCAGTGACGTCACTATGACGCAATTTCACAGATAGGATGTTTTTGTATAAACAATATTGCGACGCTGTCTCCATGTCTTCCCGTGGATGTCGTAAGAGTCGACTAATGGAATAAGTAATGAAGGCTTGTAGTACTTTTAGGCTATGGGCTTGTAACCTGTCATTAATAGGTACGCTGGTAAACATATTAGCATGTTTGTGCAAAATGTGGTTACAAAATTATGAAGAGTCTTTTTAGAGTTGTTGGTACTCGTATTTCTGTAGCTCTGCCTACTCTACTCTGGGAACGAAGGCGTGATGTTATGTATGTATGTAATATTGCTACACCCCACTGATTCTTAATAATGCAATAATGATAATGTAAATATTAAATTAGTACGAGGCGACTAAGAGAATAAGCGCTTGTATTACTGTTAGGCGATGGGCTTGCAACCTGTCACTAATACACTAGTAAACTTCTTGGCCTGATTGTGCTAAATGTGGTTACAGAATTAATAAACAAGTCTTTTTTGAGTAGTTAGTATTTCTGTAGCTCTGCCTACCCCACTCTGGGAATGAAGGCGTGATGTTATGTGTGTACCACTGACCCGATGTAGATTTAATGTGGAGATAGTTTGAGTCTCGAGAAAGAACATAGGGTACTTAATATTTCGAAAAATTGGACTGACTACAGACTACAGAACCCTAAAAAGTAACTTGTTGTCACGCTCGCAAAACTGAATTTTGCTCACTGTCTTTAAAACCTGCCTTTTTGAGGACAAGAGCTGAGGTGATAAGAGTAGTTCTATTGTATTCTGTGGTACTTACCTAACATTTGGTTCAAGCGTCGGTAGACGCAACACGCTTTTGTAAGAAAACTTCAGCTCTTAGAAACACTTGCAGTGTCTTCGGTAAGAACTAAACAGCGATAGTCATCAGTACGGATATTTATACTGGTAATTGTTACTGATACACGATTGATAAGCTTCTATATGTAGATTATTTCGATTATGGTTGGTAACATGTGTAAGCCTTTAGGGTTCTTTAGGAAGACGGAAACGTTGGAGGAAGAGGAAGATTATGATTTAAAAACTCCTCTTCAGCATTCTTTTCAACCCTGCAACCCCGCGCTACCTAAAGGAGCGCTTCAATTATTTTAAATCTATTAGAGCGTCCCAAAAGCTTTTCTTGTCAGTTCCTTTTTCTTCCTCTAAATTTTACACAAATTCTTTTACCATCAAGGCGATAAGGTTATAGAATGCTTTGCCTGTGGAGGTACGACGCGCTAAGTCTGTTGCCATTTTTAAAAGCAAGCTAAAGGATCATTTTCTATCACTTCCGTAGTTTTTCTATTATTTCCTTCGATCAACAATAACCAACTAGATGTCAGGTCGGCGCAAAAATAACGTCTCCGTAAATAACGCCTCACTTATTATTTATTTGGTTATTGTTGATCGAAGATTATTTCCTTTACTTTTTTCTTTGTTCTATCTCATGTTGTCGTCTGTTGTCATTGTTTGGCTGTTTTGGAGGATGTATGTATGCATATATTATATAGATGTATACTTATATGTATTTATTAAATTTTTTACTTTATGTATTTATATTTAGTCTATTTATAAATAGTTCTAATTTCAAAATTGAAATAATTTAATTGTTTCTTGTAGTTATTTAGTTTGAGTTCTAAACGAATTAGTTTACACCGCCTGCCATGAATTTGTGTCCTCAGTTATTTATCTTACAAGGTTTTCTGGAAGAGATCGCTATTTAGCGGTAAGACCGCCTGTTGTATACCTATGATTTAAATGTACTGTTCCGTGTTCTGTTTTTATTTTTATTTTTTGGTGTTCAATAAAGAGTATTTGTATTGTATTGTATTGTATTGTATTGTATTAAGAGACCACATGTGATAAATTCGGTAGTATTCCTCGATCTGGATCAATAACCATCAACGACACGCTAGCCTAGTTGGTAGTGACCCTGCCTTCGAAGCTAGGGGTCCTGGGTTCAAATCGAGGTAAGGGCAGACATGTATATGTGTGATGAGTACGAATCTTGGATATTTTCTATGTGTTTAAGTATATATTTTTCTATATAAGTAAGTTTATCGTTATCTAGTACCCATAGTACAAGCCTAGAGCTTAGTTTGGGACTAAGTCAATTTGTGTGACATTGTCCTGTGATATTTATTATTATCTAATATATAAAATTCTCGTGTCACGGTGTACGTTATTGAACTCCTCCGAAACGGCTGGACCTATTTTAATAAAATTTTGTGTGTATATCGGGTAGGTCTGAGAATCGGCCAACATCTATTTTTCATACCCCTAAGTGATGTAAAAAAATAATTGCAGCGGGCGAAGCGGCTGGCGGGTCGCTAGTTTTATTATACGCGTATGTGTCTGTTCTTTGGATATATTAAACTTGATCATATTCTCTTAAAACTGTTAAACGTGAAAACACGATTAGAAACAAAATCCTCGATAGTTTAATTTTTCAAATATGGCACCTATTTCGCAAGTTATGGTTGAATCTTCAGAACCATTCGATCGTAAAAGATGATTTTTGATTAAATAGTTGAGTATTTATAACTTCCTAATGCCGGTAAACCTTACATACATACATAACATCACGCCATCATTCCCAGAGTGGGGTAGGCAGAGCTACAGAAATACCAACAACTCTAAAAAGACTTGGTGATAATTCTGTAACTACATTTTGCACTTTCAGGACAAGAAGGTTACTAGTGTATTAGTGACAGGTTGCAAGCCCATCGCGTAACAGTACATACTACAAGTCCTTATTTATTCCCTTAGTCGCCTCTCACGACATCCACGGGAAGACATGGAGCGGCACCACTCTAACCCGGCAACCACACGGGGGAACCAGTTAAATAAAAATTGTGACTTTTAATTAAACAGCATTTATTTGAACTTGACACTCCCACTAACCCGCGCAAACTATCTCCTTCTCAAGCACCTCATAAAGCCATCCCTTTTTATTGTGGTGTGCGAATGGCAGCATATGTGGCCCCATAAAAAAGAAAGAAAGAAAAACAGATTTTAGTCCCTTTTTAGTGGGTCTGTCCGGATTCCTACGACAATGTTATCCTTTAACCACCCACCAAGCAGCAGAGCATTGTTGTGTTCCGGTGTGGGGATAAGACAACCGGTGTTACCAGCATAGAGGCTTTCCATCTTAGTCTTAAGGGTTGGCAACGCATTTCATCGTCTTGAGAATGCAAATGTCGATGGATCTCAGATCCCACTCACAGTCAAGTGGCCTGGGCTGGGATTCTACACGGTAATAACGATATCGTATTTGACGTGTTTCCGTATAGTCAACGTTTTCATAACTCTTATGTCATTTACAATAATGGCGACTGTGACATAAACGATTATAAAACACGTCAAACACGATATCGTTTTTGACCTGTTTCCGTATTGTCAACGTTTTCATATCTCTTATGTCATTTACAATAATGGCGACTGTGACATAAACGATTCTTAAACGTGTCAAACACGATATCGTTTTAACGCACCTGAATAGAGGCCCTGTACAAATACTAGGATTTAAAATTTGGTATTGACGAGTAGCAAGCAGAGATAATAGGTTTGAGGTTGCTGTAACTTTCATTCGTAGCGCGATAGAAATATAGGAGTTTTTACAATACACGCAGCTAAAAACTTAAGGAACAATGGTGTAAAAAAACGTATTCGGCTCTTGCTTGGTTTTGGTATAGGACAGCCGATGTATCGCACTGCTAGATCAAAACAGTAGGTATCGACTCAATAAAACTGTTAGATTTGTTTCAAGTCCAAACACATTGGTATTAAAGTTGATTTTAAAATACAGTTTTATTTTGAGTTGATGCTGTTTTGATCTAGCAGAGCGGTATGTATATGTGTTTGTTTTTTCACTACACCGGAACATAAATGCGAATGCGTGGCGGTAGGATATAGAATAACTAAGATGGTGGTAGCCATCCGGACGGACCCTGCAAATGGTCCTACCACCACTAATGCCACATTTTTTTATTTTTGCACTCTTTTACAAGCTTTAATAACTTTGCATGACAAAGACAAACGGTCGTGGTAAAACTAAAAGGATTCTTAGTTGGACTACCGAATCCTAAAACATATCTATCGCAAATCGCAATATTCCACAAACGGATTTTAAATTCTATTCATAGGCTTATCGACATAGAACAAATCTTAAATAATATATTAATATCTAAATGGATTTATAATAGTAAGACAAAAGAAAAAACGTCTTTAAACGCGAACAAAAACAAAGGATTCTCATCCTTGTGTGGTAGTGTAAGAACCAAGATTTAACGATTTCCTTTTGAACACTCATTTAGCTTTTGTTTTTTAGATAATTCCAGATAGCTAAATCCCCTCAACGGAAGCGGATTAGAGGAATTATTAGAATATCTACTTAAGCTGCGCGTCCACTGGATTGGTATCGAATCGGACGGAGCTGACGGATTTGTTGCTTTGTATGAGTCATAGTTGCATACACACATACAAAACATCACGCCTTCATTCCCAGAGTGGGGTAGGCAGAGCTGCAGAAATACCAACAACTCTAAAAATACTCGTTTACCTATAGGTTTAACCACATTTTGCACAATCAGGCTAAGAAGTTTACCAGTGTATTATATAGTGACAGGTTGCAAGACCATCGCCTAACAGTACCTACTACAAGCCCTTATTCCCTTAGTCGCCTCTTACGACATCCACGGGAAGACA
This sequence comes from Acleris holmiana, assembly GCA_949316455.1. NCBI lineage: Eukaryota > Metazoa > Arthropoda > Insecta > Lepidoptera > Tortricidae > Acleris > Acleris holmiana. Next base: position 2,157,761 of record OX438788.1, read on the forward strand.
TGGGGTGGCACTATTCTAACCCGGCAACCACGGCAATAGTCATAGTTGTTATGAAAATAACATTAGTGTGATGGGTACCTTTGCGCCAGGGGCGACTCGAGGGGGGGATTATTTTAGAACATGTATATAAATTAAAATTTGGTAGGTAAGGTAATATGAAAATAGAATATATAATTACTAACTAAAACCCGCTGTTTACTATTTTTACTTTTTACATAATACCACGCCTTCATTCCCAGAGTGGGGTAGGCAGAGCTATAGAAATACCTACAACTCAAAAAAAGACTTGATTATAATTCTGTAACCACATTTTGCACAATCAGGCTAAGATGTTACTATTATATTAAATTACGTTAAAAAGTGTAAAGTAAGGGTATTATTTTATTAACAGAAACTGTAAAGGTTTACTACTGCGGGTAAAATCACTTATTTTGGTCCCCACGTTAGTACCTATCTCTATATAGTTTGTGGTCCTTACTATGCATGGACAAAGCAGCATGCTTCCACGAGTTATTTCCGTCGAAACAAAAAGGCAATTTAAAGTGTTATCTGTTATCTACCAGGAAGTTGCATTTTCTCATATTATAAACTTATAAAAATTATCTCTTACCGTACGCGTCAAATTAGTTTCCCGCTATCTCTCTATTTTAAACCCATAAGAGATGAAATTCTAATAATCCCTTCTCAGTGCACTCCTAGGATATCCAAGGAATATTCCCTCCAAATTTCAAGTTTCTAGGTCCAACAGTCAATCACTCGGTCACGGTCACGGTACCTACTGGTTATACATATATTAGAAGATAAGATTTCTGATAATCCTCCTAAAATATCGGGATAACAACTTTTCCTTGTCTGTTTCCATGTAACAGGCTTTACAGGCTACATAGGTACTTACCTAAGTGCCATTTTTTATGATAATTTGTTAAGAAGGCGTCCAGCGTCCAGTGGCGCCCTCATAGCTTTTACTGTGTTTTCTAATAAACTAAAGTATTATCTTAAAATTGTAAAAATTAATATAAATGGCCTTCTTGGTCATTGCTCGTCCCGAATAATCTACATTTTGGAAAAATGAAACCATTGGGGACTTTGGCACGAACGAAACGCTTTTTGACATTCCTATATTTTGACAGCTATCAACTGGGTATAAAGCATTTGCTTTGCTTGCAAAAGTTGCAAACAAGCGAATCAAATTAGAGGAAAGCTTACAATTTCCTCAACATACTTTACTTTTTTGGGCTTTTAAAGTATATGGTGAATATCTGACAAAACAGATGTATCATTTTCATAATTATTAAACTTAAATATCATTACTTATAAATAAAAAAAAGCCAATATTTCATAAGTTAAAATGTCAGACGCAGAAGTCGAAGTTCCCGCTACGTTCAAGAAAAGAAATATTAAGAAAAGAGGTGGAAGAAAACGCAAAACTTCTAGTTCAGAAGGTAAGTAACTTTAAGGGGTTTTTGACAATGCTGAATACTAAAGTAAAATGATTCAATTAGGTTATATTTCGGTTTGAAAACAACCCATGACGATGCGTATATTTTAGTCATAACAGTCAGTATTTTAAATGCTTTTAGTGAAAAATCTTCTTGCCTGATTATCTATTTCAGTGTACCAGATTTCTGCAGGTCTTTTGTCAAAGGAATGATTTCATTTTTATGTTTAGTAATTAATTTATTCTTATTGCACAGTGGTTATGAATATGAGGTTCTGATTTGGCAGTCTTCAATTTATGGAGAACCGTGCATATTCTTACAATGCACAATTCTGCCCTGCTAACATAAAATGCAGTATCTGAGACAAAACTTCTGTAGCAAATTTAACCTTATTACTAACAGTTTAGGGTTGAATCTGCTTTGGCCATTAAATCTGAGATATTGCTTTTTTGCTTAGGAGGGCAGAATTGAAGGTAGAGTATAGTCCATTCGCTTAGATAGTGTCACTACACATGCACATACTTGTGCTTATTGTAATAAAATACAAATATAATTTGATGTAAACTGCTAAATTCACATGCAGCATAACCAAGTGAATTTGGCTGTTTACATCGAAATATATTAATATTGTGTTACAGTATAACCACAAGCACGAGCGAGTGTAGCGACACTATCTAAGCGAATGGACTATAGTTAAAAACGGTATAAGATGACTAAACTTGTAACAAAAAAAGAATTCTAGACTTAGACCCTTTACACTAACACCCTGGACTATTTTCTCACAGCAATTTTTGTTTTTAGAGAAACACAGTTCAGAGTCCGATGAACAGACAGTAGTGCTGCCCACAAAGAGGGCACCAAAAGTGAACCCAAACATTCAATCAACGAGTGGGCCGAAGCGCCAGAAACCGGAGATTAATCCTGAAAGCAGCGATGAGGATAAAGTGAGTATAATTTTATCTTGACAAGCTGAAATATTGGTAGTTAAACAAGACAAAACATATAGTGAACATATGTTTTTTGTGGCATTCTAGTTTAATATACAATTAACGAGTCCTATAACAGGGAGCCCGTGGTTTTCCATAAGTTTCTTGATCATAATGTCATTGTTGACATAATTATTTGATAGTCATAATTTTTATATCACTCTTTAGAATTTCTTAAATATCCTACATGTAGACAAGGCTAGCGTAGGTTAGGTTTGATTTATAAAAACCCTGAAACAATAATTATGACTTAAATCACATTATGGCTAAAAATATGTAAGTCAGTCAAAATATACCCATTGAATATTAGCATACCCACATTATTTATAAGTTTGTATTTTGTTGTTCTTGAATTGTGATACTTTAAATCTAGAGGACGGTGAATCCTGTCCCACCACAATACACTTATTACTAGTACGGGGGGACAGAGGATACTTACTCAAATTGTCTTCATTTTACACTAATCATCACCTTTATCACTATTAATAAGTGCAGTAAACATCTGTTATTACCATACCCTGGGGTTTTCGGTGCGGGAATGAATGACAATATCCAAAGAATAGGTATTGACTTAAAAATAGAATGTACTTTACCTACATCAGTAATTTATTCAATTTAAAGATACCTACTTATTAAAAAAAACATGAACATATCCACACTAAAATTAGAAATGGAAAGCGTATTTATTCATTGGTTCTTTTTTTATGCCATTAAAAAATTACAGGGTGCAAGTCTGCCCACAGTGCGACACTGAACGACAGTCCAAAAATCGTTCGAAAAACCTATCAAGACATCTCCAAATTAAAATTGAGTGTAAAAGGAAAAAGTTTTTTTAATAAACTAAAGTTGGTCTTAAATAAGAAAACTGGCTACAGCATACTAAAAACTATGAATGAATTGAAAACAAGGCAAAGAAATAGAACTGGAATCGCAAACACATTGTGCAACAATTGACTTCTTCAAAAAAATTAACCATTTAAAAAAAAAACAAAATTTAACCGGTTAAAACCGGTTATTAACCGTGTTTTACATACTAAATTCGGTTATTAACCGGTTATTTGCATTCCCTACTTTTAACATGTTATCATATTGTCAAGGTGATGATAGCTCTTATTTGCTTCACAGTGGTGGTGGCCGAGGTAATTAATAACCATACTATGACGTATCAAATGCTTTTACTGAATAGAATAAATTAATAAATAAATATCTGGGGACAATACAATACTAGGCTCTTCTAGGCTTGTACTATAAGTACTAGAAAATGATAAACCTACTTATACAGTTTTTTTTTTTTTTACAATACAATACAATACAATACAAAACACTTTATTGTCCACCAAACAAAAACATTACACAGAATTTTTAAATTGTTTTTTTTTTTTTTTTGAATTTTTTTAGTGCACAAATTTTAACATATTAATTTGGATCGTTAATATAATATATTACGACAACAAAACGAGTTCAAAAAAATCTTTTTTTGTTGCAAATTATCTCTCTTTTACCTTCTCGTGTGGACACAAAGTCACACTAGAAATGATGACATGGGTTGTCAAGCTGTAGGTATGCGACACACTGTATTGATTTCGATATTTGAAATTTCATGTACAGCTTATCAGACAACAAGCCCCTCTCCTACTTATATTCTAAATTTGAAATTTCATTTATTAGCTTACTTATCAACACTCCCCTCTCCTCGCTCACACCCCTGCATTAGAGGGTCCATGAATATCGTTAAGTTAGTGGAATCATTGAATCGGCAACATCTGTAATAATTTTTAAGCTAGAGTAAAAATAACACAACATGTGTTATTGATTAACAATAGCGAAGCAAATATAAAAAATTTGCACCTATTATAAAATTACCCTGTATAGAGAAATCATACTTAAATACATAGAAAACATCCAAGACTTAGGTACAAAAACTTGTGTTTATCACACAAGTATCTGCCCTTACCAGGATTAGAATCCCTGATCGCTACTAGCTTCGTAGGCAGGGTCAAATATATATTCAAGTAGAGCTGCCTAACAAGGTTAACATAATCAGGATATGATCAAAGCCCCTAAAATATTGTAGAATTTATGTAAATAAATTTTAAACCTTAATGCCGTGGAATTGATTGTTCAACATTGGACCCAGAGATGAAAAAAAAAAAATAGTGTTGCTACTCTTGCAATGATTTTTTAAACAATTTGACATCCAATGGCTCAATATTAGTCCTTATATATTATCTCCGTGTGGTTGCCGGGTTAGAATAGTGCCACTCCATGTCTTCCAGCGATGTCGTAAGAGGCGACTAAGGGAATAAGGGCTTATAGTACTGTTAGGCGATGGGCTTGCAACCTGTCACTAATACACTGGTAAACATCTTAGGCTACTTGTGCTAAATGTGGTTACAGAATTAACACCAAGTATTTCAGAGTTGTTGGTATTTCTGTAGCTCTGCCTACCCCACTCTGGGAATAAACTTTTAAGCTTTACTCACTAGATGAGAATCAAAATATCCTACTTAATTTTTTTTTAAATCCTTTTCTCTTGTTTTCAGCCTAAACAGTCTCTGACATTGTCAGTCCAACAGCAGCGAGAGAACGCGACGGCAACATACGAGCTGGACACAGAGAGGGACAGAGATGCACAGGCAATATTCGAGAAGGCGCAGAAAATCAACGAGGAGTTGCAGGGACAGGCTGATGATAAGGTAGGAGATTCATAACAATTACTATTTATAGGGTTCCGTGCCTGAAGAGTGTCAAACCGAATCCTTTTTAGGGTTCCGCACCCAAAACAGGATCCTATTACTAAAACTTCGCTGTCCGTCTGTCCATCTGTCACCAGGCTGTGTCACATGTACGGTGACAGCTAGGTTAGCTTTGTTAAGGTTTCCCTTATAGTGAATGGTTAGTTTAACAAATAACTTAGTCGTATATTTCTTTCCAAGAGGTTATTCTCGTAGTGGGGTACTATATTGAGAGGTTAGTCTTTCAAAGGGTTTTATCGGTGAATGGGTGGGCGGGTTCCTGCTTTGTTACAAGTAACCAATTTCCTCGATTAATTAACCTTTTACAGTTATAGCTGTCTAATGTCTTTGTGGAAGGTTGACATTAGCTATGGTTTCTAGCCGCCAAAGGCGTTCGAAAGGTTAATTGAATTTGACCCTTCCTCATTGGTATCTTGCAGGTGTATCGAGGTCTCAATAACTATGCCCAATACTACAAGAAGCGGGACACGGCCGCTGGAAACGCCAGTTCAGGCTTGGTGAGGAAGGGTCCTATCCGGGCGCCCGCCAACTTGAGGGCCACTGTCAGGTAAGATGTTTTTTTTATGGCAAGGATTAGGCACACGAGCACACAGGCCACCTGATAGTAAGTTTGCTATCTCAAGACTGCCAATGCGTTGTCAACCTTTTTGACGACACGTTAGCTTAGTTGGTAGTGACTGCCTCCGAAGCTAGCAATCCGGGGTTCAAATCCCAGTAAGGGCAATTATTTGTGTGATGTGATCAGCGCGAGTATTTGTTCCAAGTCTATATATACATATTTATTTATTCAACTTCTTTGCACAATACAAATATATGTAAAAAGTACAAATGGCGGAGTTAACGCCTAGAGGTATTTTTTACCAGTAAACCACACAATTAGAGATCTAAACAGTGTTGAAAACTTACTCGTTACCTACTTAATATTAAAAAAAAACATAATACACACACATAACATCACGCCTTCATTCCCAGAGTGGGATAGGCAGAGCTACAGAAATACCAACAACTCCAAAAACACTTAATTTGATGATTCTGTAACCACATTTTGCACAATCAGGCTAAGATGTTTACCAGTGTATTAGTGACAGGTTGCAAGCCCATCGCCTAACAGTACTACAAGCCCTTATTCCCTTAGTCGCCTCTTACATCCACGGGAAGACATGGAGTGGCACTATTCTAACCCGGCAACCATACGGGGTATACATAATAATTACGTTGCCCGCGTTGTTTGCGTTAACCGTGTGGTGGCCGGGTTAGAATAGTGCCACTCCACGTCTTCGCGTGGATGTCGTAAGAGGCGACTAAGGGAATAAGGACTTGTAGTACTGATAGGCGATGGGCTTGAAACCTCTCACTAATACACTAGTAAACATCTTAGCCTTCTTGTGCAAAATGTGGTTACAGAATTAAATACAAGTCTTTTTGGTGTTGTTGGTATTTCTGTAGCTCTGCCTACCCCACTCTGGGAATGAAGGCGTGATGTTATGTATGTAGTATGTTATTACAAGTATTTTATAACAAATACTAATATTTTTATATATATTTTGCTATCTACAGATGGGACTACCAACCTGATATATGTAAAGACTACAAAGAAACTGGCTTCTGCGGTTTTGGAGGTACGTGTATCTCTTTATTCTGCCAAAGCAAATTGAACCCTCCACCTTTGGATATAAGGTTACTAATACATACGCGGTTCTATGAGACATACCCTTTTTCCTAAGGGCAGTATTGGTTTGCGAGGCAATTTACGTGTCAATCACAATTTAGTAATCTAATTACCTATCAAATTTCCATACAAATATCCACCTCAAAATTATCCCACAGGAGTAGATTTTCAAAGGACAACAAAGCTGTTTTTTTTTTAATGTAATTAGTCCTCTAGTTCTCAAATCTCATTACCGACTTTTATATCATTTACATGCAAAACTTTGGAATAGAATACACTTAAATCTCAAGCCGCACTACTCTGGTAATTCTTATTGGGCCTCTGTTCTACTGCGTTGTAACGATATCGCGTTTGACGTGTTTTGGAATCGTTTATGTCACAGTCGCCATTATTGTAAATGACATAACAGTTATCAACAAGTTGTCAATACGGGAACACGTCGAAGACGATATCGTTATAACCGTGTAGAATCGCAGCCCTGATATTGAATTTCACGATCCAGGCCTTGCTTAGTGTAGGAATCACTGGTAATCCGCGAATATGTTAATTATTATTTGACAATCAATAAATATTTTCATTTGATTTTGTTTTTATATATTTTTTAACTGATTTTTGCTAGTCTTCCATATAATTAGTACGCTTTCACCACATTTTGTTTATTAATTTTGACTGTCGTTTTATTGTATATTACAACAGTAAAGCGCTCTTTGATTTTAAGATAATACTTTAGTTCATTACAAAACACAATAAAAGTAATAAATAATAAATATCAGGGAACAATTTCACACAAATTGACCTAGTCCCAAACTAAGCTCTAGGCTTGTACTATGGGTACTGGACAACGATAAAAGATACTTATATAGAGAAATACATTCTTAAATACAAATACACAGAAAACATCCAAGACTCAGAAACAAATATTCGCGTTCATCACACAGATATCCGCCCTTACCGGGATTTGAACCCAGGACCGCTGTCTTCGGAGGCAGGGTCACTCCCAACTAGGCCACCGTGACGTGTCGTAATGAGGGCGCCCTCTCAAACAACGGTTACTATTGATGATACAACGCCCAATCAGCTATGGCTACGTCACATTTGTAAAGGAGTGTTTACCATAGAGATTTTCCAACCTTTTAATTTCCGAATATAATGAACATCTCTAAAATTAAGCTTTATCCAGCGGTTCTCTATCGTTGGACCGAATTTCAGATGCAATAATTTTATTTTCCCGAATTTAATATGATATAGTTTTATATGCCATACTGATAATTTACCATAAAGGCATTTTTTCAGAAACCGTGAACTATTCAGAATTGTAATGAAACAAACCTAACCTGACCCATTGGGCTCTATACAATGGCATGTAAAAATTTACCTGAAAGGTTTACGATTTCAGAAAAACTGTCTTTATTGCAAACTAGCGGCCCGCCAGCGGCTTCGCCCCGCTGCAAATCTCCGACTTTCCCGGTGGATTTTTCAATTATTTTCGCACCTTTTAAACCTTCCCCGGACTATGACAAACATTTTAAAACCAAAATCAGCCAAATCGGCCCAGCCGTTCTCGAGTTTTAGCGAGACAAACGAGCAGCAATTGATTTTTATATATATATATTAAATTATGGCATGTGATATTAGCGAAAGTGAAGGTTATAACTGATAAGGTCAGTGACCATCCTTCCAGACCCACCGTACCCCTCGGCCGTACCACTGGTGGTACTTTGAGCAATTATTACTATTAAAATCGAATTTAACGTTGTCGACGGAGCTCCTATTTCTGGGTAGTTTGGCCCTCCGGGCCTGCTGAAGAACTAACATAACCTAAACCTACCTCATATTTATAATACAAATTTTGGGTCAGTGGTACGGTTTAGGGGTACGGTGGGTCTGCACCCAGTGACCATTATGGCAAATAAATAATGTTATGATAAATGAAGGGAGGGATACTATCCAGATGCATTTTGTCAACTTTTCAGACGTAACGAATGACACGTCCACCCACGAGGATAATTGTTATGTTATGTTATTTTCTGCTGGTCAGAGCCGATTCATTGGCAGACCGCTAAAAAAAATATAAAGGAAATATCCTCTATGCTAGTCAAACGGAAGTAGTCCCTTGCAACTCTTAAAGAAACCAAAGATGCACAACGATTGCGCGATCTAATCGACAGCCAACGCCATCTATCGCCGCGCGTCCCTCGGTCGCTTTAGATACCAAGATGGCGGCGCGTCCAGTGGCGCCCTCAACAACATACTTTGGTATACCACTAAACTAAACTTCGACGGAAAAATATTTCGTTACTTAATATGAGATATGAGAATGCGGAGTTAAGCTCCATTGAGATAGGACGCGTCTACGCAGTGAGCAGTGCAAAACCAGTAAATCAAGACCCCTGTCTTACGGTGTTTAACCTAAGCGCCAGTGTCTAGTTCCGTTGGACACCTCCGGTATGCTGACCAGTGCCTTGGACCTGTCGCTTACGGCCTAGATACGGGCGGCCGGTGTCTCGCACGACTGGTTCATTGGAGCAGCGCGTAACTATACCCTCTTATTTTCTCATATTAACGCCGCTGATAAGTAAACATTAAAATGGCAAACAATTGCGCTGGTTGTCGCAAGGCGATTACGTCTTCTCAAATTATGACGTGCTCCGCATGTAAGATCAATAGTTATCACCCAGATTGTGTCAATAAGGATTACCGTAACCTTACAAAGAGTGCTATTCTCAGCTGGATATGCCCGTCTTGCCAAAGCAAGGTGCCGAAAACCGATAACTCAAATACGCCGGTGCGGACACTGGCCCCAGCGGCCGGTAGCTTAGACGCGTTGAAAGCTAATGTAACCTTGCGCCCGCAAAATCGAGAGTCAGAAAAGCGATCGCAATCGCCGGCCTCGGGTGCAAACCCCGACAGCGATGCGCTAACGGCGCTCACAAAGGAGATCAGGCTGTTGCGTAGTGATATGGGCGAGGTCAAAAACCAGCTAAAACAACTAACCTCCAGCGTTACCAGCTGTGTGGCACGTCTAGACGAATATGACGCCAAACTAGCCCGCTCAGACGCCAAAATACGTGCTCTGGAGAAAAAGGAGTTGGAAAACGCGTTACTACATCAAAAAGTCAACCTTCTTGAAGAGAGGCTGAATGCTCAGGCGCAGTATACGATGCGAAATGAAATTGAAATCCAAGGCATAAATGAACATAAAACTGAAAATTTATTTCATATTATGAAGGTAGCTGCTTCTAAAATAGGAATGGACCTGGCAGAATCGGACATAGATGAGGTCTTACGTGTTGGCCCACAGCGTAGCGTGGCCACTCAGAAATTGGAATCCTCTCTCCCACGGCCCGTTGTCCTTCGCTTTGTTCGACGTATGAAGCGCCAAGAATTCCTTAAAGCAGCTAAGTCAAGGCGCAATATCACAACTGCAGACATTGAGGTAGCGGGACGGGAAAATAAGCTTTTCTTCAATGAGAGACTAACGAAAGGAAACAGGCAGTTATTTCGTCAAGCTAGGCAAGAAAAATCAACACAGGGCTACAAATACTGTTGGACTACAAACGGTCACATTTTCATACGTAAGAGAGAGGGCGGCCCGGCCATCGCCATTCGAGAAGCAGCGGATCTCGACAAAGCCAGGGAAACGGACCGCGCGTTGCCTTCCTCGACACCAGTCTCCCCGGCACCTAATGGCCCGGGCACTCAGCTTGACGGCCCCCCTGCGACTGATCCTTCGGCCAGAGCGACGTTTCGTGAAGAAGTTTGTTAGCGACTGTTCTTGTTTTCTGTTTCTGGTGGCAACAAATGTTTTTCTGATAAACCACTTAGCTACTTATTTAATAGCCTCAGCAATCATCACTCATATTTACGCTCACACTCACAATCTTGCCTATAAAATTCCACACACTGTCTTATTCGCAACATCAACGTACGAGTATACCATTGCGGAAGCTACACAACTATACATACACACACCAAATCAAACCTTACAAAATTGGGCACTCAGTAATGATAGGTCACATACTTTCGAACAGAAGGTCTCAGCTAATTTGAAACTCATTATTTTTCTTTCAACTCCTTGCGGAAATGACGTCCCATGACCTAGAAAAGGAATTAGATAGTATAGTGACCATTCACTGTCAAACGCTGGAGACTTTAGAACAGAGTAAGTCCTTTTTTTCCACCATTAAATCATTTAAATGTATGACTCTTAACATAAGAAGCCTACAACGGAATTTTAATGCCTTCGAAATTGCTCTAAGTCGGATGGGTGTTGACTTTGATGTAATAATACTAACAGAATGCTGGTTGGTAGGTGACTCTACAGTAGATGATTTGCGGGGTTACAACGTTTTCTGCACTTCAAAATTTATTAACAAGAGCGGCGGGGTAGTTATGTACGTTAAGGAGTCCCTCGATGTATCCGTTTCTGAGCCAGTACTTGACGATGCAAATTGTCTTTCGATAACCATAGGTAACTACTTCAAAATCTACGGAATATATCGTTCCCCAAGTTTTACTAACAAGGACAATTTTTTGAGTTCCCTTGATACACTAATGACTGAAACTAAAGGGTCCCAGCATGTTATTCTGGCTGGAGATTTAAATATTGATATACTAGATTGTACAAATAATCATTCGGCAGAGTACTTGTATCTGTTAACCATGCACGAATTCCTCCCAGCAGTCAGCAATCCGACAAGAGGTGGCTCTTGTCTTGACCACATCTTTGTTAAATCCAAATCTCGCTCGTCTGGGGCAGTGTGCCCGTGCTCTATCACAGATCATGATATCGTGTTGGCTGAAATCACAACTCCCGAAAACCGAAATATCCCGCGCTCGCGATGGCTAACGAAAACAGACTTTTTAACTGCCGCTCGAGAGCTGCGAGAAGCGGATTGGTCAAAGGTAACTGGGTCGGAAAGTGTAGATGATGCTGTCACGCATTTTGATCATATTATCTCCACCGCATTAAATAACAATACACACAAGGCAAAAATCAGTCGCTCAAAATTCAATCTTAAGCCCTGGATTACACCTGGCCTGATAAGATGCATGAGGCACAGGGACAAGCTTCATAGCCAAGTAAGAGCCTCCCCAAATGATACTATGTTGCACACGGTTTTTAAGCGGTATCGGAACTTTTTTGACAATCTACTCTATAGTCTGAAAACAGAGTATCTTAGTCAGAAATTGGCTGAGGCAAAAGGGAACCCAATGAGGTTGTGGAAGACGGTAAAAAGTATATGCAACAGTTCTGGAAATCCAAACTCGGGAAACGAGCTATTGTCTTTGACAGTTTCTCCCAAGGATTCTTTAGATATTAGTAATGAACATTTCGCAAGTATAGGACAGAAATTAGCTGAAAAAATTCTCAATAAAATCTCTGTGACCCAATCTGTCTTAGCTGCTCAAGTAAAACACTCGTTAAAAACAGGCAACTCTCTGTTCCTCTATCCAACGGATGTTCACGAGTTGGACAAATACATTTCCCAACTCAGGTCCGACAGTGCTCCTGGGCCGGACGGAATGAGACCACTTTTAATTAAAGAAGTCAAAGACGTCATTTTAAAACCTCTGGCACACATTTGCAATTTGAGTATGGAGACTGGTCACTTTCCGAAGGGGTGGAAACTAGCCCAGGTGTCTCCCATCCATAAAAACGGACCCAAGAATGACCCCAATAACTATCGCCCAATTTCACTTCTTAGTGTTTTCTCTAAAATCCTGGAGAAAGTTGTTAACACTCGACTGATCAATTTCCTAGAAAAAAATAAATTATTGTCCAATGGTCAGTTCGGTTTCAGAAAAGGCAAATCTACTGAAGACGCTGCCATCTATCTTACAAACAAGATATCCGAAACTGTGGACAGTGGAAACAAGTGTATTGGGGCTTTCTTGGATCTGGCCAAAGCTTTCGACACGGTATCAATGGACATTCTGCTCCGGAAACTTGATGTGTCGGGAGTAAGGGGGTCGGCCTTTGATTGGTTTAGGAGTTATTTGACTGAGCGGCGTCAATTAGTAAAAATAGGCGAATACAGCAGCGGTCAGTTACCAGTGAATTACGGGGTTCCACAGGGAAGCATCCTCGGGCCCACACTTTTCCTAATTTATATGGATGACATTCTTCGACTGAATCTTCACCAGGCGGAAATAATTTGTTACGCGGACGATACCGTTGTGCTCTTTCATGGCGAGTCATGGGAAGCTGTACACAGCCTCGCGGAAAGAGGACTATCGCACATTATGACGTGGCTGCAAGAGAACTTACTTACTTTGAATGTCGATAAATCCAACTTCCTCGCTTTTTCTAAAACATCAGCCTCATCTTATTCCTTGGGAACAAATTTATCCATCCACGCTGCCTGCTGTCCATCCTTGGGTCTACCCAACACGTGCCCTTGCAGCACTATAGTCAGGGCAAAAAGTGTCAAATACCTTGGGCTGGTCATAGATCAGAACCTGTCCTTTGGACAGCATATTGCTTCTCTTTCTACCAAAGTGAGGAAGTGTATATATGTAATGAAGCGGCTCCGTGACTGTACCTGGAAGGAATTGCTTTACCTTGTGTACAACGCACTGTGCCAGTCAATTCTACAATATTGTGTGGGTGTCTGGGGCAGTGCTGCTAAAGTTCACTTACTTCTGGTGGAGAGGGCGCAGCGTGCGGTGATTAAGGTGATGCTAAGGAAACCTTATAGGTTTTCCACAGATGCCCTTTATCGCGAAACTAATTTCTTGAGAGTTAGACAACTGTACATCCTAAAGGCAATACTACGAGCACACAGTTATGTTGTTAAACTACCAACTTATGCTCAACTCTTAGAAAAACGAATATTTAGAGTTCCTCTTCCGTCGAGAAGCTCTGCGTTTGCAAAGCGAGCCCCAGAATATATGCATCTACGCGTCTACAATAACGTTTCTAAAGTTTGTGACATCAAACAACACCCCATAGGAATGGTACGGATTATCCTAAAAAAATGGCTAGTGTCTCTGACATACAAGGACACAGAAGCTCTCCTCAATGCCTGCATCTAAACGATGGAACACACACACACACACACACACACACACACACACACACACACACACACACACACACACACACATACACGCGCAAACACACACAGGCTGTAAATAAGAAAATTTGAGTAAGTTATAATCATTTTGTTTATTTGTTTCATCCAAAAGTGACGTGTCTCTATATTAAAACCTAATGTGTACAACGCACTGCTAGGTCCCGAGATACAGGCTCAGCCTAGTTCGGGGTCTGACGGATATTGAAATGTAACTAGATAACCTTGTATGCTTTTTTCAAATAAATTTATTCTATTCTTATTCTTATATAATTATTAAGTTGTGCCAACTTTTTTTCGAAATAAGGAGGAAGTTCTCAATTGGTTGGGTTTTTTTTTGTTTTCGTTGAACATCGGCGACTTGTGGCAATTAGGTAGCACTAGTGATAAGACACGTTTTTCAAGTGTCTTTTCAGATAAGAATAACAACAAATTAATACTTAAAAATAAGTTGAAAACTCACTTTCATTGCTGAGACTGCATCCAAAAGGTTATCAAAAGCTAGAAATAGTAATATCAAGAAATCCAGGATATCTTACAATAAAAAATATTAATAACTTATTACGAAATAAAGTTGAAATCAAAGAGAACACCAACAAAAAACGCTGCAAGAATGCTTTATTTCCCAATCATGTCAGTCGAAGTCGAAAGATCATTTTCTTACACAAAGTATATTTTCTCAAATAGAATACGTGGGACAACTTCTAAGAAGTTAGAACATTACATTAATTGCCTATTACGAATGGCATATATGTACATATTGAAAAGGATTTTTTTTATTGGTTTCCTTTGCTCGACTTGTACAGAAAAACGTTGTTACATCACTAGTCTCTCAGAAACGTCAAAATGCTACCTTAATGTCACGAATCACCGATGTTTAGTGATAACCACACGAGTTTAAGACTTTCCCCTTTAATTCGCAAATTTCAAAAAGTCGTGGATTCAAACCTCTTTTGATTTTGAAAGGGTACAAATAATTACTTCTGAAAAAATAGGAAAAAGTGATCCTAAAATATGTTGAGCGGGCTTAACATTGCGAAATAAAGGTTTAAAGTGAATTTTCCTATACACTGCATCCCGGAAAAATGATTGACATTTTTTTTATCATTATAAATAGATTTTTACATAGTATCTTTGTCTAAATGTCGCCAAACTGTAAGACAGTTTAGCAAATTGTCGTGAAGCATATTTTACGTCTAAGAAATTAATAAAATATTTAAGTTTTAATATTGATTTTTTTATGTTCAATGTGTGCTTTAGGGTAGGCACCTCCATCTTGACGGTTGGCAATCCACCACCGTGCGTTGTCTCTGTAGAATTAACTCTCGACTTGGGGGCGTCAAAAACCGAGCCTATTCTTATCTCGAAGGTCGGCAACGCACTTGCGATTCCTCTGGTGTTGAGGGTGTTTTTCGCGGTGACCACTTACCATCAGCTGACCCGCTTGCTCGTTTGCCACCTTTTTCTTTAAAAAACTCCAAGTCAAGTACTACGATCATGTAGACCTGTTAGAAAATAAAGCCTAGACAGACACACATACATAAATAAAAAAAACCGGTCAATGGCGAGTCGGACTCGCGCACCGAGGATTCCGTACAAACTTATAAGAATGTAAAATTGTATTGAGGGATAAACTTGACTTTGCCGTTGAAATATTTTTGTCTTCATACATCGACATAGGTTGCGATTAGTTTACCAACTGCATAAAAGTTTGCAATCGAAAATTGTTTTTTTTGTGATGTAACTAAAAATTTAAGGTTTTCGCAAATTTGGTATGGTAGAGCGCGTCTTCTACTTGCCACTAGATGGCGCTAGCGGTATTATAATTGGCAAAATTACAAATTTGAATTTGACTCTAAAAAAAATAGTTAATACCCGAAAGCGGCCTAAAAGCATGATTGTTTGTATTAATCATTTACATTGTAATAACATTTCTTGAGCAAGTAAGTCCCTAAGGTTCTATAGCATCCTTTAGGTACGGGACGCTAAGAACGACACGTTGGACTAGTTGGTAGTGACCCTATCTTTGAAGTTAGCTGTCCCGGGTTCAAATCCCGGTAAGGGCAGATATTTGCGTGATGAGCATGAGTATTTGTTTTAAGTCTTATTGTTAGGTGTTTTCTTTGTCTATAAATATTATAATTTCTCAGTAGAAGTACGTTTATCGTTGTCTAGTACAAGCCTAGAGCTTTGTTTTGGACCAGGTCAAAATGTGTAACATTGTCCCACGATATTTAATTATTTATTTTTCGAAATTCGCATTACCCCGGGGGTCTGTCCATGTTCTGCGTAATGTTTAAGGTCATTCACACGAAATTGCACTAGTCTATAATATATATCAAATGAATACAACGTACTTTATCACGTGGGTCACCAATGAAGGAGAGAGGACGATAGAAAGATCTCTCTCCTGGGGTCCGAAGTCCATTTGGATAAAATTGGAAGTGGTATATAAGTCAACTGACTGAAGAAACTTCGTTAGCGCGATGTAGCGCACTGTCAGTTTTAGTTCCGCTGTTTGACGCTGGCGGCGCTGTCGAGTTGATTGTTACAAGTTTCACTAGATGTCGCTAGGTCGCCACAGTATCAAATCGGAGAAATACTGAAAATAGGAGGGCGCCGAGCGACCAGTGGCGCCCTCATTACTTTTACTGTATTTACTAATAAACTAAAAGTATTCTCTTAAAATCTAAGAGCGCTTTACTGTTTTATAAATTAATAGAGAATATGACATAGCTTAACAACAATTGAACAATTTGGCCACCTTTTTCCGTTAAGTTGATTACACGAAGGTTAAAGGTTATGAAACTGTGTCATGTATGCTATTTATTGCGTATTCATTTGTACAACAATAAAGCACTTTTAGATTTTAAGATAATACTTTACTTTATTAGAAAACACAATAAAAAGAAATGAGAGCGCCACTGGACGCTCGGCGCCCTCTAAAATTACTTTTGGCGACTAAGGACTATAAGAAAAAAATACTAGGTATAAAAATGACTGGATAGAAAATTGGAGAGAAGTATTTAATGACTAAGCATAAAAATGCCGACATTTAAATACGTAGGTAGGTTTAGGTTATGTCAGTTTTGCAGCAGGCCCGAAGGGCTAAACCACCCAGAAACAGGAGCTCCGCGGGAGCGGAGCTCCGTCGACACTATCTAATTTCAAATAATTACGTATTTGAATGTCGGCATTTTTATACGTAGTTAATAAATCCTTCTCTCTAATTTTCTTTGTAGTAATTTTTATACCTATTCATTTTTACTTATAGACCTTAGTCGACAAAAGGCTAAAATTCTCAGCCTACCTCTGGGAAACGGGCGTGATTTAATGTATGTATACAGATACTACATATGTCTGTATGATGCAGATTCGTGTAAGTTCCTCCACGACCGCTCTGACTACAAGCACGGCTGGCAGCTGGAGCGCGAGGAGCGCGAGGCGGCCGCCGGGGGGGGGGACAGCGACTACGAGGTGCACAGCGACGACGACCTGCCCTTCAAGTGCTTCATATGCAGGGGCCGGTTCACTGATCCCGTGGTCACCAAGTAAGTACTTAGGGCTTGATGTTAAACTAATTGTTCAAATTCGTAACTACCTAATAAAAATAAAAAATACATATCAGGGGACAATCTCACACAAATTGACCTAGTCCCAAACTAAGCTCTAGGCTTGTACTATGGGTACTAGACAACGATAAATATAGAAATATATATAATATATATAGAAAATATCCAAGACTCAGAGACAAATATTCGCGCTCATCAAACAAATATCTGCCCTTACCGGGATTTGAACCCAGCTAGGCCAGCGTGTAGTCAAATCTCAAGGAAATTTGTCAAATTTTCGATCCTTTTTTTTCATTATTTTTACAAGTTTTTATATAACTTGCAGTGTTTCTATGTAAGTATGTAAATTGTCCGTCAAAATTTGCAAGTTGAATTTGACCCACTTCCCGGTTTCCTATTGAGCTGAAATGTTGTATGCATATGTATATCACGTGACAATACAATATTAAGATGACATGGGGCTGATCTGATGCTGGAGTCGGAAGGTGGTGACTGGATCTCCGCTGTACTTACCGTAGACCCGTCGAGTTTGGACTCGTTAGATTGGTATTGATAAGTAGTAAATGACTTTGCAAACAAAAGTCCTGTCGACAGCAAAATCTTGTCACTAAAATTTTTTTTTGACGAAACTTATTTTCGAATTTTAACCATTACTTTAGTTAACTGGGCAGTTTTCAAAAAAAAGGGTACATCGTTAAGGACAAAAATTACAAATACTGTTCAAACAACTCTGCCTTAGGCGACGGGTATGGCAACGATTTTTTTTTCTTTGTGCAGGTTTTTTTGTAATGATGCCATTACAAAAAAAAATATTTTTTCGGTTAATTTAAGTTCAGTCGTATTTTTCTTTAAAATAAAATGTAAATTAAAATACATTGTTAAAATAAAATAAATTCAGCGGGCAATCAAACATTTTTGATTCTCCTCCGAAATTTTTACTAGAGCAAAAAAAATATAAAAAAATCCAGTAAGTCATCGTATATACAACTGAAAGACATTTTTTATCCCTTAAGAGATAACAGCTGTGAAACAAGGGTCGTACTCGTATTAATTCAGGGGGTTTTCTATTAACCCCTCGTGTCAGAGGTGAAAAAAATACCAAGTTCTAGTCTCTTAGGAGTATGATCAAGTCCGAAAAAATAAGTAACCAAAAGGAACAAAAAGCTATGCAAATTTAAGGCACATGGGGGCGATTTTTTAAACCTCACTGACGTAAAATTACTAAGTTTAAAATCAATTTATGCAGCCATTTTGTCTACGAACGGGCCCTCATTTTGAATTTCATATCATAACGCCTTAATCGTATCAAATCCAAAAAGTGGGACCGCTCGTAGATTTAATAGGTGCACAATTTGTTTTTAAAGTTGGTAATTTTTCCCTTTTGGTGACTAAGGTCTATAAAAAATTACTTGGTATAAAAATGACTAGAAAGAAAATTGAAGAGAAGTATTTATTGACTAAGCATAAAAATGCCGACATTTAAATACGTAGGTAGGTTTAGGTTACATCAGTTTTGCAGCAGGCCCGAAGGGCCAACCACCCAGAAATAGGAGCTCCGTCGACATTACCTAATTTCAAATAATAACGTATTTGAATGTCGGCATTTTTATACTTAATAAATCCTTCTCTCAATTTTCTTTCTAGTCCTTTTTGTACGTTTATTTTTTACGTAGGTATAGACTTTAGTCGCCAAAAGGAATTTTTCGCCGGTGAGACTCAAAAATGGACCCCTTGATCTGTGACAAGACAGGCGAGGGGTTAATTAGTTTCTTGTTACAGATGCAAACATTATTTCTGCGAGAAATGCGCCCTAGATAACTACAAGAAGTCTACGCGTTGTTACATTTGCAACACGCAGACCAGCGGCATGTTCAACCCGGCTAAGGAGCTGGCGGCGAAACTGAAGCAAGATGGCAGCGATGATGAAGACGATGATGATGATTAATAAATGTCTATTAAAAATCAGTTTCTTTCATTATTTTTGAACCCCCGACACAAAAACCAGTCACCTGAGAATTGTGAACACACATATAACATCACGCCTTCATTCCCAGAGTGAGACAGGCAGAGCTACAGAAATACAAACAACGCTAAAAAGATTTGTTGATAATTTTGTAACCACATTTTACACAATCGACAATGACAGGTGACAATTAACATCACTGGGTTTCACATAAGCGGCGCCATACACAGAAATGTCACTTGTCACCTGTCATTGTCAAGATAGGGGGCAGGCCAAGATGTTAACCAGTGTATTAGTGATAGGTTGCAAGCTCATCGCCTAACAGTACTACAAGCCCTTATTCCCTTAGTCGCTTCTTACGACATCTACGGGAAGACATGGAGTGGCACTATTCTAACCCGGCAACCACACGGTATCAAAAATCAAACAATTGTGAAATAAAAAAGATTAAACGCATTTTTTATGTAATAACTAAATTTAAACAGCCATCTGAAGTCGGCCAGTCGCATACCTGAAAAAGAATGGAAATGGTAATCCTCCCTGGAGGGAACATTCTTTGGGTAGAAAGCCCACCAAGAAGAAATAGCGAAATCGGGAACTAATTCTACGTATAATGACATGTGTAGACGCAAACGTCCTCGATTAAATAAACAACAACTCTTTCAAAAACCTTTATTTATTCAAACATTGCAACAACCTTAATTCGGCTCCTACTCGTGTTAGGCGTTTTCACTAATTAATTTTACATAAGGGACAAAACTTTTAGGTTATAATAAGTAAACAATGGAATGTAATACTTAATTTTTAAGTGAACAGAAAATTAATATGTATTAAGGCGGTATTTGTATTTTGCCTTGAAAGTAATGTAAAAGCAATGTAATTTATTTTACCACATGAAAAGAATAGTGTAATGACACTTGATTCACATAATCTAAACCCCTGACGCCAACATAGAGGTGTTATAGACGTGTTCATGTGTATTTGTTTGTGGCATGCTAGCTCCTAAACGGATGAACCGATTCAGACGCGGTTTTTTTGACAGAAACATAATTTAACTGTGATTGTTCCGAGCTAAGTTTGGACAAAAACGGTTGAGCCGTTTAAGAGATATCAGGTCTGGAATTAGCGGCGAAGGTATTGCAGAAGTTTTTTTTCTATTCAAAAAGATAATGCGAATGGAATGTTGATTGCCTCTAGGTATTTTTTTCAATCGCTTCTATTATATTGACTGATTTATATTTTGAGAACAAAATCACATAAAACGATAAATTTAAAAAAGTCACACCATTTTTTGTGGTCTTAATATTTAATGGTAAATTAAGAAAAATATTGTGGACTTTTGGCATATTTTTTTGTATATAACACTGCAAGTTTCAAACAATCTGTCATTGTTGTTACATAAATAAAATAAATCAGACAAAATATGCAACCTCGTAACACATATTATTAACACTAAACGCATTTGGTTTGAGTTTGTACATTCACTAACTAATCTACATTCGCTAAAACTCGTGTTTTTACAAAATTGCAAATGATACAACATAATGTAATTTACCTAATGCACCTAAATACATAAGGAACGCCAAAAAGTACCACGACGCCATTTGGATTTAATTTTTCCAAATGGCGGCGAATTTTAGAATTGGTAACTCATTTTTCACAGTTGGTACCTAGAGTTAGCGAATTTTACCTCGAATTTTCCAAATCGATTAATTCCAGGAATGCTTTATTTTATCGCATTCTTGTTTCTTTCTTTCTTTCTTTCATCTTCAGTAGTAGCAGCTTTTTTACAGCGTTCGGCTGGATATCGCTTAAAAACGAAGACATAGATAAACGCTATAAAAAACTGGTACTACACTATAAATAAAACTGATAATTAATTTCACGTTAACTATTTACTAAAAATTGTACTTGCAGTCTATTTTTACTGTTAAGTTGCTCAAAATTACGGATAGATGGCGGTAGAAACATGATCAAGATGCATCATAGGATAAGTACTAGCATTGAAACCGGACTGTTATAACAACGAAAGACTGTTTTGCCTTTTTCTATTAATGGCATTCATAATGAGTTGAAAAACATGTGCATGTATTCCTTCGTTATTTGGTAGGTCACAAGGTTTGAATAGTTCTGTCTCTCGAATCTGCGTCTGTAAGGCCCCAAAGAGGTCCAATGCTTAGAGTCGACGTTGAATTTGCCGTTGTTGATATTTCCTATTGAGAAATACGTAATCTTAAACGTAGAGAAGGAAATTTTGTATAAAACCTGACGTTGGTGGCTTCTCATTGCTTTAATTTCAAGTATTTATCTACTTGACGAGCTCTAAAGAACGATACCCCACTCGATGCGGATTTTTATTTGCACCCCTGTTTGGCTTTATGGGAACCGCTCTTAAAAATATTTTTTGTAAATTTGTACAGCTTTGGATCAATAAGATGCTTATAACAATGAAGATGTGAAAATTGCCGTTTTCTACTTATAAAATGACAGTAATTTTTTGTATTCGTAACGCCATCTATCGGTAATTTTAATAAACTTTTACATTCTAGTTTTTCTACGGAGGCCTATCTGTTGGGGTGAAGTGGAGTTCTATTCCAATAAATAAAATCATACTGCTTTTGATATGTTATTGTTGTTTTTATCTCGGCCGCCAGTACTTTCAAATAAAAAAAGTGAAATGCAATATGATTTTCTCACGTAGAATAAAGCACGTCGGTAAAACTTTTGCTTTTGGCTTGTTATTGTCAAACATGCCTGCACGCAGGCGCTTGCATGTCGCCACTCTGCTATTTGGTATTGTACATCCTACCTCTCTACAAAACTTAAATGGTCGAGAAGTGCGCGCAGGTTTAAGGCAGTTGCTATCGTGCCTATGCAGGTTTGCGGCGTCCAAGTGCTGGAATGATCTCCCGCGTCCTATCCTTGGAGTCTCTAGCAGGTACACCTTTAAGCGCAAGCTTAAGGGCTATTTGTTGACACTCCAGAAATCCTAACCCTCATCCAGAACTTATACACGATAATATTACAACCTGTTGCTTTTAAAATTACCGTTTTATTCATTTTTCTTTTATCAAGGCTGTATATCAGTATGTATGCGTTTTATTATTTGATTTGTTGTCTATTTTTTAACGCTTAAATCATATAATTAGTTTACTCGTATTATATTGTATGTTAGTACAGCGTTCCGTGAGTCACCGTCGGCGCTGGCTGAAAGGTGTCTGACACCCAAGCTTTCTGCTGAACCAGTGTCCGTTTCACTGCCGCGAGGACACACTTCTGATTGCCTTAATATTCTTTAATCTTTTAAGTCTTTTTTTTATACGTATGTGTGTCTTGTGGTTGCTGAATAAATGCATTTCTTCTTCTTCTTCAACGTTTTGATAGCTCTTATTAACTTGACAGTAATAGCGGCCGAGTTAAAAACAATACGATAACATATCAAAAGGAATATGGTTTTACCAAGGTGGGAAATAAAAAAAGTAAAAAAAAATAAAGATGAGCCCCAAACTTTATGGTTTTATATAATTATAGATCCAATTAGATCTTATGCACTCACTTCAAATGTATACATAATTCATATAAAATTTACTTATGTTGAGCAACAAATATCAACATTTTGCAATTTTTACTTCTATAACTGCCATAGAGCAAACCTAGAGCTTGGTTTGGGACGAGGCCAATTCTGCCCTCCTAAGCTAATAAGCAGTATCTCAAATTCAATAGCCAAAGTCGATTCAATCCTATCTTGTTGATAATAAGTTTGCATTTGCTGCAAGAGTTTTCTCTGAGATACTGCCATTTATGTCAGCAGGGCAGAATTAGTGTGAGATGGTCCCCTTTTTTTTTCTAGGACGTAGACCAGAATTTATGTTGATCAACACATTTATACTGTTGCTAAATTGTTGCTTAACAAAAGTTTACAGGCAAAACTTATCGTCAATTATGGATCATACAAAAGTTTTTCTTTATTAACACGACATTCTGTAAATAAACAATGGATGACCTGATCGATGGTCGGATTAACTGTCTATTCACCTAAACTAGACGCATCGCCCATGCGTGAGTGAGATGGTAATACGTTGTTGAATGAATATGCATATATTTAGATATTCCGACCACTGCATACATATAATCCGTATCTTCTTAATTGGCTTATTTGGAAAACACTTTCTGACTTTAGTATAAATTAAAATAATAACAACTATTATTTAACAAAGCGCAAAATATCTTAAGGCAAAATATTGAAACGGATCAGCCTATACTGGGTGATTTTGGGGTCGGTTTATTTTTGGCGATTTCGTGGTTGGTCCCATCGGAAAGATTGTTCAGTATGACCATCTTATTCACTTTTGGCCATTCCGGATCATGACCCCAAAATCACCCAGTATTTTGTTCCAATTGCTTTATTAAAAAGATTTCAGGTTAGTTTTTTTAACCAAATAAGACAACTAACAAGGAACAGGAGCTATTAGCTATTCTATTTTCCTTCGTTAAAGCATATTGCTTTTGAGATGTTCTAGTAAAAGATTATGGAAAAATTTGGAGTGAATAAAGATGTCACTTGGAAAGAATGGATGATAGAAGATTGACGAAAGAGATATACAGTGCAAACGTGAGTGGAAGGGTCGGAAGGGCCCGCCCTAGGCGTACTTTTTTTCATCAAATCGGAGAAATACTGGAAAAGGGCCGAATCTTAAGTACCCAAAACCAACGTGAATGCATGACTCGATGTATGAATGTGGAAGAAGCTAAAGAGATTTGTCAGGATCTTAGCAAGTGGAAAGAAGTGGTCTCTGCCTACCCCTCTGGGAAACAGGCGTGATTTAATGTATGAAGTTATAGTTCTTGACTAGCCCGCCATTACTCTTAAGTAAATAGATACGATAACAAGTCAACAGCGATATGGTTTTTCTAAGGAGAATAGAACCCAATATTACGCAACAAAGTACCTTGTTATAAAAATGGTGTGTACTTAATACTGCCGATTTAGTAAGCGAGCTACTAAGCACAAGTATGGTACTGGTTTTACAAGAGGACGAGTGAGGTGGCCATTGGGACAAGTTTTAAGTAACATATCGTGACTACTTTGAAAAAAATCTCGTATCTCGTATTTCGTGACGTACGATATTAAATTTAAACATGAAGTGTAATAAGTTTAAAATCGTACATCACGAAATATGAAATACGAGTTTTTTCAAAGTAATCACGATTTGTCAATTTATAAGAACAAAGTTTTCAGTGTTGAGGACGGTTTACCTATGAATTACCGAGACTAATTTCATAGAATGTTTTATTTCGCCGCATTTTAATTTCATCGACAGGCATTTCCACGTGCAGGTGTGGTGGTCGCAAATCTAACCTAACCTAACCTACGAAACCCATGCTTAAGATAACCTAAAATCAGTAAGGTTTTAGCAGAAATTAGCTGTCGCTGACATTAAATTCGATGTAATTAATGTCGGTGATTGGGGTAAGGATCTTGTGCAGGGTCCTTCCTGATCGCTACCACCAATCTTATCTTTGGTACCAATGTCACCATACGATGATAAATTTAATCATGGTTAATCATACATTTTGACAACTGTTAACGCTCTAATCGTCTGTTAAGTGGTTAACATCGTATGGTGAAATTGGTACTTAACCTACCACCAAACAGCATTCGCATTGTGTTCCGGTGTGGGGACAAGACAACCAGTGAAGTTACTAGCATAGAGGCATTCCATCTCAGTCAGGTATGGCAACGCATTTGCGGTCTTAGGATTGCAGTCTTAAGATTGTATTGAGAATAGAAATTTCGAAATCATTAAACCGTTAAAAGATCATTCAACAACCCAATTAGAATACTTTTTATACTCGCATTCCCGCTTAAAAGAAGGAAGCCAACAAACACCTGACCGACCATATAGACAGTGTCGATACTGAATTATCAACATTTCTACATCACTATTAAATTTTATTCAAATCATGCAGCACTTTACAGGACTGCATCTCTTGAACCGTAACAGCTAAACCCGTTTAAATTCTACAGAATTTGTACAACTAAACCAACTAAAAAATAAATAAAGTTAAAAACCAAAGCGGGAAATATACATGTATATTTCGGTGTTTTTCCCTCGATCTTAATGCGGTACGGAACTCTTTTGGCGCGTGCCTCGCACCTTCTCTTAGAGGTGAGACGTATTTACTCGAATAGGTTTTTGGAACAGGTCTTATCATGTACTCGTACGTACGCGTTCCCACGCGGCCGCATTTTAGCGTACGAGTATTTAGGAGTACGGCGACTTTCAACGTCCAATCGGGCGCGCAACTCGCTTTAGGTGTCGCGCCGACCGCGAGCGCCGAGTCCGTCCGTGTACTCTGTCGCCGCGTTCGGATGATTTCGGAAGGGCTCGGGTCACTTCGCGTCAACTTAGAGACCGGCGCCAAGACGGACGCATACTAAAATGGCCCGTTTGACTCATAGAATCGCGTACTCGTAAGTACTCGTGGCGCTAGTCTTTGGCACTAGTATTTTTGTGGACGCGTACTTGGAAGACTCAGTACGCATTTTACCTAGTACGTCTAAAATCTACCTTCTCTTGGACCATAGTCTGGTCAAAGTATGAGTGCACATACATGGGCATAGTTTGAAGTTAGTGCGTGGCTAGCGCCGCACTATGGCCCAAAAGTCCGATCTAGCTGGACAAAAACGATCACCGCATTTCTACAAAAGTACTAGTTAAAACGATAGCATATACTCCCGAGGTCACAATTCCGTTGATAACTTTATGTAAGTACCCTCCAATAATGCAATATTATCATTGAAGTGCCATTACGAGCGTTGTCGTGATTATTAAAGTGAGTCACTTTCCGTATTCAGTTGTATGTATTTCTAACTAGTTTTAAGATAAGTTCCTAATTTTTTTAATCATGGATCGTGAAGTTAATGGTAAGTACTATGTTTTGTAAATATTACAATTGTAAACAAAGTCGCTTTTGCTGAGAAAAATACTGATGAACACAATCTATATGACATTTTTAGTGCATATTTCAACTTTATTAGACCAGAAACTACCTGTAATTTCATGTCCCATAGCTGTATTTTTTTTATGTCATAGTCTCATTCATATAGTATTGGCTTATGTAAATTTGAGACTGCGGACGGCTGCGGAACCGCGTCATATTTATAGTTAAGCTAAAGCTAAGTTTTTCTTTCAGAAAACGTAATTACTATACCGAGGAGAGTTTTTTATCATAATTGGGTTAAATACCCAAAAAACGAAAAAAAACTTCGTTTGTTTGAATTAATTTCGACGAAATTACATTCCAATGAAGTTACGGAGGAGTCCATACGAAATATCAAAATTAACATTTCCCGAATTTGTCAACATCTGGATAAAAAGTGGCTGGCTTGCGGAAGAACGACAAACCGTTTTGAGACAACGTCGGCGGGTATTGACTGGCTGAATGGTGAAGATTTAAGATTTGCCGTTATATATTACCTACAGCCATCTACTTCACAATTAGAAAATAAGCCTACTCCGGGTCCTGGGCGCCCAAAGATCGAGTTTGACCAAGCGTCGCTCAAAACTAAACGTAGACGAGTGGACGACTTGATTCAGTCCCGTAGCACAGACGAATTGGCTGTGGCTGCCCAGATATCTAATAGATTAGCAGGTAATCGTGATGTAGCGGATGTTATAAAATGTGTAACTGAAATCCCTCAAAAAGCTAGTGACATAAAAAAACAAATATCTACTCCCATCACGCAACGCTGTCTATCGAGTGACGAAGCATTGGCATATTATGTCGATGCTAAATGTTCCCGCCACACTTACCAACAGACTCGAAAATGGGCATTAAAAGCTGGTCACAACGTATATCCGTCTTATCATAATGTAATGAAAGCAAAAAATAATTGTTATATTCCAGATGAGTACATTTCAGTCAGCGAAACGCTAGTAGAAGTTAAACTTCAAGCTATTTTAAATAAAACTGTAGAACGCCTTCTGTTGGCTCAAACTGAAGTTTTAGAAAATGTATCCAGCTCAACATTTATACTAATTAGCAAGTGGGGCTGCGATGGGAGTTCGGGATACAGCACCTATAAACAAAAATTCACTAATCCCAGCGACACTGACGAATTTTTGTTCACTTTTTCGTTCGTGCCTCTTCGTTTACATGATGGTGATAATGTCATGATGAGATGCTCCGAATGCTTGTTACATATTAGTTATCGCCTTGACATTAAAGCATGGCAAGCACGAGGACAAGACAAACAAAATTCTGTCCAGCAGAGATCGAATGAAATTAAAACGTTATTTAAAGAGAAATTAGGACTCATTATAGATAAACCAAAACCTGGCTACGGGTCAACAAATGATGGCAATACTGCCCGAAGGTTTTTTCAGAACCCTCAATTGAGTGCAGAGATTACTGGCCTAAATGAAGACATAATAAAAAACTTCAGCTTTTTGCTAAGAGCACTAACGTCAGGGTATTATATTGACTTGGATGCGTTTGAAAAACTAGCTCGTGAAACAAGATCACTATATTTACAAAATTATTCATGGTACTATATGCCTCCAACTGTGCACAAGATCTTGGTGCACAGCAAAGACATTATCAAGCATTTTTTATTGCCCATTGGGCAGCTTTCAGAAGAAGCACAAGAGGCCCGGAATAAAGATTGCCGGCGATTTCGACAACACCATTCTCGTAGATGTTCTCGTGTTTCTACAAACAGCGATATGTTATCGATGTTAATAATAACATCAGATCCTTTGATCAATAGTCTAAGAGAGATCCCAAAAAAAAATAAGGGGACATTTCCTCCAGAAGTTTTGGCATTGCTAATAGCTCCCAATGTGAATAAGGTTGTTTCTTCAATACCAAATACTGTTGACTCACAGCTCGATCAGCAGTGATGATGACGAAAATAGCGAAGACGAATAACATACAAAAAAGTTACTTTGCTATTAGAAATTGCGTTTTTATATGAATTATGTTTAAAATTACAAGCTATTTCATGAGTAAATAGAAATTGGGGTAGTTGTTAACTGAATTATGCCATAAGTTACGTATATGAAAAAGACGGGTAGATGAATAACTCATTACGTGTATTTGTCAGCAGTTAGAGGCCGGTTTGGTAGCTTCTTAACTGTTAAAGTAAATTGTTTTTGTTAAGAAACGTTCAATAAAAATGTCTGCTGACGACAGATCTCCTCCATCTTCACCGAGTATTTTAGTGAAAAGCTTTTTTCGTGATAAAAAGAGGAAGTTATCAATATGTGAAAAAACAAAACCTAAATGTTCATCATCAACGGTGAATTTAAATAAGGAAGTGCAAGTGCGACACGAAGATATTCTTGACTGTACAATATATAAAAGAAATAGAAAGAATTATTCCGATGTACGAGGTCAGTCCAGTCTTTTAAAAAATGTTCATTTTTGCTCTGAAAACCAACCCGAAGATCCAAGAAACGTAGAGTTCGCAAAATTATTAGTTTTTGAGCTGGACCGTGTTCCAGAGCAAAAACGTACGATGGCTTATTCTAAAATACTTGAACTGGTGAGAGAAATACGCGGTGAAGATAGTTTGGGAAATGTCAGTTTACCCAGTTTCGATGACTCTGACGAAGAAGAGTAGATAAATTGGGTTGTTCTGTGTATTTATAACATTCATAATTAAACTTTGTATTAATAAAACATGTATTTTTATCTGTGCTAATCCTTACTTTTTTAGGTGACAGTGACAATTGTAATAAATTAATATGCTTTTTTCTTTGAAAATAAAACCAATTATAACTGACCTCTTCTGCCTTAGTAGTTCTTCTTACACAAAGGTCAAGATACACTGGAGATTTAATTTTCACGTTAATAATAGAGAGAAAAAAGGCCATATAATAATAATTTGCTTAATTTAGGCAAATCATAAATAAACAAGTCCCTTGGAACTCATTAAGAGTATAATAGAAATATGTCCAGCTAGGTCATGCTTTTGGACCATAGTGCGCCGCCCACAGCCGCACGGACGCGTTACGCACGGGATCCTATAATTTCATAACCAACGTTTCACAAATGATTCATTTCACAAACATATCATTTGACAACCCGCGTTTTTTTCCGAAACTATCGTGTAGAACCCTATAGGTTAGGTTAGGTTAGTTTTATAAAAATCCTGAAATATTTGTAGTTACAGAAAAAAATCCAGTACAATGAATAGGTTGCGAAACGATGCATTTCTCAAAGATTTGTCGGCGAAAAGGCAACCGTTATGCACACACGCAAGCCGCTCGATGTATAGGTAGTTCCACGAGAGTTGAGGTGAATGATTACACACACAGTTACATCAAGTACTGATTGCAAAAAAGTGAATGAAATGAGTGAGTGAATGTAAAAGTAAATAAAAACGCTTAATTATATCAGTTACATGTAAATTATTGCATTATTCGATCTTTGAAGAGGTTTGATAACGAAATAACAAAGTAACGAAAATATAGGTAAAGACAATTATGGGTGAATTGCAAAAATATCGTACATAGTTAAGGGCCTAATTGATGTCAAAGTTTAATTGAAACAAATTATTTTTCCTTTGTGTAACGAAAATTAGTCATACAACCGTATGGTTAATCTTCGTTACAATTTTACAATTTAACACTGACATCAATTAGATCCTTAACTATGTACAATATCTTGCAGTTCACCCTTATCTTAACAGCTCCATAGATGAAAACAAGGCAATTTATGACTTGTTCTCCTTGGGTTCTACGATTAGTCTTATATTCATATACCTACGCATATCTGATCTGTATTTATTCATATGTTGAGTCGATGAATTGTTCTACATAATACTTAACAAAATAGTTTAAACAAAACTTTTTGGTAATTCTAGCAGTTCACTGTTGAACTTGCTATCGGTACAATATGAGAACAATCATTTCAAAATATCGCTGTCATTACATGACAGTGCTGTTGTGTGCGTGACCTCAACTCTCGTAGAACTATCTATACCTTTGTTCAAAGATGAACTTCTCCTATACTTATACTACAGTCTGTTCACAATACCTCGTCCCCCTGTACACCTCACTCGTCCCTTGGAACCCTCCCCCTATGCTAGTATCGGTAGTAATTCGGTTTGAAGGGGCCGACCTTGTTCAAGCCTAGATACTTAGCCTGCTCGTCCGTCAGCTCGGTGAGGTGAGCGTCGAACGTGGGGAGATGGAGGCTGGACACGTACTCGTCCATTTTCTTTGGTAATAGGTACACGTCGGCCTGAAATATAAAGTTTTTTATTCGTAAATGCTGTTTTATATGATATAGGTAATGTCATTAATGGATCGTTTTCAAAAAATATAAATAAAAATATCAGGGGACAATGTCACACAAATTGACCTAGTCCCAAACTAAGCTCTAGGCTTGTACTATGGGTACTAGACAACGATAAACATACTTATATAGAGAAATAAATACTTAAATACATAGAAAACATCCAAGCCTCAGGAACAAATATTCGCGCTCATCACACAAATATCTGCCCTTACCGGGATTTGAACCCAGGACCGCTGGCTTCGGAGGCAGGGTCACTCCCAACTAGGCCACCGTGTCGTCATATACAATACAATACAAAACACTATATTGTCCACCAAACAAAAACATTACAGAGAATTAGCACAATTTTAAAGACCCAGGTAAACAACAGGCGGTCTTATCGCTGATTAGCGATCTCTTCCAGACAACCTTAGAATGTACATAGCTAAATACTAAAGGCTTAATGAAAACGAAAGTCACGATCGCGTCCTTTCTGTAACGAAAGTTAGTCATACAAACTATATGGGTAGCTCTCGTTACACAATGGAATCAATTAAGTTTTGTTTTAATTAAAGCCCTTACCAATGTACATTTTTTTTTAAATAGTCTGGTGCGTGTTGAAGAAACTAACCCTTTTTGTGGCAAAGTCGTCAATTAACTAGGGACTTCCTTCCGATATTCAATTTATCGATAACTTCTTCAGGAATATTATAGGAACTCATATAGCGGTTTCAGTATTTTCAGTGACAAGTCTAGCATTTGCATTCAATGGTATCATTTGGTAAAGTGGAACTGATGATGAATACCACTGATGGCCACCGGAACTCCTCAACGGTACCTATTTCAAGGGTCGCGACAAGGTCCCACTTGTCAACGAATCAGAACTACAGGACATATCACGCTCGCCGCAAGCGAAGCCGCAGGAAAGTCAAAATGTTTAAACCATTTGAATGTAATTCGTCATAGTCGCTCAACTATTTTAATTGAGATATCTTGTTGTGGCCCATCATCAGTTCCACTTCACCAAATGATACCTTTGAACGCAAATGCTACACTTGTCACTGAAAATACTTAAATCGCTCCATGTCTTCCCGTGGATGTCGTAAGAGGCGACTAAGGGAATAAGGGCTTGTAGTACTGTTAGGCGATGGGCTTGCAAGTCTTGCAACCTGTCATTAATACACTGGTAAACATCTTGGCTTGATGGTTACAGAATTATCAACAAGTATTTTTTAGAGTTAATGGTAATTCTATAGCTGTGTACTCCACTCTGGGAATGAAGGCGTGACGTTATGTATGTATGTATTCCTATAAGATTCCCGTGTCCCACAATATTTTTTACCAAAAGCCCACTTCAGTTTGACTGTTATTATTACCATTTAAATTAAGTTATTTATTGAGTTTTTGAAGGCGGTTTTTTGTTTTTTTAATATTTTTTTATTTTTATTCTTGAATGAAGCCAGTCCCACCTTATACCGGTTGGCGGGCGCGTTGTAGAGCTCGATGAGCGCCAGCGCCTGCGTGGCCGCCGTGACCGACACCACGAACGACGGCAGCGACGAGCAGCACAGGTTGGCGAGCCGGCCCTCCGCCAGCAGCACGATGCGCTTGCCGTTCGGCCAGATTATGTGGTCCACCTGGGAATTCAACATCAGGTCAGCTTCTTTACGGTCCCATGCCTAAAGAGAACGAACATGCCATGTGTTCTCTAGCCACTGTCCCACCCCGTGCCATGACTGTGTTCTCTAGCCACTGTCCCACCCCGTACCATGTGTTGTTCAGCCACTGCCCCATCCTGTGCCATGTGATCTCTAGGGTCTGCGTCATGCGTTCTCTAGTTATTTGCCCCATTTCCCCGTGCCATGTGTTCTCTAGTCACTATCCCACCCCGTGCCATGTGTTCTCTAGTCACTGTCCCACCCCGTGCCATGTGCTCTCTAGTCACAGCTCCACCCTGCGCTATGTGTTCTCTAGTCACTGCCACACGCCATGCCATGTGTTCTCTAGTCACTGTCCCACTCCGTGCCATGTGTTCTCTAGCTACTGGCCCACCTAGTGCCATGCGTTCTCTATTCTCTACCCCATATCCCCGTGCCATGTGTTCAAGCCACTGTCCCACCCCGTGCCATGTTTCCTGCCCCACATATCCGAGCCATGTGTTCCCTGGTGGTCTAGCCTGGCGGGCTCACCTGGCTGCGCACGCGCTCCCACAGCAGGTCGGGCGTGCGCAGCGCGTGCACGTCGACCTCGGTGTTGGAGTGGCCCATGTTGCACACGACGCAGCCGTTCTTCATGCGCTCCATGTGCTCCCTGGTCACCACGCCCTTGTTCCCGGTCGCCGTTATCACTATGTCCACTTGTCGTATCACCTGAAAATGGTGGGGATTGAAGGCCAATAATATGGGCGCCTGCCGTTTGGCCAAAATATGTTTGGTCAAATGTTTCATTTGCCAAACTTTTAATTTGCCAAACCAATGTTATATAAATTTGACAGAATTTATTCTAGTACTATCGTGTAGAACCCTATAGGTTAGGTTAGGCTAGCGTTTATATAATATCCTGAAATATTTACGGTTACAGAAAGCAAAGCGTGTTGGCATATTTAAATTTGGGAAATTAAACATTTGACCAAAAACTTTTTGACGAAACGAAGGTAACCCGAATAATATGTATATGGAATTACATTAAAGCCCGTAGCATGGTCGCCTTTATCGATGTGGATAGCGGTGGATAAAGCATCTAACACGTTCTGACAATTGCGTAAGTGCGAGAGTGACGGATGCTTTATCCGCTACCATGCTACGGGCCCTGATCAAGGTCCAAAACTATCCAATAGATATAAATCCCGAATGCCTTTGCATTAAACTGCGACCGCTTTAAACTGACTGCAATCCTAAGACCTCAAATGAGTTGCCAGCCCTAAGGACTAAGATGGAATGCCTCTGTACTAGTTATTCACCGGTCCTTACCTCGTTTAGTTTGACGACCCTGAAGCCATCCATGGCAGCCTGTAGCGCACAAATAGGATCAATTTCAGTCACGTATACCTGAAAACGCAAAAATCGTATGTCATTATTTGCCCTGGTGGCTTGGTAACTCTATTATCTCTACCGGTGCTGCTTTTCTTCTGGTAGTCTGCCTCTACCGGTAGTCTCTGTCACTACCGTCTTTCTACCGATATAATTTCTATGCCGTTGATCTCTCTACCGCTGGGGTCTCTGGCGCCAATCTCTTTAGCGCTTCTCTTTCTCTATTTCTCTCTGTTGATGGCCTCTACCGTATTCTCTCTGCAACTACTCTCTCTACTGCTTTAGTCTCCCTACCATAAGTATCTATGGTCGCAAGTTTCTCTCGTTAGGGGTATCAACGGTTTAAGCTCTCAACCGTTAGTTTGTTTAGTACTACAGTATCAATCCCTCTTCCGATAGTGTCTACTATCTCTACTGCTACAGTCTCTCTTTCTCTCTCTATACCGCTACTTTATCTCTACTAGTGTCTACCTACTGACCACGTCACCACACAGCCGAGCACTGCACATCAGGTGTCTCTTGTTATCTATAGTCTATAGCTTCTGACTATCTACTGCTACAGTCTATTTCTACAAGTATTTCAACCGCTGGTCTCTACCGCTACAGTCACTACTACTACAGCCCCATTCACTCTGTCTCTGTATCTCTCCGTACCTCTCCCCGTCTGTTTATCTCTCTGTGTCTCTCTATTTCTCTCTCTCTCTCTCTCTCTCTGCGGCTGCTGGCTACCAACTGCTTTAGTGTCTGCACTGCTATCTCCCCAGTTACCACACAGCCGAGCGCCTTGAGCGCCTGGCGGCACCCCGTACCCGCACATGACGGATTGCGTCCCACCGAATCGGGTTTCTCCTACAATCTCACTATCGTTTCTGACTATCTACTGCTACGTCTATCAGTCTACCGCTAGTCTCTCTACTATAGTATGTCTACCGCAAGTCTTTCTACCGTTAATTTCTCTACTGCTACAGTCTCTCTCTCTTTTGTACTCTCTGTCTCTGTTTATGTCTCTCTCTGTATGTAATATCTCTCTGTCTCTACTGCTACAGTATCTTTCCATCCCCCTCTCTCTCTCTCTCTCTCTGCCGTTACTCCTCCGCACTCACCACACAGCCGAGCGCCTTGAGCGCCTGGCAGCAGCCCTTGCCGACCTCCCCGTACCCGCACTTTTGCTTCCCACCGAATCGGGTTTCTTCTACAGTCTCACTATCATTTCTGACTATCTACTGCTACAATCTAACAGTCTACCTCAACTCTTTCTACCGTTAATTTCTCCACTGCTACAGTCTCTGTCCGTTTTGTTCTCTCTCTCTCTCTGTCTGTGTCTATGACTCCCTCTGAATCTCTCTCTCTCTCTCACACACACACATACACACACACACACTCTCTCTCTCTCTCTCCCCCCCCCCTCTCTCTCTCCCTGGTTACCCCTCCGCACTCACCACACAGCCGAGCGCCTTGAGCGCCTGGCAGCAGCCCTTGCCGACCTCCCCGTACCCGCACACGACGGACTGCTTCCCGCCGAACATCAGGTCGGTGCTGCGCTTCAACGCGTCGATTATGCTTTCACTGTTAATAAACAATATTTTAGAGTTGTCACGAATACTCGCTATTATTCGGTATTCGGCATTACTCGACATTTTTTTGATATTCGTCGAATACCGAATAATAGCTAGTATTATTCGGCATTCGGCGAATAGTCGTCTAAAATAAACTTTAATCGAACAAAAAAACTAATGAGCTAAAAAAACGTCAACCGATGTCGAAAATCAAATAACAAATGCATGCCGCCTATCCTAAAGACAAGCGTATTGATTGAGCAGGAAATCCCCTACAATAACAAACGCTGGGTTATACAAAACGGGGTATTCCCCGTAAACTATGTACAAAAAAAGGGTTGCCACTTGCCAGCATTAAAAAATTGAAAATTAAATTTACTACATATATGTAGGTATGTATAACATGAAACAGATTTCTTTAACTTTATTGTTTTCTTTTGCTCACAACCTTAGAAGAAATTAGAAACATTTTTAATGTGTTTAATTTTTTTTTTAATGTCGAATAGTAATGTCGAGTTATTAGACTATTCGCCAAAGTGAATGGCGATTAATCGGTATTCGACTATTCGGTATAACCACTATTCGCGGCAACTCTACAATATTTGTCATTAAACGCAATTGGTCAATTAACAATAAAATTGACAAGAGGCCTTTTTAGGGTTCCGTAGCCAAATGGCAAAAAACGGAACCCTTATAGATTCGTCATGTCTGTCCGTCTGTCCGTCCGTATGTCACAGCCACTTTTTTCCGTAACTATAAGAGCTATACTGTGGAAACTTGGTAAGTAGATGTATTCGGTGAACCGCATTAAGATTTTCATACAAAAATAGAAAAAAAACAATAAATTTTTGGGGTTCCCCATACTTAGAACTGAAACTCAAAAATTTTTTTTTCATCAAACTCATACGTGTGGGGTATCTATGGATAGGTATTCAAAAATGATATTGAGGTTTCTATTATAATTTTTTTCTAAACTGAATAGTTTGCGCGAGAGACGCTTCCAAAGTGGAAAAATGTGTGTCCCCCCCCCCGTAACTTCTAAAATAAGGGAATGATAAATGTAAAAATAATATATGATGTACATTACCATGCAAACTTCCACCGAAAATTGGTTTGAACGAGATCTAATAATTAGTTTTTTTTTAATACGTTATAAATCGTAAACCGCATTTTACCTTTCATTCAATCAACTCAAATATAATAAAGAATTAAGAAAAACATTTAATTTTATGAACATAAACCTTATGCATAAACCGTGAACCATTATTTTCTAATACGAGTAAGAAATCGGTAATAGTTTCCCAAGTAAACAACAATTCGCTTGGGGCGTGACTTTATCGGTAGCGGGAGCGCGCGCGGGGAGGTTCCCGACTACGCTTACCCGAACGGGCAGCCACGTGAGGGCAGCCGTCATTGACACTCGTGTGCGCGGAGTTATTGTCAAACTGGAATATATATTAGCTTGTTTAGCTATCACAAGCCTATATGGGCTCGCATATAGTACCTAATTATAATGTTTACTTATCAATATCTTATTTAAAAAAAAAACACTATTATTAAAACATCGATCAAAGTTACAACGAGGTACAAGAACTTTTATATTATGTATTTTTAATATCTACGTTACAAATCCTAAACCGCATTTTACCTTTCATTCAATCAACTCCAATATAATAAAGAATAAAGAAAAACATTTATTTAGATGTATAGTTGTACGGAACCCTACGTGCGCGAGTCCGACTCGCACTTGGCCGGTTTTTTTGATATGGTAAGATAAGATTTTATCATCAAATTTGTGTGGTATAATCGATGTCCCGAATCGCTGAATCCCATTTCGGACGTAAAATTTTAACTCCTAGTTTTTAAGTCGAAACTAGGAGTTAAAATTTATGAATATTAATAAATAATAATTTATACAAAAACATTCTTCTCTCTTTTAAAACATAATGTGCCATCTAATGACTTAATGTTATCCGGTAAATGATTATATATTATGATTCCTGAGACATATGCGCTACTTTTAGGGTTCCGTAGGCAAACTAGGAACCCTTATTTAGTATGTAGCTAGATGGTCTAACTCCCCATGTACATATGTCATATTTATATTCACTTTAAAAGGTGTTATGTCGAAAATCATGTTTTTTTTTGTTTCCGAGTAGTTAGAATAGTGCCACTCCATGTCTTCCCGTGGATGTCGTAAGAGGCGACTGAGGGAATAAGGACTTGTAGTACCTACTTTTAGGCGATGGGCTTGCAACCTGTCACTAATACACTAGTAAACATCTTACAGCTTGTTTGTGCAAAATGTGGTTACAGAATTACCAACAATTGTGTAGCTCTGCCTACCCCACTCTGGGAATGAAGGCGTGACGTTATGTATGTATGCATACCTTTTTTAGGGTTCCGTAGCCAAATGGCAAAAAACGGAACCCTTATAGATTCGTCATGTCTGTCTGTCTGTCCGTCCGTATGTCAGTCACTTTTTTCCGAAACTATAAGAACTACACTGTTGAAACTTGGTAAGTAGATGTATTCTGTGAACCGCATTAAGATTTTCACACAAAAATAGAAAAAAAAAAACAAATTTTGGGGGTTCCCCATACTTACAACTAAAACTCAAATTTTGTTTTTCATCAAACAAATACGTGTGGGGTATCTATGGATAGGTCTTCAAAAATGATATTGAGGTTACTAACATCATTTTTTTTTAAACTGAACAGTTTGCGCGAGAGACACTTCCAAAGTGTTGAAATGTGTGTCCCCCCCTGTAACTTCTAAAATAAGAGAATGATAGAACTAAAAAAAGTATGTGATGTACATTACCATGCAAACTTCCACCGAAAATTGGTTTGAACGAGATCTAGTAAGTAGTTTTTGTTTAATACGTCATAAAAACATTGATCAAAGCTACAACGAACTTTTATATTATGTTACTTGCTGCTACGGAACCCTTCATGGGCGAGTCCGACTCGCACTTGGCCGCTATTTTTTTTATCGTTATTGATAGTGAGAAATAAAAGGAGTTCTTCAGTGTTTGATACACGCTTGGGACTAGTGGTCGGTCTTTCATCTCTTATCTTTTAGTTTATAGCGTTGAGCTACCCCTTGCCCCGTTTCTAACTTACCGGCAAGAATATAGATTATCAAACTTCGTCTTGGTGACCGAGTCGTTGACGTTCATGGCCGGGACGCATAGTTTTCCCGCTTTACTGAGCTGGTACAGTCTGTGGACGCCTGTCACGCTCTCTTCAACTATGCCTGAAAGAGATAAATAGACATTGGAGTTGGCGAGATTTTGCAAAAACCGCATACCCCATATAAAACCTCCCTAATTATGAAACAATTACAAGCAGACATCGGATTATTGGGAGTGAAATTGAATGTCACGTAGGGCGTTCCTTTATCGATAAACTCACTTTTCGATGCTTTTACCGTATACTAGTGATGACTGCAAGTTTTGTTTGCATAAATATATTTTTATTGAAACTATGAAAAAAAAAAAAAAAAAATATTTTAAACGGATTTTTGAAAGTTCACTCATCATCGTTATTTCCTGTCCGTATTTCTGTCCTCCTAAACCAATAAACAATATGTCAGATTCAATTGCCGAAGTAGATTCAATCCTCTCTTGTTAGCAATAAGGTTGTGATTGCTACAGGACTCTTATTTGAGATACTGCTATTTGGTTTAGAAGGGCAGATTCCAAAATAACTGTTCTTGTGCTATGTAACCTAAAAAATAATACTTACAAAAACACACACACATTTACAAACGAAGCTGGGAGCGATCAAAGTATTGATAAGTAAGTTTATCGCTAAACTCCCTACGTGTCATACAATTTCGCTCCCAAAATTCCAAGTGTATAAAATAATGCCAACGGCGTTAAACTAGGAGTGTAATGTCAAAAATTACAGCTTCTCGTAATAAGAATAATTAACTGGAGCGTGCGCTCCGCCCGACTTCTCTGGTCGTAGTGGTGTGTGGAGGGACGCGGCCGGTCGTAAGCGGGCAGCGCGGCGTTAACACCAAGGTATGTCCATAGGCCTCTGAGTCCACCATCGACTCTGAGCTCATCTACCTTCCTCACCCTTAATCAGCTTGAAGGCTGCCACGTGCTTCTTCAGCATGAGGTGCGTGGCGTCGCCGCCGTCGTCCAGGATCATGTTGGGCTGCCAGCCAGCGCTTGGCGCGCAGCACTGGTCGATGCACCACCAAAACGCCTCTTCGCTCTCACCGCGCCACGCGAACACAGAGAAACCTGGTGACATATGTGGTGTTTTTACTAACCCTGTATAAAGACTGTTCACGATAAAATCCGGCCATGCATGCACTGGTGTATTTTTGCAATGAACGTATATTTTCAAGCAGTTTTTTTTTTAAACATCACGGCTTCATTCCCAGTGGGATAGGCAGAGCTACAGAAATACCAACAACTCTAAAATCAATTTTTGATAATAACAAGTATGCTAAGATATATACTAGTGTATAAGTGACAGGTTGCAAGCCCATCGCCTAACAGTACTACAAGCCTTTATTCCCTTAGTCGCCTCTAACGACATCCACGGGAAGACATGGAGTGGCGCTGTTCTAACCCAGCAACCAAACGGGGTAATAAGATTTAGCGGTGGCTCCGGCTACAGCAAATGTTGAGCCGAATCCTATTTAACATCAAACTACGGTACAAAGTTTCTAAAGTGTGTTCTTCTTATTCTTCTTATATTAATGGCGGTCCACCGCGATATACGCAGTGATTTCGCCAATGTCAAGTGAGTAGAGTAAAACAGCAAACAGAATAAATCAAAATCAAA
The DNA here is from genome assembly GCA_949316455.1 of Acleris holmiana. Lineage (NCBI taxonomy): Eukaryota > Metazoa > Arthropoda > Insecta > Lepidoptera > Tortricidae > Acleris > Acleris holmiana. The sequence continues at coordinate 2,197,904 of OX438788.1, forward strand.
AGCCGGACGTCTTTCAATCGGCCATCTTCCCTCCCCGAAGGTTACCGGAAGACCAAAGTGTGTTTTAGTCAAACAAATATGTCATGAGTTTGAATTTCATTTCATCAGTAGCACGGTGCTTCGTACATCCTATAAGCGACCTCTTCCAGACAACCTTGGATACCAACCCGGTAACCACACGGGGGAAAACAAAAAGTCAAATACTTAAGAAAAATAAAATTACGGAAGTACAACTAAATTACTTTTTTTTTATGTTAAGGAGACGGCACACGACCGTATGAAATTTCTCATTTTTTATATTCATTTGTAACGCAAACTAACACACAGGCCACCTGATGCAAATGGGGATCACTGACCCATAGACATTTGAATTCTCAAGACTATAATTCTAAGACCTCAAATGCGTTTCCAACCCTGAGGACTAAGATGGAATGCCTCTATGCTAGTAATTTCACCGGTTGTCTTCCCACACCAATTATTTTGTATTTGTATTTATATTTTTGTATATTTAGCAACAATGGCGGCGCAACCTACCCTTGTGCGCAAGCGCAGCCGCCACCTCGTTCTGCGTGCTGTAGATGTTGCACGCCGCCCAGCGGACCGTCGCGCCCAGCGCCGCGAGCGTCTCTATCAGCACCGCCGTCTGTGCGTTGATGTGCGTGCAGCCTACTATCTGATGGACGAACATTATCATGTTAATGTCTACAATCAAAAAAATATGTCTTGCAATCTACAGTAACTTAGGACCTCCAAGGAATTAATCGACATTGGTGATACATAAAAAGACCGTCACGGAATCGTAGGCGAAACATAATACAAAGAAATCGGAATTCATAATATTGCCGAAAGAAAACCTTTTGGAATCTCTAGACACAAAAAGACGTCGGAATCACTACACCACAAAAAAAGATAATAATAGGCTAGAAAAATGTTGAACTCGTATTTTTTCTTTTGTCAATTAACTAAAAAAATACTAAGACATACTTAATGCGTTGAAGTTCCGCGTGACGTCACACCGCGGCTCACTTTTTACCACGTGACGTCACGAGCCCCACTCTCAAACATTAATGCGTGTTAACTGTGTCAATTTTTGATTAATATGATAAGGCAAAAACACGTGTTGTATATTCTTTGGTAACCTGCCTGACGGACTAATTAAGTTCCTTTTTTACCCAGAAGGCACCCCTATTATTGAGTTAGAGGTTTGTTTTACGTAATTTTCCACAGATATAAACTATACTTCGTTTTTTTAAAGATGAGAATAAGTGCCCGTATTATGTACCCGTTTTTACCTTTTACGAAGTCAAAAACAGAAATTAAAAACAGACCTACTATAAGTAATTACATACATACATAAATAACATCACGCCTTCATTCCCAGAGTGGGGTAGGCAGAGCCACAGAAATACAAACAACTCTAAAAGGACTTGTTGGTAATCCTGTAACCACATTTTGCACAACCAGGCTAAGATGTTTACTAGTGTATTAATGACAGGTTGCAAGCCCATCGCCTAACAGTACTACACGCCCTTGTTCCTTTAGTCGCCTTATAAGTAATTAATAACAAGAATTAGAATATTTGCACAAACATTTCTCTTTATTGGCTACGTTATTAAGGGAAAAACGTGCGAATTTGACCTTTATTATTCTCATCTTAAAAAACTAAGTATAGAGATAACAGTTCCGAAGTGGTCCTACTTACTTTAGCATCTTTGAGAGGCTTGTCTTCTTTAGCTCTCGCTCTTAACGCCATAATCCCAGGCATCTCTTGTTCAGCAATCTCAATCTCTCTCCTCCCAAAGGCATGTTGCTCGACGTTTCTAACGCAGTAGCTGGGGTTGGGGGTGCCAGCGGCTATAGCCTTCTCGTGGGGCTGGATACCTTCGTCCTCTTCTGAAGATGACCCTAGAATGTTATGGAGTTATCCAATAATATAGGAAGCTGTAAGGATACAGGAGTTATTTTCGCACTGAATGAGGGCGATTCACAAATCAGGAGACATTGATGGCCACACCAACTAGTTATACTTCAGGAGATTATATGTCAACACTATAATTATAACCTGTTAGTAAACCAGCCAAATTCCGTTCAGAGAAAGGGAGGCGATTTATGACTTTCGAATGCTCGAAATCAAGTCGAATGATAGAAAATAGCTCACGAAAATATGTCACGATTATTTTCGCATAAACCCATCATCCCGTATTTTTGAAAGCCCTCACTCGAAAGCTAGTGATTGACTTACTATGTTCACGTGTTTCGTTGTACGCAAGAATTTGATGATAACCGGTTATTTAAATCATGTTTTAATTATAAATAAACATACGACCTAATTAGAAATTACTATTATAGCGATATTATTACTTATATATATACTTATACATTTAGCAAAAACTTTTATTATTTAAAACTATTAAATGAAACGTTTACCCTGCCAAGGTTCTTGTCTATGATAAATATTTGAAAATTACACATCTGTGGTTTGTGTTTGTTTGTCAGATGTCAAAACAATTTTCTAATGATGAATTGAAAACGAATGGTGTGGACCACTCGTTTTTACATTTTCTATCGCTCGTATTTTTAAAATACGGTTTCACCATTTTTGCTCACTTTAGAGTGAAACTTTCTAGCACTAGAAAGTTAAAAATCGCCCCCCAGGACAAAGATGTTATATAATTTACATGACGTTTTATTACTGAATGGAATTTGGCAGGATTTATATGCCCTCTGGACTTACAAACATCGCTTCTTCCAGAAATGATGGAGTGTCTCTTCCTCACACTCGCAGGCTGCTGTGGCTCTTCAGCGACAGTAGCCATACTGGTTATTTTAAGAATACCCTTTTCAGGCATTTAGTCAGCACTCTTGTACTATTTTGTTCACTTTGACCCCTATAATAGATTCCTTCATTCGATGGACTAGTTTGACAGATATCCTAGACATTTAATAGGCCACACATACCACCACGCCCACACATCACAAGAATCAGAAAATACCAACAACGCTTTTTGGACAATCAGGCCAAGAAGTTTACCTTGCAAGCCCATCGCCTAACAGTACTACAAGCCCTTACTCCGTAACTACTCAACTATTTATTTAATCCAAAGTCATCGTTAGTGATCATAGGGTTTCCATGATTCAACCAAAAACATACGAAAAAGATGTAATGTTCGAAATATTAAACTCCTGAGGATTTTCTTCTCTTGAGACCCAGATCGCGGGACACTATCGCGGACGCGACAGCCAAAAATAATGTCAACCCTAGCAGGGTGACTGTCAGTCAATGACTGAGATGACAGATTACGCTAGCTCTGACAAAACTCCTTTAGTAAATGCAACCTTATTACCAGGGCTCAGATTTTTCATTGCACGGGGAGATGAAAGAAAATTATCGAGTCGATATTAAAATTAAAACTTTAGTCATATTCATGCTCATACTCACTCATTTAAATAGCACCAAAAGATTATAAATAATAATGTTAAATGCCATGCCAGTTTTATTACATTATGGATAAAATGTGAGCACAACAAAAGAACATTAACCTTTCATATGACGGAGGAGCTCGCACACTTGTACCCGTCGCACGCTTTGTTCCGTATCCGTCGTCGTACGCCGGAGGAGCGCGCACGCTTGTAGTTGTACTCCTTGTCTGCAGAGACTTTATGTCAATAGAGAGTGCTCCTTGCAAGGGTTCCTTGGGTTTAGATTGGGGACGGATACAGTACTAGGCAACCGAGGCTATAAGTACGGATACGGGACAAGGCATACGAGGAATTGTGCGCGTCTTTCCTACGGGACTAAACATACGAAGGGTTAAGTAAGGTCCTAGTTTGTAATATCCATAGAGCATGTAGCTACAGGAATAGTGTTTTAAAATCTTGACAAGAGGAGTAAATAATGGCCACTTTTTCTATTGCTACAAGTCTGTAAAAATAGGTACGTAATTAAGTTAAAATAGTTACAGCATGATAAATATAAAAGACGGAACTTTGAATATGAGTGAGTATGAGTACATAGGTACTCATACTCACTCATATGAGTAAAGTTTTAATTCTAATATCGACTCGATAGTTTTCTTTCATCTTACCGTGCGATGAAAAATCCGAGCCCTTCTTATTAGTAACGGGATGGGTGTCGATAATTTCATCAAAACACCTTCCATCAAATTGGCTCATAATATTACCTCTATCGTTTATAGTACATTATCAGTATATTAAGAAAGTACTGGCCTCTTGTAAATTATCTCCTCTTAAGAGTCTTAATACTATAAAGTGTTTAAATCTATTACGTCCTGGATATTGATTATTAACTACAACAATAAAGTTATAGCTACTTTGCAACTATATTCTATTTTATAAACTTTTGACATGATTTTGACGTAATTTGCATCCGTCGTCCGCCCATTAATAATGAGTCAAATCTTAATTTTACTTCATTTATCGTGACTTACGCAATTATTCAAAGACCAAACGGTTCATAACGTCGCCGCATGGCTTCAGCGACCTCGAAACTTTGTTGAAATAAAACAGCAACACGTTTTGAGGGAACAATGTTGGTTTTTCTTAGGTTTCCCATCCAATTCAATCTTTCCGTTAGCTTATTCTATTGTTTAACTCGTTCTTTCCAAATTTTTTTTTGCACGTCACAAAGATGTTGATTACTTTACGTTTTCCTTTGTATAGCCTGACAAGTTTCTATTTGGCCCTATTTCAATACAAGTTTGTGTCTACTGCGACCAGAGCGGACCCCATACAAACTCGCTTTAGCTTACAACGGTGACTTCAGCCCCTAATTTCACCATCGTGACAATGACATGTGACAGGTGACAAGGTATACATTGTAAAGTTAAAACGAAAGCGTCAGATCTATACCTATCTCGAAAATGTCAATATGATAACTTTTCTTATGATAAGGAGAAGGCATGCGACCACTCAGGCCACCTGATAGTAAGTGGAATCTGAGACCCATAGACATTTGAATTCTCAAGACTATAATCCTAAGACCTCAAATGCGTTGCCAACCCTGAGGACTAAGATGGAATGCCTCTATGCTAGTAATTTCACCGGTTGTCTTGTCCCCACACAGGAACACAACAATGCGAATACTGTTGCTTGGCGGGTGGTTAATATGATGGATATTAATAAGATGGTGGTAGCGATCCGGACGGACCCTGCACAGTGTCCTACCACCACTAAAATAAATGAATGTTCAATAAGTTAAAAAAGAAAAGAATAGAGAGTCCAGTTCTTGTTAAAAGTAGTCGTACACACCAAGGTGATGCCAACTCGTGTAAACGGGTCTCCAACGACACCAACTGGACACCAACATCTTAAGTTCTGATCACTGCGGCCAGCAAGCTTCCTTTAAGGGGAAGATTGATAAAGCGCCCCAAGAGTTTATACTTAGACAAATTTCCGAAAAACGATTAGAATTATTTAATACGAAGGTCACCAAACAACTGAATTATATGACGTGTACTAGAGATGATCCGGACAGTTTATGTACTTCATTATTTAATTGTATTATTAAGGAATTTGATGCCTGCTTTGGTTTGAAAAGGGTAAAAGCCAAGCAAGGTACAAAGTTTAGTGATTGGGCTACACCAGACATTCATGAAAGGAGGTACAGATTGTATGAGCTGTATGCTACAAGAGCTGTTGATCATAGGCCTGAGTTTCTAGAGTACGTCAAAAGTTATTCTAAGGAATTTAAGAAGATTTGTGCTTCCGCGAAATCCTTGTATTTTTCGAATAAAATTTGTAACTCTGACAACAAGGTTAAAACCGTCTGGAATGTTATTAACACTGAAACTGGTAGAACTAGAATTAGAGACCCTCACTACAGCCTGCAAGTTGATGGTACTCTAGTAAGCTCGGACCTTGATGTAGCTAAAGAATTCGAGCGTTTTTTTACGAACATACCTTTGGATACCACTAAATCTTTACTGTCATCTCCTGATAAGGCTGATACGTTACTAAGATCAAATGTGAAGGAGTGCACAAATGTCTTTAAATTTTATCACGTCACACCAAACGTTATAATCAAAACATTTAGATCTCTTAATCTCAAAAAGACTGAAGATCTTTGGGGTCTCTCTGTTACAGTACTACACGCCATTTTAGACTCGACTGCACCTTACCTAGCTACTATGTTTAATAAGTGTGTCGATATTGGAGTATTTCCTGATTTGATGAAACACAGTAAGGTCATACCTTTGTTTAAGTCAGGGACATCATCAGACCCCACAAATTTTAGACCTATTTCGATACTACCAGCACAAAGTAAAGTCTTTGAAAAATTAATTCTAAATCAATTATTATCACACTTTAATCAAAATAAGCTACTTCACGGCAGTCAATTCGGATTTACCAAGGGACGATCAACAACTGACGCCGGTTCCATTTTGGTGAAACATATCTTTGATGCCTGGGAAAAATCAATGGATGTAATTGGAGTTTTTTGTGATTTGTCCAAGGCATTTGATTGTGTTGATCATGTAACGTTAGTGCGGAAGTTAAGCTACTATGGTATCAAAAACAGTGCACTTGATCTTATTACATCTTACCTTGCTCACAGAACTCAGCGGATAGACATTAACAGGACACAATCTTCAGGGTCATCTGTTGCTATGGGAGTGCCTCAAGGCTCTATTTTGGGTCCGTTCTTATTTTTAATCTATATCAACGACCTCCCATATGTATTGCACGATAAACATGAAATAGTTTTGTTTGCTGACGATACTTCACTTATGTTCAAAACGGATAGGAAACAGGATAATTTTAATGACATCAATGACGCGTTGTCTACAATTGTTGACTGGTTTACAGCCAACAACTTACTTTTAAATGCCAAAAAAACGAAGTGCGTAAAATTTTCCTTATCGAACGTGAAGAGAGTGAATGCGGCTAGTATTAGACTGAAGGATGAGACACTGGAATTCGAAGATAGAACAGTATTTCTCGGTATCACTCTAGACTCAAAACTGCAGTGGAGTGCGCATATATCCACACTTGCAGGTAAGCTAAGTTCGGCGGCTTATGCGGTAAAGCGAATCCGACAACTTACTAACGTCGAGACGGCGAGACTAGTATACTATAGTTATTTCCATAGTGTTATGAGTTACGGAATTTTGCTGTGGGGAAGAGCGGCAGATATCAAGACCATTTTTGTGTTACAGAAGCGGGCTGTACGAGCCATTTATCAATTGGGGTCTCGTATTTCACTCAGGGATAAATTTAAAGAAATTAATATTCTTACAGTCGCGTCTCAGTATATCTTTGAGAATATCATGTATGTACGTAAACACATACATGAGTTTAGGCATAACCGCGACGTTCACAATTTAAATACTAGAAATAGGGATAAGCTTGCTCTTCCAGGGCACCGTCTCCGTAAGGTAGGCACTTCGTTTGCGGGGAACTGTATACGTTTTTACAACAAGATACCATCTGATATCGTCAATATGCCGTTCAATGAATTTAAATCTCACATCAAGCGCTGCTTGTTGGGTAGGGCATATTATACTGTAAACGACTTCATTGGTGACCGAGATGTATTTAAGTAGTATCTATCATGTAAGCTATTATTAAAGTAAGATCATTTCGTAAGCTAAGCATATTTATAATATTTGTATTTTAAACACGCCCTTAAGCAAGCTGTGTATTCAAACACTACTTTTTATGTTTACTATCATGTATTTGTCCTTTATCTTTATTAGTTCTTGTACGTACGTGACGCTTTTATGAGAACACACTGTGATGTTTCTCGCCGGACAGCTGTTTCACGCAAAATTACTTCTATGTTGTCCGGCAGCTTGAGCAAGTCATGCTCGCTTAAAGGTCTTTGCTTACGGCGGCGTCGTTGATCGGGTCGCCACTTTCCCGAACACATGGTTGAGAGAGGCGATGGCTGAGATACGCGTCATACTCGTGAACGGGTGCTGTTTGTGGGGTCCGGTCTGTTCACGTTTGCAAGGACTGGTTCTTCAGTTTATTATTCTAGATATGGCTTTTGACGTAGAGACCTCGTCGTGTTGTTCTCCTAGACTTATTATTTTTAGTTTAATGTTATTAGCCTTACATTTGTATTGATTTTATTTGTTCAAGCTTTAATCATTATTATTTATTACTTTATTAAGTACTTGTAATGTAACTTACTTTTAAGTATTTCTGTACTTTTGTTTGAAAAAATGACCTTCTGCTGGAGTTTCTTGGCGCTTCTTCTCCGCAATGATGGTCTTATCTGAAGCGCTAGTAAATTCACTTCATATTACCGACGTGTAAAAGAGCCCCATGGGGGCCTATTTACTGAATAAACATTTTGATTTTGATTTTTGATTTTGACCATGGTCATAGATTACATATGCAACAGTGTACGACCATGATATTTCAGCTTATAGAACTGTCTCTTTTTGGCACACTGAATCCCAATAAGACTGCAGTGCATATCAGCTATCTATATGTTGCCTTTTGTTTTATCGCTCCATATCTTGGTTTAGTATATCCTGCGTCATGTAAACTGAAATGTCACCTGTCACCTGTCATCGTCATGTTGGTGAAATAGAGGCTGGTGTTTCAGCGACAAACCTCTTGAAGAGACGCCGATGAACCGTTATGAGCCAAACGGAGTCCGTACGGGACTCGCTTCGCTCGCAGTGGAAGGCATATGCCTTCGTGCAGTCGATATCGCGCATGCATTTCGTAATACATTGCATCGTGCCTAGCTCCTGGCTCAATAATGTTATAACAACTCGTCAATGGATGCGGGTTATAGCCTAGGGAACATGCATTTTTTTTTCTTCACGCTCTCTGAAAAGTGCTATGAAAGAGAGGGAGAAGAGATAACTGTATACGCGAAACAGTTGTTGAAGATATGAATCTTTAAAAAGAGACAGTTGCAAAAACACTCTATACAAAATCGACGAGAGTTAATGACGTCACAGCTGTTATTTCATGTTTAAAATTTATAAATAAAATTTGCATTTATTTCAGATGTTCCTGTGTTTAAGAAAATATCATAAATTAAAATAAAGTAAAAAATACCGAATTAAACCACCAGAACCTTTACTTTTGAAATTTTGATTCTACTGGATGATTTTGGGGTCATGATCCGGAATGGCCAAAAGTGAATAAGATGGTCATACTGATCAACCTTTCCGATGGGACCAACCACGAAATCGCCAAAAAAATAACAGCTGTTCCATACATTAACACTCAATTAATTCACCGTTAATGTATGGAACAGCTGTTTTTTTTTGGCGACTTCGTGGTTGGTCCCATCGGAAATGTTGTTCAGTATGACCATCTTATTCACTTTTGGCCATTCCGGATCATGACCCCAAAATCACCCAGTATATAAAATGTTAATATACGGGTCATAACGGGTCAAAACTTAATTCAGTTTTTCATGCATGTTCACTATTGCCCAGTGGAACAGGGCCTGTACTGACCCGTCTCAACTTCCCACTCGGTACACTAAATAGTGTCCGGCATTTTTACCCAAATGTCCGGATAAAGCGGCTGCTCTATCCGGCTTTTCGATTTTAAAACCTGGCAACCCTAGGTACACCTGAATCAATAATAGCTGCTGTTGCATTAGAGGTGAGACGTTTTTACTGGAACAGGTTTTCGCTTGCACGTCCAAAGATCCTTTGCACTATGCACCAACGCGTATCGAGTATTTCAGCGAATCGATACGCAAAAAGTATAGCATGCATAAAGAAGTACAACATTTAAGGGTGTAAAAAATCATTTAGTAATAATACAACACGCCTTCATTCCCAGAGCGGGGTAGGCAGAGCTACAGACATACCAACAACTCCAAAAAGACTTGTTGATAATTCTGTAACCACATTTTGCACAAGTCTCTAATTATAAGAGACTCACAACTCAGAAATACTCCAAAAGCCGCGTACTTAACCTACCGCCAAACAGCAGTGTTCGCGTTGTTGTGTTCCGGTTTGTGGATAAGACAGCTGGTAAAATTACTGGCATAGAGGCATTCCATCTTAATCTTCAGGGTTGGCAACGCATTTGCAGTCTTAGGATTGCAGTCTTGTGAATGCGAATGTTTATCATCGTTTGCCTTCTCAATGCCATAAAAAGAAACTTCTTAATATTCGTGGAATTAGTCCCTGGATTTGGTATTTTTGTGGAAGCGTACTCGAAAGACTCAGTACGCGGTTTGCCTAGTACGTCTCACCTCTATGTTGCATAACGCCGTCCACGTCAGTCCGTTTATGGGTCAACCTGCAGCTGATGCATTTATTTATGCGCTATTAATAGATATGTTGCACGTTTACTTCTGTTACCGATAGGTTTATAGCGGGCGTTAAATTTTAACTGTTTTGTGGTCGTTTCAGAGAAGTAATTCTTTGCACATACATACATAACATCACGCCTTTATTCCCAGAAAGGGGTAGAAAGAGCTACAGAAATACCAACATATCGTCACTACTTTGGAAAAACCTCGTATCTCATATTTCGTTATGTACGAATTTAAACTTATTTCTCTTCATGTTTAAGTTTAAAATCGTACATCACGAAATATGAAATACGAGGTTTTTTTCAAAGTAGTGACGATATCTATAAATTGGCACAATCAGGCCAAGAAGTTTACCAGTGTATTAGTGGCACGTTGCAAGCCCATCGCCTAACAGTACTACAAGCATTTACTCCCTTAGTCGCCTCTTACGACATCCACGGGGAGACATGGAGTGGCACTATTCTAACCCGGCAACCATACGGGGAAAATCCTTGTATACAGATGTATATTACATAGGTATATCGCCCCTTTACTATCTCAACCTCGTATCGTATCTCGATTCATAGGAAAAGCACTCATGATCCAAGAAGAATAAAGACTACTTTCCTATCAAACTATTCGATCAAATAAGAGGTTGACAAAGAAGGGACGATATTAATACGGACCTCACCAAATAGTAAAACTTTTCCTGACTAAAGTGTAATTATTATTGCGACGGAAAAGGGTAAACAAAGTTACGTCATTATCAAAGTTTCAGGGGATCTCAAAGTACCTATGGTAAGGAAAATAATAAAGTTATCATTTCGCTTGAACCAAAACATTCAGAATACATACAAAGATAACATCACCCCTTCATTCCCAGAGTGGGGTAGGCAGAGCTACAGAAACACCAACAACTCTAAAAAGACTTGTCGATAATTCTGTAACCACATTTTGCACAAGTAGGCTAAGATGTTTATCAATTTAACATTCAAAATAAACTTGAGGAATAAACGAATTCAAATTTGCGCTTTGTGAAATGAAACGGCATTATGTCTATTTTAACGTTATACGGGATTAAATCAGGCTTTGACTAGGGATTGATTGTGTCCAAGTGATTACCAAATAAAATCCAAAGAAAACGTGATAAAAATCTTGTAAATAAACGGAGTCACGGGCCAGAACATCTATTCTACAGGAAAAAAACCATAATGAATTTGACATGTTATCGTTTTGTTTTTAACTCGGCCGCCGTTACTGTTAACTGAATCAGAGCTATCGTAAAGTTGAAAATATGATAACATGCCAAGTCAATATGGTTTTAACTTTTAGCCAATAGAATAGAGGCGCTGGACAGACATAGGTTACCTTTTAAGCCGGAAAATGAAACAACTAAAGATTGCGTGTTAAAAATTGATCGACGTCTTGAACAGACAATAGGGAACATGCATTTTTTTTTACGCTCTCTGGAAAGTGCTATGAAAGAGAGGAATAACTGTATACGCGAAATAATTGTCGTGTAATTTTTCATAAGATATGAAGCTTTAAAAAGTCATAGTTCAGACCTCCTGCAAAAACACTCTATACAAAATCGACGACAGGAATGACGTCACAGCTGTTGTTCCATGTTTAAAATATAAGGACCTTATAATTAAATTTGCATTTATTTAGCCCGTGTGGTTGCCGGGTTAGAATAGTGCCACTCCATGTCTTCCCGTGGATGTCGCAAGAGGCGACTAAGGGAATGAGGGCTTGTAGTATTGTTAGCCGATGGGCTTGCAACCTGTCACTAATACACTAGTAGACTTCTTGGCGTGATTGTGCAAAATGTGGTTACAGAATTATCAACAAGTCTTTTTGGAGTTGTTGGTATTTCTGTATCTCTGCCTACCCCACTCTGGGAATGAAGGCGTGATGTTATGTATGTATATATGTACAAAATCTTAATAAACGGGTCTAAACTTAGTGTATTGCGTTTTATATGTTCTTTATTACATTTTCTCCTAAGTTGTATCAACGAAACTCTATTCTGATTTTAAGAGAATCGACTAACTGATATAATCTCGCGAGACCCTGAGCGCTATAGAAGGTACATATAAACAAGGCAATTTAGTTGATACTAAATTATAATGAGCATAACGTTCATTTTTACTTGTTTCAAAATTGAAAATGTCGTTTAAGAGCAAAGGGTATTTATTGAACTTTATTCATGTGACGTTAGATTCAAATTCGTACCTATTCGTGAGGATGAGTGGAAAGTTTTTCCCTACTTTTTCCCTACTCGTAAAAGTCGTCACGGGAACCTGTCCAGCTAAATAAGTACGTAAAAGAGATTATTATCATACCTCGGATATCTCGGGGCATCTAAACGAAAGTGATGTAGCAAAATATATTATCGACAAAAAAATATATCGATGTTACCAAAATCTAAATGTAATGCGACATAAATGTTAATTACTTATTTTCTCCTCATTTTTAAACAAAATAGAAACAAATTAAAACGTGTACCTATTTCTATGTTTATTTTACAATAGTTTTCATGATATACGTTCAATGTTTTTTCCATATTCGATGGTATTAATGATTGCCGTCTAGATGAAAATATCCACTTTAAACTGCTAAACGTTCTATCAACGACCACAGTGGTCAACGGGGCATTCTTTAAATATTTATAATGACTCAAAGCCAATTTCTCATTTATGTTGGTTATTGAAATTTTTTCATCTTTTATAAGACTGTTCACTTTTTCATGGTGCCATAACCAGTATTTAATTACATCGTCATCTTTTTTATCGATATCAAATCCCTAGAACTTGCCGAGTTATCCCAGGTATGATTAATATACAAAGAAAACTACATATCGTCGTCTTACTTACTCAAACTCTTATCTGCATATTATTTTTGCGGTTGGTAATTTCATTTACATTCAGTAATACTTAGAAGCAATAAGTTTACCGACAGCAAAAAAAATATATAGATACGAGTTTGAGTAAGTAAGACGACGATATATACAAAGTACCTATTACTTGTATTTCAAACAAGTACAGAGTAGGTACTAAGTTTCAGAGCAAGTTTTAGATGCTGGATGTTCGCTTGGAAACAATTTACACTCAAGATTCCCAACCCGGTATCGCTATTTAACCGGCTTCAACAAAATGGAGGCTCTATGTTAGACACTGACACGTTGTATATTAATTTATCGAAATATCTTTAAACGAACGTACCTATCATTAGAAAGAATTTTAATTTCATCGAAAGGTATTTCTCGCCGCATATTTTGTCGTAGTCTAAAGTGCCTGGCTACTAAGAAGTAAACCCTGATACGTGTCATTCCAAAAAAGCTTGTATAATGACTCTGGATATTGCACGGCGAACAACGCTTTGAAGCTAATAAAAGTGACCTTGAATGACGTCGCTTATGTTTTTTGTCCCTTTCCTTGAATGAAAAGAAAGGAATAGAAAAAACTAGTGACGTCATTCAAGGTCACTTTTCAAGGCGTTGTTTGCCGTGCAATCTCCAGGTCATTATTAGACCCCGGATTCTTGTCGCCATGACGTCACAAGAGGGTAGTTTGGGGAGTAAATGGAACGGTGTTAATTAATAAAAAATAAATACCTTTTTAACCTAATAAATTTAAATAACTAGGCATCGACGACAAAAATTATCCAGTCAATTGATCAAAATTATCTTTTGGTATTTAACTTCAAACCATACATTTGTACGTTAAACTGGCTTTTGACAGACAAAAAGTGGGCGGCCGAAAAAAAGCCAGTATAATGTGCGCACAAATGTATGGATTGCAGTAATCGAAAGATAACGCTGATCAATTGAATAGGTAATTTTTATCTTGAATACCTACTTAGTTATTACAATTAATTCGGTTAAATCCGGCAGTTTTTCGTATTAAATAACCGTTCCATCCACAATATCGTTCCAATGGAACAGTGAAACATAATTAAACATATTAGAATTATATTTATCAATTAATCAGTTTTAACCTTACAACATGATTAAGTTTTGACCTAAGATATAAAATATCGTGAATGCCTGATTATAAATATTTAATTCCGTAGAACACCAATAGACTAGTTACCTTATTAATTAACACCGTTCCATTTGCTCCCCAAACTACCCTATTGTGTCGTCATTGGGACAAAAATCCGGGGTCTAGTCATTATAAGCTATCATTCCGGTCATTCCAGTACAAATTATAACCTCAAACCTAAGAATAGGTTTTAAATTGTTCTGGGATGACAGGTGTCAGGATTCTTATCAGCCAGGCACTCTACACAGATGAAGTCACCGATAAACTAAGAGACAGTCCTATATTGTGACTGTGGTGTTGAGGTGGGTTCAATTAATCATATATTTTCGAATTGTCAATTGAATCAATTTTGTTTATATGAACAACAAGGTAGAGCTTCCATCAAACCATCCATCCATCATATATATATATTGAAAGGTCCAATGTTAGGTTTTTTTTTTTACAAAGTAATACTATTTCTATCTACATGTTTACTTAGCTAAGATTTGGATAGCAACTTTTATCAAAATTAGCCAAAATAGTATTGACGTTTGATGGAAGCTCTATCTTGTTGTTAAAATATATATATATTTATTATATGCGTTCCACAGCAATCGAAACGTCATCTCGTCAATTTAAATTATCCTCGCAAACATACTGATATAAGTAAACGGGTTATACTATAACATACATACATACATAACATCACGCCTTCATTCCCAGAGTGGGGTAGGCAGAGCCACAGAAATACCAACGACTCTAAAAAGACTTGTTGATAATTCTGTAACCACAGTTTACACAAGTAGGCTAAGTTGTTTACCAGTGTATTAGTGTCAGGTTGCAAGCCCATCGCCTAACAGCACTACAAGCCCTTATTCTTACGACATCCACGGGAAGACATGGAGTGGCACTATTCTAACCCGGCAACCACACGGGGCAAATAACAAATGAACAATATAATAATTATGAATATATAGCGAAATGAAATCACAGACCGATTAGATTAGAAGAATGAAATATCAGTCACTGCTTAGTTGATATGACAGTGGCTAAAGACGCCGCCAGACTTTACATTGGCTAAGTGCCCAGCAGCAAGAGCCATAAAACGGTAAAAAAAAAATTGCCTTAGCTTATGGAATTACAACTTTAATTTGCGATATTTTGCTCTTAAATCCTAGGTTACTCGATAACGAGAAAAAAACAGTATCCGCCGAACTTCTAGTGTAAAAGTTGGAAGTATAGAACAGTTGCCTACATCAAGTAAAGTGAAACATTGAATGTTCTAAGCCTAATTTTAATCTGAAAAGCACCCTCAGGTTTCCCAAAGCTTATTTTACCAAGCTAAACGTATTAATTATATCGTATTGTCCCCTAAAACATATCCACCGTTTAACATAACCTCCTTCAATCAACACCACAACCACAGATACACAACCCACGCGACAATTTAAAACACTGGCAGTTCTTCCGCGTACACAAGTAAATCGATAACCGCATTCAAATCACTGACGCTAGACTTGCAATTTAAAAAGTCTTTATTCTAAATTTAAATTTAAAAAAACGTTCGCCTCGCGTAGCCGACTCGCGGAGTGTGACAAAAACCTCGGCTTGATTTGCACTGACTATGTGGGCTTTGTTAGCGCGGAATAGGCTTTTTCAAGTTTTAAGATTTATTGATCATTCAAATAGTTAAGTGTATGTCATTTCGTAGAATTACTTCTGTCAGGATGATAGCAGGTGGAAAGAAGTGGTCTCTGCCTACCCCTCTGGGAAACAGGCGTGATTTAATTTATGTATGTATGTAATATGTAAAATTACCTACTTAAGCTTTTCATTCATTATAGTGTGTATTAGACACAAGTATGTCAAATTACTTATTAAGCGTTTGCAGTGGAGAATACACAAGACTCCCTCGGTAGTTCGTTAAAAAAAGTTTTCCCATGTCTACAAATTCGGCCTACGACACTGTCGATAATATACATTATCGAAATTTAATGTCCTATGCGAACATTATTACATGACAAATTTCATAAATTTAGGTCATCAGGAAACGCCGTATAAGTTTTAATTTTAATGAGCGAGTTTGCGAGTGTCAAAATGCGCGACATAATTGACCGTAATCTTTTCATGGCGCTGACCTAGAAGGCTTTTTTTTTTATTACACCTGCCTTTTGCAGTATACCTTACTATTTGAAATTTATTTTGAATTAATTTCGTTCACCGTTTCTCAGAAAAAGTGTTATAATCTTGACAAAGAATAATCGTTTTTTATTCCAACTGCGGTGAAAGAAAGGAAAGGTAATCTATATATCTATCTCCACAAAGCGACAGACAGGAAAGTGTTCATATATGTAATATAGTCGTTTCCCATTACTCCGTTTGCGTTTGTTCATTGCTATTCCCACAGGAGCCGTTCAATTTTTCGGGATAAAAGTACCCTATGTCTTTTTCCGGGACTTTATCTCTAAATAGGTTTAGCGGTTTATCCGTGGAAGCGTGACAAACAGACAGACAGACTTCACATTCACATTTATAATATTAGTATACATAAAAGTACTTATCAACTTACCCGGTTCTTCCACAATGAGAGAAATATTCATGTCTTCGAAAGAGTTCATATTTATTTCCACAAACCGTTTTCAATTACAAATAAATGTTTACTAGTTCACAAATCAACTTTCAGAACTAAACTAATCAGACTTCCTCTATGGACTATTATAAACCGATACCTTATCTATAGATACGATTCCATAGGCTAGATCACTGACCTCTAGAGTTGACAAGAAAATATACTTACTATCTTTCTTAAAGTTATTTTTATTTATATCAGAGTTGTAGTTGTAGCTGATGGTGAAGGTGAAGAGAAATAGGAAAGGAAATGTAGTTTTGTCAAAATGGTAAAAAAAATGTGCACATTTTTAGAGTTCCGTAGTCCAACTGGAAACCCTTATAGTTTCACCATGTCCGTCCGTCCGCATCTCAGAGACTCTTAGTACTAGAAAGCTGTAATTTGCCATGAATATACATATTAGTCACGCCAACAAAATGATAAAATAAAAACTTGAAATATATTTTTTTAGTAGACCTTTCCTGCACGTAAATTCATTGTATTGTTTTGTTTTTATGTACAATAAAGTGTTTACATACCTACATAAATTTCCACAAGTATGTGTTTGGACGTTTGTCTCTCAATCTATATGATAAAAATGAATCGCTGAATGTGTTGCTAAGCGCAAATCTCCAGAGCAGCTGAACTGATTTCGCTTTTTATTGTGTTTTTTACTGTCAGGAGAAGGGTCTTATGAAAGAAAAAAACTGAAAAATCCACCGGGAAAGTTAGAAATTTGCAGCGGGGCCGCTAGTACAAAATATAAACTCTGGATTAAAAGAATCATCATTATCATTACACTTAAGAGCTTTTTTAAATAGAAGGTAAAAGGGAAAGGGAGACCGAGAAGAACTTACCTAGACCAATTAAAAGGAAAACGATACTGTCCCGAAAAAAATAACGGTTCCTGTGGAAAAAACTATAAAAGAATACCACGCGGACGAAAATGCGGAAAAACTCTAGTAGATACGACTTTAGTCTAGCCATGGCGTCGTTTTATCTAACAGCAACGTCTGATTTTAATGATCGGCGACGGATAGCAATTTTTCGACGAAAGTATACCATGGACATGATTCTATTTAAACTTCGTGAACAATTTACATATTAATAATTATGAATTTAAGCTTAAATGGTAACGATCGGTTTAGTTTTAAACCTCTCACATCTGTTGATGTAGAAAAGTCATTCTCATTATATAAATGGATGCTCAATGTTAAAAGGAATCAATTGCAAAGACATTTTTTTTTAAATGTAACTTACCATAACCAATTTAATTTAGTGTTTTTTTTTAAATATACTTTTTTATTTTTAACCACACAGACTTATCCATATTAGTCAATACGTTTGACGTCAAAGTGACAAAATGTTCGGTCACCGATTAATTCTGATTAAACTGTTATTCAACCCGTATTTACTCTTAGTGACTGTGATGGAAGCAGTAATTATCAAGGACCAATGGACACTTGTTACTTATTTTAGAAAATGTAGGGGTTATTCATTTGTTTTGCAGCGATCAATATAGGACCGTATGATGTTTGAATTTACAGCTAATTTAATGAAAATATTTTTTCAGTAAATTGGCCACATGCTCTTTTCCACGTCGGTAACATGCAGTGAGTCTAATAGCGCTTCGGACAAGACCAACATGGCGGAGAAGCACGGCATAAACTCCAGCAGAAGGTAATTTTTAACCGACTTCAAAAAAGGAGGAGGTTATCAATTCGACTGCGCATGTTTTTTTTGTGTGTTTGTTACGCGATTACTCCGTCAATTGTGGATCGATATTGAAAATTATTTTTTGTTTGATAGAGTGTATTCCTGAGGGACCACCCATTGCTACCAAGGTGGTATCTGATGAGAGGAGTCGTGAGAAATTGAGGTAACTCCTCAAATATTATAGGGATAAATATATGTTGACGACGCAACAGTGTTATTATGATCACTAAAAGGTATGAAATAAAATATATCTTTTAAAAAACTAAAAACCGTCTTCAAAAAGCAAGAAAAAAACTTCTTTTAATATTATATGTAATATCTCAGTCCAGCTGAAGTCGGCATCACTCGATATTTTTAACCAAAAGCGGAATTCATTTAGACTGACCTTATTACCTATTATCATTTCAAAAGAAGCTATTTCTTGCTTTTTGAAGAAGACGGTTTTTAGTTTTTTTAATCATTTTTACAATTATTTAATACAATAATACTTAAAAGTAAGTTACATTACAAGATAATAAAGTAAAAAATACATACATACATACATAAAGTCACGCCTTTATTCCCAGAGTGGGGTAGGCAGAGCTACAGAATTACCAACAACTCTAAAAAACTTGTTGATAATTCTGTAACCACATTTTGCACAATCAGGCTAAAATGTTTACCAGTGTATTAGTGACAGGTTGCAACTGTTGCAAGCCCATCGCCTAACAGTACTAGAAGCCCTTAATCCCTTAGTCGCCTCTTACGACATCCACGGGAAGACATGGAGTGGCACTATTCTAACCCGGCTACCACACGGAAATAAAAAATAATTATTATGAATACAACATTAAAGGTGCCTGTCAGCTGAAATTTTCCGAAACTGGTGTCATCACTGTACAAGAGAATAATTAGAAAATGTATACCGTTTGTGATACCATATATGTAAGTATTTATAGTGCGTAGAAATACCTCCTCTTTTAACAATGAATTACTCGTAAACTAATAATGTAAGCAAGGCTAGTTTATAAATTCATGTTTTATAAATACATCATTTTGAAGCAACTGTAAGTACTAGCAACTTTTCCAAAAAAATTGGAACGTTCTCATGATGAAGAATACTAGATTCAAATTTATTATGAGATCACGGGCAAAAGGCGATTTTGAAAAATAGCTGTCTCCATACAATATGGACTGACAATGATAGTTGAGAATTTCAAATATTTACCAATACTTGGTTATTTAAAACGCAACACAATGTTTACTTAAACCATTATCACCGACGTTATGGCAGGTCATCGGCTTTGAGTGTCAAGATATTGAAGATAAGAAACAAAATAACAAAGGTAAAAGTGAAACAATAGGGTACCAACATCTTGATAAACCTAGTCGCCACCTAGTGTTGATTTGTGTATTTTTTTATTTTCTAGACATTTAAGTAGTTAGTTTAAGTTGACATAACACCAATCACAATATTAACTTCACAGACGTAGGCTAATGTAAATAGCGGTGGAGGAGACAGAAAGGGATATAGAATACTTTAACTAAAATAGGTTTATTGAGCGTAGGCTTTCTGCCCGACAATTTCCGGGAAATCGCTCATACTCGTTCCCGGGAACTTTAGCTCAAGAAACCTCGAGAAGTCGAGATATTGTAATTGCATATAATTTTGCCGTTAGTCTATTTTATGTGACTTTTAAAAGGTGCGACGGCGGCCTCCTTTGACAGAGTGGCAAGTGGCGGTCAGTTAGGTACCTACATATCCTTTATTAAAGCAGTTGTCATTTTCTGGGACAACGCCACACAAATTGACCTAGTCCCAAACTAAGCTCTAGGCTTGTACTATGGGTACTAGACAACGATAAACTTACTTATATAGAGAAACATATACTCAAATACATAGAATACAACCAAGAATCACAATTCACAATTATCTACCCTTACCGGTATTTGAACGCGGGACCGCTAGCTTGGAAGGCAGGCTCACTAACAACTAGGCCAACGTGTCGTCAATTTACGTACTATTTATTATTTTATAATCCGTTAACTTGATTACACGAAGGTCAATTGTTATTAAGGTATGCCGTATCTCATGTATCCTATAAATTGTGTATTCAGTTGTGCAACCAATAGTCAATTTTAGTTTTTAATATTACTTTATTGCACCCGCGACATCGTACGCGTAGAATTCGTTAGATTTTCGAATAAATCCATCCAAAATGTTCCTAAGAAATATTACCTTCCCTTCCTAAAAGTCCCTACGTCCAGCGGTTTGCCCTGCCCGTTGTCTGTCAATCAGCCAGATTAATTATCGGTTTTCATAAGTTTTATCTTGCGAGTATAATCAGATAAATCAGTTAAAAACTACTAGAAACGTATGCCGCAATCATCCTACATTCCTAGAATCATATTATAGTTTCTTACGCAAATAAAATAACAGTAAAGAGCCACTGGACGGTCGATGTATGCTGCAGTCTGAAGCAATTAGAAGCCGTCTCCGCACTAGCCGAGCCCACCTGCATTGGCCGGTAGAATTGATTGGCCAAGGCGGTCGCGTATAATGACATCCAGTTACTTTATATAGGGATTTATAGCCGTGGATTTAAATTAAAAGTCACGCGTTATACCGTAAGCACATACACCTTATGTAGGTAACGTACAAAAACAAATCTAGACAGTTTACCAATTCATACATACACACATAACATCACGCTTTCATTCCCAGAGTGGGGTAGCCAGAGCTACAGTAATACCAACAACTCGAAAAAGACTTGTTTATAATTCTGTCAATAACCACATTTAGTATAATCAGGCCAAGAAGTTTACTAGTGTATTAGTGACAAGTTGCAAGCCCATCGCCTAACAGTACTACAAGCCCTTACTCCCTTAGCAGCCTCTTACGACATCCACGGGAAGACATGGAGTGGCACTATTCTAACCCGGCAACCACACGGGGTTAGGTACCTAATTAAAGGCGAAACGGATCCGGGGCACTCGTTTTGGATATCATAAGCGTGAGAGTGATTAGTGATTGATGAGTTTTAAAAATTGGTGTTTTTACAAATCAGAGTCTATCGGCCGTTTTAGTCACTGGGTGATATTTGACACAGAAAGATTATAGTTTGGAATAGCAGCACAAACGACTTATACGCGGAGTAACGTTGTTTTTTTTTTTATGTGGCATTGAGAAGGCAAACGAGCACACAGGCCACCTGATGTTAAGTGGAAGCTGTGACCCATAGACATTCGCATTCACAAGACTGCAATCCTAAGACTGCAAATGCGTTGCCAACCCTGAGGACTAAGATGGAATGCCTCTATCCTAGTTATTTCTTGTCTGTTTGTTACGCGTTCACGGGTAAACCGCTGAACGGACGTCGACTAAAATTGGTATTGAGATAGCTTGCACCCCGAGGATGGACATAGGGACAGCAGCGATAAACAACTTCAACGTGGACGGAGACGCGGGCAACAGCTCTTTTAGTATAAAATAAATCTATATAATAAAAATGAATCGCTGAATGTGTTGCTAAGCAAATCTCGAGAGCAGCTGAACCGATTTCGCTAAGTAATTCTTTTTTTATGGTGTTTGTTACTGTCAGAAGGTTCTTATGAAAGAAAAAATATAAAAAATCCACCGGGACAGTCAGAAATTTGCAGCGAGTGTTATATAAAATAAAAAACCGCCTCCGAAAACGCGAGAAAAAATTCTTGTAAAATGGTAGGTAATAAATAGGTCAGTCCAACTGAAGGGTTTTGGTTAAAAATATTGTGGGACGCCGACTTCAGTTGGACTGACCTAGTACCTAGAATTCTCTCAACTTCTCTAAGATCCCATGATTAATGCAGTTTACCCTTAAGGCTTAAGTATTCACACATTGAGAGGGAGGTGCAGGCTGAAAAACAGCGCTGTGTAGACCCCGTCTCACAGCATACGCTGAGTTCTGAACCTTTTGCCGTAGCATCTATGAGACTTGTTGTAGTTAATACTTTATATTTTATCTTACTTTAAATAATAATCTGTACAACTACTGTGTTATGTGTGGCAATAAATCTTTTTCTGATTCTGATTAAATTCTTAATTGGTGACAATAGGACCCTATCAAACAAAAAAGTATTCTCAAAATCGGTCCACAAGTGACCGAGTAATCGAGTAACAAACACACAAAAACTCGAATTGAGAACCGCCTCCTTTTTTGAAGTCGGTTAATAAATTGACAGTGACCATTAATACAAATTGATTTAGTCCAATGTGAGTTGATTTCCCCCGTGTGGTTGCCGGGTTAGAATAGTGCCACTCCATGTCTTCCCGTGGATGTCGTGAGAGGCGACTAAGGGAATAAAGGCTTGTAGTACTGTTAGGCGATGGGCTTGCAACCTGTCACTAATACACTAGTAAACATGCAAAATGAATGCAAAATGTGGTTACAGAATTATCAACAAGTTTAGAGTTGTTGGTATTCTGTTGCTCTGCCTACACCACTCTGGGAATAAAGGCGTGACGTTATGTATGTATGTGTATGATTTAGTCCAATTAACAAAGCTACGTACAACGTAAACATATACTTACGTACGTACACAAAGAAATTTATACTTAAATTATAAAAAACATACAAGACTCAAGAAAAAATCGTACTCATTAGTCATCACGCAAATATTTGTCCATGGCGGGATTCGAATCCCTCTGAGTTAGGAATTTAAAAAGAATAAGTATTACCATTAGCGCGAGAGCTAGAATAAAATCCGAAAGCAAATACTGAGTAAGAATTCCGAGGGATTTATTTCATCTCCCGCAATAAGGAAGTTTTCTTATGGCATAGAGAAGGCAAACGAGCACACAGGCCACCTGACGCTAAGTGGTATCTCAAGACTACAATCTTAAGACTGCAATTGCGTCGCTCACCAAATTTCACCGGTTGTCCTATCCCCAAACCGGAACAACAATGCGAATGCTGCTTGGCAGTAGGTTAATGGATAAGATGGTGGTAGCGAGGTCCCCTACCTCAACGATATATTAGTTTATCTTTTTGATCGAACTCGTAAACATAGCCTAGAAACCTACGACAGAACACCGACTGCATTTTTAGGATATTTACAGCGAATATTAAACATTTGTTAAATTAATTTTGTCTTTGAATTGAAAGCCAACAACAAATTGCTATGCTATCGTATTTTTTAGGGTTCCGTAGTCAAACTAGGAACCCTTATAGTTTCGCCATGTCCGTCCGTCCGTCCACAGCCTAGCGCAAAGACTATTAATACTAGAAAGCTACAATTTGGCAAGAATATGCATATTAGTTACGCCAACAAAGTGGTACTTACAATAAAAAGTAAAAAAAATTTTTTTTTTAAGTTACCTCCTTAACTCGTAACGTGGGGATGTATTTTTTTTCTCGTCTATACCCTATAGTGTGGGGTATCGTGGGGTCTTTCAAAAATATGATGGGTTTGTGAAAACAGTTTTTCGATTAAGTAATCCGTTTATGAAATATTAAGCTTTAAAGCGCTAATTTTTGTTAGACTCAAGTGTCCCCCTCCCCCCTACTGACAAAACAACAGACATTAAAAATCAGAAAAAAATCTTGGATGAAAGCGCATACAAAGATCTTTTAAGGACTATCACGACTAAGTAGACATCATTGTTACTTGAGATACAGGTCATACAGGCGACTGAAGTGTTTATACCTACTAAAATCATCTAAGACTGTGTCACCAAATGACTTTAAATAGAAAATTAGTTATCAATTACTTGTTGATTTTTATGTTTGTAGTACTTAACGGCTTCGGAACCCTACACTGAGAATGGTCCGACATGCTCTTGTCCGGTTTTTTATTGGAGAAATCGTCAGCAGACGTTGATGCAAATCCAGATGGTTCATGAATTGCCTTAATCCTTCCTACCTATACTACTCGCATCCCTGCTGTTTCGTCGGTCCACCTCGTGGGGAAACCTATTGTCTGTCTTGTGAAACATACACTTGTGGATTTTTTTGTGGCAATACAAAACTTGTGATAATCTGTGATTCTCATCTATCTGCCTCCAGCCGCCATCCCGTCGTTACATCATTATGTAAGATTAAAACATTCTTCTTCTTTTTTATTAATGGCGGTCCACCGCGATGTACGCAGTGATTTCGCCAATGTCAAGTGAGTAGAGTAAAACAGTAAACAGAATAAATCAAAATCAAATGCCGGACATTTTTCAATCGGCCATCTTCCCTCCCCGAAGGTTACCGGAAGACAGAAAAAGACATTAGACATTAAAACATTACTATTTAAATACAGTCCAAAAGATTCCAACATATGGGGTTTAATTTACATCCAGCGCCCCCCACGTCTCAAGAATCTTTTCCGCCCTAAGATCCATCGGTT
The DNA here is from genome assembly GCA_949316455.1 of Acleris holmiana. Classification (NCBI taxonomy): domain Eukaryota; kingdom Metazoa; phylum Arthropoda; class Insecta; order Lepidoptera; family Tortricidae; genus Acleris; species Acleris holmiana. The sequence goes on from OX438788.1 coordinate 2,222,844, forward strand.
CAACGAGCAAACGCCCTCTTCACTTAAGAATTGCAACTGCATATCTGATTTCTCAACTCCAAGTATACTCCATTTCATATACCATGGCCCGATGCACTTGAGACGGTCATTAGGCGTTAACAATAGGATTAGTGATAACAAAAGATACCTGGCCAGACCCTTTTGCGGCGTGGTATGCAGGTTGGACCGACGCGTGCCATTTTGAAGTGCTCCTAATTAGATAACAAAAGGCAAACATTATGAGCCCTATTGTTAAGCTTCAAGTGCATCGGGCCATGGTATATGAAATGGAGTATATAGCTCTTTGAATTATCAGTAGATTATTCGTAACAGAGATAATTATATAACGAGTCGCGGTACCGCTTTTGTAAAGACTTGCGGTTCGAGTACTGCTTTCTTTTGATGATCACGATAAACGTTTAAATATAATTAACAGTCTCAAACTAACATTCAACTAGTTATATCTATCCATTAATTATGTGTCTTATGTAATGAATACTTCATGCTATTATCCATACTAATATTATAAATGCGAAAGCGTTCACGCTTAGACTGCTGAACCGATTTAGATTACGTTCGGTATGGAGATAGTTTGAGTCCCGGGGAAGGACTTAGGATAGTTTTTAACCCGGTAAACTAGTTCCCGAGAGAGCAGCGATGAACGACTTCTACGCGGACGGAGTCCCGGGCAAAAGCAATTTGATAATAAAGCCAAAATGCATACATTAAATCACGCCTGTTTCCCAGAGGGGTAGGCAGAGACCACTTCTTTCCACCTGCTACGATCCTGACAAAGCTCTTTCGCTTCTTCCACATTCATACATCGAGTCATGCATGCACGTCGGTTTCGGGTACTTAAGATTCGGCTCTTTTCCGGTATTTCTCCGATTTGATTAGAAAAAGTACATGCATATTTGTTTAGAGGTGAGGGAAGAACCTGCTTGTGTAGTGGGTCCGTTCAGTTGGCTCCCGTCATCTTGTCCTTTAACCTGCCTCCAAGCAGTTCGTAGTCATTTTCTGGTGTGGGGATAAAACAAAGGGTGAAAATAACTAGCTAGCCTAGCATAGAGGCACTCCATCTTAGTCCCCAGGGTTGGCAACGCATCTGCAGTCTTAAGATTTTAGTCTTGAGAATGTATGTTAGTCTCTAAGGGAAACTATTTATAAATATGGGCTTTGTTGCCTGAAATAAAGTTACATACTTACATAAAATCACGTCTTCATTCCCAGAGTGGGGTAGGCAGAGCTACAGAAATACCAACAACTCTAAAAAGACTTGCTGATAATTCTGTAACCACACTTTGCACAAGTAGGCTAAGATGTTTACCAGTGTTAATTAGTGACAGGTTGCAAGCCCATCGCCTAACAGTACTACAAGCCCTTATTCCCTTAGTCGCCTCTTACGACATCCACGGTAAGACATGGAGTGGCGCTGTTCTAACCCGGCAACCATTCGACAAAACAAACTTATGTTTCTGAAATTTATTTCTTATAATCCGCTCAATTGACATTTAACTCAAGGGCAATCGTAACTTGATCCATCTGTCTGTAACTAATACGGTCAATATAGGTTAGAACAACCTTCGCAGAGCTACGTCGAATTAAGCGTATAATGACTAATTAATTAATTACCAAATACTACAGTAAATATATAAAAGTATTTCACCTCCCGCAAGGCACAGGTAAAGGTTGAAACTTGTTCTTATGTTTTTTAAACGACTTCAAAAAGAAGTTCTCAATTCGACTGTATGTTTCCATTTGTTTTTCTTACGCGATTACTTCGTCAAATGTGGTCCATATACTCCCCAGGTGGTCCCATTATCACCAAGTCAGTATCTGACAAGGAGATCCGTGAGGAACCCCTGAATTCCAGGAACTCCTCAAATATTATAGGCATACACATAGCGTTTTTGGTATTTTCAGTAAGTCATACAGCATTTTCATTCGAGAAAGTGTCACTTGGTGAAGTGAATGATGAAGACCACAGATGGGCACCTCAATGGTTCCTATTTTCAGGGTGGCTATAGGTACGATAAAAAACTACTACGACTATAAAGTCGAAGCACATTTAAATGGTTTAAATGCACTAAGACCTTCCCGCGGCGTTGCTTGCGGCGAACTTTTATATCCTGGTTTCTAATTAATTGAGAAGTGGGACTACATAACATCTTTTGATCACTAAAAAAGTATAAAATAAAATTATTACATTTTAATTTACTGTTTTAACTAATAAAAATTAATAATACCTACCAAGACGATAAAAAAGGAACCCTTGTCTGTCTGCGTGCATGTCACAGCAGTTATTCTTTGAAACTAGAGAAGCTATCAACTTGAAATTTGTCATAGTTGTATAACTTGCTTGTTCGCTTCTGTTTTTAGTTAAAAATATATTTGAAAAGTTATCTATAATGGGGGGTTGAAAAATTAGAGTGATTTGATTATAACAAACGGGGCGTCATATGAAACGCACAATCTGCAAATTTCTGTTTTTTACGCGAATAATAAAACGAAGTTGTTAACTTTTACAGTTTTAGAAAAAAATGCAAACTAGGACCGTTTTTTTTTTAATTCATTATTTCAAAGCGTATGTAATGTACGCTACAAGTAAACCCGCCAAACTGACAAAACAGTTTGTTGGCGAGATCGCGCTCACATTACATTTCCTACTATGCATGCACCTAAATTACAAATTAATGAGGTATTATAATATTATTGAAAAAGAAGAAGAAAGGATACTTTTGGAAAGTTTACCTACGGCTAGGAATACTTTTGGGTGTATTCCTTTTAAGGTATTTTTCACTAATTTTTTGCTACCTTTTTTTTCTGCTCTTAACCAATTTCGTTATATATTTTTGGAACCAGATACAAATTCGTTCTCCTACCATAATTGTTAATTGTTCTGTAAGTGACTATCTAGCTGTATCAGTTATGTCATGCGACAGAGCATGTCCTAAGCCACACCGACTCGCTGCTAGACCTTGACACATTACTACGGCGAGTACCTACGCCATGACCACGCGTACAACAAATACCATATTTCACGCACCTGACACCTGACAGTGACAGGCGATTGGTGACAATTTAGTGTACATTACGTATCTTACATGAAACCAGGTGATGTAGGAACCCAGAGACTTTGCAATGCATAGCGATTGTGGGCTTTCAGTTGGAGGACTAAGAAATGCGAATTCATATATGTCTAACATACAACAAAACAGTGCGAACACTGTTGATTGGCTGAAGAGTTAAGGAAGGTATGTGCTACATCTCCACAAAAACGCAGCACACTTCCACAGTATATTATTTCCTGCAATAAACGAATTCTACTAGGACAAAGTCGGGACTAGTCGGGAGCCCGTTGAAATGCATAAGACTGTTTGACTTATGTGATGTTTGGGCAAAAATCTTTTTGTCCATCACCCTTTTAGGCCGAAATTCCAGCTTTTAATAACATTAAATATGTCTTGTATATTAGTTAGGTTAGGTTACGGCCTGTTGTTGTTAAAAATCTAAACCAATTGTTAAATTAAATTTCAAGGAATTGTGTCAAATTTTCGATTATTTTTTCCAATGTTAACCCTCAGTTCAGTTACCTACTGATCAAACAACTCGGCCTTAGTTTTATAACTCTGAGAAATTAACAATTTAAATGAAAAATAACGTTTTACACCAAATGGTCTTCGACCAAACGATACATTACACCAAACAGTGATTATGCTAAGATTGCCAAGCGATACAGACCCGACAGAGTTGTCCAAACGTTGGTATTATTAACGTACATCGTACGCGAAGAGTGTTATAAGGTGTGAATGTATCTGTGTGTGTATATATGTCAGTGTGTAGCATTATAGCTCTCAAATTGGGGTGAGTCTTAGCTAGGTTTCACAAAAATTGGTTGGGCCGTGTATAATGCTACGACCTCATCGGGATTTGGCGAAATTCGCGTTAGCTTCTTTCATTATCATAGAGAAAGAAAGAGAAGCTAACTCGAACCTTCGCCGAATCCCGATAATTTAGCCCCGGGGTAAGATACTGGGATTCGTTATTATTTCGGGGTCTTGTCTACATTTAATAGTAATATAAAACAACAACACAGACACACCCATCCAACTGACGCCATTCGCCACCGACGCGTCTGATATGAATACCATTCCAAGCAATAAAATGCCCGTCTACACTCAAAATGAATAATTCCGACATAATATGATAAACAGGTATAAATAAAACATGATGCTCGTCAATTTGAGTGTTTTTAGGATAATTGAGTTGTTTCACGCTTTTTGTGAAATAATATGAGTACCTACGCAAAACACCTCAGGAAGCGATGATGAAGTAAGTTACTCCGAAAGCAATAGACAAAAACCTACGAATTATATTTTTTACCCTTTTTACACCAAAACAACCAGTAACAGCTTGCCAGAGCCTGCGCGATGAAGATTAGTAGTGCGACATGCCAGCGGTAGCGGCTGCCAAATATATAGGTATGCTGGCATAATAGAGGTTGAAATTGGCAACGTGATCCAATTTTCATCGAATATCTGATGCTTGTTATGGTAATTACCAGTTGAAAATACGTAGTTTATCTCGTTAGCCAATTATACATACATTCATAACATCACGCCTTCATTCCCAGAGTGGGGTAGGCAGAGCTTCAGAAATACCAACAACTCTAAAGACTTACTGATTACTGAACCACATTTTGCACTAACAGGCTAAGAGGTTTACTAGTGTATTAGTGACAGGTTGCAAGCCCATCGCCTGACAGTACTACAAGCCCTTATTCCCTTAGTCGCCTCTTACGACATCCACGGGAAGCTATGGATAGCCAAAATAGGTATTAAGCATGAAGCTGACATGAAGTGGCAATTCCATTTGTTATGTGACGCTTCTCTATGGTTCCGAGAAGACGGATTTGGTACTACGGCCCCGTTTGAAACGTATTAAAAAAAAACTTCCCGCTCTTTTAGTACTCACTGATTTAAATTTACATATTTTATTCACTCTTTATTTGTTTTTGATCGCGTATTATAGGTATATAACTTATTCTTCGTTGTGTAACCAATAAGTGAAAATAATCAGTTAGTTCTCTATATAAAGGTAACGGAGAATTTAAATGTAAATTGGAATAAATATCTAGGCAACTGATAAAAGTATACCTTCAACTGAAGAATAATAAAAGGTACAATACATTGGTAAATATTCTTAGTTGGTAGGTATTTATTTAAAACGATGTCTTGATATAAGAATAAGTTCGGTAAAACGTAAAACAAAGTATAGGACTTAGTCAAACTTGATAAATATTTGTTTGAATTACAATAAAATTAAGCATGTGATTCAAATGGACTATACCTAATCTTCTAAATACACCGTGTTTTTTTTGATTTACGATAACTTTAAGGGCACGTTCTTCAAGTCAAATTAAGCTAATTTCCCGAAGACAGACATATGATAACTCGTACGGTTATAAAGATATTCAATTATTAAAATGAATCAGTTAATCACGTTAAACTAATGTAAAAGGCTCTTAATTGATACCTAACCATTTTCTTTTAATTACCTATTATGAGTAAAGAGTTTTCAATGGTTAGGTCGTGCACCTGTCAAGTGTTATCTTTACTTGTGTGTGTGTATGTCACGCTGACTTGACGTATTTGACACTAACTATGAGTTAACTCTAAAGACCCTTTTAGAATGATTGAAGACACAACATTTAATTACTTTGTTCTAAACATTTTTTTTTTTTTTGCAATATTTTATAATCTAATGTACCACGTAGTTTCTATACGTGTACCTAACAATATGCCGAAGTTATCGTAAACCAAAAAAAACACGGTGTATACAAAACAGTCCCGTGATTAAGTGACTGGCTGAAAACCAGGGACCGGCCCGCTATCCCACTCAAGGGGTTTCGAATGGGTTTTTATAAAGGTTTTACTTAGAAAAGCCATTCGATTTGCTTTTAAAACCCGCTATCCCATTCGAGGGGTTTCGAATGGATTTACAATACAAAGGACTTTTACAATTTTTTTATAAGGGTTATTTGTGATTTAGCTGTTAAGGTTTCCCTTATAGTAAATGGTCAGTTTTACAAATAACATACCTACCTATATTTAATTCCCAGAGGTTATTCTTTTAGTGGGGTATTCTATTGAGAGGTTAGTCTTTCAAAGGCTTATCAGTGAATGAGTGGGCGGGTCCCTGCTGAAAACGCATAGCCTAAACTGCTGGGCTAAGAGCTTGAAAATTGGAGGGAATATTCCATGGATATCCTAAGGGTGCACTAAGAAGGGATTTATGGTAATTCATCCCCTAAAGTTGTCCACACACAGAAGACGGAGGCGGCGCGAGGCGATGTATTGCGCTACCAGCGGTTTTAGCAATACCAGCGCCAAGGGCGAGATTTCTACGGCGCCCCCCAATTGATATTCAATACTTACCTACCATACCTACGAAAAAAAGGATAAAATGACATAACCAGCCGCAGGCGCCTAACGCCGCTACTGATTGCCGTTAAGCTGGATACGAATCTGAGCGGCTCAGCCTCAGGTAGGTCTGCTCGCCCCGCGCGCCGAGCTGCTCGCGAGCCAAACTTTTGCACATAAACATGCGCGGGTGAGGCAACTTGCTCGCCGCGAGCCGACATTTCAAAATAGCGTCGGGCAAGATGACAGCAGCGGCTGCGTTTATCGTAATTCACCGAATTATTATCAAAAAGAAGAAATCGCCTACGTGGTGGAACGGCACAGCAAATTTATCAAATTTGTACGCTCCTCGCCCACAGACAAGTTTGAACTTGTCGTGCTGCCCGCGGCACGCAGTGTTGCCAGGTCTCCTGTTTTTACAGAAGATCTACTGGATTCGGGGTGTGTCTACTGTTCTACTGTTTTTCCCATAAAATCTACTGGATTTTAGGATTTCTCCTGTCGTAAGAAAAAATTTACTCATAACTGGTCAATGTTCTTGGTGCGAGTGTATGGCGGCCTTAAATTCTATCGTAGAGTGTAACATCTAATGCCAATTTCCGAACGAAACAAAATGAGCGATGTGATGTGAAATGAATCTGTGTGTGGTCTAGGTCTATGGTTTGTTTGTTGGTCGAATCTTGAATTGAATCTCTAACTAACTTTTCTAAGTCTAACCGAGTGAAACTGAAACTTAAGTTAAAGTTTGTTTGCTTAACTATCACCTGTGCTATCACTTTACTTAGCATATTTTATTATCATTAAATGTCAGCAGAGTGTGGCAGTTAGTTCTTATTTTTATATTATCACTTTAAATAAATTAACTATATCAGGTCCAGTTCTGAGTGGTTTGATAAGAGTAAATCCAAGTAAATAAATACCTACAACATAAAACATAATATTCATCCTTTGTAGTAAATGAAAATGAAAATTATAAATCAGAAAATGAATAAACCGAGGAAAAACATGAGAAAGACATATATTTAGGTGAGTTTTATGTAATCAATTTTGTCTACTGTTTTTTTTCCAAATCTCCTGTTTTTTAGGGCATATGTCTACTGTTTTTTTCAGTTTGGACCTGGCAACACTGGCGGCACGCGATACACGTCCAAATTACGCGAGACACGCACATCTACTCGTAGGCGCCTTTGAGCACGGTCAAAAGACCTACTCTCGGCGGCTCGCCGCTCGCCCCCTGCTCGCGCACAGCGCGTGAGCGTGTACGAATTTGAGCGAGTACGAAAATAGATGAGCCGTGCGAGCCTTAACCCGAAGCTGCTCTAATTAAAAAATCCCCACAGAGTGCAATGTATACGTACGGCAATATGCCCGCCTCCGCGCCACCTCCTGTGTGTCGACAGCCTAAGGGGTTGAAATTATAAGTAGCAGAAAACAAATTCTACGCGTAGGAAGTCACGGGCGTCCTCTAGCATACAATACTGATGCAGGATGACTGCTTAAGGACTTTCCATTGATTATTTTCATTCTTATTTCAGCCCAAAAGACCTACTATTACCTACTAAGGATTTCCACAATGACCTGTCCTGCTTATTCTTCAATAGATCTTGAGAGGCTCCTCTTGGTATGTATCACTCCTTTATTACCTACTTGAACTCTCACTAAACCCTATGGGTTGCCGGGTTAGAAAAGTACCATTCCATGTTTTCCCATGGATGTCGTAAGAAGCGACTAAGGGAATAAGGGCTTTTAGTTCTGTTAAGCGATGAGCAACCTGTCACTAGTAAGCTTTTTGGTCTGATTGTGCAAAATGTGGTACAGAATTATAAACAAGTCTTTCTAGAGTTGTTGGTATTTCTGTAGCTCAGCCTTTCCTACTCTGGGAATGAAGGTGTGATGTTATGTATGAACTCCTGCTAAGAATAAACATGAAACAACCTTAGCCTCCAAAACACCGGGTGGATCTGGCCAAATGTCAATGCATTTTGTTGTAATCAAAATATAAAGAGACTGCTACATACAATTCTTTATATCAGGTGTATAAAGGAATAATAAGTGTGAAGCATATAGCAGCAGTTCTGACTTGAGTATAAAAATCTGGTCAAAACAGGTCTAGCTTTGCAACCTGACTCGGCCTGCAGCATCAGGACAGAGGTTCTATAATAACCAACACTCCTTGGGTGAATACCAATCCACCAATACCTCTTTAAAATCCTTTTTCAGTAGTTGTTTTTGATGGTACAAACATCATTGAGATTATTGCCTATGCAAAAATAATGTAGGTAGCTTATAAAAAGAGTTTATACAATTTATTTAGAATGCTGAGATATCCAAAAAAATACCATGGACATTGGCATTTGTCTAGTCTTTAAGTAATTGTAGAAGAATGCCTATAATATTACACTGATTATGCCACAATTAAAATTATATATACTGGTGAGTGGTGTTGCTAATTTAAAAAAATCCTGAAAAACATGAAATTAGCTTTCAGGCTAAACATAGGGTATAGCAATAAATATATTTTGGATGTTTACTCTGTTTTCTTATCAGACTTAAGGGTTTAAGGTTTAACTCCTTGTATACTTGGACATGGGCCCTTACCTAATTTTTATACAACTTTTGACATTAAATCTAACAGGTATTAAAAAGGCTAGAAGATAGATGTTTTACTCTCCTACATAGAAGGATTCGGCTAGAAAGTTCTCAGCATTATTTAATCAGAGAAAGATTGTAAACAAAAATTGTGCCGACACAAAAAAAAATAACAAACTTTTTAAACTCACCAGTGTATGACGTGGAACTGTAGGAATCAGCCGAAGATGCAGAGAGCGATCTGCTTCTGTATCTTGCTGATTTTTTTAGGGCTCCAGACTTGACTCTGGGACCTTCAAACTTCCCTGGAGCAGCTTCGACCGTGGTGCCCCCTCGAACTTGCCCTGGGTCCGTCACCGGGCTATCACTTGCCACATTTGCTGCCGAAACACTTTCCTTTCGAAGCTGATTGGGTTCACCATGGCCTTCAGACATTATTATTCAATTAAAAAATATATTAACTTTTTAATTTATCGGGCCGGGTGCCTCACGTCCAATATCGGTGGGTTGATTGCAATCAATACAGAGTTCTACTATTGTAATTAAAACGTAACCGTTTTATGTAAGCGAGTAAAATAAAAATATCAATAATAACACCAAAAATTTGCCGCAGTGACTATTCTTGTTTTATGCAAACGAATGAACACAAATTATGGTTATAAATAAATTATTTGGTATATCTAAAATAGTTCTATTAAAGCTCTTTGCATTTTGGTAACGTAAATATAATATTTTATCGGAAAAATCGTTTTCCCAGCTTCACTTCCGCTCGTAATCTACACCCCTCCACTTCACCCCCTGAAATGACTGAAATGTCATTTTTCGATCGGACACAGATCCGGCGTTGTTTGTTGTAAACCGGTATTTACCAACACTTTTAGGATCTCGATTCTTAATACTTAAAAAGCAACAAAACGCCCATAGTTTTAAACAATTCATGCTAAAAAACAGACATTTGGAAATGCTTTGATAATTTCTTCTTGTTAAATAATAGGTATGAATACGCTTTCATGTTTCTAATAATTATTTAAAAGACCGTTATTCTGTATTGGTAAAAAGCGTTTCGCCCAAGCTTTAACCTTACCAATATGGCAGTATTGGCAGTGAAACGTATGACAACTGCAACTCGACTACACAGCTAGGAAATAAATAACTTCTTATTTGTTCAAACACTTTATTTGGTAAGTAAAATTGTGTAATTATTAAATAAAAACGTTGGAAGCGGCCAATCGTATGTAAAAATAAAGTTCGAGTTTGATTTATGAGACTTGTCGGAGTCTTGCCGAAAGGTCAATTTTGAATTATGTCGTGAATTTTACCGGTATATAACTGCGTTTATTTAAGGAATAACGCATTGTTTTACTCGAAATATTAATAATTAGCATCTTAAAATTAAATAAGTTTGTATTTAATAACAGTTTCATTGATTCTTTTGCGTATATCTTCAAATTGCAAAAAGCAATCTGATGCTTTCCGCGAACCTACAGAGACGTATTTCCCCATTCAGCCACTGAAATCCTACTTTCTTTGTTCTCTTCCTGTGTTTGTGTTAGTGGTTTTTAACTAAATGCGTCACATGTTTACCGTCTGTCGTATACGACGCGAATTATAGGTAATATACTAATATAGGTTTTGTTTACTTGTGACATTTGCCAAGGCTACTTTACGTGTGAGCGAGCATCAAAACAATGTTACTACCTCGTTTTTCTGAGATCTCGCCTTAGGGGATCTGTTTACGGCAAACCTGCTATGAGATTTTATTCTCTATGGTGCCACAGTTATGTTTTACACATGACTCAGTTCTCTCCCATAATGATTCAAATCATGTTCAAGACTTGTTGGTAGTTGAACAGATCCTATAGGGCTGAAATGTGTTTGTTCAATCACTGTCTTAGGATGTAGTTGGGTATGTATCAAATTAAAATCAAATGTTTGTTTTTTATTAATTACAATTACAGATTTAAGTAGTAATGAGTAATTAACTACTTACTTATACTTTTAAATGGGCTTTTATTTGACCAAATTATTTGGTAAATTCTAATTGGAACCTGTAATAAACTTGGCCATATTGCATGAAATCATTAACCCAGTAATCAAATTACAATTTGTAATTACCATTGAAATTACAGCCAATATTGATTTTGCAGTATTCAAATTAAATGGACGTTTTGTATGCATCAGTTTTTCAACAACCTTTTGTGTACCTCGGCAAAATAAATGCCAGCAATCCACAACAGGGTATTTTATGCACGGTTTTTGTTTGGGTAGTGTAGTTGACAGTTAGCTGTTAACTATAAGGTTGAGGGCATATTTTTTTTTATGAACAAACTTATGCAGGTTATTATTAACCTTTTAAGCGTAGTCAACTAGTTGTGACAGCCAATGGCAAGGCCCACACGCCAACGTCATCAATACATGGCCAACATTCAACTCTAAGTTAATTCTTCTACTATGGAATTAAGTTAGTTATTTATTTACTATACGCTTTGTTCCATGGCATAAAGACCATGACACTTCATTCATAGTGTGGCGGTCAAGAGGTTAACAGATAATTGTATTGATTTGTTGTATATTGTTATAAAATAAATGAATCAATTACTAATGCTTTAGTCACTAGTTATTTCAAGTTTTCAGTTGATTTGCACTTTATACATGACGGTATATTGTCATTCCTGGGCAGGTTTTTTCTTAGTGTTCTCTTCCAGGAGCATTATAAAACTTGCACTGAAATTTTTAATCCTTGTCGCACTGACATTTTAGTGTCCATACTGTACACTGATGACTGTGCTAAAAAGTACCTACGGTTGGTAACAAAATTTATCTTCAATGTTTTCAAAAACGTTATTTTTACTTCCTTTGTGTTTGTCTGTTACTCAGCAACTTGCTTGAAATTGATAGTAAATTTTACACTGTTCTCTGTTATTTTAATCGCGGGGCGCCCTATGAACACTCTGTGTTCATAATGGTTGTACACTGTTTTACAGGTTTCATACAATTTATCACTTTGCGGAATTTTCATTTCATACAACAGCTAATTTCGGCTACACCCTTACTGTTATCAGTAGACCCCGGATCTTTGTGGCAATGACGTCTCAATAGGGTAATTTGGGGAGTAAATGGAATGGTGTTAATTAACACGGCAACCTAGTCAATTGGTGTTCTATGGAAAGAAAATTTTACTATGAGGCATCAACAATATAAATTACCTATAAGTCAATTGTCAATTGATTAATCAATCGACGATGTTCTTTCGTTAACTGACTCTCCGTAACAGATCCAAAGCTGTTGTAAATGACTTGCGGTAATAATAATATTTTTTTGTCGTGAATAGTTAATAAAAAATATTCAGTTAAAAACGGTATTAATTGAAAAATTGAATTACTTAACACCGTTCCATTTACTCCCCAAACTACCCTATTGTGACGTCATTGCCACAAAAATCCGGGGTCTAGTTATCAGATTATTTTTTGGTGGTCACAAATCTAACCTAACCTAACGTACGTAACTCATGCTTAAGAGGGTTTCAGCAGAAATTAGCTTTCTATGAAATGAAAATTCTGCAAAGTGATACTTTCTATGAAATGAGTGTCTGTAAAACAAGGGGACACCGTTCATTACGCCTATGCTTAAGAACTAGTTGGGCGGTCCGGGCATTTTGGCTTTCGAAAGCCAAGTGCTCCACGGGTTAATGAGTTTTCTTATGGAATAGGTATGTCAGTAAACCTGAATGCAGTGCAATATTATGGAATCAAGCAACTGATCTGATGGAGTCTTACGGCAACAAGACCTCTGCTTTAATTAACGAAGACCCACCCAATTGGGATTCATCTGTGTCTTTCAATAAAGGTTTTTTTTTTATATCTGTGCTGTTATACACTATTTTAGAAATGTGAAAGTAACTCTGTCTATTTGTTATGCTTTTACGGATAAACCGTTGAATCGATTTGTATGAAATTCGGTACGGAGGTAATTTGAGTACTTTTTATCCCGAAAAATTAGACGGTTCCTGTGGCGGGAAAACGGCTAGTATTATAAATGTGAAAATGTCTGTTTGTCGTGTTATTACGGTTTGACGGATAAACAATTGGACCGGTTTAGATGAAATTTGGTACGGAGATAATTTGAGTATCGGGGAAGGACACCGCGTTTAACGGATCCTGAGGGAAAAGCGATAAGTTAGTAATACAAAAGCCTGTCTCAAAACAAAATCTCCGTGAATGTATTTTTTTTTAATTTCAGTGTACAATGTCGAATCCGGGGCGCGGGCGCGGCTACACCGGCCGCCACCACCTGCGCTCGCCCAGGCCGGGCGACGACGACGAGGCGGCGCGCGCGCTCGCGGAGCTCAGTCCGCGGGCCACAGGTACAACAACACTTGTTTACTGTTCTATATCTTATAAAACCCCAACTAGGGACCAGGGATCGCTGATATCCCTTCACTTTCTCAATCTCGTGTGAATACTTTGATCTAATTAAGGTGGGTACGAATTAGAGCAGCCTCCGGTTGAGGCACGCACGGCTCACCTATTTCGCTCAAATTCGTACGCGCTCACGCGCTGTGTGTCGAGAGTCGGTCTCTTAACCGTGCTCAAAGGCGCCTCGGTGTGCGTGTCTCACGTATCCGAGCGTGCCGCGGGCAGAACTACAACTTCTTACTTGTCTGTGGGCGAGGCGCGTACAAATTTGATAAAGTTGCTGAGCTGTTCCACCACCGAGGCGATTTCTTCTTCTGTAAGTCATTAATTCGGTGAATTATGATAAACGCAGCCGCGGCTGTCATCGTGTCCGACGCCATTTTGAAATGTCAGATACAGACACCCTACACTATGAGGAAGACGAGAAAAAAATGCATCCCCATGTTACTTGTAGGGGAAGCACCCTAAAATTTTTTGTTTTACATTTTTTTGTACCACTTTGTTAGCGTGACTAATATGTATATTCATGCCAAATTACAGCTTTCCAGTACTAAGAGTCTCTGCGATAGGCTGCGGACGGACGGACGGACGGACAGACATGGCGAAAGTATTATTATATGAGTTCCTAGTTTGACTAACCCTAATAACCCATTCGAAACCCCTTGAATGGGATAGCGGGCCGGTCTCTGGTACATATATTATTATATGTATGAATGTATGATTCTTCGTTCCCTCGTTTAACTTGAATGGGTGACCCAAAGTACATCCTACTGCGCTTTATTAAAAAAATAACAAAATGGCGCATTTAAAAATATTTAAAATACATCGACGAAAACATCAAAAATTGCGGCGTGTAATGATTTGCATAAAACGAATTACAAAATTTCGATCTAAACTCTTTTTAAAACAATTATATTAATAAGTTATGCATTATTAATATAATTGTTTTAAAATGAGAACGAAATGCATAATTTCTTAAAATATAATAGGCTGTTGGTTTAAAACGACGACAATTCTAAAGTCTTTGACTTCTACTAATTTTGTCACAGATCTAACCTAACCTAACCTAACCTAGTAAGAAGATATTGATTTAAATTGCATAACGATAAGAAAATTATTATTATGATAGTTGAGTGTTATGTGATTTGACCGTATGCCTGATAAAATTGTACACTTTGATTTTTTGCTAAAAGTTTATTATGCTTTTCAATCGTAGTTAAAGGGTTATTATGCTCAATGTTTTATGCAAAATAAACTGCACCCCAAAAATTGCAGTCGCGTTTTCAAACCTTTCTTTTTGTTAGACTTGTTTTTATAACGAAAATTACTATCATTATTTTAATCGTGATAAGACTGATAAGTTTAAATAAATACAATAATTATTTTTCTAAAGTATTTTCGCCTTTCTTACAAACATACATAACATCACGTCTTCATTCCCAGAGTGGGGTAGGCAGAGCTACAGAAATACCAACAACACTAAAAAGACTTGTTTATAATTCTGTAACCACATTTTGCCTTTCTTAAAATTATAAAATTAAAAAGTTTGGTTCTTATGCAGATATTATGGTAGTTCAATCTTGCTATCTCAGCTGGCTTTAGTACCCATCGATAAGTTAATTGAGAAAGCAAGATAAAAACAAACTTATTCAACATCATATGATGTCACTTGATTTTTTATTTTCTGGATTTGAATAAAAAGTATCGACTTCAGGAAGGGGATATTAGTTCTATATACATATCTGAGAACTGGACTATGTTGGTGTAAGTAAAAGTTACAAATACACCAAAATTGGTGTATACTTGTACATATTTTCACATTTTTAATGAAAGCGTGTTTTTAATTCAAATAAAATGTATTTAAATCGACTTAATTCCGTTTTAAGTACATTATTGTTAATTTTGAAGTCATTAAATTAAAAATAAGATTATTGTTCGGACCGACAGTAACAAATCTGAAAGAAAATATTTTTTAGATTTTGTTCTGTTCATTTCTGTTTCTTACCGAATTATTTATGGAATTTTGATATCATTGTCATTTAAAATAATTAATCGGGGTTGTTGAATTCATCATAGGTACTTTTATTTATATTGAACCTACACTGTGGTAACAAAACCGACGGAAATTAATTTCTCCCTCATATTTTAAAGTTTTTTTCGGTAAACAGCATTCTAAGTAAAATATCGTATTGATTTTATGAATAAATACAATATATATAAGTATTCAAACAATTTTAAAAAATACCCCAAAAAGAAGTAATTTTTTGGTCAGCATATTTATTAGGGTATGCTATTTTTTTTTGAAACTCCCCAATTATTTCAAAAGAAAGGATGCGCCCTATCCAACATTTGATATAAACCGTCTTCATACAAGGAATTATCAGCGCCATCTGTCTCAACGCGTACGAACTACGTGGCCGCGAACGGCGCGAACGAGTGCCGCGTCGCATAGGTGTACGGTGTAACCTTGTATTTGCGTTCAGGAATGTTTTTCTTCCCTTCTCAGTCAACAAGAGAAGACAACGGGACACAAGTAGCGCGCAGATTAAGCAATAATAGACTCTCGGCCGTTGGCGTAAGCGTTAAACGCGAGCCGTATTCACTGTATTCTATACACAGGTAGTTACCTAACAATAGAAAAGCAACCCCTACCGCCACCACTTGTACTTTATTGGCGGCTGTTCGTTTAATAGCAGGTGGGTCGTTGTGTGCACTCGTTTCTTGTGGCCGTGATTAACGTTAAATAAAAAATATTCATTTAGTTATCGAGCTAGTTATGATGGTGATGAATGAAGATTCAGGTATTTTTTGTGTTTTTATTTAGACACTAGCTTTTGCCCGCGAATCTGTCCGCGTAGAAGGGTCATTCTACTTTTAAGCGCAGGTCGATTTTTTGACAAGTGCTCTTCAAATAATATTTTTATAAAAACGTTAAAGTGCTCGGTTTTGTGATTTAATATTGAAATAGTTACGCAACTTGGCTTACATTTAAAATTATCACTACATTTAAAAAGTCACTATAATTAACTTTAAAGTAGGTAACATAGTGGTCACGCATGTCCCCGCCATTTGTATGGAAAAAGTGTATTTACCGCTGTGTTACCAACTTTTCCTGATAAAATATCAATAAATTTAAAGTGTTTTGTTTTGAACTATTAAATTTAGTTGTTCCAGTTTCAATAAAAGTCAAATTTACGTGAAAAAAATGACAAAATATGCCTTTAATTTCACCAAAGATTATTATGCGCTAAAAAGTAGAATGACCCAGAAGTCGTTTATCGCTGCTCTCTCAGAAACTGTATAATTTTCCGGGATAAAAACTCCTGTGTCCTTCCCCCGGGATTTAATTAACTCTATACCAAATTTTATCTAAATTAAAGAGGTAACAGACAGACAGACTTTCTCATTTATAATATTTGTGTGGATTTTTTTTTCTGTTAAGTTTTTTTAAACAAAAAGCAAACCTATAATCACCGCCGGCAGCGGGGCAGGGCTCAAGCTGCCAGTGGTTAGGGCTGCAGAGAGAGGAACCTCCTCACAATACGCGCCGTGTCGAGGTGTACTGCTTTCTGTATCTGGCCCTTGATCCATCCACCTAGCGAGTCTCTTGAGGACTCTTGTGTTTTTAATATTGTTACTTTATTACTTTTAAGTGGTTCTCGCGGTAGTTTTGTAGAGATTATTAATAAACAATATTTACATATATTTATTAATTTATGCGTGTTTGTGGATTAGTTTCTAACGACGACGCCGTTTAGATTGGTCAGATATTAACTGATATTTTCGTTCTTAGATAATATGAACTTATAACTTTGGTTCATTATTTTCTTTATATACAGGGTAATTTTTTTATCAGTGTACAAATTTTAACATATGATTTTGTATCGTTATTACGATAATAAAACGAGTTCAATTTTTTTTTTGTTGCAAATTATCTCTCTTTTACTTTCTCGTGTGGACACAAAGTCACACTAGAAATGATGACATGGGTTGTCAAGCTGTATGTATGCGATACACTGTATTGATATTCGAAATTTGACATTTCATATGCAGCTTATCAGACAACAAGCCCCTCTCCTACTGATATTCTAAATTTGAAATTTCATTTATTAACTTACTTAACAACACTCCCCTCTCCTCGCACCCCTGCATTAGAGGGTCCATGAATATCGTTAAGTTGGTGGAATCATTGAATCGGCAATATCTCTAATATTTTTTAAGCTAGAGTAAAAATAACACAACATGTGTTATTGATTAACAATAGCGAAACAAATATTAAAATTTGTGCACCTATCAAAAAAATACCCTGTATAATAAGAAACTAACATCTGCATATTAAACTTGTATCAATTTATGATAATAAATCGGTATTAAAGGGCCTAAGATGTAACGGAACGTTTAGCGACATCTATTGCGTACGTGTGAAACTACCACACTTTTTCGATAATATGTAGTAGCCGTTTTAGTGCAAACTGGAACGTGACCGTAAGGGTGACAGTTCTTAGTTTTGACGTCTGTCAACGATCAGTCAACGTAAAGCGTCTGCGATGGCTGGCGATACCGAATTTACTTACTGAACTGAATCGGAGTAGATCGGAGGTTTTCCGTCCTCCACGAGTTTGTTATACTCAAATTTGGAGCAGCCACTTTAGGATAAGAAATAGTTATTATATTGTTAATACCAGACTATCACTGAGGCTTGCATACTGCAGCAACACAGGTGAGTGCTGTTAAGGTCTTCCTGGTTCCTTACCAGTTTTGTCAGGTTAGATATTTAAAGTGATGATTTTATTTCAGTCACGACACGTGCACAAACGCGCCGTGTCAATTTTTCTATTGGGATTGGGAAACGGAATAATATCCGGATTCAACGGGTGAGTGTTTGAAACCTTTCTACAATCCCTGTTAGACATTTTTAACCAGAGTTTTAGGGAACGCCTGCTAAAGCTTCTTTGTATTTTCAGGTGGGACTGACACTTTACTGACATTAAGATTTTTAATACATTTAAACATTTATACAACAACAAGACATCATGGCACAGACATGACCTTTTATATACGTCAAGCAACTCATAGGATTATATCATAACAACTTAAAGAAGCTCAGGAAGCTTCCTATTTGCAACACTTCGGAAATAGAACAGTAGGAGCCGTCGAGGCAAGTTCATCTGCACACCAGTGCGAAGGGAAACCCTCAGTGTGGCAGACTGTTAAGGTTTGAGCGGCCCTCCCGTAAGTTCTATGTAAACTATAGTGTTAATCCTTCAGTACATAACGCTTACTGATCCACGTTAAATTTACCAAGACTCGAATCGTGATACACGACCCTGTCTCTCTGTCTGTCATGGTGTGAGTCATTTTAAGTACATAAACAAATGGAATAAAGAACCACACACCATTGACAGATGAGTTTCATTTCCTTTTCAATCAACCTTGCTTTTCTGTAGTACGTCAAGTGCTATAGAGGTTTGATAACTTCTTTCTTCTGTATACTCTTTGAGTTTCGCTTGTAAAGCGATACATAAAATATATCTTTTCTGTATACTCCTTGATTGAGCTAGCCTGTGCTATATACTGAGAGGAACATCCTCCTACTAACAATCAAGCGTTACAGTGGCGCCCCTTATTTTCTTGGTAAATTTATCGTTTTAAAATGGAATATTTCAGATTGGAAGACCAATAAAAGAAGCGTGTCTACGCTGGTTTCTTTCCTCTCTTAAATTCCCAAATTTGTTAAGATATTAGTTGCTTGTGCTTGTTGTAGCTAGTATTGCGTTTTATTTCTTTCTTCCTTGTCAACTGAATAAGTGAAACTTGTTACATGCTTAATTTTCTTGTGTTTTAACAGAATTTGTGTGTGTTAAATATTAAAGCAATTACAAGCTAATGTGTGTTCACAAATCTATTGTTATACTGGTGCTTTGCAATCTTTGAAAGAAACTGTGCAGTGCAATACTTTTGAAATTGAAATTGATCAGTTTAATATGAGTAGGATGCTTATAAAACATTTAAATAGTTATATTACAGTGATATAAAATTGTGTGTTTAATGATGATGAAATATATTTTACAGTTTGATGAAAATAAAACAAAAAGTAACTGCCATTTAAAGTACTTAATAAAACCATAATTTACTAGTTAGTAAAATACATAGTAATCAATAAATTAGTGATATTTGTTTTATGCATATTGACTGCAGTTTGCAAATTCAAAATATACAGTAAATAACTAGTGTTCAATTAAAATATCATTTAAAACAGTGAACAGGTTAGTTAAAAAACAATAATAGCATCTTATATTTTGATTAGAAACACATAAGTAAGTAATATTAACACAACATTTATACATTCAAAGCCCAGCTGCCAAATTGTCATACAAAGTGGACTCATATTGGGGTACTTGGTACTGAATGTTTGTAAACAATAGAAGAAAGAGATTTTTTTTTAGGATTTTGACATTTAAGTCATAATGGACAAGTTTATACAATCAATAACACATGCAATGAAGTGTATTGATTAGTTTTAGCACCTTTTTATTGCATTTTATATGCATTTGTGCATATTTTTAGGTAATTTTCTGGTATCAACAACAAACAATTTAGGTTAAGTTTAGTAGTCATATAAGTTTTTAAAGTGGGTGGCTCCAAATTGTTTTGTGTTTGTTTTAATATAACATCCTTATGTTATATTCATAATTAGGGAAACATTATAGTCTAAGGACTGTGTTTAACTATTATTTTTTTCATATTAACTTCATAACTTGCTCGCTGAAGTTAATAATTATTTTTAGGTTTTCATTATAGCTGTACTGCTGGTGAATAACCATTAATGCTAACATTATAGCTACTTGCTGGTGTTACTGCTTATTTT
This sequence comes from Acleris holmiana, assembly GCA_949316455.1. Taxonomy (NCBI): domain Eukaryota; kingdom Metazoa; phylum Arthropoda; class Insecta; order Lepidoptera; family Tortricidae; genus Acleris; species Acleris holmiana. Next base: position 2,243,138 of record OX438788.1, read on the forward strand.
ATACATACATTATAGCTTAAGGGCTGGTGTATGTGACAATTTTTCAACATTATAGCATGTCGCTGATGTGATTATTAATTTAAGTTTCAATATACATTATAGCGATAGTGCTGGTGTATAATACCTTTTTATGAAAATTATAGCTTAAGAGTTGGTGTATGTGACAATTTTTCAACATTATAGCATGTCGCTGATGTGATTATTAATTTAAGTTTCAATATACATTATAGCAATAGTGCTGGTGTATAAATACCTTTTTATGAACATTATAGCTTAAGAGTTGGTGTATGTGATTTTTTTAAAAAAACATTATAGCATAGCGCTAACGTTATTAATAATTTAGGCTTAGACATACATTATAGCGATAGTGCTGGTGTATAATACTTTTCATGAACATTATAGCTACTTGCTGATGTTAATTATTAAATTTAAGAACACAGGTTTACTTTATCTTTGAAAATTTAACTTAGGTACTTACTGTTTTGCAAACACATTAGATAAAATAAATACTGTTTGATAAGTAATACATTCATCAAGATTAAAATTTTAAAAACTTGACTTTATTACTATAAGAGAAAATTAGTTTATTTTAACTGAGAACAATTATAACTTAAAGTTGAAACATTTACTCTGAATGTTCATGTCTCAAATTTAAGTAAGTGGTTAATTTTAAACAAACATACTACTAGGTGGTATGTTAATAAATATCAAATACTGGTGATTATTGAAAGATTAATATTAGTCAGAACTTTTATAACTTTTAACAAGTGTATTCTGATACCACCACAGATAGAGAGATAGGGTTGATTAGTTAACGGAGATTAGTCTTGCTTCATAAATTTAAAACTTGATCTTAATTTTTTAAACTTTGCAAACATGGACTTACGGAGAGTATATTATCATTCCTTATTGAAGGATGAGTTAATGTATGAAATAACAATTCGTGCCGAGACACCAGGCGATACAGTACTAAAAATGAAACAACAGTTAAAGTGTTTAAGCGCTGAATTCCTGCCGGAAGAGATTATAGGTGAAGAGTTGAAAGCTAGCATTGAGTTGCCTATAATCACTGAAAAAATAAAGGAGTTAAAGGCTAAACTAAATACTCTGGAGAAATCTAAGGATAAATGGCTGTTAGTTCGTGTCAAGTCTTTGTACTGTCATCTTTTATTTCGTTTGCAAAGGGTAGTAGGATTTGATTTGCCTATAGAAAAGGAGACCCATTCGGTATTGAAGTCCAAGTTAGAGCAATGCTCGGTAATTTTAGAAACCCTTTTACCTAAAAAGGACAGTGAAGGTTCAACAAGTTCCGGTACTGGCGGTATTCCAGATCCGCTTGAGTCCGGTAATGAAGCAAACAATTTCCACATTTTAAAACACATCAGCACCAAATTTAACGGGCTGACCAGTGTTCATTCGTTTTTGGAAGCAGTCAATGAGCGCGCCCAAGCGTTTGGTATTAGTGATGACAAACTATTTAATGCGGCTTGTTGTCTGTTCACTGATCAAGGTCTCTTGTGGTACAGAGGAAATAAACATAGGTTTCGGTCCTGGAAGGAGTTAGGTATCTTGTTACAAGAGGAATTTGCACCAGTAGATTTTGATTACAGATTATTAGATGAAATTCACGCTCGCACACAGGGTCAGGATGAGCCAACCCATATTTATTTTGCAGTGATGAGCGGAATGTTTTCAAGACTTTTAAAACCTCTAAGTGATGAAGATCAGTTAGAGATTTTGTTACATAATATTAGACCGTCGTTCTCAGAACAGCTAGCTCTGCACGAAGTAAATTCTGTAGATGCTTTGAGACGTTGTTGTAGGAAAATTGAGGCGGCTCGCCAAAAAGGCAAATTATTTTCGGAACCGCCTAGACAATCTACTTTAAACCCAGATTTTACATACAAGGGTAAACATACGAAACAGGACATTACCGCTGTTGCCTCGACTGCAGTTCAGCAGAGCCAGTTTGTGCCGCCGCAACATCAAAAGCAGTACAAGCCGGCACAGTTCGTTCAACAGCGACGACAGTATATACCTGCACCCCGGTTTCAAAACCAAAAGACCCCTCAGGTCGGTAAGGTTTATTGTTTTAGGTGCAAAGTAGATTCACACAGTACCAAGGCGTGTAACGATAAACGGGTATTATGTTTTAAATGCGGTGAGATGGGTTACACCTCCCGCTCATGCCCGAAGTGTAGATTAAATTTAAAGCCAAAAAACGGGTTGGCGAGGGTCGTAGTGTTAAATCAGTAGAGGAAGCCGTACCCACTGATAGTAAAAATTGGTTAGAAATTGTAGCTAATTATTTTAAGCACAACTCCGTCGCCACGGTCCTCTTTAAACCTGACAACAACGATGTTCGGCCTTATTTAAATGTAGACATTTTGGATTTGACAGTTTGTGGATTATTGGATTCCGGTGCAGCTATTTCGATTATAGGGAATGGCGCACATGAACGTTTTGTTAACTTAGGTTACTCGATAGTGAATTCTCTGGAATCAGTCACAGTAGCAGATGGTTCAGTCTGTAGTACTGTTGGTTTTATCTCACTCCCGATTTCTTTTAAAGGAGTGACTAAAATAATTAAATTTTATGTCATACCATCGATAGTATCGAATATCATTCTTGGAGTAGATTTTTGGAAAGAATTTTCATTAATGCCTGAAATAATTGAGAATATAACTTATATCAAAAAGCCAATAGAATATATTAAAAATGCTGCTAATATAGATACACAACTCAACAATGTATTAGCTTATGATACGTTGACTTCTGATCAAAGAGAATTAGCCGAAATAGTAATAAAAAAGTTTGTAGAAATATCTTTTGAAAGTAAAGGCTTGGGTAGAACACATTTAGTAGAACACAAAATTGATACTGGCGATTCTATGCCAATTAAGTGCAGACCATATCCTATGTCTCCGGAAAAGCTTAAAGAATTACATAAGGAAGTTGATAAAATGCTTGAAATGGATGTGATTACACCAAGTGAAAGCCCGTGGAATAATCCAGTCCTTATGGTTCCCAAATCAGACGGGACATGGCGATTTTGTTTAGATTGTCGAAAACTAAATGCAATTAGCAAAGGGGATGCTTATGCAATACCATACATACCCCAAATTTTAGATAGCCTGAGAAATGCAAAATACATTAGTTCGGTAGATTTTAAAGCAAGTTTTTGGCAGATAAAGTTAGATGAACAGTCACAGGAGAAGACTAGCTTCACAGCACCCGGTAAGGGTCTTTTTAAATTTAAGGTCATGCCATTTGGACTGTGCGGAGCTCCAGCTCGCCAGCAAAGGTTAATGGACATGCTTTTTGGTACTCCATTTTGCAGTGAAGTGAGTAAAGGACTAGTTTTTTGTTATGTAGATGATGTAATAGTAGTATCAGAAGATTATGAAACTCATTTACTATTGCTTAATAGATTACATCAACGGATAAAAGAGGCAAATTTAACGATTAATTTTGAAAAGAGTAATTTCTTCCGAAAATCACTCAAATATTTAGGATACATTGTGGACGAATGCGGTTTAAGAACGGATCCTAGTAAGGTGCGTGCGGTTATTGATTTTCCAGTGCCAAAGAACTCGAAAGAAGTAAAAATGTTCTTGGGTACTTGTTCTTGGTATAGACGTTTTATTAGAAATTTTTCTACTATAGCTGCACCTCTTAATGCACTTACTAGTTCAAAGACTAAGTTCGTTTGGACCACTGATGCAGATCGGGCATTTGTCGATTTAAAGAACCGATTAGTATCAGCTCCAGTTTTGATATGTCCGGATTTTACTAAGCAATTCACAGTACATTGTGATGCTTCTAGCTATGGAATCGGAGGCGTGCTAACGCAGGAAGTAGAAGGAACCGACCATCCAATAGCTTATATAAGTAGATCTTTAAATAAAAATGAAAGAAATTACAGTGCAACAGAGAGAGAGGCGTTAGCGGTAGTGTATGCTGTTGAAAAATTTGAACCATACCTAGGTTCTAGGCCGTTTACTGTTGTCACTGATCATGCATCCTTGAAATGGTTTATGAATTTAGAAAATCCGACAGGACGTCTTGCCCGTTGGGGTTGTCGCTTGTCGCAATATAACTTTACAATAGAGCACAGAAAGGGTAAGGATAATGTTATTCCTGATGCTCTCTCTCGATTGATGAAGGTGGAAGTAATTAGTACTACAACATCAGCAATCGCGAGCGACGTGTGGTTTAATAGGGTCTACTCAGGTTGTCAATCTTTTCCAAGGAACTACCCGAACTATCGCATCGAAAATGGTGTTCTTTACAGATACAGTAAGGGGAAGTATTCTTTGACAAACGATTTTGATTGGAAAGAAGTCGTTCCTGAGTCAAATCGCACTAAGGTCATTTCCGAAAACCATGAACCACCAACTTCAGGTCATATGGGAGTTTTTAAAACACACCGAAGGATAAGTTTAAGGTATTTTTGGCCGGGAATGTACCGTGACGTATTAAATTTTATAAAGCAGTGTTCGACGTGCTCAGCTTATAAACATAAAACGACTCTTACACCAGGACAAATGGGTAAACCTAAGCAATGCTATAGACCGTTTCAAGTGATATCAGTAGATTTAGTCGGACCACTTCCAAGGTCACGATCAGGCTATATGCACCTTTTAGTTGTCTCATGTTGTTTTTCAAAGTATACCATGCTATTTCCTTTAAGACGCGCAACAAGCGCTAATGTGGCGAAAAATATGGAAAATTATGTGTTTTTAGCTCATGGCATTCCGGAAACAGTGATTACCGATAATGGGGTTCAATTCACTGGATCCGAGTTCCGTAATTTAATGAAAGCATATAAAGTTCCTCGTATTCACTACGGACCGAGGTATACGCCACAAATAAACATGGTAGAAAGATACAATAAAACAGTCATGACGATGATATCTTCCTATGTGAAGGATGACCACAGATCGTGGGATCAAAACATTTTTAAAGTGCAATTTGCATTAAACAGTGCGGTGAACGAAACCACGGGTTTCTCTCCGTTTTTCTTGGTCCATGGCAGAGAACCAATAATTAATGGCGATTTTTATAAAGACACAAGTGATACTGATTATGTAGTGGCAATGCCGAGGGAAGAGTATGCGGGTGAATTTGGCGTATTGGAGCAAATTTTTGTAAAGGTTCGGTTAAACTTGGAGAAGGCTCACGCAGCTAACGCGAAGACGTATAACTTACGAAGACGTAATGTTAAGCTGTCTGAGGGTCAAGAAGTTTGGCGAAAAACATACATCCAGAGCGATGCAGAGAAGTTTAAAGCATCGAAGCTGGCACCCAAATACAAGAAGTGCACAGATAGAAAAAATCTCTTCAGCCAAAGAAACCTATTTAAGTCAAGAGATTTCCAGTTTCCCATATCAGGAAAAAATTAATTACTTGATATAAAACTCAAAATGTTTCGAACTTTATTACTTACACTAACAATTTTATATCTTTACGTTGATTAGTAAAAAAATCTTTTTTTTAAAACTTTAACATTTATTCCAAGAGCGTGACCGTCTTGTTCAGTGATAATTGTTATTCAGAATCAAATCAGCCAATTCTTAACAACAACAAGAATCTTTCTTGTTTTTAATTGAGAAAATGGCTCATATTAAGAGTTATGACGGTTCTTTTTAAAGAGTTGCACATAATTGAAGTAAAATTTAGTGTTTCTTGGGGTGAAACAAGTAGGTACTTATACCAAATACATTAATTTCTCAATTTCAAAGTTGTTACGGTACTAGGTAAAGAGTTGACATAATTGAATTAAAATTTAATGTTTCTTTGGGTGAAACAATAAGGTATCTTGTACCAAATATATTAAGTTCTGAATTTAAAAAAAAAAGACTTGAATTTAATATTTCAATTTCTTACCTTGAATAAACCTATTTTTTAAATTAAATTTTTTAAATTTTTTTAACAAGTAATAAAATCTCTTGGTTGTATATTTAAGCTTTTTCTGTAGAGATCGAATATATTTTATTGTAAATTTTACGTTTCTCTAATTGAATTAATAAATATCTAACTTCTATACTCTTGAACTTTTTAGACAAGTAATGAAATCTTTTGATTCTATATTGATGCCTTTTGAGTAAAGAATTAATATTATTTCATTGATACTTTTTGTATTTCTAAGTAAGATACAATATTTTTTGTCTAATGTCAATTGTTACTCGATGCAAAAGGGTAAATATTTTTCTGTAATTCCGGAAATGTTCAATTAAAGAACGTGTGGTACTTACTATACAGCACGACCTAGGGTACAAATTCATAAAAAAGGTACTTTTATGTACTTTAGATTGTAAGAAATGTGCTCTTATAGTTTCGACGTTGGTCGTGGTCGTGCTTGGTAGACGCTTTTTGGCACGACCACGCGAGATTAAAGATACACAGGTGAATTATAAAAGTCACAAATAATACAAAATAATGTACTCAAAATGTACTGTTTATTTTTATTCTATTGCCGCTCTATTGCTTATTTCACTATAGTTTTGAGTGCTTGCTTGATAGAGAACACGCTTGTAAAACAATTTACTTCAGGCGCTCAGAACATAAGAGAAAAGTAGACTAAGCAATAAAGAAACACTAGAATAAAAAAAAATATTTTGAGGACATTTAATTTGTACAATTTGTGTAATTCACCTCAGTATCTAAAATCTCGCGTGGTCGTGTCAGAAAGCGTCTAACTAGCACGACCATGTTAAAACTATTAGAATACATTTTTTAAGATGTGAAGAACATAAAAGTACATTTTTTAAATATATTTGTATTGCCAAAGAAATAACAAAATTATCCTTAGTCGTGCTGTATAGTATAGTACCACACGACAAAACCTATTACTGTTCTCAAGTTTACTGCGAGTGAGATTACTGGTATTGTTAGTGTTGTTAAAATAGTGGCGAATATTTGTTGTTATTATCACAGTACAAATTCCGTCACAATCAACAAAAGCAAACCTCAGTTACATGTAGCGCCATCTGGTTAATCTAAAAACAGTACCTTTTATCAACACTTGTTTTAACTAAACATTTATTAATATAAGCAATCTAATCAATCCAGAATAACAGAAAAATATAGAGTGTAGGAATAATACAAGATATAAGAAACTGAGAAAGCTATATATTATGCTATAAAACAGTTCGACAAAATTACAATCATATGTTCTCGAGTACAATCATTGAAAACATTATATAAATTCTGTGCTTAAAGTTGTCAATGAAACAACTCTAATTTTTCGCCATCGGAATTGTGTCATTGTATACCATATTACTTAAAAGTAGATCATTGTAGGTACAGGAAAATAAGAGTTGTATCATTAAACTCACGGAGGAACAGAACTATCCATAGAAATGGTTATACTGTAGGCCTCATCACAAAATAAACGAAAAGTGGTGAATCTAGGCTCAAAGTCATCATAAAAAATATGTTGAAAATCTATTATTTTTTTAATTTGGTATTTATGTGTATTATTTAGAGATGTTTGTTATTTTCATAACCGTTTTTTTACAATAAATTTGACTTTACTTTTACCCAGTTTCAATATCTACAATAATATTTTACAATACAATTTCTCCTTTACTATTTTTATGAAAGCGTCGACACAGACTGATATACTTGAAAATGAAAAACGATTTATTGGTTATCTTATCACATAATTAAAAACAATACAAAGATTGGGCCCTTCTAGTAAGCATAGGAATATACTTGTGTCAGAAGGCCCCGCTCTTCCAGCAGCAATAAGAGGTATAACCTAATAAGATACCTACTTATCAAAATCAGTAAAAGTTAGTAATATAATACTTCTAATACGGCTTCCTTATTCGTATCTAAAATAATGTCTGGATGAATTGATGGTTCTGTGGGTTAGAATCTATTCTATGTCCTAAATGAGGACATAGAATAGATTTTGAACATTAATAGATACAAACTACAACTCTTTTATTTTCCAAGACCAGAGACCGTGAATACCACCCACTAGATTTCAACTACATAGTAGACCATTCTTGATCTAGAAATACGCCAACTCCTGACTTAGATATATACAGACAATATTGCCACAAAGCCTCAATTTCATTTGAGACATATACAAGTAGTTTAAAGGAATCTTATACCGGGAAGCACTTCAAGCGCCTCATTTCAATTTGCCCCGGTTAGATAGAACTTAGGTCTATGGTCTATTCTATTAAGTGTGTGTCACAAAACAAACAAACAATATCAACAATTTCTTTTGTTACATAAATAGATAATAGGAACCTACCCAGTGGAAATAAAAGTATAATAACTTGAATCATTTAAAAAGGCTATTCCCATTAATACGTGAATAGTCCTTGTAAATTATTGAAGCAAGTGCCTTTAGAGCCACTGCACTACATAGTATAAAACAAAGGTCGCTTCCCGCTGTCTCCCTGCCCCTATGTATGCTTATATCTTTAAAACTACGCTACGGATTTTGATGCGGTTTTTTTAAGGGCATACTTTTTACAAAATAAACATAGTCAAGGACTAAAATTAAGAAATTTTAACTTTTCCATTCCGTTACGAAAATTAACTGTACTGCTATAAGACAAATGGTGGTATCTCAGACCAAACTCTTGTAGCAAGTGCAACCATATTACTAACGTGTGAGGATTGAATCTGCTTCAGTTATTGAATTTGAGTTACCGCCTATTGGCGTATGAGGTCAGTTTATAAATGTAACACTAATTTTCGTAACGGAATGGAAAAGTTAAATTTTCTTAATTTTAGTCCTTAACTAGGTATGTACACTTTTTAAAAAAATATGCCCTTAATAGGTAGAGTGATTCAAGAGGAAGGTTTATATGTATAATAAATACATGCTGGTTTATGTACGTGTGTTACCGAAGTGAAGCGAGGGCGGGTTGCTAGTTATAAATAAATAAACTATTTGTAAAATGAAACATAACACTTTCCGTTAACAGAACGAAGTGGCATAGGCAAGCAATCGCGACAATCTGTTAGAGATATTAAATCACAATTAACGTCGTCACTGCTTTCAACATGATATGCTTTAATATGTTCACTATAGTCACAAATCCGTAATTTGTTACATAACAGTAATATTGACTTTAAATCAATGTTTTTCACAAGTATACGGCGGGTAATTATAAATACTGGCTCATCGTTTACATATTTATGAAGCAAAACACTTGATGTGTCGTAAATTATGCCGTTGATTTCATATGACGACGCAGAACAGTAATCATTCTCCAATCCATTGGGAATATTTAAGTGATTTTGTTTGCCGATCTTAATATTATCTTCCAACCCTTTTTCAGAAAGAAATCTTGCACAACTTTTCAATTCACACCGTAATGCAATGGAATAAGATAAATTTTTGCGACACGTTATTGACTGTGCCACACGTTTTAGATCTTTATGCTTAGCTTCAAATTTAAATGTAGAGAAAAATATAGGTGGACCGGACTTTTTTATTATGGACGGGTAATGTAATAAGAAATGATATTTTGGTTTCAAATGAGTTTGGAATAATTCCAAATACATAATATGGTGTTCTTTGATAAGTTGTGTTAAATATTCGACATGTTCTATCGAAATAACTTGACTTGTTAAAATTTCAGTCAACTCTAGTAAGGCCAAGTAATATTTCCATATTTCATCATCTACAATGACCAAGTCACCAACGATGTAACGAAAATTTCGTACAAAGCATAACATTTCGGAAGCCGAAATAATAATTGAACCATTAGCTAAATGTTGTTTATTAATAGGTGGGGGGTGATTGTTCTCCATTCTGCTGTAATTAAAATATTTAATTCTAGAGTTCAAGTGTTCTAGTGTAAAATAACCTTTGCCTAATAATGATTTAACTATAGCTGCCATGCTATATCTGTGAACTCCCTCACAAAGGTCGTGCATTACATCAACACTTGTGTTATCAAACATATGAAATCGTTCTGAACTGTTCCACACACAGTTTTCTTTCAGACCCATGTTGTTTTCTAAGTAATAATTGTAATCCTGTTTATTGCGGATTTTATTCTGATTTTCAATTACTTCGGTTTGACATTCTGTTTTGTTTATCGTACAAATTCTGCAAAACATATTTGCTGAAAAACTCTCTACACAGCCTAAAATTGAATTCAAACCTAGGTTGTCGCCGCACAAAACTATCAGTGTAAATTTAATATTTATTACTTTGTTAACGTGAGAAATGTTGATGCCAGTTGTTTCAAGAAATTTTAGTTCAGATAGTAATGGTTCAAAAATTTTTTGATTTCCAAATTTGGTTCTTTGATTTGAATAGAAAAGTAATGTTAAAAATACATTTTCCAATTTGCTGGCATATTGAGGAGGCATACTGCCTAAAGATGTATACACGGCACCTATTTTATGTTTTCCTGCGTGACTACCTAAGGGGTTACCGCTTTCGAAATCATCGTAATAAACATAAAGAGGAATTAGTGTATCTGAACAATTTTCCATTTGTATTTTCCACAGAGTTCCATTGACTACACTTCGTAATATCCCGTTATCCATGCTTAATTTTCTCTGGTAATCTAATACAGTATTTAGAACGTTTGGTAATTCCAAAAACATTTTTAAAGTTTTCCTTAATGGCAAAAGACACATAAATTCCTCTTTAAGTTGCATTAAGACAGTATTGCTCCTTTTGTGTTGTGCTTTGGATACACCAATTTTTATTTTAACAGGTTGCACAAATTTTCCTACCCCATTAGAATAATTTATTATTTTATGTTCTGTATCAAAATAATCAAAACAGTTTTCAACCGCTCCAATAATACTGTTTATAGTTTTGAAACAGTTTTCATCAAGCATATAGTTACTTTTTAAAACGTTAATCGTTTTCTTCAGGGGAAAAATAATATCCGCTAGCAATGATTTGAAGCTGTCTACTAAATGTTTTACTTTACTTCGAGGAATATTAAGCATACTGTATAAATTTATTACAAACCCAACTACATTTGAGTTAAGACTTTTCTTAACTTGATTTAACTCATCTTCTAAGGTAAAACCAACATCACAAATTGGTCCTGTCACTTGTGGCCCAGTATTTGTGACCGTATTATTTAAATTTAAAGCTTCACAATATATATTTGAACCTGTATCACCCATACTTCGTGTTTCTTGAGTTACATCTATTTCATTACTATCAAGTTTACGCTCTTTAAACAATTTGTGAAAAACAGTTAAATGGTCTTTCAGGGAATATTTCGTATCATAAGTTCGTGTACAATTAATTACAGGACATACAAAATAGTTGGTAATTTTATGTACTATGTCTAAATGCAATATGTACATTTTAAAGTTCTGAATAGTTTTATTACACTCGGGGCACAACATATTGACGATATTTTAGGTTGTATATCTCCTTAACTACAGGTTTAAAATCTCTACGATATGTGGTGGTATTTTGTCAAATTTAGTCTTAATTTCATATACTTTTATCTGTATAATTAGATAAAGGTAATCTGCTGCCTGTGGGTACTTAGCGTGTAGCACGTGGTATATTTTGAACAATGTATCAAATGCCGTAGCTGCGGACTGAAAGACGTACTTTACATCGTCAATTATAATGTAAAGTGCCGCAAAATTGTGCAAGCTCCCAAATCTCCTTTTGGTTTCGAATCACTTTATCGATGTCACCAGCACTCTGAAAACAAAGTATAAGTACTAATCAATCATAAGCACAGAATCACTTTATCTGCATACACAATTGACAACAGGAACGTTTTTAAAAGGTGTTCTGAAAAAAATCATGCTTATAGAATTTTGTCTCAAAAGTGTTTTTTAAATTTTTTTTGATCATTATTTACTGAGAAAATAAATAAACAAATATCTGCTATTGGCTAAAGAGCTTAAACACCATATATGGTACAACTGACGTCACAGCTAGTGCTAGACTTGAAAAAACAGAACGCGGTTACAAACAAAATGACGTCATTCCGACCACTATTCCAAAGCGGGCGTAGCAAACGCTGACAATATTCAATATTTTTTCTCGGTAAATAATGATCAAAAAATATTAAAAAAAAAATAGTATACTTTCGAGACAAACTTCTATAAGCATGATTTTTTTCAGGACACCTTTCAAAAAAGGTCCTGTAGTAGTCAATTCTTTGAAGTTTGAAAGTTTAACTATGAGGAAGAGTTTCAACTTACATTGGTTTGTACAAGGAGGCTCCCTATTGCCTCTGCTGAAGAAAATTTAATTTTTCTCGAAAACCGTCCCTTAGGTGGTACTAAGTACCCTAATAAGGCCATCTGCACAGGTATTTTTTTATCTAAAAAAAAAATAGTTTGTAGATCTACACACATCAATAATACCTACGCTCAAGACTCATGATGAGCTCAACCAATTCACTAATGGAATATTCCACATTAAAATATAAGTATTCAAATCAAATATGATAATAATTAAAACATGACTTTCAGTTATAAATAATCAACGCTATTTATAACATTATGTAACTTTTTTGAAATTATGTAATACATTACGCATCTAAAAATAATTATATTTATAAGGATATTACCTTCATCAGTTAATGCACCTGAAGTTTCTAACAATGAAAGCCCGGTTGCATTTTTAACCTCTTGTTTGAATCCAGCAATTCATGGATGTGGGTTTTTAATAACATTCTTTGTCCTATATGAGGACACAGTTCTTTCAGATATGCATCGGTTAAATCTTTAAATTTTTCAATCAAAATATCATTATCTAAAAATATAAAATTTAATAACATTATAAGCACAGTCTACAATTATATTTTTGGAGGTAAGAGCATGTTCAGATAGGTATTTTAGTCCAATCAGATCACAGCATCCCCAAAATGACCAAGTGCACTTGTCAAGTCTCAGCTATCCATCGCATTCCTGTTACATGAAGTGAGAGCAAGATGGAAATTTTCATCTTACAAGTGTACTTGATCGTTTCCAGGTCCATAGCAGCGGCGGTCAATCGCAATGCGTTTAGCGCTGAATACCACAAAAGAACCGCGCGCTTAACGCACTGCCGGCGGCAACGGAGCGGAGCAAAATACTTCAAAGTAGTTCAGAGGCAGCTATGACGCGATTGTTAATGCCGTTTAGATCATTATACTCGTAAATCAGTAGGTACATATATAAAATTCGAGTTGCGCCATTTCGCTGCATAAACCGTGCCGCACCGCGCCGCTATCTATACCTACCTATAGCCGGTTTGAACTTTAAAGCCTAAAACGTGGCGGACGGAGACAGTTTTTTGAACGAGACCGCGCCGCCTCCGGTCTCTGTAACTTTGAGGCTTAACCTCCTGCCGCCCATGGCAAAAATGTTGTTAATCGAAATCAGTACATAGGTACTTACTAATGAAAGTTTAAAATTAGATTATCGATTATCAAAAGGCCTTTTAAAAGGCCTCTGGGCGCTAGGAGGTTAAGGCATAATAAGGAAAGGCGATTGGAATCGTTATATGGACGCTTCACGCTGGAAGTAGGTAATTACCTACCACTACCCGGTCAAGTAGCTTGCTTGGGTCACGCTACTATATAACATAATTAAGTATATTATTAAACATTAATATTTACTTGAATAACTGAGAATTAAAACTTACCAAGGAAATTCTTTACTACCTCAGGTGGCATCAACCAAGAATGAAGCAAGTTGCTCGTTTCTTCCATTTGTATTATATTATTTCTTCTATTTGTCCAGCCAGAACCAAATTGCACAGATTAGAAGAGTACCTGTCTTTAGCAGCCACGATCCACATTGGAAATGAAATGGAATTACATATATTTAGTATATGTAAGTTTAAGTATGTTTATTTATGTATATGTTTATCTTTCTATCTATTTATGTAAGTATTTGAATGTATTAGTATTGTTTTTATTCTATGGTTCTTTTTTTTTGTTTTTATAGTCTTTTTGGTTAGTTTTTGTTTTTTCGGTGCTCTAAATAAATTTGTACACCTGTTTACTCGATGCACAACCTTTCACTTTTCTCAATCTCTCAAGGGTTAGCTGGAAGAGATCCCTTAAAGGGATAAGTTCGCCTTTGTACATCTTTTTATTTTTATTTTTTGTATTGTTTTGGTTTTTTTTTTGTACAATAAAGTGTTTACATACATACATACATACAAATGCAGACCGTTGCAAACTCAACTTGGAACTTAGTTAGGTACGCGAACGGCGGGAAGCGGGAAGGGAACTTTCTTGTGCATCACTCACTCACTGTCGCAGACCCAGTCGTGTTGCCAGTTTATAAATTTTATTTCCCGATAAGTTTGTTTCAAAAATATTTTTTTTTTGTCGAACTAAGTAGTTTGTTTCTGACTTTATAGTATTATGCACCTATTGAAAGTAAGACTCGATTTTCTGCGAATCAATCGTAATAAAGCTAAGGTAGGTATCTACTTATTAATTATTAAACATCATCTTTGGATAGATCACAAAGTATTAATATAATCTATACTAATATTATAAAGAGGAAAGATTTATATTTTTGTATGTATGTATGTAACGAATAAACTCAAAAACTACTGGACCGATTTCAAAAATTCATTCATCATTAGTGTTGGATTGTTTATAGTATCCCTTATAACATTGCTTTTAATGTTTACCCATTATGACAGATAGCAACACTGCTATCGCCCCTTCCTTTTTCCGCCTTCTGGGACGATGGTTGCTTTCTACGTTGTGTTAAAATGTTTATTAAAATAAGTGACCGCTGTGACCGTATATATAATAAATATTATTACTGCAACGTCATGCGCACCACTGTGTATTAATCAAGACCTGTGCCTCTCTCTCCGTTCACTTCCACAAACACAAATAGTGCTAGTGCATTCACATGCTCATTCTAATAATTAGAAATATGCTACAATTATCGCTGAACACTATCGCTAACATAGGCTATGTTTTATTTTTCTACGCGGACGAAGTCGTGGGCAACAGCTAGTATAAAATATTTTTGTAGATGTTTATTAATGAACTTTTCTTGTACCGATAGGAAAATATTTTTTTATTGATAGCGCTTTCAATGTGTTTATTGATCTATATAAAGTTCCTGCGTAGGAAGTCATCAAATTTTAGTTAAGAAAATTCATGGATTCCCGTTTTCACTGTTCACAGGACTTTTACACCAATGGCATACCATGAAAATGGCAGACCAGTATTAATTGTACGTGAAAATATTTCGATTAGATAGAACACCAATATACAGTCAGTACATCATACAGTGTTTGCTTAGCGTGGATTCGACCAAACTGAAATAAGGTGTTATACCCAGATTAAACGCCAAATTTCTATAGACTAATGTAGGAGTAAGTCTTATTCCACTTTTTAGTCGGATAGAATTAGCCGAAAGACGGTCCATTAAAAAATAAATTGTTAACCACCGTTTTATTATTTATCTGTAAGAGACAACGTCACGATTAACATATTAACATATATATGTTAATCGTGACGTTGTCTCTTACAGATAAATAATAAAACGGTGGTTAACAATTTATTAATCCAGGACCGTACTCGTGTTCAAATCATATTATGATTTGAACACGAGTACGGTCCTGGATTAAACGTTTTTTTGTGTTTTACAAGAAATCTGTTCATCGTAGGAAGAAAAGTGCTCTGACTGAAAGACAAATAAAATGAGACTGGACTGAGATTATTTTTTGAGGGTGGGGGGTTCTTTGTTAATTCTTATTAATTCTTCTAAATTCTTATTAATGAAAATACGTGTAGTATTAAATAAGGAACCCCCATCCCTATAAATATACCCATTTTATGAAAATATTTTTTAGTGGCAACACCACAAGAAACTAGTAACGCTCTGCACACCGTTAAAGATCTTACTGTTTTAAATGGAGCATTATTTCTCTATTTAAACATCTTGAATCTTCAATGTAGTAGTTTGGACATTGTAGAATATAAAACTAAGAGTTAGTAAAATCAAGCCAAGAATGTACTTAATCTTGACGTAAAACCGTGTTATTTTTTTGATTTAAGCTTCTTGTTTCTCGAATGGAGCTTGTAAACATCAAATCAAGAATTTGTAAAATGAAACCAAGAATGTACACAATCTTGACGTAAACCCATGCTAATTTTTATATTTAATATCTTCTTGAATTTCAAATGGAGTTTATAAACATCAAACCAAGTATTATTAAAATCAAGCCAAGAATGTACTAAATCTTGACGTAAAACCGTGTAATTTTTTGATTTAAGCTTCTTGTTCTCGAATGGAGCTTGTAAACATCAAATCAAGAATTTGTAAAATGAAACCAAGAATGTACACAATCTTGACGTAAACCCGTGCTACTTTTTTATTTAAGATCTTCTTGAATCTCGAATGGAGTTTATAAACATCAAACCAAGTAATATTAAAATCAAGCCAAGAATGTATTAAATCTTGACGTAAAACCGTGTATTTCTATATTTGAACTTCTTATATATCGACCGTAGATTGTAAACATCAAACCAAGAAGTAATGGTTTACACTTAAAAACTTAACAATCTTATAGGAAAAATTTGGTGTTTCTTCTTTTAACTTGGAGGCATCTTTGGTTTGATGAAGGTTACTTGAAACAAATACGTTTTTCAAGAACTAGCATATTCATACTAAAACTGTATAATTTTTTGCTGCAAATAAATATTTTTTTAACTTAAATCGTTCCTATTTGCTATGATGATATATAAAGATGGAACTGAACAATTTTGGTTCTTCTTTGAAAAAGTATGATCCCTTTAGCTAAAGACACTTTTATTAGATGAAGCGTTATATTATTCTATGTAAAAAACAGTGTTTGAGAGGGTTTTCCCTCTTAACTTAAAATATATTTTCTATCTGTGTGTATTGTAAAAAAAGTATTGTCCCCGTTAGTATACGAGTTGATCGGCTATGACGGGAAACATCTTGGTACTTGGCACATAAAGGATATAAAACTTTAAATGAGTGATCACTTTGGGTCATTGTCGTTAGGTTTAGGTTCTTCTTAGCCGTAGGACGTGTTTCACGTGTTGGTTGGTGACACACTGTTACCACCAGCGACGCCAAGGTTATTTAGAAATTCTCTTGACAAATAGGAGAATTTTCTTCGTTTGTCCTCAGATTAACTTCAGACAATCATATAAGTTTTAGCTATGCTTTAGCTCAAACTACTCATTAGTTTGTAGGTATTTATTAAGGGTGCTTACACATAAAGTGTAAAACCTTAGAGTTGCGTTTGCCAAATAAAAACGACTACTCGATTGTTTGGGATTCAGGAGTCGCACTGGGATCGACAGGAGTGACTCGGGATTTTGTATGTTTGTAGGCGGTAAGCAGTGAGAGTAAGGCTGATGCTGTAATTCGGAAGGTGAGGAATGAATGGTGAAGACTGAAATTGTGGGGAATATTGTGTTAGTAGGTTTTAGCTAGTTTGTTTAATTAGGAAATAGAGAGTGGTTCTTTATATCTCCTCACGTTTTCTTGATATTTTATACACGTCTTGAAAGCTTATTTTGTTTCAGTATCGGAGTGACTGGTAGAGCTTTTGCTACGTCTTAACTCTACTTGAGTCAAGCTTCTGTTCTTTTGCTCAGAGTCGTGTTAGTTTCAACTTTTAATAGCGCTGAGGACATCGCAGTTTCTCCATACTCTCGAAACTTTTCGTAGGGGAGGGGGTATTGTAACGGAACGTTTAGCGACATCTATTGCGTACGTGTGAAACTACCACACTTTTTCGATAATATGTAGTAGCCGTTTTAGTGCAAACTGGAACGTGACCGTAAGGGTGACAGTTCTTAGTTTTGACGTCTGTCAACGATCAGTCAACGTAAAGCGTCTGCGATGGCTGGCGATACCGAATTTACTTACTGAACTGAATCGGAGTAGATCGGAGGTTTTCCGTCCTCCACGAGTTTGTTATACTCAAATTTGGAGCAGCCACTTTAGGATAAGAAATAGTTATTATATTGTTAATACCAGACTATCACTGAGGCTTGCATACTGCAGCAACACAGGTGAGTGCTGTTAAGGTCTTCCTGGTTCCTTACCAGTTTTGTCAGGTTAGATATTTAAAGTGATGATTTTATTTCAGTCACGACACGTGCACAAACGCGCCGTGTCAATTTTTCTATTGGGATTGGGAAACGGAATAATATCCGGATTCAACGGGTGAGTGTTTGAAACCTTTCTACAATCCCTGTTAGACATTTTTAACCAGAGTTTTAGGGAACGCCTGCTAAAGCTTCTTTGTATTTTCAGGTGGGACTGACACTTTACTGACATTAAGATTTTTAATACATTTAAACATTTATACAACAACAAGACATCATGGCACAGACATGACCTTTTATATACGTCAAGCAACTCATAGGATTATATCATAACAACTTAAAGAAGCTCAGGAAGCTTCCTATTTGCAACACTTCGGAAATAGAACAGTAGGAGCCGTCGAGGCAAGTTCATCTGCACACCAGTGCGAAGGGAAACCCTCAGTGTGGCAGACTGTTAAGGTTTGAGCGGCCCTCCCGTAAGTTCTATGTAAACTATAGTGTTAATCCTTCAGTACATAACGCTTACTGATCCACGTTAAATTTACCAAGACTCGAATCGTGATACACGACCCTGTCTCTCTGTCTGTCATGGTGTGAGTCATTTTAAGTACATAAACAAATGGAATAAAGAACCACACACCATTGACAGATGAGTTTCATTTCCTTTTCAATCAACCTTGCTTTTCTGTAGTACGTCAAGTGCTATAGAGGTTTGATAACTTCTTTCTTCTGTATACTCTTTGAGTTTCGCTTGTAAAGCGATACATAAAATATATCTTTTCTGTATACTCCTTGATTGAGCTAGCCTGTGCTATATACTGAGAGGAACATCCTCCTACTAACAATCAAGCGTTACAAAGAGCTTGTTCACACTAGCGTTTTTACCGGCGGTTTCTTGGCGGAGCGGAAACGCGACTGGAATGCTGCGAGCACGCGACCGAAACGCGGCGTGATTATTATAAGAACTGCACAACGCGTCATGCACGTTGCGGTTTTATATCCGCTGCGGCACGGCCGCGTGCACGTCGCGTTTTGCAACTCGTATCATAATCACGCCGCGTTTCCTTCGCGTGCTCGCAGCGTTCCGGTCGCGTTCCCGCTCCGCCGAGAAACCGCCGACAAAAACGCTAGGTGTGAAAGGGCTCTGACCTACAAAATATCGAAATCTCCGCTACCTAGCTTTACTTTCGAACCATTTTTTTAGTGTACCTTTTTATTAAGTAGCATTCGAATTATCTTAATTCAGTTAAAATCTTAAAATTGGATCTATTTATAGTTCAAATATCAAACCAGTAAAAAAAAATTAGGGCTTTCAAATTTTACTCTTAGAACTATCTAAACTGAGAAGTCATTCAATAATTGGGGAGGTTGAAAATTAAATGACCGATTCCTTTTCTTAGTTTTTTTTTATGTCCTCAAAATGTGAAATTGTCCGTTTTGTTACCAAAATGTTTGGGTTTTGGTAACAAAACGGACAACTATGAACAACTTCGCATTGCAACGACCATGATTATATTATTTTTAAACACCTAGCTACCAAAAATCGGGATAAGAATAATATCTATGTACAAGTTTCTTCATCAACATCCTCATTCATATCATAATTATCATACATTTCTTAGAGCAAGTGAAATAAAAACAAAATCAAAATCATTTTTTTGTATAAAAGTATGTTTTTATCTATATAAGTATGTTTATCACTGTCTTGTACCTACCCATAATAATAGCGTAGAGCTTAATTTGGGACTAAGTTAATTTGTGGTAGGCCCTTGATTTTCATTGTATTTGTTTATACTGTCGCTTCTCTATCAATCATGAATAGTATCTCTTTCTCTATATCACCATTAATGTGCCATTATTTCACCTCATTCATTAAAATAATCAAAACAATGTAAAGTCCTAATGTTCGCAGACACAAAGCCCGAGGTTCACACGAAACAGGAGAAGGAAGAAGAGAAAGAAGAGGAGAGGAAGAGGGAGAGAATTGAAGTGAAGTACCACGTGAGCGGGGAAGATGAGGCCGCCCTCAAAGAGCTGCTCAATGTTGAGGAGCAGTACACTCCGTTATTGGCGCTGGTGAGTCTTCTTAATTTATTTCTAAAAGTATCTGTGCTACGGCTGATACAATCAATATGTATTAAATAGATAAAACCACCGATACAATTAAATAAAATATTTTTTTGGGATCTGTACGTCCTTATGAAATAACGGTAACGGAACGGAAACCGGGTTTTATATGATTACTCGTGTCTGTCTGTCCGAATGTCACAGCCAATTTGCCCGGGATCTACTAGACTGATTTAGTTGAAATTTTGTATACATGTGAATATCTGAGACCGAAACACGGACGTGTAACGTAAATTAATTAATTTTAAGTATGCTCACTTTTGGGGGGTAAATGAGAAAATTAAAAATAAAAACTTTGACAGACTGTGACATATCTGATACATTTTGACATTCAAATGAAAGGGCTTCTTGTATTTATTTATTTATTTAATCTTTATTGCACAAAAGAATACACTTAGTATACAAAAGGCGAACTTAATGCCGTAAGGCATTCTGTACCAGTTGACCTTTGGGCAAAGCAGAGGACGGATCTAAAGGTTGGTTTTAAAGGTTTTTTTTTATGAAAACGGACCATCCCCTGTTATCTGCGAAACAATTTATTTGTTTAATATTACAGAAAATAGTTCTTCAGCTATGGTCCCCACCAACGTGCAATTTATTCCCAAATCTGAAGAAAAAACTCCCCTGATATCTCTTAAACGATCAAACCGATTTTCATGTATGTGGCAACGTAGGTCCCAAACGGATAGATCTATTCGAACGCGGTTTATTTTTTAAAAAGAATGCTTGTTCAATGGGATTGTTTTCTTACCACCACTATACCATTGCATTTATGGTCAACTTTCACTGTACTCAGTCCTTTATATTATTCAGTTTATCTGCACTGTCTGGGATCCTCTGGAATCAAACTATCGTCTGCTTGTAGAGATATTCCAGCGGAAGTTTTCTCGATACTTGTACATGAGGATGTACGGCTATTACCCGTTCTTGTTTCCATCAGTCTTTGTATCAGGCATGGTTGAAATTTAAACCCTGACCCAAAGGTGAAAGATGCACTTGATTGCACATTACTGCTCTCTATTGCAAAATAGAGTAAATAATCCTTTGACTCTAGGGAAGTTGACTCCATTCGTCCCGCAACAGTT
Organism: Acleris holmiana; assembly: GCA_949316455.1. Classification (NCBI taxonomy): domain Eukaryota; kingdom Metazoa; phylum Arthropoda; class Insecta; order Lepidoptera; family Tortricidae; genus Acleris; species Acleris holmiana. The sequence goes on from OX438788.1 coordinate 2,264,379, forward strand.
CCACCACCATTAGTTGTTCGCGGCGTTTCCAGGACTACATCCAGTGATGGGCAAAATATAATCGACTAAAGACTAACGATTAAAAATGGCGATTGATTAATCTTATTCGATAGAGTTTCGATTAATTTAGTCACGATTAAATTAATCGCCGATTAATTAACAGCGACTAAATTGTTAATCAATTAATTAATTAGATTGATTTTCTCTCGATTATTATTAGGATTAAATCGTTTCTTTTATGTCTGAGTTTCGAGTTACGTTGACAGATTGCTACAGCTTAACAGCTTACATCTGTATAACATCATTTACAACATATTGAATTTTTGTACTGTACGTGTTCCAATTTTTTATTGAGATTTAACCGTGAAATTTAATCGATTAAAATGACGATTAATTGATCGTTATTCGTGTACTCCGTCGATTAATTTAATCGTGATTAATTTTGTGATGATTGATTGTTTAATCGATTAAAAAGTTGATCGGTTATTGCCCATCTCTGCTACATACAACATACATTAAATCAAGCCTGTTTCCCAGAGGGGTAGACAGAGACCACTTCTTCCCACCTGCTACGATCATGACAAATCTCTTTCGCTTCTTCCACATTCATACATCGAGTCATGCATGCACGTCGGTTTCGGGTACTTAAGATTCGGCCCTTTTCCAGTATTTCTCCGATTTGATTCAAAAAGTACGCCTAGAGCGGCCCCTTCCGACCCTTCCACTCACTTTCGCACTGTTTATTTCTTTCGTCAATCGTTTTCCATCCATCCTTTCCAAATGACCGAACCATCGAAGCATGCCCTTTTCAATCTTAGTCACTACATCTTTCAGTCCACACTACCAGGACTAACAACTCTTAGAGACAGGAACTGTCCAACGTCCAGGGCAATAGCGCTGCTGAATGAATTTCTGTCTGAGGTACAAGATGCTGACGTGTTTACTGATGCTTGGGGGACACTCTTGTCTAAAATAATGTTATTTTTATTTTTACATTTATTATAATTAACGAACTAGGCGCTTTGCTACCTTGTAATTTTATATAAATAAATATATTGTATTTTTCAGCTGGAACAGTTTTCTCCTGGAGAGGACGGCATCGCATTCAACAGGAAACTCAAAAACTTTGAGACCACAGTCACTAGCCTGTGCCCCGATGAAGTTAGGCTGCAGTAAGTAGTTTTATATCGCATCTCATCTCACCTTCAAATCTCGGTTTTATCGGTGTTTTCAGTTAGAAATGCATTTTTAACTGAAATTAAGTTTCCAGGATTGTATAAAACAAACCTAACCGTAGGTTCTATTGGTATATTCTGCTGTTGTGCGCTTTACTAAAGTGTTTGTTTCTTAAATTGTATATTCGTCCCTTAAACCTAAAAGGTAAAAAAACATTTATTTTTGACTATTTCTGTTAATCATTTTATTCGTTATTCTTTTTAGAGTTATTTAGTTAGTAATATGTTTTTGTGTTGTTAATTGTTAAAACTGTTGGTTCTCCTTAATAAATAAATATTGGGTCACTAACATTTTCCAAAGATAACGGAATAAGGAAAAAATATATTCTAACTTGTGAATATTCGGACAAATATAACAGTTGGGAAACAAACTTCGGACTTTTGACAAGTGGGTATGTGTTGGGCATGTTGGTCGCATGCCGGTGAAATTACGGGCGAAATGGGTTTCACGCTGAATTAGGCCTTTGGCTCTGGCGATGCGAAATAAACTCGATGCCTTCCATCAATAAATATTTTTTGACTATTGGGAGATTGACCAAGATAGGGCTATGTGGACTTTGCCCATGGTTGAATTAAACAAGCAAAATGTGTAAGTTTTCGAAAACGGCTCCATCGATTTGATGAAATTTAATCTCGCGGTTTACGGGGGCGAAAAAACGATCTGTCAAGTTTTCATTTTCGGTAAAATTGGTTTTCAACCCAAGCTACGCTCGATCGTCCAGGTACTAGACTGTTAAACTATAATTCATAGTAATACTATAAATTTAAAATTAACGTACTGTCTGGTACGCTTTTACGGCTTAACTGCTGATACGACCTTAATGAAATTTGGTATGGATGAAGCTTAAGCGACTTCTAGGCGGATGCAGTCGTCGGTAACAGCTAGTGATAGATAAATAATCTTCTTCTTCTTCTTTGTTTATGGCGGTCCACCGCGGTTCCACAGTGATTTCGTCAGTGTCATGTGAGTGAGAGTATAATAAGTAACGAAAATAAATCAAAAGTTAACGCCTCCGAAAGGGCCCCGAAGGTTACCGAATACATAATCTTGTGTTACTTAGTTGGGCCCCTTGGGTAATATTTCTTCCACACATTCAGTTAGCGGAATGTGCAGCTTTCCTTATGAAACTTAGATTTCCTTCACCGTAAGACCATAGGTTACATCAAGCACTGGGTATCGAACTCGATACCTGAGCATTTCTAAAAAGTTTGTGCATTTTCCTGTTTTGCTACCACGTTTTTCTTAAGTATTGATTGAAGTGTATATGAAATGCGTCTCATATTTTTGATTATTAAGAAAGTATACGCATAATCTAAATATATAAAAAAAGAAGCTGACTGAGTGACTGACTGACATATCAACGCGCAGCCCAAATCGCTGGGCTAGGGATTCCAAATTTGGCACAAGGTTCCTTAGTTAAGAGGTCTAAGAAAGGATTTTTGGAAATTCATCCCCTTAAGGGTTAGAATAGGGGGAGTAGCGGGAAATTAATTTTACGCGTACGAGGTCGCGGGTGTCTAGTAAATAAATATATCAAAAAATGGCGAATAATTACTGAAAAAAAAATCGGTAACGTAATAGGAAAATTAATAAAAATAGTGATGTACATTTTTTCTTAAATGCTCACGTAACGATCACGAGTCGAGTTGAATCACCTTATTATAAAATCCTTAAATAATTTTGACGCCTATCTTTGTTGCCTGGGGTGCGACTTTTCAAACTCACCGACGAAAAATTACTTTAAAAACAATTTGTGGAGCTATTTAATCTACGAAACAAACAGGCACACCTTTTGTATTTGATATGATAAAGGCATAATGAAATGAGTTCAAAAGGAAGTCCCGCTGATAGTTAAAATCGCTGCATTAATTGATTGTAAAGTTAGTCATATTTTGAGACAATATCGCACCCCTGTGTGTGCGTACGTCTTTGTAAATCCCAAACCTTTGGACCGTTTTCATTAAAACCAAATGTAATCGGAACTGTTCTTAGCTGGGTGTAATATATACAAGCTGTCCCAAAAATCGACGTCAAGACGGAAATAGGTGATAGGGCAGCTATCGATTTAATCTCCATGTATGTTCAGCGATTTTTAGTACTTTTGGAGATATTGATCATTTGTTACGAAAAACCCTTAAGTTCATGTATTATTTCAATATTTTTTTGTATCGATATAATCATTATGAATTTGGGATGTTTTTATAGCTACTAGCTAATTTATTTTTCATGTAATGTTTTTGTGTAATTACACAAAGTTTGTTTTTTCATACTAGATGAAAAGGGAGTAAGTAACTTTGCGCGATTGCACAAAAAGTTGTATAAAAAAATAGGTGAGTAGCTTTAAAAACATCCAAAGTGCATAATGATTTTATCGATTAAGAAACCACTGAAAAAATATTAAAATAATGAATTTAAGGGTTTTTCGAAACATGGACATAAAAAAAAAAAAAAAAAAAAAGTCAATAATTCCGATTAAAATGTATAAAAAATCGCTGAACATACATGGGTCATACACACTATTAAAAACAAAAGTTGTCTTTCCTGTGGTCAATAGTTAAAATCTTGTTTGCATATAAGATTTGTTTTTATATGATAGGTCCAAAGCAATCCTGACGCCGTTTATGCGGGAATGGGCTTAGCCAGAAAATTTGGTACTTAAAAACGTTAACTTCCGGCGTGTCCACATGAAAGACGCTAACCTAAATCTGTGTATGACTTACATGGGAGTTAAATCGATTAAAGCTGCCCTTTACCCAATCTTCGGCTTGAGGGGGGACGGCCCACTGGGCGTGGTTGTTGAGCGGCATGTGTGTACGTTGTTTAGCCAAGCGTTCGCAGCGTTCCGCGCCGCGGCGCTGCTGAGCTCGGTGACGTCGCGCAAGCTGGCGGCCGTCGGCGCCTCCTTCACGCGCCAGCAGCGCCAGCAGCTGCTGCGCGGCGCGCTGCTCAACGTCGTCATGCAGGGCACCTTCGCTAGTGAGTTCTATTATTACATACACACATACATGACATCACGCCTTCATTCCCAGAGTGGCGTAGGCACACCTACAGAAATACCAACAACTCTAAAAAGACAATTCTGTAACCACATTTTGCACAAGTAGGCAGATGTTTACTAGTGTATTAGTGACAGGTGGTTAGTTATATTATTATTATTTATTTATTTCGTGTAACATAATATTGACGCATCATTTTGTTAGTAAGAATGGGTACTTAGTGTAAGGTGTTAGTTGTATTAACCTGAAACAATATGGCACTAGTAGGGGAATGCAGGCCCCACAGTGGTTTATATAGGGACAGTGTACCCTGCCCGCTATCACGCAGGATGGTGTTGGGGCTGTCGCGCACGCGGCGCGCCAGGGCCGGCCGCGCCCGCGCCGGAGCCAGGAGCCCGGTCCGCGCGCCGCCGCGAACACCCCTGATGCGCTACAGAAGCGAGACAGCCCCATCAACACCCGGAACGCATTATTATATTGGACCCAGAGTAGCACTGTTCATTCACACTACCTCAACTGAGCATTTCTCTCTTTTTTGCCACTTTGAGTGACATCGCCAGGTTAAAGAAATATGCAGGCAGGTAGAGAACGTCAAACTATGCAAAGAATAAATAATATTCTAATGTGTCCCGAAAATAATGTATGGAAAGTTCCTTTTGTGTTACCAAAAACGTATGAATATCGGTAACACAAAAGGAACTTTCCATACAAATATGGATCTCGGACGGACCCTGCACCTGTGCAGTTTTTTTTTTGGGATATATTAGAATATTATTTATCTTTTGCATAGTTAGATGATGAGTAATAGCTACCACCATCTTATCCATTAACCTCAGCAGCATTCGCATTGTTGGTCCGGTATGGGGATAAGACAACCAGTGAAATTACTAGTGTATATAAAAGTTGCGATAATAGTGGTGAAAGGCTAGATAGCATTAAAACTTTTATTCAAGAAACCAAATAGGTAGGCAACAATCAGTAATTAGGCAATTCGCTCACCTGATGATATCCGATGGTACGGCTTGCTCCTCGGGTGGTGTCCAACTCCTTACCCACGGCCTGCCTCGGTCTTACAGCACAACACCCACAGAAAGGTCCACAAGAGATAGGGAAAGTAACGAAAGTTCACACCAAAGCACAGTGTTTTATCGCTGCATATAGTAGAAAGATGCGCACGCGACGACAGCCATTTTCGTTCTCTCAGTCGCCCGCGGGGAGACCACCCGCTCGCGGGTGGAGGGGGCAGGGGAGGTCCAGCCAAAGCACATAGGAAAACATTCAGTGAGGAATTGACCTAGCTTGCCTGAAAGTTGCCTATTTATAACAGGAATACTAAACATACTCCCCCCCGCTGCAAAATTAAAGAATTTTCAGAGTTCTAAAGTCTAAAACGCGGGTTTTTTTTTTTTTTTTTTTACAGAAACAGATGAGATAGTATAGCGTTCCTTTACAATATAGTAGCCTAATAAGGTCCTTTACCTACTAGACTCAAACATTACAGCAAAGACTTAACAGTAGATAAGCAATAAAATAGACAGTACAAAACAGAAGAAAGACGTTTACTAAACGCGTATAGTGACGTAGGAAATTTAATATGAATTATTGGTGACAATGATCACCGATAGGCAGAACGCAAAGTTTCACTACCGGTCGTTTGCACTCTCTTGTTCTACAGTCCTCTCCAGACGTTCGAACAGTTGCTACCCTAACAACACCGTCGGGACCCGGATGTACATTTGTGACACGTGCTACCGACCACATTAACGGCCGGAGATTATCATCCTTAACGAGAACGAGATCCCCAACGTTGACTGGACGGCTACTTTCAGTCCACTTGGTTCTCTGGTTGAGAGAGTGCAAGTAATCTCTATGCCAACGTTTCCAAAAGTCTGCATGTAACCGCTGTAGCAACTGCCAGCGATTTAAAAGAGAAGTATTTTGATTCACGTCACTATCATCAGGAACGGTGGTTAAAGGTGAAAGTGTCAAAAAGTGTCCTGGTGTTAGAACGGAGAAATCATTTGGATCATTACTGAGAGCACAGAGAGGTCGGGAATTTAAAACTGCCTCGATCTGCACTATCACGGTATGAAATTCCTCAAACGTTAGGAGATGATTCCCTATCACTCTGGTCAAATGAGCTTTGACGGATCGAACGCCAGCCTCCCAAATTCCTCCGAAATGAGGAGAGGAGGGTGGGATAGTTTTAAAAGCGATAGACTCGTCAGCTGCAGCAGCTTCCATGCATGACGCCAACTGATTTTTTGCACCGACAAAGTTGGTGCCGCAGTCACTAAGGATTAGAGAGCATCGTCCTCTGCGGCTTATAAAGCGACGCAGTGCAGCGATAAAAGATTCAGTCGAGAGATCATTAGCGATCTCAAGATGAACAGCTTTGCTCGAAAGACAGACGAAAAGGCACAGGTATATTTTTTCTGGTCGCACACCACGGCGACGCCGTCCGAGTATTACTTGGAAAGGTCCAGCGTAGTCACACCCCACTCGTTGAAAGGCCTTGACAGCCGTTACTCTAACACTGGGAAGGTCACCCATTAGTGGTTGTGACGCAACTGGCTTAGCCCGAAAGCACGGGACACAATTATAAAGACGTTTTTTGATAGCTCGCCGAGCGGAAAGGACCCAGTAGTTCTGGGTTAACAGAAACTGCACCATCTGAGGGCCAGCATGCAACGACTGCAAATGAAGATCGTCTATAATCAACATTGAAAGACGATGACTAGAAGGCAGTATAGCCGGATGCTTGGATTCGTAACCCAGATCTGAGTGCCGGAGTCTGCCTCCAACACGTAAGACATTGTCTCCTGATAGAAACGGACTTAACTTTCTAAACGGTTTCGCTAAAGCTTTATTTTCTTTAATAGATTTTATTTCTGAGGTGAAACAAGATTGTTGACAGTTGATCACAAGAGCTAGAAGAGCTCTTCTCTTCTCTTGTTCACATATCGGACCCGAATAGGATCTTTTCTTACGCAAAAGGTTCAGAAATCTAAGCACAGTCGCGATTACTCGTACGATTTTCTTTAGTGAAGAGAACCTAAGAAGAAGCTGCTGTATCGAATCAGTCTCATTAGTGACCAGGAGAGCGGATTTTCTTTCCTCGTGACCTAATTCCGCAGCTATATCCGGGGACATGGGAGGAGTAGTTGTGTGAGGCTGTTGCGTAAATGGACCCGAGAGAAAGGTGGGGCCGGTCCACCAAAGCGGGTGGACAAGCAAAGCATCGGGCAATAAGCCTCTCGAGGCAGCATCGGCCGGATTTTCATGGGTACTTATATAGTTCCAATGAGTGGAGGGCAACTTACGCTGGATATTTGCGACACGATTGCCTACAAATATCTTCCACTTTGAAGGGTGCGAAGTGATCCAGGAGAGTGTGATCGTCGAATCAGACCAAGCGTAAATTGACTCGATAGTTATCAACGAGGATATATGAGGGAGAATGCTGCTCACTAGATCCGCAAGCAAACCAGCAGCACAGAGTTCGAGTCGCGGGAGAGTTATCCGCTTAGTAGGCGCAATGCGAGATTTTGCGCAAACCAGATTTGTAAGAAAGGACCCGTCGTCAAGCTCCATTCGCAGGTATATGACCGCTGCATACCCAGAGAGAGATGCATCAGCAAATCCATGCAGTTGATAGGTAACAGCATGGGGGTTTGTGATTAGTCGCGGGATAGCAAGTTGCGATAGATTTCCCAATTGGCCAGAAAACTTGTGCCATACGGAAACTATATCTTCCGGTGGAACCTGATCCCAATCAAGGCCTAGAAGCCAGAGCCGTTGAATCAGACACTTTGCTAGAAAGATAATAGGGTAAAGAAGCCCCAACGGATCAAATACTCTTGAGAGCTCTGAAAGTATTTTTCTTTTGGTACATGGGTCATTTGACGGATTGACCTTGTAGGTAAACTGGTCGGAAGATGCGACCCAATTTAAGCCTAGTACTTTCACGACGGTTTGCGAGTCTGCATCAAAAGAAGTAGTAGCCTGCGATAAACAATGCTCCGGGGACAGATGAGCTAGTAGCTCAGGACGGTTACTAGCCCACTTTCGAAGTTCAAAACCTCCTTTACCCAGCAAAGAGATTAACTGACCCTGCAGGTCAAGAGCCTCGTCGACAGTGGATGCCCCGGTAGGAATATCGTCCACATAAGTATCCAAGGAAAGCGCCTTGGCAGCTAACGGGAAAGCCTCACCGTCGGTGATAGCCAGCTGCTTGATCGCGCGTAAAGCCAAATACGGAGAGGACGAAACACCGTAAGTAACAGTGTTCAGATGAAAGTCTTTAAGCTCATCGTCAGGATGAAAGCGCCAGATGATGCGCTGGAAGTCACGATTTTGCTCAGCTACGATGATATTTCTATACATCTGGCGGATATCTGCCGCAAACACAACGGTATGTAAACGAAATCGTAGAAGGATAGTGGAAATATCCTTTTGAAGTTTGGGTCCGGTCATTTGTGTGTCATTCAGCGACAACCCTTTTCCATCTCGTGTGGAAGCATCAAACACGACTCTCAGTTTAGTGGTTGCGCTCGTAGGTGACAACACACAATGGTGCGGAATATAGTAGGACTCAGCCGCCTTTGTGTCAGAGGACGGGACCTCAGACATGTGACCGCTATCCAGATAGTCTCGCATGAATTCACTGTATGATGTCCGAAGATAATGGTTTTCGGACAGACGCAGTTCTAAATTTCTAAAACGTCGAACAGCTATCGACCGCATATTACTAAATGTGGGTTCCGTGCTTTTAAACGGTAGCTTGACTATAAATTTACCAGACTCGACACGATTGTAGGTAGACAGAAAGTGTTCCTCACAAGCGGCGTCCTCTGGTGAAAGAGTTTTTTCTGAGGTAGGAATATCCTCTATCTCCCACAAACGCTTCAAGTCGTCATCACAATTGTGTTTACAAGCGTGAAGAGCTTGAACACAGGACAGGTTCGAATAGAGAGACGGAACGGATTCACGGCAGCGGGAGCGACCTAAAAATACCCACCCAAAGATAGTGTTGAGTCCTACGGGTGAGTTATCCCTGCCGGGAATCATACCTGGAAGAAAGATCTCATTCCATAGTTGGGAACCTAGAAGGAGGTCGATCGGACCCGGGCAGTGAAAGCTGGGGTCCGCTAGTTTAACAAAGCCGAGCTTTTCCAAAAAGTCGGTCTCTACCGTGACCGAAGGCATGTCATCACAAATTCTCTTCATGACAATGGCCTCAAAAGAGATCTCCTTGCCCTGATGGCCTTCAGGACGAATAGTGCATTGGACGGTACCCAACACTGGCGCAGACATATTCCCTATGCCGAAGACCGACGGCGCATTCGAACAAACTGATAAACCTAACCGATTTGCAAGGTTCTGGCTAATATAATTGGCTTGACTACCCGAATCAATTAACAAACGAACAACGTGAAAGGCACGCCAGTTATCCAGGATATTAACGCGAGCCGTAGACAACAAGACTGTTTGGTTCGATGTCACATTTGAGGAAAGACCATGAACTCCGAGAGAATTAGACGTGGACGCAGAGGTTGACAGACGCGTTGGTTTCTCGTCAGCGTCCTTATTATTATTATAATGTAATAACGAGTGGTGACGATGACCACATGATCGACACGAGCCTTTTGACGGACAATTGGATACTATGTGACCCGCACGTAAACAGTTGAAACATAGCTGCTTGTCACCAACCACCTGCGACCGATGAGCAACAGTTAAGTTTTGAAAATCACGGCAATGCGCAATGAAATGCCTTTGTGAACAGAACTGGCAAGGCGGAGGTGCCGACGATGGTACCGGAGATGGTGCCGGAGACGGCTGATTCCCCATAAGAGTGGTTTGCTTAAAGCGTCGCGGCGCCGGCGGTGCGCGGTCGGCGCGCGGTGCAGCCGCCGGGGCGCGCGCGGTCACTTCGTGTCCGGAACCCACACCCGGTCCCGCGCGCTCTACAGCCTTGCAATAGTTTTCTACGAACAGCTCCAATGACTGATGACTAGGTATATCCTCCGAGGTTACAGTCATCTCAAATTCTTTTCGAACGGACGGTTCCAGTTTAAATAACATAGTATAAAACAGCACAAAGTCCCATTCACCAACGGGCAATTTTAACGACTTTAAAATAGCTAAGTTTTCTTGAAACGTGTCTAATAAATCGCGATAGGCCTGCGCAGTATTATTCTGCATTTTTACAGTAACAATAGACTGCCAAGCTAAAAAAGCCAATTGACGCTTATTCTGATACCTCTTCACTAAAGTATCATATGCTATGTCGTAATTATCCAATGAAATCGGAAACGCCTTTAAAAGGTTTAAAGGTTCCCCCTTTAATGAGGAAATCAAGTACTGAAACTTTTCAATTTTTGATAGGTCATTATTTTCATGAACTAAAGTCCTAAACAAATCATAAAAAGTAATCCAATTCTTATAACCACCTTCATAAGATGGGATAGTTATACGCGGTAAGCGTACATGTGTTTTCAACGAGGGACTATTCTGATAGTCGACCGATACTTTACGTTCTGCTTCAGCGGGTTTTTCATCGAACACAGATAATTGCATTTCCAAGATATCCATATAAGTTTCATCAAAGTTTTGTCTGATTTCCTCTGCTTCGGTAATCTGTTGTGCATCCGTCAAGGACGAAGCTATTTTTAAATGATTCTCATCAAAACATTTCTTTAACTCACTTAGCCGACTTAAATGCGCTCGAAAACGGCCTTGCAAATTTGTATCGGTTAAACATCTTTTTCCAACAAGATAAGGTCATTTATGCGCTTAAACGCTAAGCTACGCCTACTCTGTTCTAATTGAAACATTTTTGAAAGCAAAACCTAACTCTGATATAATATTATAGTACCATTAAGTTAGTATATTACGACAACAAAACTTAATTACAAAGAAAACGCTTTTAAACTTGTAACTCGTACCAGAATACGGACGCGTGTTTTTAACGCAGTGAATGGAGTACCGGCGCGGAGCGGCCGGGCCTGGAATTTGCAACGGCGAGAATCTACCCGCGGATTTGATGTCGACGCTAACGCTATGACCCGTACCCGCTAACAAATTATTAAAAAGATGATGCAACAATTACTAACTGCGTTCTAACTTATAATTTACTAACATAGTTAGGACAAATTAAATAGAATTACGGTCAGTTATGTAAACTTACTTGAATGTAAACCGTTGTTTAAGAAAGAATTTACGAATATATTTAAACCAATTAAATATTTTTATACGTACTTATACTAAGAAAGAACGCTATCTAACGTATCGTATCTGTTTTCCATATACTAATACGAATTTATGTATCCGGTATCGAAGAACCACAATAATATGTATATAAAAGTTGCGATAATAGTGGTGAAAGGCTAGATAGCATTAAAACTTTTATTCAAGAACCCAAATAGGTAGGCAACAATCAGTAATTAGGCAATTCGCTCACCTGATGATATCCGATGGTACGGCTTGCTCCTCGGGTGGTGTCCAACTCCTTACCCACGGCCTGCCTCGGTCTTACAGCACAACACCCACAGAAAGGTCCACAAGAGATAGGGAAAGTAACGAAAGTTCACACCAAAGCACAGTGTTTTATCGCTGCATATAGTAGAAAGATGCGCACGCGACGACAGCCATTTTCGTTCTCTCAGTCGCCCGCGGGGAGACCACCCGCTCGCGGGTGGAGGGGGCAGGGGAGGTCCAGCCAAAGCACATAGGAAAACATTCAGTGAGGAATTGACCTAGCTTGCCTGAAAGTTGCCTATTTATAACAGGAATACTAAACAACTATACTAGAAAGGTTTAGGTACTTAACTAAAAGTAAACAAACGAAACCACGTGGCTCTGTTCAGCAGCCAATAGAAGCAGAATACTGATACGTGCGATACGTCATAGGTCGACAAAACAGTCTTGATTGGCTGTTGAACAGAGCCACGTGGTTTTGTTTGTTTACTTTTAGTTAAGTACCTAAACCGTTCTAGTATAGCATAGAGGCATTCCATCTTAGTCCTCAGGGTTGGCACGCATTTGAGGTCTTAGGATTATAGTCTTGAGAATTTAAATGTCTATGGATCTCAGATTCCACTTACCATCAGGTGGCCTGAGTGCTCGTGTGCCGCATTCCATCTTGGTCCTCAGGGTTGACAACGAATTTGCAGTCTTAGGATTACAGTCTTGTGAATGCGAATGTCTATGGGTCACAGTTTCCACTTACCGTCAGGTGGCATGTGTGCTCGTTTGCCTCCTCAATGCTATAAAACAAAGAAAAACAGTACAGGCCCGCTATCATTTTCAAAGGGTTTTGTATGGGTTTTTCGTAAGGCTTACTTAGGAAGTTTATCGTTGTAAAGAATAATGTTATAAAGAGTTTACACTGTAACATGCGTAGTTAACCAGTAGTTCCAAATACAATCCTCTGCGTTACCTTTCGAAAAAGGGACTAAAAATTTAGATAATTTGTCAGTGGTTTTACAGATATACATATATATTTTACGACATGATAGCCTAGTTGGGAGAGACCCTGCCTCCAAAGCCAGCGGTCCCGGGTTCAAATCCCGGTAAGGGCAGATATTTATGTGATGAGCGTGAGTATTTGTTCCTGAGTCTTGGATGTTTTCTATGTATTTAAGTATGTATTCCTCTATATAAGTAAGTTTATCGTTGTCTAGTACCCATAGTACAAGCCTAGAGCTTAGTTTGGGACTAAGTCAATTTGTGTGAGATTGTTCCCTGATGTTTATTTATTTTTATTAAATGTAAATACAGTGTTATTTTTATATTTACAGAATTAGATGTTTTGGAGCGAGCCAACCCACTGTTCCTTATCAACGCCGCAAACCTTATGGGGGATTATTTCGCAGGTAATTCATTTAAATTGGTTATTTCTGCACTGTTCCTCCAGTTATTCCATAATAATAGCAGCCTACTTGTAAACCAATTGACAAATACTCAGAGTTGTTTAAAAAAAAAGATATCGAGTCAGGGCAAATATTTGTGTGATGAGCGCGAATATTTGTTTCCGAGTCTTGGGTGTTTTCTATGTTTATAAGTATTTATTTCCCTTTATAAGTATGTTTGTCGTTACCCATAGTACAAGCCTAGAGCTTTCTCAGATATTTATTTAAATTATAAGTAAAGTGTCCTAAATGGGTATTATAAAATATAAAGTTCAAAATACATATTGGGTCATTGTACATAATGGTAATAATCTATAATGGTTTTATTTCTGAAACTGTAAACTTTTTAGGAGTGTTATAAACAGACCTAGGAATCCGTGGAGCAAATTTAGTAGACAGGTAGATACATCGTATATCGACAAATTAAATTATCGATGTTCGTTCTATATACTAGTGATCACTCAAGGGTTTGCTTCTAAAAATATGTTTTTCTTAAAAGTAAAAAAAAAACTACACAATAACTCAATATTCTTCTTCGTTTTTAAAGACAATTTTATAATTTTACTCGTCCCAATTATTGTCTTTGTGAATGTCCCATCCACTATTGTTAAAGTAAACAACCAGAACTTGTTCCATATTTTGGGGCGTTAAGCTTCTCCGTCTTGGCTGATAAATCCATTTCAGGTTCGATTTCTGTGGAGGTTATTGGGGCATAACAAAATATCTACTGTACTCGTCTATTCTTTGGTTGTAAAATGACTTCTTCACCTTTTAGTAGCTTTTTTTCCATAGTGTCGTACCCAACTTACTTACTTACTTACTTGTCTCTCGGTTTTTATATGCCTAACTTGAGAATATTTTTGCGATGAACGGTGGATTGACATTTGTTACAGTATAGCTTTGACCCACGTTTAATTATTTATTTCAGGTTGTTTTTTAAGCATTTCTTCTATTTTTTAGGAGGCATTATTTATTTTCACTCATAAATATAAAATACTTATGTAATATAATGTGTTTACAAATGACACTGTTCGACGACATTGCAAGCACCTATTGTTTTATAGTGAGTGTCTACGTAGGTAATTTATTTCTATTTAATTATCTAAAGAGGTGGAGATAATTATTAACTATTTTGTAGTGCAACAGGTGTACACCCTACTTTTAAATTATTTTAACCTAGCGATTATTTAAAATATGCTATGTTAAAAACCGAGCAAAAACACACTGTTGGGGGCGATGACTAGTATATAGAACGAACATCGATAGTTCAATTTGTCGATATAGGATGTCCTTACCTGTCAACAAAATTTGCCCCACGGATTCCTAGGTCTGGTTATAAAACAAACGTAACCTAATTGGTTCTACACCATGGCTTTTTAAAAAATCCTAAATAGTTTACGGTTTCAGAAATAAAACTATTATATATTATGACTATTATATATTTTGAACTTTATTTATTATGATATGATGCAATCCCATCCTAAATAAAATGTTGAAATATTTTTTTTAAACCAAACATAGAATGGCAAGTACGTATTTTCGCGTTCAATCCCTACGTTACTTAATTCATAAATATTTTGAAAACCCTTTCTTTGACACTTTCACCGAATAGTTCCACTATTCAGATTTTTAACGTTTCAGATTTCAAAATAAAAAACCAATACCTTTTCTATCTAAAAATCGTATCGTATCTAATTTATTAGTAGGAAAAGCACTCGTGTTCCGAGAAGATTAAAAAAAATCAAAATTCTTTATTTCATAAAACACACATTGTCTATGATCTAAGTGATGGAGCCACCCGGTAAGCAAAAATGCCTGTGTTGGGTGGCACCGCTCTTCCTTTAGGTTACATGAGTATGTGCTATGCTTAAACTACTACAATGTTTAGGTAATCAAATAAAGCTTGTTAACCAAAATTATGGTGTACATGGTAATGATTGAAAAGTTAAAATGTGTGCTATGTTTAAATAAAATAAGATAAGGTAAGAGGCAACTTGGTGTTCATGAAACCAGGTGTATGTTACATGAAAGAAATCAAAACCAGGATGTAAATCTCATCCCTGTGTGTGTGTGTGTGTGTGTGTGTGTGTGTGTGTGTTTGTGTTTGTATTTATAAGATTATTGTAACAAAAACTCTGTCTCATCATAAGTTAAGGTCTTAAGCCAATTTGTGATTACTCTCTTGCAGTCGTGGTAAAGTTTCGGGTAAATGTCTAGTTCATCATTAAAGACTACTTTTCTATCAAACTATTCAAACAGATGAGAGGTTGAAAAAGTAAAGTGTAACGTTGCCATTGCAGAAGCGCGGCTATGCAACGGCAATAAGGTCCACATCCTCGCGGGGCCGCTTCTACAATACATGAAGGCTCTACTGGCTAGCGACGACATTCGCGCCCATCGCAGTTTAGCCACGCAGGTAAATATTATTAAAGCAGATATGCCTTCTTTACCTTAGCTATGGGTGAAACAACTTTTTCACCCACACCACTTTGTCTCTTGCCTGCGTTACGATACTTACGATTAACTTCCACACCAATTTGTACTTTAGATCAGAGAAACAGATTTTTCTGTATTTTTCGGGCCATCAACTGGAGATCAGGGGGGAAAGCGGTCATATTTTGTTAATTTTTGGCGATAAATCGAAAAGTACGTCAAGAAAAAACTAAAAATAAACTTGTTTTGAAATCTGCACAACGAGCCCTCTTTCATTTGACGCTCCGTTTGCAGTAACCAAATCATTTTAATTTTTCACCCGCACTAAAACAATGTCACTTTCCGTGTCTGTTTGTCTGATTTTTCACCCAAGGTTTTTATGTAAAATAAAGTGTTACAAAAAACTCACAAACCGAAGCGTAGCTAAGCGTGGGTTGCTACTATTTGTTTATAATTAAAAAATTAGGGACCAACAAAAATACAGGTCAACTTTCAGACTTTCTACAACCATGTACTACACAACAAAGACACAACATCACGACACAACTACAAAAAGAGTTGTTGGTAATTCTGTAACCACATTTTGCACAAACAGGCCAAGATGCCCAAGATATTTACCAGTGTACTTATTAGTGACAGGTTGCAAGCTCATCGCCTAACAGTACTACAAGCCGGCCGAACCCTATATTCAAACCGCGGACAGATAGCCTTACTTCGGATTAAAATTTGACACATTATGTATGGGCAAATGTCAAATTTCAACCCAAAGTAAGCCTTATCTATCCGCGGTTTGAATACAGGGTTCGGCCGTTAGTCGCCTCTTACGACATCCACGAAAAGACTAATAACTCGAAATATTATTTCCAGTTGATGCAAAACGGCCGAGAACTCCTCTCAGTCCTCTCTCAGGAACTGGACGATCTTTCCATCTCTATCCGCCTTCGTTTGCTCGCTCCCCCACCAATAAGCATTATCTGGCTGCTGCTATCTGCCGACCTGTGCCTCAACAAGTTCCTACCTCTACCCAACACACTACAGCAGTTCTACGCTGCCCATCTAGACCTAGCTTCAGAGGAAACCTACAGTGAAGTCAGCTACGGATCGTGGAAGAAAAGTCCAGAAAAGGAGGACTTTAACCGCTCTGACATTAGCGCAGATTTAAGCGAGAAAGTAGCACTTAATATGTCCCAAATAAGTCTAACCGATGATGGGGAAATGAAGCCTAAATTGAGACCTATCTTAGGAGCTGGGGCCGGGTTATTAAGACAGGAGCAGGCTTTGTCTGTGAGCCAAGATAGCTTTGATACGTGGACAACTAAAAACAGTCTCAGTAAGAGATATGATTTGAACTCTTGGAGGCAAGATGAGGAGAAAAAAGAAGAAGATCCGGCTGTCTTTAATCCTACAGTGTTACCTCCTAATTTGCAACAAAGTTATCCGGTCACAGTACCAGATTACCCGCCTCCAAACGTTAACAGATTTAACAACTTCACAGAGAATTTCCCAAATTATTTGCAGCAAGGCGATGGCACGTACATTCAGAACTCTTACCCGCCAAACACTAACTTCAATTCTCAGGGAGACGGCTTTGTTCAACAGTTTCAGAATGACAGACCGGTTGTTGAACGAGTAAACAACGAGGTTCAGAAAAGCAGCAGCAGAAGGCCTGTAGAAAATTGGAGGAAGGAGAAAGAGCCTGAAGATCCTAATAAGAATCGTCAAAGGAACTGGACCAGACAACGCTCTAAAGACAACATTGATGATGAAAAAGAAACGGACACTAATGAGGAAAGATTTAGATCTAATTCAAGGAGCTCCCGTGATAAACTCCCTGGAAGATTTCGACGTAATAGTACCGAGAATGACAGCGGTGTAATTACTAGAGCGAAGACTCCACCTAGGAGACATGTATCGGATGTCCCGAGGAGTCAGAAATATTGGGATCATGATGATCGGTGTGACAAGGATTACAGTAGTTAGTAATTGTGACCACATGTGGATTTCTTTAGGTTTATGTGTAGTGAAATTTTAAGTGCTATAAACGTGACTAGTGTATGTGGTATCCTGCATTGGAATGCGCAATAGGTATGTAACAACAAATAGATTATGCATTGTATTTACTTAAGGGAATGCGAAAGACTTTCATAATTTTCAGGTTGTCTTTTGCTAGAAATAGAAAGGAACAGAAAAGGACATTGTGAGCATTAAAGTCTATCCTTGATTATACCCAAATGCAAGAAAATTTTATTATTACATAAAATTAGTGATAGATACAAACCAGTATAGATTTATTTTTATTTATGTGTACATTATTTGCTCAATTTCAAACAGTACCTCCATACATGACAAGAATTAGATAGAATATTAGAATGTTCCAAATCACATCTGAGATTTCCCTAAATGTAAACTTGGTTTTTTTTTTTACTGCCTTCAAATCCGTTCTGGATCTGTGAGAGCCTGTTACAAACAGATTGAATCCCACCTTATCTTTTATGATAAAACCGGCAATAACTATGTATACATGGTTTTTTTGTTAGTATTCTCCTTTTCAACACCAATAACCAAGATATCAGTCACCAACACCATATTATGGACAAAACTTGTCAGCGCTACACCAAAATGTCTGCATATTACACTAGCTAGTGGAAAGTGAGCCATATTGCAAAAAAATCTTTAACTTTACGTTTATATGCGTCTTAGCTGTATTTAATTGTGAGTGACATCTATGAATTTGACTTGGTGTTCAATAGGTAAATATTAACAAAAATCTCACAAAAGCGGGTGGGCCATGAGTGCATAGCTGTTGTTTCACCGTAGTGTGCGTGTGTCTATACGCGTTACAACTACAAGTATAGCCCGCTCGCTTTCGTGCCATAAAACAATTGTATTGCATGACAGTAGTAGACAAATGGTAGCTCAGTTTCATTTCATGTTTACATGCTTTTTGATCAATCCCGCAAGGTTCTTGTAATATTTAATCCATATTATTTATGTGCTAGTTTATGATTCCTAGACTAATTACAACGGAAAATAAAGAATTACTAGTGCTCTTAACTGTGCTCATATAATTTGGTTCGTATAACTAATTAAATGCATAATAATTACAATTAAATTTGAGTATTTAGTCGATAACCTAGATGTTTATTTAAATTTAAAATAGTCATAGATTTTTTATGTAAGTTAGAATGGTGCGTTTATGAGAAACTAAATGTAACCAAATAAAGTGCATTGGTGAAAGGCATATATCAAAATATGTAGCAAGAGCTATGTGAATGGTTAGTTCCTCTGATATATGAGTTAGGATTGGAAAGAACTGGTTTTAAATTATTAACTTATAGTATTCGGTTAAGAAACATGTCAAAATATAGCCTAATTCAATCAAAATTACAGTTTTAAATAATTATGAAACTGGTTTATTTTCGGAACAGAATTGTGGCGGCATCTGTCTCAAGCCCCTATGTTTGTCTCGCAAAATTTCAATATATGTTGTCTAGTATGTTACATTTTTAGCAAATTGTTCCTGATTAACAAAAAAGTTTCCAATGTTTATGGCACATTAAACTGATATTAAATGCGATGTTTTATGATGGTAGGACATTAAGCTGGGTCCGTCTGGGTCGCTGCCACCATCTTATCCTACCTGTTACCAAGGTGTGGGAATAGGACTATAGGTGATTACTAGCATAGAAGCATTCCACCTTAGTCCTTAGGGTTGGCAACACATTTGCAGTGTTCAGAATGCAAATGTCTGTGGGTCTCATTCCATTTGTCATCAGGTGGCCTGTGTGCTCATCGGCCTTGCCTTGCCATTAAAAAAATGTCTTGTCATTGACATCCGGTCGTTTACTGCCCTAAAGTTACTGTTACAAGTTCAATTTTTTGATATATGGCTACTGTCCAGCGGGTAAATACTGCCAGTGTCAAGTTTGGAAGACAATGTTGTTCCAAAGGCAGATGCTCATATTAGATCTAATAATGAATAGATTATTTAAAATAATACTGTCCAGTTGGACAATACTGCCAGTCACAAGTTTGGAAGTTACAAGTGATCACTGTGATCAGTGAAAATGTTGTTCCAAAGCTAAATGCTCATATCAGTTGGGTGATCTAATAATGAAAATTGTTTAAAATTATACTGTCCAGTTTGAAAATACTGACAGTGGCAAGTTTGGAAGTTACAAGTGAACAGTGAAAATGTTTTTCCAAAAACAGGTTCATCAGCTCGGGGGATCTAAAAATTAATAGATTATTTAAAATAACTACAAACACAATGGGCAACTAACAAATGTGTTTTATCAGAGATGATCTCATTATTAATTTGTCACTGGGTCGAAGTATTA
The DNA here is from genome assembly GCA_949316455.1 of Acleris holmiana. NCBI lineage: Eukaryota > Metazoa > Arthropoda > Insecta > Lepidoptera > Tortricidae > Acleris > Acleris holmiana. The sequence goes on from OX438788.1 coordinate 2,284,299, forward strand.
CAATTTTGTGCGCCAGGGGAGTACTTAGTTAGGTAATTGTAAACGCCCAATCATGGGCAAATTTGACTAATGAGCTACTATGAATTTTTTACGGTACGATAGGCTAAGTAATGAAAATTCGGACCTGCAGGTCACAGGTTCATGATTGGCAAAACTTGAAATTTTTGGAGCCGTTTGTTGAACAAGTAAATACATAAAATAACCCCGAAATAATGGCGACCCCTTCTTTCAAAATTGATATAGGTATCTTATACGGCCCGACTTATTTTCACGAAACCTTGCTAAGAATCACTATTAATTAAAAGAACTTATGATAAGTACCTCAGACTGACACAGATGCACACGTTAATCGTTGCGTTGGGCGTTAAAAAGTTGTCAAAGTCCTCCAGTTTCATAGAGTTTGTGCCGATAACATTAAAATTACTTGTACCTGTATAGTGAATATTGCACAATTTTGTTAAAATACACAAAACTTAGATAAGTCCATTATTATATAAAATTTATTAGACAGATAAGGTCCTGAGAAATGAGGAAAATTGTGTAGTTTGAAAATAACTTTATTTCATTTCCATGTAATAGCGTAATTTTTTATCCATTTCATGGACTAATACATTTTTTTAGGTAGTTAACTAAATTACCGAAAACACCACAAATAGTAGCAGTATACTGATAACAGAGCCACGTGATTTGGTTTGTTTATATTTAGTTAAGTACCTAAACAAATGGGCTACGGGAGCCATATGAATCATAAGTAGACATGTGCCGTCAAGGCTAGCAGTCCATTGCAGAGTTGTTAAAACATTATTGAGCCAGGAGCTTGCAGCGATGCAATGTATCACGAAAACCATGCAGGCTCTCGATGAATGAAACAACCTTTTATTACCGAGTTGATTTTATCAAATCTTGATATTAGCTTTACCTTGCTGAAAGGTTTTCAAGCCCTGCTTAGTCAGATAACAACCTCATTACTAACAGAAAAGGATTGAATATGCTTTGGGAAGTATTGGTTCCCACGGAAACTTAGTTTATTCAAGTCGAGAAATACAACTATACAGGGCTTGGATACCGGTTAAACTTTCAAACCGTTATCATGTAGTTGCCGCAAAAACTTTTCATTTCAACTGGTTTAAAATACCGGTTTTTGGAGAAAACTTTGTATAAAGTTCTTTACGAATCAGTCGGTATCGAGCTAAAAACCGTTTTAACCAGACGTACGTCACGCACCATAAACAAGCGCCGCTTAGTGTTTAAAACTTTTGGTTTCTCGACTTGCCGCTCGTGGATTAAAGCGGTTAATTAAGGTTATAATAAAGTTCTGAAAACGTTTGCGTTCCCTGGAAAAGTTCGGAGTAAAACCAAAATAAAACGGTATTAACCGGTATATGTATTTTTTTAAACCGGTTCCGAGCCCTGCAGCTATATTTGTGAATGATTCACATTTTTAGCATATTGTCATGTCCTAAAACTGTATAGGGCTGTATAACAAGGCTGTGTTGGGATTTGAAGCTATTAACTAGACCTAACGGATAATAGTTAGCAGTTTAATAAATAATAGCCAAACTAAGATATGGTAGCAGTAAGTTATCATATCACAAAAGTGTGACTATGGTCGATTAAACACCTCCGCTACGCTCGTCGTCACACCTAACTTATATCTCAGTGTGGCCGAGTACAATAGTAACATTTCTCATTTACTTGCAAATACACTGAAACATGTTTGTTGGTCTTGCGAAAACTGTAGATTCTTATCCGTATGGAAACGCCATTGTTTAAGTCGCTCGGCAAAAATATAAAATTACTATTACTATTTTGATATAAGTAATATACCGTGGAATATCGTTAGGCTCAGTTTCTTTTGAGAAAATGACCAACCTGACTTAAATTGTGGCAATTTACCGTGCCCGAAGGGTAATCACCCGAAAATTGTGTGCCCGCACAGCGTTCGAATTTCAAATTGACAGGGTCGGAAACCTATGTGACAGGGCACAATTCGGTAAACATTGTAAAGTCTGCGAGTTCCTCTTTCACGGGGCCTAATGTAAGCTACGCAATGTACACCGATCTGTAACCTGTCAACTGTCGCTGTAGGCTTTATGAAAAAAGTCTTGGCCATAAGTGTTAGTATCACTCTCCATTGGTTTTACTACTGGAGTTTAAATATACCTTGACAAGTCGGTGAAAAATTACAGCTCTGTTCGAACACATATTGGTAACATGTACCAATTTTTGACCTTTTTTTGCGGTGGTTGCCACTTGAGAATATTGTAGTTCCAGTTGTGACCACGTCAAACTTATTTTTCATGATCTCTTTCTGAATTATAGCTAAGATAGATAATAGAGAACATGCATGATAAACAGAATTTAGTTTCATTTATACGATTTAGGAGAAAACGTAAAAAAAAGTTTTCAAAACGCAATACACTGAGTTTTAAGGTTTGGGTTGTTTTGTTCCGCATCCTCATTTTATTTACGCAATATTTTAATTTAATGATATTAGCTTAAACATAGCAATTTCTGAAATGAATGCAAATTTATTTACAAGGTCCGTATATTTTAAACATGGAACAACAGCTGTGACGTCATTCCTGTCGTCGATTTTGTATAGTGTTCTTGCAGGGGGTCTGAACTATGGCTTTTTAAAGCTTCATGTCTTATGAAAAAATAAGACGACAATTGTCTCGCTTATACTGTTATCCTTCTCTTTCATGGCACTTTCCAGAGAGTGTAAGATAGAAATGTTCAATATCTGCAAAAAGGTATAGCTACTTATGAATGTAACCATACCATTTGCATGTTCCCTATTATTGCTAGAATCTATTTCAGGGGGATCCAAGATTAATTAGGAAAAGGCAAATATTTTTTTACTGAAACTATAGGTAGTCATGAAAATGGTGAATGACTTTAATGACCTAATGTCAGAAATAATCGCTAGAATCTGTGTTAATAGTTAAGTATACTTGCTATTAAGACATGTTTTATACATAGCATTAGCAGACATAAATATTATATCTTTTCCTAAATAACGGTTCCAACTTACTCCAAAAAAACTTGAAATATTTGTCTATGACCCATAACAAAAGCCTAGAGCTTAGTTTGGGACTAGGTCTTATTGTGTAAAATTGACATGTGCATTTAAGTATGTTGTCACAATAACGTATCAACGTGAGCGTGATTTGAATTTTATATTTCAATATTTGCTAAAGGTAGGTATTGTATACCTACTTATAAAAATAACCATACCATTTTTTAGAAGCCCCAATAGGAACCTATATCTCCAATGTTTTCGGATTTCCTTGTCTCAATAAACAAAAGCAAAGTGAGGATCGAGAGAAACTAGAGTTAGATAATGTGACAAGAAAGGTTGATAGTCAAGAAATAACAGATTGTTGCGGTGCTTAAAATTATGGGATACTGAAATACAGAAATCATTTATTCGTTTATGGTATAAGATTACAAAAATAATTAAATAAAAAACAACAATGAAGTTGACCTCGCAAGACCTGATGTGCATTAGGATGTACATAAACCAGGCAATTTAATTTAAACTACATTTCAATGGGAATAAAGTTAATTTTTCTTAGTTTGAAATTGGCATTATAGAACAAACATGTTTGAACTTTATTTTCTTGCTGCTAGATACAAATTTCCATTAATTTAAATCTTCCTGTTTGTAGTATGGTGAGATTAAACTATGCTAAAGCCTTAACCGCCCGAGCCTTCATATTTGTAAAAAAAATATGAACGATAGATGGGTGGGCGAGTATTTTTCCATGTGAGAGTAGGTAAAAACCGTTAAAATTTTCGCCGCCATTGTCTTGATACAAAAGTCGTTCTCACACGCCAATGACAGTTGCAAAGCACAGCTAATTTCAACCTTACGTCACAAGGGGTCTATTTGTCACTGTATCTGTGACAACTATAAGCGTCGATGGCGTGTTAGGCACGACTCCTTTAGGTGTTCTTGGCGATCAAAGGGTTGAGGAAAAATATGATTCTATTAGGCTTTGGATAAAGTTGTATCCCCTCTTATATCTAAAGGGGTAAAATAATATCCGAAAATTATAAGCATCAAGCGACAAACTGACTTGTAGGAGGTAAATGATCAACTTATCACGGCTGTGGTTAGCAACCATTGCTAACTTACTCTTACTTCGTATGTTAGAGCAAGACGAATAGTTACTGGCCACACATTGCCGTGAAAATAATTCATTACAACGCTTATTGCGATTAAGCTCTTATTACTATCGAATTAAAGCTAAATTTTGCATGAGACGGCGCAGCAGCGCTTAAAGTAAGGTAGCTGAGACGTAGATTTTATAAGAATTGCTATAAAACGTTAGATTTATTAAACTTAGCAAATGTTTTTGATTTATATCAATTTTGTACAACTTTATGCCCGTTTTAACCAATTTAACCTTTTGAACGCCTTACGTCAAATACAAATGCGTCACTCACACGCAAAACATGTGTTAAAAGTTATTGTAAAAAAAATCTTAATCCATACGAAATAACGTCTCTTTTAAACTGTACCTGTGACCTATATAATGGTCGGTGGCGTTGTAGGCACGACAGCTTATGACCACTTTAGTGGTCGTTGGCGTTCAAAGAGTTGAGGTAGTTCAAGCAAAGTAAAGCACAATACAATGTTTGATTAAGTAGGTATTTAAATTAATGTAAACCACCAAAACTATATGATGTTGATCAGCCATTAAAAGAACTGCTCAAAAGGACAGTTTTGATTGGGTAAACAAAGCCACGGCCATGTGGTTAAATTTGGTTTATATTTATTTAAGTACCTAAGTTAATAGATAAAAGAGTGCTTTTGATTTCCAACTGTATGATATATTCTGTGTCGTTTGCCAACGACTAGACTATTTATTTAGAAAGAAATGAATGTCTGAAAGTGGTCTTTATAAACACACGTACAGTGGGTTACTCTAAACCAAATACAAAATCACTGTCTCTTTCTTTCTCTCTACAATAAAGCGGTAGAGAGATAGGGACACGTGTTTCTAAACTTAAATTGGAGTAGACCCCTGTTTTGTGAAATGAAGGAACAAAAGGTTGTAAAAAGTATTGTCTTGATATTTTTGTTATGAAATGTAAATTTTGTTTAATAATTAAGATTATTTTTATTTAGAGAATACATAACATATTTGGGGTGAACAGTGAAATTGTATGTTAGACAATGAGAGCAAAAAGTGGACTAACCTCTATACTTTATTTGTTTAACCTTTTAATGCTATTGACGGATACATCCTCACCACGGTTCAACGCCAACGACATCCGTCATGGTTGCCAGCGCAAATTCGATCCTAGTCTGTCTATGAGGCAAGGTTGATATTAGCTCTGGTTTTGTATTTGACAATAGCGTTGAAAAGCATCAGCCACTAGTAGCAGAACACTGATACGTCAAACTGTGACAAGAGTTTTGTTTGGCAGTTTTTGTTTACAGTAATTTATTTAAGCACCCAAACAAAGAGTTCATTTAACTCAAACGATGATTGCAGTCTTGACTTTAGTCTCGGGGGTTACCATGACATGGCTAAGCAATTGAGTTTAGGAAGGATGGCGCTATAGCAATTATACGGTCGTCTCTTTCTCTATCGGTAAACTGAACTGCAAACCCCTGTCATGTTAATCCCCTATTTTGCTCTAAATGCCTCATATAACGTCATATGAACGGTTGCGAAATGAAAACTGTCATCACAAAGGTCAAAAGCGTGAAAACCCTTTCATATACGATGTTTTAACCTTTTAACCTAAATGGGATTGTATGACAGGTTTAAAAATAAAATTGGTTATAATACGGGCATATTAATTAAAAGAAACACATGTAGAAAGGAATGATGTATATTTTCGATTTAATTGTAGAACAAACGAGTTATATGGGTTTAGTTAAAACATATGTTCAACATTAATTTCATTTAATGTTAAATTAATTAATTTAATTACATAGAAATAGCGGCGTCGCCGCATCGGAAATTATGTAATCTCGAATAAATTGAAATTTAATTTCTTTGCATAGTTTTATTTAAAGCCTTGGTGGTCTAGGTGATATCTTTAAGGAAGCAGCGAGATAATGACATAAATAGAAAATAATAAACCTCGCCAGAATATTCCCACGCATAGTTCCATTGCTACTCCCAAAACATGGATAAGAAAAGTACTAGGGGGTGAATTGCAAAAATATTATACACTAGCGACCCGCCCTCGCTTCGCTCCGGATTAAAGTATTATACATATAAACCTTCCTCTTCAATCACTCTATTAAAAAAAAACCGCATCAAAATCCGTTGCGTAGTTTTAAAGATTTAAGCATACATAGGGATATAGGGACAGAAAAAGCGACTTTGTTTTATACTATGTAGTGATAGTCAAGGACCTGATTGATGTCAAAGTTTAATTGACATACATACATACATACATAAATTACATCACGCCTTCATTTCCAGAGGGGTAGGCAGAGCTACAGAATACCAGCAACTCTAAACTTGTTGATAATTCTGTAACCACATTTTGCACAATCAGGCTAAGATGTTTACCAGTGTATTAGTGACAGGTTGCAAGCCCATCGCCTAACAGTACTACAAGCCTTTATTCCCTTACCCTGGGTTCCTATATTCAAAACGTCTCGTTAAAATTTGACACATTTCGTATATAGCAGGGTAAGTCGCGTCTCACGACATCCACGGGAAGATATGGAGTGGCTAGTCTAACCCGACAACCACAGTTTAATTGAAACTTATCATTTTTCCTTTGTTTAACGAAAATTATTCGTAAAGACCATGTACAATGTTTTTGCAATTCCCCCTAGTAGGATATCTGACGTTTTGATTCCTGGTCAATTTCACCATGTGTCTCAAGAGGTATCTTATCACTGAGATGTCACAAAAAAGTCTTAATTAATAAGAGATCTCTCTTTAGCTCAATGCAGATATCTTCAGGGGCTATTCAAGTGTAATGTTAGCAGAACTTTTCTGTCTCCCTTTGGTGCTTTCACATCTTGAATAACCCCTCGCCTAAGCACCAACACTTTCTGAAGATCTATTCCAATCTGATTTAGCTCATCTTGCCTCTATATCCTAACCAATCATATTGCTGACGCCATAGAAGCGTGCTATGTGAATAACAGCTACCAAAACGTCAACAATTTGAATATGATATAGATAGTAGTGGCCCATACAGTAAGCATCCAAGTTCCAGCTGTTCCAAGCATTTTAGATTCTAAGAATAACTACAATAATCAAGTATGTCGTAAAACAGGACGGCAATTACCGTTATACATACATACAAACAAAGACACTGTTAACTGACCACCCATGAACTTTAATACGTTGCGACAAGGTTTATGTTCGATTGTAAATGTACAGGGCCTCTATTCAGGTGCGTTAAAACGATATCGTGTTTGACACGTTTAAGAATCGTTTATGTCACAGTCGCCATTATTGTAAATGACAAGAGTTATCAAAACGTTGACAATACGGAAACAGGTCAAAAACGATATCGTTATAACGCAGTTGAATAGAGGCCCAGTTAACAGTGTCTTCGATTGTACATGTAAATACAACTATTAATTAATGAGTAGGTAATGATTGAATTTGTGCACGCACGCACACACAATGTGTGCAGACTAAGTAATTTCAGAAGAGCTGTAATTAATGAAACAGACGCAACTATAGCCACCTATGGACGCTTAATGCACACTGGCCGCGATATCGGACCGAAACGAGAGGTTTTCAACGAAATTTAACTTTGTCGTAGGTAATCCGGTTTCGTGGCAGTGTTCCAGGCGTGTGTACTGGGCCTCTATTCTACAGCGTTATAACGATATCGCGTTTGAGGTGTTTTAGAATCGTCTATGTCACATTCGCGTTTATTGTAAATGACAAGAGTTATTAAAGCGTTGACAATACGGAAAAACGTCAAAGACGATATCGTTATTACCGTGTAGAATTCCAGCCCTGTATGATGGTGGTATCGATCTAGACGGACCTGCACCAGGTACTTTACACAATTTCATTTTTTATTACTCAACTAGCGACCCGCCCTCGCTTCGCTCCGGATTAAAGTATTATACATATAAACCTTCCTCTATATCTATTAAAAAAACCGCATCAAAATCCGTTGCGTAGTTTTAAAGATTTAAGCATACAAAGGGACATAGGGACAGTGAAAGCGACTTTGTTTTATACTATGTAGTGATATAATGACCAATATGTATTTTGAACTTTAATGCTCAACATAAAAAAACATATTACAGATTCTCAATAAAATCAAAATCAATAATAATAACAACAGATTCCAACACAAATAAAATAATTTAAACTCAAACTCTTACTGAATGTAATTGATTACGCAACAAAACATTTATTTCTATCTCCCATTCAATTCATCTCGATTTCTCACCCATTCATTCCATTTGCGGCGGTTCTTCTGAAACCACCTACTCTGTCTTCTCTGTAACTTAAACCAATGTTAAATTGATAATTCTTAAATCTAATCGTCAAAGCGATGTTCGTCACACGACCAAGCGGCCTAAACTAAAACGTCTACTTATAATAAACCTTAAAACATATAAAGCATTAAAAAAACTGAATGACTAGTACTCAGCTTTCTATTGCTGTCACACTCGAATGCGTCTCATAACTCATAATACAACGTTTGATATAATTTCATTTTAAAAACGATCACAAGATATAAGAACTAGGGTGATCGAACCAGTAAGGGACAAGGTCTAATGGTGGACAATTGACTCTTATTTTATAAACAATAAAGGCTATAAATAAATAAATATCAGGGGACAATCTCACACAAATTGACCTAGTCCCAAACTAAGCTCTAGGCTTGTACTATGGGTACTAGACAACGATAAACATACTTGTATAGAGAAATATAAACTTAAATAAATAGAATACACCCAAGACTCAGGAACAAATATTCGCGCTCATCACACAAATATCTGCCCCTACCGGGATTTGAACCCAGGATTTTTTTAAATGGTGCTGTGTTGATCTGGCAGTGCGATATATTTTTTATAATAGACAACAAAAAATAACCTGGGTTCTTATGAGTAATAGATATTTTGTTGTTATAAGTTCTACATATAACTTACCAGTCACACTCTTTCTGGCATCTGTGAGAATATGACGCCAGAGAGTGAGATAGCACTAGAAAGCAGAGTACAGTACGATTACTGTAAGTTTACCACTGACAGAGAGTTTGCCTTCATTGAATGTTCCACTTTACCTTCATACTTACCGATTTTATTTGTATGAGATTAAAACTAAAAATTAAATGAAGACAATCCATCTGTCAGTGGTAAACTCGAAATAGTTCTACTGTAACAGTCTGAATAAAGGTTTTTTTTAATACTGTACAGAATAATCCCTATTACGTTTGCACTCGCAACTTACAGTAATTTTATCACTCTTTTTTTTCATTAAGAAACTGGTAGTACAGTCGACAGCAAAAGTAGATGATCATTTTAGTACTTTATCGCTCTAACGTAACAATACTGCGGCAAATTAGTGAAAGTGACAAGATACGAAAATGATCTATCTTCAGTATAAATTATTTTATTACGCATAATGCGATTATAATTATTTGAAAAGGCGGTTATATCCACAGAACTATATCGAGATAGAAGGAAAGAGTGTATGTACCTCGCGTGCCGAAAAGAGGTTTTGAGGACTGCATTGCTCGCCGCGATGCTCAGTCCGCTCTCGACCGCTGTCCGTGTGTGACGTTCGAATATAAAAACAAAATGCCCTGTTGCTCGATAATAAACTGTTTAAACACCACCAAAAAAGTAGGAGCTGTGAATCAAGATATTTCTTTTCATAGGTAAGTACTTTTTTCCCTAAAATATCCGTTATTATTTATAAAACAATTTATTTTGTTGCATAGTATTAATTTCATATAAACACTAACGGGCGAGTCCGTGTCTACTGCTACTTTTCCATTGCGGCTTTAATTTGACGCGCCAGACTTGGCATGCATTGAAAACCAGCAAAGAAAATAAACCAATCCGAACTGTCGAGCACTTGTCGAGACGCGTTCAAGGTTGATTTCTCATTTTTCTGTCAAAAGTAAGATATAGTGTTGTACCCGGCGATTTTCAATGCCGATTTCTTAGTCGATTAAAATAAATTTTGAAAACAGAAAAAATGATAATTATTTTTACAAGCGTTTATTTCACTTGCAATCTATGTATATGCGTATGTAAGTATGTATGTATGTATGGGTCAAATCTTGCAAATTAAATTTGACCCACTTCCCGTTAACGGAATGGGCTGAAATTTGGACCATATACGTAAACTCAATGACAATGCAATATTATGGTATCTAAGAGATGATCTGATGATGGAAGGTGGCGACAGGATCTCCGCTATTCTTAACGTAGACCCACCGTGTTAGGACTCAATAGTTTTGTCTCGATAAGCAGATAAAGATTTTGCAAAAAAAAGTACGGTCGGCAGCAAAAACTTGTCCCAAAAATGTTTTTTTTACTATTATGTAGCCGTGAGATGAAGTAGTAGTCAAAATAAAATATTTTTGCCAAAAGGATAATAATTAAGTATAGTTTGCAATTTTGTTTCAGTTTTCCAAAAGATCCTATTATAAAAAATAGATGGATAGAAGCATCGGGTCGATAAAACTGGTTTCCTACAAAACACAGCCGGATTTGTTCTGTACATTTTCACAAAGATACCTTTACCTACTGGCCAATCAAAGTACCGGCGAATAATCAGTACAGCTTATCCGACTATAGATGTAGTGATAATGTCAAATAATGAAAAGGTACCTACATTTATACGTCACAATGAGTGTGTGTGTGTGTGTGTGCGTGCGTGCGTGCGTGCGTGCGTGCGTGCGTGCGTGCGTGTGTGTGTGTGTGTGTGCTTGTGTGCGTGCGTGTGTGTGTGTGTGTGCGTGCGCTCACGCGCGCTTTATGCTACAGACATAGTATTTTTTATGCTACAGATAAAAGGATCACCTTCTTTAGAGAAGGACTCTATCAAGACCACGCCAAGGAAAAGAAAGCTGGAAAAAGTGATTTTACTATAAAATGATGACATAAGTACTAATTTGTTTTAAAATTTGTGTAATTAGTAGTTTTGCATTATTATATTTCAACATATATTACACTTACAGAATATTAATGAACCATCCACATCAGACGAAACTTTAATTCATACACCAAAGAAGAAAAAAATTATGAACCAATTGAATAACGCAAGGCAAATGATAAAAGAAAAAGACAAATAAATTTAACGCTTGAAGGAAAAAAACCGTCGAAAAGTAAATAAAATACTTTCCCTAGTGGCATTGCTGACGCTCTTCCGTTGCGACTTGCGAGTTGCGATCGATGACACCACAGATTAGAAACGATTTTGTGTATGTTGTACACATCACTAAAAGACTCGCGTGACGTCAAAGTGCCTACGCAAAATGTTACACGCTCGGTTCTCATATAAAACGACGAACTCTTTCCTTCTATCTCGATATAGTTCTGTGGTTATATCTACGAACGTAGCCGGTAACAGTTTGTTGACGAGCCATACGATGTATTCGTAGGGATAGAAACGTTGCATCGTGCCAAAATAAAAGAAGGCATAATATATGTATGTAAGTTACAAAACTCACAGTGCAGGTGGCCTAACTCTTTTGGGTTCGGTTAAAGTCGGCTAGACCCGCACAAGCTCATTCGCTCTCATATGCGAGCGAATGAGAGAAAGGTACACACCCGAAGATGTTTTTAAGATCTATCGCGCTGTACGTTTTGCAGCAATGTAAATTCCATACCACTTGACCGTTTTTAGGGTTCCGTACCCAAAGGGTAAAAACGGGACCCTATTACTGAGACTTCGCTGTCTGTCTGTCACCAGGCTGTATCTCGTGAACCGTGATAGCTAGACAGTTGAAATTTTCATAAATTATGTATTTCTGTTGCCGCTATAACAACAAATACTAAAAACAACAAACGTGATTTCTTTACCGTTTTTTGCTCGATCTTAATACCTATACAGAGACCGAGGTTGTATAGATAATGGTACGGAACCCTTCAAGCGCGAGTCCGACTAGCACTTGGTCGGTTTTTTACAACTATCGTTTAGTTTAGGCATGTTGTTCCTAGAAGGTTCACATTAGTTAACATCGAACAGCTTTTCAAAAAACTCCTCTGTTATTTCTCAAGCCGCATTTGGAATAACTTAGCTTACTGCCTTCTAATATCTATTAAAATTACATTTTTAATGAATACTTAATTTTTATTTAGTGCGCTTTGGTTTTATTCTACTAATAGCAATATAATATATACTTATTTACACCAGTAAGGTACAGAAACATTACAAAGCATAAACTAGTAATTAAAGATCCATTAACTTATCAAATTAATAACTTTAGTATAGGTATACAAGAACATTTTTTATTTCATTTAAATGTGTTGCGGTGAATGCAACTTAACATTTATTCATTCATAAAACTTAATGTGAGGTAATAATTACTTTAAAATATTTAGATTTCAATCGAGAGACAGAACCTCCAAGACGCAGTTTGCTTAGTTAGTGGCAAATAATTCTGTAATAAAATTTGGAAGTATTTATAGCTAGAGAATAAAACTTTATATTTTTGCAATGTCGCAAAATAAGACTGTCATTTAATAAATATTAGCCCACATATTGTTCACCAACACTTACAACTAATGGACATCTAAATATTGCGTCTTTAAGCAATTCTAACTTATTTATTACATTAACTTATCATACAAATGGACTAGACGGTATCAGTTATTTTGTAAAATTTTAAGCATATTACACACAGTTCTAGAGCCCGAGGTGGCTTAAGGAAAAAACATGCATAGATTACCATGATGATATATTGATTATTATGGTCATTAAAATATAGTTTAATCTAAATTGCCTTTATTATGTACAGTCAGCATCAAAAGTAGCTAAGCAGAATAACATGCTCAAAATGATCTAGACGCGACGTATTCTCTTGTCAATAGAGTCGAGTGCAAATCATTTTGAGCTCTTCGGTTGCGTAACTACTTCTGCCGCTGACTGTACCTATTATGGCAACCCGGGTCTAACGAGCAGGGCTCGGATACCGGTTAAATTTTCGAACCGTTTTATGTAGTTGACGCAAAACCTTTTCATCTCAGTTCCGCCCGCATAAACCGGTATTTTTTACCGGTTTTCGGATCCTTTATATAAAGTTATTTTTGAATTAACCGGTTTCTCGATTCGCCACTTGGATTAAACCGGTTAATTAAGGTTGAAATAAAGTTCTCAAAACGTTCGCGCACCTTAGAAAAGTTCGGAGCAAAACCGAAAGAAACCGGTTTTAACCGGTTCCGAGCCCTGCTCACGAGGATACATCTCTATGCATTTTTGCCGCTACCACCCAAAATGGTGGCCAGACGCATTAAGAAAGAGCTTTGACAAACTATACGCGATTAAATACACCCTAATAAGTACCTACTAATTACTAACTTATTACACTTTATGAGATCTTAATAATACTTAGGCCTTCACAGAAGCATTGCAGGTAAAAAACTTAAGAAAGATATAACCGTAACTAATACCGCGTAGAGTAATGTAGTAATGTTTCCCTTGCAACTCGCTAAAATGTAACCGAGAGCTGGGCGCAGTCTGCAAATCAGCGCTGTGCAGCTGACCCAGCTCGCAGCATGCTGAGACATGAGCCTGTTGTCGCAGAACAATGTATACCTATACATATATACCTATACTGTGTGCTAATGCCGTGTATTTTTCGTTTTTGTGACAATTTTTTTTTTTTTTAGTTGTTACTTACGGTTTTTTTATTTTATTTTGCCTATTGTCCATATGAAACAAAAGGACAGAGCTAATATTAATCAGACAGTGTGAATCAGGCCTTAATCTGTTAATGCATTTTTGAAATCCTCTCCTATGTAATTACTAGCTGTCGCTACGTAAAAATCGTATATCACTATTCCCTCGGGAACTGGCCAATTTTTGTCCAAAAGTATCCTAGTATGTCCTTCCCCGAGATCTTAGTTATCTCCATACCAAATTCCATCGAAATCGGTTCAGCGGCTCAGCTGTGAAACAAGGACAAACAAACACGTGCGCATTTAAAATATTAGTATGGATTACTTATGAGAAAATGTGTGTTTGTCGTCCGTATCCAACTTTTTTTTGGACAGACGATGAAAAATCGGTGTGCGAATAAGCATGTCTTTTTTAAAGTTGGGGATTTTACACAGATCGAAATAAAAACATTTATACGCCTTCATACCCAGAGTGGGGTAGGCAGAGCTACAGAAACACCAACAATTCTAAAAAGACTTGTTTATAATTCTACATACATAACATCACGCCTGTATTCCCAGAGTGGGGTAGGCAGAGCTACAGAAATATAAACAACTCTAAAGACATGTTAATAATTCTGTAACCTCATTTTGCACAAGTAGGCTGAGATGTTTACTAGTGTATTAGTGACAGATTGCAAGCCCATCGCCTGACAATACTACAAGCCTTTATTCCCTTAGTGGCCTCTTACGACATCCACGGGAAGACATGGAGTGGCACTATTCTAACCCGGAAACCACACGGGCAAAAACGCGCGCGGGCGGGTTTTGTTTATAATTCTGTAACCACATTTTGCACAATCAGGCTAAGATCAAAGAAAGACGAGGGGATTTACATGTAGATGTTATCCTTTTTCACCACCCTGATTGAATTTAAAATCAGGGATGTGAAAAAATATAATATTAATGCAAATACCTAATCACTATTAGGGTAGAAAAAAAACCAATAATGGGTAAGGACCAAAACGTTGGCCACGCTAACTCACTCAATTAAATTTTCTGACACTTTTCCGTTGTGACACGAAAATTAGCCATACATTCGTAGGGATAATTTTCGTGTCACAGCGGAACTTTTTACACTTTTGTTGTTTGGATGGTTAACTACGCTGAACTATGGTCCATACATAGGAAGTGTAAAAACATTTATTATTGTATTATTTTAGGATCGTAGCAGGTAGAAAGAAGTGGTCTCTGCCTACCCCTCTGGGAAACAGGCGTGGTTTAATGTGTGTGTGTGTATTTTAACGTATTTCTTTCCTAAGTTTTTTACCTACCCTTATACCTACTTAATAATAGCACACTTAATACTGATTTGAAAGCTTTTATAAGGCTAAATGGCAGTCAATGATTCAAATAAAAGCTTTTTTCATCTTACAACGCATCCTACCTCCTTCCCCTACTAGATACTGCAGTTGTTTAGACCTACTGGATGCTGGAGGCAATCAAGTACAGTCACCACACGGGACTGTTGAGCCACTCGCCACTGTTCATAATTTTGCCGGGCAATGCAAATCGGGCATACTCGTGTGACATCGTCGTGCGTCGTTAACGACAACGAATAACGACATGTCTATATTCGTGCAACAGAAAGAGAAACACATGTATTTCTATTTGTATCTTTGCCATTCGGTATTTCCATCAAATCGGCTGTTAAAAATAATCTGACTGAACATCGGTAATTCATTACTATTTGACTCGTAAACAACGTTCGGATAAAGTCGTGGATTCCGAGTTTACGAGATGTCGTATTTATTTATTTATTTATTTTATGTTAAGGAGAAGGCACACGAGCACTCAGGCCACCTGATGGTAAGTGGAATCTGAGACCTATAGACATTTGAATTCTCAAGACTATAATCCTAAGACCTCAAATGCGTTGCCAAACCTGAGGACTAAGATGGAACGCCTCTATGCTAGTAATTTTTTTGGTTGTCTTATCCCCACACTGGAACACAACAATGCGAACACTGTTGCTTGGCGGGTGGTTAATGGATAAGATGGTGGAATCATGATTTTCCCACCGATATCGTTAAGTTAATAACAACTGTCGCTAGATTACTGTTTCTAGACTTGCAATTGGTTGGCTTTGGGTGTAATCACTCTATTGTCAGGTTTGGTCTTCGGGTTTAGTCGGTTATACTCGTATATCCAGACAAGGAAAGTCACACGCCTTCGCATAAAAGAAGAACAAAATAATTACAAGTTAACAGTCGGCTAACCTGAGAGTACCAACCTAACAACGTGTGATTTCACCCAAAGTCAACCAATTGTTCGTCGTTCGTTATCACTCGGAATGATGAGCTGAGGCGGTGAGACGGGCACAGCTATCTGATAGACCGAGACTGAAAAACGATGCCGATATTGGTGATATAACGCCAAAGCAGCTAATCTTAGCCATTATTGGTTGTTTCAACTAGGAAATTAGTGGTAACGATTTGCGTTAGTGTTCGTTCGTGTAACTTTGGAATTCAAAAATGGCCAAATTACGAACACTGGCAAGTGGCTCAACAATCCCGTGTGGTGATTGTACGTCAGCAGGTAGTTTAGGACGAGCGGTGTCCCAGTGGCTACCTCATCACCAGTGATCGGGAAAAACGGTGCAAAACTTTAACAAAACTTGTAAAGCTAACATATAGGCGAACTGACAACGCAGAAAAAAAGAATATTATTAAAACATAATACTATTATTGGCAGATTGGTATCCAATTTAACTCTATATCATGGGTTTGCTATAAGGATATTAACATTTTCATGGCTGTAATGAATGTTTTGTTAAAGTAATGCTCCGTTTTTCCCGACCACTGCTCATCACATCCCCGGGCTTTATATCTACACAATGAACATCGAATTGTCACTTGTCATCTGTGACTGTCAAATTAGTTAAACAGAGGAAATATTTATGCCTTTCTCGTCATACAAGACAAGTATGTTTATGTTTGAAAAAAATGACTTTCTGCTGGAGTTCCTTGGCGCTTCTTCTCCTCAATGATGGTCTTATCCGAAGCGCTAAATTCACTTCATATTACCGACGTGTAAAAGAGTCCTATGGTGGCCTATTTGCTGAATAACATTTTGATTTGATTTGACTTGAGTGAATGCGGTGTTCCTTACCTCCTGGAGGCGGTGGGCGCGGCTACTGCAGGGCGCAGGTGACGGGGTGCGTGAGCAGGTAGTTGAGCACGACGGGCGCGCCGGCCGCCACCTCGAGCTCCAGGCTCGGCTCGGCGCGCGCGCCCGGCGCCGCCGCCGGCTCCTGCACCAGCATGTCGGTCGACGCGTTGTCGTCCGGCACCGAGTCTACAAACACCTGGAAACATCAAAATATCTTCTAAAGTTTTTTTTTATGGCACCCGAGCACTCAGGCCGCCTGATGGTAAGTGGAATCTGAAACCCATAGACATATGCATTCTGAAGACTAAAATCCTAAGGCCTCAAATGCGTTGCCAACCCTGAGGACTGAGATGGAATGCCTCTATGCTAGTAATTTCACCGGTTGTCTTATCCCCACCCCGGTACATAACATTGCGAATGCTACTTGGCGGGTGGTTAATGGATAAGATGGTGGTAGCGATCCGAACGGACCCAGCAAAGGGTCCTACCACCACTAAAATTAAAAATATACCATTAAGATTTGAAAGGATTACGAATAAAACGAGTTAAAATTATTTTACTTCGTTTAGTACAAATTTAGGTACTTAAACTACTATAAAAGGGCGCTTAAATTGTTAGAAAATGTTTTATTCCTTTTATAAAAATTAAACTTGTCACTTATACACTAGTAAACTTCTCAATAGCAGTACGCTGACAAATCGTCACTACTTTGAAAAAATATTTATTATATATTTCGTGATGCACGATTTTAAACTTAAATGTGAAGAGAAATAATTTTAAAATCGTACATCACGATAAATGTGTAAGGTCAGTGTGGCCAAATCCGTCAGCGGGGCATTTCCGTCAAACGCCGTTTGCGGCTATTCAAACAACAGTACACGGTTACTGACTCGATCGGTAAAGCAGAGATAAAGTTTTATACCTGCAGTCAAAAACAGATGGCGCTATCTAGCCAGTGAACGGAAAAAACCCGCTTTTAAAGTTCAGTTGCGCTCCGAACTCGAAGGCGAGTGTAGTGTGCTGCTGAGTTTCGTGACGGCGCGATGAGAAAATGTAAGTTTACGGCTTAGTAAGTATGTTTATTATATAGTTCGATATGCATGTTTGATGCTAGTTTTATTAATTTTCAATTATAATCTGTTGGTGAGAAACTATGGGTGGTTAAATATTGGTATTAACGAAATGATCGAGCAGACAAATCCGTCAATTGGTAAACGGGAAAAACCGTCATGTGCCGGAATTTCCCCATTTCATATATTGCCAACCTTTTTATTTGACTTACTTAAATAATAACTATTAAAATTAATACCGAGTTTAAGTCTCTATTTAATGTTAATATGTAGGTACATATTTATAATATCTCACGGTGAGAACCAGGGATCGGATATTCGGATCGATATTTACCTATACTTTAGCGGCGTGAATGGTATGGAGACGGACTCAGCTTTATTTTCGTAATAAAATTCCCGGGATTACTTAACTAAGTAACAACGCAGTTCAAACTCATTTTTGAGAGTTTAAATACGCTTATTTTTTATGTATTTAATGTAATTTTCTATGGGAAAATATTAAATCTAATTTACCTGAGTTTTATTCAACTAGGGAAATATCATTATCATTACTTAGTTTATCGGAACTTGCCGTGAGTGCTAGTTCTTTTAAACTACTAGTACGTTTATAATTGTTTACTTCCGACGTTTCAAGGACAATATTATCCCCGTGGTCTCAAACCCCACCGCTATCTCTACTGCCGCCACTGTCTCACGCATAGCAGGTAAAAAAGGCGGGCGATACAAAGAAAATTTACCACGTGTACAATATGCATATACACGGGCTTTATCTTAGAAGTTAAGTGGGGTCTTGATAGTAATTAGTTTTCTAAAGTGCATAGATCACTCGTTGCTGTCCTGTTAAATAGTAACGAAGCTGTTTCTATAAAACAAGCTAAGAAAGTTTTAGCCAAACCAAATTTATGTGTTGACCTACAGTATATACATGATAATTTTGAAATCATACAAATTGCTATAACAAAATTACAAAGTAGCAATTTATCCATAATTTAATCATTTGAAATATTCGATGAAGAAAGGATGGCTATAGACTGGACGGCAAATAACAAGTTAATAAATAAACTCAATCAACTCATGGACAGAAATCCCGATTTTGATGAGCTTCGAGAAATGTGTGAGCAAATGAATAAGGCAAGTGACTCTTCTATTTACAAATATGCAACGTTAACTTCGGTAGATGTAGAAAGGTCATTTTCGATACAAATGGATACTTACAGTATCCAGAAACAGACTTACCATGTCGAATTTGGAAAGAATTGTACTTATTTATTATAATTCTAAGCAAAGTCAAAGTCTATAGATAACAAAGATTGTGCGTAAACTTTTTAACCTCTCGGTTAGGTTACTAAAATAAGTTTATTTGCAACCAACCAGATTAAATATAATTTAGTGTTTAAAACGCGTAGTGTTTAAGAGTTTATAATGTTAAACCATTTCCGCAGAACTCTTGTTAAATATTTAATTTATTAATACATCGATGTACATGTTTTATATTATAATGTAATTGTTTTATTATTCTCCTGTATTACAGAACCCTTGAATCTACAATACTATAGAACTTACCAGTTGTGTAAAATAATTCACGCTGCGGCTACACTACATAGAATGTTCTTGTAAGATCCATATACCAACTTATTTCCTTACAAAAATAGCCAAAAATACCCATTAACTAATTATGTTACTAAATTTGTACCTTCTTATGTAATTTTGTGCGATCCCGGAGTCCCGGAGCATATTTATTAAACTGATTAAAATTAAAAAGCCGCCTCCATATTAGCCCAACATTTTCCGGGATTTTGCCAAGTTTAGGTAAATATCGATCCGAATATCCGATTCCTGGGAGAACGAAACGTAAAAAGACTTAAAAAAACATGTTCTTTTGCTTAGTCAATCAAAAACTGACGAATTTGGGCTGGAAAGTGAAAAAGTAGAATTTGTGTCTCTTTCATTTCCGCGTGCTCCGATATCTTTATATATCCGATTATATATCGATTTTATATCCGAGTCCATATCTTTATACGATTTCGATATTAAAATAGTTGATTTTTTACTCTGTATTTTTATTTGAGAATGTTAAGCACGGTTCCAAAGTTAAATAATGAATTTTAATCGCCTTTATCTTTGTCTTAGCTAAATTGGTCGTTCAATACTTACGCTATGAAATGTCCAATTTACTTATTAGATATGATTTGAAATTAAAAATACTGTCACGCCCATAATAACAATGATTTCGACACTGTACCTACTTCGGACCTTGCTCAATAGTGGCGCCAATTGGTGAGTGCAAAAACAGTAAGCCCCTTATTTTAAAAACATAAACCTCCTTCTGACGCAGTCGGGTAAAAACATGACGTCAGTTGACGGATTTTCCCTAGGGTTTGAGATTTTGTTTCAAAAGGTTTACTACTCCTGATTATAAAAATAGGACGGACTTGCCCCAAAAAAAATATACTTGGCAATAAAATCTAAAATAAAGCTTGAATTGAGTTCGCTAGAGTTTAGTTTCGATTAAGAGTTCAGCGGTATTTGTTCACTTGACGTATATATTTAAAATACGTCACGATACAAGAAAAAACGTGATTGACGGAATAGCCCCAAACCGTCGGGAAAATCCGTCAACTGACATGTTTTAAAAAAAAAAAAATATTTAAATAACCAGTAGTACTAGCAATTTAATATGAGTACATTTTTATAGTTAAATAAATGCCCAATCTATTACAGTGATCAGGTTTATTAAAAAGTAAATATCCTCTTAGTTATGACCAGCCAAAGTGAACTTATCAAAAAGTATGACGGAAATGCCCTCATTGACCTTACGAGGTTTTTTCAAAGTAGTGACGATATTTTAAGAATGAAAATTGGACTATTATTACAGGCTAGGACTATAGTTTGTGGTTTTATGGTATGGATGGAGAGATAGACAGACAGATACCTCATCGTCGTCGTCGTGCTGACACATATTCACGACCTGGCTCGCGTAGTACTGCGCCGCATACTCATACTCGTCATCCTCGGACGAATACTCATCTTCGTCGCATTCGAAGTAGCGACTCTGAAATGCAAGTAAAAAAATACTTAACAATTATTGGTAGGTACTCACAATTTAATATTAAATGATAAAAAACACAATTTTAGAAAGAAATTGATCGCAAGGTCATATTTTTTTTTTCAATCTTTGAAAGGTTAGGTGGAAGAGTTCCCTTTAAGGGATAAGCTCGCCTTAGTACGTTCCTATTCTATTCTGTGTATATTGTATTTTAATTTGTGTTTTGTACAACAACTAGCGACCCGCCCTCGCTTCGGTCCGGGTTAAAGTATTATATAAATAAACCTTCCTCTTGAATCACTCTATCTATTTAAAAAAACCGCATTAAAATCCGTTGTGCAATTTTAAAGATCTAAGCATACATAGGGACAGACAGCGGGAAGCGACTTTGTTTTATACTATTTTTTTTTTTTTTTTTTTTTTTGTGTTCCGGTGTGGGGAAGACAACCGGTGAAATTACTAGCATTGAGGCATTCCATCTTAGTCCTCAGGGTTGGCAACGCATTTGAGGTCTTAGGATTATAGTCTTGAGAATTCAAATGTCTATGGGTCTCAGATTCCACTTCCCATCAGGTGGCCTAAGTGCTCGTGTGCCTTCTCCTTACCATAAAAAAAAAAAAAATGTAGTGAAGTGTTTACATAATTTCCGATAATTTCCAGTATTTCAATCCATAGGTATTATTAAAATATAATTAGAGCAAAGTTCATTACGGGTTATCATTACAATGTCTGTCTGCCTAGACTAGTTAATTAAATGTGACCCACTAGCCTAACGCGTGCTCCGTTATCATATAAATATTAGTTCAGACAAAACAATTCCAAATATACCTACTACCTAGTATGTTAACAGTAATTTGACACTAATTAATTCTAATCACCAAAAAGGTCCAGTTATTACTGGTTATAACCGTTAAATTAATGTTACACAACGCTATCGTATCCTAAATGTGTAATACATACATATGTACATACATAACATCACGCCTTCGTTCCCAGTGTGGGGTGGGCAGAGCTACAGAAATACCAACAACTCTACAAAGACTTTTAAAAATGTTTACTAGTGTATTAATGACAGGTTGCAAGCCCATCGCCTTACAGTCCTTGAGGCCCTAAATGTGTAAGAATTGATTGATCATGAAAACAAACATAAATATGTGTTTTATTAAAAACAACGATCCAAAAGGGTTAAACAAAAACTAATTGATAGTTCAGTAAACTAGAGGCGGTGTCCAACAATATTTTTAAACAAAAGCCGATTTAATTTTTATTGTAGGTAGGTACACTTTTTAAGCTGTTATGTGTTATCAATGCACTTAGTCCAACTTCTCAATGAATAAGAAACTTTAGGATGTTTAAAGCTCACCGATAACAACGCTGCGGGAAAGTATATATGTATGTATGTAAACACTTTATTTAGCTAAAAACAGAAATTCAAATACAAATTCAAATTCTCAAAATAGGAACGTACAAAGGCGAACTAATCCCTTTAAGGGATCTCTTCCAGCTAACCTTTGGGTGATTGAGGAAAATAAGAAAGCAAAGTCATCGTAATATAATCATAACCATTTAAATTTGCTTTCTCGTAGCTGCTTAACTATCTTCATCGAGATATCTTATTGCCATCCTTGAAATAGGTGCTATTGAGGAGTTCCTGTGGCCATCTGTGGTGTGGGAGGCAAATCAAAATCGCCATGTGTATGTCTATAACATCTGTGGAGTTCCCTCCATTCGGAATTCCTTACCGATCCCCTCATAAGATTCAGGATTTGGTAACAAAGGGAACCACCTCGAATAAATATATAGTGGAGAAATCGAGTATCACAGACAAAACAACAAAAAATACAGACTTTTGAGACCCTCCCCCTTTTGTTACGTCGGTTAAAAGTACATACGTCTTCATTTTATTATTATCCTTTCATACGGACTTACGCCCGCAGCATGTTTTGTAAGGAATCATTTTAAACCGAACCACTGAAATTTAATTACCATGACGAAGATAATTGAAACACCGAAACGAAAGTCTATGCTTTTAATTATTTAGTGAAAAAGTTATTTTAGGATTTTTATAATATTAATCTTCTCACTAGCAAAACACTAGTGAAACGGAACGTAATATCAAGTTAGGCAACCTAACAACACGAATTTCTTCTGTCATCTGTCAAACAGCTACGCTTGCTTATGGCAATGGCGCCACTATTCTACTTATTAGATAAAACACTTTGATACTAAATTCCCTCTTATCACTCGTGCAATAAAGACGAAAACCGGTTGAAGCTTATCGATGCCAAAAGCAAATAGCGCGAACTGACGCGCCCATAATAAAATAATGACGACACTGGGAAATTCATATCCATCCAATAGGTCAAAACAAAGGGAGTTCCGAGTAAAGCGTAAACGTTGGGTTACGCAGTTGGACAAAACCAGTCACGAACTGCGCTAGAAAGTGTAATGTGAGGTGTAAAAATGGCGGCAGCATTCGACTCGCCTAAATATACAAACAGCATAATTTGCTGCAGTCCAAGAACGACAGAGGCGAGCTCAAAATCTTCATCATCGACGTCGGGCTGCGTTTCAGCTGACGAGAGCTTCGATTCATTAAATCAAGTGCCCAAAACCATAGCGATAAAGAAATTAAAGATCCATAGCACGGTAACGCAAGAAGAAGTCGAAACAGCAATAAAACAGTGCAGGGAATTAATATTGAACAGCCAACAGTGTTCCGAGGAGCGAAAATGGTTAGTACGTTATTTAGTCGAGTTAAGGTTGCGTTTAGAAGATTTAAAAGATGCAGAGGGGCTGCCGAGGTTGGGCGTTTGCATCAAAGGACACCATTTCAAGCAGCAAGCCAGTCCGCATAACAGAAAACAGTACTGTGACCATTGCAGTGGTGTTATATGGAGTATTGTTCAGGGTTCATACATTTGCAGTGACTGTGGTTACTTAAGTCATTATAAATGTGTAGATTACATCTGCAGGGAGTGTGCGCATGTTGTTATGACGGATAAGGGACAGTATGAAATGAGTATTTGCCCAGAAAAAGGGCTTGCAGCTCAAGATTATAAGTGTGCTGAGTGCGAGACAGCATTGACTTTTAAAGATGCATGGAATGAGCCTCGTCTATGTGATTACACAGGGTTATATTTCTGTGCAACATGCCACTGGAATGACCAATCCGCTATTCCAGCTAGAGTTGTGCATAACTGGGACTGGGACAAGCATTATGTTTCACGTTTAGCCTTCCAGATGTTAAATCTAGCTTGGAATCTACCGTATATCGATGTTGAAAGCATCAATCCAAAGCTATTTAACTTTATAGCGGAACTGGAATGGGTGCACAAGATGCGAAAGGATTTGGAATGGATGAGACGGTACCTATGTGCTTGCCCTCAGGGAACTCACCTGCTTTCCCCACTTTTTATGCAACTCGGAGATGTTAACAAGAAGTACAGCATGGCACACTTGCAAGCAATTAATGATGGAACTTTAGAAACTCAACTAACAGAATTGACAGAAGCCTGCCGCACTCACATAACAAGTTGTCCTCTATGTTCCGGTAAAGGGTACTTATGTCAAGTTTGTAACAACAACGAGATTCTCTATCCCTTTGACAGTGGCGCCATTATGTGTAACATGTGTAATTCTATGTACCATAGGGGCTGCTGGCTCCGGAAAGATCAGAAATGCCTTAAATGTGTTCGTTTAGAAGAGAGAAAGAAGGTACAGGTTGTTGTTGATGATACAGATTCAAATCTGGAATATGACATAGATAAATTTGTTGAATGATATATTTTTTTACATATTTTTTTGTACATAATGACTTTAATTACCAAACAGATATGCTTTGCCACATCGCCTAAAATATAATAATATGACATAAACTGACTGCATGCTGTAGAATTTTAGTTCAATAAGAAGAATTTTTCATTCAAATGGTGCTGTCAATTTTATAACTCTAAAAATAAAGCTTTAATAAATGGCATTATTATCTCTCATGAAATAATTATAATTTGTACCAATTTTAATGTTTTCACTTAGCAGCTGTATTGAATGCTTATTGAATATGAAAAATGAATCATAGTTTGACAGTTAAGGGGCCATTTTAATAAATTGGTCATTTTTGAAAAACGCCTGGCAATATTCTAATTTTTCCAATTTCCCTCTCACTGCTTAAAAGTAGATTTTGCAGATGACAACAATTCCCTCTTGACTTGCTTTTTTTTTTTTTTAATGGCACCAAAGACAGCCATTCTGTCTCTAGTTCATTGCAGTTTTGAGTTTGCTAATGTCTATGGGTCTGCCTATTTACCTTCAACATAAAAAATAACGAATAGGGCTTTCTAAAATGTATTCAATATGTAGAAAAATTTACTGACAAACAAAATGAAGAGAACTTAACCAGGGCTGGGATTCAACACGGTAATAACAATATCGTCTTTGAGGTGTTGCCGTATTGTCAACTTTTTGATAACTCTTACGTCATTTACAATAATGGCGACTGTGGCATAAACGTTTCTAAAGTACGTCAAACGCGATATCGTTATAACGCAGTAGAATAGTGGCCATGGCTAGTGGTTGCTAGGTCTGCTGATACCATGAAAATACAGTGTTTTCTGTAACTTTTGGAAGGCACTTTAAAACAGTAATGGGGCAAACTATTTTCAAGTTTTATTAGTTATATTTGACATGTTTTATTAGTTGACTTATTAGATTTTTGTGACATTTTTCATATTTTATAAAAAGTGTTTGACTTTATTGTGTTTTGATTTTATTGTTGTAATTTGTAGAATTATCTTTAATCAATCAATTATGTTTCAAATTATGTGCAGACAAAACTGACCAAAATAAATAAAAGTCTAAAACACAGCCACCTCTAATCCACTTTGTTTAAATTAAATCATAATTGTACTGTACATAATATAATGCCAACAAACCAAATAAGTGGAAAAGGTAGTTTAAAAGCATTTTAAATTGTATTCATCCTCGTGAGAGCCGGTGTTCCATATCAGATACATAATCAAGCTAATGAAACTTTATTTTAACGAGTAGAAAATTCATTTTAAGGGTATTTCTTCCAGCGTTTCAACCGCTTTGACTTCGGTGTCGCATTTTTAACCATTTCCCTGTACGAGTAGGATAACCATTTTCGGTTATTTTCTAGGAGTCCAGGCATTCTTCAAAATAACCGAAAATGGTTATCCTACTCGTACAGGGAAATGGTTAAAAATGCGACACCGAAGTCAAAGCGGTTGAAACGCTGGAAGAAATACCCTTAATCTTCAATATTAAAGATGGCAGTTAAGAGCCAAGGGTTTTGAACTTTATTTCCTTGCTGCTAGATTCAAAATCAAATCACAAAAATCTCTGTTTCTGGTTTAGTGGGCCTTACGAGCTTATATAACCTAGTTGTAAGAATCAAAGCAATTAAATAACATCGAACAAATCATAAATAAATATAAGCTACTAACTTAGTAAGTATATTGACTTCCATGTAGATATTAAGTATTGTTTTTAAGTTCATACTACCCTAATACTAGAAGGCAGCTAACTGCGATGTAGTAGTCAAAGCATTCTATGCTCTATTAGCAGTGATCAGAATAGGTAGTGCAATTTCGGGTGAATGACCTTAATCATTATACTTAATATGGATAAGACCCCAGATTCCGGGACTCGTATTATTTCACAGAATATTTTCTAGACATGACCTTAATTGAAATTAAATGGGAACATGCGCAAAATCAAAAAAAAAATGTTATTGTAAATACTTTTTTACTTTTTGTCATTGCAAGTGCCTACATATTTCGTCAATGCGATATTCTATGCTACCAAAATAATCGTTAAAATAATATTTTAATAACATTTCTGAATTAAACACAAACTTTAACACTTTGCAAATGTAATCCCGGGGTTATAAGCTATATCCATACTAAACTTACGCACCGAAGTCTCGCGAAATTGCACTACCTATTCCGATCACTGTCTATTAGCAACAAAATAAAACTTAAAATGTAACTATTAATATGCAGTTAGCCGCCTTCTTTGACATCACGGCAGCGTAGGCAGGTCCTGTTCCGGTTGTTCGGGGATGCTACAAGAACATCTTGTATGGGGTGACTATTGTATGGGTTGAATTACGTGTGAATTAATACATTTGGGGCCGTATTAATAAACTGATCTGGACTTTAATGCTCGTCTCAAGTTGCGTCAAAAATGACAGTTTTCTATGGCTTAATGTTTACTTCCCCTCTTAGTCGCCTCTTACGACATCCACGGGAAGACATGGAGTGGCACTATTCTAACCCGGCAACCACACGGAAATGGATAACACGGATAAGGGCTTGTAGTACTGTTAGGCGATGGGCTTGCAACCTGTCACTAAACTGGTAAACATCTTAGCCTGATTGTGCAAAATGTGGTTAAAGAATTATCGACAAGTTTTTTAGAGTTGTTGGTAATTCTGTAGCTCTGCCTACCCCACTCTGGGAATGAAGGCGTGACTTTATGTATGTATGTAATGTTTACTTTGACGTATCTTGTGATGCGCCTCAAAACCAAGATGAGTTTATAAATACGACCCTTAGAGAACCACAGCAGGATTGCAGTCGTGAGAATTCAAATGTCTATGGGTCTCAGATTCCACTTACCATCAGGTGGCCTGAGTGCTCGTGTGCCTTCTCCTTATCATAAAAATAATTAAATAATAAAAACACCAGGTACGATCGAGTTAACTAACCGCTGTTTGAATTTGTACTATTCGGTGTCACAGTGCGGTTGACTTTGACCCGCAAATCAATGACTAATCAGCACGGTGCGTAATCGAGTGAATTGATGCCGGCGCGCCAGATATGTTAAGGTGGGTACAAATTAGAGCAGCCTCGGGTTGCGCCACGCACGGCTCACCTATTTTGCTCAAATTCGTACGCGCTGTGTGCGCGCGAGTGTGCCGCGGGCAGAACGACAAGTTGTAACTTGTCGTTATGCTCGCGGCACGCTCGGATACACGTCAAAATTACGCGAGGCACGCACACTGAGGCGCCTTTGAGCGCGGGCATAAGACCGACTCTCGACGGCTCGCCGTTCGCGGGCTGCTCGCGCACAGTGCGTGAGCACGTACTAATTTGAGCAAAATAGGTGAGCCGTGCGTGCCTCAACCCAAGGCTACTCTAATTCGTACCCACCTTAACATATAGTCAATGTAATTTTCACTTCAACTATAATTCAATCTGGGATGTGTAACAGCTACTATAAACACGTATTACACTTCTTTCATTGAGTTTACATAAATACTACATTGGTATAAAGTACAATTTTGCTGTGTTCCGGTGTGGGGATAAGTCAACCGGTGAAATTACTAGCATAGAGGCATTCCATCTTAGTCCTAAGGGTTGGCATCCCAATCGCAGTCTTGAGAATGCAGGTGTCTATGGGTCACAGATTCCACTTACCATCAGGTGGCCAGTGTGCTCGAATGCCTTCTCCAAAAAAAAATGCATGTGGTCGATCTTTTACCCAGTGCTAAATATAAGTATATATTTAATTTCACAGTGTTCTTTTAATTAAGTGTTTAAACTGTTGTTATTTAGAGAAAGAATATCTATTATAACCCTTCTGAGCTGTGCCATTAAAAAAAAACTAACATTTGACTGGTTTTATTTCCATTTAAGGCTGATGCTTAATTAAATAACATTTTTCATGATGGCATTCTTTCTTGAAATCTCCATGTGACATTGTTATGCTCATACTGTATGTACATCGTCACTACTTGGTAAAAACCTCGTATCTTTACATAACGAAATATGAGATAAGTGGTTTTTCCAAAGTAACGATATGTGAAATGAATTGTAGTTTTAAGTGGCCTAGAGTTCGTTCAGCTTTGGACCTGTGATGTGATTGTTGTACCGTTGATTTGTAATATTCGTTGTAAGCTGCATATTTGTTAAACTTATAAAAGTACAATATTAAAGTATATAACATCTATAATTCTTTATTTACCTGACACTGAGAAATCTAATTTTACTAATAAACAAGCTTTTGCGCGCGACTCCGTCCGCATATCGCTATTCCCTCGGGCGGTCAAAATTTTTTGGAATAAAAAGTAGACTATCGTAACTAACAAATTCAATAAGTTGCAAAATGTGCTTTACTGACAAATCACATAAGAAGGATTTTGCAACTACTTCAATTAGTGTATTAGTGACTGGTTGCAAGCCCATCGCCTAACGGTACTACGAGTCCATATTCCCTTAGTCGCCTCTAACGACATCCACGGGAACACATGGAGTGGCACTATTCTAACCCGGCAACCACACGGGGAACATCTATATACATGACCGTACGTTATCGAGGTCTCAAGGTGGTAATGATTATTTAAATCCAATGCTGGAGTGATAAGAATGACACAGTCGCTTGGGGCCGTTATCAATGTGGCATTGAGAGATTAAGCGACGCACGAGCAGTGAGGTCATCGTGGTAATAGGCACTCCACTCGTGCAATTTATTGCGGGCAGGGACCGGCCCGCTATCCAAGGTGTTTCGAATGGGTTTTACTAAGAAAAGCCGTTCGATATGCTTTTTAAAGCGCTATTTATAAGGGTTATCTGTGCTTTAGCTGTTAAGGTTTCCCTTATAGTGAATGGTTAGTTTAACAAATAGCTTAGTCATATATTTCTTTCCAAGAGGTTTTAGTGGGGTATTCTATTGAGAGGCTAGTCTTTCAAAGGCTTTTATCGGTGAATGGGTGGGCGGGTCCCTGTTTGCAGGCTTTCAGGTGAGTATCTAGTGGATGTGCGAGGTAAAAAACCGGGCAAGAGCATGTCGGACCATGCTCAGTGTAGCGTTCTGGAGTCGTTAAGTACTAAGTACTCGTACGAACAGGAAAACCACAAGTAATAATTTTTTAATTTAAAGTCATTTGGTGCCGTCTCAGATGATTTTAGGAGGTATGAACACTTTAATCGCCTGTATCTCAAGAACTAATGATGTTTTAATTAGTCGTGATAGTTTTCCTTTAAAATTCGTTATATATGCGCGTTCATTGAACGCATTTTTTTGTTTTTTAATATTTGTAGTCTTGGCGCAAAAATTAGCGCTTTAAAGTTTAATATTTCAGTAACGAATCCCTTAATCGATGCCTTTTGGCGTGACTAATATTTATATTCATGCCAAATTACAGCGTTTTAGTTAGTACTAAGGGTCTCTGAGTGGGTTCCGTAAGTTTTGAAAAACTTATCAAGAAATTATTATTACTTCACCGGTTGTGTTATGTCCACACCGGAACACAATGCGAATGCTGCTTGGCGGTAGTTTAAGAGGGCGCCGAGCGTCCAGTGGCGCCCTCTTTACTTTTAATGTGTTTTCTAATAAACTAAAGTGTTATCTTAAAATCTAAGAGCGCTTTACTGTTGTACAAATGAATAAACAATTTATAGAGAATATGACATAACTTAACAACAAATTGAAGTGAACTGAGAAACTTAACGGAAAATAGTGGCCATTTTTTTCCGCTAAGTTGACTTTACGAAGGTTAAAAGTTATTAAACTGTGTCATGTATGCTATATATTGCGTATTCATTTGTACAACAGTAAAACGCTTTTAGATTTTATGATAATACTTTACATACGACACGCTAGCCTAGTTGGGAGTGACCCTGCCTTCGAAGCTAGGGGTCCTGGGTTCAATTCCCGGTAAGGGCAGATATTTGTGTGATGAACACGAGTATTTGTTCCAGAGTCATGGATGTTTTGTATGTATTTAAGTATATATTTCTCTACATAAGTAAGTTTATCGTTGTCTAGTATCCATAGTACAAGCCTAGAGCTTAGTTTGGGACTACGTCAATTTGTTTGACATTGTCCTGTGATTATTTATTTATTTATACATACATACAAAACATCACGCCTTAATTCCCAGAGCGGGGTAGGCAGAGCTACAGAATTACCAACAACTCTAAAAATACTTGTTTATAATTCTGTAACCACATTTTGCACAATCAGGCCAAGATGTTTACCAGTGTATTAGTGACAGGTTGCAAGCCCATCGCCTAACAGTACTACAAGCCCTTACTCCCTTAGTCACCTCTTACGACATCCACGGGAAGACATGGAGTGGCACTATTCTAGCCCGGCAATCACACCACTACTTACCAATACTATAGTTTATTAGAAAACACAATAAAAGAACTTAGGGCGCCACTGGACGCTCGGCGCCCTCTTAATGGATAAGATGGTGGTAGCGATCCGGACGGACCCTGCATAAGGTCCAACCACTAAACTAAGCCTAATTCTACGAAAACGTGTAACGTGTAAAGATAACTATGGTCTGTACTTTTAGGTTTTTAAAAAAGGGTAAACAAAAAAACCACGTGACATTGACAGATGACAGTTTGTCAGCCAATAGGAGCAGAACACTAATACGTCAAAGCTCGACCAAACAGCTTGGATTGGTTGATGAGCAGAGCCACGTGGTTTGGTTTGTTTACACTTTTTTAAATACCTAAAAGTTCAGACTATAGATTAGTTTACACCGGCTGCCATGAGTTTGTGTCCTCAGTTATTTCTCTATCCAAGGTTGTCTGGAAGAGATTGCCATTTAGCGGTAAGACCGCCTCATGTATACCTATGATTTAAATGTGTTTTTTTTTGGTGTTCAATAAAGAGTCTTTGTATTGTATTGTAACTAGATATTTAAGAGACGAGGCAGACATGTGTTAGATAACAGATAGACTTCGAACGCTCGTGTCTTTACTATCTTACCCCTTTAGATAGTGTAAAACAAAGTCGAATTCGTGCCGTTTGTCCCTCTTTATGTACGCTATCTTCGAAACTACGCAACGGATTGTAAATGCGGTTCTCGTCAATAGACAGAGTGACTCAAGAGGAATAAATAAACAATACACACACATATAGACACACACACACGCGTGGTTTTGGAGTAAATCATTTGGGTAACCTTAATCTTACGAAATTAAATGCCTAAGTGTTCCTTTTTAATATTTTAAAGTATAACTCATGATTTGTTGTTCACTGTACTATTGTTTGCTAAGTTCGCTCTGTAAGTATACCTTTTCTGTAAACCGGCTCGCAGGCTCCGAGACACAGGCGCAGCCTAGTTCGGAGTCCAACGGATATTTCTTGTATGTATTCTTGTGCTAGGTCTATCAATAAACTTATCTTTATCTTAAATATCAAGGGGCAACGTCAAATTGACATATTTTCATTTCGGTTCCGTTCACATAAACCGGTTTTCGAGTTAACCGGTTTTGTGGTAAAAAAAACCGATTAATCCAGATGCACGTCACGCACCAAAAAGCGCCGTTTTGTGTTTTTATTCAGTACAAAACTTTTGCTTCGACTCGCCGCTCGTGGGAAAACCGGTTAATTAAGGTTAAAATAAAGTTCTCAAAACATTCGCGTTCCTTACAAAAGTTCGGAGCAAAACCGGAATAAACCGGTACTAACCGGTATTTTTTAAACCGGTTCCTAGCCCTGCCTATCTGCTCGTTTGGCTCTTCCATGCCCTAAACAAAACGCCATCTTACCTGACATTCGAAACACCTGCAGGACTCCCTGTAAGTGCACGTAGTGAGCGCGGTCTCCAGCTGCTTGAGGTAGCGCGCGCTGTTCGACTGGAGCCGCCGCTTGCGGCGCGCGAGCGACGCCAGGGCGCTGAGGAGGTTCACGCGCCGACGACCGCTCTTTGACTTTGGCGTGCTAACAAACAAATAAACGAGGACCATTTACAAATTGACCTAGTCTCAAAGTTACATCTAGACTTGTTATAGGTACTAGGCATTGATAAATATACTTTTTTTTTTATGTTAAGGAGAAGGCACACGAACACTCAGACCACCTGATGGTAAGTGGAATCTGAGACCCATACACTTTTGAATTCTTAAGACTGCAATCCTAAGACCTCAAATGCGTTGCCAACCCTGGGGACTTAGATGAAATGCCTCTATGCTAGTAATTTCACCGGTTGTCTTATCCCCGCACCGGAACACAACAGTGCGAGCAATGTTGCTTGGCGGGTGGTTAATAAATAAGATGGTGGTGGCGATCTGGACGGACCCTGCACAAGGTCCTACCACCACTAACTGAATAAACTTTATATGAATATAATAAAAAAGCGACCAGCGACCAGCGAGCAGTCGGACTCGTGCACGAAGGGTTCCGCATATCTATACAACATTAGACACTAGATTATAACTTTTTTTTTTATTTCACCTCTCCTGGTGTCTGTCTGTAACCACGGAGTTTGTCTGTGTAAACGAAGATTGTTGTATGGAAGCCCATTTTTTTTAAATTAATTATGATTTAAATATTCTGTGAATATATCAAGCGACAAAAAACACGAAATCCCCCTTGTTGTATAGAAATCCCCCTTAAATATTTATTTCAATTATAATAAAACGATTTATTTCTAAAAATATATACACGGTGGGAACGAGTAACCCACCAAATTTTAACCATCGATTCTAGAGCCAATTTTTTTTTTTTTTTTATATTAAGGAGAGGGCACACGAGCACTCAGGCCACCTGATGGTAAGTGGAATCTGAGACCCATAGACATTTGAATTCTCAAGACCATAATCCTAACACCTCAAATGCGTTGCGAACCCTAAGGACTAAGATGGAATGCCTCTATTTGAAGTATATAATGTGATATAACATGAAGTCCAATAAAGCATAATTTCCGAGATTTTTATAATTTAAATAACAATTCCATAGTTAATTTAATTTGAACTCTGACACCTTAACCTAAAGCATTTCTTACTAAAAAGATTAATGTTGTAAGTAGCAATATCATCAACGTACAGCATAAATTTATATAATCAATTTCTTAGTAATTAATGATTTAGGTATAGGTGACAAAGTTCAAATTAAATTAACTATGGAATTGTTTTTAATAACATGAAAATCTCTTAAATTATGCTTTATTGGACTTCATGTTACACTACATTATATACTCCAAATAGGCTCTAGAATCAATGGTTAAAATGTGGCAGGTTACTCGTTCCCACCGTGTATATCAAAATATTCTGTGAATATTTCAAGGAGAACCCCTATTAATATACATTCTGCTTTAAGTGTTTGTTGTTATAGTGGAAAAAAATACATCATCTGTAAAATATAAACCGTCTAGCTATCACAGATCATGTCAGAGATACAGCCTGGTGATAGACAGACCAACAGACAGTGGAGTGTTAGTAACAGGCTACCGTTTTTACCCAATGACCATCTCACACAAATTGATCTAGTTTAGTCCCAAAACAAGTAGTGTGTATCGTTATAAACAGAGGGCAGAGTTTCTCACGGCAAAAATTTATATGTCATAGGGATAGAACGAAGTATTTTATCGACTATCGACAAGTAGTTCTGATTCACGTAGCACAAGATCTTTTACCAAATAGAATTATACCTCCTATCGATACATTACACTTAGCAAAATAATTTTCCAATATTAACAATGCCCTCTAGTAGCGGTCTCTAAGATTAATATAGTTTTTGGTAAATGTAGGTGTGGTTTTCATTATTATTGTATAGTTCTATGTCTTAAATTTAGCTATATTTTCATTTGTTATTTACCGTTAATAAAGACATGTGTTTTAGACAAAAATAACATGAAATTTACAAATTAAATCCTAAAACTTCACGTATTGTTGAAAACAATAACTAAATGTGAATCAATAATGACATTTACATTTTAATATAAAATCAAAACTAAAATAACAAAGAGATCAGTGATTACACAATATCGATAACTGGAAAAGTCGATAAAGCAAAATGTTCAATCCCTATGACATTTCAATTTTTGCCATGAGAAATTCCGCCCTCTGGTTATAAACATACTTATATAGAGAAATAAATACTTAAATACATAGAAAACATCCAAGACTCGGGAACAAATATTCGCGCTCATCACACAAATATCTGTCCTTACCTATTTGAACCCAGGACTGCTAGCTTCGTAGGCAGAAATCACTACCAACTAGGGCCTAGTTACTAGGCTAACGCGTCGTCATCCCTAATTATAAAGGTGCGTCATACGATTATAGACGATAATCAGTTTTTTTTTCAAGTTTTGGATTATTTAGAATTTGACGACACGCTAGCCTAGTTGGTAGTGACCCTGCCTTCGAAGGGGTTCAAATCCTGGTAAGGGCAAATATTTGTGTGATGAGCACGAGTATTTGTTCCTGAGTCTTGGATGCTTTCTATGTATCTAAGTTTATCGTTGTCTAGTACTCATAGTACAAGCCTAGAGCTTAGTTTGGGACTAGGTCAATTTGTGTGAGATTGTCCTGTTTTTTTTTTTTAATACCTGTCAGGCGTAGCGTTGAGCTGGGCGGGTCTCATGTCCTGCTCGTCACATAGCGCCGTCTCGCTCGGCCGCCGCTTGGCGCGCCGCTTCACGCCCGTGTCCGAGTTGTCAACTGTGAGTAAAGAGATTGCATTTAGCTGCAAGCTCGTCTTTGTATGTTTTTTACTTATTCCATCTTTGATCTAAGATCGCGGTATAAATATGTATTTGTAATTAATAGAGCCCGGAATTTTCGTAGCACTTTTGAGCTGCCATAGGGACTTCTCGTCTATCGACTTCCGATATACATATGTATATCGATAAATACACAATACATATTTTTAAATATAATTACGAGTAGAAGTAAACAACATGCAGTAAAAAGTAAAAAGAAACGTTAGTGGAAACGTACAGACCTAAATTTTCATAATGTATAGAATATATTGAAAAATCCTGGAAATCGGATTAGACAGGCTGAGAGCGTGTGCAGATAGTTTTAAGCACCTTGTCTTGTACTGATATTTTTGATAGCGGCTGTACAGTCGAAGTGATAAATATGTTAACACTTTAGTACCTTGTCACTTTAATCGCTGTGACAATTTCATATATATATGACAGTTTAAGAGGATCATGAAGCGATGCTTAAATCGCGTAGCTGTCAAAAATAATCCATACAAATTTAGCTCCGGGCGGTGTT
Organism: Acleris holmiana; assembly: GCA_949316455.1. Lineage (NCBI taxonomy): Eukaryota > Metazoa > Arthropoda > Insecta > Lepidoptera > Tortricidae > Acleris > Acleris holmiana. The sequence continues at coordinate 2,320,377 of OX438788.1, forward strand.
TCTCACCCCCTAATCCGATTTCCAGGATTTTTCAATATGTTCTATACATTATGAAAATTTAGGTCTGTACGTTTCCACTAACGTTTCTTTTTCTTTTTTTTCTTTTTAATGTTTTTTTTTGGAAAGGAAAACTTACATACCTAGATTTTTATAACACTTACAACATATACAAAAATCGTAAAAATCGGACAACGTTTAAAGGGAGAAAAACGTTATCGCATTTTGTATGGTTTTTTTTGCTTCTCAGTCCTCGTAATAGACGTTGCATATGTGAATACAGACGGGTTCCGTACCCAAAGGGTAAAGCTAAGAGTCCGCTGTCAGTCGGTCCGTCTGTCTGTCCGTCTGTCACCAGGCATCTCTCATGAACAGTATAGTTACACAGTTTATTTTTTTACACATGATGTATTTCTGCCCTTTTTCACCCCGTGTGGTTGCCGGGTTAGATTAGTGCCACTCCATGTCTGCCCGGGGATGTTGTAAGAGGCGACTAAGGGAATAGAGGCTTGTACTGTTACGCGATGGGATTGCAACCTGTGACTAATACACTAGTAGACATCTTAGCCTGATTGTGCAAAATGTGGTTACAGAATGATCAACAAGTCTTTTTAGAGTTGTTGGTATTTCTGTAGCTCTGCCTACCCCGCTCTGAGAATGGAGGCGTGACGTTATGTATGTATGTGTGTAATTCTGTTGCCGCTGTAACAACAAGTACTAAAAAACAGAATAAATTAACATTTAAGGGGGCTCCCATACAACAAACGTGATTTGTTGCTCGTTTTTGCTCGATGTTGACAACGGCAACAGGTAGACGATTGAAATATTCATGGAATAGTTAGTTATATACCCACGTTAAACATAACATAACATAACATAACATCACGCCTTCATTCCCAGAGTGGGGTAGGCAGAGCTACAGACCCCACTTTAAAAATAAAATAAATATTTAATGGGGCTCCCATGCAACACGCATGTTTTTTTTGCCGTTTTTATTAGGGTTCCGTAGTCAAACTAGGAACCGTTATAGTTTCGACATGTCCGTCCGTCCGTCCGCAGCCTAGCGCAGAGACTCTTAGTATTAGAAAGCTGTATTTTGGCATGAATATACATATTAGTTATGCCAACAGGTCTTTCAAAAATATTACGGGTTTGCGAAAACAGTTTTTCGATAAGTAATCCTTTTATGAAATATTAAGCTTTAAAGCGCTAATTTTTGTTAGACTTAAGTGTTCCCCCCACTACAGCCGAAACTACAAATAAAAAAAATCTGAAAAAAATTAAAAGCATAAAAAGAATTTAAAAGGAAGCTATCACGACTAAGTAGACTTCATTGGTTCTTGAGATACAGGCGATTAAAGTGTTTATACCTAATAAAATCATCCTAAACGGCACCAATTGACTTTTAATAGAAAACTAGTTATTACTTGTTGATTTTTATGTTTGTAGTACTTAACGGCTTCGGAACCTACACTGAGCATGGTCCGACACGCTCTATCCCGGTTTTTTATAAATAATGGTACGGAACACGTTGTGTCTGTTTCTTTCTTACCAATGACTTCAGGCGCATCGCTGTACCCCCAACTGCTGTGCTCCCCATTGAACTCCACCTCGTTGTTCTGTGCGTCTGTCTGCTCATTCGTCCACAGCTCGTTAGCTTTGGTGTTCTGGTATATAGTCTCTGTGGAGGCGTTCCCGTTTTCCACGTCGTACGGACGATCTGGCTGTTGCAGCACCTTTAAAACATAAAGAATATAGATGACGCCCGCGACAACGACGCGCATACGCGTAAATCTTTTTTTTTTAGCATTGAGAAGGCAATCGAGCACACAGGCCACCGGATAGCAAGTGGAAACTGTGACCCATAGACATTAGCATTCACAAGATTGCAATCCTAAGAGTGCAAATGCGTTGCCAACCCTGAGGACTAAGATGGAATGCCTGCTTAGGTTTCAATAAATCTAAATTGCATAATGCCTTATTCTCTAATTTGACGAAATTTTGAATTGCCATGGTCCCTGTAAAACCTTAATATCAAAATGATGGACTTTGACCTAAAAACTTTAATTCCCAAAATACCTAAATATTGAAATGTACATTTCTTTCGAATACCGAGTCATAGATAGGTACGTCAAACTTTCAAAATAACTGAAGCCGAAAACACCGGAATGGCAAAATGTCATAGTCTCAAAATGCCTAAATTCGATTTCACAAGTTCATCGGGGACAATTGAACGTCATGAGGCCTGTTTCACGATACAAGTTACAAATTACAAGCGGAAGTCTCTTTCTAACTCCTTTTACTAGAAAGAGAGTTCCGCTTGTATGACATAATTTTATAATCTTTATACTGGTTACTTCAATTACAAGTGGCCAGTACTTAAGAAAGATAGTATATAGTAGTAGTAGTGTGTTTTGACGACACGCTAGCCTAGTTGGGAGTGACACTGCCTTCGAAGCTAGAGGTTCTGGGTTCAAATCCCGGTAAGGGCAGATATTTGTGTGATGAGCACGAGTATTTGTACCTGAGTCTTGGATGTTTTCTATGTATTTAAGTATATATTTCTCTATATAAGTAAGTTTATCGTTGTCTAGTACCCATAGTACAAGCCTAGAGCTTAGTTTGGGACTAGGTCAATTTGTGTGACATTGTCCTGTGATTATTATTATTATTATTATTATTATTATTATATGCATGAAGGTTAAGTAAACTTTTTCAATTTTAGGTATTTTGGTATTTGGTTGTTTTGAGATAAAGGTGTTGTGAAGTTTGGTCGTTATGAGCCTAAGACATTTAAAAATTCAGCCATATAGAGAATCCGGTGTTATGAGAAAAACAATTAGGTATTCTGGGATTTAGGTATTTTGACACTTAGTTCTTTTGAGATCTAGTATTGGTAAAAGGGTAAACGAAATTAAGTAATGAAACCAACACGAATGCCTCTATGCAAGTCTTTTTACCGGCTGTCTTATCCCCAAACCGGAACACAACAATGCGAACCACTGCTGTTTGGCGGTAGGTTAATGGATAAGATGGTGGTAGCGATCCGGACGGACCCTGCACGGGGTCCTACCACCCGCAACACTACTTTCCCGCTAGATTTATGCGTGTATGGACTATAAGGAAATATGGCGATGTATAAAAATGACCACTTGAATAATTTCGTCCCTGTATAATTCTGACAAAATATAAAAATGTCCACATGTATATTAGACGACATATAAATATGTTGCGACAATAGACTAAAAGAAAATATGACAATGTATAAAAATTCTTAGATAGTAGTCATTTTTATATTACGACTTCATAAGACTTAAACCTTATGAAGTATTGGCTTTCTAATACTCAGACATATGGCTATGGCTTTTTTATACATCGCCATATTTCCTTATAGTCCATACACGCACAAATCATTTTAACCCTTTAGGGGATGAATTTCCAAAAATCCTTTCTTAGCGCACCCCTAGACCTCATAAGGAAGCTACGTGCCAAATTTGGAATCTCTAGCCCAGTGGTTTAGGCTGCGCGTTGATATGTGAGTCAGTTACTTTCTTCTTTTATATATTTAGACTAGCGACCCGCCCTCGCTTCGCTCCGGATTAAAGTATTATACATATAAACCTTCCTCTTCAATCACTCTATCTATTAAAAAAAACGGCATCAAAATCCGTTGCGTAGTTTTAAAGATTTAAGCATACATAGGGATATAGGGACAGAAAAAGCGACTTTGTTTTATACTATGTAGTGATTAGCGAAGTCACACAGATTGACCTAGTCCCAAACTAAGCTCTAGCCTTGTACTATATGTACTAGACAACGATAAACAAACTTATATAGATACACTAGCATTTTCCCGCGACTCCGTCCGAAGTCCTTTATCGCTATTCTCTCAGGAACTATCCATTTTTTCTGGATAAAAACGGCCTTATGTCCTTCTCCGAAACTCGAACTACCTCCATACCAAATTTTATCTAAATCACAATAATTTGCCACTACCGGGAATCGAACACGGCGAGCTTAGAAAAAGCTAATTAAACTGAGAAAAAGAGAAGCGTTCTTAAATTTTATTTAGTACTAGCTTCCGCCCGCGACTTTATAAATAAATCAGTTCCCGAGGGAATAGCGATTTGAAAGGTAGCCTATGTGTTAATCCAAGGTATAAGCTGGTTTCATTCCAAATTTCACTTAGGTAAATAAGTCCAGTAGTTTTTGCGTGAAAGAGTAACAAACACTCATCCATTCATTTTCCTTTTCCATCATTTGACGACACGGTGGCCTAGTTGGGAGTGACCCTGCCTCCGAAACCAGCGGTCCTGGGTTCAAATCCCGGTAAGGGCAGATATTTGTGTGATGAGCGCGAATATTTGTTCAGATATATACAAAGTTACTCTATGATTTGTTCCCGAGTCTTGGATGTTTTCTATGTATTTAAGTATATATTTCTCTATATAAGTATGCTTATCGTTGTCTAGTACCCACAGTACAGGCCTAGAGCTTAGTTTGAGACTAAGTCAATTTGTGTGAGATTGTCCCCTGGTATTTATTTATTTTTTATTTTATATTCATACAAACTTTCGCGTTTATAATATTAATAGGACTAGCTGTTGCCCGCGAACCCATCCGCGTTGAAGTCGTTCATAATAACAGGATACAATTACAAACTACGTAGGTAAGTAAAGCCATCTATCGCACAGCACTAGAATTAAATGGAACTTTAATTAATATTGTAGATGGTGCTAGCCGCACTCGTTCCGGTAGAAAACCCTTGTTTGATTCCGTATCGAAAATGGGTACAGCTGGCGCCATCTGTCGTCAAGTAGCTGAGTTACATTCGCAATCATATCGTTTGAATTCTTAGGGAAATTTTGCCACGTATCGCGCCAGAAAGACATTCTACTTTATTTTTTATTATAGATGGCGCCAGACGTACTCGTTACGGTACAAAATACTTTAATTCCATATCGAAAATTAGTACAGGTTACGCCATCTATCGTCAATTTTATACATCGTCTTACTTGCTGCCTCAAAGTATTAATGAACAGCAAAAAAAAAAATGCAGATACGAGTTCGAGTAAGTTAGAAGACAGTATAGTTTTTGTCGACATGTTAGCCTAGTTGGTAATGAGTCTGCCTAAGAAGCTAGTGGTCCCACGTTCAAATCCCGGTAAGGGCAGTTATTTGTAATGAGCTCGAGAAACCATTCTTGAGTCTTGGGTGTTTTCTAGTTCTAAAGATAATGTATGACTGAGCAAGAATAGAAAGAAAGAAAGAAAGTAATTTTTGCTGGGACTTATTGTATGCTTAGTTATTAGGATCTTGTAAAACCCATAACTGCAATGAATAAATGAATTTTGATGCATTTTGAATTATGAACTATGTATTACTCTAAATTATGTAAGTATGTTTGTTGTTGTCCCCATAGTAGAAGCATAGAGCTACTAGGACAATTCTGCCCTGCTAACATAAAAGCGTATCTCAGACAAAACTTCTGTAGCAAATATAACCTTATTACTAACAGTATAGGATTGAATATGCTTTGGCCATTAAATCTGAGATACTGCTTTATTGCTTAGGAGGGCAAAATTTGTGTGATATTGTCGCTGGATATTTTTTATTTATTTATTTACCTGATAATGTGCCCTGGTCCCCAGGAAGAATACTGCACCGGAATTTCCCGCATTCATCATCACTGAAACAAAAAATAAGAATCTTTTAGAGTTGTTGGTAATTCTGTAGCTCTGCCTACCCCACTCTGGGAGTGAAGGCTTTGTGTGTATGTATGTAAGAACTATAAAAGTATGAGGGGTTTATTAGCTCATGTTGGGCCAGTCTAATTGCAAAGATGTTGAGTTAAACCCAGGTAATTTAAGGTTTAAATATGGCATGGGGAAGGCACACGAGCACACAGGCCACCACTGGTAAATAAACTCTGAAGAGCATAGACATTTTGCACTCTGAAGACTACAGATGTGTTACCAAACTTTAAGACATATTGACTATGATGGGATGCCACTACGAGTCATTTTCCTAGATGTCGAGCCTTCTTTTTTATTTGGAATTATAATAAAACAATTGCAACAAAAAAAAAGTTAATTATGGTATGTTCGCTATAACAAACATAGAATAAGAACCTGTCTCGAAAATTTCTATATGAATGATCAATAAATTAAAAAAGGAAAGAGCATAGAGTCCAGTTCTCACTAAAACTAGCCGTACACACCAAGGTGTTGACAACTCGTGTTAACTGTTCTCCAACTGGCCACTATGGTCGTAGATTATGTATGCAACAGTGTGCAACAGCAACATTGAATGAACTTGATATTTTAGCTTATAGAACTGTCTCTTTTTGGCACACTGAATTCCAATAAGACTGTGCATATCAGCTATCTGTATGTTGCCTTTTATTTTATCACTTCTTCTATGCCTGTAGTTCTTATTTTATGTGTTAAAGAGTGGGAGCTATGACAATCCCAGCACTCCTTAAGTCAAGTCTATTGTCTATTTGTTCCTGAGTCTGAGAGATAAGTAAGTTTATTGTTGTCTAGTACCCATAGTACAAGCCTAGAGCTTAGTTTGGGACTAGATCAATTTGTGTGACATTGTCCTGTGGTTTATTTATTTATTTAGTTAGAGATTATATAATAATTAGACCCCGCTATCGGAGGTGCAAATTTGTAGCTGTCAAGTTCTTAGGGATGAGTAAAAATATTTATGATGTCGATATTGATATTCTTACTTTTTCTGTACAACTAGTTTTATATGTAGATACCTATACCATTTTTAGACTACAATTTAACAAGTTTTTTTTTGGGATCCGTGAAAAAAAGAATAGATAGGACATTGGGTTTATTGTTAAATATATCATGACTGCACTAGATTACATCAATATCCCTTTTGGTGGACATAAAGGAGAGATTTATTGATTATTTAAAATTTAAATCATTTATTTATTATTTATTTATTTAATTATTTATTGAACAAGAACGGTTTACACCAATTACACTTGCCAACATACTTGTAGTGGACTTTTATAGTTATACCATGCACTTATCATTATAAAACAGTCGCCCACATTCACACACACTCTAAAGAATGAATGGTTCATGCTATGAAGATAACGATAATTTGTTAGTAATGATGAAAGATTAAAGATTTTTATTTATAGTAATGAAAAATATTTCACACATTCATTTTGTAATTAAATAAACAAGTTTAATTTTAGTCCTACCTAGACCCTCATTACGGTAAAGAAAAAATACGACATATAGCTATTTCATTTATTTTACATACATACATACATAACATCACGCCTTCATTCCCAGAGCGGGGTAAGCAGAGCTACAGAAATACCAACAACTCTAAAAAGACTGCTTGATAATTCTGTATCTACATTTTGCACAAAGAGGCTAAGATGTGTACCAGTGTATTAGTAACAGGTTCATTCATTGTCTGTGCTATTGTTTGATATAGAGCTTTTACAATACCTTGTTGATTTTCTATCAGTAAGTGTATATCGTTTATTTACCGTTAACTTGTCATCCGTTTAGAGTTCATGGACACAAAATATAGCAAACCTACTAATATATATTTTGCAATAAGCAAGCACGTTGACAAAAAACCAATATAACCAAAATTCAAGCAAGCATCCAAATAAATTGATGTATTATATAATTATAAATAAAATACCTTAAGCACTTTTACTTCGTTGTCTAAATATATCCTTTTATTTACGAGTTACGTAATATATTAACTTATTTTTGTTGTTCAGATCTTTTTCGGGGTTTGTTGACAGGCCGTCGCAATGACGTTTTCAAACTGCGCGCGCATATTCAGTGCTGCCATGAATGGGGCTAGTAGTTATAACTGTGGGGAAATTACTATAGGGTAATTATTAAATTCGTCAGTAATATAATTTTATAGACGTTATTCGGAAACCAGATTTTTTTCGCACCGACATGGTTATTTTTATAAGAAAGAAATGTCAGGACCTAGCAGCGTTACTACGATTTTTTGTTTTATTTGATAAGGATTTATTGTTTGATGAAGTAATAATGTATGACTATCCATAATGTTTTCAGATTTTACTATCAGTCAGGAATCAGTAAACAATTTTGTGCTAAGGTATAGGTGTAGAAGGAATTTAACAAAAACCTCACCAAATTGCTAGGTACTTAACACAAAATAAAATGTTTGTTGTTACAGGCGCAATAAAATGACCCTTCTTTCCCTTAAACTAAATCTAGAAAATATTTACTTGCTTTCCTTTAAGGTTTTTTTTTTCTTGTCCAGTCTTTAAAGTTTAAACGAAGATATCACATCATAGCTACGCTATCACACCTCCATAGACCAATCATTGATATTTAACCTCCAACTCTTGATTCATTATGAAATATATATAACGATATTTTTCCTTCCCCGTAAGAGATTTTCCTAAAACGGGTAATGTAGGTACTTAAATCAAAGAAGTCAAATTGTACATGGAGAATGCTGGGGTTTGAAACTTTGAACTCAGTACCTTAGATCACAAAACATTGTAATTATAATAAAAAATATAAAATTAAACCAAAAAGCACATTTTGAAGCGTAAAATACTTAATAGTGACTATCGTCTTCATGAAAATATGACGGAGTGCCAACACTGCCAACTTACATCGCCAACTATATTAATTAATAAATATAAAATGTAAGCAATATTTTTTATATTGTCTACCATTATAATTGTAGCATAGTAAAATATTTTAGGTCATAAAGTAGTTTTTGATATAGCTGTATTTTTTTCAGTATTTATAAAAAACAATCTTTAACTGATTTAGCCTCAGAATTTCCAAGATATCTAACGTGTAGGCGTTAGATATCTTGGAAATTCTGAGGAGTTAACGGTTTAAGCGAAATAAAATTATGACTTTCAATAATCAATTGCCAACAAAAATTATGGATGGCAAGGGGATCCCTAAAAAACGTTTTTACGTAACTAAGACAGAAGCAATGCAAAAAACCACAAAAAGGAGTCAAATCTACCACACCGGTGCTGTAAGCAGTCATTCTCAAGTTCAAGCATTCGTCATTCTAGAGCGTCGCGGGTATCCAAATAGGTACAGTCTAGCAATTTCTTCTAGTCGACAGAATGGCAAATGTTGAAGTTATGCAACATGAGACAGGGTCTGAATTTGGGTGTGTGTGCACTTGAGTGGAGAGGCTGCACAGGACCGCTTTACCGTGAGGTACCGGACTCCTCGATTGCTTAAGTCGTTGCTGTCTTATATACGAAGCGGGCTACAAAACTTCGATAGCGCGATGTAGAACATTAGGGTTAGGTAAAGAGATAGAGAGAGCCTGAAAATATACTTATTTTTTTTACTATTATATTTTTATTGTTTAAAATAAATTCTATACAGTTTACAGAAGCCAGCTAGCCTCACAGACCAGGGAGTCCATTCGTTAAGTTATGGTTAGCATTTTGAAGTGGAAAAAGTATCAAATTCAAATCATCATATCAGCCAAAAGAGCACTAGTGATTCCTTTTTTATTTTATTCAGTAGTTTTATAATAAAGACGGATGGTGAAATACTCGGAAGGGAAATACAGGGGAAAGGAGACGGACATTCCCATAAAGAATATGCTTACAATGTAAAGCGGTCTAATGTCAAACAACTTTTTGGTTTCGGGTGACACTTAACAATTTACACAGTGAATATGGCTAACAATTTAACTATAACTCTTAATCGTACTTCAAATAAGAAAATAACGTTGTATCTGCTTCACGATACTCTGTACGTCTGTGGAGGGGTAGGAATCAGGTTTCTCCAAGCAGTTAAGGGGATTATTGTCTGCAACTCTACTGGTTATAACTGTACTGCTAATTCTACTTTAGTGTTTATGACCTTGCTGCCCGTGTTGCTTAGTAATGCATAAAAACTGCATATTGTTTTATTTAACCTGATTTTGCGTTGTTTAACAAACGTTTTTAGCGGACGGAAATTCTATAGCATTCTAATTTAGCATAGTGTGCCCAACAAGTGTAACTTTATTGTCCGCGAACGTGTTAAAATTTAAAAGAGCGTTCCTAATTGGATTAAACAATGGTGAAAATAAAATAAAAATCATAAATTTATAAGTATTTTGTTTTTACACCATACCGGCATAAGGTTATATAGGAAATTTGATCTTATTATACAATGTTGAAATGCAACATAATAGGAACAGTAAACGTTGCTGCAAACTTGGTGCAGTTGTTTTGTAAGTACCTTGCTACACAAATCAGTTTGCCTGCCCAAGAGGTTAATTAGATAGGTATTTAGGCCTTTTTTAAGCTGAATAATCGTGACTTTGTTTATTCGAACTATTAACTAACTAATAAACCAGTGGCACCAGTCGCCTACGACATCATGGATTTGGACTAAAAATAATAACAGATAACATTGGCAAATATTCGTGTGATGAGTGCAAGTATTTGTCTCTGAGTCTTGGAGGTTTTCTATGTATTTAATTAACTACTTCTTTATACCCATAGTACAAGCCTAATGCTTAGTTTGGGATTAGGTCAGTTTGTTGTTGCCTAATATTTATTTATAATAATTATTATTCGACGCCACTAGTTGTGATTCGCCTTAACTATTAGCGGTTGTTTAGAGAGTCATCCATGCGTGCCTGTAACGCAAGAGTTATGCTCTTCTTCGCAGAGTCGGTAAAGACCCGACTGCACAAAGCAAAAGGAGGGGAATGAGTTTAACAACTGTGTTCCTAAGTTTTGATTTATAACTTAAGTCGTAGATGATTTTAGTAGGTAAACACTTTAATCGCCTGTATCTCAAGAACCAATGATGTCTACTTAGTCGTGATAGTTTTCCTTTAAAATTGGTTATATGCTCTTTTATTTAAGTGTTTTTTTTCTGATTTTTAGTATTTGCAGTTTTGGCTGTAGGGGGGGACGACACACACTTGAGTCTAACAAATTCATAAACGGATTACTTAATTAAAAAACTGTTTGTACAAACCCATAATATTTTTGAAATACCTATCGAACGACACCCTACAATATAGGGTAGACGAGAAAAAAAATTACATCCCCACGTTACGTGTAAGAGAGGAGAGGTGCACTAAAAAAAAAAATATATATTGTACCACTTTCTTGACGTGACTAATATGCATTTAAATGGAGAAGGTGAACACAAACACTTTGGGCTACCCGATGGTAAGTGAGGGTTTAAATTCTCAAGAATACAATTTTAAGACCCAATCCTAAGGCGGTAAATGTGCTGCCAACTCTAAGGACCAAGGTAGAATACCTCTATACCTTTAATTTTTTCCGTTTGTTTTTTATTTACCACCACTTGTATAATATAATAACCGAAATTTAAAACTAACCCCTGATATATTTTATTACTTCGCGTTCGAGCTGGAAATTACCTCGACAACGACTCGGTCAATGCTTGCTTAGTAGAGGTAATCTAACGAAACTGTTCGGACTTATCAAACGTTCATCATCTTATGTGCTATGCACCGTATGCACACTTACGCTATTTCAACAGATTTTTTTTTAATTTTATTTTTATTGAAACAAATTACAAATTGTAGCAAACAACTTGGTGTGACGCCTCTCACGTTCTTTTTTCTCTTAATATTAAAGAAAGCCAAATGGTTATGGGCCCAATGCTATGTACTGGGTTTGTACATAATGAACATCAACATTCACCTGTTGCTGTTGCTCCACTTGAATCTAGGCTGAGGAAGTACTGGCTTGACTCTTGTTTCTGACTTATGCCTTACGACTGTATGTCCTTTGTTCTTTTATTATATTAATTTATTTATTTATCCTATTTATTACATGTATATGTTTATACGTATTAGATAACTGTTTTTATCTTTATCTTCTGTCTCTTTAATTTTTGTACGTTTAGCCATCCGCTGTTTAATTTCTCTATCAATCACTCAAAGGTTAACTGGAAGAGCTCCCTTAAAGGGGTAAGTTCGCCTTTGTACATACCTTTTGTTTCTGTTTCGTTTTTTAATTTGTTGTATTTTGTTTGTGCAATAAAGAGTTTATATACATATACATTCATTATAAATATACAGGTTAAAATTTCAGACTATATATAATTACTGAACATACATTAGGGGTCAAATTGTTTGGTCTTGGTGTCCTCCATGCCCCATTAAATTTACTCTGGACTTTTAGGGAACATCATAGTTCAATTTGCTATAAATCTATAAGGGATTTTGATTCCTTCAAATGTACTTTAAGTTATCTAATAAATATTAGGTAAATACTAACTTCGTCACATGTAGCACTTTAATTCCCTTCCCGTTAGAAACACAGTAAGTAGTTAATCAATAGCATGACACAAAAAACATACTATAATTTCAGGTATAATAGTAAGTACTTACAAATCAAATTAATTTCTAGGGTGCGTATAATTTCTCCTTAGGGCTGGCTAAACACTACAATGGCATACTGAGAGTATGTTTACATCGTATAAATGTATCAATACTTATTTTTTAAAGAATACAATTCAATACCAGTATAACACATAAACAAACTTATTTGTATAGACACTATCAACTACGCTAACCATATCATCGAAATGAATGGAAAGCGAGAAAGCAGTATAATATGATTTCAAAACTCGTATAATGCAACAGTGGTCAATTTCTAGCATTTTTTATTACCATTGCAATCTAGGAAATCACAAAAACTCTGTACATCTATTCTAATACTTTAATAAATGCAATAAAGTCGAAATTTAGTCTATGACTATAATATGTAGCCGTCATCTGCTTTGCAGTCTCAAATCGATATTGAGTTATTTGTAGACAGCATCGATTCCTTTTACGTAGACTGGTGTGACGTAGCCGACACGTAGGGCAACGTTAACGGTATGCAATAGTAATGGCTGGCAGCTGGCAGCAACTGCATGCCATAACGTAATAACGATGCATTCTGTTAGTTTTACTTGGGAGTTTGTTTAAGGAATAATAAATTAGGTTGAGGAGGTTTTCAATAATTCACATCTATTGGTTTTGTAAGTATAGGACATCTAATATAAAACCAATTGATTATTATGATACAGATTAGTAATGTTGCTTAGTTTGTGGGAGATGCCAAAATTTGGCTTAGCGAGGCAATAGCTCTATATTGCCTCGCTTTTAAATTGATGTAGAGCTCAAAACTCTACTTTAAAGCTATTAAACCAACGAAAACAGTGGTTAAAAATCAATCTTTTGAAAGCTCATATTTTGAAGTTGCTCATCTTTGCTCACTGGCCGCCACGCCGTAACCCACATTACCTCACGGCTACGTCACGCTAACGAACCAATCAGAACCCCGGGTCTGCATCGCGCTAACGAAGTTTTTAAACTTCTCGGTATAAATACAAATCGCGATTTCCTTGCAGTGGGGAGTCCGTTGCTACACGGGAAGCTGGTCGCGGTGGGGGGCCGGTTTAAACCTCCGCCATCTGAATATAGTGTCTCGAAAGACTCGCTGTATCTAGGTTTAATTAATATAAAATGGATAAAAAAATAATGTCAGACAAACAGCAAAACAATTGGGACTTGTCCCACACTCACCGTTAGTAGCGTATTTGACTCTCTTTTTGTGTGCTTATATTTTGTATAGTTCCACGAAACTAAAATTATCAATTTTATCGCAATTTTTTTATTTCTATTGACCATGCAACGATATAACGATATATTTAGTATTAAATAAATAAATTAATTAAATTATATATTTACCAAGAACACTCTAGTAGAGCCAAAATGTAAGTCCGTTTAAGACCGCCTATTATAAAAAAAAAAAACAATTTTACCTACACGTGCAATTTAATTACTATTTTAAAGACTGTAAAAACTTAGTATCAGTTGTATAAATAGCACAAAAATTTACATCTTTTTTAATAAAAGAGGAAGTCAAACTAGCTACTGCGGTGTGGCTGAGACTGAGTCTCTCTTTATCATTTTCTTGACATATTTGACATTATTTTACCATATATGAATTGCTTAGATTAGCTTCATCTACATGTTGACGTGGATTTACACCGGTTCCACGCCAGCACCGGCTTACCGAGTAGCTACGGACCTCCCAAAGCCATTTTCTCAAACCTGTCTTATATAGTAATCAACTCTCAAAACTTCGATAGCGCGATGTAGGACACGAAATTAATCTTTTTTTTTCGACTAAACAAAAGCCCAAGTTAATGTGGAAGCTCTATTATTTAGTTAATTAAAGGAAATTGATCGTTTTTTATACCTTAACTTTTAGTTTGGAAGCGTATAAACAACAATAATTGTATTTATTTTATTCCGATGTTTGCCATGGCATTTTGTGTAAGTGCGAGCGTGATAGAGCAACCGGCGTTGAGATCCAACTCCCACAGCCAATCACAAGCCGAGGGTGACAAATCGTAAGTATTGATTTACTTAACGCAGAACTCAACTTTAGGTGGGTGATCCCGAAATAGATACAACATATCGAATGAGAACACGTAAAACTGTAGAGATCCCTCGCTTAAATAGCTGTGGTCCGAATGTTCTCATAAATTTTTAGAATAAATCTACATATAGCAAAAAACTTACTTATATCATTACTACATGCTATGTTCTCATATTTTCAGTACGCTAGTATAGGATTAAACTCACCTTGAAGTTAAGCATAAAAAATAGGGAATTTATGACATTAAATGTAGCAAACTGTATTGATATATATTGGAATTTACATAATTAATTTAATTCAAAACAAAACTCTTGTTTGTTTAGTATAATATGTAATATTAAAAAATATAACAATTTTATTTCAATAGTAATTTCAAAAGAGACGAGAATACGTAGTTAAAATAACTTGATATGTTAATTCTACACTTTAGAATTACATTGATAAAATATATCTGTTAAACAATGTCGTACAGTGAAAGTGAAAATACGGTGAGGTGAGATTACTTAGCTCGTAGTATCCCCGATGACTCAGTGTAATGGCTTATACGTTTAAGTAGACGCTATGTTCAATTGAAAACAAGAGTTTCTAGGGAAATGAGCTCTATAACAATGAGTTTAGGTTGAGATTCAAGAAAAAAAAATCGACAAATTATGGTGCATTAAGCGTGTAAAAGTCACATTTATTTATTTTTAATTTTATTTATTATTATATGAATTTATTTACTTAGTATTTTAAAGTATTGATTAATATGAGAACGTTATTTAAAAAAATCTGTCACAATTACTTTAAAATAATGGGAATATAATTTTTTTTACTGGCAATTCTGCACTATGGTCTACAAATCGTTGCACATAAACGACGCCATTAACAAGCAATCTTTTCATGGTAAATTCTATGTGACATAGAATTTACCATGAAAAGATTGCTTGTTAATGGCGTCGTTTTACTCGTGTTTCTATTGAAATAATAACCGTGAAGTGTCCATGTAAACTAAAACATTATAGTTAACCGTGTACGACTTCGGATTACTTATCAACAAATCAATTGTTGCCATCAAAAGTAAGTATAGATTGTTGCAATAATAATAAAATTAAAAACATCTGTCGTGTAGAAACACCGATTTCATTGGTGTTGCAAGATTTTTTTCGAAATCTTTTGACATTTCCATTTTCATATCAAATTTACAATTAACAACGTAAACTTTTGTAGTTTACCTAAATCAACAATACAAGTGCTAATTGTTGGTAAAAGTTATTCAGGCTCTGGGTATCTCATTCGTCAATTTTCAACATAACCATAATGTCGCCGTATATATTTACTTTCTTACCTAGTTAACTTAAATTCTTACATACGTGTAAATTAATATTATATTATTATACTTCAATAATACTGCAATTATTACTGAATCAAAACTGCAAGTAAAAGTTGCAATTTTTGTGCAATTAGTTTATATTCATGCTTCGAGGGCGGGATGATAAGAAACTAGCCTACACAATTTAAAAAGATTTAATTTAAAAATATACGACCTCTTTTTTTATTTGGGGTTTCTGGCTGTCTGTGTTCTAAATTTGAATTCGAAAGCGTCCATATTTTTTATTTACTGTCATTTGAAAAAATGTTTTGGACTATTTTTCCAAAATGTATAAAATTCAACAGAGCTGTGATAAAGTTTCTTCACAAGAAATTTATGAAAACGGCGGATATTCATGAGGACTTAAAAAGTGATTTGGTTGTATGTGCTCTCTCTAATGTATGTATGTATGTATGTAAACACTTTATTGTACAAAAGAAAAACCAAAACAATACAATGAATTAAAATAAAAAGATGTACAAAGGCGAACTTATCCCTTCCCTTCTTATCCTACGGTTAAGGACGTCACGATTTTGGATATGGTCTCCAATGTGCATGATATGGTTTTGGTAGATCAACGGTTGAAGCTATCCAAGACAGCTGATAATACAGGTATTTCAAAAGAATGGGTACTTCATATATTTAGTATTATTCAATATGAAAAAGCTGTCTGCCAGTTGGGTGCTGCAATTACTTACACTCGATCAATAAAGAGTCCAAATGCAAAACTCAACATTGCTTGGATGGTTTTCAAAGAAATAAATCAGATTTCTTACGACAAATTGTAACAACAGATGAAACTTGGGTTCACCACTATACACCAAAATCCAAAATGCAATCAAAACAGTGGACAGAATCCAGGTGATATGTGCATCCTTCCATGTATCACATACGGATGCCAAACTTGGGCACTGATGGATAAACTCCTACAAAAATTAAAAGTATGCCAACATAATATGGAACAAAGTATGCTATACATAAAAAAGAAAGACGGGGAGAAGCTAAGTACCATAAGAAAGAGGACTAAGGTTAACCCCTTGTACACTTAGGCACGGATCCGTGCTCAAAATTTTATATTTTTGTTTAATTTTATTTTTATGGACTATATTGTAATCAGAAGAGACTAGAAGTTGGTTCTTTTTTGACCTCCCGCATACGAGGGGTTAAGGATATATCCGCAGCAGTAAAAACTCTGAAATGGAAATGGGCAGGCCACATGGCAAGAGATCCCAGAAACAAATGGACCAAAGAGGTGGCAGAATGGTACCCAAGAGATGGAAACGGAGAAGACCAGGCAGATGATTTCAGGAAACAATCAGGGAAAAAACTGGATTGGAAAGGCACAGGACAGAGATATTTGGAGAAGGCTGGACAAGGCCTATGCTGACAAGGCAGACTGATAGAAAATAATAATAAAAATGAAAACTATATTTAATATTTAATTGAACTAAAACTAATCATGTACATGAGTACCTAATATTTTTTTTATAATATATATCAGTCAATAAAGGCTATTCTATTCTATTGTATAAAAGTGTTGGAGTGAAGGTGGACCAAGTGCGTAGCGCTTAATGGAGATAATGTAGAAAAATAATAATAAAATTATCCTAACTGTAGTATTAGACCGCCTGTTGTTTACCTGGGTCTTCTAAATTGTGCAAATTCTGTGTAATGTTTTTGTTTGGTGGACAATAAAGTGTTTTGTATTGTATTGTATTGTGTATTTCATTGTTAAGCTGGGTACGAATCTGAGCGGCTCAGCCTGAGGCATGCTCGCCCTGCGCGGCGAGCTGCTCGCGAGCCAAATTGTTGCACATAAACATGCGCGGGGCGATTTAGTACACATTGGTCAGATTCCTTTTTCGTGAGAATAAATTATGGCCCGTTTTTTTTCGGACGAAAACGGAATTACTTTTTGGACACAAAAAACTTTGGTTAATTTTTATAATTTATTTATTTGTTACATTATATTATTTAATATTAGGCAGTGTCGACGCCAGCCAGTATTTCTGGATGGTTTGGCCCTCCGGGCCTGCTGCAAAACTAACATAACCTAAACCTACCTACGTATTCTATGGTCATCCGCGTATCAGGTAATATGTGTTTATTCTGACGATAGCGGAATCTGCTCGAAAGTCCGTTTTCGTCCGAAAAAAAACAGGCTATAATTTATTCTGACGAAAAAGGAATCTGACGAATGTGTACTAGACCTTCCTGACTCGTCGTGTTCCCGTTTCGTCGGAATTATTTATATAAAATCATTACAAATAATGGACCATTATTTATCCGCCTTCCCGAAGAGCAGTTCTACATAAACACTGGCAACTTTATCACATTTGTACGCTCCTCGCCCACAGACTAGTTAAAACTTGTCGTTCTGCTCGCGGCACGCTCGGATACACGTCCAAATTACGCGAGGCACGCATACCGAGGCGCCTTTGAGCACAGTCAAAAGACCGACTCTCGAAGGCTCGCCGCCGCGCGCCGCTCGGCCGCTGCTCGCGCACAGCGCGTGAGCGCGTACGAATTTGAGCAAAATAGGTGAGCCGTGCGTGCCTCAACCCAAGGCTGCTCTAATTCGTACCCGCCTTTAGGCTAGTTACTTATCGACCTGCCCTCGTAACTGCCCTATAGGTCTGCTTGCAATTGGTATACATATTTTTTATAAAACGATGTCTGACAGCACTAATTGTGTAATTAGTCCGATCTAGGTCTAATATATTTAATTTTATTTTGGCTCTTAATTTATAAGGACTGGTAGATCGTTTTCTTATAATCATTACCAGCGCCCAGGGCGAGATTTCTAAGCCGCCCCTCAATTGCGATTCAAACCCATACGAAAAAAAGGAACAGATAGAATGACATAACCAGCCGCCGGCCCCCTTAATATCTGGCGCCCTGGGCGGTCGCCCAACCGCGCCCTATCCTAACGCTGCTACTGCCTCTATTCTACTGCGTTATAACGATATCGCATTTAACGTGTTTTGGAAACTTTATGTCAAGGTCTCCATTATTGTAAATGACATAAGAGTTATCAAAACGTTGACAATACGGAAACACGTCAAAGACGATATCGTTATTAGGTACCGTGTAGAATCCCAGCCCTGTAGGGTATTCTCCAAACGCGTTTTTACCATTCAATAATTTTACCATACGCATGTATTCTTCTTCCCTTTCGTTTTTCATTTTTTTCCCTTTCAAAAATTTACCCACGCATTTATAATGGTTTACAATTTCATGAGTCAACGGAGCTTCTATTTCTGGGTGATTTGGAACTTTAAAAGTAGGTATTGCAATCAGACCAGGGGTTTTTATCTATTTAATAGTTAAATTTATGTACTTTTCCAGGCCTACACAATCATGTCGGATGAAGAGGAAGTGGTCACGGAGACCCAGGTTCTCACAGCAGAATTCAAAGATGGTAAATATTTACTATAACGATTTTTAGGGTTCCGTAGTCAAACTAGGAACCCTTATAGTTTCGCCATGTTCGTCCGTCCGTCCGCAGCCTTGCTCGGAGACTCTTAGTGCTAGAAAGCTGTCATTTGGCATGAATATACAAATTAGTCACCCTAACAGAGTGGTAAAATAAAATCTTGTTTTTTTTTTTTACTGTACCTCCCATAAACAACTTGGGGATGTATTTTTTTTGTCTCGTCTACCCTATAGTGTTGGGTGTTGTTGGATAGGGTAAATTTTTCGTTTAAGTGATCCCTTTGTGAAATATTAAGCTTTAAAGCGCAAATTTTTGTTAGAGTCAATTGTCTCCCCCCCCACTACAGCCAAAGCTACGAATACTAAAAATCTGAACAAAAATCTTAAATGTAAGAGCATATAACGAATTTTAAAGGAAAACTATCACGAATAAGTAGATATCATTGGTTCTTGAGATACAGGCGATTAAAGTGTTTATACCTACTAAAATCTCCTAAGACGGCACCAATTGACGTTAAATAGAAAATTAGTTATTACTTATTAATTTTTATGTTTGTAGCACTTAACGGCTTCGGAACCCTACACTGAGCATGGTCCGACATGCTCTTGCCCGGTTTTTAATGTATAAAGAACACAGTTGACTTAATTTTTGGATAAATAAATTTCAATTATACGTTATCTTTTCAGGTCAGCTGGAAATTGTTGAGGTGATGCCTTTTGATAATAATGAGGTAAATACGGTGGTGGCCATGTAATTAGAACACCGCTCCTTACATTACTTATCTGCTGTGGGGTTTTAGCACACTTTTAGCTGACGAAATGACTAGACCTTTAACATGGTGATGGGATGCCGCTTGAATATTTAATTTTGTCTTAACTTACAAGTATTCATCAAATGTGCATTATCTATACTAATATTATAAAGAGGTAAAGTTTGTGAGGTGGTAGGGGGTAATCTCTGGATCTACTGAACCGATTTTGATGAAATTTGGAATATAGTTTTTTTTTAATAACTAAGCAATGAAATACATTTGTGTATAAATGTGCCACTATTGGAAACCCCGGGGGTGTTTTTAATAGTTGGCGAGATCGCGCTGCTCGAGCTACTTTTACATTATTTAAAAATAATTATTACATTGTGGGTAATACAACTATTACTAGATAAAACTGTTAATTAATAACTTGAGGTCTATACAAACTTGCACATGCATAACATCACGTCTTCATTCCCAGAGTGACAACAACAACTCTAAACTTGTTGATAATTCTGTAACCACATTTTGCACAATCAGGCTAAGATGTATTAGTGACAGGTTGCAAGCCCATCGCCTAACAGTACTAGTTACAAGCCCTTATTTCTTTAGTCGCCTCTTACGACATCCACGGGAAGACATGGAGTGGCACTATTCTAACCCGGCAACCACACGGGTTAAAAAACTTAAGTATTTTTTTTTTATATTGTTGCAATATTTAGCTCAACTAAGTCCGTACAAATTACCTTCACTCTTCATAAAGGTGACTGCTTTTGTATCCATCAATGGTCTAACTCAGTAAAATACCTGGGACTACACTTGGACAGAAGACTGACCTGGGCAAAGTACATAAAAACAAAACGACCTTAAGCTAACTTACAATTCAAAGGCATGTACTGTTTAATAGGTCGTCAATAGCCACTGTCTTTAAACAACAAATTACGTACACATAACAGCACGCCTTGAGAGCGGGGTAGCCAGAGCTACAGAAATACCAACAACTCTAAAAAGAATTGTTGATAATTCTGTAACCACATTTTGCACCGTCAGGCTAAGATGTTTACCAGTGTATTAGTGACAGGTTGCAAGCCCATCGCCACCCGGCAACCACACGGGTTAAAAAACTTGAGTATTTTTTTTTATATTGTTGCAAAACCTAGCTCAACCAAGGCCGTACAAATTACCTTCACTCTTCATAAAGATGACTGTGCTCCTGTATCCATCTTGAGTCTCATCACTTGAGTCGAGCAAAAACTGTTTCCACAAACCCGTAGTATTTTTGAAAGACCTATCCAACGACACCCCACACTATAGGGTTGACGAGAAAAAAAAAACATCCCCACGTTACGTGAAGTGGAGGTATCCTAAATATTTTTTTTACTTTTTATTGTAGGTACCACTTTGATGGCGGCGTGACTAAAATGCATATTCATGCCAAATTACAGCTTTCTAGTACAAAGACTCAACAGATATATAGTGTACCGTAAGGATCGCAACTGCTCAAGGAGCACTAAAAAAGACGGAGGAGGAGTTATGGTAGCGGTATCTCGTAGAATTCCCTCGTGGAGACTTGAAAGTTTTGAATCAGATGTCGAGAGCTTATGGATAACGTTGCAGCTACTGGTTAATAATCGTGTGAAGAAAGTAACTATTTGCGTGGTCTACTTGCCTCCTCCAGTAAAGCTAGACTTATTATCACGATTCTTAACTAACGTGGATGCAGCGATGGCCCATACTGACGATTTAATTCTGGTAGGAGATTTGAATCTTGGATTCATTCATTGGAATGTTCAAAGGGACTGCAGGATATTGATTCCTTCAAATTACAGTAACTCCCTAGGTTATTTACTTACTGATTTCATGTCTACCAACAATTTACATCAATCAAATGCAATTTGCAATAGGGATGGTCGATATTTAGATTTGGTAATTTCTAATGTTCACGACATTAAAGTGTCAGCACAGCCTGACACGCTAAGCAAATGCTACCAGAATCATCCCAATTTGTATATTGAGATTTCATATCCTAACATATCCTTTTTGAAGCCTAAATTTAACGCACAGCATAATTTTTTCAAGGCTGATTATAACAATATAATAAGCGAGCTAAAAAATATTAATTGGCAAGACAAATTCTTGGGTTTGACGTGTGTTGACGACATGGTAAAGGAATTTTACAGAGTACTAAACAGCGTTATTGACAGATTCGTGCCGAAGCGTAGCACCCGAAAATTCAAACACCCACCTTGGTTTAGCCGTTCATTAATTAATCTTCTCTCGGAAAAAAAGAGGATCCACAGGAGGTTTCGTAAATTTGGAAATCCTCGCGATGAATACGAATTCAAATTACTTCGTAGTCGTTGTCATAAACTTTATGACAAGTGTTATAACTACTATAAGAAAACTATTGAATCAAATATAAGAGATGATCCAAAGGCGTTCTGGAGCTTTATTAAAAACAAAAGAGGTGGGCACTGTGCCATACCAGCAAGGATGAACTTAAACAATACAGTAGCGCAATCCGGGTCAGATATTGCTAATATGTTTGCTACACATTTTTCCTCTATCTATGATTCGTCAGTAGCCCAACCAGGTTATGTAGTTTCTGATACCTCCCAGGGTATCACATCATTGAATAAGGTATACTTTACTGAATCAGAAATACTAAGCTCTATTAAAAATCTAGACCATTCTAAGGGAACTGGTCCAGACCTCATCCCTCCCATATTTGTGAAACGTTGCGGGTCTGTGTTAACCTTACCTCTTTCTCTTTTGTTCAACCGCTCGCTTCTAGATGGCTGCTTTCCCAGTGATTGGAAAAAATCACGAATTGTCCCTATCTTTAAAAAAGGAAATCAAGATAACGTTCAAAACTATCGCCCAGTGTCAATATTGTCATGCGTTTCTAAATTGTTTGAGTCTCTTCTCTACCCAGTATTGACAAGACTGGTTGACGGTCGCCTCACAGATCATCAGCACGGCTTTCGAGCTGGACGTTCAGTACAGACTAACCTTGTACCTTTCGTATCAGACTTGTGCCAGCTAGTCGACAAGGGTTTGGTGGTAGACGCCGTGTACACTGATTTCAGTAGTGCATTTGATAAGGTCAATCACTATATCCTAATTCAAAAACTGCATCACTTCGGGGTTGGTGGCTGTTTGCTCAAGTGGTTCGAGACATATTTAAATAAGAGACCTCAAAATGTTGTGATCAATGGTTATACATCTGATACTTTTTACCCTGGATCCGGGGTTCCGCAAGGATCCCACCTTGGGCCAGTACTGTTCGCGATTTTTATAAACGATATCACTGATCATATAAAGCACTGCAAATATTTACTGTATGCAGACGACCTAAAATTATATAAGCCTTTAATTAATAACATAGACACAACCCTCATACAAACAGATCTGAACAGCATCGTGTCCTGGTGTAGAGTGAACCGCATGTCTCTCAATGCAAGCAAGTGTTTTTTTATTAAATTTGGCAGGAAGAAAAAGCCGCTTGTTACTAGGTATGAGATTGGAGGTGTGCATCTGCTGGAAGTCGATAATATACGAGATCTTGGAGTCACACTTGACAGTAGACTAACATTTCATTCTCATTTCGATGCTATAGTCAAAAAGGCTGCCCAGATGCTTGGTTTTATAAAAAGAAATAGTAACGATTTTGAATTGGTTCAAACAAAAATAATTCTGTATAATTCTCTGGTACGCAGCCACTTAGAAACCGCCTCTGTGGTATGGAACCCTTACTATAGTGTCCACTCACAGCGATTAGAAAGCATACAGAGAGCCTTTACCAGATATCTCGCGTTCGGTACCAGCGGATATTCCCATCGAAATATGTACAACTCTCGTCTTACTAAGTTTAAAATGGTTAGCCTCTATGATCGGCGACGAATGTTGGATCTATGTTTTCTGCATAAAGTGATCAATGGGCAGGTGAAATGCAGAAATATACTAGAAAGAGTTTCCTTGTTCACACCTAGTAACTATCCCAGGCGACCTATACCTAAACCGTTTTCCGTTCCCTTAACTAGAACTAACATCGGATCGCAGTCGCCAATGGTACGAATTTGTAAACATTACAATGCTGCTGTAAACAAAAATGACTCGATAGATATCTACCATGACCGGCTCATTCCATTCAAATTCAAAATCATCTGTCTTGTTAGTTAGTTACTTATTGTTACTTACTTTCATTAATTACTTTTTATTTTTTGTTGTTGCTTTTATAGTTGTAATAGAAATAAAGTTACACCTAAGTACGTTTAATAGATAAGTAGATTAGTTTCACACAGATGCTCTTACTCCATGGTGAATGTTATGTACTCCGTAATTGTCGTGTATATCAGAATAATGTACCTACAATCTAAATCATGTCTTTGAAGTGCTACAATATATACGATGTGGATGTACTTATATTAAATAAAAAAAAAAAAAAAAAAAAGAGTCTCTGCGCTAGGCTGCGGACGGACGGACATGGCGAAACTATAAGGGTTCCTAGTTTGACTACGGAACCCTAAAAAGGTGGACCATAGAACATAACCCACCATGTCAAAAATATATTTATAATAAAAAAGACAAACAAAAAAAACTATTTTGGATTTCGAAAATATAATCATCGAAGAAATATCAAAGCACCATGTTTGACTTGCAAGCGGCTTGACCGGTTCTTATGAAATTTTGTGTGTATATTCAGTAGGTCTGAAAATAGGACGTAAATTATTTTACCAATCTCCCATTTTTAGGGTTCCGTAGCCAAAAGGCAAAAACTAAACCCTTATGGATTCGTCATGTCTGTCTGTTTGTTTGTGATATGTCACAGCCACTTTTTTCCGCAACTATAAGAACTATACTGTTGAAACTTGAAAGTAGATGTATTCTGTGAACCGCATTAAGATTTTCACCCGAAAATAGAAAAAAAAAACAATAAATTTCGGGCTTCCCCATATTTAAAACTGAAACTCATTTTTTTTTTGATCAAACCTATTTGTGTGGAGTATCTATGGTACGTCTTCAAAAATTATATTGAGGCTTCTAATAAAAAAAAAACTAAACTGAATAGTTTGCGCGAGAGACACTTCCAAAGTGGTAAAATGTGTTCCCCCCCCATGTAACTTCGAAAATAAAAGAACGATAACACTAAAAAAAAATATATGATTAAAAATACATTACCATGCAAACTTTCACCGAAAATTGTTTTTTCTTTATTATTATAGTTAATGTTGTGTGACTTGGCCGTTGAAGGGCACCGTTAACCGCTACCCATTGACGATGGATAATGGCCACTTGGAAAACGTTGATTCAATCCCATCAAAGTAAAGTGGCAATTTTCCATCGTCAGTGGGTAGCGGTTCTGGCAACAGATTGGTGCAATGGTGTCATGGAGCACCTGGTTTTGTACCCTTGTGTACCCTTCAACGGGGTTTACATTCATCTGGCATAACTTTTTTTGACATAAACATCACTTGGCATAATCATCATTTATATCATCGTATACTTTTCAAGATTGTTATGAAATAAACCTAACCTAACCTAATGGGCTCTATGCAATGCTATTTTAAATAATCCTGAAAATTATACGGTTTCTGAAAAAAAAGACTATGCCAAATGATGATTATGCCAAGTGATGATTATGCCAAAAAAAAGTTATGCCAGATGAAGGGAACCCCCTTCAACGGCCCAGTCACACAACATTAACTATAATAATAAAGAAATCGCAGTAAGGAACCTAGACTTGGCACGACTTTGTCTAGATTTCATTACTTTTGAGAGATAAACAAGCAGCTCCATCGAGACTTGGCTAGTTTTTTCAGAATGTTTTTGGTGGGATTGAGTTTAGTCCAGTCAACGAATGGCTAAAAAGGGTATAGGTATTTATTCAGAAAATTGTTCAGGATGCTTAGGGAGTGAATATATTAAAAGTCCCCACTTCTAGGAAGGGAGAGCCATACAGTTGCCATTTTTAGATATTTTAACTGACTTGAACAAAAGAGGTTATACGTTCGATTGTATGTATTGTTTTTTTCTCCGTCAATTGTGGACCGATTTCGAATATTTTTTTTTGGTTTGATAGAGTATACTTTTTAGGTGGTCCCATTGTCTCCAAATCTGGATCTGATGAAAGGATCAGTGAGGAATTGAGGGAACTCCTCAAACATTCTAAGCAAACATAGCGATTTTAGTATTTTTAGTATAAAACCTAGCATTTGCATTCAGAAAGTATCACTTGGGGAAGTGGAACTGATGATGAAGACCACGGATGGCCATCGGAACTCCTCAACGGTACCTATTTCAAGGGTGGCGATAAGATATCTCGATTAAGATAGTTGAGCGACTACAACGAAGAATATTTACTTGTTGAAATAATTATATGACTATAAGTTTCCGGCGGCGTTGCTTGCGGCGCGCTTGAAACTTATATATTAGATATAGATTTTTTTAGCGGTAACAATTTGAAAATTTAAATACAGGTATTGTTTAAAACCGGTTTTACAATCCCTGAGTACAAATAACAATATGACAAAACAGTCATTGTAGCAAATAAATAAATAATAATAAAATATCAGGGGACAATGTCACACAAATCGACCTAGTCCCAAACTAAGCTCTAGGCTTGTACTATGGTTCCTAGACAACGATAAACTTACTTAGAGAAATACATACTTAAATATATGTGGGAATAATAGGTTAATTTAAAAGATTTACCTTGCAACACTGCTTACTTGAAAAAAAAAAGAAATGTCAGTCGTTAGAAGCGAGTAACAGCGCTATCCATGTACTACTTTGCATGTTAAGTTTAATACAGTTTTAAATAGTTTATTCGTTTGTTTTTCGACTACCATCCCCACAAAATTATGGGGGCTCGTCCGGGATGGTGAAAAACATCGAGTTCAAGACGGAAGATTGCAAGATGTAAGAAGATTGTTGTTGGGAAGTTGAGAAATTATCGGTATAGTCATCGCCGGTCAAGCTGTCACCTGTCATGTCAGTGTCAAGATGCGTTTCGTTACTGCAAATTCTCTATGAAGTTTAATGTATGACGCAGATGTCAAAATTGCGTTTTGTTCATGCAAGATTTATAAAGGTGGGCACACACTGAAATTGCGTTTTGTTATTACAAAATATTAAAGATGTTTTAAAGAAAATACTTTTAAAAAAATATTATTGGATTAAGAATTAATCTGGAAAATAAGACGATTTTTTGAGATTATCAAGACGTAAAAGACGATAACCTGAGATATTTTTAAAAGCAAATATGCCACCTAAGAAGAAAGATGGAGAAACCAAATCGGAGCAAGGACAAGGATCGGACTCTTCGGAAGAGGAATATGCTAAGGCAACCCCGCGTATTTCATTTACTGATTTAGAAAAATCCATGACGGCTTTTAGTGGAGACGACGCCTATGGTATTGAAACATGGATAACAGAATTTGAAGATATCGCATCATTGATGGAATGGAATGATTTGGAGAAGCTAATTTATTCAAAACGGCTTTTAAGCGGAACTGCCCGTTTGTTCCTGCGATCACTAAAGGGTGTTACAAAATGGGGCATTTTGAAAAAAGAACTCAGGGAAGAATTCTGTTCCAGCCTCAACAGTGCTGCACTACACAAACGACTTGCGTCACGGAAGATGAAGACTAACGAGACATACCAGCAATACTTTTTACACATGAAGGAGATAGCCCTACTTGGATCTATCGAAGACGAAGCATTGATGGAATATGTGATAGACGGCATACGTGACACGGAATCAAATAAATCTATTCTATATGGAGCAAGCGATATGAAAGAGTTCAGGAAAAAGTTAGAATTATACAGTGAAATAAGAAAGAAGATTGATATGAAGACGCACAATTCTAACCCGAAGCCTTCTTCATCACCTGGTACTTCCAAAGGATACCGACCGAAGCCAAAGATACGCTGCTATAACTGCGGTAGTACTGATCACTTTTCTAAAGACTGCACAAGAGGCGTAAAATGTTTCAAATGTAACAACTTTGGACACAAGTCGACTGAATGCCGGAACAAAGAGAAACAGCAGCTGAAGATACAAGAAACGGACAAAGATCACTGCGTTACACCATATAAAGACGTGCAGATCAACAATGCCTCGATAAAAGCCTTAATTGACACAGGGAGCGATGTAAATCTTGTCAAGGAATCATATGTTGACAAAGTCAACTGCAAGAATTACAACCAAGACTCGGTGCTGTGCCTGAAAGGCATTGCTGATCATGAGATACACACTAAAGGATCTTTCTTGGCAAATATCCAAATCGACGACTGCTATTTCGACGCAATGATACATGTTGTGGAAGATGAGGCGATACCGGTTAATGTCATACTTGGTAACCCAATTCTAAATGATGTTGAAGTTATTTTCTCACCTGAAGGTATTTCGGCCAGACGAGTAATGCATTTAACTGCACTAGAAGATTTTAAGGAGCATTCATTGGATGTGGCGCAGATAGAATGTAAAGACGAAATTAAGACGATTATTCAAGACTACAATCCTGCAATTCCTCAAAAAGAATCCAATGTTGAGCTGAAGATTATCCTTAACGATGAAACTCCAATCCACCAAAACCCAAGACGTCTTTCGCCGTTGGAGCTTGATGTGGTCAGTACACAAATTTTAGAATGGATTAACGCCGGTATAATCACACCGAGTAAATCAGACTTTGCAAGTCCAGTTGTCCTGGCAAAGAAGAAAAATGGACTTTATCGGTTGTGTATTGATTATAGGCGACTCAATAAACAAATAATCAAAGAAAGATTTCCGTTGCCACTCATCGAAGACCAAATCGACCGCCTGAAACATGCACGATTCTTCACGTCTCTCGATCTAGAAAACGGATTCCTGCATGTCAACGTCGACAAAGATAGCCGAAAGTACACGTCTTTCGTAACTCCACAAGGACAGTACGAGTTCACCAAGATGCCGTTCGGACTCTGTACAGCACCGTCAGTTTTCCAAAGATTTATCAATGACGTATTTCAAGACTTCATCATGGACGGTACTGTTCTTGCATATTTGGATGATCTAATCATACCATCAAAGACTGAAGAAGAAGGTTTAGCTAAATTGAGAAGGGTGTTTAAAAGAGCTGAAGAATATGGACTACGGTTTAATTGGAAAAAATGCCAATTCATGAAAGAAGAAATCACTTACCTTGGGTACATAGTTAGTGAAGGAGAAATAAGACCGTCAAGAGAGAAGATTGCCGCTGTCGCTAAGTTCCCAATACCAAAAGATATCAAAGCTCTACAGTCGTTTCTGGGACTCACAGGGTACTTCAGAAAATTTATAAGAAACTATTCTCTAATCGCGAAACCACTCACTGATCTTTTAAAGAAGGGAGTTATTTACGATTTCGATCTAAACTGTGGGCGAGCGTTTGAAGAACTAAAGAACAGCCTGTGCCAGTCTCCGGTCCTGAAGATTTACGATCCTAACCTCGAGACGGAATTGCATACTGATGCAAGTGCGGAAGGGTATGGAGCTGTCTTGCTTCAGCGAAGTGCTAAAGATAATGCAATGCACCCTATTTATTTTATGAGTAAGAAGACGACCCCTGCTGAACGAAAATACCATAGCTACCACCTCGAAATTCTGGCAATTGTTGAAGCTATACGAAAATTCAGAGTGTACCTGCTGGGCATACGCTTTAAAATTGTAACCGATTGTTCTGCATTAACGATGACCCTGAAAAAGAAGGACTTACCTCCGAGATTTGCTCGCTGGGCGTTGCTGCTCGAAGAATACAATTATACAATAGAACACCGACCTGGAACAAGGATGAAACACGCCGACGCTCTAAGTAGATATCCTATGAAAAATGTGTATGTACTTACTGATATCGCATCACAAATAAGAAGAGCTCAGGACGAAGATCTGAAAATAAAACTGGTAAAGAAATTATTAGATACTGAACCTTATGAAGACTACCTAATTGAAAACGGAATTTTATGTAAAGTAAAGGACGGAATTAAACTAATTGTGGTACCAAAGAAGATGCAAACTGAGATTATACGAAAGAACCATGAGAAAGGACACTTCGGAGTAATAAAGACAGAGGAACTTATACTAAGAGAATATTATATCGAACACATAAAAGAGAAAATTAAGGCAGTAATAGATAACTGCGTTGAGTGTATTCTGATGTCGCATAAGAGAGGAAAGAAAGAAGGTTACTTGCAGCCTATAGATAAGGGTGTTACCCCTCTATCTACTTACCATATAGACCACCTAGGTCCACTAACATCCACGAATAAGAACTACAAATACCTCCTAGCAGTTGTCGATGGTTTTACCAAATTTACCTGGATTTACCCGACGAAAACTTTGTCTGCAGATGAAGTGATAGACAAACTCAAGATACAGCAGCAAGTATTTGGCTCACCAGTAAGAATTATTACAGATCGGAATGCTTCGTTCACCTCTAATTCCTTTAAAGACTATTGTAACGACGAGAACATTGCTCATCACGTAATAACCACTGGCGTACCAAGAGGCAATGGCCAAGTGGAGCGAATCCACCAAGTTATAATCAACGTTCTGGGAAAACTATCAGTGGATGATCCCACAAAATGGTACCGTCGAATTAACGAACTACAAAGATGTCTAAATAATACTTACCAAAGAAGCGTAGCAATGACACCGTTTGAACTGTTGACTGGAGTGAAAATGCGAGACAAAAATGATGAAATTTTAAAACTTATTCGCGAGGAACATATTGCAAATTTTAACGAGGAAAGAGATGAATTGCGGAAGAAAGCCAAAGAAAGCATCCAAAAGATACAGCATGAAAACCGGAGAAACTATAACTCTAAGCGAAAAGAAGCTACACAGTATAGCATTGGAGATTTAGTTGCCATAAAACGAACACAGTTCGTACAGGGCTATAAGCTGTATCCCAAGTATCTCGGACCCTACGAAGTAGTGAAGGTTAAGAGAAATCATAGATACGACTTGAAAAAGGTTGGCACTGGAGAAGGACCCAATAACACTTCAAGCTGTGCAGATTAAATGAAACCCTGGGTTGTCGCTGAAGATTCCACACATTCATCCGAGACCGATGAATGAATAGGATGGCCGTGTGGGAATAATAGGTTAATTTAAAAGATTTACCTTGCAACACTGCTTACTTGAAAAAAAAAAGAAATGTCAGTCGTTAGAAGCGAGTAACAGCGCTATCCATGTACTACTTTGCATGTTAAGTTTAATACAGTTTTAAATAGTTTATTCGTTTGTTTTTCGACTACCATCCCCACATATATGTAGAAAACATCCAAGACTCGGGAACAAATATTCGCGCTAATCACACAAATATCTGCCCTTACCGGGATTTGAACCCAGGACCGCTGGCTTCGGAGGCAGAGTCTAGGCCAACGTGTCGTCAATGTTTATTATGTCAAAAACTTAGGGCATAGGTGTTATGGCATATGACTAGGAGAAAGAAACGTAATTATGGATGGCGAGGAACCCGTTTCTAAATATGTGGCGACCACTGACAGTATTTTTCTTTTACACGGCAATGACACGTGTTAGTATTGACTTTTTTTTTACTTTTACATTAGTAAATGTACAGAACTCACAGAAAAATACTCGCGCTTTTTTGGCTTCGGCTGGAAGCGCATAAAATGTGTAAAAAGATACACATTTAGCGAATTGTTCAACGCAAATTGCATAATCCTCAAAATATTAAGCTGGGTAAGAATCTGAGCGGCTCAGCCTGAGGCATGCTCGCCCCGCGCAATAAACATGCGCGGGTGAGGCAGCATGCTCGCCGTGAGCCGACATTTCAAAATGGCGTCGGACACAATGACATCCGCGGCTGCGTTTATCATAATTCATCGAATTATTAACAAAAAGAAGAAGACATCGCCTCGGTGGTGGAACGGCTCAGGAACTTTATCAAATTTGTACGCGCCTCGCCCACAGGCAAGTTAGAACTTGTCGTTCTGCCCGCGGCACGCTCGGATACACGTCCAAATTACGCGAGACACGCACACCGAGGCGCCTTCGAGCACGGTTAAAAGACCGACTCGGCGGCTCGCCGCGCGCCGCTCGCTGCTCGCGAGCAGCTCATTGCGCGGGGTGAGCATGCCTCAGGCTGAGCCGCTCAGATTCGTACCCAGCTTTACATTACAATAGCGAAGGCCTTGAAATCGATTGAACCCGTTAATAGGGACGTCCTTGGCTCGGCGTCTCGATTCTAATCTACCTACCTAACCATACCTACTCGTAACAATAATATTCCTGAACGTTTCAGGGGAGCTCTGCGGACAGCCACATCCTACCAGATATGTCTGCCGAGGAAGGGGAGGAACAGGAGCCCAAGTACCAGATATTGGACTCCTCTAAGGGGCTGATGCAGCTTGACCTGCTCAACCTGACACTTGTCAAGTAAGTTCATGATGAGCATTTTAGTGTACATGGCGCAGCTTATATAAAATCCAGTGATGTATCAGCGTGTTAACTTTGCAATGTATACCGCATTGTCACCTGTCGCGGTGGTGAAATAGAGGCCAGGGCTCGTAATTTCATTTTGAAAGAAAATTATGGAGTTGATGTTAAAATTAAAACTTTAAATTAATACTCATACTCATTCATTTAAATAACACTAAAAGATTACATTATAAATAAAAATGTTAAATGCCACGCCGTGTGTGAACCAAATAATAAAAATAATATGAACATTAAGTATGCTCCTAGTTTGTAATATCCATAGAGAATGTAGCTACAGAAATTTGTGTTTCAAAATCGTGACAAGGGAAATTAATTAATCTTGATAAAGCGAACAGATTGATAAAGGTCTATCGCAACAATATAGTCTGTGATTAAGTGGAAATTGTTATTTATTTTTATTGTTTTTTTCGCAATCCTCATTTAACTAACGCAATACTTTTATTCAAAGGTATTAGCTTAAACTTAATAATTTCTGAAATAAATGCTTATTTCTTTGTATGGTCCATATATTTTAAACATGGAATAACAGCTGTGACGTCATTCTTTACTGTGATTTAACTTTCACATGCCTGACTCGGCTGAATATATCTTGGGAAGCTATGTATATCAATTTTAAGATCTGTATTACTTACCATCATTCATTCATTCATTCATTCATTCATTCATTCATTCATTCATTCATTCATCCTGTCTTCGATTTTGTATGGAGTGTTTTTGCAGGGGGTCTGAACTATGATTTTTTAAAGCTTCATATCTTATGAAAAAATAACACGACAATTGTTTCGCGTATACAGTTATTCCTCTCCTTCATAGCACTTTCCAGAGAGCTTAAGATTAAAAAATATGCATGTTTCCTATTGGGAGATGGACAGGGTATAGGTCAATTTGCATTACATTATTGATGTTTTGTTATTGTTATCGTTAGATGCGCGGACGGCGAGGAGTCGTACCGCCTCGTGACCAACCAGGAGGCGGCCGGCGAGTTGGGGGAGGACACCGTCACCTGCGTGCTGCAGGCCAGCGACGGCGAGGGGGACGGTGCGTACACGCACGCACACACACACACACACACACACACACGCACACGCACACGCACACGCACACACGCATAAGCACACGCACGCCCGCACACGCACGCACGCACGCACGCACGCACACACACACACACACACACACACACACACACACACACACGCACACACACTTCACTTCACTAACAGCATCCCCTGTAAGAACCAAGGCTTCGAACCTGACCCGTATTATTTGACGGCGAGAGTAGATTATTGATTTTAATAGTAGTTTATTCACCAAGGGGAGTAAGGCAAGGATTATTACTAACCGAGTGTGCATTTGCGACCCGACGCAAAGCGTAGGGACGTAAAACACACGAGTTTAGTAATTTGTAGTTACCCTTGAGTGATATATACTGCTTTATACTACACTTAAAAATAAAATACAAAAGTAACAAATGAATACTTTCGAGGGAGAACGAGCGCGCCATCAAACGGGCTCTCCTTTGAAATCCGTAATTCGAACTTAACTTCGTCTATTGCCATCTGTCCCTTTTGCACTCGATGCGTAACTTATTTGCAAGAAGTGACACAGC
Source organism: Acleris holmiana (assembly GCA_949316455.1). Lineage (NCBI taxonomy): Eukaryota > Metazoa > Arthropoda > Insecta > Lepidoptera > Tortricidae > Acleris > Acleris holmiana. The sequence goes on from OX438788.1 coordinate 2,354,430, forward strand.
GATCCGAAGTTCGAATTACGAATATCAAAGTAGAACCGCAGGAAAAAGATTATTTTTTAATTGTGAATTTTAACGCTCCGTACAGTTTGCGTGTCAAAAAACGTCAAACGTAAAAAAATTACCATGTATACTTAAATACATAGAAAACACACATACGTTGCTTGTAGTACTGTTAGGCGATGAGCTTGCAACCTGTCACTAATACACTGGTAAACATCTTAGCCTGGTTGTGCAAAATGTTACAAAATTATCAGCAAATCTTTTTAGAGTTGTTGGTATTTCTATCTGATGAACCCAGGATCCCTAGCTTCGAAGGCAGGGTCACTACCAACTAGGCTAGCGTGTCGTCGACTATTGTTTTGTTTTAATGTTCCAGACGGCCAGAACTCTTACATGGACAAGAAACAAGTGTACCTGACCAGCGAGGGTCAGGAGCAGTATGTGATGGTGAACGGGGAGGACGGACCCGTGCTTATACTCAAGTCGGCGCTCGAGGACAGCAAGCAGAGTCAGAAGAAGAAACAAAAGGTAATTCATATTAATCTAACTACTATTATAAATGCGAAAGATTGGCTAATAATTAATATAATTAAAGGATTTATCTTCAAAAATTGCTGGCATGGGATTGACGACACTTTGGCCTAGTTGGTTGGCCCCTGAAGCCAGCGGTCCTGGACTTAAAATGTTTTTTTATGTATGGTATAAGCATGTATTTCTCTATATAAGTATGTTTGTTGTTGTTGTTACCCATAGTAAGTACAAGCCTAGAGCTTAGTTTGGGACTAGGTTGCTTTGTGTGAGATTGTCCCCTGATATTTATTTATTTATTATTTGTTGGTAATTCTGTAACCACATTTTGCACAATCAGGCTATGTTTACTAGTGTATTAGTGACAGGTTGCAAGCCCCTCGCCTAACAGTACTACAAGCCCTTATTCCCTTAGTCGCCTCTTACGACATCCACGGGAAGACATGGCGTGGCACTATTCTAACCCGGCAACCACACGGGCATTTACTATTTAATTAAATATTATTTGTAGAGAAAGTTGGCAGGGGACTGTTCAAATTTTCCAAATAGTGGAGAAATACCTGTGTATTAACTAAAGCCGCTATAGCAACAATTAAAGATAAAATTTAAATGTTTAATAAAATATTTAAAGTTTGGCGTTTTTGTCAACCCAACGGAATCGTTCGACTCGCACTTGGCCGGTTTCAATATAGTGTTATAATGATATTATAATCCTAAGGAGCTTGTTTGCCTAAAAAAAAACACAATGTCGACAAATTATTGTTTTGTTTCAGAAATTAACAGCTGTGGAGCTGTTGGAAAAAGCAAAAGCAGTGCAAAAGGCGAAGTGAGTATCTTTATTGAATGTTTTTTTTACATTTTTGGGTTAGATTTTTTAGGGCTTCGTACCGTAATAGTAAAAAAACTAACCCAACCAAAAAAAAAAAAACTTTGACACAAGCTTTTGTTGCCAACTGTATAGTTTTTGGCATAGTCACCATCTGCTCGTCAAGACGATTCTACCGAGCCCTAACACGACGGGTTTATCATGTGTAAATTAGGAGTTCCTGTGGCCACCTTCCGTCTCTATCATCAGACCAGCTCGACGGTGCCAATCTACTGATGCAACGAATACTACTTTTAGAACGAATACGAATATCTCGCCATGGTAATAAATAATAAACGACAAATTTATTTGATGAATTTCTATTCTTCTGATAATTAAAATTTACAATAGGCAAATTATTATTTAAAAAACATAAAATTTGTAGATTTGTAGGTTTTAGGCGATTTCTTTTTTATATGATAAATAAAACAATGCTCTCTTGCTTGACTTGTGCTTTCGACTGACAAATTAAATGAAAGGAATGAATGAATGAATCAATTCAATCCATGGTTCGTAATGATAGGGAAGCTCCCGGGCCGCGGCACTGTTTAACTATGGCCGGGGAGTCCCCCGTCGCGTCGTCGTTGCGGTTACGGCCCTTGCACACGTCGTATTTTTACGTGCCGCCAACGCGCGTTTTCCAAGTCTGCCAGCACTTTTTTTTTATAAATTGCCTAAGAAACATTGACTAACTTGTTACCACTAACACAATTTTTAAATATTGATTAAGCTGCTGTGGCTTTGATATTGGGAAACTAATTAATTATAAAAATACATTGTTATCCAAGTAACCTTTATATTTAATATGTCAATTTAAATTTTTCACTTACACATTAAGATCTCCTGTTGTTTACACCGCTAAATTTAATCTTGTTTTTATTGAAATTTAGCGTAGGTGTATAACTTGCTTGCCTGCATCTATTTACATATAAAATAAATGCTTTTTTTATTGTTATTGAAAAGGCGGTTTAAAATTTATGGCAAATGGGGTATCAAATGAAAGGGTTTGATTTACACACTTTAAAGCTATATTTTTTTTATTAAATAATCTTTCGCCCTTATCTCTGAGGTTTACATTTATCTATATTTCATTTAAAATCAACAGTCTTCGAGATGTTAACAAGATGAACTAGTTTTGCCTAGATAGATGGCGCCAGCTGTACTCATTTTCGATATGGAATTAAGTATTTTTTACAAGAACAAGTTCAATGTAATTCTGGCGCTATGCTCAATATATACGCGCAATATATGATTAATATGATTATAAATGCGAAAGTTAGATCTTAAATATAAACCTAACACTCGAGTGATCTAACTTACGTGTGGTGCCATCTATCGCGCCACACCAAAATGAAATTGAACTGTAATTCATATTGTAAATTAGTACTGTTGGCGCCATCTGTCGTCAAGCACCTAAATAACACTTGTAAACAATGACGTTGCTTGGATTTATAATCATATATTGCCATGTATAGCGCCAGAATTAAATTGAACTGTAATTCGTGTTGAAGATGGCGAAGCTATCCGCTGTTATTCCCGTAGAAAATACTTAATACCATAGCAAAAAGGAGTACAGCTCGCGCCATCTGTCGTCAAGTAGCTTAATTACACTTGTTAACAATCATTTTGCTATTATTTATAATTTATATTACCACATGTATAGCGCCTGAATTAAATTTAGCTGTAGTCAGATATGGCACTAGCGGCACTCGTTTCCGTAAATACTTTAATTCCATATCGAAAATGAGTACAGCTAGCGCCATCTGTCGTCACTTAGCTAAATTACACTCAAGTCATATTGTTAATGATTTCTTCTCATATATTGCCATGTATAGCGCCAGAGTTAAATTTAATTGTAATCAGTATTGATGATAGCGCTAACCGCACTCGTTTCCGTAAAAAATACTTTAATTCTATAGCGTTAATGATTACAGCTGGCGCCATCTGTTATCAAGTAGCCAAATAACATTCTGCTTCATGTTGCTTCGATTTATAATATTATATCAGCTGTTGCCTGTAACTCCGTTTACGTAGAAGTCGTTTATCGCTACTCGTGGGAAATAGACCCTATGTCCTTCCTCTGGGTTCAAGCTCTGTAGATGCCAAATTTCATCCAAAACAGTTTATTAGTTTTGAAACCGTAACCAACAGAAAATACTTTCACATACATTAATTGGTTATGAACTACAATAATACCTAAAATTAAGTAATATTACAATTTAAACTCATTACAAATGTAAGATCAATAACATTAAATTAAAAATGATGTCTAGGAAAACAACACGACCTCAAGGGGCAATATTTGACGTTTGAGCGGTCGAAAGTGAAGAACTCTGAAGTGAGCCTGTATTTTTGGAAATACGACCGATACAAAGTTTGATAGTGATAGCTAACTGGAAAACAGAGGCCCTAGCCAAGATATGTCAAAGCGGTATGTCAAATTCAACTACCAAAGCAGTTTTAACTCTCTCTCTACACGAGTTTCATCTGAGGTACTGCCTTTTGGCTTAGGAGGGTAGTATAGGCTCTGGTGTTTGCAAACGTGAACAGACCGGGCCATCTCTCAACCGTGGGTTGGGGAAGGCGACCCGGTGCGTGGTGCGAGCGTGTGTGTACAGCAGCGTATGTGTGCAGCAGCGTGTGTACAGCAGTGTGTGTGCAGCAGCGTATGTGTGCAGCAGCGTGTGTACAGCAGTGTGTGTACAGCAGCGTATGTGTGCAGCAGCGTGTGTACAGCAGTGTGTGTGCAGCAGCGTATGTGTGCAGCAGCGTGTGTACAGCAGTGTGTGTGCAGCAGCGTATGTGTGCAGCAGCGTGTGTACAGCAGTGTGTGTGCAGCAGCGTATGTGTGCAGCAGCGTGTGTACAGCAGTGTGTGTGCAGCAGCGTATGTGTGCAGCAGCGTGTGTACAGCAGTGTGTGTGCAGCAGCGTATGTGTGCAGCAGCGTGTGTACAGCAGTGTGTGTACAGCAGCGTATGTGTGCAGCAGCGTGTGTACAGCAGTGTGTGTACAGCAGCGTATGTGTGCAGCAGCGTGTGTACAGCAGTGTGTGTACAGCAGCGTATGTGTGCAGCAGCGTGTGTACAGCAGTGTGTGTACAGCAGCGTATGTGTGCAGCAGCGTGTGTACAGCAGCGTATGTGTGCAGCAGCGTGTGTACAGCAGTGTGTGTGCAGCAGCGTGTGTACAGCAGTGTGTGTACAGCAGCGTATGTGTGCAGCAGCGTGTGTACAGCAGTGTGTGTGCAGCAGCGTATGTGTGCAGCAGCGTGTGTACAGCAGTGTGTGTGCAGCAGCGTATGTGTGCAGCAGCGTGTGTACAGCAGTGTGTGTGCAGCAGCGTATGTGTGCAGCAGCGTGTGTACAGCAGTGTGTGTGCAGCAGCGTATGTGTGCAGCAGCGTGTGTACAGCAGTGTGTGTACAGCAGCGTATGTGTGCAGCAGCGTGTGTACAGCAGTGTGTGTGCAGCAGCGTATGTGTGCAGCAGCGTGTGTACAGCAGTGTGTGTGCAGCAGCGTATGTGTGCAGCAGCGTGTGTACAGCAGTGTGTGTGCAGCAGCGTATGTGTGCAGCAGCGTGTGTACAGCAGTGTGTGTACAGCAGCGTATGTGTGCAGCAGCGTGTGTACAGCAGTGTGTGTGCAGCAGCGTATGTGTGCAGCAGCGTGTGTACAGCAGTGTGTGTGCAGCAGCGTATGTGTGCAGCAGCGTGTGTACAGCAGTGTGTGTACAGCAGCGTATGTGTGCAGCAGCGTGTGTACAGCAGTGTGTGTGCAGCAGCGTATGTGTGCAGCAGCGTGTGTACAGCAGTGTGTGTACAGCAGCGTATGTGTGCAGCAGCGTGTGTGCAGCAGTGTGTGTACAGCAGCGTGTGTGTGTGCAGGGCGCTGCTGGCGCCGGCGCGGCGCGGGCGCAAGCGCGGCGGCGCGCTGCCCCCCCCGCACGAGCTGCTGTCGTCGCCCAACTTCAAGCTGTTCCTCTACTCCTGCAAGATGTGCAGCTTCAAGTGCAACGCCATCAAGGAGCTCACGCAACACAAGGTTACTTTACTAACACATTAACCTTTGTAATCATTCATCCTTAAGATGGCGCCGAGCGTCCAGTGGCGCCCTCATTAATTTTATTGTGTTTTCTAATAAACTAAAGTATTATCTTAAAATCTAAGAGCGCTTTACTGTTGTACTAATAAATACACAATATATAGCATACATGACACAGTTTGATAACCTTTAACCTTCGTAAAGTCAACTTAACGGGAAGGGGTGGCCACTTTATCCGTTAAGTTGCTGACTCATAGTTCAATTGCTGTTATGTCATATTCTCTATAAATTGTGTATTCATTTGAACAGCAGTAGAACGCTCTTAGATTATAAGATAACACTTTAGTTTGTTAGAAAACACAATAAAAGTAATGATGGCGCTACTGGACGCTCGGCGCCTACTTAGCAGACTTCAGAAAAGGAAGACTTTTTTTTCACGTTTATTGTATAGGAAGCCATATACCGGGTGTTACCTGTAATAGGAGCAATAAATTGAGGGATCGTTTCCACACCACAAACGTAACAACATTTATTCTACAACTTTTGAAAATAACTTGTTGTTTACTAAATATGAATGAATTTAGATTTTCCAAGCTGGCAATGTAGTGCGAAAACTACGAAGTTTGTAGGCTGACAGTAGATGTCAACTAGACTATTGGATGGAGTACATTGAAAATGCTATTAAGTTTGTTCGAAAAAAACCCAAAAAATAATTTATATATTTTGTAAAAGTTGTAGAACAAGTGTTGCTGCGTTTATACAGTAGAAACGATCCCTCAATTTATTGCTCCTATTACAGGCAACACCCAGTATAGCTTCATGCATGTTTTATAAAAAAAACACGATGCTATGTCTTTAAAGTTTATTTTCAAACATTAATTTTAAGTAAATTTAAAACTTATAATTTATGCAATAAGATTCGAAGCTTTGTCAAAATTCAAATTTGGAAATGTATTTTTAAACAGCGGTTCACTTTCGATATGCTATGCATTGACACAGTGAACAAAATACGATTTTGCTGCGCGCGTGAGACAAAGTAGCTTTTTAATTTTGATGCGGCGCGCGCGCGGCTGGGGGATGTTGTCTTTTTTACCTTAAGGTTATATTTTCTCGCTGCTGAGGTAGAAAATTGTACGAGACTAAAGTTCTTTGCATCCCTAGCTGCACTCAGGATTCTAACATAGAATAAATTCTAGAATCCTCTGTTTGCTCAGGATTTAAAATTAACACTCGTAGCAAAAACCAACTGCTCTCTTGTTGCGCAAGTAACTATATTTGTGAGAAGTTAATTGTAAATATATCGTAGTTTAGCAGTGTATAGGACAAAACTTAAATAAGTGACCTTGTATGTAGTTGTAACACATCGGTGTAGACCGTTCGACATTCTATATTTGAAACTTGATTTATTAATTTTGTGCACAATTACATACAACAGGTCCTTTACCTAAGTTTTTCACGTAATGTTTGTGGTGTCGTCCAGGCGGCGGAGCACAGCGAGGGCTCGGGGCGGGTGCGGGGCGCGCGCGCCTCCTCCACCACGCTGCAGTGCGCGCGCTGCCCCTTCCGCGGCGGCACGCACTCGCAGGTACCTCACACACACACACACACACACACACACACACACACACACACACACACACACACACACACACACACACACACACACCTCCTGCATCCCGACTACATAAACTGCTTTTGACCTAATAACCTGAACCCGATAGACCCAATTAAACCCAACCTTGACCTGATAGATCCAATTAAACCCAGTATTAACCTGATACACCGCATTAAAACCTTGACCCGAGGGGCTATTGTCTAACGCACTCGCAATCGCAACCGGCTTCAAAATGGAGCAATTGTTATCATATTGTATGCAGACGAGCGTTCGATTTTCAAAATGAAAACGATCGTGATTGCGAGTGCGTTAGACAATAAGCCCTCCGATTTACCCAATGAAACCCAACCTTAACATTACACACCCCATTAAACCCAAACGTAACCTGATAGCCCCAATTAAACCCAACATTGACCTGATAGACCCCATTAAACCGAACTTTGACCTGATAGACCCTATTAAACCCAACATTGACCTGATAGACCCTATTAAACCCAACATTGACCTGATAGACCATATTAAACCCAATACTGACCTGATAGGCCCGATTAAACCCACCCAACCTTGACTTAATAGACCCAATTAAACCCAACATTGAAATTTAATATGACTTTCGATTTTATTTCAGTTGATGAAACACGTCCAGGAACTACATTTAACAGATTCTGGTAATAGTAAGTGAATTTAATATTTTTAGGTTATTTAATATTATTAGTAGGTTAAGTAAGGTAGGTAGGTAGATTACAAATGAGACGTCGAGTCAAGGACGTCGCGATTGTAAACAGGGTCAATGGAGTTCAAGGCCAAGGCCATCGCTATTGTAATACAAGGCTGCAATGTGTTAGAACCTTCAGGGTCAAAGTTCATCGGTCATTCGAGAAGGCATTTCTGGAACTTTCGGGGATTGGGGGTATACATAAAAGGCGAAGCGCACGCTAACAAGAGCGAACCGAGCAATCATCTAAGAATTCGGTTAAGTTTGCCTTCAATTATGTGTTTTTTTTCCATTTCTATCAGTTACCTACCCACACGTACGTAACAATTAATGTCTCGCAACTGAAATAATAACTAGAAGAGAAAACGTCGTAAATGTAAAAAATAATGTTAGTCTTTACCAAACACGGGACCATAGTCCCGGAGTCCCGGACCTTTGTAGGCGTATAATGCGCGGCATGTAAGTAAAAACTGCGCAGAAGTCGATTTTAGGGTCTCACCTGTGGGGAGAGCGGGGCGGGAGGCTTCTCACCCCCGCCACCCCGCGCACGCGTCGCTCTCGCCTGGGAGTGCAGTCGAAACTACCTAGCTGCGCAGTAGCGGCCATGTTGGTTTTTACTTGCGTGCCGTGGATTATACTTGGAGCCGAAGCCAACACGCAGAGGCCCTTTAGACAACTTTAATTTAGTAAAGTGGTTGGACAGCAACCGGCGATTGTCCCCGAGTTCACACTATAGAAGTTGCTCCCACGGATAGCCACCGGTTAATGTAGGACTATTTAAGAAGAATGACAGCATTAATAATAGGTTATATTAATTAAATTACATTTATTTATAATTAGACACCGTTATCGGAGGTGCAATTTGGTAGCTGTACGTGTTTAGGAATGGGTAAAAATGTATAATGTCGATATCCATACTCTAGTTTTTCTATACAATTAGTTATATATACATTTTTTTAGACAAAAATGGAACATTTTTATTTTGTATTCCATGATAATCAATGTCACCAGAAGCATAATCCGCTATCAGTAGAACAAAAACACTAAGTGTGGTTTCTATTTCACTCACAATTGTTCAGTTACAATTTAACTTCTTTTTAATGTTTCGAGGTGCAGTCCAGTGCATGAAATAAATTACATAAACACGTTTATTTTTTGTCTAAGACAATCATTATGGTAGAGAAAAAGTATCGACATAGAATTATTTTTACCCATAAGAACGTCCAGCTACCAAATTGCACTAATCAGGCTTAGAATCAGTAGTACTATTGTAATTGTAATAGTGAGATGAGAATGTTGCAAGCCCATCGCGCCTAACCACCCTACCAGGGCCTCTATTCAGGTGCGTTAAAACGATATCGTGTTTGACACGATTAAGAATCGTTTGTCACTGTCGCCATTACTCACTGTTGACCCGTTTCCGTATTGTCAACGTTTTGATAACTCTTATGTCATTTACAATAATGGCGACTGTGACATAAACGATTCTATAACACGTCAAACACGATATCGTCATAACGCAGTTGAATAGAGGCCCAGTAAAGGTTGCGTTGCAAGCCCATCGCCTAAAGCTGGGTACGAATCTGAGCGGCTCATCCTGAGGCATGCTCGCCCCGCGCTGCTCGCGAGCCAATTTGTCACGATTGTGGTACATATAAGCACGCGCGGTTGAAGCAGCGTGCTGGCCGCGAGCCGACATTTCAAAATGGCGGACACGATGACAGCCGCGGCTGCGTTTAACATAACATAGTTCACCGAATTATTAACAAAAAGCAAAAGAAATCGCTTCGGTGGTGGAACGGCTCAGCAAATTTATCAAATTTGTACGCGTCGCTCACAGACAAGTTATACACGTCCAAATTACGCGAAGCACGCACAGCAAGGCGTCTTTGAGCACGGTTAAAAGACGGACTCTCGGCGGCTCGCCATTCGCCCGCTGCTCGCGCACGAATTTGAGCAAAATAGGCGAGCCGTACCCACCTTGTTCTACAATTACTACAAATCCGTCCACCCATCACATTCGGCTGACGATAATTTCATATCAGTTTTGAATGGTCGACGCCGGTTTATTGGCTGACCTTAGAAAAAATATAAAGGAAAAATCCTCTATGCTAGTTAACAAGACATAACTCACTTACAACTCTTAAAGAAACCAGGGATACACAACGATTGCGCGATCTAATCGACAGCCAACGCCATCTATCGCCGCGCGTCCCTCGGTCGCTTAGGTACCAAGATGGCGGCGTGCCCAGTGGCGCCCTCATTAACTAGGTTTACTACTATACCAAAGTATTACATAAATAGTTAGTTTTTTACACTATAGTTTATAAATATTTACATATAGATGTAATGTTGGGTTTACCATTGAATTGCCGACAAACTTTTAATCGAATATTATTTCAAAGACAACGTTTCAAGTATTTTCATTTCATCGACAACTCATTGCGTCGAGGACTCAATACTAGGTAATTTGAAACGAGGTCTTTTAATTGGTAGTTGACTTATTTCAATCAAATTCATATCATGACTAATCAATTCGGGTTTTTTTATTTGTTTTTTTTTACTTGTAATAATATTTATTCCGCATAAAATTATTTCAATTGGTAATATTTTGCTATCAAAACTAAACGCAATCACTCTGTGCGATTATAGCTATGTGTGTTATGATTGACCATTGATATAATTTAATAATAGTAATGTGTCATGCTATCTGTCAACAGTTCATTTTCTTGGGGGTCGCAGTTCTAACCTAACCTAACCCACTTCTGTCAACAGTTCATTTTCTTGGGGGTCGCAGTTCTAACCGAACCTAACCCACTTCTGTCAACAGTTCGTTTTCTTGGGGGTCGCAGTTCTAACCTAACCTAACCCTGTTTTTTTTTTGTGCAGTTTAGAGTATACATTCATACATACATATTTTATTAAATCAAAAGAAATGTTACGTAAATTAATATACAAGTTACATTAGTTACTTCGCATAGAATCAGGTAATCGGGGGGAATGTGGCAACTATTCTTTGTTAAGCTGACAAATGATCGTGAGTTTGTCTATCAGTCTGTCTGTTAACCGGGAACCACGGGCGACTGTTAATGTCTAGGGTACCGTGCCCGAAGGGAGACCAACGGGCCCCTATTATAGATATGCCTACGCGGTTCGTCCGTCCTGACTTAAAGAGCTGATCTTTGGAACCGTAATATAGTCAAGAGCAATGAACGGGTCACTTGGTACAGAATTTCCATAGAAAGTGACCCGTTTCTATTGCTCTGAGTGTATACAGGGTGTACGAAAAATCGACAATTATCCGGAAATGGGCGATAGGGCAGCTCATAAGCTATCGATTTAACCCCCATAAAATGTTCAGCGATATTCAGTACTTACGGAGGTATTGATCATTTTAATCGGAATTATTGTAATTTTTCCTGATGTCCATGTTGCGAAAAACCCTTAAGTTCATGTATTATTTTCAATATTTTTTCAGTGGTTTCTTACATCGATTGAATCGTTATGAACTTCGGATGTTTTTAGAGCTGCTTGCCAATTTTTTTTCATGACAACTTTTTGTGTAATCACACAAAGTTACTTTCTCCATACTAAGTGGTTCACTTTTCATCTAGCATGGAAAAAAAAACCATTTTTTCGTAACTTGTGTTGTAGGCGGTGCAAATGTTCCGCAATGAAAACAAGGAGTTATAACGTTTAATTTTTGGAGCTTTCCAACAACACGTGTAAAAAATCAAACGGGCGTAAAGTACGTGTGAGCCGCGCGGCCAAGGACAACTGCCCGTACAACAGATCGTCTGTTCTAGCAACGCATTTATTATATTACATTTATATATTACGGCCGATTTACTAACACATATATGTTTTAAAGTAAGTGTAGTATTAACGGCACGTTTTTTTCAACGTACTTAAATTTTTGTGTTATCGTAGAAACGGCCAATTATACAAGCGTCAAATTTGGCATTAAGAAAAACAAATACCATATCTTAATATGGTCACGTGTGAGTTGGGCACGCGAACACACGAATGACATCGAATTGAAATCGAAATATTGTAATACCCACTGTTCTGTACGGGAATCTAGGGATATTGCTGCCAACTTTACCAAAATGGTTTTAATTTTTCATTTTCCAGCTGAAGTGTACCTCAACTCAGCGGAGGCGGAGGCGGCGGACGTGCTGGTCTGCGGCGCGTGCGGGTTCGAGTCCGCGTCGAGGCCCATCTTCCGAAAGCACATCGAGGAGAAACACCACGCCAACACCAGTTGAGGCTCTCCGTTAGTTTTATAAGTTACTTACAAGCGAATGTTTAGTTTAGCAAACCACCTAATCGGGGGGCCGCGCCTCCCTTGGGGCTTAGTCGGTGGTGAAGGGTTATATCGTCCTCTAACTATCTCAACCTCGTACCGTATCTAATTGACTAAAGCATTATTTGTTTTTCCATGGAAAATAAAGACTACTTTTCTATAAAACTATTCGATCAGATAAGAGGTTGAGAAAGTGAAGGGACGATAATGTGGAACAAGTTCATTACACACCAAGAGTTATATGGTAAAGTTTGATTTGCATAAAAACTTTTGGCATATCTTCATTTATCCACGAAATGCATAATAAATACGTTGCATAAAAAAGTAATTTTCTTGTTCTCATGCATTTTAAGTCGAGATTTTCATGCTAGATTAGGTTAGAACTGACAAGATTAGAATCAATAATTAACTAAACTACGTCGTTTCTACTAATTTTTTGCGTTTAGTTTCACGTAATTATTATTAAACCAAGGGTCGAAGATAATTTATGGACAAAAAAGGACTTTGCGTTTATTGAAGTTTATTATTAAGGTACTTAATGTAGAGATCAATCATTTAAACATATTTAGAATTGTTGTGTATTGTCAATCGTTTATAACTGCTACATAATCGCGATAGCAAAACGCAATTTCTCATTGACTACGACATTTATGTCGAATGATGTCTATTGGTAGCTAAATACGGTTTTCTGTGTTTGTAGAGATTTTCGTGTCGTTAATAATAGATACAATACGAGATCGTCTCGAATTAGACCGAATCTCGAAATTAATGAGAGTTGCTTCCCTGCTTTGACGACACAGTGGCCTAGTTGGTAGTGACCCTGCCTTCGATGCTAGCGGTCCTGGGTTCAAATCCCGGTATGTGTGATGAGCACGAGTATTTATTCCTGAGTCTTGGATTTTTATATGTATTTAAGTATTTCTCTATATAAGTACATATGTTTATCGTTGTCTAGTACCCATAGTAAGTACAAGCCTAGAGCTTAGTTTGGGACTAGGTCAATTTGTGTGATTGGTCCGTGATATTTATTTATTTATATTAATGCATACAAAAAAACTTAGCCTAGTTCATTGTAATTACGTACCTCTATCTAAATATATATATTATGACTCCCTATTTCCCTCGGTCTCGGCATCACGCATGAACGGCTGGACCGATTTCGCTAATTATTTTTTTGTTGTGATCGTTACCGTCAGGAGAACTTTCTTATGACAGAAAAAAAATAAAAATCTACCGAAAAAGTCAGAAATTTACGGGGCGTAATTATTAAATAAAAGGTATTTCTGGTATGTTGGGAATGTAAGCGCATTTGTTTTAAGATTAAGTTATGTCAATTATAAATTACTGTAACTTGCAATAAAATATAAGTCATTTAAACCTATATAGTTTTTTTTTATCGATACGTACATCACTCATACTGTGGCGATATTTGTGCATTTTGGTATGTCAATTTGGGCACCGTTAATCATATAATTAACGTCGTTAATCGCTAATCCGTTAATAGAAAAGTTAACATTGTTAAACGTTACATTTTGAAACATTTACATACATTACATAACATCACACCTTCATTCCCAGAGAGGGGTAGGCGGAGCTACAGAAATACCTACAACTCCAATCTGTAACCACATTTTGCACAAGTAGGCTAAGGTGTTTACTAGTGTGTTAGTGACAGGTTGCAAGCCCATCACCTAACAGTACTGTTGAAGTTTCGTCTGAAAGCGAGGCTAAACGTGTTATTCGTGGCGCGGCGCGGTGCGTACAATACCTTTTTAGGGTTCCGGAGCCGAATGGCAAAAACGGAACCCTTATAATTTCGTCATGTCCGTCTGTATGTCACAGCCATTTTACTCAGAGCCTATTGGCACTATATAAATGAAATTTGGAGGATAGATGTATTCTATGAACCGCTATACAATGATGTAGTAAAATTGAAAAATAAATATATATTTAGGGGTGGCACTCCATACATGTAACTAGGGGACGAAAAATTTTTTTTTGAGTTACATCAGCGTGTGGGGTATTTTTAGATAGGGCTTCCAAAATGATACCGAGGTTTTTAAGTGACTTTTTTACGTGATGTGGGTAGCTTTTGAACTGTTAAATAGAACATTCTAATAAAAAATACAGTAGTAGAACATACGAAATACTTCCAACCAAAATTGTTTCGAACACGATACGCTGTGTAGTTTTTGAGATTTTAATTAAAAAAAAAGTTTTGAATTTCAACCATGAACGTTCATCCCAGCTACGGTCTGACATGCACTTGGCCAGTTTTTTTGGTAAATAGTAGGTACTGGATTAACGATTAACGAACTTGGGGTAATTTAACGGAAGTTAATAAGCTCGTTTTTTAAAGTTCACTTAAAAGTTAATCCTTTACTCGAAATCTTAACTTTGTTCATTAACGATTAACGGATTAACGCGTTCTTGCCCAGCTTTGGCCGTCGATTTATGGTGGCGTCGGAGGACTAGTGGCTTAGGGGGTTGACTCGTGATCGTAAGGTACCGAGGTCGAACCCCCGCGGTCACCATGTACCAATGAGTTTTTCTAGCTTAAGTACATTACCCGATGCTCTTACGGTGAAGGAAAAACATCGTGAGGAAACCTGCACATTCGAACAGCTGAGTGTGTAAGAGGTAATTGCACAAAAGATGCTAAAGGGGTCGAAGTGTATCCGAAAGGGCCCAAGAATAAGATATGATGTTTGGTTTAGATGCCAGGAGATGTTGTTTTCTGTGCCTTACCCTACACAGTCAAAGACTTAACCCGTGGAGCGCGCCCTATGAACACCGTGTGTTCATAACGATATTTGTATAAGGAAATTAGTGTGGTTCGAAATAAGATTTATATTGTAAAACACGTATTTAACTAGTTTTTATTGATGTTTATTTTTTGCTATGTGTGTGCTGAATAAATGTTTCTTTCTTTCTTTCTTTCTTTCTATTTCATATATATATTTGACGACACGGTGGCCTAGTTGGGAGTGGCTCTGCCTCCGAAGCCAGCGGTCCTGGGTTCAAATCCCGGTAAGGGCAGATATTTGTGTGAGGAGCGCGAATATTTGATCCTGAGTCTTGAATGTTTTCTATATATATTTAATTATGTATTTCTCTATGTATGTTTATCGTTGTTTAGTACCCATAGTACAAGCCTAGAGCTTAGTTTGGGACTAGGTCAATTTGTGTGAGATTGTCCCCTGATATTTATATATTGCATTGTATATGCCAGGGCGCTCCACGGGTTAAATTTGTGACCCACCTTAGGTTCAAAGTCAATCTGACATTCTACAGCAATAAGGTTGAGTTTCCTCTAAGTTAACCACAACTAGAGAAGATTTTAATATGAAATGTTTCCTAAATTTACGCTCGTCACCGTACAATCCTAGCCTGTAATATTTGCATTTTATACTTTAGTGAGATATGGGGATGATTCTAGATTAAGTTGCTTAATTCATTAATAAATTATTGTTTAGTTTTATTGGTTGAATGATTGTGTTAATTGGAGACCAGAATAGCGTTGTATTTTGATAGCAAAGATTCTTAAAATAACAGAGTTGTGATTTATTTAAGTGCTGGCATGAATTAATTAAACGTAAGTAACGCCACTTATCACTGTATAAGCGGAGGCCTCCTTTACTTCGTTTTTTTTCAAGATTAGAATAAGTGCCCGGATTTTGCACCCGTTTTTGCCTTTAACGAAGTCAAAATTAGACTTAAAAACAATAGGGGACATGCATATTTTTTTTCCTACGCTCTCTGGAAAGTGCTATGAAAGAGAGGAATAACTGTACACGCGAAATAATTGTCTTGTATTTTTTTCATAAGATATAAAAAGTATTAAGTTTTAAATAGTCATAGTTCAGACCCCCTGCAAAAACACTATACAAAATCGACGACAGATATGACGTCACAGCTGTTGTTCCATATTTAAAATATCCTTTGGTACCGTTTCGTAGCCAATTTTTGTAGCTGGCGACAAAATGGTAATCTAAAATTCCCTGTTTGTAGCTGGCTACGTAGTAATTTTCGTATTTCAAAGCTGGTTACCAACCGCAGTTACGAATCGGTAATGAAAAAGTCCCGTTTAGTAGCCAGTTACAAAATGGGATATTTTTCGCATTTCGAAGCTGTACCAACCGCAGTTACGAATCGGTAATCAAAAAGTCCTATTTCGAAGCTGGTTACCAACCGCAGTTACGAATCGGTAATGGAAAAGTCCCGTTTAGTAGCCAATTACAAAATGGGGTTTTTTCCCGTTTCGAAGCTGCTAAAAGTTTTAGCTACGAACCGGTACCAATGGTAAAATATAAGGACCTTATAAAGAAATTTGCATTTATTTCGTAAATTACTATGTTTAAGCCACTGTCGTGGAATTAAAATATTACGTAAATAAAATGAGGATGCCGAACAAAACAATCTAAACATTTAAAGAAATTTAAAAAAAAAATCAATACAATACAATACAATACAATACAAATACTCTTTATTGAACACCAAAAATTCAAAAAATTAAAACAGAACATGAAACAGTACATTTAAATCATAGGTATACAACAGGCGGTCTTACCGCTAAATAGCGATCTCTTCCAGACAACCTTGTAAGAGAAATAACTGAGGACACAAATTCATGGCAGGCGGTGTAAACTAATTCGTTTAGAACTCATACTAAATAACTACAAGAAACAATTAAATTATTTCAATTTTGAAATTAGAACTATTTATAAATAGACTAAATATAAAAACATAAAGTAAATAATTGAATAAATACATACTAAATACATATAATTATACATCTATATAATATATACATACATACATCCTCCAAAACAGCCAAACAATGACAACAGACGAAGCATGAGATAGAACAAAGAAAAAAGTTAGGGAGATAATAGAAAAACTACGGAAGTGATAGAAAATGATCCTTAAGCTTGCTTTTAAAAATGGCAACAGACTTAGCACGTCGTGCCTCCACAGGCAAAGCATTCCATAACCTTATCGCCTTGATGGTAAAAGAATTTGTGTAAAATTTAGAGGAAGAAAAAGGAACTGACAGGAGAAGGTTTTGGGAATATCATGTTTTGATTCTATATAAAATCTTAATATATGGGTCATAACTTAGTTAGGTTTATTACGTTTTATAATTATGTTTTTAATTTACTTTTTCTCATAAATCGTATCAATGAAACTCAATTCCGATTTCCATGCATGTCCTCTATTGTCTCTACTATAAGTAATTAATAACAAGAATTAGAATATTTGCACAAATATTTCTCAGTATTAGCTACGTCAATAAAGGAACCATGTGCGAATTTGACCGTTATAATACTCATCTTATAAACACGAAGTATAACATTTTGTAAACAAATTCAACTTTTTCGTTATTCAAGAAAGTTATTCTTCCTTAGATGGGTATTTTTCAAAGAAATTGTACCTATTTAAGGACTGAAATTAAGAAACGGTAACTTTTACATGTGAATAACGAAAATTAGTCATACATTTATATAGTTTCTGGGTTTTAAGATAAACACTGACAGAAGGATCGATTACTGTGTTTATTTTCTCGATTACTATGTTTAAACTATGAAATTAAAATCAAAAAAACTCTCGTAGTCGTCATCTATCCCACTTACTTAATCCTCTCGCTCACTCATCGTTCTCAGCCTTTCCAACCCTTGCATTTAATCATCTCAATCATCGGTCTTTCATCTAATCCACTCTTACATTTATTTGGTTAATTTTTGTGACTCGCATGTAGCAGGTTCAATTATTTTGAAAATTACCCATACACGTTTGGCGTGTCATTGACGCATTTGTATTTGACGTAAGGCGTTGCAAAGGTTAAACCGTTGTGACTGGGTTTTGATTCTAAACGTTAAAATAGATATTTTTCTTTGACGTGTTTCCGTATTGTCATTGTTTTGATAACTCTTATTTTCTTAACTGTAATGGCGGTTGTTAAAAACTACTAAACCACGTCAGACGCAATATTGTTACGCAAACGAGTAGAAGCTCGGGAACATCTTAAAATTCCGAAGTCATAATTCTGAATATTCATTTGTCCGAAAGCTATGTTGCGTTGGAGCGATTTTTAAATAAAATGCATAATTTTGTTGCTATACGTTGGTTTGATTAGGTTTGATTTATAAGCGATATCAGAAAATAGTCCTATAAAACAAATGCATTCGGAATTTTGATCAATTCCGAATTATGACTTCGGAATTATGTAGTGTACCCTAGAGGCTTTGCACTCGCAAAACGAGCTAAATCTGCACATTGCTGGCTCCTTTACCTACAAATTAATATAAATTGTTTAAATAATAACTTTTTAATATGTAAATATATTTATTTTTAGCTTTCTAAGTATGATGCGTTTGCTGTGTGTCCGGAATAAATATTTTTTCTTTCTTTCTTTCAATGCAAATACTTATTTTTTTGGGAATAATTCGATACCATGTTTAATGTTTTGTAAATAGTGAGAGCGTTATTTAGCTTTACTTTACTTTTGAAAAAAAAGATGGAAGTTGCTAGAAAAAAGTTTTACCTACCCTAAAAAGTAGTGGAATTGTTTAGCAACTATTTTTATGGTAGGAAGCAAAGAAATCTAGCCACTTTGTATGGAAATTTAGTACTAAGTGGCTCGATTTATTTGCTCCCAAGTGTATATTGATTGACACCAGAAAGGACCAAAATCGAAATCCATAGGGAACATGTAAAGAATTAACAGAAAGTCTTTTCATAGTTAAACTATGTAACCAGGGATCAAAAATTCCCTCTAAGGACTAGGATTTTTCAATGGCGGTGGTCTCTTTCTAGCAAAAGAAGTTAGAAAGAGACTTCCGCTTGTAATTTGTAACTCGTAGCTTAGGCCTCAGGTGGTTTTTTTTTCTAATTTCCTGTGGTAACAACATGGTCGTAAACTACTACATATAAAAGAAGAAACTGACTGGCTGATCGATCAACGCACAGCCGAAACCGCTGGACCTAGGGACTTGGAATTAGGAGGGATATTCCTTGGATATCCTTGGAGTGCACTGAGGTGGGATCATTGGAAATAAGTCCCCTAAGGGTTTAAAATAGGGGGAGTGGCGGGAAAGTAATCCTACGCGGACGAAGTCGCGGGCGTCCTCTAGTAAATATTTGCCGTTCAGCCACGTTTATAACCAAGGTTTCATAACTGGTTATGAATAAGGATTTTTACACTGTTTCATAACCAGTTATGAAACAAGCCATTTTTTTCCATTTTCACAACTAGAACCTCCGATTCATGAGTTTAGGACCGTTGGTCCCACTGCTATTGGATCACCTCCAGAAATCACCGCAAAGCTCAGAACTTACCGCAAAAGTAGGTAGGTTAGGTTCGTTAGGTATCTTTAGATGCCCGAAGGGCAAAACCTCCCAGAAATAGGAGCTCTGCCGCAAGGCAGATCTCCGTCGAACAGCAGTGGGACCACGGTCCTAAACTCATGAATCGGAGGTTCTAGTTGTGAGAATGGAAAAAATGGCTAGTTTCATAACTGGTTATGAAACAGTGAAAAAAAAATCCTTATTCATAACCAGTTATGAAACCTTGGTTATGAACGTGGACGAAGGGAATATTTGTATTGTAATGTATTGTCAAATTGTTTGGCGGAGCTTCGACTGAAAACAATACCGCGTAGCAGCATCGGATATGATAAAAAAACCAGTAATCTTAAAAATTGAATTTAATTACAATAAAACTAACCCACATACACATTCATTCATCTTAACATAATTATACAAACTTAAAACTTGGCAAAAAATTGTTTGAGAATTACAAAAAGATGGCTTTGGATACCCGACTCCTGCAGCATCAGGACAGGTTCATACTAATTTATTTGCATTACCATGGAATTACAACGTGATGTTGAAAATAAAAGTACATACATGGACCCACCCTCCTAGGGCATCTTCTATTATAGCCATATTGCTTTTTACACGTTATGGTATTGTTAACGTTACTATAGCTTTTATTTACTTAACGTCAAGAACTACTAGAATATATTATTAAAGTCGACTTCTTTTCCTAAACTATGTGGCTCAATTCAAGCCCCCAAGTACGCCTTCCACCCTGGATATATCCCAACTAATTCTCCAGGATCTTAGATACAATTAGCGTGCAAGATGGTGGTGAACTTTAAACCACGTTTTAGACTAGAGGACGTCTCATGACCTGTCATAGGGGTGTCTATCTTTTCATCGAATTTATCATGTTATCGAATTTCATTTCATCGAAAGCTGTTTTCTGCTGAATCCGTTATGTTTTCAGGGTACCTTAAACATCTAACCTAACCTACGTAATTATTTTTTAAACCTGAAAACATTACGGTTTCAGTAGAAAATAGCGTTCGATAAAATGATACATTCGATGTATTGAAATTCGATGAAGTGATGAGTTACTGCTGTCATAGCGATATATTACTTGTATAGCTCTATTCTATCCTTTTCGCTGACTGGAACTTCGCAGGTTTTTAGATTTAAGGGTCAATCAACTTTTCTTTGTAGCTCGTTGCCATGGTGACGTCTCCTGGGTCACTCTTTAAAACCACGATTTTAAAGTATATAAATCCAGCAAACATCGGCTTTTGTGGCAATTACAAGCCCATTCTTTTATGGGTTTTCTTCCAAGCGTATTAGTAGTGTATATTATAACCATTTTTCTAAGGAACTCTATCACTGTTGTCTCCTGGCTTACGGGACAGAATAACAACAACGAAAAGTTGATCCACCCTTAAATAACTGTCACCAGATGATATCCACTTCCACTGGTCGCCAAACAACTCTTTGCCGAGTTTAATCTCACGTTATCGAATATATCTAGGGGCATTTTCGCTCAAGTTGCCCCTTGCCGGCTTCGTCGTACTCCTGGGATGAGATCCACATCTGCTGGAACGAGCCAATGGATGCTAGGATCGAACCGCCTGTAACAAACATATTTATTTAATCTATGACGTGTTGTGTCTGTGACGTGTTGTGTCTGTGACGTGTTGTGTCTGTGACGTGTTGTGCCAGTGGCGTGTTGTGTCTGTGGCGTGTTGTGTCTGTGACGTGTTGTGCCTGTGGCGTGTTGTGTCTGTGACGTGTTGTGCCTGTGGCGTGTTGTGATTGTGACGTGTTGTGCCTGTGACGTGTTGTGTGTGGTGTGTTGTCTGTGACGTGTCGTGTCAATGATATGTTGTAACTGTGACGTTGTGTTGTGTCTATGACATGTTGTGACTGTGACGTGCTGTATTGTGTCTGTGACGTGTCGTGTCTATGACATGTTGTAACTGTCACGTGTTGTGTTAGTGACATGTTGTGTCTGTGACGCGGTGTCTATGACATGTTGTGTCAGTGACTTGTTGTGCCAGTGATGCGTTGTGTCAATGACATGTTGTGTCAGTGATATGTTGTAACTGTGACGTTGTGTTGTGTCTATGACATGTTGTGACTGTGACGTGTTGCGTTGTGTCTGTGACGTGTCGTGTCTATGACATGTTGTAACTGTGACGTGTTGTGTTAGTGACATGTTGTGTCTGTGACGCGTTGTGTCTATGACATGTTGTGTCAGTGACATGTTGTGTCAGTGACATGTTGTGTCTGTGACGCGTTGTCAATGACATGTTGTGTCAGTGACATGTTGTGTCTGTGACGCGTTGTGTCTGTGACGCGTTGTGTTTATGACATGTTGTGTCTGTAACGTGTCGTGTCTATGACATGTTGTGTCTGTGACGCGTTGTGTTTGTGGCGTGTTGTGTCTGTGACGTGTCGTGTCTATGTCATGTTGTGTCTGTGTCGTGTTATGTGTCGTGTGGTGTGGTGTGGTGTGGTGTGGGCGCGGCCTGACCGATCCAGGCGGCGAAGCGGCGCTCCTGCGGCGAGGGCGCGGCGTGCGACTTGAGCCGGTGCGCGGAGGGCGCGCGCGCGGCGAGCTCCTTGGCGAGGCGCTCGAGCCAGCCCGGCGCGTTGGCGCCGCCGCCGCACGCCACCACGGCGCCCCACAGCGCCGGCCGCGCGTCCGCGTCGCACGCCTGCGCCGCCGCGCACGCTGCGACAACACGCGCTCACTCAATACTATGCACGGTCATTCTCTAATATACTCGGATAATTAATCTACAGAAAAATTGTAAACAAAATTACGTCAATGTCAAAGTGACATTTCAGGGGATGAGAAGTATTGGGCTTACGAAAGCAATGAATAATACTCGGACCGGCGTCCATTTCCCACAACGATAAACGCAAAACACAATGTCAAACGTAACAATGAACAACTTAACAATAATAATATAAAACGTAACAACAACAAAATAACAGAACAGAAGTAAAAACAAAAAATAACGAAGCGAAAGGAATACGGGAGCACTCAGTCTCAACAAGTCAAGCGAGTGAAGCAACCCACAGCTTAGACACCCGGGTACATTCAGATAGTATCACCAGTGTAATTTTAAATTTTGCATACGAAAACAGTATTTGATATATTAATTAATATAAAAAGTTTTCACATTGAAATAAACTTAGTTATTATTAAATTAAAACATTTCATCATGATTAAGATAAAAAATGTCTTTATAGAAAGTCAATATCTTGAAACTTTGGATAATATAAATATACCGAACACTGTAAATGTTATTCCCCCGCGGCAACCCCTTTGTTTACATTTTTTCTGTGAGATTAATTATCCGAGTTTAGGTGCACTAATTTTAATATTTGCTTCGCTATTATTAATCAATAACACAATAACACATGTGTTATTTTTACTCTAGCTTAAAAATATTGGAGATATTGCCGATTCAATGATTCCACTAACTTAACGATATTCATGGACCCTCTAATGCAGGGGTGCGACGAGAGGGGAGTGTTGTTAAGTAAGTTAATAAATTAAATTTCAAATTTAGAATATCAATACAGTGTATGGCATACCTACAGCTTGACAACCTATGTCATACATAATTTCTAGTGTGACTTTGTGTCCCACGACTCCCACGAGAAGATAAAAGAGAGAAAATTTGCAACAAAAAAATTTTTTTTTGAACTCGTTTTATTGTGTAAAAAAAAAAAAACATAAAATGCGATACACTGGTTATAATTTTGAGCCGTTTATTAAGATTTTATATAGAGTCAAATCATGTTCAAATTTTTGTAATTTCTTTTAATGTTAAGAATTGTTTTACGGCATACTCATTTTATTTACGTGATGATTAAATTTAATTAGCTTAAACGTAGTAATTTACGAAATAAATGCAAATTTAATTATTTATGGTCCTTGTATTTTAAACATGGAACAACAGCTGTGACGTCATTCCTGTCGTCCATTTTGTATAGTGTTTCTGCAGGGGGCCAGGGCTGGGATTCTACACGGTAATAACGATATCGTTTTGACGTGTTTCCGTATTGTCAACGTTTTGATAACTCTTATGTCATTTACAATAATGGCGACTGTGACATAAACGATTCCAAAACACGTCAAATGCGATATCGTTATAACACTGTAGAATAGAGGCCCTGAACTATGACTTTTTAAAGCTTCATATCTTATGTAAAAACTACACGACAATTCTGCCCTCCTAAACCAATAAACAGTACTTATGTCAGATTCAATAGCCACAGTAAATTCAATCCTCTCCTCTTAGTATTAAGGTTGTGATCGCTGCAGGCGTTTTATTTGAGATACTGCTATTTCACTTAGCAGGGCAGAATTATTTCGCGTATACAGTTATTCCTCTCTTTCATAGCACTTTCCAGAGAGCGTAGGAAAAAAAATAGAGCTCACCTAAATGCGGCGCGCCCAAGCTCTGTTCGAACAAGCACTCGGTGACCTTGAACCGCTCCACGCTGAAGTCCTGGTGGTAGCCGCCCGGGAACTCGTAGTGCACGCCGGGAATCGAAGCCGCTACCCGCTCGTCGTACGCCGACTCGGACACCTGCAAGACATTCCAATATAAAACAATGTAGGATGAGTGAATAGGAACGCAGAATGAATAGATGTTAAAGAGGATGTTTTTAGGGTTCCTTAGTCAAACTAGGAACCGTTATAGTTTCGCCATGTCCGTCCGTCCGCAGCCTAGCTCAGAGACTCTTAGTACTAAAACAGCTGTAATTTGGCATGAATATACTGATTAGTCACGCCAACAAAACGGTAAAATAAAAAGTTGATTTTTTTTTTTTTAGTGGACTTCCCGTATACTTACTTTGGGGTGTATTTTTTTTCTCGTCTATCCCATAGGGTGGGGTGTCGTTGGATAGGTCTTATTAGGTTTTTTTTTTGGTGGAATAGGTTAAATCTTACCTGACACACGCAATGACAGAAGTCCTCATACTGCCTTTTTAGCATATACTGTTGCCACGAGTGAGTGAGACCGGCCGGCAAGGTCTTCAGAGTATAGCGCGCTCGCTCCCGCTCACGGATCACTTCTTTACTCTGCAAAATAAAAATCGAAGAAATAAAAAAATATAATTGATTTAGTTTATAATATTTACATTTTAGTAGTCAAATTAAATTCATTTATATGAAGTCTCTTTTACACGTCGGTAATATGCAGTTAATCTACTAACGCTACGGACAAGACTATCATTGCGGAGAAGAATTATTTCGTTTATAAAATACAATAATGCTTAAAAGAGTTACATTTCAAAGTAATTAATAATAATTATTACTTATTATTATACTAGCACAAATAAAATGTTACGTTTAAGTTTAGTGTGTGAGTGTGAGTGTGAGTGTGTGTGTACGTGCGTGCGTGCGTGTGTGTGTGTGTGTGTGTCTTCAGTATTTTGTAAGTTTATGGTTTGGCCATACCTGTATGCTGTATATGGGCAGCATCTGTATGTGCATGTTGTTGAGCAGGTGCTTGACCTGCGCCGCGAGGTGGTCGCCGCCGATCGGCGAGCGCACCGCCGCGCTCACGAGGGCGTAGCTGGGGATACACGTCCGAGTACAGCCCAGGAGTCCAACACAGAAATAGGCTAGATGCTTATTCATGTCGAAAACACCATTCTTTTTGACAAGACCAAATGTACAATATGGAACAAACCGCAATCAGAGCATTGCAAGTGACTGGAGAAATCAGAAATACATACATACATACATAAATCACGCCTGTTTCCCAGAGGGGTAGGCAGAGACCACTTCTTTCCACCTGCTACGATCCTGACAAAGCTCTTTCGCTTCTTCCACATTCATAGATCGAGTCATGCATGCACGTCGGTTTCGGGTACTTAAGATTCGGCCCTTTTCCAGTATTTCCCCGATTATATAATCAGAAATAAAAGTCAAAATCCAACATTCAACACAACAAATTGATACTCAATGATGCCGTCCCAATTAAGTACTTGTACTAATGTGTGATTTAATATAAGCATTTTGTTGATAACTTTAATAATTACTTTCTGCACTGTGTTCAAATAGTATGTACATCATGCAAGTTATCAGTTTAACTATGACTAAAATTTTGTTTTTATAATATCCTTCTCAGCACCATCCTTAAATTCTTTCTGTTTGGCCCATTGGTTGTCTGGTAGAAAATGTATTAAGGCATTAAGTCCATCATTTGTACCTACGTTGTGAGTCGTTTTGAAATTATATAGTTATTTTCCCTTCAAAACTATTAGTTAATTGTTGTCAGTTTTACAGAAAAAAACAAATATTTTGTTATTACTTAATTTCAGTGTACCCTAGTTTTACAAAAACTCATTTGTTTGTATCACTTTGCAGAATTTTAATTTTATAGAAAGCTACTTTTTGCAGAAACCTTATTGTTTTCAGATTATCTTAAGCATGAGTTACGCACGTTAGGTTAGACCTGTGTCCACCAAAAAATAATCTGAAAACAGTCATTAATTCTATTTAATGAGTTTCTGTAAAACAGTGTACAACCCTAAAATTCGGTCTCGGATGCCGGTGACCCCAATCGGTGTCAAATTTAACTAACGACGGCGCCGCATTCAGCTTCGCCTGGATGCCACCGATGCCAACCGGAGTCAACCTTAAGGCATAGTGCGGTTGAGGATGCTTACACACATACATACATATCAGGGGACAATCTCACACAAATTGACCTAGTCCCAAACTACTATGGGTACTAGACAACAATAAACATACTTATATAGAGGAATACATACTTAAATACATAGAAAACTTCCAACACTCAGGAACAAATATCCGCGCTCATCACACAAATATCTGCCCTTACCAGGATTTGAACCCAGGACGGCTGGCTTCGGAGGCCGGGTCACTACCAACTGGGCCAACGTGTCGTCAGATTATTAAGTCTGTCATTTATACCTACTCTGTACATTGTGCAATAAAAAACACAGGACAATGTCACACAAATTGACCTAGTCATAAACTAAGCTCTAGGCTTGTACTATGGGTACTAGACAACGATAAACTTACTTATATAGAGAAATATATACTTAAATATATAGAAAACATCCAAGACTCAGGAACAAATACTCGTACTCATCACACAAAGGACGATGGGTAAAAATGTCCCCACCCACCAACAGTGATGAAACATGTGCCAGTTTATAGATCTTGGCAATATGATGTATTTTTTCTATGGCGACGATCACCATACGTATGGGGTTTTCTTGAAAAATCATAATCTTATCGTATGGAACTATGGAATTTGTTTGAAAATGAACACGTATGTAGATGTTTTGCCTTGCCTGGCCCTTTGTTTTCATTAAAAAATTCCCATTGATTTTGCTACGAAGATAAGTATTTTGTCTTTTATTGGGTCCTAATGAACATATAGACCTGCAGCCCGTTACTGTTGGAGGGGGGGACGGGGTCCATACAAAATTGGCCATCACCCTTTCTGCCCTTACTCGCTTTGCTTCGGCAGGGTCACTCCCAAATAGGCTAACGTGTCGTCAATAAAGTTTAAATAAATAAATTATGTGTTCTGCTTGGCTTAATTTCGTAAATACACATCGTGTTTTGAAATTATATCATTATTTAACTAACGACGGCGAAGCTTCGCCTGGATGCAGCCGGCGCCGAAAGGCGTCATTCTCAAGGCATAGTGCGGTTAAGGATGCTTAGCAATGAAAGGGTAAACTCACCCGTCTATAACGGGCACGGCGGAGGTCTGGCTGGCTCCCGCGTCGACGACGAGCGCGGTGCTCTTCCCGTTGGCGAAGGCGCACAGCACGGCGTTCTTGACGAGGAAGAACGCCGGCGCCTGGTACTTCTCGAACAGCAGCTCCGCCAGCTTCTCGCGCGCCGGCCGCGTCGTCCACACCGCCTCCGTGAACAGCGCGGGGTGGTGCTCGGATGGGGAGCGGATCACCTGAAGGTGGGGACGAATTAGAGCAGCCTCGGGTTGAGGCACGCACGGCTCACCTATTTGGCTCAAATAGAAGATAAGAGCGCGCGGCGAGCTGTCGAGAGTCGGTTTTTTGACCGTGCTCAAAGGCACCTCGGTGTGCGTGAGTCGCGTAATTTGGACGTGTATCCGAGCATGCCGCGGGCAGAACGACAAGTTCTAACTTGTCTGTGGGCGAGGCGCGTACAAATTTGATAAGTTGCTGAGCTGTTCCACCACAGAGGCTATTTCCTGTTTTTGTTAATACTTTGGTGAATTATGATAAACGCAGCCGCGGCAGTCATCGTGTCCGTCGCCATAGCTCTATTATACATTTCCTGTTTTCTGACTATTGTGAACATCATTTCTGGTTATGCTAGCAATGCAAACTTATAATGTAAGCCTATATCTCAAAAGTTTTTTTAGGCAGAGAAGGGTAACCTGTCCACTGTTTGACTTACTCCCACACCGAAACACTGTGAATGTTGTTTGTCAGTAGGTTAAAGGACATATCTTGCACTTTAACAAGTTTCCGCAAAACACTAGCTCTGTGGCATGACTGTGACACTTTATGTTATTTTAGAACATATTTGCAATTACCTTAG
The DNA here is from genome assembly GCA_949316455.1 of Acleris holmiana. Classification (NCBI taxonomy): domain Eukaryota; kingdom Metazoa; phylum Arthropoda; class Insecta; order Lepidoptera; family Tortricidae; genus Acleris; species Acleris holmiana. The sequence continues at coordinate 2,382,411 of OX438788.1, forward strand.
CGTAACAGTAATCCAGCATCTTCTCGAAAAGGTCCCAATTGTCCACCTGCCCATCCTTCATGTACGTCTGCACCTCCATGCCGGGTCGTGGTACGTGCAGCTCGGTGACATCAATGTAGTGCCGGAGCTCAGAGCCCGCTTTGGTACCTTAGATGTGACACATATGTGTGAGAACTTGTGGTTCAGCTCAGTTTTAGAATTTTATCAGCCTCACCAAGAGTCTTGATGAAAGTGTCAATTAAGAAGTTCACTCAGGCTCAATCCCATCTAAAGTACTGTCAATCTAGGATGATGGATACGAATTCTAATTTTAATTAATACCTTTCACTCCTGTTAAGGTATATATCAACTTGATACTCAATATTTCACCAATGTCCAGTTACATATAGACACTCCCACGGACTTATTAGAGAAATAAGTCCATGGCTATCACACAGTTCCCACGCGACGACAATTGGTTTGCTTAAACGGTATATTCTCTTGTGGACTAAACAGAAGCACACGGGGTAGCTCTAAGCGCTTATGTCAAGTACCTCTGATTGATGCTATTTAATTTACTTCTTTTTATATGTCAGAGACAAGATTGATAACTTAGCATTTCAGCTATTTTAATCCAGCCAATATCAACTAAAATAAATAAATATCAGGGAACTATCTCACACAATCTGACGTAATCCCAAACTAAGCTTTAGGCTGTGCTTTTATGGGTACCCCGCAACAATAATATAAGATAATCGTTTAACGTCAAACTTGCTTAAATATTATGTACAATCGAAAACACTGTTAACTATATATTTACAAAAGAACATGAACTTTATCGCAACATATTAAAGTCTATGTGTGATCAGTTAACAGTGTCTTTGACTGTACTTATGTAGATTAAATAATTAAAAAGGACTAAATGAAGTTACATGCTTGTTACATAAATATTAGCCCTTAATAACTTCGTAGGCAGGATATTAGGCTAACAGATGAATACTAGATAAGAAATGAAAACAAATCTCAAAACAACGCAAATGACGCTACTCTATTTGTATAAAATTCACTTACTGCTTTGAGTGACGTTCCCATCAGGGACCTTTTCTTCGCTCTCCGGGATATGAGTGGCTGGACCAACGCCTACTACCGCGGGAATATCAGCTTTTGGAGTATCTTCTTGGGCATAACCTACGCGCAAGCTATGATGCCCGGGATCGAACACTAAAGCGCCGATCTCGTCTCCACCGTACAACATTCCATTAGGACCACTCATATTTCACTCACTTTACGCCGAATATTCAGTGTTTGTTAGATAAATTCGGCGTAAAACCTACAAATTTGGTACGGTGTTTTGTTCGATGACAAACAAAGTATTTTTTGTTCAGGTTGGAACGGAACGTTGAAAAATCTTCAGCGTTCTTATTTGTTATTAAATAATCAAAATAACATTGTTTGCGATATTTTTGCAATTTATAAAGTTTTCATTATAAAATATTACGAAATCCTATACAATATTTATGTAATTTATGTTTAAATCAAGTAGAAGTAAATGCGTGTAATGGAACAATATTTATGTAGCCATAGACAATTTTATTTGATTAGCGACGTTCAAATAGACTTCATAGTCGTAAACTCGTATAAATTTCGTGCCAATACTTTTTACTGTAGAATTTGTAATCTAACTGAATCTGTATCTTTACAACTAACTCGCTCAAGGATGTATATGTATACAAATTATTTACGCTTTGGCTTCTATATTATCTTTACAAATTCATTAGTTATTTTTTATTATTAGAGGCGATCGATCAGTTTCACAGTGATTTTAGATTGAGTAAGTGAGAATATAATCAGTAAAGAGAATAAATAAAAAGTAAAAGCCGAACATTGAATAATCATACGTTCTACATGGCAATAAATCTGAAGTTTTTGATTAGTGACACACGTCAAATAAGTCAAATTGCAGTGTTGCCAACGAAGGCGACTTTTCGCCATTTAGGCTACTCAGATTCAAAATCGGCGACAAAAAAAACTTAAAGGCGACTGGTAGCCTTTTAGGCTACTCGAAAAAGATGAAAGGTCCTTTTAGTTGAATGAGTAAATCACAACAAAAATGAGCATAAGCAAAATAAAAATTATGTCTACCCACGCAAAAAGCAAAATAGTGGGAAAATCAAGAGCTTCGTCCTTCGTTAAATAGGGTACCTGCTTCGGCAGTACATGTACAAAAAAAAAAAATAGGAACTTCGTTAAATTGGGCTCCTTTAGGCTACTCAAGCTCTGAAAATGGGCGACACCAGGTCCCGACTTGTTGGCAACACTGTCAAATTGTACAAGTACCGCCAAAGATTATAAGTGCATTGCTCCTGCACATTCTTATCTGATATCTTGTTATGTGTGAAGTATACTTATCTACTTAATAATAAATTGAACATAATACAGTAAAAAAAAAAAACACAAGGGAAGCCCAGTAATTAATCTACTACGTGTCCTGCACTGTTTTGTCTAACTTCCATGAAATTATGATGCAATCCTGTGATTAAGTTTAAAGATAAAGTATAAACCAAACCTTGCCTTATAGAAGTAACGCAGAAGTAAATCATGGACGAAGAATCAGGACAACTAACCCAAGAAGATTATGTTATACCGCCTGTAAAGTACGAGTACTTGGATCACACGGCTGATGTACAAATACACGCGTGGGGAAACACTCTGAAGGAAGCTTTCGAACAATGTGGCATGGCTATGTTCGGATACATGACAGAGTTACCCTATGTCACCATCAAGGAAGTACACACGATCGAAGCAAATGCTGATGATATGATGGGTCTTTTATACCATTTTCTCGATGAGCTCCTGTATTTATTCTCAGTTGAACCATTTTTAATCTGTAAAAAATTAGTTATCACTGAATTCAATACTGAGGAGTTCAGGATAGTCTGTAAGTGTTATGGAGAGGAGTTTGAGATCGGGAAGCATCCTCAAGGGAGTGAAGTTAAAGCTATAACTTATTCTGCAATGCAAATTCTTGAAGAAACTAAGGATAATAAATTTGAAGTTTTTGTTATTATAGATATTTAAAAATATTTGTTGTTTGATTTTGAATAATACAAGTGTACATTAATCGGCCTATAAAGCTGCCTAAACTAGCATGTAAGCAACATCGGCTTAACCTAACTTTGTTTTTGAGAATATAGAGAGTTTTAAGATTCCAGAATTATAATTGGTATTTGTAGTTAGTTTGGTACAAATCTGCAGTGGAAAAAGTATTTGGTTATTGTTATAATACCACCACCACCATTATCATTGCTGTAACCTTGTAGAATAAGGCTTATTATTAGAGGTAATTTGTAGTTATTTTAAGTTGACTATTTCACTCTCGAGTCATATATTATCTTTAAGCCCCGAATTAAATTTAATATATGACTCAATTTTTGAAGCTCATCAACGAAAAATGACTACCCCTCAAATAAATTTATGCAGCGATTTAATCCATGATGGCCTACCTTTTGGATTTGATATCATAACAGGTCATTGCCCATGGTCCACCTAATTAGTTCACCTCTGTGGATCGCGGAGACTAAACTGGTTAAAACGTATAGGTAGGTTTAGGTTATGTTAGTTCTTCAGGAGGCCTGAAAGGCCAAAATACTCAGAAGTAGTCCGTCGACTCGGTTACGGTGTGCTAAAATGTCTAGGTGGACCACGGGCAATGACCAATCAAGTATCAATTTATCATATCAAGTCTAAAAGGTGAGCCTGCTCCTAGATTAAATTGCTGCACAAATTGATTTTAAAGTTAGTAATTTTTCATTGATGATCTTACAAAATTGCCCCCTTGATATACCATATTTAAGGGAATAGTTGATGAAAAAATAAATTTTAAAGCAATCTTATCCATTGGACATCATTAATTTGCCACTGTTTTTATCCATGCATTATATTTTTGTATATGTTTTACAAAAGGTTCTCCTCCAATGTATATAGGCTTACTGTATATTGTATACTTTTTTAATTTTTTTTTTTTCAGGATATTGTCTGATATTTTTTGGGACCTTAGGTAAGTATATTTTACGTGTGAAGGTTTTAATAGAAGGAGTTTGCTGGAACCTGAGAATGGGATGTTTTAGTAATAAACCCACAGTCATTATTTAATTTTATGTTAGTAACGTGAAATAAAAAATACTATATGCCACAATATTTATTACAACGTAAAACTTCATCCAAAGCATGTATATGCAGACATCTACAGAACACCGAATAATGTATATCTAACACAAATTTATCTAAACATTGGTAAGTACATTACAAATATTACATGAAATTTTAAGTATCATCAACCAATTAAGAAAAGCGCTTACAAAGTAAAATTTTAATTAAAATGGTAACAAACCTTTTTTTCAGTAAAAGATTAAGGTTGTGTAGGGCTATTTTGACCGAGAGGTAATAATTGTAACTTAGTATTCGTAATAAAATAGATAACTTCAACTTTTGAAATAAGTACCTATGATAAGTTAGATTCACACTTGGTGAAAATAGCCACACTCGACCTTATTAATGCAAATAAAGCACAAATTTATACATTTAAAAGTAACAAAAGTTACCATCAGCCTATTTTAAACAATATAAGAGTTAGAAATATAACAATTTATATTTAAAATCAAACTAGACTCCAGAGCATACAATGACAGTAGAAATATAATAGGAACTCACTAAAAGGCTTATCATAAGTACGTTTTTTCCTTACTACTAGATGAAAAGTATAAAAATTACAGTAGGTACCAAAAAGTGTTATTCAGACTAAGTTACATGTCACTATAAAATTTTACCAGTTTTATATTACTTATTTTCTACTGAATTATGTTAAATTTAAGTTTGGTACAATTACCAGGAATAATTTAAACAAAAAAAAATATTTAAATTTTCTATGTATATAGAGGAATATTGAAAATAAAGAAAATAAAAAATGACGAGTAGTGGATTGGCATGGTATTTGATGGTATGGACATGACAATGTGACGAGGAAGGAGGGACGAAGGACACAACTGGAAGAATAATGAGTAGGTATGCATGTAAATGGATATAAGTGTAGAGGAAGACCGAAAAAGGTTTGGACATAGAGGAGATATAATATACTTAAACTTTATTTATGGTTTGGATGAATTTTATTGTGGGAAGGCGTAGTACTGAGTTATACTCGTAACAGCGAAGATGCGTTCAAAAATATCTGAATTGTTATCATGCCTTTCAATGTTGGATATTAAATTAGGCCCCGTAGCTTGGTCGCCTTTATCGATGTGGATAAACGTGGATGACACATCTGTCACTCTCGCACTGACATACTGGTCACAAAGTGACAGATATGTTATTCACGTTAATCCATATCGATAAAGGCAACCATGCTACGGGTCCTGATGACTACATCATTGGCAATATTTACGCGTTTTACAGCGGTAGTGGCCACTTGATATTTTAGTTTCTTAGTGAGTAACCACAGCAAACTTCTATTTTTGCCAATCTAAAAGAAGTAGCTGCAGAACTGACATACAAGGTGCTCAAATTCATTCTAAACCAGCTCTTACGCTAGTTCAATTATTTTTGGAGCACTTTATATGTACGAAATCATACTAGAAATTGCATTGAGATATTTTTTTAATACCTACGAGTGGTTACGCGCACGATTTCCCATCAATCTTCGTTTTTAATCGTTCTTTGAATACTGCAGCTAATTTGTCATGTGACCCCTAGATCTCATTTAAACAACTTATGGAGTTCTATATGTATACGTAAGTTTACATTAAGTTCCTCCATTTGTTTAGGAAACAGTTTGAGTACGTGATCGCTTTGTTAAGTAAACATCCAGGGCTGGGATTCTACACGGTAGGTACTAACGATTTCGTCTTTGACGTGTGTCCGTATTGTCAACGTTTTAATAACTTTTGTCATTTACAATAATGGCGACTGTGACATAAGCGATTCTAAAACACATCAAATGCGATATCGTTATAACGCAGTAGAATAGAGGCCCAGCAGTAAAGTTCATTGCTGGTATTATAAGTAGCTATCTTTGGTTGTTAAAATATAATCTCAGGGACTACGAGTATGATGAAAATGTCAAGATTTTGATTCATAATGATATCACATTATTCTATGCTAGAATCACCTAACATCGAGATCTATTCTAATACTTTTAAAAACTAAATTAATTAAGAATCTAATTTGACAAGTATAGTTAGGTAAGTACATCAAGGCCATATCTGTGGGATTTGTGGCTCAACTTTGAAATCCGTAATTCGAACTTTGGATCGCCCTGTCACTTTTTGCAAATTAGTTACGCATCGAGAGCAAAAGGGATATCAATAGACAAAGTTCGAATCACGGATTTCAAAGTAGAGCCCTTGGTGAAATTTATGTTGGCTTCTCTTCTATCCTTAATGTTAAAGAAAGGAAAGTATATTTCAAACTTGAAATATTCAATAAATATCACTTATTTTAAGAAAAAGGAAAATGTGCGACGTTGCCAGCACAGCTTTTGTAAGAACGCTTTTAACTTTAAAAGTCTTCTAACCCTATTTATCACGTGTAGACACGAAGCAAGATAAATGGTGATTGGCAGTTTACGCCACGGGTGATCCAATAAAGATGCAAATTACAATTTTATAGCCTATACTATGTATACAAATGACGGCGAACCGTCACTTGTTTAAATTATTTGATCGGTATTGCCAGTATCGGTAGTAAAGTCGTAACTTGTAATGTATTATCAAAAAGTGCCACACTAAATATTAGGATTAAATTTACGAGTGGTTTTTAGGGGTCAAAAGGTTTAACCTACACTACCGTAAGTATACGTATAATAAAATGGTTCCAAAGTCTTTCTTTACATAATTCAGTGCATCATTGAGTATCGTTAAAAATTGCGAATTCACCAGGAGTATTTTTAATCAATCTGTCGTTTATGAAATATGAATTTAACACAGGTAGTTCTGTCACGACTCCTAGTGTTCCAATACATAATTATGATTATTTAAGAGCTAAGACATTATCTTTAGGTCTAGCATTACAATACAAATTGACAACTACGTTGACAATATTTATACCTAAACTATCGCACACAAAAATATCTGAATTGGTGGTATATATATTTACTCAACTAGTGTATAAGTGCCTATACATGCAGACATACAAATTGACTACGAATATATAGTAATTCGAAGTTAGTGTTTTTTAGACAGTGAGAGTACCTACATTATTTTTAACCAAAAAAAGTTTTATGTAAAAATACTCTTTCTTTTACATATCTATTCAGACCCATATTGGCACAATCACTCATAGCCTAACCATTAAATACAAAGTAAAATAAATATCTAAACTTATATACTAGGTAGATTCATGAAATTCCATCAGAATTTAAAGTGGGTATCTATTTGCCATGATATTGCATATGGATGTATGGTGTTTTAAATGTTTTAATCTACGAAGGCGTGTCTTGGCAAATTGGGCTTTAAAGGCCACCGCTTATCGATGTAAAAGTATTTTGAAATGAGTTTGAGTTAAAACTAAAACTTTTGACATTTATTTTCCCTCCAAATTGTATAGATGGGTTTAAGAAGACTTATCAGCTACTGCATCAACAGTCACATTCTATGTTGTCTATGCTTCTGCGTTTCGCGCCATTGCAAACGTCAATATAATTTAGTTATTAGACTTATTAGCCTAGCGTCTCGCAATAATATTTGATTTTCTTCGCAGCGGGAGGTTGTGATAAAGGAACTTAATAGGGTTCGCTGGCGTGCGGTATAGAAAGTTCGTGTTGCTATATATTTATACTCTTGCTCTTTGTTGTCTGGAATAATTGGTGGGATAAAAAGCACCTATGCTAAAGCTTAATGAACTCGCTGTATAATATAACGGTCCAGTTAAGTTGACCCGTCAAGAGTGTACAAACAACTTTTTCAGGCAAATTAAGGGCGTGCATTTGGGGCACTATCAATTAGGCATCTTAAATGTCATCATCAAGGAGCCATTTTTGAGAATAACACCTCCGAATTTGAACATAGGATATTTACTTTTTAGCCAAGATGATAGTACATTATTGTCTTGGCCCGGAAAGTAGGGGATAGCCTGACGAGGTGGTTATCGGGCCGAGTCTTGGCGAGGACTGCTAAAATACGAGTCAGGCAATCCATTTCCACCGAGGCATATATAATGCTTTTTTCAATAAATGCGAGGAAATTATCTCTTCTCTCTTCTCTTATTTAGCCTGTTGCCAACTAATGCTGAGTATAGGCCTCTTCCATTGCAGGAAATGAATGCATGACCAGAAGTATTTGAAAAAAAATGAATTGAGAGCGAATCTTCTTATGAAATTATCTCAATACTTGTAAGTATTGAGATAATTTCACAATGACCCGCCGCCCGCTAACACCGGCCAACGTTTTTGCAATAGCTTTTAAATAAATTATCACAGCGCACAAAAATGTGTTTTCTTTCATACGTTTATTATACGCCTAGGAAAAAAGTGAGGCTCTTTTCGTCATCTTTTTTCCAAATAAAAGCTACCCTTCCCGAGCATGTTTGAGAAAAATAACTTAAAGACTTTAAGGATCAAAAACTCCTCCAGTGTTGCAGGTTTTTACATTCATTCAATTATTTCCCCACAAGTAAAAAGTTCTTGGAGTTCTGCGCGGACCGCGGACAAGTAATAAGGATAGGTAAAAGAAAATATAATCATATAATAGCTGCTACGACTTTACGATCTCACGGTAACCTCGTTCATATTACATCTACCAAGAAAATTGATAGTCGTAAAATGTTCTTATATATCATACCGTCCAATATTTCCACGCCAGTGAACCGGCATTAAATTATGAACAGCCCAATAATCCCCAAGTTATAGCGAAAATAAACATTTCTGTGTATGTTTTTGACAAGAAATATGAATATCTTTTTTAATCAGTCATATATATACATACGTAGACAGTAGACTAATAATATAGTGCCCGGCCGTTGTGAAGTAATTCCTGACACCTGTCATTCCAGTACAAATTATAACCTCAAACCTAAGAATAGGCTATAAATTGTACTGCGATGACAGCTGTCAGGATTGACTTCTCATCGGCCGCGTGCTATACAGAAGTATGTCAAGTATGTCCAACGGACGCAATACCACAGAATATAGTAATAGTACCATAGACATATGCTATATTGTCTATGGATAGTACAAAAGCCACTATTCCTAATAAAAAGCAGCGTTTAGGTAGACTGAACGTACTATTACGTACTTACTCTAAGCTTCCCTTTCTGTAGCAATATTTGTATTTATTCACATGCAACCCAGCCCATACAAAAGTCATCCCCTGTGTTCCAAGCCGATGTATTGACAGGTTCGCGCCTTTTTCAGCATACCTCGTTTTGTTAGAAAAAGCGCCTTTTGTAACTTGTATTATTATTTATTCAGTGCTTTCGCCAAGTGTCTTTTCAAAGTCAAGACTCGCCGCTCGCGAGCGCGCTATGTACACACTTGCATTTCGTTTAGCCCGTTTGCCGAGTGTGTACATTTAGCATTACAAAATACGTAAACGCCCCGGATTAAGGTGGATTCACAATGGATATTTAAGCGCTATAACAGCAACTAAAAATCGCTTGGAATGTTTTATCACTGCTTTTGTATCGCTGAGACGGTTATAGATGTCAATTGAAGCTACGTTATTGCGTTCAAATCCTCATTGTTCGCTTTAGGCGGGGATGTCCTGTCAAAAACATGTCAACATATGTCACATGACAGTAATTTACGCAGGTTATTGGGTCTGTGGTACCTGACCCTGACTACTGGAGAACGCAGCCAAATCCAATAGCACTGAAGAGCGGTGCTGCGCCCAAGCCTCCGTCGCCATCCGCAACTCCCGCGAGGTACTTGGCGCGCACGCAGTCGCCGCACGCGCAGCTGTCCGTGAGGGTGCAGAGCCCGCGCGCGGTGGCAATGGCCTCCCACTTGATCTGCTCGTCGTGGTTACTGCTCCGGCTGAGGAGGTTCTGTTGGAAAATACTTGATGGTAGTGCATTTTTTTTCATTTACGAGGCTTTTTTCCATAACGCCTTAGCCTTTTTTCTGATTTGTACGTGTAGTTTCCCGCTACTAGTTTTAGTGGTGGTAGGACCCTGTGCAGGGTCCGTCCGGATCGCTACCACCATCTTATCCACACCAAGCAACAGTAGTGTTCGCATTATTTTGTTCCGGTGTGGGGATAAGACAACCGGTGAAATTACTAGCATATAGAGGCATTCCATCTTAATCCTCAAGGTTTACAAATACAAATACAAATAATTTATTTCCAAGAAAAGATAAAAACAGCAATTTCAGATTAGACTGACCCCCACACTAGGCATTGCCTGTCCCGTGGGGGATATAGTACGGTTGACAAATATATGTTTTAGCGGCTAACGGCAACAATAATTCTTTATTTTGTTTAAATGTGTAATTAATAAAATATAGCAATAGTCTCCAAACAGAAATAAACATTAAAATGAGAACAAAAATTACAATAATTCAAATCTTAAAACAAAACAAAAGTGTGTGTGTATGTGTGTGTTCGTGTGTGGTGTGTGTGTGTTCGTGTGTGGTGTGTGTGTGTTCGTGTGTGGTGTGTGTGTGTGTTTATTGCACTTTAATGAAATGTTCAGTCTCTGCGTATGATAACTGTAACATGCCCTTTGTTAAAACCCTTTTTACTTCAAGAACGGAGTGTTCTTTAAATTTGTAAGCCTTAATTAGTTTATTATAAATTCGGGGATGTAAGAAATTTGAGAAGCGTTGTGCAAATGAAGTTTGGACAGCGGGAGTGGGTAGTTTGAAGATGCGGTGTTGAAGCATGACATTATATTCTGGTAAGTTCAAGACGGATTTATGGACCCTTGTCGCCACCCTCATTAGGTACAGTCCTCGAACACTAAGCACCTGAGCTTCTCTATACGAGTATAGCTCTGTGGTAGGGTATCTATAGTGTTTTCTTAACGCGACCTTTAAAACTGCTCTTTGCGCTCTTTCTAATTTTAGGAGGATGGCAGAGGTGATTCCTCCCCAGGAAAGAATACAGTAATTTATTATTGACTGTCCTAGTGCCAAGTAAATAGTTTTTAACAACTTTGTGTCTACTGATTCGCGCAGCATTTTTATAGTGTGTATCAGTTTTCTGACCCGACCTGAAACAGCAGCTATATGCTCTCTAAAGCTGATTTTTTCATCGATAACTATCCCAAGATACTTAATCGCACTAGATCTCGTCATGCAGTCGCATTTGCAATTCATTACTGGGATTTGTGTACAATTGCAACTGTGGATTTTAATATCCCGAAGATGAGTTGGCGATGAAGCAGATGTCTTATGAAAGCATAGAAACTTGGTTTTTGTTGTATTCAGAGTAAGGAGATTCTGTTTTAACCATTTTGATACCAGTGACATGCCAAGTTCAACACGTTCATAGACATTCTGCCACGAACTCCCATGGAAGACGATAGCTGTATCGTCGGCGTAACACAGGACTTCAGCATTCTGTATAGGAAGATTAGCTATGTCATTTATATACAAAAGAAAAAGGGTAGGGCCTAGAATGCTACCCTGTGGTACGCCGAAAGATACTGATTTCAACCCACTTATCTGATCACCAATTTTGACGCATTGGCTTCTATCCGTCAAATAGCTGGTTAACCAGTCTAGCGTAGCTCCACGAATTCCGTATGCTTTTAATTTGCTCAAGAGGATAGGAATGGAAACTGTGTCGAACGCTTTTGCTAAATCCAAAAAGACGCCGACACATGCGCGCCCGTTATCTAGATGTGAAGAAACAATTTTTGTAAGGAGAGTTAATGCATCCTCTGTTGATTTCTGTTTCCGAAAACCAAACTGGCGATTCGTTAAGAGGGAATTAGATTCGAGATAGGACACCAGTCTCTTGTTTATAATTCGCTCGCTGGCAACGCATTTGAGGTCATAGGATTATAGTCTTGAGAAAATGTGTATGGGTCTCAGATTCCACTTACCATCAGGTGGCCTGAGTAAATATTTTGATCTTTCGGTTCGATCTTGGAACTCGGTGGCTTGTAACAATGCGAATAATTCTTTAGAACACTCCCCGTTATAAAGCCTATGTACAGTACTTACATCTAACTGTGTTGCTAATAGGAAACATGCATATTTTTTAATCTTAAAATTGTCGTGTTATTGTTTCATAAGGTTATATGAAGCTTTAAAATGTCAAAATGTTAGAAGCTTTAAATCCCCTGCAAGAACACTCCATACAAAATCGACGACAGGAATCACGTCACAGCTGTTGTTCCATGTTGAAAATGTATGGACCATATAAAGAAATATGCATTTATTTCAGATATTACTATGTTTAAGCCAATATCATTGAATAAAAATAAAACGAGTTCTAATTTATTTTTTTGTTTTAAATTGAGAAATAATTTCCTTCCTTATATAGAGAAATAAACCTTCTTGTGTGGACACAAAGTCACACTAGAAATGATCAAGCTGTAGGTATGCGATACACTGTATTGATATTCGAAATTTGAAATTTCAAATACAGCTTATCAGACAACAAGCCCCTCTCCTCGCACCCCTGCATTAGAGGGTTCATGAATATCGTTAAGTTAGTGGAATCATTGAATCGGCAATATCTCTAATATTTTTCAAGCTAGACTAAAAATAACACAACATGTGGTATTGATTAACAATAGCGAATCAAATATTAAAATTTGTGCACCTATTAAAAAAATACCCTGTATAAAATCTTAATAAAGGGGTCAAAACTTGGTGTACCGCGTTTTTTTTTTTTTTTTTTTTTTTTTTTTTTTTTTTTTTTTTTTTTTTTTTTACTTTTTCTCCTAAATCGTATCAATGAGTCTCGATTCTGTTTTTCATTCCGACACAATGTTTTTGTACCCACCTGCATAACTTGAACATCACTCGCCCTCCACATGTTCCGATCCCTCAAAAGCTGCAAATCCTTGATCTTCCTTCCGGTCTTCCTGTCGTCCTTCTTTTTCTTCAAGCAGTACACGGAGGGGTCTTCGCTTGGAGCTATTGAGGTCTCGTCGAACTGAATAGAGTTGGCATCGCAGGAGGTGGAGGCGTCGTCGTTTTCCATTGGGAGGGTTTCGTCTTGGGGGAAGTCGATTGAGGATTGGCTAGTGAGGTGGTGGTAGTTCATCTGTTTAAAAAAAGGTTGATTATTGAACTATAAGAAAAAAAATAGAACAGAACAGAATACAGATTACAAACCCCACTCTGGGAATGAAGGCGTGATGTTATGTATGTATGTACATCCCTATCAGCCGCCATCTAACTTCATCTCCACTTCCTTTCATATCGGTGTTCACACATTCCATCCATTGATGCAATTTAATAAACTAAGTAAATTCTTACCAAGGGATCATCAAGCACGCTGTCGTAGCTTGCTCGTCTTGGAGACGTGGGTTTGTCTGACACCACCTGTAAATTATTTCAGCATAAGTAACATCTCCCACTAACTAGGCCCTAACATACAGGCTTAGCCTATTTCGGGGTCCTTTGGGCATAACACGCTGCCACGGGATAAGATTTTGACATAAGCTCGGGACTTTAATTCGTCTATTCATATTCCAACGTACGAATAACGAGTTAGGGTTTAAAATAAAGGTGTATTTTGTAACACTTGAGTGCTTTTCTTACTTAACAGGAAAATAAAACAACAAAAACTAACGAAAGAACTTACAAACTTACTTAAAACTATACTAATCTAACAGGCTGTTACCAGTTGGCATCGTTCCCAAAATGCAGGCACCATTGCCGCGTTGAATTTCACATTAATTTCATAATAATACTTGACACGACTCAAGTGTCAAACAGCCAAAACTAACAATATTAATAATCTGAAATAAATCTTGAATTAAATAAAAGCGCATATAATGAATTTAAAAGGAAAACTATCACCACTTATACCTACTAAAATCATCTAAGACGGCACCAAATGACTTAAAATACAAAATTAGTTATTACTTGTTGATTTTTATGTTTGTAGTACTTAACGGCTTCGGAACCCTACACTGAGCATGGCCCGACATGCTCTTGCCCGGTTTATTTCTTTAAGCATACAGTGGGGTTAGACAAGTTACATTCGACAATCGTTAGCGATTATATTTCGATTGAAAAATGTATACAATTGACGTAAGTCACGTGGTACTATATCGGGGGCTTACGTCAATTCCATACATTTGTCTATCGAAAGCATAATCGCTAACGATTGTCGAATGAAATGAAATATGAAATGAAATGAAATATATTTATTCAACAAAAACATGCAACAAATAACTCATGGCTTTGGGTCCTGAGCTAGGATTCCCTGTGTTACAGGACCCAGTGAGGCAACAACATTAGCTTGATACGTGCCTTCGTACAGAGTACAAAATCTAAAGACTAAAATCTAAGCATGCAATTTTAAATTTAAGTTTAAGAAATAAAGTGAAGTATATATTGACATAGGTGACAGTCATAGAGTACATTGAATAATAGGGTAACAGTCTTAATATGAATAATAGGGTAACAGTCTTAATATTGGAGACAGTCTTAATATTGAAGTCAAGGTTAAACATGTAGGAATGCCACTTGTCTAGCGCCACAGATTACAGACCTAGTTTTTCATAATACCGTAACATTATAATAACATCATTCTGCTTCGAGTGTTCGAGTGGTGCACGTGTCAGAATTGTATTTTCGTGTATTTTTTTCCAGAGTTAACCGTTAATTGTAAACTTGAGTGTTGTTTTTGTCCTGTGGTAGTCCTTTTATGTTTGATTGTGGTGCAGGTGAGTTTTCTCGTACGGAAAGGGTAGCAATAACTCTTATGTGAGTTCATTGCCACCTTTTCCCGGTCGCATCATGGCGACCAATAACCCATACGATCCCGGGATAGAACCTGATGTATCGGGTATTATTGCTAATATGCCTTCGCCAGGGTACTTCGTGGAAATAGATTCATCCCCTGCTCCCGCTAGAAAGAGGGATCGCTCGCGGTCACGTTCGCCAACTAAAGATGCCCCCGTTAGTCCAACTTCAGTCGACCCGCCGAAAATTTCGCGATCTTCTCATGTTCAGATGTGTCAGTCCCCTACTGAAATGGAATTATGCGCAACACAATATTCACACCCCCTATCCCAAACCTCGATTCCCCAACCTTCTATGTATGGGGCCCATAGTTCCCCTTTAACCAACCAATCCCAACCCCACAGGTATGAATACCTTTTCTCAGACCCTGGTCCCTATATAGTCCATGTTATTAGGGAGGATGCTGAATCTGGTTATTTAAACCCTATTAAATTCGGACAATTTATATGCTCCAATGCATTAAACAATGGTGTTAAAGAGGGTAGTATTAAAAAAGCTGGTCGTAACAGAATGTCAATGGAATTTGTTTCAGCTCTGAAGGCAAATGTTTTACTTAACCATCCAAAACTGGGTTTAGCTAAGTATAAAGCCCTCATCCCCTCCTACCACATCTCGCGGACAGGAGTGGTTAAGAATATCCCCAAGGATTTCACAAACGAAGATCTTCCCAAGCTTATTACATCGCCGCACGGGTGCGGTAGGGTTATTAGGGCCAGGCGGCTTAACCGAAAGCAAAAAAACTCTAGTGATGGCACAACCGAGTGGGTCCCATCTGAAACTGTGGTCCTGACTTTTGACGGCCAAGTGTTACCTCCTAAAGTCTTTCTTTTTAACTGCGCTCTTGAGGTGGACCAATATAATTTCCCTACCATCCAATGTTTCCGGTGCTGTAGATTTGGTCATGTGAAGGCTCATTGCAGATCCCAACCTCGATGCTCTAAGTGCTCACAGCCCCATGAGGCTGAATCCTGCCTTGTAACCGAAGATCGTGTCAGCTGCCTTCACTGCTCAGGCCAACACACAGCTACGGATAGAAATTGCCCTGAATTCGGTCGACAAAAACTGATTAAATTGACTATGGCAGATGAATGTATTTCTTATTCGGAAGCTGAAAAGAAGCATGCCATCTCTAAACGTCCATTCAATGAGGTTGTCAAACAAAATAGTTCTCATAAAAAAACAGTTTTTTTACAAAAAAGGACTCCTGCCCCCTCTTCTTCCCATGGTTACGACCAAAGAGCCCATTATGATTTAATCTCTGGGTATAACACTCCCTTGCCCGGCAATGGGGTTGCTTTCCCTCAGGAAGCTTACCATCCTCAGCATCTACGTTGTGATCCTCGTCCCTCCTTTGATTCTCCCCAATCCCCTGATTTGTTACCTGCAATACTCTCAGCCGTGTCTACCCTAATAGAATTTTTCCTTAACCTTCCTTTACCGTCCAACGTCGCCGACATTTTGAAACTTGTACACTCCCTCCTCCCCAAGGGAGGACCATCAGATCGTCCTAATAATGGGTTCTATAGTCATTCAATGGAACATTAGGAGTATAAATCAGAACAAGGCTGACCTTCTTTTTCTTAGCCACAGCATCAAACCCGCTATTTTAGCCCTCTCTGAAACATGGCTAAAACCCTCTTCAAGCTTTAGACTCCCTGGATACTCTTGCCTTCGGCAGGATGGTCCCGATGGGTACGATGGTTGTGCCATTCTCATAAAAAATGGTCTTAGCTATTCACGGATTGATTTTCCTCCTCACGACTCGTTCTTCGTTGTCGCATGCCGAGTCATGGGCATTAGTGTTTTTTCTGTATATATTCCACATCCAACACCTAGTATTATATCAGCTTTCTGGAATAGTATATCCAATGTCCCTGGACCGTCCTTAATATTAGGAGACTTCAATTGCCATAACCCGCTTTGGGGCTCTCTTTCCTCTAACCCATCTGGTAGCAGGCTGGTTGAATTTCTAGATTCCCATAATTTATGTATCCTGAATGATGGGAGACCTACTCGCCGTGTTTCTCCCGCTCAAAACCCTTCTGCGGTTGATCTCTCTATCTGTTCTCCTAACCTGGCTCCATTATGTACTTGGGACGTATCTTCCATGAGTTATGGTAGCGACCACCTCCCTATCACGATCCATTTTTCTTCCAGCCCTCTTGCCTCCACACCTCCTCCCCCTCTTCAAAAGTTCAGGCTATCAAAGGCTGACTGGTCTTTGTTCTCTATCACGGCTGATGAAAAAATTCGCTCTCTTCCTCCTGTTTCTCGTGATAATTGCTTGGTAGTGTATCTTCTCTTTTGTCAGGCCTTATTGAGTGCAGCGGAATTAGCTATCCCGCTCAAAAATTCTAGCGTTAATAAGCGCCCTTCTCTCCCCTGGTGGGACTCGGATTGTTCATCTTGTGTTAAAGATCGAAATGCTGCGGAGACATACTTCTGTTCCAATATTTCAATCCCAAACTTTGTTTCCTTTAAACGAGCCCAGGCAAAATGCAAGAAAACTCTTTCTACCAAAAAGAAACTCGGTTGGACCAAATTTTGTGAATCTATCTCCCCTTCTACACCTCCCTCTGTTGTCTGGCGCAACGTTAAAGTTTTTCGTTCAGCCTGTTCATCTTCGCAATCTCCATCTTCATTCTCTCAGGCTCCTGGTTGGCTGGATTCTTTCCTTAACAAATTGGCGCCTCCTTTTGTTCCCAACTCTTCGGACCTTCCCTCTCCCTCCTCTCCTCCTTCCTCTAATCCCAACAATTTTCTTTCCTCTTCCTTTCAACTATCTGAACTTCGGTGTGTTCTGGAGGATCTTTCGGATTCGGCTCCTGGCCCAGATGGATTAACTTACTCCTTCCTTTCTAAAGCCAACACCGTAACATTGTCTTTTTTTCTGTCCCTTATTAATTGTATGTTTGAGGCTGGACTTATCCCAGACTCATGGAAAGTGCAGTACATTATCCCTATCCTGAAGCCTGGTAAAGATCCAGATCTTTCTTCTTCCTACCGCCCGATTGCCCTTTCTTCTGTCCTTTGTAAAGTCACTGAACACCTTTTAAAAAACCGTCTAGATTGGTTCCTGGAAAACAATAATATCCTATCTCGCTTTCAATTAGGCTTTCGGAAGGGTAGGAGCATTTTAGACAGCCATACCATCCTTTCTTCAGATATCCGGTTAGCTTTTTCGAGAGACGAGTCAGTGGCGGCTGCCTTCTTAGACGTGTCTTCCGCATACGATAATGTTATGCTTTCAGTGCTCAGTGACAAAATGTCTAATCTGAGTATTCCTTCGAAAGTGGTTAACTTTATCTCCAATTTACTCAAGGCCAGAACGATTCAAGTTAGGTGGCAAGGTTTACTTTTGGCTGATAGACATGTCTGGAAAGGTCTACCTCAGGGTTCGGTCCTCAGCCCTCTGTTATACAACCTCTACACTTATGATCTTGATAGATCTATTAATATGTCATGCCGCATGTTACAGTATGCAGATGATGTTGTAATTTTTTGCAATGATAAGAGCCCTCAACAAGCTGCTAAAAAGCTGAATAGAGATCTGGAGTCGCTCCAACTTTGGCTTTCTGCCCATGGACTATCCTTATCTCCATCCAAAAGTTCTGCCATAGTTTTCTCAAGAAGTCGTTCCCCTCCAGAGTGCTGCATAAAATACAATAACACTCCTATTCCATTAACAGCCACAGTAAAATTTCTCGGAGTGATTTTCGACAGACGACTACAGGGAATTCCTCATCTCTCCTATGTTGCCCGGAAATGCGAAAAGAACATTAACATTCTTAGGGCTCTGTCAGGCTCTTGGTGGGGCGCCCATCCCTATTCTCAAAAGTTGCTGTATAATGCTCTTGTTAGAAGTCACCTGGACTTCGGTACTTTTATCTTTGAACCATGCAACAAAGGGGCTCTCAAAGTCCTGGAAAAGATTCAGATGAAGGCCCTCAGAATAGTCTCCGGTGCCATGAAGTCGTCTCCTAATAGGGCGATTCAAGTAGAGTGCGGAGATCCCCCCCTTGACCTTAGGAGACAATATTTATCTGAACGATTCTTGTTCCAAGCTTACACCTTTTTCTCTCATCCTCTTATTCCTAAACTCAAGTTGCTCCAACGTTTTTGTTCTTCCAAACCTTATTGGCGCAATAAAGCCCGGCCTAATTTAATCCTAAGCCTTAATAAGTTAGCCTCCCTCAGAGCCCCTGTTCAGAGATGTGTTTCACTTCCAATGTATTCTATCCCGTTTGAAGCGTTAATCTATTTTCCTAATATCTATTTTAACACTGGAATAAACAAAAATTCTGCCCAAGCTAATTCATTATTTAATGAGTATGCAAACTCTTGCTTCCCGGATCATATGTACTTTTTCACGGACGCCTCCAAACTGTCAGATTTGGGATGCGTAGGGGTTGCTTTCGTTTGCCCTAGGTTAAATATTATGCACAAGTTCAAACTCCCTCCTGAATCTTCAGTTTTCTCCGGGGAATGCTTGGGCCTGTTAAAATCTGTCGACTACATTCTTCAGCATAAGTTACCTAAATGTGTTATTTTTACAGATTCCCTTAGTGTTTTGCAAACCATCTCAATTCACCCCTTTAAAAACTGCGCCCGTAACTATCTAGTTTCACAATTAAAAAAATCGATTTATGCTTGCCATTCAGCGCATATTGATATTTCGTTTGTTTGGGTCCCTAGCCACTGTGGGATTAAGGGAAATGAGGCTGCGGACTTAGCTGCTAAGGATGCTGTTATCCACGGAGATGATTCCTTTTTTAAAATTTATTCCCCTGATATCTTAAGTATACCTAAGCGTTCTCTGGAGAAAAAATGGTCATCCCGCTGGTCCTCTTCAAAAAAATGTTTTTATTCCTCTGTTCAACCTATCATTCCGTCTCGTCCCTGGTTTTTTAAGAATCGATCCCTATCGAAAAGACACACAAGTATCATCATTAGATTACGACTGGGTCGTGTTTGCTCTCCAAGCCAACTATTCAATTTCAAAATTAAAGACTCTCCTTTGTGTGAATGTGGGCAGGATTTTGGATCTATTGACCATATATTCTTTGATTGCCCCCTTAATAATAATTCCCCTGCTCTTTATTCCCTTCTAACCAAATTAAAAATCCCCCTTCCTATTAACATGTCTTCTATTTTAAGCTATACTAACAAAAAAAAAGTTTTCGTTACACTGAGTAAATTTATGGAAAAAAATAATATTTCCTTGTAAAATAAGAATTTTACCCTCAAATATTTAAACATTTCTAATAAAGGCTATGGTAGTTTAGATGTGTTTGTTTATGTGTGTTTACAGAATTAACGTGGTCTCTCTGAGTGCTTTTTTTATTTTTTCTTTATTTTTATTTTTTATTTTTTCTTTATACTCGTGTGAAGCTCGACACTTGATTCTGGCAGAATTGTGCTGTTGAACAGCTACAGAAGCCATAAACTAAAGAAGTGAAGTGAAGTATAATAACATCAACATACGTCGCACTCCAGCGGGTGTTTTGCGGGCACGTTAGAAGGTAACGTTTACAAAAAAATACATTTTAATATACGAGTATTTGTACTTAGTATTTATAAGTACAACTTACCTATTTGTTAAACCCGTTATGTCGTAAAAATGTAATACCAAAATAAAATAAATCTCAATTTTCCTAAACGATGTGTATTTAAATAAGCCTATTTAATTTTACTAATACGCAACGAAGAATTTCAGACTACAGAGAGACGGATTGAACTATATAACAATTATATGCAAGTGTTATTGGGATAGTGCCACTCCATGTCTACCCGTGGATGTCGTAAGAGGCGACTAAGGGAATAAAGGCTTGTAGTACTGTTAGGCGATGGGCTTGCAACCTGTCAATATTATCAATAAGTTTAGAGTTGTTGGTATTTCTGTGGCTCTGCCTGCCCCACTCTGGGAATGAGGCGTGACGTTATGTATGTGTATTAGTGGGGATCCTATCATTTCATAACCAACGATTCACAAATGATTCATTTCACAAACATATCATTTGACAACCCGCGTTTTTTTCCGAAACTGTAAATAATTCTGGATTTATTTCAGGACGATCGTATAGAACCCTATTTGTTAGGTTAGGTTAGTTTAATAAAAATCCTGAAATATTTGTAGTTACAGAAAAAATGCGGGTGGTAAATAAATAAGTTGCGAAATGATGCATTTTTCCAAAAATTGACGGTGAAAAGGCAGAGAACCTTGTATACATGTGTGTTATTGCGATGATACAAAAATGCTTTAGAATTTTGGGAACTTTAATGAAATTGCAATAGTATATTACTGCAAAGTGCAGAGACCGGGAAAAACGCCCTTTTTCCGGCGAATATGGGATAAATAAGACTCCGCGGCAACCGGCCGAGGCTTGTATACCTACTCTCCGACAATGCGAGAAAATATATAA